>OY288262.1:44039595-45462095 GCA_958450325.1 Agrostemma githago
TCATTGACAGTATCTTTATGATGCATATTATCAGCATAGATTATCGATACTAGATGCAACATACATGACCTTTTGTAAACTTAATTCTATGACTTGACCTTATGCTAGGAGCCTAGGAACTGAACTGAACTGAACTAACTTGGATCAAATAAAAAGCACTTGTGTTCATCTTCCTTCTGCAGCCGATATATGCACAGTCATTTACGATCTGTCTTAGTCGGTATGATCAGAAGATTTAAACAGCTTAGACCACTCCCTAAATAGCGATACTTAAATGATCATGTACCCGTATTGATTATGTGATATGTAGATGTTAAGTTAGCCCATCGGGTGAAGTTATGAGCGATTATATTCATGGCCTATGATTTGAGCTGCAGGTTGCAACAACATTGCCAGTGTCAGAGACTCCTGAGGTGATCAAGGCTGAGGAGCCCACCGTCATCGCTGTTGAGCCTGAAGCACCAGCACCAGCACCAGCAGCTGCCACAGAGTCTCCAGCTGCTGCCACAGAGCCCGCAGCTGTCGAGGAGGCCGCGACTGAAGTCAGTGAGCCAGCTGCTGAGGCAGAGGCAGAGCCAGTAACTGAAGCCAAAGCCGAGGCAGAGGCAGAGGCAGAGGCAGTAAAGGAAGCCGAGCCGGTAGTTGAGGAGCCTACAGTGGAAACTGCCACACCAGAAGCTGAAGAGAAGCCAGTAGCCACCGAGGAGCCAGCAGTTGAACAGCCCACAGAAGAGGCGCCTGTTCCCACCGAAGCTGTCGCAGCCCCAGTTGAAGAGGCTAAGGCGGCTCCAGCAGAGGAGGCACCTGCAGTAGAGGAGGCTAGCTCTGAGGTTACTGTCGAAAAAGCAGAGTAATATTCATCTGTTCGATCAGACTTCAGACTGCGCTTCGTTCATCACAGGGCCGTTACTATTTATTTAAATTATTTCTTGGGTTTGCATTATGAGATTTCTGCTTTCACTTTCACTTATTATTATTACTCTTTCATGATCATCACTATTATTATTATGAATTGTGCTTTTGGGGAAGATGGGATTTGTTGGCAACAGCCAAAGAGAAGGGATTTTGAGAATCAAATTTGTCAGAGATGTTGGATCAAGTTTCTCAATAATAATAGTATGTTTCTATGATTCTGAGTACAATGTTGTTGATCTTGCATCAAAATTACATACTGTACGTTTTTACAATAACGTATGTAATTTTCTTCCAAATCTTCCCTACAAAAGATTGAGGAACGCAACACCTCAATTGATAGCCAAACAAGGGTTTCTCTTTCCCACCAAATCCCTCAATCCAAACAACAAAGTCGATTATCTAAATTGTTAAAAATGGCCTCATGCCAGAGCGCGAACCTGCAATAGAAAAACTGATCACAGAAATGTACTGCATTAATTTAGCATGACAAACCTGCAGTGTATAACCCTAAAAAAAATTGTGACAGGTGAATGGACGCAGCCGATTCATGGTTCCAAAAAAGTTGTGACAAGTGAAGATGATTCTCTCATCTCACCTCAAACTCTAAATAAAAAATAGTTTGCAGGCAATGTGTATACTCACGACCAACTATCAAGATTGTCAAACCAAGTACTCGTCTTTACGGTATTCACGCTCAACCTAAACCTGAATACCCTACCAAATCTGTACAGGCTCTAAACGGAGGCTATCTATGTGCAAATCCCAGTGGTTGACAGCATCCCACGAGACCATTAGTGTCATACTGTTCCAAAGCTACATCCAACATGCTCCTGGGTAATGACTCGAAGACGATCTTGCACGATGGTTTTTGAGGGGTACTGCGGGATACAGAGTTGGTAATAGCATGTGTGGGATGAAGGTAATCGATCAGGGGGTTCCAACGACTTGGTGATAAACAGCTTAGAACCTAAACCACGAAACCCCTCAATGGGAAGATACTTCACTGATGTCCAGAAAAAAAGTAGGGTTCTTTTCTGCTCTGCATTCAGCTGTCCAACAACCTGCAATACCCAATGATCACTGATTAGATTAATTGATAACATCCCTTAAATTTACAAGGTTCCTTGTGAACTGATCCAATAACCACGACAGGTTGAAGCAGAATTTTAAAGGACCATTAAATATTAATAAGGCTTCTCTAAAAAAACATGCTACACACCCTCGACTACCATGCCATAGTAATGAGTTACACCACCACTCAAATTATCAGAGGGAGGTTGTGAGGGGTGTTAAGATAGATGTTGCGAAAGGTTGGAGTTGGTCTATGCACAGGGTTTTTGGTTTTTGGGAGGTGGAGGTCTGGTGTTGAAAGAGGTGGGCTTTAGGTCAGCGTTCAGAGGTGGTATTGTTGTGCTGGGTGTACCTAGCTACATAACTTCAATTCTTCACCTTTTGGAGACATACCCGTTTCCCATACAACATGCACTCAAGGATTCGAGAATGGATGCGGCACTAGACCCTTGTTAATTTGACACTTTCAGTAGCATAAATTGTAAGAAGTTGGACCCTAGTGCTTAAAACATCTCTTGATTTCAATTTTTAGTCTTGAAGAACCCTAAGATATGTCAAAATCATAATGAAAAAGCCTCAGTTATTCAATAGAAGTTCCAAGCCAGAGACGAGAAAAAATGAAGCAAAAGTGGTAAACAATCAAGAAAACAACTAATTGCTTCTGAATACCTTCCAAAACCAAACTATCAAAGGGTCAGATTTTTTGTAGCCCTCATAGATAGTATGTGCCTCCCAATCTTCAACAGAGATCTCCTCACTACCACTTCCGTGCAACATCCAATCAAGATCTTCGAGCTCTAGGCTCTCAAAAAAGGTTATTCTGAGTTTATCATCACTAAGAATGTCAGCAAAACCTTGAGCAAAGGAAGACACTTGTTCTTCTATGGATCTAACGAAATGCTGCTCAACAAGGAGTTGAACATATTCCTCCCTATTTTTGCTGTTCACCACAATGTTTTTCCCACCTGAGCAGAGTTCCACAACTTCCATCGATCCAAGCTCTTCAACTTCAGTAACAAATGTTAGCCCAAGTCCATCAGAATCCACAAATTCAGGATCCATCTCTAGTATTTGCTTGCAGCTATTATAGACGCATGGATCTGCATCCTTTATATCTTCCAAAGAAACACATCTTCCAGCTAGTTGGGAGAAAAATACACGATCCAGAACACCTCCAATTTGAATCCTGTGCATTAACGCCAAGGCAATCACCCTACCAGCAAAGCCGAAATACTGCATGTGGAGGGGGTTCACCTTAGAGGCTGCACAATGGATTTAATGCAAATATAAGAACAAGAAAAAGTAAAGCCGTGGTTGGACAAAAATGCAAAACATGTCAAGTAATCCAAGAAACGTATTGAAAACAGCTAAAGTTGGGGCACACACACCCAATAACAACAAACAATGTACATTGGATGTCTCCAATTTGATTGGATATTAACTGATCACAAATGACAACAGAAACTATAAGTGCACAACCAGGTTCAAGCACTTTGAGCACTGGAAAAAGATTTAATGCACTCCAAACCTTTAACATTGAGATCATATTCACAGTGAAGCCTATTTTTTCAAAGAACATGGAAACAGTTTGATAAAAAAAAAAAGTAATCAAATTCTTGCCTGGATTAGGATAGAACCTTCGACGGTCCAAGGGCATGCGACAAAAAGGGCTTTTTGTGGATCAAAAAAAGCTTGGGATACAAGGTAAAACCACTCTCTTAGTACACCAGGTCCTGTAGCTGTTTCATTTTTGAATTCCATAAAGAGAGCACCTTGCAAAGAATATTTATCTGCACTGTGTACATACTCGAAAGATTCAGCGAGCAATTGCGACCTGTCTATTAACATCTCATGTGCTTCATCATAGTCTTCATCAACCTTTGGGAACATCAACAATGCTAAATGCCTCCGGGCTTCAAAGTCTAAGACATCCTTAAGCTTAAGAAGCCAGGTATGATCATCGTCATGGGTAGAATAATGAACAATGAGAGCACTCACCGCAAGTTTGTTCTTCCTCATCACGGTCCAAATTTGGTCCTCAAAACCAGGATAAATAACTGCGATGTTTCTTAATTCCTTGAAAATAGCAAGGTAATGAGACCAACTAGTTGGATGATCTTTAATACCTATTTTTCTGGCCATGCATAAATAACTCTCGATTTTGTCCATGCACTTTCCAATCCAACTGAGCATATCAATGAAAAGACAGAAGAGACTGTTAATCTCATCGCCTAAAAAGCCCACCTTGCCTTTACACTTGCCCTTGCCCTTGCCCTTACACTTACCCTTACCCTTGCCCTTGCCTTTGCCCTTGCCATGTGTTGTTTCAATCAACTGAGCATCACATTCCCCGCCATAGGTTTCTTTGATACACTGAGCATTGCATTCCTTTTGGATGACGCTCAGAACAGGCTTAAGAAACGCAGCAAAATCACGCACATCTCGAAGCTCTGGCGCAGAGCTACTGCTTGATCCAACACACTTCATCAAGCCCGTCAACAACCTATGCCCTACTTCCTCAAAGATAGGGAACACGTCCTGGAAAGCAAGAAAGGGAAAATCCCCTTTTACCACGTCATCCTTTGTCTCCTTCCTATACTCCACCTTGACCATCCCCAACTTCATCCCTAGAGCACTCTGGCAGTGCAGGTACAACTTATCATCCAGATGCACCCGCGATGCCTTAAACAGCCTACGAAACTCCAAGAGCATCATAGCAGAATAAGCGCAGTCGCTTTCACCCTCTCCCGAATCCTTACCCCCCAAGCTAATAACAGTCCTAATACACTCATCCGCACACTCCTGAGTCTTCTTCTCCTTCGACCTATACATGACAACCAATGCCTGTGGCACATATGCATCCATGAATATCTTATAATACTCACTATTTTCACACAATTCGGACGTCAATCCGTCTCTATCTAAGGGCATTGCTAAGAAGTGATCTAACTTGGCTTTAACCATCTTACAATCAACAATAGACAAGCTATTTCTACACACTTGCGAAACGAGATTAACCAATTCAGAAATTACCCGCCACGCCTTGGAATGACCCGTGCTCCTCATTCGGCCCACGAGCTGCAATACAGCGTCGTTTTGGACCCCGCATTCCGCCATCGTCTGCTCGCAAGACAGCTGCTTTCCCTCGTAAATCAATCGCTGCTCGGAAACCGGAATTCCTGTGATCACCTGAATCTTCATGTGCAATTGCTCAATTCTATCCTCCAAATTGGACTGAAATACTAGGGTTTTAGCAGTAGACATCATCTTAACGAAGAACTGAAGCTCTAACCTTGGGCTTAACCTGGAGCACTTTCTGTGCCTTGAATCGTCATATCCAAATCCGCCATTGATTTCTGATGACATGGAGTGATCGCAATCGTCAATTGTTCGCTTTCCCAGACGAGAGTAGCGATGATCAAAGTTGAATTGGCGATTCGCCGGAAAATCGACGGGTGACATTGGTCAGTTAGCGATGGCGACGATGGTGGCGATGATGACGGTGACGATGAAAGTTGTGATGATTATGATGAATCTTCTTCTTCTTCGGATGATGATGAATTACAGAATTTCATCCGAAGAATTAAGAATGAAGACGAAAGAGGGGGTGAAAGAGGGAGTAATTTGATTAGGGTTTAAGAATTAAGATAACGATGATGATGATGAATTGATGATGATCAGTCGGATAGAGCGCGCGTATACACTCAGCGGCTCACCGCACGCCACTCTTGTATCCTCTGCTAGCGTGGACTCAGCCAAGATTAAATATTTTTGTATTATTCCACGTTGGTCATTAGTTGTTCTATTTTATTTTAGTCGTCTCAAATAATTATTATTCTTTCTATTTTAGGATTGTAGTTGATAAACAATTTGATTCTCCATACTTAGGACTCGTTTGATTACTCATTTAATTACCGGGAAGACAAGTTCTCGGGAAGTACATTTTCAGGGAGTCGTTTGGTTGCTCATTTCATGGGAACTGCTCCTTCTTAGGAATTGTCACTCCCTTCCTAATGTGGTAAGTTACTCATCAAGCCCCGATGTTTAGAACTTCCTGCATGAACTCATTTCCCGCATGACAACCAAATAATATTTTTATAATTCCCATGAAGTACAAATTCACGTAAATTTAAGTTCTCGCTAACTTCATCTCCCCATGGTGAACCAAACGAGCCCTTAATTTAATACACTTGTCATCTTACAATCAGGGGCAGATTCAGGATTTCTCGATAGGAGGGGCATTTTGAAAATTTTACGGTATGTATTTTTGAAAAAAAAAATTATAAGTGAATGTATACAATAAAAATAATTGGTTGAAAACCAAGTTTTATTGTATAAATTGACGTTAGTTTTGAATTTTTTTTGCTTCGTTTAAGAAAACTTACAAAAAAAATACTCCGTAGGTATGTATTAGACCGTTGAGTAACTAGTAAATATATGCCTCCTCCGTCTGATTCATTTATTTGTATTTGATTAAAAAAATCTTCTCCACAATTATCTAAAAGGTAAACAAATGAATGAAATGGAAGAAGTAGTTGAATACTTAAACTTATATCAAGTATAATATTTCAACATAATGGAACATCAAATTCATGTGGTTCATTGGTTCACTATGTAGTTGTAGTCATTTTGGCATGAGATGTTATAGGTTCGACTCCTGTTATTCACATACTTTGAGAGTATTTACTTGATGGTTACGTCAACAACATTGACGTCACATGTGTCTCTCCGAGTCTCATCCTGTTGCTCATTTATCTCTCGAAGGTCTTGATCTCATGTCTTATTTTTTTGTTATTGAGGTTCGTACTACATACGTCCCACTATACTTACTTACCTCAGTCAAAATATATCGTGATCTTCTTAGAAAAAATAAAATGTTTGATGACAAACTTGTTAATCCATATCTCTCCTGACAAGGTTTCGATGTGAGATAATGTCTCGTACTTTCTAATATCTCGTACACAATGAATAAAGAATGTAAACTATTTATAAGAGATAAAGTACACTTGAAAAGATTAAGTAGTTTGTACATACAACTTTCAAACTAGTGTAGTAGTGTGTCTATAGTTCACCAAGGCAAAGAATTACTCCGATAACCATCAAGTTACAACATCCTAAATAACACAAACACATACGGAGTATATATACACAAGTACGTTAGAAGCTCCATATCTTGAGTTCATAGTTTTGTCATGAAGATCATTTTTGCCGAATGACATGGACTACTCAAAACACGTCCCCTAGGAAATTAGTTTAGTTTAGTAGAGACGCTAGTTAATGAAACGAGTTGTGTCACTGTGTTCCGAAGCTACAACTAACATGCTCCTGAGTAATGACTCGAAGACGTTCCTGCATCATGACTTTTGTCGAGTATTGCGGGATACAAAGATGGTAGAAGCATGTGTGTGACGAGGGCAGTCGGTCCTCACCCTCCCGAGATTTGTAGATGTTTAACTTAGTAGCCAATCCGCGAAATCCCTCAACTGGTAAATACCTTATTGATGTCCAAAAGAACAGTAACGTTTTCTTCTGCTCCGCACTCAGCTGTCTAACCACCTGCAATATAATCCCCATTCATCCGCATTCAGTTCAGTTAAGTCCAGCTCAATCGGAAAGAATGATTAGGAAAGGTTACCTTCCAAAACCAGATTATCTGTTTGTCCGATTTTTTGTACCCAACATACTTGGTATGGGCCTTCCAATCTTCAACAGAGATATCCTGACTTCCATTCCCATGCAACATCCAATCAAGATCTTTCATCTTCAGCCTCTCGAAAAAGGTTGTAGCCAGATTACCGTCACGAAGAATGTCAGTAAACCCCTGAGCAAAGGAAGACACCTGTTCTGAAACAGATGTAACGAAACGTTGCTGAACAATTAGGTGAACATACTCCTTCCTGTTTGTGCTGTTCACAACAATGTCTTTCCCTCCCGGACAGAGTTCCACGACTTTCCTCGTTCCAAGCTCTTCAGTTTCAGCTTCGAATGTTAGACAAAGCGCATCAGAATCCACAAATTCCGGATCCATCTCTAATATCTGTTTGCAGCTGTTGTAGAAATAGGGATCTGCATCCTTGATATCTTCCACTGAAACTTCTCTTCCAGCTAATTGCAGGAAAAATGTGCGATCGATGAAACACCCAATTTGAGTCTTGTGCATCAAAGCTAGAGCAATTATCCTACCAGCGAAGCGGAAGTACTCAATGTAGAGGGGATCTACCTTAGAGGCTGCAGAATGCAAGTCATTTGAAATAAGCAACTGTAATCACTGAAATCACAATTACAAAGAGATCGAAAAGAATATTGTATATGGCATGCCTGGATTAGGGTAGACCCTTCGACGGTCCAAGGGACATGTGATGAAAAGGGCTTTCCGTGGATCAAATAGAGCTTGACAAACCAGGTAAAACCACTCCCTTAACACACCAGGACCTGTAGCTCTTTCGTATTTGAATTCCATCAGGAGACCGTCTTGCAAAGTAGACGGGTTAGCATTGTATATATACTCAAAAGATTCAGCCAGTAACTGAGACCTATCTATCAGCATCTCATGTACTTCCTCGTCTGCCCGGTCTGGGAACATGAACATTATTACATGCCTCCTGGACTCGAAGTTCAGGACGTCCCTACGCTTAAGAAGCCAACCAAAATCATCAGCGCGAGAAGCGAATTGGACAATCAGAGCACCCAATACTACTTTATTCTTTACCATCATGCTCCAAAAGCGGTCCTCAAAACCAGGATAAAGAAGCGCGATGCTGCTCAATTCCTTGAGAATAGTTAGATAGTGAGACCAAGAGGTTGGATGAAGATGAACGTCTTCGACATCATTATCCCTTCTTCTGTTGCTGTATGACACAGCCTCCTCCATTTTCCCCAAACACATTCCAACCCAATGCAGCAGATCAAAGAAAAGACAGTAGAGACCAGTAACCTCGTCGCCTAAAAGGCACACCTTTCCTATTCCTCGAGCAGTGCTGGTTGCTGCAGCTGCGTCAAGTTCACTTGCAATAACGCCAAGTACAGGCCTCAAAAATGCTGAAAAATTAGAGACGTCCTCAACGCAAGGCTCGTCCTTTGTCTGCAGCCTGTGCACTACCTGCTCCAAGAACGGGAACACTTCTTGGACTGCAATAAAGGGAGTGATCACCTCAGAAACCCGCGCAGGCCTGCCAGACATGTCGACCTCATCCAGCTTCATCCCGAGAGTAGTCAGACAGTGCAGGTACAAGACGTCGTCCTCAGTCACCGACGTCTTTAGCAGCTTACAAAACTCCAACAACAGAATCGCGCAGTATGTACTCTCGCTTTTACTGTTTCCACCCAAGCTCAAGATACACCTGATACACTCATCTGCACACTTCCGCGTCTTCTCCTTGGTCGACCTGTACATCATGACCAGCGCCTGAGGCGCGTACGCATCCATGAATATCTTATAATACTCAGTTTTATCAACAGTTTTTTGATCATCGTCTTCTGTCACGTCTGTCAGCGCGATGAACTTATCTAACCTCTTTTTGACAATGTTACAGTTAAGTGCAGGGGGATCGATATCATCTTTACAGACTTTTGGAATAACATCAACCATGTCAGAAATGACGCGTAACGCACTAGCATTAGCAGTGCTTCGCATTCGGCCAACAAGCTGTAACGTGGTGTCGTTTTGGACACCACAATCCTCCATTGTCTGCTCAGATACAAGCTGCTTCCCTCTGTAAATCAACCTCTGCTCCGTCGACGGAATTCCTGTGATCCTCTGTATCTTGTTCTGTAGATGCTCCACCGTATCCCCCGAATTGGCCTGCAATACTAGTGTTTTACCCCCTGACAACATCCTCACAAAAAACTGCAGCTCCAGCCTCCCAGTCCCAGTCCCAGTCCCACCACTGTTGATCTTCGACGACATTGATCAGACAGTCACGGAAGGATGGCGATGGCGATGATTATAAATCAGGTGAATGAATCACAAGGAAAATTTCAAAAGAACAAGGTGGAAGAAGATTAGAAGAAGAAGGAATGAGCAATGGAGAAATGAAGGAATGTGATGAATAATGGATATACCAAGTCCACAGTCTTTGTGTTTTTTTTAATGGGATAGTTTGCTTAGCGTGGTTGTTCAATCCAAATAATAGTCAACGTTAACAAATATTCCATATTGTATAAGAGTAGGTCTCCCGAGAGACGGTCTCTCATTAACTTGTACAAAACCTAATAGAAGTATGTACGATTAACATAAAAGAGTATACAAATATAAAGATGGTACGCTTGTTATAAAAACAGGTACAAAACAAAGTTGTCATTTAAGGGTACGAATAGGACATAGAGTGGTACTGAAGAGTGGTCTCTCATTAAGTTATTGAGAGACCGTCTCGTGTAGGTCTCTCATTAACTTTATTGAGTACAAATAGAAGTAACAGTGGTACCAAACCTAATAGAAGTAGATACGATTAATATAAAAGAGTATACAAATATAAAGAGGGTACGCTTGTAATAAGTCTCCTCATTCACAGTCACATAAATAGATAAAACAAATTTATAATAATACAAAGAGTTTTTTATGAAACACAACCTTTAATAAAAGTGTTTTGCGAAACACCACCTTTAATAAAAAAAAAAGTTTGTGAAATACAACCTTTAATAAAAATCTTTTGCGAAACACATCTTTACTAAAAATATTTGTAAAACAGAACCTTTAACAAACATTTTTTTGCGATAAACATCATTTCTGTTGGAGTCTAACTAAAATAAAGAAAAATTTGGTGTTGACTCGGGGTTTCTCAATTTTGTTACTTATCCCTCTCATTAAACTCATTTGTTTTTCACCCCTTCCAATCTTAGCAAACCATGATTAACATTTTCGAATCCATTTTAGAAATAACGTCAATTCTCTTCTAATCTTTACAATCTCGTTTATATTCGCCGATTATCTTCTAATCATTCTAATTAGAGGAATTACGGAGCATAATTAATTAAAAGGGAGAAAAATGAAGAGTAAAAATAGATTTATTGAGGGAAAACTCAACAAACAAAGGAAAGCTAACCATGCACACGATTTCACAGAAAAAAGTCGAGTCAACACGGGTTTATTTTAAAATTTTTGATCAAACTCCGGAAAAAAATGTAATATTTCACAAAAAAAATATTTTTTAAAGGTTGTGTTTTACAAAAAAAAATTGTTAAAGTTGGTGTTTCGCAATTTTTTTTTATTAAAGGTTGTGTTTTACAAACTTTTTTATTAAAGGTGGTGTTTCGCAAAATATTTTATTAAAGGTTGTGTTTCACAAAAAACTTTAATACAAATAATGGTTTTTAACAACTGCGTCTTTAACAACTTATTTTTCTACTTTTTGTATTGCTATAATTATTAGCTAAATAATGAGTAATCAAATTCTATGCTAGTGTGAATGCTTGATATGAGCAGTCCTGTACTCCTGTTAGTGTGATTGATACTTCAGATTGTGTTTTTTCTTGATAAATATAAGTTGGAGTTATTTTGGACAGAAGGTCACATGTTTGTTCGAATCTCCTCTCCTCTCCTCTCCTCTTTATTATAATGCGACCAAGTGCATACTTCATACAAAAAATAAAATAAAATAACATCAACAGTCATAATCGCTATAAAAAAACTTGATCGAATTTGGAAGATAATTTTTAGTGATGATGGTCTTTTTGGCAAGCGATAATTAGAAACCATGTAAACTCGCGTACCCTCCTAAATATGTACAGACTCTAAACCAGTGCTTTTTATGTGCAAATCAAACCAGTAGTGTCACAATATTCCGAAGCTGTAACCGACATGGTCTTGGGTAATGAGTTGAACACGATCCTGCATGATGGCTTTCGTGGGGTATGTTGGGATACAAATTTGGTAGAAGCATGTGTGGGACGAAGGCAATCGGTCTTCAGGTTCCAACGACTTGTATATATACAGTTCTGAAGCCAATCCCCGAAACCCTTCGACTGGCAGATACTTTACTGATGTCCAAAAGAAGAGTAGAGTTTTCTTCTGCTCTGCATTCAGCTGTTCAACCACCTGCAACGGCCGATTATTATCAATGATCAGACTTACTGCAGACAAAATATTGCTGTCAGTAACAGTAATGCTTAATTGGCTTCTGTTCTATATGTATGTATACCTCCCAGAACCAAACAATCTGTGGATCAGACTTTATGTATCCAACATACTTAGTATGTGCCTTCCAATCTTCGGTACATATTTCCTGACTCTCACTTCCGTGCAACATCGAATCAAGATCTTCCACCTCTAGGATCTCGAAAAAGGTTGTTGCTGGATGGTTGTCGAGAAGGATGTCAGCAAACCCTTGAGCAAAGGAAGACACCTGTTCTGCAATGGATGTAACAAAACGATGTTGAACAATGAGGTGAACATATTCCGTCCTGTTTTTGCTGTTCACGACAATGTCGTTACCACCAGAGCAAAGCTCCACGACTTCCCTCGATCCAAGAACTTCAGTTTCAGTAACAAATGTTAGAGAAAGTGCATCGGAATCTAGAAATTCAGGATCCATCTCCAGTATTTGTTTGCAGCTTTTATAGAGATAGGGATCTGCATCCTTAATATCATCCACAGAAACACATCTTCCAGCTAATTGCACGAAAAACACTCGATCCAAGAGACCTTCAATTTGAATCTTGTACATCAAGGCCAAAGCAATTACTCTACCAGCAAATCGGAAGTATTGAATATGCAGGGGATCTACCTTGGAGGCTGCATTATCGACATAACGCAAAATAAGAACATGAGAAAAACAACAAAAATATAAGGCAAGAATACAAAATGCTTGCCTGGATTAGGATAGAACCTTCGACGGTCCAAGGGACACGCTTTAAAAAGGGCGTTCAGTGGATCAAACAAAGCTTGGCAAACCAGACAAAACCATTCCCTTAGTACACCAGGACCTTTAGCTTCTTCATTTACGAATCCCATAAAGAGACCCGCTTGTAAAGAAGATGGTTCTGCATTATATATATACTCGAAAGATTCAGATAGCAATTGAGACCTGTCTATTAACATCTCATGTAATTCGTCATAATTCCCATCCACCTTCGGAAACATCAGCAATGCTAAATGTCGCCTGGATTCAAAGTCTAAGACATCCTTATGCATAATAAGCCAAGCATGATCATCAAAAGAGGAAGGATACAGAAGAATGAGAGCATTCACCGCTCCTTCATTCTTTCTCATTATGGTTGAGAATCGGACCTCCAAACCAGGATAAAGGAACGCAATGCTTCTCAATTCCTTGAGAATACCAAGACAGTGTGACCAACTAGTTGGATAAACTTGAGCATGATTTTTCTTCTTCTTTATATCTAAACAAGCTGCCAATCTGAGCAGACATTTTTCAATCCGACCAAGCAGATCAATGAAAAGATAGAAAAGACGATCAACCTCATCGCCTATCAGGCAGATATTCCCCGCACCCTTACTAGAATCCGGTGCAGCATCCTGTTCTCTCTTGATGATGCAGAGAATAGGTTTTAGAAATGAAGAAAAGTCAGCGACATCCTGAAGCAAAGGCCCACTCTCGGTGTTTGTCTTGGGCTTGGTATTGTGCACTACCAAGTCCTTGAGCAGACTGTGCCCTACTTGCTCTAAGATAGGGAACAAGTTCTTGAAAGAAACAAAGGGAACATCCTGAACAGGCTCTTGACTACATCCGACCTCGACCTCATTCAGGATATTCCCAAGAGAACTCCGACAATACAGGTACAGGACATCATCACGAGGCACCAACGTCTTGAGCAGCCTACAAAACTCCAACAACATCACAGCACGATACCCAGTCTCGCCTCTGGTTTTCCCTCCCAAGTCCACAAAACATCTAATACACTCATCTGCACACTCCTTCTTCGTCTTCTGGTCCGAGGTATACATCATAACCAACGCCTGCGGAGCATAGGCCTCCATGAATATGTTGCAGCAATCACTCGTATCCTTTGCTGCCAGCGCTATGAACTCATCCGCCTTCTCTTTCACTGTTTTATAGTCGAGAAAAGACGTGTCTTCCTTACACGCTTGCGAAATGATATGAACAATATCAGAAATGAGGCGCCACGCCTCAGTATTACCCGTGTTTCTGATTCTACCTACTACAAGCTGCAACCCTGCATCGTCATGAATACCACAGTCCTCGATCGTCTGCCACCACTGAAGTTGCTTTCCTTTGTAAATCAGCCTTTGTTCCGTGAGCGGGATTCCAGTGAGAATGTCAATCTTCCTGTGCAGATGCTCCACAGTATCCCCCATGTTCGCCTGCAACACCAGCGTTCTCCCTCCGGACATTATTTTAACGAAGAACTGCAGCTCCAACCTTCTGCCATATTCCTGAGAGGCCGACGACATCAAAACAGTTACAGTCTGAATGTCTGATGATGATGATTGTATAGCTTAAGATGAGGAATGAAGAGATGGGAATAGATATATGAATATGATGAATAGATGCACCAAGTCCACTGCCTTTAATTTGGTTTTGGGATTGCTTGTTCAGCTTTAATTACACATTTTATAAGGCTAATGACTTGATCAATCTATATCTATATTATTTTTATCATTCAAGTTTCTATTTTTGCTCAGGTCAGTAGGATATGCTCATTCAACAAACTCCGTCAAAAATCGTAGATGTCTCTTGGCCTAGTGGTTAAGGCAGAGGTCAGGTTCGATCTCCCCTCTAATGCGACTAAGTTCACTCTTCCGTGAACCAAAAAAAACAAACTCCGTCAAAACAATACATTTATTCCCTGTAAACTACGGAGTATATACTAAAACAGAAACCGATAACGGTAAGTTTCCGACCTAAATCAATTAAGTTTCTCTACACTTATTTATTTCATATGAAAAAACACCATAGAATGCTCAATACCTTCCATCATCAGCTTCACATTTGATCTATCTGTGCACATTGACATTAAAGTCCATGCCATCCCAACAGAGGCGAATCAAGAGCTAAAATTTTGGGTGGCCAATTTTCTCGCGTTGTTTCAATACTTTTATGTTATTGAAGCAAAAAGTCGATAATTGTAATCATTTATTTGGTAAATTTGGTTAACGAGTGCTACCGTTGCTAGCAAAGAAGATTCCCATACGCCAATCCAGGGCTACTGTATGTTCTGAATCAATTGACATGAACGCGTAATTTTATAAGACATTACTTAATACCGATTTAGTAGCTAATATGAGCCTAAGTATTTCAATAATGGTACCCTAAATTAAATTAAAATAAGTTATGAGATGTCCCAAAGGGGACTTACAAAAATACTCCGTAAGACGTTATGCGTTAGGTCAAGTCAAATTATTCTAATCAAGTTGGGGCAAAATTAGTGGAGAGGTCATAATTAATTTAAAATTAAAGAAAATTATATATTAAAAAATATTTTTTTTTAATTACAGACTTATTGTCATTTTTTTTTTCAACAATTACTACTCCCTCCACGCCACAATGATCTTCTCACTCCATAATGCTACATGGATTAAGAAATGGGTAATGAAAGGTGGTAAATTGTTAGGTGGGTTCAAGATATCAAATCACAAAAAGTAACGAATAGAAAGAGACTACTGTATAATAGATGAATAAGAAAAGTTTTAAAGTGGGAAAATCTTAATGAAGTTTCCTTTTTAGGAAAGTGGGAAAATCTTAGTGGAGAGGGAGTATTACCTAATAAAGCACATTCTATTTACATTTGCGAATTAAAGTGAACTCCGGTGGATTAGTAAGCTGATTTGCGTCCAAAATTACATTTCGTCTAATTACGTGATCATTTTGCCCCTACGTCTTTTAATGAGTCTACTTAACCTTTCCCCCTTTCCCATTCCCCAACCTTTATCACTCCTATTATTCTTCAATTTTTATCTTGTTGTTCAGTTTCTTCACCCCCCCTCTCTACTATTTCTATCCCTCCATTATTTTTGCTTAAGGAAGGACACCATTGTTCTTCATTGTCTCTACATTGTCTTACCCTTATTGTCGACAAAACTACCACCAAACATCATCCGCAAGTTGACAACAAATGACTGAATATCCATATCTACAACAATAGCAATAGCAAAAGCAACATCAGCTAACATTTAATCTAATTAAAACAAATTGCAGAAATCCTAAAAATTGAAATTATTTAATCAACAACCACATTTGGCTTAATTACACTAAATTGCAGAAACCCTAAAGTGCAATTACACTAAACAATAGACTTAATTCATGTAAGAAAAACATAATTTAAATGCAAATCTGGATTTCGTTGTAAGAATCGATTGACAACCCTAAATTAACGATTGAATCGATAAAAAACTTACTTGGAGATTTGTTGTTTTCTTCAATTGCAAATCTGGATTTCAATTTTGTACGGATTATTGTTGGATTTGTCAAATTAATTAGGATTAGAGGATGATTTGGTGAGGGGGATGTACGGAGTAAGTAGAAGAGTGTAAGCACTACAAGGAAGACGGAACTTAGCAACCGAATAAATCCGTCGGTAAGATTAAAAATCGGTCGGTAAACAACATTACCGACCGAATATGAAAGTATTCCGACCGCTACAATTTAGTCGGAAACTATAGTCGGAAACACAACTCCCCGACCGAAACGTCCGGTCGGTGAATCACCGACCGAAGATCAGTCGGTAAAAAAGAATAGCGGTCGGTAAAAACATTTACCGACTGAAACTTTCGGTCGGTAAATGATGAATACCGACTGAAAATTCGGTCGGAAAATGAAATAAACGGTTGGTGATTATATGTACCGACTGCTTTTTGCGGTCGGTAAATGATACCGACCAAACGCAGACCAGAAGCTCCTGGAAGATGTTTGGTCGGGAAAAACCTGCCTGCGGTCGGTAATACGGTCGGTACCTGTGATTATTACCGACCGAAACCACCGGTTGGTTATCATTAACGACCGACTACTGTCAATATTGTGGTCAATGATAGCGGTCGGTAAAGCAGCCAGGGCGGTCGGTAAAGCAGCCAGGGCGGTCGGTAATGGTGGATTTCGGTCGGTAAAATGAAACAGGTCGTGGGGTTTAGTGTGTTCGTTGTCCTCCAATTTGCAACATTCAGATCTGCATTATAACCAAATCAATTCGTTCATAACCAGCAAATCCAATACTGTTCTGCTCCAACCATCATACCATTCAATTCTTCCAACTCATTCAAACTACAACATCATTCACTTCAACCTTCATTCATTAACTTCATCCAATTCATTCAGAATCCAACATCTCCACAATTCATTCACATAAAACCATTCGATATCATGGACATAGCTTTCTAAAATGTTTAACTACTTAATTAAGAGAATACTAATGAAAGTGTAAAGAGTCTAAACAACTTGGAAGAGAAATCAAAGTTAACACAACTTAAAAGAGTAATCAATTAGAGGTTGAAGCTACACTTGAAAACCGACCCCGGCTCCCCCAACTCCACCACCTCCCGAATTATCATTGTTCGGATTACGGAAGTTAGTGTGGTTGAACGGTTGACAGTTCTGAGTTTGTAATACCTTGGTAAGCGCTGACATGAGTTGCTGCTGTTGTTGCATGAGCTCCCGGGTCTCCTCTCTAAAGCGTCTGTTCTCTTCTTTCTCCTTCTCTAAGGCTTCCATTATCTTGTTTTGAAATTCTTCTGCCCGTTTCTCTTGTTGTACAAGAATACCGGGACGATAAGAGCACGAAACATTCCCCTTATTCTGTGCAGGGGGGGTGAAGTACAATGGACCGGCGGATCCCACTCCGTAGACGTGGCCCTTCTTGAAGCCCTCGGCCGCTTCAAACCAAAGTTTGTCGTCCTCTTTTCCTGTCCCCTCCTCCTCGTTTTTTTTCTTCAACTCTTCAAATCGTTCCTATTACCAAACAGAGGAAGGTCATGTTTAGGAACAAGTTATAACTAATTTATATTAAGGGATTTTAAGATAATCTCTATAATTAACTAAATTAACACTTACAAATGTCTCCTTTGCCTTTTGACTGGTAAAAACTCTTTTACCGTCGACAACCTTAGAGTGCATGGCTTCCGCGAGCTCCGCCGCACTGGGCCTCCTACCACCCAGTTGCTCCATCTAAGAAGACAAATTATATCTATCATCTTAAAAAAAAATATTAATAAAAACATTATGGAATATTTTAATATATTTTGTCATTACCAGCCTGGATGCATGTTTCGTTGCCTTGATCGACCCCCCGTGATGACTAGGGCCAGGCTGTGCACAAGCTTTATTTGCGGCAGCTGTCCTTGATCTCTTCTGGAAAGCCTTCGACTTCCGTCGCTCCAACAAGTCCTTGTAGACTTGTGGCACCATCCACCCTGGGCAGGCCTTGTTCTTGCCATTCCGCAGTTCACATATGTCGTTAACGGTGTCCTTTAACCGTTTACGACATTCGTCATCGTACCTCTCCCTAACTCGCTCTTCATGCTCGGGCTCCCATGAACAGTACCCCTGACATTGTGACCGATCATAATTTAATAATTACGTATTAAGAAAAAATCCAAATAACAATTAAAAGTGCATATAACTATATATCTTCGAATGTAAGGAAAATAAAGTGAATGTATGCCCTAAAATTGTCGAACCATTTATCTTTCACCGTCGTCGGGGTCTCCCGGTAGTTCATATGCGGTTCATGGTAGAAACCCTTGAACGACTTCGTTACCCGTCTTACCACACCGGAGTCATCAAACCTTAATCAACACAAATGCCACAAATTAGATTTTTGTATAGAAAAAAATTATATACTACATCTACTTCGATAATGATAGAATAAGCAATACCATCTCCCACTGGGCTTAATCGCAATTATTTCCAGATCTTCCTGTTGTTGTTGTTGTTGTTGTTGTTGTTGCTGCTGCTCCTCCTCCTCGTGCTCGTCGACCTGCACCTGTGGTCCACGTCCACGTCCACGTCCGCCTCGTCCAACCATCTTTCAGATATGATCTGTTGAATGACAAAACAAACAAACATATGCAAATAACACTTCCCAAATGCAAATCCTTGAAAACATTTAACAAATAATATCATCTTGCCTAAAACCAAACAAACATATACAAATAATAACTGCATTTATCCATGAGTGTTGATCGACCACTAATTCAATGACTAAACAAATACAAGTTAGCAATCATCGTCCTCATCATCATCGTCTTCTTCTTCTTCTTCTTCTTCTTCTTCATCCTCCTCCTCCTCCTCCTCCTCCTCAAACTCATCTTCAAATTCCTCCTCCTCATCAATGTTATCATCTTCGACAATCACATCATCACCCATCTCGTTCATCTCTTCCATGTCCTCCATCCCCTTCACCAAAACTTTCTAAGACGTCATCGGCAACAACACCAGATAATAATGAAGTACTACTCACATCTTCTTGAAATACCGTGACATCCACTAGTGCATTAAATTGTGACTTTGGCCGACCCTTAAAAACAGCCCACCAATGATCTCTATCCTTCTTTGGGTTTGGGTATGGAGCAAAATAAACTTGACTAGCTTGATGGGCAAGTATAAAAGGATCATAGTTACCATACTTCCTCCTACTATTAACTTCTACTAGTTTATAAAGGCCATGAACACTTGTACCGTTTGTGGAATTATCCATCCAGGAACACTTGAACACGATTGCATTATAAATTCTCTTCTCCCCACAATACCTCAACTCAATAATTTCCTCTAAAGTGCCATGGTAATCGTTTCCTTCAACATTACTTACGCAAACCCCGTAATTCATGGTAGCTCTGTTTTTCCCATATTTCTGTATGTGGAAATTAAACCCATTAATCATATATCTTTGCCAAGTGTTTACTTCTTTAGAAAGACCAAATGCTAAGGCTTGAATCACATCATCTTTGACATTCATCTCAGTTACCTAATTGCGTAGTAGAGTGTTAGTGCATATGTGACGTGCTCAAAGTTTATTTCATTCTAATATGTCAACACTGAGACTTACATATCCTTTAAACCATTTTGGAAACAACTTCTCATATGTAGTCCAAACTTCATCCATTTTAGCTCGTGGATGTTGCTCCATAATGAACTGTTCAAATAAGCTGTAATTATCCAATTTAGTCGTGACATTTACATCTTTTAATTTTAAAATAAATAAGTAAGTTGTTACTATTTACGTACCGTTCATATTCTCCTAGTAGTTCACAATTTGATAATGCGTACAAATGTGCACGATCGAACTCTTGTTCGTCCAAGTACCTCTGTTTTGGTTTAGCAAGAGCTCTACCTTTGTGTTTTCGAAAGAGCTCGGGTAAAGATGAATCATTTTCGTCTCCCGTGCCCACATCCAAATCCTTAGCCTTTGTGTCTACGTGGTCTTCAAAGTATAGAGAACAGAAATTTGATATTTCTTCAGTTAAGAAAGCATTGCAAATTGAACCTTCCACACGTGCTTTATTACCCACTTTTTTTTTCAAATGATTAAGAAACCTACATTTTGATATAGTGTAGAGTATTTTCACAATTATGATGATATAATGATTAAGAAACAATAATAAGTTGAGTATTTTCACAATTATACCTCTCAAAAGGGTACATCCACCTATATTGTACTGGCCCACCAACCCTTGCTTCGTAAGGCAAATGTATTGGTAAGTGCTCCATTGAATTGAAGAACGATGGTGGAAACACTTTCTCAAGTTTGCAGAGGATCTCCGCAATATCGTTCTCCAGCCGCTGTACATTTTGGGTTGTAAGGCTTGAGACACACAAATCACAAAAAAATTGGATGATCTCGGTAATTGAATTCCACACATTAGTTGGCAGCAAGTGTTTCAAAGCAACGGGTAATAGCCGTTCCATGAACACATGGCAATCGTGGCTCTTCATACCATGGAGTGTGAGACTGTGTAGGTCGACGCAGCGACCTAAATCCGATGCGTATCCATCTGGAAACCTCAAGTTGCATATCCACTCACATAGTATCTTTTTTTTGCAGTTTGTCAAGAGTGTAGGGAGCTTTTGGTTTTGCGGCCGTCCTTGAGGTGTAGGTGACCTCTACTACATAATTTGGGCAAGTCCTTCCTTGTGTTATGGGTGTCAGCTGTTTTATTTTTATTATCCAATACTGTATGAATTAATTGCTCAAAAAAGTTTTTTTCAATATGCATGACATCCAAATTGTGTCGAATCAACAAATGCTTCCAATAAGGTAGGTCCCAAAACAAGCTCTTTTTGAACCACCCTGTTTTCATGTTCTTAAGTTCTTTCAGTTCTTGATCAGTACCATCAATTATCGTCGGGTAGTCTGATATCGTCTCCCAGATTTCGCATCCTGACAATGTCGGAGGTGGTTCATCATTCTCGCACTTACCCTTCCTAAAGGCAGTTTTGTTGTAACGGAATGCATGATCTAGGGGTAAGAACTGCCTGTGACAATCGAACCAACACATTTTACCTCCATGTGGAAGCTAAAACGCCTTGGTGTCTTTCATACAATGTGGACATGCAAGTTTGCCAGCAGTAGCCCACCCAGAGAGCATCCCATAAGCCGGAAAATCGTTGATGGTCCATAGGATACATGCTTTCAGCCGAAAATTTTGTTTCCGGGACACATCATAGGTGAGCACTCCCGTATCCCACAACTCTTTCAATTCATCAATAAGAGGTTGCATGTATATGTCCAAGTTTTTCTTAGGATTTTTTGGCCCGGGAACGATCAAAGATAGAAACATAAATTGTTTTTTCATGCATAATCTAGGGGGTAGATTATAAGGAGTGAGAATCACCGGCCAACATGAGTACGACTTACCAAATTGACTGTATGGTGTAAAACCATCTGTGCAAAGTCCAAGTCTAACATTACGAGGCTCACTAGCAAACTCCGAAAACATATAATCTAGATGCTTCCAAGCCTCACTGTCACTTGGATGAGCCATGGTCCCTGGTACACGTGGATTTTCTATATGCCATCTCATTTCTTTTGCGATGTTCTTGGTTGCATATAAACGTTGCAACCTTGGTGCTACAGGGAGATAGGTTAAGACTTTGAAAGGTATGTCTGCCCCACTAAAAGTTTTCTTCTTGTACCTACTTTTCCACACTTTTTACATTTATCAAGCATGGAGTCTTCTTTCCAAAATAGCATGCATCCGTCCTGACATGAATGGATCCTATGATGGGGCATTTGAAGGCCCCTAAGCAACCTTTTAGTGTCATAAAATGTGCGAGTCATCAAATTATCTCGTGGAATGATATCCTCAATCAAAGCAGCTATCTTATCTAAACTTCTTTCCGGTAGGTTGTCCTCACATTTAATGTTAATCATCCTAGAAGCTACTTCTAGCAATGACGACTCACATCCACGATACAGAGGTGTCTCGGCGGCCTCTAACATTTCAAAAAATTCTTTCTGATCATGGTGGGGGCTTTCTTCTTCACCCAAAGGAGAATCCTCAACACGGCCGAACATTATGTCTCCAAATGCATCTACTACCATCTCCCGATAAGGTTGGTCGATGAAAGCATTAGTGTTTGTTGAAGTACTAGGATTACTAATAAAAGAAAAGGGTTTTCCATGGCACACCCAATTAGTATAACCAGGCGTAAACCCTTTGCTATAGAGACGCTCTTTCACCTGATACTCATTCAAGTACTTCAAATTTTCACACTTCGCACATGGACATCTAAGAATCTAATGTGTCTTGTATTCTTCTTGTTCCTTAGCATATAGAATAAAATCATCCACCCCAAGTATAAACTCATACTTAACTTTGTTTCTATCGTCTACCCTTTCGTACATCCATTTTCTTTCGGTATTCGTCATTATTAGATTTTCTATAAGAGAAACGAAAACCTAATTAAATAACATAAAAAAATGGAGTAAGGGGTAGACATAAATAACTCCCATGATCCCATCTCATTCTTAACCCCCCCTCATTATTTAATTAAATTTTCACATCTACCCTTAGTTTAATTTATAAACTCAAATTCGTAGTACTCTTTATTGAATTTGATTGAGTCATATTACACCATATTGTATCTAGTTGGCCTAAAAACATTTGAGAGTAACATGAATATGCATATTTTACTGTTATAACAAGGAATTGTCCCCAAGACTTTTAATTACGGAGCAACAACTAAACTATACTAAACTACAAAGATAAAAAAAGGGGAAGAATAATAAAGGCAGGCGAGATGAGAGGAGATCAAATAGAACGGAGGAAGTATATATTATAAAACCAATCAACCTTACAAATTTCAAGAGTTGTTGGTGTATTAATTTAACCTTAACCTTACCAATCAACCTTACAAACCAAACAAGAATACTAATCAACATTAAATATATTCTTAAGACTAATTATACTAAACAATTTTCCAATCAAGAATATTAATTGGGTAATCCAATCAAGAATACTAATTGGGTAATCCAATCAAGAATTTTCCAAAGGGTAAGTAGTTGAACCAATTTTTCATCTAAAGTACTATAGGGAGAGCTATACTAATCTAACTAAACTATACTAAACAATTTTTCATCTAATTTAACCCTAAATTAAACTAAATTTCAATTTCAACCTAAATCTAATTTAACCCTAATCTAACAAACAAGTTTCATCTAAATTAGACTAACCTAAATACACTAGTCTAAAATACACTAACCTAATTACACTAATCTAATCTAAGAAACAAGTTTTACCCTAAATCTAATTTGACCCTAGTTTATAGGCTAACCTAAATTAAACAAGTTTTAATCTAAATTAACCCTAAATTCATCAAATACTTTGATTAACAACAATTATAAACCAAATATAAACAAAATTAAACAAAAAAATTGAGTTAAAATTCATACCTAGGTTGAAATTGGGGATTTTGGGGAGGATGGGTAAGATAATCCGGCAGCGGTGCAGCGGCGGTGCGGCGACGGTGGCGCCGGCGAAGGGGAGGGCGGGGGTTGGGTCGGGTTTTTTCGCGAAGGGGAGGGTTAGGGTGTTTTTTTTTTTAGTTTTTAAGGTTCAGTATGTAATGAATGAAGGCAGCTGGGTTTTTAATTCGAAAAACTCACCGACCGATTTAAATCGGTCGGTATTATCGCTACATCGGTCGGTAAATAACATTAATGCCGACCGATACACATTATTACCGACTGGATATCATCGGTCGGTAAATCACCGACCGAAGTTAGAAATACCGACCGATATCGGTCGGTATTATTTATTGCCGACTAATTCTTTGTCGGTCGGTAAATATCAGTTGCTAATCACCTATTTTCTTGTAGTGAAGGGGGTTAACGATGGGTCAATGAAGTGATAACGATTTTTTAACTGAGGGGTATTTTGGTCTGTTCAGAAATTTCAAAAAATCGGCTTACTGATCCATCGGAGTTCACTTAAAAAGTAAATGAAAATGCTTTATTAGGTTGTAATTGTTGAATTTTTTTTATAAGTTGTAACTGAAAAATGTGGTTTTTATAAAGCTGTGAGGTGTAATTTTCCCTTAAAACTACTATTTCAACTTTTTTTTGCTAAACACTTTTTTTCCAATTGAGAGAGTACATTAATTGTATTAAGAATAACTTTTACAAATTTAGTAATTTCCTTTTATATAAGAGGTCTCACAGTAAATTATCGTGAGATGTTCTCATTGAAGTTTTTTTGTGTTACAATAAATAGAAAGTGAATCAAGTTGTGACCTACTAGCTTAATAATATAATCCAATAAGGAATTACGGATTATGACATGATATCAGAGTTTTACGGTTTAGTGTCGATCCTATAAGAGCTTAACGGATTATGACATGGTATCAGAGCTTGTAGGCGGAGATGGTGTCAAATGTGCCAACCCTATTTTTGCAAAATACAGTAATCCCTCGTACATGTGACAACCTACGTACTACAGAGGTCTAAAAGAATAATTTTGGCCAATGAACTTTTGTAGTAACCAGTGTGAAACCCGTAGTGATAAATCATGGAAGTTGTATGATAGGGACGTCATCCAAAGAAAATTACAGAGATTATAGAAAAGTTAGTAGTAAGAAACAGTATTACTGTGGACATGACGTAAGTCCACCCCGACGCGGCGAAGCGCGGGTTTGGATAGGCGAATGAATCTCGTGGTAAGATTGTTCTCGGGTTCGAAATTTAAGTCAAAATGGAGTCGCCACCGAATTTTGTGGTTATTCGGAACCATACGAGCCCACTCTATGTCGTCATGGGCTACACACAAAGTAAGCCCACTTCGATTTCAGAGTTTATGGGGCTCGTCCCTTTGCATTGTTATATCGATACTGTTTACACCGGCTTTCGTATATAAAATGACTCTCGTGCGTCAAGGGTTTCGGACATCCGGAAACCAAAGGTTCTGAGTAAGGGGTGAGGGTACGTGTTGGGAAGCCCACTAAGGACACCCAACCCCGCCCGCACATGGCGGCCTCTACTAAGACATCGTTCGTGTTCGTGTACGCGCGCTAGTAAAATAATTAAATGATATGCAAACAGCGTTTTCGGGCTAAACATGTGAATTATAGATTTGCTACGTCATTTAATGCATCTTAGATATGGTCGAAGTAATTTAACATGCGAGGTTCATTTATAAAGCGTAAAGCAAGTAAATAAATAAAGCTCAAAAATAAATAGAAATAACGTACAAGTTACACGGGCGTCACAATACAACGTTACGCAAAAATAATAAATAAAATAAAAATAACGCGACATAAAGATAGGGACCGACCCGTATGTAAACTAGACCGCGAAATATGTAAATGGACTACCCCGATTAAATACACATTATGTCGTGTACTAAACGAAGGACGGAAACATGAGACTGTGGCATATTGCTAGCCCGATCTCATATCCCGTAGTCTTGTCCCGACTTATCACGTCAAAAGTTGATCAAAGTCGTTCTACGTGTCATGATGTGCATGGTTTTGAAAATAGAAAGATCACGTGATAGTCTTTACACGTGATGACTAAAGTCGATAAAAGGACGGGGTTTGAAATGTGTGTCAAACCCCTCGGTTTTATGGGTTACAGGACCCACTCGACCGAGTCGTGGTGTGACTCGGTCGAGTGCATCCTTGGACGCAGCTACTGCCCATTTTTTGGGTGCTACTCGATCGAGTAGCATGTGTACTCGGTCGAGTAGCCCCTGTACGAGTGATGACTTGTTTCGTTTTTTTGGTTTAAAATCGACGGTCGGTCAAATTAAATACAAATATCGCACGATTTGAATTTAACTTGACCTCCGGTACTATAATCGTGTATATATGATTATAATACCGTTGTCGGGATTTTACGAAAGCGTTATTATTATATTAGAAATTTTGAATTAGTAACGAAATGTGTCCCTCTACGTCACGACATCGAAACTAACCCTTTCGGGTTATGTGATGTCGGTTTTCGTGTCAACGGGTTCCGTACCAATTATAGAAATGGGATTAAATACGTTCGACTACGACCGATCACGGTCACGTCACGCCCTTGAGTACATTGGGGCGGGGCTCCTCGAAAGGGCTCCACCTCCGTCGTTGCTCGTAAAGGGATTAGACGGACCTTAGGTGATCATCGTAGTCCAACGTTTTCAAAACCGATTTTTAGTATTAATATATATATATATATATATATATATATATATATATATATATATATATATACACGCGGTATTATTAATGTTAGTAATAAAATGATGATATAAAAATAAAGATGCAAAAGTATAAAAAAAGTTAGTGTTAGTGTTACTACGATTATGATTACAATACAAAATACGATAAATAAATAAAAATGACGGAGCAATAGAGATAGAAATGGGATTTAGGACACCCTCAACATACATGCTAGGTATAGGCCTCGGAAATGGACTCGTAAATAGCGACGGGACGCCGGAGTATCGAGGATGTACGCGAGTTATGGTGTGTATGGGTGTGTGTGTGTATTACGTCGGTTTTTCGAGGGACGAAGGACTCAGTTTTTGTATGTATTGCTTAGGGTTGCTAAGGCTTGTAGTGTAGATGAAATAGGGTTGAAAGTAGGGTAAATGTGTAGGTAAAAACCCTTGGCAAAAGTTATGAAATGAATGGGAGTCGTGGGGTATTTATAGGCGTTACCCCACGACATAAGGACACTCGATCGAGTGGCCCTAGTGCACTTGATCGAGTGCCTTTGCAAACGGGCCAAACCCGGTTTTAAGACGCTCCACTCGACCGAGTGGGTCAATCCACTCGATCGAGTGAGTCAAACAAATCGAGACAAATAAGGAAAGAATTGATCTTGTTTGTTTTGATTGATTTTTGAATTTGAATTTGTGCGCCAACTGAATTTGGCTGATTTATGAGACGGTTTCGTCTTTGACCGGGTTTTGACCCGGTCGCTAAAAGACGGGATTTATTTTTGGTGCCGATTTTGGCCCAAATTAGTCTTATTTGACTCGGAATGACCCACTGGGCCTGGATTTGAGGTCTGTTTTGTGAGATTTTTACTCCGTTAAAAGTCCATGTCGGATATTATTGATTCTGAGCCCAAATCCGAGTATACCAAGTCACGTTTGCGTCCGATCATCATCGGGTGTTTTTCGGAGACTACCATAGACACGTGGCAGTCAAAATGCGGGTGTCTACAATTACTAAAGCTGTTATAATTCCTGGAGTACAATATTATGGTACCTATACTCGTATAAGTAATGGGATAACCGGATAAAGTAAAAAAAATAATGAATGTGAAACTTTTAAGAACAAGTCTAAGATATGTTCCCATGGGGTATTTGGGAGAAAAGTAAGGTATGCAAATGTGTAGTGTAAAAATAGAGGAAAAGAGATAAATGAATGAGTTTTTGTCATAAGACACCTAATATTTAGGTCTTCTGTAAAAAAGGCACAAAAGCACCTTAAGATTCCGTTTTTTTGTCTAAAGGCCACAAGGCCCAAATTCCGTCAAAAAAACGGTAGATTTAATGGAACCTTCATTTTTAATTCCTCTTAATCACCTTCATTTCTTAATCAAACATATTAGTTATTTTATCTACTTTGTTATTCTCTCATAATACATAATACTCCATTTTTTTCTCCAAGATTTTTTTTTGCCATTATTGCGAAATAGAGCTTAACAATTTTATCTCCAAGAATTCTTTTATCTCTCTACTAATCTCACATTTATTTGTCTAATGACACGTGATTAATTAGACATGTCCATTATGGATGGACATCCCGGTTGATGGAAACCCGAGATAAACCCCAAACTCCAACCCGTAATTGTTGTGATATGCGTGTTATTGGTGATAGAGGATGTTGAAATTGAGGGTTGGTTAATGAATAATTGACGTAGGGACAAGCTGAAAATGACTTCGATTGCATATCCTATAGTTTTCTACTTTTCACCACCCCAAACAAAAATGAGAAGGGAAATGTTAGTTATCCTAATAAGAAAAAAATTAGCACAATTTGATCAAGCTTGCAATGGAATTATGAATGCCCAAAATGGGTTAATAATGTTGAAAGAAGAGAATTAATTTGAAATGAGTTAGTAATGTTGGCATAATACTACCGCTAATAAGTGTAGGATGCCAGGTTTGATTCCAAACAAGTTGTTAGGTGAGGCAGTGGAGGGGAAGGGGAGAGTCTGTGAATTCAATAATGTATCTCCTTTATTTTGGCCTTGCTTACTACGATCAAACTTTTGTTTTTGGACCCCATGTTGTCCAAGGCCAGATCGTTAAGGTATCGTCTACCCTTTTATTTCAGCAATAAAAATATTGCAGGGAGTTATCAAAGTTAATTTTTGTCGTCGAAGTCGTATGACATAGAACTGTCTCATAAAAAAATTAACAAATGTAAAAACGCACATACATATTTGTATTGGTTGCGTGTCATTAGACAAATAAATGTGAAGTTTAATTAAGTACAAGATAAAAGAGTTATTGGTTCAAAAATGGAGTCTTATGAGGGAATAAAGGGGTTGAAGGATTAATTGGTTTGAGTAAGGCATGAAGGTGATTAAGTTGAATAAAAAAAGAAACAGCCGTTAAATCTAACGATTTTTTGACGGAATTTGGCCTTTGGTGCCTTTAGACAAAAAAATGGAAACTTAAGGTGCTTTTGGGCAAAAAATAAAACTATAGGTGCATTTTTTACAGAACGCCTAAATGTTAGGTGCCTTCTGACAAAAAACTCTAAATGAATATGCGAATATGAGCCACGTATTTATGACTTAAAAATGAAAGATGGAAGAAAAAATGACTCAGCCCAAGAGTCAGACTCGGACGGAGTAACTTTTAATCTATAATATATCATTGTTAATCTTTCCGTAATTAATTCATTAACGTGTGTCCACTGAGCACACATTAGAAAACCCAGTTAGATAATAATATATCGTAACCAAGTTATTCGTTACATTAAATGATACTCTCTCCTACTGTCAATGTATATTTAAATTTGAGATTATTTTAGAAGATTATTGAGTTTGAGATATTCGATCTATCAATAGTAATTAGGGTTATTTCATGGTAATAATCTCAACTATGTGTGCTTATTAAATTAATTTAAACTACACGTAATCTCATTTTAATATGAACTACGCCTTCATTAACCTTGCTTTGCTATGGGTGACCGGCTACCTATTGAACCTCCCTTATTCAATTCTTCCTCTTACACTTCTTTTTCTGATTCACATTTAGTATTCATTTTCGGTCATTGATAAAAAAAAATTCCGAAAATTCATCTTCTATTTCATTTTCAATTAGTCTTGTAGAAGTTAGGAATTTTTTTTTTATTGTAATTAGTCTCATTTATTACTTTAAGCACACATAGTTGAGATTATTTCCATGAAATAACCCTATTATTTATTCTGGTAATAATTGTATTTATATCCTATCTATTAAAGTTAAGCTCAAATATAATGTGATCTATTACGGTGTATTATTTACAGGCTTATATATACGTCTTAAAAAGTATGTATGAGCCAGACTATTATCTACAAGTGTGGATACCCATTAGGTTTTCTAATATTCGATTGATGCATTAGACTTAGAGGCTATATATAGCCAGACCACCAGGATTATGGTCTTAGTATAGCACACAATAACCTAATCTCTCCACCCTCCATCCGCCATGACGTAAGTTAGGTTTTATCAGTATTATCAGGAACGCTTCCGCTACAGCTAATTACAGTTTATTACCGATTAATTTAATATGAAGTTTCAATGTTGGGCCAGATTAAATCTAACATGTTCATCAAAGTATCCGGGATCGTTGACAGCAATGTCGAGTATAATCCATCGCCACTTGGCCCCAACAATAGATATGAGACTAAATGAGTGTTGTAGGTTGTTAGTAAGTTAGTTATTAGTTTGTTACACATACTTGTATATATACACATACTTGATGTATTGAACCTTAACTTAATACAATTCATCATTCATATTTCATAACAGAATTCTAGATATTTCTTCTCTCCTCTCATATTCTTCCTTATCACAACAATGGAGGTCAACTTCTCATGGTATCAGAGCAGCACGATTGCTCTTGCTTTAGACAGTTGCTCTTGCAGATTACTGAAACGGATCTTAGATAGAGAATCTGGAACAAAACTCATACAATTTTTAATGGGGTTAAACACCAGTTTTGAAGGAGTTAAAACCAGTGTTCTGACCATGGAACCCTTACCACCCCTGAACAAGGCATTCTCCTTGCTTCAGAAAGTTGAGAGACAAAAACATGTAAGTGATGCTGTTGACATTCTTGCTGAAACCAATGCGTATGCTGTTAATGCTGGTGGTAAGCGAGTTAGGCTTGACTCAGATTCTACTGAGAAATACTGCACACACTGTCAGAAGAAGGGCCATGAAATTGGCAACTGTCATAGACTCAAGACATGCACTCACTGTGGAAGAAAGGGGCATGTGGCTGACTATTGTTTTTTTAATCCCAACAGTAAGAAATTTAAGGGAAAACAATTGAGATCTTCAAGACCTGGTGAGATTCAGTTTCAAAATGGCTCAAATGTGTATAGGAGAGCAGCCAACAATGTGGATGCCTTACAAGATCAAGGGGAAGAAGAATTTACACCTCTTGAGTATGATATGAATGCTAACAATATCACTAATTTGGTTGGTACATCAGGTGCTTCACATGGTACTGCAGATCAAGGACTTATGACTGACATGGCGAATTCCATTTACCAGAAGATTCTCAAATCACTGTCTGATGTTCAAGGCAATCATTTGTCATCAGCAGGTACTGTCACATGCTTACATCTCAATAAATCTCAGTACCATCCTTCTATGTTTGAATGGGTTATAGACAGTGGAGCATCTGATCATATGACTCCATATGCTCATTTATTATATGATGTTTGCACACTTTCTAAGCCAATCAAAGTTGGTTTACCTGATAGTTCTCTCAAAGTTGCATCACTGGTAGGAAAATTGAAGTTAAATGAGCACATAGTGCTACATAATGTGTTCATTATAGAGGAATTCAAACAAAATTTATTATCAATTGGACGTTTACTGGAGCATTCTTCTCTACAAGTTCTTTTTTCTAAGGATTCTTGCATATTCCAGGACCTTTCAAGTAAGATAGTTAGAGCTCGAGCAAGAAGAAGTGGAGGGCTTTACCTGATCAATGCAGAAAGTCGGTCTCAAATCATGAGTAGTGATTCTAATAAATCTCAGTGTAATGCTCATATAGCTAAGTCTGTATTACAGTCTAGTGATATAGAACTGCTGCATGCTAGACTTGGGCATTCATCAGTAGAAAAACTGAGGCATGTAACTGGTAGTCATTCCAGTTTGACTGATTTCTTTTGTGAGACTTGCGTTTTGTCTAAGCATCATAAGCTTCCATTTCAGAGAAGCACTTCACATGCTCTTGATTGTTTTGATCTAGTTCATATGGACCTTTGGGGTCCATATAAAACACCTTGTATTGGTGGTGCTAAGTTCTTCCTAACCATAGTAGATGATTGTTCAAGAAGTACTTGGACCTACCTTATTCAACATAAGGATCAGGTGCCATACGTCATCAAAGGGTTTATTTCTATGATTCAAAATCAATTTAGCAGCAGAATAAAGGTCATCAGGACAGACCATGGTACTGAATTTGATCACTCCTTCTGTCTTGATTTGTTCCATCAACATGGTATTGTGTATCAGCAAAGTGTGGTTGGGAGACCACAACAAAATGGAAGGGTAGAGCGAAAGCATCGACATCTAGTTGGGACAGCTAGAGCATTGCTTATACATGCTAAATTACCCATTAAGTTTTGGGGAGATGCAATTCTCACATCTACATATCTCATTAATAAAATGCCCTCCTCTATTCTACATTGGAAGTCTCCTCATGAAATTCTTTTCAAAGAAGCTCCTAATCTTGCAGACTTACGAATATTTGGGTCTCTATGTTATGCAACCATGCCGATAACACATACAGACAAATTTTCTCCTAAAGCCAGGAAATGCATCTTTATTGGATATCCCCACAGAGAAAATGGCTATAAATTGTATGATCTTGTTCAACATAAGGTCTTCGTCAACAGAGATGTCATATTCAGAGAATCTGTTTTTCCTTTCAAGGACTCTTTCAATATTGATAATTCAGAGCATCAAGTTCCTGCTTTGGTGGATTTTTTTCTCTCATCCTGATGTTCAACCTCATACAGTTACATCTTCTGATACTGTTATATCATCTCAAGCATCAGATCAAACAAGTTTCATCAACAATTCGACACCAAATAATTCTGCTACTAATTCTTCTCAAGATCACTTTATTCACAGTGTTCCTGAGACCATTTCACAGACAGTTGACAGTTTAGCATCTTCAGAGCAGAGTTCTGCCACATCTTCTGAGCAGCCAACTATGGTTGTTCCCAATATAAGACGTTCTGAAAGGATCAGACATATTCCTCTCAAGTTACAGGATTTTCATTGCCATTTACATCCTAAACCCAATACTGAACCAGTTGTGCCTCACACTGACAGTTCAGTCTCATTTCATGCTTCTGTTCTCCAAGAATTATCAGATTTTGATACTGATTATGTGGCGTCTTTGGCTTCAGTTCTTCAAATTCATGAGCCTTCTACATATTCTCAGGCAAGGTCTGATTCCAAATTGGTGGAGGCAATGGATAAGGAAATAGCATCTTTGGAACTTAATAAAACTTGGGAGTTAGTTTCTTTACCTCCTGGACAGAAAGCTATAGGGTCCAAGTGGGTGTTTAAAATCAAGCATAATTCAGATGAAACGATTGAAAGATATAAAGCACGTTTGGTAGCCAAAGGTTATAATCAAATCAAGAATAAGGATTACAAACATACTTTTTCTCCCGTGGCAAAGTTCACTACAGTTCGAAGTCTTTTAGCTGTTGCTTCAACCAAAAATTGGCCTCTACATCGGTTGGATGTCAATAATGCATTTTTGCATGGTCATTTAGATGAGAAGGTGTACATGGAACCTCCAGATGGATATAAGAATGCGGTTTCTGGACTGGTTTGCAGGCTTAGGAAGTCCATTTATGGGCTCAAGCAAGCCTCTCGTCAATGGAATATTGAACTCACCAAACACTTAAAATCTATTGGATTTACACAGTCTAGAAAGGATTACTCCCTGTTCATCCGTAGTGGTTTACAAGGTTTTGTCGTGGCTCTTGTTTATGTGGATGATATCTTACTTACTGGTGATGATGCAGCAGGAATACAAGAGACCAAGCATAGTCTAGACGACAAATTCACTATTAAAGACCTGGGATTGATGCGTTATTTCCTGGGTATTGAGGTAGCAAGAAATCAGGAAGGCATCATGCTAAACCAGAGAAAATATATACTGGACATTTTGACAGATATGAATATGCTCGATGCTGAAGCAGCAAACTTTCCTCTTTCTAAAGGACTTAGGTTATCTACTGAAGAAGGAGATTTGTGGGAAGATCAGGAACAATACAGAAGATTGGTTGGACGCTTGTTGTATCTCAATCTCACAAGACCTGACATTTCATTTGCAGTTCAACACCTAAGTCAGTTTATTCATCAACCTAGAGAACCTCATATGCAGGTGGCTATGCATGTTATCAGGTATTTGAAAGGTACAATCAACACAGGTCTCTTCTATCCAGCAGACAATAACCTTGAGGTCACAACTTATAGCGATGCAAATTATGGAAACTGTGCTTACAGCTGCAGATGAGTTAGTGGCTATGCTATTTTCTTAGGTTCATCTCTTATATCTTGGAAAACTAAAAAGCAAAACACAGTTAGTAGAAGTACAGCGGAATCTGAGTACAGAGCATTGTCATATACAACTGCAGAACTGGTTTGGCTAGTTGCGTTATTGAAAGATCTTAAAGTGGAGACACAGCTACCAGTTCCTCTATTATGTGATAACAAGGTAGCAATTCACATCACTCAAAACCCCGTCTTTCATGAGAGGACGAAGCATTTGAATGTAGATTGCCACTTCGTAAGGGATAAATATCTAGAGGGTTTTCTAACTCCTGTGTTTGTCAGAACTGGAATACAACTAGCTGATCTGATGACTAAACCGCTAGGAGCGTCTCAACACCATTTCTTTTCTCGCAAGCTTGGATTGCTGAACATGTCACTCAATCCACCTTGAGGGGGACTATGAGACTAAATGAGTGTTGTAGGTTGTTAGTAAGTTAGTTATTAGTTTGTTACACATACTTGTATATATACACATACTTGATATATTGAACCTTAACTTAATACAATTCATCATTCATATTTCATAACAGAATTCTAGATATTTCTTCTCTCCTCTCATATTCTTCCTTATCACAACAATGGAGGCCAGCTTCTCAATAGAGGAGTCCTTTGAAAATCAGACCATGTTGCAGGTATTCATTACCGAGTTTCAAAGTAAGTTGCGGGACCCCTTTCTTTTGTGGGAGGAAATAGTACGAGAAATTGAGTCCCATGCCAGAATGAATAAGTGTCAAGATGGAAATGGAGAAAGTTTTTGTCTCTACTTAACTCAAGGATCCCGGACATGATACCCGACTTAGTCATCCCAAAACTTGTCTGATTGAAATCACAACCAAACAAAAACTCTTTTATTTCACTAGACATGTTGGTATTTTGCTGGAGCTAGTACTATTTCTTTGTCAACACACTATGTTGGACTAGTTATTAACATATATATTGTGCCTCTTGTTATTCAAGTACGAAGTCCGTTATTTTAATAAGTTCAGTTCGTTAATAACTTGTTGCTTCCGCATATATGAAAGTTCATAATTTTCGTATCAATAGGAATTCGGAAAAAGGGACGTTGACCTCTGGAAAGCACTGGTGTCCTGGCTTACAACGCGCTTCAATCTGAAGCCATATAGCCGAGGACCTAGTGTCGACAACTATTTGTCGACGGAGGAGGCGTCAAATGTGCCAAGCTCGATTTTTGGAAAATAGAGTATGCCAAAAATGTCACGACGCACTATAGAGGTTTGAATGGATTTTGCTTGCGGTTGCTCGCTATTTCTAAGTTTGACTACTGGAAATAAGATCATGTAGCACTTGCTATACTATACCAAAGTATGTGAGGATGTAGAATGTTGGTAAATTAAAACTTACTAATCATCTTTTGATTTACGTGATTTCTATAGATTTTAACGTATTATATTTTATGGCAAAAAGTAAAATATATCTTAACATATGCAAAATTGAGAAAATTTTGTAAATATTCAAGAATGAACATGCCTGAATATGTTTTTATATTGAAATACAATATATTTTTGTATTGGGCTTAATGTATTTTTGTACATCGATTAATATATTTCTGTCTTAAAATCTTAATAAATTACTTTGTACATCCATTTAATTCGGAAAAGGGGACTGAGTTGTGGAAAGTACTGGTGTCGTGGCTTACGACACGCTTCACACTGAAGCCATATATCCGATGACCCAGTGTCGACCACTAGATAGTAGGTTTTGTAGGTGGGGGTGGCGCCCTCAAATGTGCCAAGCTGGATTTTAGCAAAATAGAGTAGGTCGAAGATGTCACGACCAACTACCGAGGTCTGAAAGGAATTTGGTTGATGAATTTTTGGCATTTGGTTGTAAGAATTTGGATGGTAGGGCGATGAGGATGAAATTTGCGAGACCGATTCGAGCTAGAGGAAGAAGATAAATGACTTGTATTATTATTAGTACAAGGTACAGAATGAAGCGATTCATATTGCTGGTGTACGGAGGAATTAGGATGGTGCTCTGATCTTTGTCTCTCAATGTGTACGTAATATCGTAGTGATGTTTTTTTGGGCAAATTGTCATCAAATGCTATCACTTTATATCACAACCCTACAATTTCAAATTTCTGTTTTTTAATTTTCTCTTGTAAGGCACCATTACCAAGCTATGCTTTCGCTTGTACATCTTCTCTCCGTCACAAGTTTATCACGGGTCAAATATAACCACATAGTTGGAAAAAGAAAGCCCATGCGCTATTCCTAAACATCAGGTTTTTTATCTTATCTTTTCTATTTGACCTGTTACAAGTTTACAATGGATATGATCGTACAAACAAGAATTTGTGTTACTAAAAATGATAAATGACTAGATGATCATCAAGCAGAAAGACAAACATTATTCCGCTATTTAAGGTTAGCATTGGCTTAGTTCGTACATTTAGAGGTTGAAGTCATCCTATAGAGCTGTTGTTTGGTTGATTCATCAACTAGTATAGGCCTCGTGCATAAATGTACGGTATATATAAAATTTACTTTGTATCATACTAATTAAAGATTTTATATTGGAGGTATATTAATGTTTATCTTCCTCAATTTTGAGAAAATAATTTCAAATAATTTCAAATGGATAAACAATCAAGCTAATGCAGTAAAATTAATAAATGTATTTTTAGATGAAAATATTATATCTACAAAGTACTCCGTATATTTTTATTTATGTTATTCTCATATTTCGAAACACTTAATTCCATATATATCTGAATTAATACTAAGAATTGAACATCCATATGATACATTTGTTTTTAAATGGTTTAATAGTACTTTTTTGTTTTATGAAATAGAAATTGGACTATTTCCACATTTTTATAAAAAATTATGTTTAGAGATTCAACTCGAAAAACAAAAACGTTATTTAGAAAAAAGAACCGAATATATTTTTCTAGTGTGAAGCTAAGAATAGCTATACTATAAATTTGTCATTTTAATGATTTTATCACCATCCATGAAATGTAATGGATTACCAATTTATTTTAAAGTACTCTTTATTTACCTTCCATCTTTAGAAATAATGCATTTTGGAGGAAAAATTTTAGAAAGTTGTTATTCTTTTAGTATATAGAGAATTGGCAATACTATGAATGATCACTATTGCCTATATATATTGAACTACATTATGGATTCATCATGCTCCGTATTTCATAGTCACAACTCACAAACTTATAACAATAGGCTATTTTCTATAGCATTAGATAGGATCGATTAGGCATTAGCAAATATGATTAAGTCGGTTAACTCGACCAAAATCCAATCTGAACTTAAAAAGTTAATTCAACCAGGTTAAAATTTTAAAACAAAATCATAGCCGAATTGACAAGAAGGGTTGCACAACACTCAAAATGATCCGACTTGAACGGATGATTCACCGTGTTCATGATTTGAGTTAATAGCCTATTCAGGTTGCAGAGTTTGACAAGCAAGGATACACCAGCTACTACTACTAGAATTCTAGGAAATCTCGAATCTCTTCTTTCTTTGTTTCATTGTTTCACAATTGAATACGTTCCTAGGATCATGAATTTTAAGGCACATAGCATTGTTGTTGTGGCGCTTGATTCATGATTTCCACTCTTGTTTTCCGTTGACAAAACAAAAGAGAGTTAATAGCCTATTCATTTTGTATAGTCGGGGTTTGGTTACGGTGAAGGATGAACTCGGAATAGCTGTACATATAAAACAAGTTGGGAATGCGGAGTAAATACTTTTTTAAGTTTATTACATATAAAACGGTTGTGTTATGGCGGACCCAGGAAATTGATGTATATGGGGCTAGTTTTTTACATCGAATTATTATTCACAATATATTTTACGTGTCACTATCAATCATATTACAGTAACTTATTACAGTATGATATACGGAGTAACTTATTACAGTATACAATACAACTCAGATTCATCAATTTTGAACAAAAATATACAAACTCGACATATGTATGATATATACATGAAAGCATCAAAATATATACTCCGTATTTTATATAAGAAATGATACATTCGTGTTAACCTTAAAATGAGTTAAATTGGATAGATGAAAATATTTACTAGAAAGAATTACTAAAAAAAATTGACCTAAATTGAATAATATTTGGATTGTTTTGATCTTAAGAAAAGGAGAGATAGTAGGGAAATAAAGAAAAGGAGACATCAAGGTTCGAACCTAGGGATCCTCAATGAAAGGAGGCGGCCTAACAATCCACTTAGACAAGAATAAATTGATGCAAAGTTATTACACTAATTTTTATATGTCTTGAAATCATGTATAGCCCAACAAGCCTAGGCCTAGATCCGCCTATGTTAACTTATATCTTCATGAAGAAGGAAGGGTTCACCAATGTGATTGTCCAAACGGATTCACAAGTTGTTAAAAGTCTGATTGACAAAGATGCTTTGTACCCCAATAATACGCACCACATGCTAAGGATCTGCAAATGTCTGATCAATAACCCGGAATGGAGAGTCAATTAATATCCACCATGTTTAAATAGGAAAGCGAACCGATGTGCGGATTGGTTAGCAAATATGCCGATGTGCGGATTGGTTAGCAAATATGAGATCCTGCAAACCCAACCGTCTCGATCTGCTTGAGGAGGACATAATATCAACGGACCTTTTTGCTATATCTCAGCAAGACATTGGAGGAACGAGCTGGCCTCGACGGATATTTTTTTATGCTTTCTGATAAAGCCTAATAGTATGTTCTATGGGTTTACACAATTACACCTCTTCTTCTCTTGACGTGCTATTTCATACACGGATTTTAATACGTTGTACACGCTATTTCCGTCTTTGCCCTTCTCATTTACCCCTTCCCCATTCCAATTGAGTGGGAATAAGTTAAATTTTTTTTTTTATCAAACCACCCTTTCCTATCCCGCCCCCGCACCACCCTACCTGCCACGCTCATCCACCCACCCCACCGCCTACCCTTCATCCCTGCCCACCACCACCACCCAGGCGCCGGAAACTTCCTTGCCACCATCATGATGACAGCCGCCGTCCACCGCCACTAACATCACGACAACAACAACCATAAGTGGTGCACGGGCAACCGTATAAACGTCCACCGTTACCAATCGACGAGCATCAACAACCGCCCCACCACCGTTACCGCCGACGATCATCGACTACCACCCCTCTAAAGTCGACGACCACCTACCAAGCCGCTAACCCAAAAAATTGTAATTGTTAAACCCTAATTAACAACAAAATTAACGAAATAAGTATAGTATTAATTAGAAATTAACAAGCTAATTAATGAAAGTCAAATTAAGTATGCCATGCATGAATTGCATTCGATAATTGTCCGAATTATGTTCAATAATAGTATCGATTTTGTGTAATTTGTCTAGGTTTAGAGAATCAGAAAACCCAGAGGGTTTTATTTTAGGGCATGGAGGAAAAAATGACAAAATGTGTACAAAGTAGCAAAGTCTGTAAATGATTTAGCAATTCCGATTAATACGAGTACAACGATTGTAGACTAGAATTAATGCAAAAGTCTAAGGAATGTGTGGTGCTTTATTTGTCAGGAAACTCAATTAAGAAGCCATAAATTGTTTCGATATCCATTAGGATTTCATCCAAATGTACCGTCTTCTTTCGGCGTCACTCCCACCTGTATAAATAAAACACAATCACTTCCTCAATTCTCCAATTCCTTCAATCTTATAAGTTCTAACTTCAAACAAACAGTACAACTAAACGTACAAAATGAAGACGACACTAGTTTACAACCCGTGATAAATCACAGGGTTGTTAAGACAATTATGTGTTGAAAGTGGTTTATATTGCGAGACGGTGTATTAATATTACTTAGGGATGACCAGCGAGGTTAGATAAGGATAGGTGGCTAAATTGAACATAACGTAATAGGACGAAGGCGTTTGGGAATTTCATTAATAGATTTGTGACATACTGTTTGTTACATTCATCGATAATGGTCGGCACATATTGTCGAAGTACATAGCATCGGTACGTTGTTCGTAAAAACGGATTGCTGTCCGGGAAATAGGATAGAGGTAAATATGTTATGTGGCACAACCACCTTAACTATGAAGTTTACATCCCTCAAAATTAAATTTCCCCAAAATATGCATCTCCTCGGCATCAAAATCAGACGCGCAATCCACCATTGATTCCCAAATCACAATTGACCACAGATTATTCCTCATGAGGCTGGATTGAATTGCCCAATATATTCGAGTTCTCACAGGCTTGTGTCGTCTACTCTCTGCAACAGTGACGGAGAAGAACAGAGTAGCATGTGGAATAGATTGCGTCTTTAATAGGTAATTTTCGGGAAATCTACTCTCTAATATCACTGTGTTGATGTGCTGTCTTGCTTGTTTGAGTTATCATATCACCATACTTGTCAATGTAGATATGCTTGGATGAAGTTACAGGGAATCTGCTATGTTCAAAGGTGTGATGAATTTGGTACCTTTTTACTGTTTACATCTTCAGATTTTTACAATTGTCCAAGCAATCACCATTTGTCAATTGCATGAGAAGATTTCACCCTACATAAATAGAGTTCTACCTTTGTTTACCACACCACCACAACAAATTGAAACACTTCAGTAATTAGGACAATAATATGCCAACCCAATATTCTTACCCTCCCATGCATGGTAATTATGCACAACCTCCCATATGACACTTCGGGTAACAATGTAACTGGAAGGAGTTTCGCTTGTGTAAGAGATGAACTTAGGAGTCTTGGGTACATGATAAGACAGTACCGACCAATATATAATGGTCAAACCGGCAATTTCATGAGGTCCATAGTCCTTGAGTTTGAGCATGACCAGCGTCATTTCAGGAATGCTTTCAAGCTGCAAAGAGCATTTGAGAGGGCCGGAAAAGGGAAGGCGAATTATGAGAGCCAGCTTGACTCAACAGCTGGTCCGCATGTCTGGGTTGCCACTTCGGATGATGAAGAGTACTTGAGGAGGCAGACCTTCTACTGCACTGTGCCTACTGAGGAGCAGGTTAATGGGTACGTTGATGCTGACAAAGATACTGACAACGAACGGGGTGAGTTGCGAGGGGATACTTACTTTGGATCGCTTGAGTTGTATCCGTTAATGTTTCCGTCACAGCCCGCCCTATTGCACTTCCAACGACCTTGCTCATTTTTCGTTGCCTTGGAACGGCACCTATTGCAACTATTGTAGTACCAACCACTGTTGCACTCTAAGTCGATAATTCGACCATAAGTGTAAAAGTACCCAGGCTACATCCAGTATAGCAAATAAGTAAGGGAAGTAAAGAGTTTAACATTCACACCATAAAAAATTGAAATAGGAAAGATGGTTAGATCACCTTCTCATTCTCCTTAATCTCGTTAATGGTTTTTATATTGTCTAATGTGAGGATATCTATCTCCTCATCCTCGTCAACCTTGTCTATGACCTGAAGAGAGTTGCTAGGTGCAGGTGTTGAGAAACTGCGGAAGTAAATGTGACACTAAAATTATGTACATGCATAGACGCAGTAAAACTGCAATGGTAGGGATCTATAAATAAAGCAAAAAGCATACCTGTTACAGAAAGCGGCGACCTCAGGAATGTCGAGGCCGAAGTGGATCTTAGTTGCATTATAGGTGGTCTGTAAACGCCAACCATCGAATTTGCGAACTTCGACGCATTGCAGAACAACCACCGGAGATTGTTGTGGATTCGTTTGTTTCTGTATCAGTTCAGGAAGATCGACAGAATGAGGACTCCATAACGTGCAGGGGATTTGACAGCAGCTGCAGCACAAAGAAGGCAGATATTGGATGAATCATTTGTGAAAAAAGATCTCAAATTGAAACAATTGTGGAAGGAAGTACGTACTCCACATCCTCGAGCTTAATTGTACGGCACTTAAACCCGTTTTTGGTCTCGATCAAGGGACCAACTTCGAATAATTTGCCAACCAAATCTGTATGATAAAGAACTTACCGATGTAAATATGCGAAATCTATAATATGGGTATATATTTAATGTGGGTGTATAGTAATATGCGAAATCTGTAATGTGGAATAACATATGCGAAATTTGTAATTGTATGACAAAGATATGAACATACCGATGTAATGAGTTGTTGAAACTCGACCATTGATGATATCCTCGAAATTTGCGAAATGGAAACCATACTCAGGGATGGTATGTTCTCCGGTAAAAGGAATTACCTTGCTTGAATATTCGAAGTAAAGTCGGAAAAGTGCAGGTGTAGCCTTCTCGTACCCGACGTTGTTACTGACACTAACGTTCTTTATGGTGTACACCACACCAACTTCAAGGGAATCGGTAAATTTCAATAACACTTGCTTACGCACAGTACCTTGAATTATTTGGTTCTACGAAGAAGAGAAAAAAGATAAAATCCGTGAATGGGACGAAGAAGACACACCAATAATAAGAATTAAAATGAGAATTTGGTTAGAGTACAGATGAATAGGAAACCGATATAATGAACAAAGAAATTTCATTTCACGATTATAAGAAGAATAATACCGTATCATCAATCAATAACACCTCGATTGATTCGGTCTTCTTCTTGTCCATGTACGCGGGACGTGTCCAGCGATGTATAACCCTCACCTTCATGTTTTCAATCCTATCGCCGTCTTTCAACTCAGGAATGGTGACAAACTTCTCAGAAGACATGGTAGCCTAGATCTTGATAAAATATTGATGGATGATACAATTTGTGAAGGTCTGTGAACATAACCACAAATTGACTGCATTTTATAGAAGTTGGGTGCGGAGATAGGGTGAGCAATTGATGAGGATTGGCGATTTCGAAATTGAATTGATGGGAATTGAAGGGTTAATTCGTTGCTCAAGGCTTGTTTTGCCGAGGTGAGATTGTTCAAGGGTTGATTGAATTGGGTTATTGAAAAGATAATTCATGGGGAAGTGGGAATGTTTGGTGGGGATGATGAGGGAGTAGTTAGCAACGCTGGAAAATTGGGGGAGAATGAACCCTTGCTGAGAGCGCTTAGAGGTGGGAATTGTGAGTGTAGAGGTTGCCACGTAAGCTCTTGTGGTTTCCTCTTTTATTAATAAAAGATACCAACTGATGCTCCTTCTCCTCCTGGGCATAATGGTGGGCACACTCTGCGACCACGACGGGCAAGGGGGCGGCTACAGTCCCATAGAGAACCTGGACGACCCGCACGTGCAGGAGGTGGCCAAGTACGCGATCACCAGACACAACGAATTAGACAAAAGCAATCTGAAGTACGTGAAGGTGGTGAAAGGAGAGTTCCAAGTGGTGGCTGGTTTCAACTACCACCTTCAGATCTCGGCCGAAGACGGTCCCGACCTCCGTACTTATGATGCTGTGGTTTATGAGAGGCTTTGGGATAATTACATCGAACTCACTTCCTTTCAGCCTCTTAATTAATTAATTAAAACAATAATAATGCCGCTTCATGCATGCTACTCCCTCCGTCCATAATTTATCGCCCAACACCATTATGCACGTAAAATAAGAAAAGTGTATATAATGTTAAAGAAATGATGGTGAGCCACAATTAATGGGTAATATATTAATTAGTTAATGTAAGTTGAGTATAGTATTGAAAGTTTAATTCAATGGTATTTTGGTAAATAAAATAGACCAACAAGGACAATTGGGTAAAAAAAGGTAGGATGAAAAAAGAAAGTGAGAGAATGGGGTAATAAATAATAACTTACCCAAAAAGAAAAGCGGGACGATAAATTGTGACGGAGGGAGTATAATATATACAATCAATGAATGTACTAGTAGTACCCTCTAAAGTTCTTTAATTAATAATAATGGAATTGGTGGTTTGTTGTGATTTAATTCGATCGATCTCATTTGTTCTGATTGACGGTCGATCATCATCTTCCAAGTAATGAGAATTTAGAAACTAAGGGGCCGTTTGGTTAGGGGGCTTCAGGAAAGGGAAAGGGAAAAAAAGGTTACCTATTCCCTTTGTATATGTTTGGTTGGGCCAATTGATAAAACATTTTCCCCTTTTCACCTATTAACAAACCCTCATATCCTCCTACATTGAAAACCCCACCCCCCTTGGTTTAGAATTCATTTTCCCTTCCATTCCCCCATCCCTATATCTCCCTCTTAACATGTACGGTAAAGTTACTCTCACAAGTCACAATTGTTGTTACATCTCTCGACCTCCGACCTCTGACCTCGACCTCGACCTCAACCTCCGACTTCCGACTTCCGACCTTGACCTCGACCTTCGATCTCCCACCAACGTCCACCTCTCGCTCCCTGTACCGGTCACCGTTTTACGTCCAAAAATTTTAGAATTTTTTTTTGATAATACAAGTGAAAAATAATGATTTCATAAAGTAAACATGTTAAAAAGAATGTAAAAAGTATTTGATTTCTAGTTTGGTAACCAAACAATCACAAAGGAATCAAGAGTAATATCATTCCTTACAATATTAAAACCAAACAACAAGTTAAATTGTGGGTAATCTCTTTCCTTTCCTCTTGTTTCCCTTTCCTAATTTCATTCCCTTTCCCCTATGCGAACCAAACGGCCCCTAACATTATTACTTGGATCGATCAATTTTCCAAACTGTTTTTCAACGTAATTGCAATCCTTTAGCAGATCGAACGAATGAAGTAATCAATGGAAAAGAGGAGGGAATTGATTAATAATTTAATTTTATGATAGATCAGATGATGATGTATGTGCTTCAATGAAAAATTGAAAACTGACTAAGAGAAGGGTCGGAATTAATTGGTGAACTTCGTTTGTATTGGAATAATGTGATTACCATGCATAATATTCCGCACATAATAATGTTGATTTGACTCTTTTTTTTTTTGATGGAATTTGTATTCTGGCAACTGGCAAGTGGATTTTGGCAAAATAAATAAATATCTCCTTCACAAAAAAACCGCACCTTTTTATTCAAATGATATTTTTCCAAAGAATGAGCGAAAGTATATTTTTGACACCTCATACTTTTGTTCAGACTCAATTTCGAATCCCTTTTAAACTTAGATTCATTTGAACCTCAGACTCGTATCAAACCCATTAACCAAACATGAGTCGGACTCAAAAAATCTGAGCCTCAGACTCTTGCTTAGACCCTTTAACCTTAGCCTAAACATTAAAATTCTTACGACAAAAACCCCTAAAAATACTGTCAGATCACAATATTTTCATAATTAACTTTATCCATCACAAATCAATAACGGATCAAATAATACCACTTATTTAAAAAAGATAAAATTTAAAAATAACACATAGATTTATTTTTTCTATCCAAATGAATATTATTTGTTCGTCACCGGATATTACCTCACGGACAATAATTTACCAAGTTTGGAAAGCCATAAATGTGACTCGTATACTCCAATTCAAGTGTCTTCTTTCCGCGTCACTTCCACCTGTATAAATAAAACCAAATCACTACCCCCAATTCACCAATTCCTTCAAACTTCGAACCAACCAACATTCTATCAAACAAACAAACAAACAAAATGAAGGCTAACCAGCCGATCCTCATCCTCCTCCTCCTCGTCTCCCTCCTCCTGGCCATGATCACAGGCACACTCTGCGCCCGCCGCGGCGCGCGAGTGGGAGGGTACAGCCCCATCAAGAACCTCAAGGACCCGCACGTTCAGGAGGTGGCCAAGTACGCCATCACCAGGCACAATGAATTGGAAGCCACCAAGCTGGTGTACCTGAACCTGTTGAAAGGAGAGTCTCAAGTTGTCGCTGGTACCAATTACCACCTTCAGATCTCCGCCAAAGATGGTGCTGCCCGCCATACTTACGATGCTGTTGTTTATGAGAGGATTTGGGATAATTATATTAATCTCACTTCCTTTCACCCTCTTAATTAATTAATTATACAACCATTATAATGTATTAATGTATGTTTCATGCATGCTAATATGCTATATGCAATGTTATGTACTTGTATCTTTTGAAGCTCTTTAATAATAATAATGGAATCGGTGGTTTGTTTTTGTATGGTTTAGATCTAAGATTTACTAATTCTCATTTCTTCTGATTGACGAGTAGATACCTTAAGTCAGGGAAAGATCGTCTTTTTGATAAAGTTAATGAGAGTGATGAGAGTTTAGAAACATAATTCGATCTATCAATTTTCCAAACTGTTTTAAAGTTAATAGGTGCAATTCTTAGGGGAAGGAAGTAATCGATGGAAAAGAAGAGGAAATTGATTAATAATTTGATTTTCAGTTACTGTTACTTGCGACAAATATATATCCATTAAAACAAGTCAAATATAAAGAAATGTCGAAAAACTTTCTTACTTCCTTCATTCCATTCTTATAAACAAACAATTGAATGAAAGAAATCCTGATGATGGATGACATGTTAGTTGTGCTTGTACTTCAATGAAAACTGACAACTCCGTAATTAAGAGAAGGGTAGGAGGGGAGAGGAGAGGAGATGATTGGTGTGGTGATGAACGTCGGTTGTACTGCTCCTCCTCCTAGCAGTTATGAATGGGATGGGATAAACACGTGAACAAAGAGATAAAATATAGGGCCGGGCCCACCAGTCACCACCACCACGGTCCACGCCACCACCTTTTCAACTCTCTCTTTTGGTTTTTTGCCTCCTTTTCCGTACTTTTCTCCCATCTGTCTTTACCATTATTTTATCACTTTGATCTCTATTGGAATGGATATATACTCGTAATGAGTCAAATATTATAATTGAATAAGACAAAATTAGAATGCATCAAAAATAATAAATGTTTTGTCTTTATCTAACTCGGTTACTAGGATGTCATAGGCTTTCTTTCAATGTTCCTACCACTGCGACACTATAGAAGTCTTGTATATTGTATGAGTACAGTTAAGAATAATATACTCTGTATTAGTTAGTGTTTACGGTAGATAGGAACCCATCATTCTCAATGGCAAGTTTACTGTGCCTAAACACGAGCCTCAATCCGAACCTCCTAGAGGCTAGAGTCTCATTTCGATGATTAGGTGTTTATTTTTGGACATGTTAATATGTCAATTTAGGAATGAATCACCATTATGTTATCTAAGTATGGTAATTAAGAGTTGATATTTCAATTTATCGTGATAATATCATTGTGATTTCTTACTTAATTAGCATATTAACGTGTGTCAAGTGAGCACACGTTAGAAAAACCGTTAATAATTTAAATTGAATAATAGTTCAATACTAGAGAAGTATTGTGTAATTGATGATACTCCACATTATTCATGTTAATGAGGGTGTTTTAAGTTGGTCTGACATTATCTCGACACGGTTACCAAACATGTTTATTTAGGCCATCAAAACAAAAATCAATAAACACATTATGCACAATACTCCGTACATGATATATAGTGCATCATTAATTGTTTATGTTTGTTTTTTTACGACTTCTAGAGAAGTATTGTGTATATGATGCATGTATTTCATTGGATAAAAAACCTTTATTTAATAGCAAACCATGTAATTGTTCATGGGTCAATAGTTCAATACTATGAGTAGTACGTAGTATTCATAAGAGAACTTTCAATATTTTTGACAACCTCGTCCTATGTATTACGGATATAGCTGGTCATGGGACGTACCGCCCGATTGGCCCGTCCCGTCTCACCCGATTTTTTAGCGGGTTTGGACACAACATTTTTAAAAATATACAAAGGCCCGGCCCGCAAACCCGTTCCGAACCCGCTTGTCCGTGGGCCAAAATTTCACAGTTAGCCCGGCCCGTATCCGGCCCGAACCCGCATATAATCACCCCTAATTACGGAGTATAATGCAATTAAGTACATTTTGAACCAATTTTTTTTTATCTATTTATAAGGTAAGTTACGCTTTCAGTTAAACGAATTAAATTAACCATTATAATTAAGACGAATACATCCATTTCAAATCGTTTGGTTAGCCACCTGAAATTCATGGGAGGTCAAATCTAATGTCTTGTTTTCATTAACAAATATCGTGAGAAATAGAATTCCATGAATTACAATTCTCCAAAATAGAAGATGTTAGACATAAGCTCAACTGGATACAGGTTGTACAATGCTTCTGTACATCCGTTAGTATACCTATTTCTCGGTAAATACGGAGTACAAGTTTCGACGGAATTCTACTTTCTACTCGGAATCAAATTTTTGCTGATTAATGTGAAATAATTACAATATCTTGGCTAAACAAGTAAGCATTCCAAGTTTTTATAACGAACCAAATAATCAATCAAAAAAGGATTTGGTGTAACGAAACTAAGTCGATCTCTAATTTATCTTGTGCATCAAAAATAAATACATTGAACTACATGCAATTTGGCCATTTTGATTAGGAAAGACGACCTTATTATAAACAAAATAAAATACGTTGCATAAAAAATTAGAGTTACTTACCTTAAAAAAATCAGGTAAAAAAAAAGAAAAAGAAAGAAAGAAATATCCTCCCCCACCCTTTTCCAACTCCAAGTCTCCAACATTTGCAAAAGATAGAATTTGACGATAGAATCCAAAACCACAAACGAATCCGGATAAGAAGAAGATGCAAACTTTGTGATCAATACCAACTTCATCTTCTTCTTCTTCTTCTTCTTCTTCCTCACAATCAATTCGATTCGATTCAATACTGTAGTATTGATTTTGTTCGGATTTCAAATCATTTCGATTCTGGATTTGAAGCCACCATTGATTTGATTTCGTTAAGCTTCAATTTCAATGAAGGGATTATTCAAATCGAAGCCACGAACTCCAGCTGAGCTCGTTCGATTAGCGCGTGATCTTCTCACCCTCGTCGATCAAGATGCCATTCGCGAAAGCAAACGCGAGGAGAAGGTATCATTTTTTTGTTTGTTTTTTTTTGACATTTGATTTCGATTCCCTTGTAATTTTGTCATCGATCTCTATTTCGCATTATTATCATTGATTGTATTGATTTTGTTCATGAATTCATGCTCAAGCTGCGAAATTTTGAGTTGATTTTGGAGTTGTTCGTCGTGTTCATCATAATCGCACGCTGATAATGTTAATCCAATGTTTTAGGATTGTTCTATGATGTGTTCATGCATTCGATTTACGTTAATCAGTCATTTTAGGTGCATAAGCTATTTCGAAACTCGAAACATTTTCCGTTTCGTGTGTTTTGCCTATACTGTAGTTGAAGAGAAGATAGGTCTAATTGGGGAAAAAATTGATCTTTTGTGATTTGGAAGCGTGGTTACCGGATTTCCTTGGATACCTAGCGAATCCCTAATCGTTAGAAGCCAATTCTACCATAGTAGCTTATTGAAAACACACATGACGTATAAGTGAATTGTGAATCGGTAAAAGCGCATTTATAGCGAATCCGGTAACCATGATTTGAAGTTCTACTGAAGCATGGTTAATACTCTGAGATATTTTCTTCTATTTTTGAAGGATCACCCTCCTGTTTTTTTGAATAGTTAATGCTCTCAATATATTTAACAGATAAGTTTGTTGGGTGTTGTACGATTTTTGCTGATGTGTTGGCTCTTTGTTAGGTCCTCCATATATTTAAACAAAAATCTCGGACATTGTGAAACGGCTCCATCTTTTTTTCCTATATTGTACATACAAGTATACAACTTTAATTTGGCTTCTTGACGGAAATCTTTCCTGTCGCGAATGGTAGAATATTTTTAGTGTGTTGTTTAAATCACGAGGAGGTAGTATTAAGTTCAGAAGAAGGTTGTGGAAACAAGAAATTTTATGTTTCCGTGGTTTTTCTTGCATATGACGTAGCTTTCTTTAGAGTGGATTTTGTGGATATCTAATTGAATTCTTAGAAAGATAGACGGTTTGTTTGTTGTAGTTCGCAATCGCTTGCAAACCGTGTTGGTGCACTATGATGCAGTTGCACTTTCTGTTATTCCAATCCAACTCTAGCATAGGATATGTTTATTTGCCACTAATTCCCAGTACATTTTGATGCGTGTGCGGAAGACTTACTCGGATTATATTTTACATTTAGATGGCGGAGCTAAGCAAGGTTATTCGAGAATTGAAATGTATTTTATATGGGAATAGTGAATCGGAGCCAGTTGCGGAGGCCTGCATGCAGTTAACACAAGAGTTCTTTAAAGACAACACTTTCCGTTTGGTAGTTGTTTGTCTTCCTAAATTGAACTTGGAGGTATGTCAATATCTTCTTATGGAATGTTTTGAAATTTCACGTTTTCCTATATTCCTTGTTTTTTTAGGGATCGGTTTTTATTGGATGTCAGCACTATCGCAATTGCGATGAAAAGATAGTTGTATCAGGAGGACATACAGATGCACAGCTTTTGTTGTTGTTGTTGCTGATTGTTTAAGGATAATCTTTTGCAGGCTCGTAAAGATGCCACCCAAATTGTTGCTAATTTGCAAAGGCAACAAGTTCAATATCGTCTAATTGCATCTGATTACTTGGAAAGAAACAAAGATCTGATCGATATACTTATGACAGGGTATGTTAATGGGATGAGATAGTGGGGGTGGTTCTTCAGACTAATTTGTCTTCGGTGATCTGTGTCGTTTTCTGTCGATTTGTATCCGATGCTATACATTTCTTGCAAGATTTTCATTGATTCTTACTCGAGTGACCTTTTATAAACCCATGTTAATATGTTATCAGTTTCTTCTAGTTTTGGCCGGTGAGCAAAATTTTGGGATATGTAGGTGTGCTGTGTTTGATTGGTCCCTCCATGGTGTATTTTTTTCTATTTATATCTTTGTTAGATGATTATTTTTTGTTACGTATTTAATTTCTCATTTTTATAACTTATTAACTGTGCAGATATGACAATCCAGACATGGCCCTGCATTATGGTTCCATGTTGAGGGAGTGCATCCGTCACCAGGTTGTGGCAAAGTAAGTGGATACTCCGTATTTTTTTTGGTAGCTTTTGGTCCTTTCGTGACAGGATATCGATGCGATCATTAAAATATTGTACTTTTCTCAAAAGTCATATTCACTGCTTCCCGGAGTTTCTACATTTGGTAACATATGTGATGTCATGCTCACTTTTAATTTGTGCTTGACTAACTATCGTCGTGATAATTATGATACACATGCTGCTTGTAGGAAGAAGCAATATGCTAGGAGTAACATTTCACTGTTTTCAAGTTATCTATACATTTCTGTTTGCTTGCCTCATTGTCCGTCTCCCCCAGAATATGATGACATTCTGTATCGTTTACAGATATGTACTCGAATCAGAAGAGCTGAAGAAGTTTTTTGATTTCATTCAACTGCCAAATTTTGACATTGCTGCAGATGCTGCTGCTACTTTTAAGGTTAATCATTCATCTCTATGTGGATTCATCCCCTTAACTAGTTGACACGTGCTTTTTTGATAAATGCTCTTCTAAACAGATCAACAAGCAGCTCTGCATACAGTCTTACTGTTTTTATAGTAATATATTTGCTAATGCAACTATTACGACTCGTGGTCATTATGCAGGAACTCCTGACAAGGCACAAATCTACTGTAGCTGAATTTCTTACCGACAATTATGACTGGGTAATTGCTTCAGTGAATTAACTCCTCTTGTCTTTTAGCAGTTGGCAGAAGTTATACATGACGCTGGAAGCCTGGAAGTTGCAAGTCTTGTGTCTAAATAATCAATGAGAATTTGTGATAGACTCAGAATATCATAATGGTGACAAAGAATGAAATAAAAAGCTTTATCGTAGATATATGTATAATATACGGTGTATTTTGACCCTATTATAGATTTATAGCTGCTCTTAGCTAAGTAGCACTGATAGGAAAGGGCTACAAATGCTATCACTCTTAACTACTCATCTTTGTCTTTTCTGAATTCATCTTCTTCGGAGTAGGACTCATATCATAATGGTGACAATTATTCATCATCTTTGCACGATTTATCAAATCCCCTTCGAGATAGCTTTTACACATGATGGCCGTACTTGAAATAGCTTTCGTAAGAATTTAGTTGAAATTTTCTTTTATAGAAACTAGGAACTTGTAGATGCATGATGTATGATGTTATGTTATGTCTACTGCTCATCATTGCCTGGTAGTTCGTTTTTTTTTACTCTTTTCTTCTTGGTCTTTGAATGTGTTGCCTATTCCAGTTTTTTGCAGATTATAACTCAAAGTTGCTGGAATCAAGCAACTACATTACCAGGAGACAGGCTGTAAAGGTATAGAAGTTTTACAGTCTTGTTAGCTATTTGCTGGATGATGTGTACATTTCTCTGGGCTAGTACCTGTCATGTCGATGTGGTATAATATTTGGCTTGCGGGTTATGTTTGTCCCGATTTTTGCAGCTGTTGGGAGATATGTTGTTGGATCGTAGTAACTCTGCAACTATGACAAAGTATGTCAGCTCCAGGGAAAATCTGAGGATACTTATGAACCTTTTAAGAGTAAGCGAACGTATTTTCATTAACTCTCATATGGTTCATAATAATCTCATGATCTTTTACCTTGTTGCTCCGTCTACCAAAAAGGAAAACTTGTGTATGTTCTGACATTTTCTGTAACTAATGTTTCTTGTCATAAACTTAAATAACTGGAATGAATACATTTATGTATGTCTGATATTTGCATGTTAATTTTGTAACTAATGTAGGAGTCAAGCAAGACCATTCAGATAGAAGCTTTTCACGTCTTCAAGGTGAGGTTTGGGCAAAAATTGGTTTAAATGATGAGTTCCCTCATCATCGTTCTTATACTTCATGTGTTTTAACTTTTAAATCTGTAAACAGTTGTTTGCTGCAAACCAAAACAAGCCAGCGGACATATCAAACATCTTAGTCGCAAATAAGAGCAAGCTTCTTCGATTGCTAGGAGATCTGAAGACTGACAAAGGTACCCTTTGGAATTAGTACCTTTCTTATTGTAATATACGGAGTAAATGGTTGGTCGTGCCTGAAATCAGTAGCTCAACATTATTGTCGGCTCTTTCCTAAATCACAACACATGCTTTTGTCTTCTCTTCTTACTAGCAACTTTCCAGAGATATCTGTTTCGTATACGTCAATAAACATCCGGTTGAGTCGGGTTAGGTCGAGTCAATTCGGATTATAGGTCAGGGTTATTCAGTTTGGGCTACGAGTCCGTTATTAGGAACGGGTCAGTTTTGCCTTATCTTCTACTTCTGAGAATTCTCGATGTTATTGCAGAGGATGAACAATTTGATTCAGACAAAGCCCAAGTCATGCAAGAGATTGCTTCTCTCGAACCAAAAGAGCTCCCTTGAAGACTCTCCAGTCTCCATTCCGAAGAACCTGAATTGGGTTCTCAAATAGTATTTATAGCTCTCACTATCGTGTAATTTTGAGGTGATTGGGAGTCATTTCTGTATTTATAGAACGCGGTTGATGGTACATAAGGGTAGCAAGCGACAAGTTGAGGATGAAGTGTATGTTGTTTTGAGGATGCGTTTTATTGTCGATTCATGCAAAATTATGCAAACTTATGACTGCATGAATCTTCTTTACCTACAGTACATTATATTGTGGTCGGAATGTGTGGGTCAACAAGTCAGATCCGGATCAACATTATCACCCCACATATTTAGACCGCCTTCTCCTACTGGAATGTATATGTACATGTAATCTTCAGATCGACAGTTCCATACAAGATTTGGTTCCTGTCACATTCATACAATGGTTGATGCTCATATAAGCCTAATATCGATGTAACATTGATTATATAATAAATATCCCGTTGAACAAATCTGTGTCCGAGTTCCATTTGTATGTTTGTTATTAGAAAATCGGGTTAGCATTCATAAATATACGATAATGCAGCTATGCAGGTGGGTTTGGTGACAGAAATTGACAAGCCATGTGAGTAGCAGCTTGTCTTCAATCATCTCAAGCAGCCAGCACAAGGCATGTGATCTGAAGAGCCAATTCAAGGTGTTAACTGCATCATTGACTGCAACAACAACAGCCCGTCATATACTCTGTAAGTATATTTTTGATGCTTGTTTGATATTCCGCGTCATTGCTAGAATTTGCTTGATGCAGGTCGATGATGACGAATAATAAAAAAAACTTCTGCAACTCATCGTAAGTAAACCCAAATCCGCATTTTCAGTATGTATGAAGGAAAAATACAACCTTCTGATCAAAGGGTTTCTGTTTCGTTTAACATTACATAAGCTAGTATGTCAATGTGCTCAAATTTGTTTGTACAAGCGACACGGTCATGGCTCATGGCTCATGAGAGACAAAGATGACACCTAACGTAATTGTAGTTAAGACGAAGTTATATATCGACTTATCAAGGGCATCACGTAACAAGTTCAACTCTTCCTTCCCTAATCGTATTTAACTATGGGTTATGTTTATTACGGCCCTATGCGAAATTACCCTGCTTGTCCTTGGCGTTTCTTCTTCCGAGCACTATATACCATGTAAACGCTTCTAGAATGACAGCAACGAAAGCCAATGCCACAATAACCCCAATGTAGGTCCTCTTCCAAATATCAGCAGGGGCCAAAATCTCGAATCCCTCCATTATATTCACGATACTGAGGATGATGATGGTGTATCCGACTGAATGGTGATATATATTCCAGTATATTCTGTACTTGTGATCCTTCACCGGCCTTATCAGTAACGCAAACATCTGAAATGTTATCATACAGACAGAATACATCAGACTGACTGCGTGCAGGAATTACATACTCGTGTTATACATGGCCTTAAGTGTCAAGAGTAGTAGTACCTGAAGAGTGGCAAGGCAGAAGAGAGTGATGCCAATGGTTCTATGCTTAGAATGCTCAATTCCCTTGGACCGAGCTCCAAGTTTCAGGCCTGTCGCCCAACCTGCAAGCCCGACACCATATGCAGATATTTGGCATCCGACATGAAGGTAGAACCAAGCCGGGTCTGCTTGCGGAAACACCCTCATATACCTCGCTATTATTCCTCCTATTGGCATCAGTACTCCCCAGCTCACTGCATTCAACACCCCATGTATCTGTATTGTATAGTAACCAACATTTTCACAAACTTCAGTAATGTATGATAAAACCGATAATGCTAATTCAAGAGACGTGATATGAGGCAGCGAAAGAGCCTACATTTTTAAGCGAGGAGCCAGAGTCAGAAGCAGCGGTCGTGATGACAGCAACACCAGAAAGAAGGTTAAGTGAGGCAACGGACCTAACATTAGGTCCGACAAGGGAATGAGCACGTGGCGTCCCATCTGACGACAAAGGCCCATCCTGCCAAACCTGGTTTATTGTTGTTACATTCTTAGGCACCTCCAACGTGGCAAATATGATGATCTCATCGCCAGACCCCACGGCCGACAGGTTGGACACATTGAAGCTGAGGTCCCCCTTGGACAACGTGGTCGCGTAGCTTGAAATAGGCGAGGTGTAGGCGACCAACGACCCGTCCTTGGGGGTGTGGTAGGCCACCAGGCATTGGGAGCCCACCATGCCCTTCTGGACGGGGTTGATGGCCCAGACGACCCACTTAGAGGAAGACGGTCCCACGCCTGTGTGGCGGAAGGCGATCTGGAGGGTGGCGTTGGCCGGGTGGTAGGTCCAGTGTAGGAAGGAGGTCAGGACGGGCAGGTCAACGCAGCTTTGGAAACTTGTGTTAGTATTAGTTTGAGATGGGAATGTGTATTTGGTGCAAGTGGTAGTTTGGGATGCGACGGAGTTTGTTAGAGTGACAAGTGATGCAAATGCAAGTGTAATGCATAGTGTGATTGTGTTCATGGTGAGATATGAAGAAATTGGGAGTTAGTTTGATCGAGATGCGAATCTTAATCTTATTGAATTGTGACGAGAATGGAGAATGGAGAATGGAGCGAGATGGGGATGTTTGTTTATATGTTAATTTGACCCAAAAAAAGTGGCTAGTTAGTGGGGGAGAATAAGGAGGAGGGTACAATCCTGCTATATATATATACATATACAGGCGAGGCCATGTAATAACGATATGATGCAATGCAAGCTAAAGAGGGGAATATTCAGGTCAGTGATTACTTTTTAAGGTCGTATATATATATCACCCAATCTCCAATCTCATGCTCTCTATAATTAGATCACATGGTATTGGTATTGGTATACTACACACACTACACACTTCTCCCTTGTGTGGGTCGCATTGCATCATGGGTTACGTTTTGATTCATCTTTGCTTCTATATTAAGTGAGAATTCAAGTCTTTTTTATTCTAGCCAACAGTGTTTAGTCCGATTATGATAGTTGATTGTTTAGGATATCTCTGTCTTAGTCATTAGATTAAGATATCTATGATAGTGAATTGAATTGAATTAATTAATTAATTACACGGTTAATTGACTTAGATTGATAAAAGAGACTGGTTCGAGTGTTGAATCAAGAACTCTCAATGAGAAGATTATACTACCAGTTGTACATAGCTTTAGTCTCTATATATGTACAGCTGATTTCATGATTTTGAGTTTTATTATAAAGATTTCGAGTTTTGTTGTAAACTTTTTGAGTTTTAGTGTAAAGTTGTCGAGTTAAATCACATAAATGTTTAAGCTCTCAGAAACTTGTATAAGCTCGGTAAATATATACAAAAGTTCAACAATTTTGCCTTGGCTGTACAATAGTATTAACCAAGTATATAATCCTATTTTCTTTGCCTGCAAATTACATGGTAAGAATTATACGTTAGGTAGCTATGATACAGACACATTGTTTACATGTGATATGACTACACTCTACATTTTACCCGACACAGGCACGGCAAAAAAAATTAATATACATATTGAAAAAAAAAAGTTGAGAGAATTTGAAGTCATTTACAATCAACATCCAAATTTGGTCACCACAAAGTCGTAATATGACAACCACAAGAATCGGAGTTCAAATACGAGGATCCTTCATTCGAGTTCGGAAATCAATAAACAACGATCCTCCTTTCATAGGCATGACAGAAACGTGTCCAGATACCATAAACTGTGTCTGAATAAATTTAAAAAACCGTGTCTGAATTGAACCATTTGACTTATTATTCTATATTGATTCAGAAAGAAAGGATAATGATTGATTGGATCCTTTGAAAATTAGACATGATAGAGAAGTTGGAAGTATTGGGACAATAATAACAATGAAAAGAGCTTTTGATAGTTTTTGTTGAGAGGAATTGGTAAGCATACACACACAAATACACAATAATGTTACAAAAAGCAAAGACATTCATTCATTCTATATTGTTCTTGAGGAGCTGCTGCTGCTGTCTAGCTTTGGCCTTACAAAAATGACAGACCTTCATTTTGTATTGACATTGCATTCATAGAGCTTTCTTACTACTTTCATGACACCTGATACACCCACACACAAAAGCTTCTTGGATTCCCTTACGCTTTTTCCTCGTTCTCGTCCTTCTTCTTCTTTCCCCACCCAAAGAAACTAGGCTTGAATCCCTTCTCGAGCATCTTCTCGATTTCCTCGATTGGCATCCCTTTTGTTTCAGGGACGAGGAAGAAGATGAAGATCAACCCGACAGAGGATAAGGCTGCGTACAGAAGGAAAGTCCCTGAGGAACCGACAGCTTGGGTGAGGGTAAGGAAGGTCTCGCTCATTATGAGGTTAGTGCACCAGTTGGATACTGCTGCAATCCCTCCGCCTACCCCTCTGTACCTCAGCGGATATATTTCAGAGTTGACGATCCATGGCACTGTTCCCATCCCTGGTGCATACACTATGATGTACAGCCCTAGCAACACCACGGCTAGTATCCCTATTCTGCTAGGACACCCTTCTGCAAAGTAGACTCTATCCTCCCCGTGGCATTCACTCTTCATTGCATCTGTCGCTGCTACGCATGCTCCAGGGTTTACCTGAAAATTCATTTTACTCGCACAAAAGGCGCACTGTCTGTCTGTTCTCAAGCACTGAGTACAGCTCCAAAGTCCCGGGTAAGGTGCGGAGGTGTACAGTGGGCAAGTGTTGTTCATCCCGAAGTGAGTGCTGTCCCTTGGGCTGATCTTGGGTGCAGTTGCAGCAGCTTGGTAGAATACAAGCCCTAATGCAACCAGACAGACGATAATCCCCATCATTGATATCAACATCATGTTTCTCCTGCCTTTCCTGTCGACAAACATCATACTGATGATGGTCCCTAAGGCGTTGAGCCCGGATGTAATGAGAGACAGCGCCATGGCAGTGGAATTGGAGGCAACGCCAGCAAACTGAACAATCACAGGGCTGTAGTACATAACTGTATTGATACCCACACATTGTTGAGCCACTTGGACCGTCACTCCAGCTGCTAACCCCCTGCGTACCACTTTGTTGCCCAACGCTGTTTTCACTTTAGTCATCACGCTCGCATTTGACATGTCCCCTTCTATGGCCAGCTCGTCATCTATCGACTCTTTCAGAGCTCTCATTTCTTCTTTCACTTCCTCCGGCGGATAAATCCTGCCTAAGATTGTCTCTGCTTCAGAAACTTTCCCCTGGTAACAAATGCAGCACAAACCATGGTACAGTCAATTCAGTTCACCACAAGTATATTTTACTACAGAGACAGTTAAAAAAAGTTTGAAATTTCGAGTGGAGACCTGTCTGTAAAGCCACCTAGGAGACTCTGGGAGAGTGAGCATGAGCATACACTGCACAAATGCAGGCACAGCAGCAACTCCAAGCATCCAACGCCATGTTCCCGGAACCTGGTGATGATGAACAAAATACGGTTAAGAAATTAACTCGAGTTTATCAGTTTTCATATGATGATAAAAGTAGTGTTATTCGTTTATTACATACCTTGGTGAAGCCTAAGTTGATGAGGTAGGATAAGAATTGGCCTCCGGTGATGAGTAAACCGTTGGTACTGACAAGGGCGCCTCTGATGCGAGCAGGAGAGGTCTCGGAGATGTAAAGAGGTGCAGTCATGGATGCCATACCCACGCCTAACCCAACAATCACTCTTCCAATGATGATCATCCATGGAGCCGGAGAAAACGCCATGACTAGCGCTCCAATAAAGAAGAGAATATCAGCTATGATCATTGTCAGTTTCCTTCCTATCTTGTCATTCATAAACCCTCCTGTTCCTGCTCCTATGATTGCCCCTGCTATTGCCATCGCCACTATCGTTTCCTACATCATTTACCACCCCCAACACACTACTTTTAGACTCAACATGTAAAGAAGATGGCGTAATGAAGCAATCAGTAGTAACTACCTGAAGCCATGTTTTCTTGTCGACTTCTTTGAAGTCTTCCTTGATGTAAAGAAGTGCACCAGAAATAACACCTACAGTCCAAGAATAATAAACATCAGTTACAGTATGTTAAGACAGATGAGTTAAACCGTAAGCGAAAATGAAGGGATACATACCAGTATCATATCCAAAGAGAAGTCCACCAATACCAGCAGAGGCAGCCAGCCTCATGATGTAAGGTGTTCCACCAATGGTTCTGAAACATTCACCAAAATCTGCATTGTCTGCGCTTACGACCCCACCGTCTACCATTTTCCTAGCTCTGTAATTCTTCAGGTACAATCTGAGAGTACATACAAGATTGAATCTTCAATGGATCAGTATGATTTATGAATCAATCAACCTTGTTATTGAAAACTTTAGCAAATGAGGATAAAAAGTTGCACCCACATAAAGTACTACTACTACTACAAAGTATGATGTGTGGCTCAATGACTTCAATACTTTATAGAGTACATCAATCATAGGATTTTTAGTACAATGCTGACGAAGTTTGAACAGAATGAGCATGAGTACCAACACTTATGACCTTACCGACTAAACTAACTGACATCGTAGTGTACCACATAATAAATTACTACCAAAGAAATAAAGTTGGAAGAGTTTAACATTTTATGGTAAGCAATAATTCAAAGGTTACATTACATACTATATAGGTCATACTCCTCTCTTGGGACCATCACTTTGTTCTTGGCTTTTACATCCACTTAATCCTTTTCTAGAATTGCCTTCCTCCATCATCAAATTATAATCTAGGATTTCCAATTATGCTTAATTTCACAACCACTATTATTTTCCTTGTTTATACCATTAGTATCCTACTCTCTCCGTTCATAATCTTTTGAACCATTTCTGTCAGAAATATTTTGATGAAACGGGTAAAAGATAGTGAACGGAGGGAGTATTAAGTATTAACATGCTGACTAGATTGAAATCGTTTTTCCAATATGCATCCCGAGGACACATAATGTATTTAATATTTTCGCAATCTACATTCCAAGACTTTTCTACGGTATATAGTTATTGGATTAGAGAAACTTTTCAATAGCCATCATGATAATAACAAGCACGTCAGAAAGTCACAAACTCTTATTTGTTTGGTTTAACGATGAGCATACTTAGTGGAAATATAGGGGAGGGGGGTTCGAACTTAAACATCGAGTAAAAAGTCACAAAATATCCATGGTTAGTAGTTTAATACACACGGCATACACTTGATGTTCTTCTAGCTTTTACCACATTTATGCACGTGAAATGATGATGGTAATAATAAAATTCGTCACGGAAATCAAAAGGTAACCAATTTGTGTGTCTATTTTTGTAATATTCATCATCACATGACATTTAATTAATTAATTAATTTAGGTGGGACGCTAATTCTACGAGTATACGCCAGAATAAATAATAAAGCAATGGTCCAAAATATATGAGGTCGAAAATCGAAATTAAATTCACAATTTGTTAGGAAAAAGTCTTAATCAAATGATCCCAATTAGAGTAAAAACCCTACATACTCGTCCCACTAAGGTGGGATTTCACGTTGAATGGAATCTCTAATGATACATTTAAATCGATTAGGTAAAATCAAAGCATGCAAGTACACGAAAGTAGAAAGTCCATGATCTTACATTTCACGTGATCAATATTTACCTGAAAATAATTAATTAGGATTCCATTTCATGTGATTTGGCGTAAGCAAACAAGAAAACGTACACACGGATTATGCAAGTCTCATGAATCGTAATTCACGTGTTTTAGGGAGAGTACGTAACAAAACGATTGGTGCATGGGTCGATATGAAACTCACCGGGGCGGGGCAGGGCAGGGCAGGGCAGGCAGGAAGAAAGATGTTGAATTGGAGATGGAGATTGAGAGATTGAATGTAGTTGTAGAGTTTAGATCGGGTTTGGAAGTTTTATTAATTTTTTAATTTTTTTTTTTTTTTTTTTTTTTTTTTTTTGAGGTAAGGGTTTGGAAGTTTGAATATATGTATATGTATGTTAATAAAACTGTGGGATAGTTTGTTTCGGGACTATCCCAAACAAACTATCCCACTTCTGTTTTCGATCAAAAAAAAGGATGAGGAATCTGAGTAAGAATTGTACTACAACTAGGTAATGAGTAACAGGGAGTACTCCATACTTGTTTTTTGGTTGAATAGAATTTCAACGAAATTCAAATTCCACACACATTGGGAGTAATATAACAATCGTAAAGACATTAAGGAGGGTTTTCAGTTTTTTTCGCCTCTCTTTTTTCACTCTTTTTCTCTTTTGGAAGGTGGATAATCCATTCATGCCTTTTATTTCTCCCATTTTTGGTAACTATTTATTTGCACCCTTCATTATTCACCTTCATCAATTACTCGTCTTTATGATTAAAATTTCAAAAAAAAAATGATACTCATTCTACCCGTCTACCATAGATGCATAGCTAATTACCGAAGATATATTAGGCTAGTGATTAAGACAATAAGATTAGGTATGATGGACAATGTGTGTCAGTTTCGAATCACCCTCTCCTATATTCTAATGCGACTAGGTGAGTGGTTCGTTGAACAAAAAAAATTCATAGCTAGTTTGCTACTACTATCAAATATTCAAGTCTCGAATCATTCTCTCCTATATTCTAATCCAAGTATCATATCCATATCTGAGCGTCAAATATCAAACACAGATACACAAGATTAATTAAAAAAGTCGGAGTAACATAAATTACTATCCGAAAACACCAAAATTATCAAATAAGCCCGTACACATCTCGAAAATCGTGGTTGGTATATTATCATACATTTGTCTTCATACTTAAAAGGAGTTGGATTACGATTACCTCTCAATTGCTGTACATACATGATGATTACATTCATTAAAAAACGATGGCATTTACACAATTACATCTCGCATTTCAGGTGGAGAGAAGAAAAATTATCTACATACAAAGATACAATCGGCCCAAAATCTGATCCCAATTTAATGGGCTCAACATTTACACATACCCCAAAAAAAAGGGGGCTTCATATTCGTATTCGTATTCATATTCTACTGTGAATAAGGCTGAAAGCAACGAATAGGCCCATTATTAGAGATTGATCAACATTAGCTTCAACTATTAGCGTTAATACATCATCTCCCAACTTCACCCCTTCTTTCGATTGCTTCCTCTTCATCTGCATTATCATAACCAAAATCAATATTCTATTAGACACCATTATATTTACTAATTAATCTAGTAACGGTCTGACGGATCATGAAATTATTGCTTTGGATGAACTAAAAATCTCGACTATATTATAACATGAGATCCATGATTTTTAAAAATAAACAATGCGAAGAATTCGGTAAAAATAATACTCGTAGTTGTACTCCGTACAGCATTTCCAACCCAGATGTATGCTATACACAAATTCTTTATAATTAACGTATCCGTCAAAATTTGTAATGGATCAAATTAAGGTTCATGTGGATGAACAAAGACAATCATTTACTACTACCTAAATATTGTGATTTTATCTTGCTTATCTATCAATCCATGTGGATTCCGGTCACATATTTGTAACCAGGTCACATGAAGACTTACTCAATATTATATGGTGCAACGGCCAATGACATTACTAAATATGGTACACCTCATTTTTCTTATACTCGGTATATTTTATGTAGTACATGGAAATTTGTTTTAATTATCACTAGCGAAATATGAGTATTTATGACTCTTCCTTTTTAATAGTTCCTATAGACTTTTTATACAAAAAATTCAAACATAAATAATTATTGAAAAAAACTGGAAAATGTTATAGAATAAGAAAAGATTAATATTATTATCATATGAAAAATAATTATACATGTATATATATATATATACCTCAGCAATTGGGCCTCTTAAAGTGTCGACGATCCTACACGACGATAGTTCGGTTTTGCCCTTCTCAATCTTGAACGTATGTGAGTTTTTAGCATCCTCTAAATTTACAACCACCTCACACTTCAAGGGCTTTTTGGTCATTTTCCATATTTTACGGACTTGAAACCACCGTGACGCGCCATTCTTCTTCTCGTCTCTATACCCTCCCCAACTTGATAACAAGCTAAACTTCTGTAAGTAATAACACAACAAATCAATATTATATGAAATGCAAAATTGCTAAATTACTCATTTTCTCGAATAATCAAAACATGTAAATAAAACAGACCGTTCTACATGTAAATATATAAGTTGTCGAGTTTTTTTTTAAGACCGTTGTACATGTAAAACAGATTGACAACCGTCACATTTGCTACCCTTCCATTTGATGCTATAATACCATAAACGCCTCAAATAACCTATTTTTTTGGAGCCACAAACTAATGTTTGTCTACTAAGTGAGTAGGTAAAAACAAACGATTCACGTGCATCTTCTTAACATTGATAAACATTTATAGAGTGGTAATTTCATAAAAAAAAAATTATCTTACGATCTGTCGAATTTAAAATAAAAAATGTATTTATTAATTAAATTTAGTACTTAGATGTAGATGATTACCTTTCTAAGCATAGTAAGGAGGACACTTCCATGAGAATCCATGAGGAGGACTTTGTTACAATATTTGGAACAATAATTATCAACCCTATAAACGACTCGACCTTTGGAGTCGAAGACGGTGCAACCATTGCCTCCAAGGATCAAAGACTTCATCCAAATGGTGAAAGTCTCTTTAGTAGATGAAAGATCGGACGATATAATACTAGAAGTCGTAGAAGTGGTAGTGGTAGTGGTAGTGGTAGTAGTAGGGTAAGTAAGTCGAGGGGTTGGTATAATATTTTGGGGATGAATCTTATTCATAGTTAAAAGATCGAGTTGAAAGTATAATAAGTTGATTGGTTTTAATTTGGAGGTTGAAATACTTTGGGAAAATAGTTGGAAATTTTGGTGAGAAATTGAGCGAATGAATGAATGTTGTTGAATAATGATAATGATAATGATGAGGTTAATTTGTTATTATTACACTCGTGTGGTGATCTCTTTTTATATGCTAAGCAAAGTGACCTAGCTAGTGCATTTTCTAACCGAGTCAAAACTTAATATTTTAAGATATCTATATATCCTAAAATTTCTGTGGTGGAGAGGAAAGGTCATCGACAGTATAAGTTTTTTTTTTTAAAATTAAGAAAATTTCATCCGTAGTAAGAGATAATATATCGAGAGTAGATTTGTGTCAAAAGAAGGATACAAATCGTTTTTAGACTCACCAATAAATGATAGAAAAGAAAACAATTCGATCAATTCAGCTCAACAAAGACAACATCTAGAGTCCTTAAAGTCTTTCACCCCACATTTTTTTGTGACCGCTAATACTTGTCGTCGGCCATTTTAATTCATGTTGTCGGATTTTTTAGTGAAAGCGATGTTTTTCGTAGTGAGAAAAAAAAATTCAGAGTGAAATTGAATTTTTTTTATTAATTTAAAAATAAAATTAGTTTGCAAAGGATAATTAGTGAAACTTTTTTTGGTAATCTAGATTCCCTTTGGTAAAATTAGTTACATTATCGAGTATAAGGATTGGATATTTGGATTGGGATTGGGATTGGGATTGGGATTTGGATTGGGATCTAGGTTCCCCTTGATTGGTAAAGGCTCCTGGCCAAGGTTGTCGACATTATATAGTTGTTTATTTGAGCAAGTGAAAATGAATTTGTGTCCTGGATTGTCTATGGTGGAAGGTAATGGACGAGTAATGGTAGTGCCGAACGAAGGTTCATAGGTACTAATCATTCAGGATATATTGCTAATTGTATTGTATTACAAGCTAAGAGGATTCTAACTAGGGATTTTATGATCATTATATTATCAATTTATGATACTCATCAATTAAAATTTTACGATGACAGTTCATACACTATCGATATTATGTTTTATTGTTACGATTTTCCAACAAATAGTTTCGGAAATGGGTAATTTGAAAAGACAATAGAGAGAATATTACTAGCATCAATATCGTCACCTTTTAACATGTTATTGTAGAATATTGTAGAATATTGGTTGACCTCTTTTAAGATCGATAAAATTTGTCTTAAAATTATATTTTATAGCGAGTCAAATAACGTTATTATTCTTTATTATACTTTTCTCTTATTCATACAGAGTACTCCGTATTATTTATTTATTTGACAGGTTAATTATAAAGTTACGATTAATATACGAGTCCAAAAAAAACCCTTACCTATTTCATATCCTATGTTGCTATCGCCCTCTTAAATAACATTGATGTGCCACATATAAGGGTCGTATATGTAAGAAAATTTGACACTAAGAATTAAGTATGCCGCCTACATACCAACCTATATCTCATTTTCAGTGACTCGATGAACTTGATGTATTTGGTAGTTATCTATCTTTTGTTCATATTATAGTCAAGTGATAAGATATCACCCTCCAACTCTCTAACATATACTCTACGGAGTATGAATTAAAAGTGTTCTTAGCTCCCAATTTAATTACGTAAATATTTTTCACAAAAGTCTAATAATTTTCCAAAAAATTTACTTCGTCCATTGTTTAACTTTTTTCCTTTTCAGAAGTATTTTAATAAAAGATACAAACTAGGGAATTAGATCATGCAGAGATCGATATATATTGAATCAAGGCATAAATTCACCAACCACTCTTGATAAATTGATGTAGCTCACCTATTGATAAAACATACGAAATCATACATTTTTATTATGCATTAACTAGTACGGAGTATAAAAAAACTCAAGCAATTGCATGTTTTTTTTGAAGAACGAAACCACTCTATTACGAAGTGCTACATACATACTACTCCGTGCAAGTTAAGAACTTTTTCTGAAGTGTATACTCTATTATATATTTCGGGATCAGGTGATTAAATAACACGTGTATTAGCTAGATACGGTATAAACTAAATACAAGTACTCCCTCTGAGTTTCTAACATTGCCCCATTTACTTTTGAGGTGAAAAATAAGGAAGGAAAATGTGTGGTTAAAAAAGAAAGGAAGAAGAGAGAGAGATGAGTGGTTGAATGTGAACCACACATTTATGACCTAAAATGGAAAATGGACAAAAGATTAAACTCAGCCAAAAAAAAAAAACGGGACAATGTTAGAAATTCGGAGGGAGTATAATCTAATACACGGCAGATAGAACATCTCAATCGTTCACTCAAGACTTTGCACTCTTAAATCTGCAAATTGTTGTTCCAACGACTAAGTATGAAAATTATATACATGGATCAAGATGTTCCAATAACTACGGGGTGTAGTTAACCTAAGATAGTGTGGATTATAAACCCTTTTTTAATGCATTTAAAACGAATATCTGCACTACTAATATACTAGTACTGCATGGAGCCCCAGCCCACTGATCCATCTACAAATAGGAGTAACTCAAATAATGCAAAATTAAATACTCCAATGAGATCTCGAAACTCATTGACAGCCCCCAATTATTAAAAGCAAACATCAGGCATCCATACGTTTGTTTCACGTCAATGTCAATTATGGAGTTGTTTAATTAATTTACTGCTATCTTTGAAATGTGATGACATATGGAATGAAGAGCAATGCTAGCCACACAAAATTGATTAAGTTGATGATTTTTATTAATCCATTGACCTAGTAATTAGTGTGTGGATGATATATAATGTACTATGTGTCACTACATTAGCAAAAATGACAGTAATGCAATGAGTAAACAATGAATTAATATATCTTCTTCTTCTTCTTCTTCTATCATCATAGGCGACGACAATTGTTTATAATATGTGTGACAAATGTAAGTGTGGCCTTTCATTTCATATAAGAAACTGCCCAGAAGTTCTTGGAACTTACAAATAAAGCACTCATTCATGATGTTCAATACGAGTCCGTACCTCCACCAACCTACCTAAACAATTTGACATATTTAAATTATACGACTAATACTCTATTTTGGTTAGGATTTAAGACCTATCAAAACACCCTTTTACTTCCTCCTTTATTTTAATCTCCTTCAACAATCGTCTTAAATACACTCAGTCAGGAACGTACCAGTATTCATATATTTATTAGGTTTTTTTGTGTAAATCATTTGGTTTTAGTCTATACTGTACATTGAAGCAGGAAGGATCATACGAACGTTAAAAATTGCCTTAGAATTTTAGGTAACATTATTGCATTCTCATGCATGACGTGAAATCAAGATCTTTGATTGGTTAAGTAAGAACAGTTAATAACAACTTCTTGTCATGTAAGTTAATCTAAGTACATATTTGTATATATTCAAATAATTTAATTACATTGTGTTTCAAAGATGAGATCATATGATTTCTTGTAAGAGTAACGTGAAACAGATTAATCTACATTTCACGACTTTTATTTTCCACCATTCATTAGTTCATTGATTAATTTTTATTGTTCTCAAAATAATCACTCTCATCCCAACGAGTAAAGAAAGCAATTACTTCAATTCCGTCACGTACTCTATAACTCTGATCTATCCCTCTACCTTACCAAGATTAACATGAGATTGCTACTCTATAATCTCTAAAAAATGATAAAGGATAATCTTACGATAATGTAAGCGAAGGCAGTTGATTGCTTGCTTATATCATAGACAGAGACGAGTCCTAATCTTCTTCTTATATCAATTGTATTCTAGTGATGAGTATTTACGACAAATGTACGTGTCTCACTAAATTGCTTTGCTAATTCACTATTGCAATCTCAAATTCAGGTCACCAATTCAACCATGTACTACCATAAACTAGAAAACTAATTAGCGCAGACTTCTCTAGCCCTCTTTAATTTATAAACTACTCGTATATATATCCGTCATAAAATAATGACGGATCAAAAATATCATTTTTTAAGAAAAGACAAGCCTAAAAAATAGCACGTGGATTATCTCTTTCTACCCAAATAAATATTATTTGACCCGTCACAAATTTATGATGGATATACTCGTCCCAAACAAACAACAATTTGTCAAATAACATAATCCAACTTGCTTAAAACTATACACCACTACTTCTCTTCAAATAAACAAGGTATGCTTTGGAATTATACGTGTTGTATGTCCGGGTGATATGATGCTACCTTTTCAATGTGTCTCCTTGTAACTCCCCTACGTGTTTAGCCGTACAAATTCTTGTTCAATATACTACGGAGTATTTGTTTTAAATTTACGACGAGTCAAATAGTTAGGGTACGATAAATCTCATATGCATAGGCTGTAAGAAAATATTTGATATTTTCTTTCGAGTTGATAATATTTGATCTGTTTTAATGTTAAGACACAGATATATTCGTCGTAAGTAAGACTAACTGGGTAGACAGAGGTGACTAATACATTCGCCGACCTCACCCCACCCCCCATTATATTCCCAGTCCAAGTTTAGTGACCCATCTAGCCAGCCATGTACCCAATAACCCAACACGGCCCAACCCCATCATGAAATCGGGCCATGCCCGAGCAAAGTAAAAGACCAAACGGAAAAATATAGAAAACCGTACCACTATTTGGGCTGCACCCGATTTAATCAAAATCGAGCTTGATGTAACTTGGTCGAGCTTCCCATGCCACTAGCTTGATCCCTGGTATAAAAAAGGACAATAAATGATGAAGACGGAAAGAATATGTGATTGGGGCTAATAAAATGGTTATTGAATTTGGACGGATAGAGTAATACGAGTAATTTTTTTTTAGTCCGGATTGTAAAAGCCCATGAAGAAGCCCATCTGAAATTGTGTGTGTTAAGATACAACGGACGATAAGATAAAAAAGCCCATAAAGAGGCCCATCTGAACATAAACTTGATACTACTATAACTCTACATCACACAATCAAAAACCCAAAAAAATTAGGGTTTGCTTCATCGTCTCTAATCTCACGAAACACCATTTCCTTCCACAATTTCGTCCACATTTTCCCAGTTGTTCAACATTTTGTGTGCGAATCTCATGTTTTCGCGAGGTTATTGTTGTTTATCAGTTTTGGTGATTTCTCATATTCCCCCCCTTTTTCTGGTTACAGATTCGTGTCTAAATTGAAACATGAATTGATCCGGTAATTACGACTAGATTAACTAGTGAGTATTATTTTGAAATGGGTGTAGAGTAATCGTAGAATGAGGGCAGCTGGCCGAGCTAAGTGGCTTAAGTACCGCCATATTAGTAAGTTAATACAGCTGCTTACATTAATTAATTAATTAAAAAAGAGCACAAACCAGCTCTTGCCTGTGTTAGTTGCAGCAGGTTGAGATTGACAGTTGCTCTACATTTTTCTTGTAATCAAATAGGAGTTACTCGTAGTATATTTCTATCTTTTTGTTTGTTGCATCAGTTTTTCAGTGTTTGATTAACCGAATCATTCATTTATTCTTGCTCATGTTGTTACTAATTGTTAGTTTTTGGATTGATACATTGGGATGAAAATAGAGATTTGATTTGATTTGATGTGTATAATCAATCAGTTACTAGTTGGCATTCCCTTGCAACGGATCATTCGTTGTTGAACAAATATTTGACTTCTGTGTATTACTACCTTCGTCCCAACAATTGAACAATCTTAGTGAGACGGAGAAAGTAATGTATACGGAGTGGGACGGAGAAAGTAATTTATGCGGAGTAATTTAAAATTGAAGATTAAGTTATTACTCCCTCCATTTTTTTGGTCAGGACTCCGTATAATGTTGAGTTGCTCGGGCCAAGAGAAAAGAAAATATAATTGAAAATGTCAAGAATGGGATTCGAACCCATGCCCTTTCGGACCAGTACCTGAAACTGGCGCCTTAGACCAACTCGGCCATCTTGACATTACTGTTCATTTTCCAAAATAGGAAGACTTTAGCAGTTTCGTTTAAATTTTAAAACACGACATGAGCCCGTATACATCCACCAGACATCGACATTCGACAGCAGAGGTGATCCTCTGTGTCAAAAGAAATGGAGGGTCCAATTTTTTATATACGATTTTTATTCATTCTAGCTGTTAAAACTCTATTCTTAAAGGTAACAGATAAAAGAAATGAAAAAGGAAAATAAATACTCCATAATGACATGGTGTAATATGTGTCATTTTGATTTCAATGGAGACATTTAAAAGCCTTGCGCCTGTGAGTGTTGTTATGATATTCACTGTCGTCCCAAGCCCGGACAAAGGAGGAGGGTTGCGGTAGGTCGGAGACAACCAATGTGAAACTCAGTCACATAGGATGGACATGAATCATAATTTGTATTAGGCGACCCCAAATCTTTTGGGACTAAGGTTATGTTGTTGTATGATTGCGTTTTGAGACGTGTCAGAATTAGTCGAAATAAGTTTTATACTTCATTTTATATCGTGTCAAATATTCCTAATAATCATTATTAGGGATTCAATTCCTATCGACAAGTTTGCTAAAAAAAATTCAAACTTTTGAACAACTTTCAAAGCTTTCAAAAATAGTCAAAAAAAAAATCGAATTTGAAGGTTTTTTTTTTTGATGAACGAGGGAACCCGCAGCACACCAAGGTAAACCGCCCGTGGGCGACAGGTTCGAAGTCTTGCGCTTGTAGGGGCTTGAACCTTAGACCCTTGGTCAATGACCACAAGTTTTAACCACTAGGCAACACCCTTGTGGGCGAATTTGAAGGTTATTATCCACGTTTTTTCGACCTTTTAGATCTCGGAATAAAATGGATCCATATTCACGTTGAACCAGTCTACACCTAATTCAATGACCCGGTGTAATAGGAGAGTCATTTGGTTTTCTATGGAAAATTTTACTTCGTAAAAGCTATAAGATTGCGTTTTGAGACGTGTCCGAATCAGTCGAAAGAAGTTATGTATTTCATTTTATATCGTGTTAGAGGGTTTTTAAAAATCATTATTAGACATTCTATCTACTTTCACCGTTTTCGAAAATAGTCAAAAACAAATGATTTTAAAGGTTATTATCCACGTTTATTCGCTCTTTTTGGTCCCGGAATAAAATAGGTCCATATTCGCGCCGAAAGAAGTCCACACCAAATATAATGCCCGGTGTAATATGAGTGTCATTAGATTTCAATAGAGACTTTTAAAAGCCATAAAATTACGTTTTGAGTCTACACCAAATACAATATCTTCGTGTAATATGAATATCATTTGGATTCTAATGAAAACTTTTGAAAGTTACAGTAATAAAAGTTTCAATAATAAATCAATAAGTAAGTTGATTTTATATTTAAAAAAACAAATTACGGAGAGTTATAAGCATTACAAACCCAACCAAGCCGTTACACAGTACTCCGTACTAATTTACGGAGGGGAAAATGAAAAATGTGAAAATGTGTACTGCCCTCGTAGCTCACCTGACACTAAAAAAATAAAAATAAAAACTATCGGAAAATGTAATTTTTCTACTTATGTACCCGTCCTGTCTCCGAAGAACGGAGATTAAGAAAAAGAGAAAAAAAAGGGATGATACTATTTGTATCCCTTGCTTTCATTTACAACCCCCTCAGCATAATAAAACAAGATGACACAAAACTAACATCAATGAAAACAATGAAACCAACCATAAACCTATAAGTAATCAAACTTGGCAGCATTTGTGTATCATCATCTTTGTAACTCTTGTTGTGTAACTATGAATGAAACCATGCAGCACTTCCTCCTTCCTGTATTACAACCACGAACTTCGACATCCAATCCAATGCTCTCTCCTTATCCGTATTCCCTGAAATTAACACCAAAGATAGTCAAATGCCACGTTCGACAAGGAACAGAATCGTTTATTGTAGCCTTTTAGAAGACTTGAGGTTCACTGGTATGTTTGCATCCTGATGCCTGTCTGTTTATATCGACAGCCAAACGTGACATGATGCACGGAGAAGTACTACGTAAATATTTTAAAACAGAATGGTTAGGCAACTTGGGTCACCATTAGGTCACAATATTACACCAGGAGGAAAATTCCAAGTCATGTTGCCAAATATTAGGCAACTTTTAAGAAAGACAGTTTTCGAAAGAAAAAAAAAAGTGCAAGTAATCTAGTGACAGACGAAGCTCATTTGGCGAGAAGACAAAGTTTGGATCATGAAAGTTCTTGTAATGAAATGGATGTATGAGACGCGTGTAACAGCGTATATAGATATAAGTATACGTGATGGCACATCATAAAAAATGGCTACGTGCGTCTACATGTATGTTTTCTAACATATCTTGCAATGAATCAAGAAGAAAGTGTGCAAGCATCCAAAGAAAAAAGGCTTTTTCCGAAAAAGACAACAGAATGTATGCATATATGTGGAGAAATGTGCGTATAAGAAAGTAACATAGGAAAGGAAAGGGGTTGCTCACCTCTACATTGCTATAGAAAAGTTCAGACTACCAGCATAAACCGGCAGGATTATTCAGTGGAATGTCTGGCATTGCATTTCCAAGTTCAAATTCAGACGAACCGGATCCCTTCATTTCCAAAGACCATAGTTGATCTCTTCCACCAACATTGAAATCGAACAACTTAGCTTCATATCCACCATCTAATGTGGGAAATGATATAGGAGCCAGTGTCCTAGATCTAGAGTCTCTTCCATACAATCCCATTGCTGACCCACGATTGAATACTTCACGCCCGTTGTTAAGGTTGTTCAGACCAGTTGAAGCAGAAGGAAGCCCATTACCTTGATTTGAAATCGGAGATAAATTCCAAAGTGGTTCACTATTTTTGAAAGCATTTGCCTCAACAACATCTCCTGCTCTAAAGCCCAAAGAAGCAGTGTTTTTGGCGAAGGAAGAATCATTAATGCGGGTATTCCCCCACAAACTCCACGATGATCCTAGACCTGAGCCACTACCTCTACTAATTGCGTCGAATTCTGCAAAGCTATCATGTTGTCTGTTAACATTGATGGTATTCATCGCACTCAATCCTGGCTCAAAACTCACTTTTGGAAAGAGACTTGGAGGTTCACTAAAACCTGGACTCAGTCTTGGCTCATAGTTCAATGTAGTTCCACGGCCAGAAGGGCTAAAGTTAGGTAAGCCGCTTCGAGGAAATGACATGGGACTTGGTCTTTCATCAATTCTGACTCCATTACCGGTGATAGGGCTTAAATTGTATCCATGCACATAACCATGGAGAAAACTGTTGACCCTGCTAAGCCCACCACATAACGGAGATCGAATAGGCCCTGGAGATACATCTTTAGGAACGGCCCGTTTCACTTCTACCATTTTACCATGAAGCTCATGAAAAGTTCTGATTAATGCCCTCTCCACCGCTTCTTCTGAGTCAAAGGTTATAAACCCAAAGCCTCTAGGCCTTTGGGTGTTGTGGTCATACATGACAACGACATCAGTGATGGTTCCAAACTGATCAAAATACCTTTTGAACTCTCCCTCAGTAATTGTCGATGCTAAACCCCCTACAAATATCTTGTTTGTGCGCATTGGTGATGCAGTAGGGCTACCATGGTTTCTGCTTACAATGTGCTGATCGTCTCTAGGAATAGCCTTCTTTGCCTCAACCTATGCATACGCATGACAAGCATACTTACATATACTTTAAACATGCAAATATATGTGATGAGAAATCCAAACAAAATAAAAGGTTTCTCCTTCAATCTGAATACATATCAAAGTAACATGCTACAACAACGAGAACAACACTACTCCAATACCTCAAGGGATCCCGTGAATTGCAAGGTTGTGACCTTGGGAATGTGAGGGGCTGGATGTACGCTACCTTACCCATGAGTTAACAGCATTGAGAGCAACTGGTTATGAAAATTAAACACAAGGAAACACTGCCACTAGGCCAACTGCCAATTATACCTTCACAGCAGTACTACGGCATCTAACGACAGCAGAATACAGTAGATAACAGAAAGTAAGCAAGCTTCTACTCAAATTCTACGTTCAGGCACATTACGCAGACAGATTAGTTTATAATTCTACTTCTTATGTATACCTATTGGCTATTACTATAACTCAGGGTTACCGGTTTCCCAAAAATACCCTGCAAATTGTGAATCGTGAAGAGCGAATTTTATCATGTTTACTAAAAAAGTGAATTCCATCATGTTGTTTGCTAAAAATACATACTACGGAATACATAACACATATTCCATAGGAACAAACCGTAAACTGGGTAATGGGGAATTCATAACAAATTTGGTAACCATGCTATTACTAGTTAGTAGCTACCATCATATGCCTATAACACAATGAAAGCATGAGAAAGTCAGCAAGCAAATGTAAGTTGATATGCAGCATGATTGACTCACAGTTCTGCCATTAATGATATGCTGCTGCCTGACAACCCTCTCGGCGACAGCAGGGTCAGCATAGATAACAAACCCAAAGCCACGAGCACGGCCTGTGACCCGATCCTTCATGATCACAGCTTCCACAACCTCCCCAAACGTTTCGAAGTACTCTCTCAGACGATCTTCGTTCGTGTCCCACGAAATCCCACCTACAAAAATCTTTCCTGACTCCATTTCTGCAATTTTTAACCACACACACACATACATGTCATATAATTACAATCATCATCATCACTATCTACTCTATCTATCACATTTTCAAATTCAACAGCACACATCTCAATCAACATGGTTGAATACTTTACGTTCATACATAATTGAAAAAGAACACAACTTGTGTAGAATAACAAGACATTAAAATCAATCATTGCAAGTGAACGATATTAACCAAAACCTTAAGTCGACGGTTGAATCTCAATCAATAGTTTTATAGTCGCACGAATCCAATCAAACAGCTTACACGAAAATGAAGAATTCAGAGCAATCACAGAAGAAACGGGAAATGGGTAATCCATACATGAATATAAAAACACTAGATCTTTGATGGGTAAGTCACAGAAAAACGATCAATCAATTCAGCATACTGGGTTCAATCTACACCATTGATTTTCAAAATTCCAAAGCATCAAAGTTGAAAACTTTATAACGAAGAAACTGAAAAAACATACCGATTAATATAATAAGAACGAGATGAAAAATAATTTAAACAAAAAAAAGAAGAAGAGGGGTGATAGTGGAAGGGGAAAAGATCAAGATCTAAAGAGGAGGCATAAGATGATGAAAAAAATACAAAGCCTCCTCTTTTATTCTTGTTGTTCTTCTTTTGATTAACTTCAACCCTCTTTCATGTAATTATATTATGTATTTACAACAAAAGGGTGATTATGGAGTTTGATTGAAGATGTGAATATGAAAAATGAGAAATTTTGGATGAAAATTAATGGAGTAAATGAAAAGGAAATGGAGAGAGAGAAGTAGCTTGTTTGGCTAATCCTCTCGTGAAGAAGAGGAGACGAAGAAAGATGGTGACTTGCCCATTTTTATTATGTTCCTTTTCATACATTACCATCCCTTTTTCTATTTCTATTTTTTTTTTTTTCGAATCAATCTCAAACTATTTTAATTGGTAAGGTCGTAAGAGTTGTTTTCGACTTTTGGGTTCGAAATCTGGTATCATCGTAATCGGACTTGCGACTTTTCTTAACCCAAAAAAAAAAAAAAAACTCAACCTTAAACTAAAAAATTGAGAATTTTTTATTGCCAACGGAAAAACTCGTGTATATCAATGTGGAAAAAAATTCATCACTTTTCGGAACTCGAGACAAAGAGGAGATTTATAGTCAGTCAAAGTTTATGTGGAAAAAACAATTGACATATCGTAAATTCATAGCTAAACTTATACCACAAGTAATGAGTGACGCTTTTTCCTCCCAAAAAATCAAAGATCTCATAAAGATGATGAATTTCAGAGGAAAAAAAAAATTTAATGGGTCGATAAGTTATTGCAAGTCAAAGTTAATTTTTTTTTTTTTTTGTAGAAATTAAAAGAAACAAATGGGTACGAGTAACATGTACAATAATTTCTCAAAATATTATTTTGGTTTTATTTGATTTTTTGTGAGTAATAAAGTAAGATGAGTAATATGATTTGTTATTACTACGGAATATTATTTAGTATTGAAATTGATAAAGTAAAAGAAGCACGTTGAATCACAAAAACAAATTGATGGAGTTTGAAAGATTTTCACGAGCGTCTTTATCCGCTTCATCAATACAACTACAACCCTCCAAACAACACCGAGAAATATGAGTCATGGATCAACAAAAAAAGGCGTATGCTATAAAATCGTAGAAAAAAATGATGAAAAAGAAGACGATAAAGTCTACCATGAACCGAGGGGAATCTCCTAATCCTTAGTGATGGAACCAAACTACCAAGAATAAGAGATAGTGATTGTGGATATTATTTGTGGTGGATAGAGGAAAGGAGATGGAGACAATCTACTTATTATTATCATTACATCTTTTATATATGTGAACAAAAGGCAGTCTTTACATTCATATTTTAGGCCATGATTTATGTAAAGAGAAACTTCTGCCTTAGAAGTTACATCCGACCCTTCCACTTTCAGAAGGATGCACAACAAGTAATTTAGTTGACATACCAACTTTACATAAATACACAATGACCATAAATATATATCCGTAAGGATTGTTCTAACTTCGAGGGAGAGCTTCAACGTCCTTAAGGTCGTACCTTTACCAAAAGGATATAAGTAGTAAAATTAGTCTAGATATCTTATTTATTTAGTGAAGAGTTAAAAACAGCTAGCTATTACATGAACACCTTAAAAAAATTACTCCAGTAAAGACTACTTACTACAGAATGTAAACTACTCTGCCTACAGACAAACAGTAGCATCAGATTAGTGTTTTTACAGTAAATGTGTATAGATTGAGTTAATTGACAACAATTCACAGCATGGATGCATGTTTGACAGACTGTATATATATATTCCGATTTTCAAGACTTTTAGCTTTGATAATATGTTCTTCCTCCTCCTGTTCTTCCGACTCTACTGTGATCTGCTGCTGCAGGAAGACATCTTGCGACATATCTTCCGAACTTGTTCATCATCAGTGCATCTCTTTGTCTGCACAGTTTGCTGCTAAGTTCACGATACAGGCCCAGATCGTTTTGTTGAGTGTACTCGAGGGCTCTCTGAATCACGTAGTTTCCAAACTCGTTAGTGGCGTGTCTCATAATCTTGCTACTCTTTACAAGAACTTGTACAACTCTCGAAGCGTAAGGAGTTCGCAGGCATTTCTCCAACAGATGGCTCCCGTTCTTGATCATACACAGATTCTCAACAAAAGGTAGGATGTTGTTCACAATTTCGCTGGTGTACTTGGTCGGCACGTCCAACACATGTTGCACTATATAAGTCCCATAGACGTCCAACGCCAATTCTGAAACACGCTTGGCAACGCGAGAGATTATGATCTCCTTCATGTCATACACCAAGTGATCAATGATAACATTCAGAACACGACATCCAGTCTCGTCTCTAGCCAACACCCTCCAAGCGTCATCCTCGTTTATTTTAACGAACAGAGGTTGGTATAAAGAGTCTTTCAACTGCACAAAACACTGCTCAAGAACGTGCATTCCACAGCGGTTGGTCATCAGAAAATGAGCATGATGAGCCAAGACTAGAGTGAGTCGCTCAATGACAGACCGCTTGTTGGCGACTTTGATCAGGGTTTGGATCACGTAAGTACCTTCGTTAGTGCAAGAGCCAAGAACGAGGGAATGCTCGCATTGAAGGAGGCCTCTGACAAAAGAGTCAAGGTAAGTTAACGAAGGGGGGCGAGTAAGCAAGGCAGACAGACATCGACAAGTCTCCCAGGTTTTCATATAATTGTAAGGGTTGAGACATATATCAGCCAACACCTCAGAGAAATCAACAGTGGGTGGTGCCGATACTGGTGGAAGATATTGACCACCCATACCGACATTTGGTTGTAGTAGACCTTGATAATAGTATGGACTTGTGAAGTTAGGATTGTAGGCCAAGGGCATGTCCCTGCCCATCCCCATCCCCATCCCCATACCGATTCCTCTGTTGTTAGTCCCGTAACCCAAAGCTGAAGCCGATGCTACTGCTGATGCTGACGCTGATGCTACTCCGTTCTGTTTAGGCCTTTCAACTGTTCAGATTTCAACCATAAACTAAGTTAGATACATACATCGTACATCGAAGTCTAGAGTTTGGATCACATATCCGACCCAAAGTGACAATTTAAAAAGTCGGGTCAGGTTAGAGTTGGGTGTTCGTATTTTCTTGAGCTAAATATCAATATCTGATCCAAGTATCGTAAAAAATACCCAAATTTCAGGCGGGAAATATTACAGTAACTACGGCAAGAAAATATCAAGAACAAGAAGAGAGGAAATCGTAACGATACCAAAAAAAAAAGAAAAGACGAAGAGAGGGTTATAGAGAAAGGAAAAACCTGTAGGGTTTTGAGACAAGGTTAAGTTATTCAAAGAAGCCATGAGTGAATGTTGAGACTGAGACCCTTCAACTTCAACTTCAACTTCATCAGCGTGTGGTTCGACACGGTGATGTTCATCATTGACGACGTTCCTCGTCTTCCAAGACTGATCACCCAATTCCTCAGCCATTGTTATTCTTGACGAATTCACTTGCGTGGTGTTAGATTAGATTAATGGTAGCAATACAATACAGTACAATTACTAGTGAATAATAATAAAATAGATGATGGGATTGGGAAGTTGCATCGAGTATTTATAGGTTGTTGCTGTTCTACTTGGGCTAGGATTCTTGGAATTTAGGAAATTTTATCGATGTGGGATTTTCCTATTTTCTTTCTTGGAGTTTTAATATTGATTAATGATTACAAATAATAATATACTCACTTTCCTTATTTTTGGAGAGGGAGCGGGATTTAGTTTCCATAAATCGTGTCAATTTTAAATTAGGAAATTTTTATGAGAAGTTGTTTCCCTATCAAACACGCTTCGTCAATGTTTATTCATACATTGATCCATTGTAGCTCTACTCGCTAAAGTTTTCCAAATTCCGACTACTTTATTGAGTCAACCGATTACAACAATAACATCATCATACCCTTATTTCCAAAAAATATTTGGAGCTGACGAACCTGAATCATTATTTGAAATTGTCAAATCATCTTCTGAATCAACTAATTTTCTAAAATAAAAAATCAAATTCCGCAACAAAGTCGCCAAGTCATCTTCTGAATCAACTAATTTTCTAAAAAAAAAAATCAAATTCCGCAACAAAGTCGCCAGTTTTCTTAAAAATTTTACCTAGAAAAAACCTAAATGATGAAGTCACACATGGGAATACATCAACACGGTGGTGCATCCTTTTAGGTGGTATTGAAATTCAGTACCATCATATTCAAAGTAGGTAGAATAAAATATTTCATAATACTGATTTTATTTTGATGTAATAATTTAGTAGAGTAACTAAACCAATTTATTGGAGACGAATTAAACTTTGTTTATCGAAACAAAGCCAAACTCAACTCTCATGACATTAGTAGAAACAATGGCTCGAACAATGGCGGGTGCTTTCACGGCACAGGACCGGTGACAACAAGCTCCATAGGGCCGGGTGGTCTTACAAGTGTATATGAGCAGCAACATAACGCGATATGCACCCCATAAACCAAGGCATAGATACGGAGTAGTTAGGATCTATATACCCCGAGGGCCTGCGACAGTACTAAAAAGTCGTTTGTTGGTTCAAGGCTGCGCTGAAGCCAGGTATACAGTGCACATATATAATAAAACACCAAAGAACAATTCGCATTTCTACATATTTTACAGCATTTAGCTAGCATTGTCTTACAGCTGACTGATGAAGAGTAACGAGTCTACTTAACATGTTTTTATGTCAAAACAAACAACACCAATGTACAGACGAGACGAAACCAGACTGCTAATTATACCTCTAATCAGATCACTGTCTGGCATTGGTAATTGACACTGCTTGCTGCGTGCTCAGATCCATGCAGAAGAAGTCGCCATCCCACGCTGCTTCCATCCGAGGTATAATGCTCCCTGCCCTTCTTCCAGCCTATAGTTTTTATCAAACTTGTTCAACAACCCTCTTGTTCCATTCTTAACCGCCATACTCAAAGGCAACTGATGGAAACCTGCCATGCTCAACCTCGCCCTCCATTTCCCAAATGGCTCGTGCCTCTCCATCCTTTCTTCGTCCTCACATGCTATCATGTTCACTATGTCCCGTGCTACACAGTGCTGCTCTGCGTGTATCCTTCTTTTGTCAGTCCTTGGTAGAGCCACATCTATGGATTCAAACATTGCCGTGTAGTAATCCAGTGTTTCTAGGAATCGCTGCATGAAAGGAGGAGTATTTGTATTTGATTCTTGTTCCACTAGGGTCACAACTCTGGGTGACAAGCTCTTAACTAGCCTCAGTAACCGGTCCCTATGGTTTGTAGTGTTCACGCTTTCGTCTGGCATGTGATGCAACATGAAGGGGAAATTCACTGCCAACGCTTCGCCAGGCTGTACTCCTAGATTTTCCCGTTCAACTTTGCAGCCTGACATGGCGGCGGCACGGAATTCGAATGGAACTCCACATGATTCGGCGGATTTGGACAGCCTGTGTGCCACAACCTCCAGTCCTCCACCACGAGCATAGGCCGAATGTGAATCGTCAACACCAGTGATACGAACAAAGGGAGGCCCGCCTGGCCGGGTTTTAAGAGACTCGAACAGCAACACCCACTGTGTGCCCATTCCGATCTGGAAATCAATGATGTGAATGCTGCTTTCATATTGTGTAGCTTCCTGGATGATGAGATTTGCCGATGTGTATGCAAATTGGTAGTATGGGACATACTCATAGAGCACGTGCATGTAGGAAAGCAATTGAGAACTCGTAGGTCGCTCGCACTTCAGCTTCTTGTAGATAGTAAAGCCAGAGAGTTCCAACCTGGCTTTGAGTCCCTCTAGAATATATGCACCCAATCGCTCTGCAGGGGTTCCGCAAACAGATACCCTCTTACCCACTTCATCCAACAAGGTGGGCGCGACTGAGAAATCATTGTCGCCAACGGCTTGTGCAGACAGACATAGCAACTGTTTTAAGTCTAGTCTAGGAACAACTTCCATTAATTGTTTTAGAGTAGACGAGGTTTCGAGGTCTCCCCTGTGCTTCAAAGTGCAGTAATGGTGATCTTTCACGCCTGAATCGGGTCCCAACAAAGAGAGTTCTACCTCCCGAAGCCAGTTTCTAAGTTCACTGTTGTCATCAACCACGGAAGAGCCACTCATCGGGGAACCAAGATTGTTGTAAGGAGAGTGATGAGGATCAGAGATGTAAGACTGACACTCTTGAGGAGAAAATTGACTTTTCTTAAATGATGAGGTGACATCTGACGGAGAGTCATAGACATTATACATGTTAGTTAACGGGGATGAGTCCAATGTACAATACCCTTCATCGTAGGCTTGAAAAGACACATGGGATGCTGCGCTAGCATTACCAGGCTGCGCATTATTGTACGAGAAATGAGGTGTCATATCTTGTGGATGCTGGAAAATAAACCCATGCACTCCTCCGGTATCGTGGTGACTCATTGATGTTTGCATCCGACTATGACAGAATAACAACTGATACCCCTTTACACAAGACAAAAGCTCCGCAAAGATACAATCTCGTTTCTTTCACAAACAAGAACCCCACAGCTACTCAACCAATAATCTGCCGCAGAAGTTATAAGAGTAAAGTTAAGAAACCACCCTGATAATATTACAAAACCAACATAGGTTACAGATGAATACCCTAAGTAAAAAAAACTTCAGGGATGTTATAAATTATGTTACACGAACGAGAATTGAAGTGGGAAAAGATATATATACTCCGTATCCATTAACGATTGGTAGTAACATCTTCCACTCAGATTAATGATTAAGTAACCTCTTTATTCCCTTAACAAGAGAATCAGACAAGTTCATGCACCAACCCACCCAATTCATTAATAATCAAGAACATTGAATACATGCTAGTAATCCAAAACAGATTATTAAACACATGCCATCTAAGTAATAAAGTATTAAAGTGGACTGAATTAATTAATTATTCATTCATAATAGGAAAATTAGACGGGAATAATTCCATCTTTATCCGCTCTTTTCAAAAAACGGTCCCAACTTTCATTAGTTTCGCGCATACTCTCTCTGATTTTTATGTGGTCCCACATATTTCCTCGACTTTCATTTTCCACGCACATTCTTTTACTCCTTAATTTTCACCAAACGGGCGGGGGTGAACCCTTTTGGAGGGGGGAGGGCAGTGAGATCCTTTGTCCCACTTTTGTGTCTCATTCTTATACTAGTACTCAGTTCTCCCTCCAATCCATTCAATTCTTTACGTGGAACCGTTTTTGTGTCTGTATGGAAGGGACCGCCAAATGGGACACAAAAGTGGGACAGAGGATCCTTGCCGCGAAGGGAGTACCAATTTACCATTAAATCATTGAATTTATCATCCCCAATTCCCCAAAAACCCATTAATCTAATCACCAGCATCAAATCAGAGTGATTGATTCAAAACTAATACAGAATTATGTCTAGGGTACTCCAAATCTGGATATAAAATCATGGGTTATGTAATTAATATAATCACTACCATCAAATCACAATTAATGATTGAAACTAATTACCAAATTTTATCTAAAACACATACAAAACCACAGCAAAGAGAGCACATAAAATCAGAAATTAACATAAAAATAGAAATTACAACAAAAAAAATCAACTCTTTGACAGAAATCAGAGAAATTAAAAAGAGACAAGAGAGAAGTGAGATTGTATGACATACCTTTAGAAAGAATGATGAAAAGGGAGTCAGAAAAATGAAGGAGGAGATAGAGATAGAGATAGAGATGGAAAAGAGGGGAAAGGCTTAGGCTTCAGTTTTAGAGGGAAGTTACAATTGTACCAAAAAAATGAAATAAAAGGAGTAGCACTCACATTTATAAAGCCAAATTCCTCCCACGGAAATATCCGTCTTAAGTTTACAATTGATTAAATATGTGAATAAGGTAAACTCATGTGTCGGTTATAGAAAAAGTATTTGACATTTCCTCACTGGTGGAATATATTTGACCTATTTTAATATCGGTTTCTAATGTGGGACCACTAGGCACAACATTAACATAGATATCGTCTAAGTATGGTAAATAAAACTTAATATTTCAATTTATCATGATAATATCCAGGTAAATGTTGCTTTAATTAGTTTATTAACGTGTATCCAGTTACCTCATGTTAGAAAAAATTATTTTAATATTATAACAAATATACTCGTCACAGGGAATATCTACTGTCTATAAATATAACCTCCAGGCTCCAGCAATAGCACTCACTCTGCACTTGCCTTAATATACTCGTATCATCTCGCCCTTTTCTTTTGCTTTAATTACGTCAAAACGTGTTGTGGACCATTCTCTCGGCTCGGAGTCTTGGACTCCTACCTGCAATAATATCTTTGACACTTGGCACTTGGTAGTACTAGTAACACTCCGTCCACTGAATCCCACGTAAATGCACACGTTAACATGATAAATAAAACATTATTTACAACGATATTATTATGAAAATTTGAAATATTAACTCATATTTACCATACTTGGACAATATTAATGTTAATTTTTTTTATCAAATACCATAAATATTTTAGTCTAGTAGTTAAGACGGGATATCTTGGATAATAGGTATCATATTCGATCGTCCCTTCCTCTAATGTCACTTGTTAGGTCGATCATGAACATTTTGAGGTTCTGGGTAAAATAATAGAACGAGACTCCCTTGAAAGTCGTCATAGCTTATGTTTTAAGTATTTTCAATGATATAATCATCGTATCATTTCAGAACGTAAATTTTCATTATTTTCTACATTTTCTGTAACAAATTTGTCAATAAAATATTGGTATGCTTGTATTAAATTTACACACTCTGGACTTTGGAGTACTGTAGTTCTAGGCCTTCTCAACTTCTAGCTAGGGCTACCAAATTATCTGAATCTAATCCGGTCCGAAAAATTAAATTGGAAAATGATTTCGGATCAGATATTCGATCCGAAAATTTTGTGCATCGGAGATATCCAAAATAATTTGGTCAAATATCCAACCCAAACAATGGGTTATTTTTGAAATTTTTATATTGTGTTGGTGCATTCTTCTAATATCGATAGGCTATAACCTAATCCATTTTACATTAATTCATGGTGGCATTTTTGCATTGCCTTAAGATATAAAGTTGTATACTTTGAAATATGAAATTAGATTAATTAAAATTAAGCTTTTCTAGTTGAATTGGACATCATTTTGAATTTCATTTTGACAAAAAATTCCCAACCAAATCGGATATTGGATATTTCGAATATATATCCGATCAGAAATGTCCGGATATCTGAAGTTATTCGAATAGGACATCGGATATTAAATTTTGGGTTTTCAGATCGGATATCCAATCCAAAAATCGAATTTAAATAGAGATATCAAGTTATCAACTGTCAATTGATATTTGGAGACCATGAACTAATTAATATTCCAATTAAACACTTTGTAAATTGTTTAGGGAACTTGAAATATAATAAGTGGCATGACTCATAGATATTATACCAATTTACAATACCTAAGATTTACGTCCCATAACTAGTGTTACTCCATTCGCTACCAGCCTACCACTTTAAAGTTTTTGATAAAATATGATCATTTGTATAAATAAAGTATTCATAACAAGGATCCTTGCTTTTATTTTGAGATCAATATAAATATTTTTTAAGTTTTTATACATGAGGAAAAAAATATAACACATTAAAAATGAACTGATATAAAAAAGCCAACATTAATACTTCGTAAAAGGAAAAATAAATAATTGTAAAGAAGTCGATACAACAAGTGGATGCAAAACAAATAAAGAAATTTTTTTAAACAATTATATGGATAGTGGATTGATTCCTAGACCTCTTTCAATTTCTAGTACGTAGTACTTATTCCCTCCGTTTTATTCAATTGTTTGTCTTTTATATTCATGCGTTTTTAATTAAAGACAAACTATTGAATAGAACGGAGGGAGTATAAGTTAATCCACTGCACCATAGCTAAAACAATGTTAAAAAAACTCATTGTCATAATGTCATATACTCTCTCCGTTCAAATCTAAAGGGGGTGTTTATCTCTTTTGGAAACCATTCACAACTAAATAGAATCTTCAACATTCTCGACAATCCATAAGATAAAATATAGTCACGTGAAATCTGGTTTGATTCGTCTTTATGAGTAGTTTGAGAATATAAAAATTTTATAATTTTTGTTAATAATCTAAAATGAAAGATATCATTGATGATGTAAAATGTACATTGATGGAGGGAATATCTTTTATAGTATAATCATAAGAGATTTGTTTTCTCAAGATTGGGTCTCTTTTAACTTTGAGCCCTAAATTGTCGTGCGCCCCTCCAAACTAGATAGAGTCGGCCATGTTGTACTCTGTATCTCTTAAAGGTTACTCACATAGGAGTACTTGTTTTCTCAAGTTTGTGCCTCTTTTAAGTTTGGGTCTTGGATCATCGCCCCTGCAAACTAGGCTCAAGAACGACCCACTCTATTGTTATACAACTTAGGGTGCTTTGTTGGACCAAAAAACATACAATTACTGAATCTAACATCTTGTTTGTTTCCACTACTTTACCCTTCCACATATACTTGATTTATTGATTATGACTTAACAATTAAATGTGTGTTACTATGTATACCATAGTTAGAGTTAGGAGTATAACGAACTCGATATAGTTAGAAAGTGGTTAAAAGATTGTTATAAACAACCACCTATATATATCTTGTAATGCATCATATTCAATCAACTTAATCAATTCAATTCATTCAACTCTTTCACTCTAACATCATCAAACATCAATCTATAGTGTTTACATGGTATCAGAGCTCCAAACATCGATTTTGGAGATAAAATTCTGAATTTTTCCGCAATTTTTTTTGCAAAGTTTGTGTGGGAATGTATTTAAGGCAAAGGGAATAAAACATGAAACTAGCGTGGTAGGTCGACCTCAGCAGAATGGTAGAGTAGAACGCAAGCATAGACACTTGCTTGAAGTAGCAAGATCTTTAAGAATTCAATCAGGTTTGCCCATTCAGTTTTGGGGTGATTGCATTCTGACGGCTACGCATCTCATAAATATGCAGCCTTCTTCTGTTTTGAACTGGGAAACACCTTATCATAGACTTATGCAGAAAGACCCACCGATTAAAGACCTCAGGGTGTTTGGTTGCACATGTTTTGCCACTATGCCTCCCACTTATGTTGACAAATTTGGGCATAGAGCTCGAAAATGTGTGTTTATTGGCTATTCCAATACACAAAAAGGATACAGGTTATATGATATAGGTACTAAGAAAGTATTTGTTAGCCGGGATGTTGTCTTTAGGGAGAATGAGTTTCATTTTAAACAGCAGACTGTTGTTCCTGAAATACATGCTAAATCTGGTGTTTCAATTGTTAATCCTGCAACATCTACTTTGTTAATTCTTGTATCACACACACATGCTAGCTCAGGAACACCTGCAGCTAGTGTGCCTTTAGACACGAATTCATATCATTCTATACCACATGGAAATGAGTATACTGCAGATGGATCTCCCAATAATAATTTGATTATGGAAGAAACTGTTAGTGAAAGTGTCAGTGAGAATGTTTCTAGCGATCAGAATGTGTCTTCAGACGATAGTGCTGTAGAAGAAATACCTGCAGTAAGAAGGTCTACAAGGCAAAAGCAAGTTTTTGTCAAATTAAATGCATATCATTGCCCGGTGAAGCTGCCAGTACAGCAAGTACAGACCAGTTCTTCCTCTGAAGCTTTCCATGTTCAAATCCTTCAAGATCTTCACCAGTTTGGTACAGATTATGTGGCCAGCTTAGCAAATGTAATCGCTGAGCATGAGCCTTACAACTACAGACAAGCAGTCACGGATCCTAGATGGGTGGAGGCCATGGGTAAAGAAGTACAAGCACTTGAAAGCAATAAGACTTGGGAGATTGTTGACATGCCTTCGGATCAAAAGCCCATTGGATGTAAGTGGATTTTTAAAATTAAGTACAAACCAGATGGTTCAGTTGAGAGATTCAAAGCCCGATTGGTTGCAAAAGGGTACAATCAGATCAAAGATAAGGACTACTCAGATACGTTTTCTCCTGTGGCGAAATTCACCACAGTTAGAACACTACTAGCAGTAGCAGCAGCTCACAACTGGCCGTTACATCAGTTGGACATTAACAACGCGTTTCTTCATGGATTCCTTGATGAAACGGTGTATATGCATCCTCCTGAAGGTTACAGTATTCCAAAAGGGAAAATCTGCAGGCTTAAGCGCTCCTTATATGGACTTAAGCAAGCATCACGCCAGTGGAACAAAGAATTTACTAAGTTTCTTCTGAAAATTGGTTTTGTTCAATCCAAACAAGATTACTCCTTGTATACCAGATATCGACCTCTCACGAATGCCTTCACAATTGCATTAGTTTATGTAGATGATGTGATCCTAACAGGCAATGTGGAGAACGATATTATCTAGGTTAAGGTTGGGTTGGATGAAGCATTTTCTATTAAGGATCTGGGTCATTTGAGGTATTTTCTTGGCCTTGAAATATCAAGGAATAACACTGGGATCATGCTCAATCAACGCAAGTACATTCTGGATATTTTGAAAGATCTGCGAATGGAAAACTGTACGCCAGCTACTTTTCCTATGCAAAGGACAGTCAAGCTCTCTACTGAAGATGGTGAACTCCTGAAGGATCCTAAACAGTATAGGCGTTTGGTGGGCAGATTACTGTATCTTAATTCATCTAGACCTGATCTCTCCTACTCAGTACAGCACCTAAGTCAATTCCTCTCACAGCCAAGAGTACCCCATCTTCAGGCTGCAATTCATGTCTTAAAATACCTGAAAGGGACGATTAACACAGGCTTGTTTTACCCTGCTCATTCAGATCTGTCTCTGTATGCATACAGTGATGCCGATTGGGGTCAATGTGCTTTCACATGTCGTTCCTTGAGTGGCTTTTGCGTTTTTCTTGGAAATTCCCTTATTTCCTGGAAGACTAAAAAGCAGCGTACAGTTAGCAAGAGCAGTGCAGAATCTGAGTACCGTAGTATGTCGTATACTAGCTCCGAACTGGTTTGGGTAAGCAACATACTGAAGGATCTCAGGGTTCCTGTTTCCCAACCAATTCCGTTATTTTGTGACAACAAAGCAGCACAACACATCGCTCAAAATCCGATGTTTCACGAAAGAACGAAGCACCTAAACATTGATTGCCATTATGTACGAGAGAAGCAAGACGAAGGTTTTCTCATCACCAAACATGTTCGTTCCGGCCTCCAACTTGCAAATATTATGACCAAAGCTTTGGGTGCTGATCAACACAATTTCCTTGCATCCAAGCTTGGATTGGTGTTCTCCCCAACTCAAGCTTGAGGGGGGAATGTTACTATGTATACCATAGTTAGAGTTAGGAGTATAACGAACTCGATATAGTTAGAAAGTGGTTAAAAGATTGTTATAAACAACCACCTATATATATCTTGTAATGCATCATATTCAATCAACTTAATCAATTCAATTCATTCAACTCTTTCACTCTAACATCATCAAACATCAATCTATAGTGTTTACAATGTGCTATAATTTTGGTTCGCAAGAAGTCCTAATTATTGACATTAAATTTATGTTTGAATCGTAAAAATTAATTCGTAAATAACAAAAAAACGAACACCAAACTATAATATTTTTACCTTTTTCACATTCAATCTAATTAATGCAAAAATTTAATAACAAATACGAACGTCAAACACAAGATTCCAACCATTTTTATTAACCAAACAATTGATTTTTGGATTTAGTTTAATAATTCTAATAATTAAAGTATGAAGTACCAAATTACATTAAAATTATACTACCTCCGTATCTATATTGGGTCTTTTCTAGTAACCCACTTGAAATAAAAAAACGGGTGTCAAACTTGTTGATCAAGCAACAAGACCCCGATATAGTCATTTGAACGAAAACAATACTCCGTACATGTTAACATCTCTACCTCCTCCTCCTCCCTCTTGTGGTTAGATTGAACCACACGAGCTTACGTCTTTTTAGCTTTATGTATTTTTAGATTTATGAGTTTTAAAATTTTTGAGTTCTTAATTTTAAAACTTTCTAACTTTATAGACTATCAAATTTGTGAGTTTTAATAAAATGAATGTGTTAAATAAAAACATTAATTATTATGTTAGGATTACGAATAAATCAAATACGAAGTAATTAAGAAAGGACAAAAACAAAGTTCATGCTAAAAAAAGTGCGGGATATAGTAATCTGACACTACAAGGTAAAGTCACTTTAGAGTCGGAGGTTTTAGTAGCAAATCTTCAATATTCCGTAGCTAATTAGCTTAGAGACTGAATTTGCGACTAAATTTCATTAGTAGCTAAACGCCTTGTCGCTAATTTAGCTACTGAATTAGCGACCAAAATTAGCTACCAATTTAGCGACAAAAGGGTGGTAGCAAATTTTGAGACAATAATGGAGACGAAAATTCGAGTAGCTACATTAGCGACCGCAAATTGTATAATAGCTAATTTAGGGACGAACTTAGAGACCGATTCAGTTGTAGCAAAATTGGCGACGCAATTTTTTGGTATCTAAAATGGCCACGAAAAAACAAGAAATACACGTCATACCTGGCCCCTACCCCGCCACATCACCCTAGAATCACCCCACCATACTGCACGTAGAGTTACCCCTAGCTCACTAAACCTACGTCCACGCACCACACCACCGCCTCTAGTATAGAATTTGATGATTTAAGTTCGCAAGAAGAATCGAACCCATAACCTTCAAACACTTAACCAAGTGTCAAACCATTGGGCCACTTGAAGATTTATGTTTGTTTGGACAATGAATGTATACTTAAAAGGTAAAATTAATCATTAAAATGTGGATTGTAAGATACTTTTGTAATACTCCAATAATAATATACATATATTAAAAAATATAAAAAAAAATATCATAGAATTATAAAAAATACATGATAGCAACGACCGACAACTAAATTTAGCTACCAAATTATTTCTGTAGCTAAGAATTTAAATTAGATACTAAAATTGCTACTCATTTACGAATTTACTTTGGTCTCCTATATAAAAACTAAATACATTATTCGCAATTTTATGTCGATATATATTGAGACAACTTTAGCTACTGACGTTTTTCCGTATCTAAAAACTTAAATTAGATACCAAATTTGCTATCGACTTTATTTAGTCTCTATAATAGTGACGTAATTAGCTACCACTATATTTTGATATCTAAAATAGAGACTAAATATATTTATGTCTCAAAAGTAGTAGCTAATTTATATATTTAGCGACTGAATTTTAGGCAGTTGCTAAATTAGTAACTAAATTGCAATTCTCTTGTAGTGTGAGGTGCAAAATTTAGAAAATTTGATCCATAATGGTATTACTTATTGGAGTAGTTTTCTTTATTTTCAATAGTTTTATATGTCACACTAACGAAATAAAGGACGATCACCTAGAAGACTTAGTGCAATAAGTAGGAGATTACAACGTTAACTTGTATTTAGGGCATATGATGCAATTGCATTGACGACAAAATCACAAAAATAAATACTCCGTAAATAATACTCTGTACAATAGTACAATGAATTTTAATAGAGAGTATCTCACGAATGTCTTATTCTAGAATTCGTATTGGGAACTTGGAAGAGGGAAGTAACAACTGACTACAAAAACAAGTGACAATACAAATGATGATTTATTAATATTATGAATAATGGAGTAATATCTTTAGAATTGTTTACGTACATATTCTTAATGTTATTATATTAATAATACTCTTTAATGTTACTCTGTATATTGTTATCTTTACTTCATTCATATTATTACTAGCTTTTTCAACAATGTTGGAGTAAAACCGACTCAAATACTAATTAATTAATATCGTTAATTTATGATTAGTGAAGTAATACGGAGTAGTTGCAAAGAGACAAATTAATACAGTACGAGTGTTGTTAGTACAAGTCGTAACTCAAACTACAAGTAAGTGATGATACTCATATTAATAGTCTAAAGTGCGAAACACGTTGGTCAAAGGACGTCTTACTTATACTTACCCAATTGCAAAGGAGGGCCTACGTTGTTTCTAGAGAGACAAGCATCATGCTAACGTGTTGCTTTGTAAAGCTTATTATGGCAGCACCCAACCACTGCCATATCTAATTATACGATTTGTATGGATCTTCGTGAAGTACGATGATGATCATGGGGTGTAGGTGCACCCTATGTATATATAGGTCTTACCCGATCCCAAATCCGACTCAGTTCGTCTCAAAATATTGCTACCCGAACCATCGGACATGATCCCAATATATTACAATCCGAAATTGATCGGACATGATGATGAATTTAACCCAATATTATCTAATTAAGGGTAGTCCGAAACTGAATTCGATCCGACTTAATATTTGACTCGTATTCTGAGTTGATCGAATAACTATTTGAACTTATTCGACTCGACAACTGACACAACCTGAAATATATGAAGTAATATGTTTCAACAACAAACTCTTTCTTTTACAACAACTTTATACCTAACTATTACGGAGTAATATATAAATATCTTATTTCGACAATGATTCATCCCCAGCTCAACCAAACTAAACCACTGAACCACTCCAACTCTAGGTCATGTGAGAGTATTATTTATTTATTTCTATGAATTAATTTATGTCATCAATTGGTTTTTTAAATGTTACGGAGTAATTAAATTCTAAATTACTAGGAGTGTTAGATGACACTTCGAGCTCGTTCGGCATGGCCCGTTAAAAATGAGGGCTTGAACACAACGTTATCCGAAACATACAAATGTAACACTTAATAAATCAGTTCAAATCCCTTTATCTCTTACGGAGTTTCAATAGGTCAAATTATAACAATTGCTCCATGAATAATACGGAGTACAATACATACTCCGTAGGAATAGTAAGTATTGAGAATGATAAACTAAAGATGGGAGAAAATGAAGAGTATAAATGACAGTTGCAGGAAATTATACTATATACCAACATTAATTAGAGGTAACACATCGATCACATGGTTCTCTAATTTTTTTTTTTTTTTCTACCAGATGTCACTCTCTCATTTGTGACACAAGAAGTGACGCATACTTACGACACAGAAGATCCGGATTAATTATTGACATATAATCACCCATATATTATAGTAATACCCTCAAGACCTTGCCTCAATGGGATGTAACAATACAAATTAGGTACTTCCTCCACCCCACTAAAATTTTCCCACTTTCCTTAAAAGAAAACACCACTAAGATTTTCCCACTTCAAAAATTTCCTTATTCATCCAATTTACTCTCTTCTCATTAGTTACTTTTTGTGATTTGACTTCTTAAACCCTACCAAACAATTTACCACCATTCATTATCGATTTCTTAATCAATGTACCATATTGAAATGAGAACATCAATGTGGGGAGGAGGGAGTATCAATTTAATCCACCCTCCATTTCATTCAATTATTTACCTTTTATATTTTGCGAAAAATATTTTAATCAAAGACAAATAATTAAACGAATGGACTAAAAGAGTTAGAGTTTGGCGTGGGTACGTGGATAAGATGGTAATGAGCACCCAAATGTTTGTTTAGTTTATACTAATAATAATGAGGGTGCTAATAATTGTGGTCACTGTGTTTCAAAGCAATAAGACCACTTATTGTTGTAGTACTTAGCAAATTAGAATAGTGGAATTTCTGTAAATAGAAAAATAAACGTGGGAAAATAAAGACAAAAGAAGGGCAGGGGTGGGGATTATGGGGACACGTTTTCAAAGGTCAAAGGTCATGGAGATAGGAATGAAGTAGGAACCAAGAAGCATCTCATATTAGACCATCCCCAACCAAGGTGGATGGGGGAGGTAATCACCCCCAAAGTCATCGTAAACACTAATTAACTTAAAAATTAACATGATCCAAGTTATGAGCCAAGAGGAAAAAGGTCATTGAATGATCGAAGGTCATGACCCTCTTCCATAATCTCATGTGTACTATTCTCATAAGTGGTCCACTAAAAGTAGATATGATTGAAATAAATAATATAGAATATGAATTAATTAATGAAAAAGTGGTAAATAATGAGGTTGATGACCTTAACCTAAGGTCATGACCTTCTGGATAGGAGGGTGTAGAAGGATCAAGGTAAACAAGGTGGAATTAAGAGAAAGAATGGGTCATGACCCAATTAACTTGACCCTTACTTGAGAATGGTCTTATTTAAGTCGCATTTTCAGTAATTAGAGATTAGAGAAAGGGAATTAAGTGCGGGTTCTTCGAAAAGACGGAGCAGTGTGGAGTGACTGAGTGAGCATACAGGAGTAGTTTATAAATATCTTCCCAAAAAGGCTGCCCATCTTATATGACTATATGTCATCACATCACCTTCATTTAAACTTGGAAAATGAGTTAGCTCCACCCGGTGGCGCTTAATTTGTGCGCCACCCGGGTTATTATAGTAATTTATTTTATTTTTTTTAGAATTTAAAATTCAAAATTAATTAGTTATAAAAGGGTAGTTTCGGAAATTTAAATTCATAATAAAAATAACTATACTTAGATTCTCCTTGAAAATAGTCTAATTTGTAGGGGCTAATTAACTTATCTTAAATTTTATAAACCATATATTTGAAATAAAAAAAAATTCAACAAATTAAGAAATTAAAACAAAGAAATTTAATTTCTCACTTTTTTTTCTAGGTTGATTTTCATGTATAAACATAAAATATGTGCAGAGTTATTATTTTGATACTACAACAAAGGACCGTAGATTAATAGTCGGCTTATAACGACACAAATTGATAACATGATATGAGCCTGACACGGAATTAATGACTTGAGTTGAGACTTAATAACTCATTATGTAAGTCGATTGACAGAACAATACACAAGATTTAATTGAGTCGGGTTTGGATCAAGACTCAAAATACGAATCCGACACGAATAACCTATTTATTAAATTAGTCTAAATTATCGTAATTTTTAAATAGATAAATACATATACTTACGTAAGTAGATCGAAACCTCAACATGGAAATAACACAAAATATAATTGGTCGAGTTTTGGTTGCAGGTTCGTGGCAGATTTACCTGTGACATAAACCTGAACCTGACACGACTCGATCTATTTGTCAGCACGATATATATGTACGTACTACCATCCATGTAGTCGTGTTAAATGTGATAAGTATTTTACACAAATTTAATTGTTTAATTGAATAGATATAAAATTACATCCTTACCCTCAAGTCTTAAAATCTCAATCTCAATTTATTTTATTTTTTTATTATGGTGGCGTCCAAATTCGGTGTCACCGGGTGGCGCCCTATCACCATCCTTTAAACTTACTCGCTAAATTTTGTCCTTACAAATTTATCATTTTACTCACCTTTTTATACTTATCTTCCATGTTCATTTTGAAGAGAAAATTAAGAAGATTGAAATATTACTAATATAATATGTAGTGAAAAATGTAAGTGAGAAAAATGAAACGGGATCACAAATAATGAAAACCATGAAAGACATACAATACTGAAAAGGAGATTCAAAAAATCTTAATAAAGTTCCCTAAAATGAAAATGTGAAAAATCTTAATAAAGGGGGAGAGTACTACATACTCCCTATTAAATTATAGCATTGGTAATTAGTGTTGAAACATTAATTTAGAGAAAAATCTAGACATGAGTCTTAAATAAATAAATACACAAACAAAATCTAGGAGGAAGTAATTAATATCGCTTGATTTAATATATACTTTTTCTATTCCTGTTAAGATTGAAGAGCTACTTACTTTTTTCATGGAATGTTTAAAAAAAGTTGGATTCTTTCACGTTGCTCGAAAAAAGTTTCAAATATATATTTATACTCCCTCTGTTTCTATGATTTCTTCCACCTTAAAAGTGACACATTTCTTAAGAAAAACAATAAAATAAGTAAAAGTAGAGAGGGAGTAAAGTAGGTGGACCACCTAGGTAAGAGAGAAGAGTGATAGATAAAAGGAAAGTGGAAGAAATCAAAGAAATGATTGAAAAAGGAAATGTGGAAGATATCAATGAAACAGAGGGAGTATATGATTAGAAACATTCTTGTATCTAGATTTCTCCCTAAAACTAGTACTTATTCATATAATTCCTAAAAAAAAAAAAGTACTTATTCGTGTAAATATAGCTCATATGCATGCTTGCAATGTGTGTAATAATGTAATCTAGAGCTCCTCAACCGAGAGTTTATAGGTCTCACCAACAATCACATTCACCCCCAAAACAATATCCTATCATCAAATATCAAATTATAATAAAATATGAAATGTTCATAAATTTCGGGCTCAATTACTTTCGCGGCAAAAATTCTAACAATTAGTTGGTATTAGACTTGAATAGTGGACGGACTTGGTTCTCGAGCTAGTGCTAGCAATTAAACTATTTAACTAATTTAGGGTTCGACTAACATGAATCATTATCTGAAAGTCAACATGTCATCATATAAAAGTGCAAACATGATTTCTTCCCGATAAAAGTTGCCAATCAATTTGTTAGGTACTCCTTAATCACATAGTATTAGCAACCCCTTTGCGCTCTTACATTTCAACCATCCCGTTTTAATTCTCCATCTTTTAGGAAAATAGACCCCCAGATAACGAAAAAACATTGAACTGCGTGTAAAATAGACCCGCCTTTCCACGCCTAAGATAATGAGATGATTATTAATTTATTTTTAAGCCGATAAGGCTAATTAATGCTACGAGTGTTATATATTCAGAGTAGTCAATGAAGGAGATGCGATAATTAGCATATTATACATGATTTATTATATACGGAGTATACTCCCTCCGAATTCCTATGATTGTCCCGTTTTTTTTGGGTGGAAAATAAGGAAGAGAAAATGAGTGGTTAAAAAAGAAGGAGGAAGAGAGAGAAATAGGTGGTTGAATGTGAACCACACTTTTATGGCCAAAAGTGAAAAGTGGGTAAAAGATCAAACTCAGCCCAAAAAGAAATACGGGGCAATGTTAAAAATTAGGAGGGAGTATACAACAAGTACGAGTAATACTATTTATTCAGGTATTCGTGGTCAAACTCACTTACTACGACTAACGTCAATTCACCATCTTTGGACTTTTACCCATTACAATTTTGTCCATTTATTTATAAGCATGTCGCAACTCTTCTACAATGCTGCTGCGTCATCCATCGTGTCCTCATTATCTCGTCACCTCCATTCATAAAATACTACTTATGACGTCACACCATGAATCTATAAAAAAAACATTATTTATGTACTCCTATCAAAATAAGTATCTTTTTACGGAATAGTGTGAAACCGTCTTACTCTATAATTTGTGTTCAAATTTGTGCTACGAAATATCAAAAAATCACAAAATTATAAGGAAAACACTAGACAGCTACATCAATGTCTGTAGTCATCTAGCCTCTTTAATTAGGCGGAACTGGATAATGAAGCAAAATCATTATTTTACTCAGAATTTCTATCTTAATCGCGTCACTAACTATTTGGGAAACCTACACATCTTATTAGTACGTGTTAGATTCAAACTTCCACGATTAAGTTTTGAGTTATAATCGTGCATGAGATCCATATTAGTTATAGGACAATGTAAATATGTAATGACCTGGGCTATTATCTGGTTTTAAATTGTTTTGGTTTTATATATTGTACTATGTAATGAACACTACTATTTCAAATTACTTGAGATATATCATTATTTACTCGGAAATGTCTCATTAAAGCTCTTGGATCAAGGTGGTGTTACAAGCTCGGTCGAAATAGACGCAACAACTCGGAATTTGGCCTCGGTTTGCTTCTTGGAAGACCACACAAGACATGAAACTTGAAACTCAAGCGATTAGAGTAGCTAACTTTATGCTTAAGCATTTCCCCCCATATCATCAGATCAGATCTGATTCCTTGATTCCACTCCATCAAATTTAATCACTCGTGCTTTATTTCTTAACCACCCCCTTAGGGGCTGTTTGGTTCACCGTGTATGGGTATGAGGTATGGGTACCTTGTGTTTGTTTGTGTCTTTTTTGGTTTTCATACCCATACCTCAAACCCAAGGGTGGGGGTGGATACCTTGGTATCAAATCAACAAAAATTCTTTTTTTTGTTTCGAGAAGATATTTATTGGAATTTTTTTTGTGCGATTTTATTGTTATTCAAACTAACACTTATTTTTTCAATGATGAAAATGTGCATAAAATAATTCTACTAAAAAATAATATGGAGTATTGATTTTTGGTTAAATTATTTTTTTTTCTAAGATGACAAACATTAAAAAAACATTATTGTTCAGTCAAATAAAAATGTGTAAAATAATATTATATCACAATAATAATAGATTTTTTAATTACAAACATTTTATTTCTTTAGATTACAAACATTTTTATCCCGAAAATTACTCATACTAGAAATGAACCAAACACCGGATATCAGGAATGGAGTTTCAAACCTATACCACCCTGATATGATTCCTCATTGCATACCGATACCTTTGTGTGAACCAAACGACCCCTTAATCTTTTTAATGTACTCGTAAACAAGTTAAGCGTATAATATAAGTATATAACCCACATCAAAGTTCATTAGTTCGATTCTCCTCGACTCATTAATCTTTTTTGCCAAATATTATTATGAGGTCTCCAACCGACTTCTTATCGCTATCTACCCGAGCGACTTTCCCCAACCTATATGTTTGACTTTACGAAGGTTGGAAGTGGGTCTAGTCGCTCTCGAGGTGAATCACTTTGTACCAAACCTAAATACATCCGTGACACGTGGCATTACTGACGTAGACCTATTTATTTATTTCAAAGTAATCTTTTTATAAAAAAAACTCGATATTTCTCATTCTTGCAATGGAGTATATATATTTAGACTCTGACTGTACGACTGTGCCCCGTGGTTTTTCATTTTCTTCAATAATATATCCTTCTTTTAGTCAAAATAACATGGACTAGCGATAACTCTTTTCCCCCCAAATTCATTTTTTTTTGTTCAACGAAATTGATTATCTTTACGAGATCTTTGATTTGAAAGAAAATGTCGTGATTTTCGAAACTTATAATAAGGGGTTATATTCCATCAAAAGTGTAATTAGTTACTGAAGCATATAAGCTTTGCCTAAACATGAAGTAAAGACAAGATCTGGTGACTTGTGACTTGTGAGTAATGGAAACATGGGGAATAACGTGAAGAGAGGCTTCCTATTTTTTCAGATTCCTGGTTTTGTCCCCTTCACTGTCTCTCTACTGCTGCTAGATCCAATGTTCAACTCTACTCTACTGTAACTGTAATCTAAAGTATTATAGATCTTCAATGTCACGTTTTCCCTGCTATCCCACATTATATATACAGAATTCTAGATCAACAACACCCATTCAACCATCAAAAAACCGCTCCTTGATTAAGCATGTTGTATCGGATTGTTCTACTCCTGGCGGTATTCTTATCCGTCTCTCTGAAATCAGGTGCAGCTGTTTCGACTGCAGGGAAGGCGGCAGGGGTGACAGAGTTGTTGGGAGAATGGTGCATTGCAGACGAGCAGACGGGGAATGAGGAGCTGCAGACGGCACTAGACTGGGCGTGTGGCCGAGGAGGCGCAGACTGCAGTAACATACAGAAAAACAAGGAATGCTTCTTTCCAAACACGCTAAAGGATCACGCTTCGTATGCTTTCAACAGCTATTACCAGAAGTACAAGCATAAGGGTGCTACCTGTTACTTCAATTCTGCTGCTCTCGTCACCAGTCTCAACCCCAGTAATTAATTAGTCTCCTACTCTTTAGCATTCACATTAATAATCAGCCTACATACGCGTATTCGTTCTAATAACGTCTTGTTTGTTTACTGCCCTCTTCTTTTAAACAGGTCATGGTCGATGCAAGTACGAGTATTTTCCTTAGAGCTAGCTATCATCGCGAGTGAATTATGACGCTTCTCTTGAGCTCGACTTCAACCATTTCTTACCAATCAACTTCTTTTGCTTTAGTGTATTTAGTATTTACAGACTCCTAAAACATAGAGATTTCTTACCAATCAACTCGTCTCTTCGTTGTTGTTTTTGGAGATAATTCGTTTTCATTCTCAGGTTTTCTTTGGTCACATGTTGTAATGTTTGTCCTATAACACCCCCCAAATTTCCTCAAACTTTTTGCAATAGAGAACAGTGGTATCGAACCTGAGACTTATTATCCAAGGTAACTTTGTTTTGATCACTTACGATTAAAACATTCTTTTGTGAAAAATAGAAAACTTGAGGACGATACATTGAAATAAAAAGCTACTCCCTCCGTTTTTTATTTATTGCCCTGTTTCATTAAAATACTCCACCTATATATTGGGGAAATGGGGCAATAAATAAAAATCGGAGGGAGTAACTTAGAGTCTGGAACTTCCAAATTCAAGAATGCAAGGATTTATTAAAGGTGAGATGGGCCGAACGAACTAATTCATGGCTCTCCCTCATTTGGATTGGTCTGCTAACTTGCAAACATTCGTGGTGTGTTGAAAAAGTGGTCCATCAACAAAAATAACTCTTAGCGCTAACTTCAACAAATGCTAAAAAAAAAAAAAAAACTCTTGAAAACAATCATTTCAGAAAGAAAAAAATCACAGCTTCAGACCTTGTTACTGAGAATTCCGAGGGAAAAATGTTTATTTCGTTAAAAGAACTTTGAAATTCATATGGTCCGTTTGGGAACACGAATTTCATTTTGAAATTTGGATTTGACACAAATACTTTGTTTGGGAAACAAAGTGAATTTGTGAATTTGAATTTTGTCAAATCCAACCAAATCCAAGTCTCTCACAAAAATGCTCATTTCCAAATGAGACCTTAACCCATGTCATTGTAAAATTCTATCATTTCACTTTTCTAATTTGACAATGACGATTTGAAATGAAATATTGGTTGCCAAACGCTACCTAAGTGCAAATTCCAAAAACAATGATTTTTTCACACTACAGTCCGCCGGATCTCGTAAAAAAGATCGATTTGAAAAAAAAAAAAAAAAAAAAAAGAGAACGATTATCATTTTCGGAAGTAGGAGCTTAAAGTTATGCGCGACCAAAAAAATTTCAAGATCTGTTTTCAAAAAAAATCAAGACCAACTGGGTTACAGGTGAGAAAGTCCGGTTTTCTTACCATGACAGTGCAGAACTTGTTTTGTTATAATTGAAGATAATACTTGAAAAACGCCAAAGAACTCGAAAGCTAGTCTACAGCCTTCGCCAGATTTCTGTAGTCCTTTCCGATTTCAGCATATCATGCTCGTTTATATAAGAAGCACATAAACAGTGAAAATTTTATCAAAAATGTACATACAATTACATCCAAATTTGCCCATCCATTCTACAACACTCATCGAAGAAGTGCGAACTCAATCATACTTACAGTCTAACATTGGCCTCTTCAAGTGTTCAAAGTTCACCGTTTGATACCGCTAGTAACTCATTAGTTATTAGCCCTCTTGATCAACATCTTTAGCTTCAGACGCTAATTCCTCGTTGGAATTGTTCTCTCTATCTTCTTCAACCACATTGGTTACAGTATTATCCTCTTTTTCCTCTTTTTGCTCGTTATTATCAGGGACGATCCCATTTTCTACCATTGATGATGAGCTACCATTGTCTGGGATGATTGGTGGTAGAGTAGCACTTTGTGTCCGTCTAGGAATCTCTCGCGAAGATGAGACTGATAAGAGACGGGTTAAACCATCAAACGAACCCTTTGCGCTCAAAATAACACCGGCACCACCAGGGTAACAGCAACCAAAGCAAGTTGCACAGTAAGGAAATGCAACCTGCTCGGAGAATATAAACGCAAGTTAGGGCTTAAAAGCCGGAATTCTCACCGAACAAGAAAGTAGAAACTCTCTCAATCCCATACATATTTTCCTCATTTCATTTTTGTCCATCACAAAATGATTGGTCATTTCTATATCCAGTAAAACAAAATAAAATAAATTTAAAAAGAAAATTTAGAAGTCATTTTTTTATACCTTGGAAGTAAGGTTACGAAAGGGTATTGTGATATCTCTACTTGTATATGACATCAAGTCAAATGAGGGCAATATAAATGAAATAGAGAGAACATTTAATGGTATAATGAACAATACTTTACCTCTAGGAAAGCTCGACAAAGTGAGAAGAAAAGTGTGGATTCATTCTCTTTAAGAATTTTTGATTCATTGTATCGCAACAATGAGTTTTGAACAGTTCTCAAGCCCTTCACTAATTCCTGGGCAAGAATGTGTTTTAAGCTTACAGGTGCACACGGACGCAGCTCATTCATTGCAAGTGACACACCTACGGACATCACAAGTACAAAGAAAGCAGAAATTAAACCTGGAAACTCAACAGTTCAGAGTAGTATATAAACTATTAAATTCCTTTAGCAAGTAAATTTCAGTTGTCGTGTTCCATAATTTTAATCATATTTGCTCATTGATGAGCTTCATTGCACTCATCAACGCAACTTTCATCTTGGGTTATTCAAAAACAGCCTCTTTGTGTTGCTAGCACAAGGGTATGGCTGCAACATCCCCTCTCCTCGGTCTCTAAGGCAATGGGGTAATGTGATGATGGTATTAGAAATAAAGTAAAATGGCTCACTAAAATTGCTACACTTCTCTTTTAGGCTTTTAGCTAACTGAGAGTTATTTGCTCAATTACCAACACAATTTCATCACGGACCATCCGGAAACAGTCTATCGGTGTCGTCAACAGTCAACACTAAGTAAGGCTACGCACATCTGAACTTCCTCCCCTACCATGCGGGAGCCCTTTAAGGCACTAGGGTATTCTTATTGTTGATGAGTTGTATAGCATAAATCCCAATCAAACAACATTAAAAAAAATGATAGGCTAAAGCAAAAGAGGGGATGAATCTTTGGCTGCACTGGAAATTTACGGCTTGCTATTTGCTTATTGTAAAACATTAACCTGTGTGAACTTGTCAACTCATCCAATCTGATATCTTAATTCATGTTAATGGCTTAATGCATCACGTCAGCATAATGTTATGCAAGCACACAGAATATCAGCATCCACGGTTTGCTGGCTATAAATTTACATGTGCAGGTAACAGGTCTATGGCAGCAACCACATGATGTATTAGTCAAATAAGAAAGGTTGGATAACACACCATTTATAAACACGGCAAGAGGTGGATGTTCCATCAAATATGAAGGCGGGGTCACATCTTCTTGGCTTTCGTCATTTAAAGAACCACCTGAAAACCCAACAGCTGGGAGTGGTACCCAGCGATGCGAGTCCAACACAAGCTGGAAAGAGAAAGATACGAAAACCTTTAGGAAACAAGTATTGCTATCATTATACACAGTTGATATAATCTTAGATGCATTCAAAGCCTAGTTTTCTTTCCTTTGCCCTAGCTCTTTCTTTTCTCGTTTCCTTTTCATCCTTTATTAACTGTATCATACTAGTAGCTACAATATATAAGAGAAAATATCACATTCCACTACATATTTTACCTGAAAATTTTCCACAGCTGCAGCGATATTCTTTGAAAATAAGTTGAGAACAGCCCTATAGAGAGATCAAACACAATAAGCAGGCAAACCTAACACGGGACATCAAATTACAATTCACAGATATATGCTTACTCCTCAAAGAGCGACGGGAGCAGACCACGGAAATCCAATCCAACCCAACCAAGCCCCATAGCGCCATACTGGTACAAGCACAGAATTCAGCAAAAATTCCAATGATAAGTTGGAAGAGATTACAAGTTTTTGAGAACTTGAAAAAATCAAGCAATTAAGGTCAAAGAGAGCAGTTTGCAAGAGATTCTATTCAAGTAAAATTTCAATTATGTCGGAATATGGCATCCTGTCCAATAAATCTTATTTATACCTTATGGCATTGTGTACCTCGGGCCTAGTAAGGTTTTCGAAATTGTCTTAAAAGATAAGGATGTCTTGCTCAAGAATTACTCTTTGCATTAACACAAGCTACTGGTTTATGATGGCCACTTAAATAACACTGTACAATGATTATGCTTAGACAAAATGTCCATAGGGTCATAAATTGGAATTAATCACTTGCTATAAGGTATAAATGAATTCTCGACAGCGCAATCAAATAGACAACTCTAAATCACACTCATTACACTAAATGTAACAAGAAAAACTGTATGACTTCAAAACTAGTATCTCCACTTGATGAGTACGGTGATCAGCAAATTGATTTCTATGTCTCTTTGTCGAAAATTTTTGTCAGTTACTTAAACAGGGGTTCTTACCATGCATTGATCCAAGATATTTGCCAAAGATCCACCTTCAGTTATCTTTGGAAGCATATGCTTCAAAGTTGTAAGGTGAGATGTAACCTGATGCATAGCCCAGCTAAAGAGTAGCCCCCCATCATAGTTTTCTTCACTTCCTGATGTGTCATCAGCAAATATAGCTCGGTATTGGTTGACAACATCAAATAAATGTGATCTATGACAACCAACCATTCCCTTCAAGTATTCATAAGGATTTCTTTGATCCAAGTCATCCAGGATTCCAGTTAACCATGCTTCTCTACATCTCAAGAACTGCATCAAATAAACTATGCGATCAGAAACAAGAATCAAATCAGATCCATAATACTTCTTTCAACAGGAACGATGATGCATAATATTAATAGCCCCCGAATAACAATAACAACTCTCACCTGCAACCGCATCTCATACTCACTAAAGACACCGATTCGGCGTAAATATCCAATGATTCGTAGACATTCTGGTAACTGAAACAAAAATTCATGTCAACTTAATGCTCCCAAAAACACCTACGCATCTAACATGCATATTAGCCACAAATACCTGAATATTTGATCTAAGCTTCTGGAGAAGCTGTGCGAGCAGAGATTGAATTGTCTGCTTTACCTCTTCAGCCAAAGCCTGGATAACAGGGATCCTTAAAAGGATACAAGAATAAGAAAGTAACAAAAAAAAAGATATTGGTGAGATAAAGGCAGAGACAAGTAAAAGGAACAAGGGACTCATGACGCAATCCTCACTTCGGATGCATACTGCACTGCTTGCTCACAAACGCTTCCAAGTCAAGCGCTTCATCATAATTTCCATTCCTCACACATCTGGATATCACGAATAAAAACAAAGTATTAACATAGGCGAAGAAGACAATAAGAACTACCACCTCCCTCCTATTTTTTTTCTGTTCTAACTTGACTTTGCTATAAATGTCAACTTGGACCATTAATTTCTCCATATATAGCGATATTTTTAAGTTTGTCACCTATGATTTATCAATACATAAATTTTCACATTATTTTTCCAAAGAAGTGGTAGCTACTAGCTACTCCGTAGTATATATTGTGTGAAAACATGGTTTAAGTTCACAGTGGTTGACTATCAAAGTCAAATGAGTCAGATATAAATGGGATGAAGTAATTTTCACATAGTACTCGCTTACAAAAACAGTGTTTCATGCAAATCAACATTCAGCCTGCAGGTGCTTAAGCCTGATAGCCCAGCGCACACCACTAAGTGTGTGAGATAACAGAATACACAACGAAAACGTACACATACAAGCATGAGACAATCCAAATAAACCGAGAATGCAAATTCGGAGGATGTGTGAATTTAGCTAAGGATAAACATTGATATTTCAGAATGATTTGACCCATTACAACAGAAGCAATCAATCATTTGGCCACTAAGAAACCATAAGTGAAGTTTGGCTTGTATCCAATGTCCATCCCAATGAAGAACCACATGTTGCAAGAAAATAGATATACTCCCAAATGAAAATACATACGTGTCCATTAGCTGGGGAATTTCAAGTAAGTCAAGCAAAGTACTGTGATTCGCCAGCAAGGTCTGGTTCATTTTCTTCTTCTCCAAAATTTGTTCCCCAGATTCGACAAACTCAGTACAACCAGAAGTCAACTTAGGGACTTCAGAAATCTGCAAACAGGAGTACATAACATGATTAATTCCTTAAGTGCACTTTACCCTATTGTTTGAGCCACTTCAAACATTTTGTGACTACAACCTGATACATGTGTCAACTTTCCACACATACATTTAACTTCAAGAAATGTTTGATTATGTGGCTTAATCTCTATGAAAAACCTACTGAGAAAAATCTTGATAAGCTGTCTGTTGACGGAACAGAGGTTAAAAGGATGCATTTCCCAGATTGACCTTTAACATTGGGGGCTACACAAAAATTAGAGATTGGACAAGACAAGAAAAGTTTCAGAGAACAGAATTTCCCCTCTTATGAGTTTGTGAATATGGTAAGAATTTACAAAACGCGGATAGTCCTCAACATGAGAAGAACTGTGAGAACGAGAAAAATCTCGAGCTGGATGAACCTCCAACATTCGTAAGCAAGGATATAGGCAAAAAACACACTGATACAGTGAAACTTCCTAAAAGAGACGGGGAAAGCCAATCTCGAAATTATACTAGGAAGCTTATCCTCAAGGTGTATAGGGCTATATACCATAGAATAAACTTGTTCATGAAAACTTGAAACGTATTTGCTTATTCTCATCCATCCTCCATAAATAAGCTCTAAGCTCACTCGATACAAATCAATTGCGAAATACCAGCGGTATTCGACAGTTATTGCGCAGTGTCACAGTCAACAGATCAGATTGAAATGTCAGAAGGCGAGCAAAAGCAGCAAAGATCACAGGTAGAAGTTATGGTTAGCTAATTGACATGATTAGCTAACATTCGATTCGTGATACGCTCTTAATAGATTGTCCATTTCAACAATTTTAGCAAAGCTCTTTCACATAATACACTCCAATCAATTTGTAAATCGAAAACAATAAGATATGATATCTAGACATACCAAAGATTCGAGGTGCTCATCAATGGCGGAGACCTCTTCTCTAATGGATACTAAAGCATCTGCAGCGGAAATAAAAGATCGATAATTCGCGACCGCAACTTCCTGCATTTGACGCCGAATTCGCTCCGCATCGACTCGCAAGAGCTCCGGTTCCTGCAAATCGAGAAATCAATCGGAAATCATAGTTCCTGGAAATCAAGAGCAATTGAAGGAAGATAAGAGGAAGAGAGTGTCGAACTTTGTGGAGGCGATCAAGAGTGAAAGAGAGGAGCTCGGAGACGTAAGGTTGTTGAGAAATGGAAGCGAGCGGGAGGATTCCTTCGACATCTTCGCCATTTTCGTCCGTGTTCAGGAAGGTCGACTCCATTGTCGGTTTCTTTGCTCTCTCGAGCTTCAATCGTGTTTCAATGGTGATTTAGGGAAATAGAGGAGAAGGTGATTATGTGATACGATGAACGAACCACAAGGGAAGCAAAAATTTCTACCGGCAAAATACGTCATTGCTAATAAAATGTAGAATGACAAGTTTGTCCTTTGTTATCGTGAGACGGTCTCATATGAGTTTTTTGGGTAGAGCGATGGACGCCAATATAGCCATGGGTCCGTTCAACTAATTTTAGTGAGTTTTTTTTTATAGTTTTAATATTTTTTTTTATCAAACTATGTCTCGTTTTAACGTCTTTCTCATCTTCATTTTTCATTCTTTTTCATTTCGGAAATGAAGACGATACTTCAAGCTATGACCTATGACTACGGGATGCAGCTCCTTCGAGTGTGCCCCGACTTCTCCGGGCAGGTCTTTCGCGGATTTTGTTGGGCATTAAATCTTGCCGGCTGCTGCTGGCATGCTTTTCTCTGGTACGCTCTCTTTCAGGGTCGCCCAATCTATCGTGGACGGTTTTGCGACGCTTGTTCTTCCTCTCCCGTTGGCCGAGATGGTGGAAGACGGTCATCAATGGGATTTGGCACCGCTGCCGCTTCCTCACACCAATGTTGGTTCAGTGAAACAGCGGGGGTGTTTGGCTACGCTACGGTTTCTCACCATGGCTCGGCCTCTTCTTCTCCATTTAGTTTCGGCCACGGCTGCCAGTCCGTCTTATTCTATTGGGATCACCACGTATATAACGAGGTATTTCTTCGCAGGTAACGGGTTATCCAACGGCGCCTTCTCCCCATTCTTGTATGCGGGCTGCCATTTTCTCCGTCTACTTCTTATTGGTGATGGAAGAGCATTCTGGGGGACACGTTGGGTCTTTGAGAGGCATCGGCTGCTTGTGTGGGTGGTATCTTCATTAGTGCGACAATGAACTGTTGTGCTGCCGTGAACTGCTTTGGAGTGAGGGTGATTTCTAGGGTTGGGTAGGTGTCGCCATAACTAGGACAGTCGTTTCAGCCATCAGCCCCTTCTCTTTGCCAGCGCTTCTCAAGGGAGTCGATGTGACTTTTGTCCGCGCGGGGTTTCCAGGCAACGGAACCTCACATGAGGTGTGAGTGGCGTCTTCGTTCATCATTCTAGTGCTTCTTAGAGCAAGTCCAATGACAAACTACAAATGCTTGTAGTTTGCTTTGGCACATTGATTTTTGTAGCTACTTTGCTTTTTGGATACATACCACTCTAATGGTGGATCGTAACATCTTGTAGCTTACTTGGTTTCACATTAATATTTTCATCCAATGAGATTTTTTTTTTTTTTTTTAAATACAAGCTGATGTAGCTCTATCAAACTGCAATAGCTTACAAGCTACAACCAAAAAATTCATCTCCAATAATAAACTACAGGGAGCTTTTATGTTTAGTTACCCGCAAACGACGCCAAACAATGAAGACTTCTCTGATGCTTAAGTTAGCAAGTGTATCAAGTTGGTAAGCCGTCTCTAGGTGAGGAAGTACTTAAGCTTGATTCCTAGTGAGATGTTTTTGTGAGAGTATTCTAAATGAAAATAGTGTGGTATTTATAGGCAAACTAGGTGTTGGATTTCTTCTTTTGGCTTGGACTGTGGGCTTCGCCAATGGGCCGGAAAGGATACGCCAAGGGTAGTCGGGTCGAGGCCGAGGAGAATTATGCTCCATTATTTATTTTAGACTGATACTAACCGATTATTTGACCTCTATATGATTTGATTTGATTTGATCATCCTCTTCCTTTTCCTCCCCTATAGCCCAACCCGTCACCGAATAAATCCAGAATTTTATTTTTGATGCCAACGCCCTTGCTCTTCATTTTTGTCCAACAAATCATCGTTGCAATGAGAATCAGAACCGAGTATTTATTTATTTGAATAAAATTGGATTATAGACATCTCCCGCCTCATTATTTTTGAATCCGAAGGATTTCAAACGGCTCTTCCGACAATTTCCTGCTGGCAGCTGCCCCACGCCTTAACATTTTTCTCCCACATTCACCAATTTCACCTCCATACTAATCACTTTATTTACCCCACCAATTTCAATTTCAAATCACATTTGCTCTCATTAATCACAAATTTCCGCCATAATTAATACAGTACTATGTCGTCCTCCTCCTCATCCCGTTACCCTTCATTCAATTCGCATTCCTCCGCCGATCTCAAACGACCCAAACCACCCGCCAAATCAAACGATTCTGCAATCGTCAAGACCAAACATGAACTTAATTTCGCGACAATGGTGAAGAAATTCATGGAGAAAAGGTCTACTACTTCAACTACTACAACTACTAAGTTGAGCTCAAAATGTAAGCCAAATGTGCTGCCACAGCCACCTGTTTTCATAGCAGAGGATGTTAATCACGTTAAGAAAGGGTCTAAGTTCACTAGGAAGCTGTTCGGAAAAGGAAGCGAGAAGCCGAGTTCGAGAGAGGTGAAGGGAAAGGCGTTGACGGAGGTGAAGGCGAATACTCGGACGTTGGCCATGGTGTTGAGGAGTGAGAGGGAGCTGCTGAATTTGAATAAGCAGTACGAGTCTGACATTGATCATCTCAATTCCTTACTCCTTGATCGAACCACTCAAGTACCTTCAATTTCCCCCCTTTTCATTCATTTATTTACTTACTCAATTTAATCAATTGCATCGAAAAGTTGTGCTAGCTTTAGTCTCGCTAATCCCGAAGATTCTCGCTTTCAATCGAAAAATAGTGCTAGTTCTTGTCGTTATTGTGTCTTGATAATGAAGTTTGTTGGTGGTAAAACTATTAGGTGGAGAAGTTAAAGGATTTGTGTTTAAAGCAAAGGGAAGAGATAAAGGCGTTGAAAAGCGCAATCTTGTTCCCGGATGACATGAATTCTCAGCTTCAAGATCTTTTAGATCAGCAAGGTTCCGAAATTAAGCAGGCTAAACGCGTTATTCCGACTCTTCAGAAGCAAATCTCGTCTCTCACCGGTCAGCTTCAATGCCTTACTCAAGACCTTGCTGAGGTACATTATGCAAACCCCAATTCCCTTATAATTGAAAGTGTGAGCATAAGACCCTGTTCTTTCCAGCTGACGTGAGCTTAACTGAACTGAAATAAGCCAAAAAGAAGCGGGAATGAATGAGTTTATTATCCATGCTAGCTAGTTGGTAATCACAGTGTAGTTTGATCCTAAAATCATACTCAAGGTGAAAAGTATAGTTGTTTGTTGGACTCATAGTGCCAATTGATAAGATGTTGAAGTGGAGTTGGAAAACCGAAAGCATAAGGAAGATTGCTGATATGTTACAGAACTACCAGCAGTCGAAACAGATTGTTATCTGTCTTCATGTATGTTGGCTCTATCATTGTGTATTCGTGTTGCTCGTATTTGAATCGAGATATTTGGTGCATATGCAGGTGAAGGCTGCAAATTACACGAGGAAGAGCGATGACAGTTTTAATACGATGAGGACTTCAGTGTATGATGACGAAGAAGCTGCTAATTCTCCGGTATGCATGCTTACATGAGTTACTCAACTTACTTTCCCTGCATATATCAAAATCACTATATTGGGAACTAAGTAAAACAACCAAACAATGTCAGGATTTTAGTTCTGATGATCCAGTTCCGAACAGTCCAGACATGTTTTTGAAGGATGTCAATCCCTGTTTAACACCTCGTTTCTCAAGGATGAAATCCAAGGTACGATTCTTACAACTCTGTATTAGTATAGTTTTTACGCGGGTAACTTTGGCTGGAGTTGCTCAGTCATGATTCATTTATACAGGATTACGAGGGAAACGCAGCTGCTCGAAAGATATCAACAAGTGCTGATCACTTTAGTGACTGCACATCAGAGATGGGAACTTTCTGCAGGTCTGAAGGCAAATACAGATATGCAACAAGGCCAATAGATCGTCTTCTTCTCTAATTTTTGCGACTGTTCCTGTATTTTTTTCAACTTCGTCTCAATTTTCTTTTATTGCTGCCTATAATTATGGATGTAAAAAGAAAAAAAAACGTTACATATATCTACCGCTAGGATATGATAAGCCTAGTGAGTAGTAGTAATAAAATGCTCATAAGGGGTCCCCTTCACAGCAAAACTTGAGCTTGAGCTTCATGTTAGTGTAGAAATAAAGGCGATTTAGTTAAGTTCGGATGAATTTACCAATTTACATTACTAAATCGGGATAGTTAAAATCAATTTTGAAGTCTTCGAATAAGGACCATGTTCTTTTGAACTGAAAGTGATTGAATTTAACTTAACTGAACTTAATTTAATTGGAACTGACTGAAATATAGAGACAAAATATTACTCCTGAAGCTGAACTGAACTGAACTGAAACTGACTGAATATAAGTTCAAAAGAATAGGGCCTAATTATTCTAGGATTATAGTACGAAACTGCGCGGTTTGATGTGTCAACCACTCAACCTTTAGCCACGACATTTATATTGCGACAACTTTTGAACCTCTCTTCTATATGATGTACTGAGTAAATAAGATGTAAATAGCATCCTATAACATTTACCGTACTGATCTACACGTAATACGCATGTTTCAACTTTCAGTCTCAAGTAAGTACGTCACGCTTTGTTCATTGCATATCGTACAGTTTTTTGTCCACTTACATAATACTCCGTACATACACTTCTTCATTGCCTCATTTCATGAATATACGAAAATATTTTATTGAAATGAATAATAATTCATGATCGGGGAGACGATTTTATGATAATTGTATTGCAAATGTGCCACCTTTCACATAAATAATTACAAATTTCTAATCACTCTATACATGAGAACTGACCAGACGGTCTCACAGTAATTATATTGGTTCCGTAACTTCCTCACAAGCACATGAGTAACTAATATACTCCCTCCGAGTTTCAAACATTGCCCCATTTACTTATGGGGTGAAAAATAAGGAAGAGGAAATGAGTGGTTAAAAAAGAAAGAAGAAGAGAGAGAAATGGGTAGTTGAATGTGAACAACACATCTATTATATATTTATCTAAAATAGAAAATGGGTAAAAGATCCTACTCAGTCAAAAAAAAAAAATAGAACAATGTTAGAAACTCGGAAGAAAGTATACACTGTCCCAAAGTCGTAACTTATGTGGTGTGCTCGAACTGCCAAAGTACAGTACTAAGCAAATCACAGAAGAAGAATGGCGAAACAACGGGAATTCGACATAGTGATCCTGGGAGCATCAGGATTCACAGGCAAGTACGTCTTACGAGAAGCTCTGAAATTCTACAACACCCCATCTTCCCCACTCAAATCCCTAGCAATCGCGGGTCGCGACCCGGAAAAGCTAACCCGAACCCTACAATGGGCAGCCAACCAACTCCACCAAACCCCACCGCCCACACTCCCCATCCTCACCGCCGACACATCCTCTTCCTCCTCCCTCCACCGCATCGCCGCCGCCGCCCGCCTCGTCCTCAACTGCGTCGGCCCCTTCCGCCGCCACGGCCACCCGGTTGTTCGAGCCTGCGTCGAATCCGGCACCGATTACTTGGATATTTGCGGGGAGCCGGAGTTCATGGAGAGGATGGAGGTGGAGTACCACGATCAGGCTGGTGAGAAGGGTAGTTTGGTCATTTCTGCTTGTGGGTTTGACTCCGTTCCTGCTGAGCTTGGACTGCTGTTTAACTCGCGGCAGTGGAGTTCGGATTCGGGTTTGGGTTTGAATCGGGTTGAGGCGTATTTGAGTTTGGAGAGTGAGAAGAGGATTGTGGGGAATTTCGCAACTTATGAGTCTGCTGTTCTTGGTGTTGCTAATGCTGATGACTTGAGGAAATTGAGGCGATCTCGCCCTCCTCGCCCCCGTCCTCTGGTTCGTTTCGTTTCATTTCCGCTTCTGGGTTTTTTTTTTGTCTGGTTTAGGATTGATGCTGTTTTTAGCAGTGACTGTATTTATTCGATTTGCATTCTTTGTTTAGAAGAAATAATAGTCGGTCTCAATCATCACCTTAAGTTTTGGTCGAATCGTGGCAGCCTCAATAGGTTTGAACTCCCAAGTGGAAATTCAGCATAGCCACGGCCGGCTAAGCTAGACTAGTTACGCAGTGAATGACGTAGTAACTTAGAATTGGTGACGTGGTACTGGTAGCGCCTTGTAGCTCTTACTCTGACACTTCTGAGGTGTGTATGCTAATGATCTTTTACCAATTTTATGATTGCGGCCGGAGATCTAATCAAATTGTGGGTATTTGTGTGTATGATGGTAGTGTGTGCTAGTTGTGATTTTTGTGAATTGGTCACGGTTCTTATGAGCGCCACAAGCATTATGATCCCTTATGGTCTTGTTTGGATACAAAAGAGGTAGGGGGAAGGGAAACAATTTGCGAGGAAGGAAATGAAGGGATCCAAATCCCGCTCTTCACTTTCCCTTTAAATTCCACTATCCGATCAAAGGGTAAATTTGCTAACTGACCGTGTAGGTCTAGCTTTGATAGGATGAAACTTTTGAAGCTTGAATAATCATATACTCGTACTTCATATAGTATTCTAGGAAATTGAGTACTTTTAATAGATGGCTTAGATGAACCACGCTATCGTGCTCTTTCACTTGTAGAGATGAAGACTACTTTGTACTAAACCTAGAATCGAGTACGGCTCTAATTGATTTCTTGTTTTGATTATTTTATTTTCATCAATTTAAATCAACGCTTTTTGCATGTCTTATGCTATTATATGCTTAAAGAAAAATCAAACTACAAATTTTAAATGAAGCCAAGTTTGGCCTTCCTCAGCTGTCTTGCAGATTGTAGTATTAAAAGAAATACCGAGCTATTCATGCTGTATCCAGCGTGTATCGCATGTCGGGTGGTGTTGTGTCGGCACACTAACACGCCAGGATCCTGCTGTGTTGAAGTAACGTAGCCCACGATTGGCCGACAAAGTGATAGTATATGCAACTGTTTCTGATTTCTATTTCTGGTTCCAACTGACTTGAGATGAAGTTTGGTTGTTTCCTTTTTCTGACTACATAAGATGTGCCTAATTGTCTTCTCATAGAGGGAATGACTTTTCGTGATATTGTACATTTCCAGTCACTTTTTACACAATAATTCATGCTATCTATTGATTCCTTGCAGATTCCTGGTCCTCCTCCACCAAAAGGACCCACGATTGAGCAACAAAAAGAGCTTGGCCTTTGGGCAGTGAGGCTACCTTCTGCTGATGCTGCTGTCGTTCGCAGAACACTTTCACTTTTAACCCAAAACCCAAATGGGCTTCCTGGAGCAAGCGAAAGCCCTGATCAGATCGTTAAACGAGAGAAGTTTTGGGCCACTGTCAAGCCCGCCCATTTCGGGGTGAAGATCGGGACAAAATCTTTGCTAGGCACCTTGAGGATCATCACTGTGGGTTTATGTATCGGGCTTTTTGGTAGTTTTTCACTGGGAAGGACACTGCTTCTGAAATTCCCCTCAATCTTCAGCCTCGGATGGTTCAAAAAGAAGGGTCCTAGTGAAGCAGAGGTTGATAGTGCAAGCTTCAAAATGTGGTTTGTTGGGCAGGGATTTGGTGGCAGCAGCACGGAGGAGCCATTGGAGAAGAGGAAACCCGACACAGAAATAGTGACAAGGGTAACGGGACCAGAGATTGGTTACATAACCACTCCAATTATCTTGATGCAATGTGCTCTAATTACCTTATGCCAGCGTGACGACCTACCTAAAGGAGGTGTTTTTCCACCGGGAATAGTGTTTGGGCACACTGATCTTCAGGATCGGCTTCAACAGAATGGAATATCATTTGACGTCATATCTAAACGTTCTTTACCTGCCTGAGCGGGGGTACTATTTCAATACGGAGGACATGTTCGCTTACTAGACTTTGTTTCTCATGCCTGTTGTTAGACTCGATGTCGAGGGTGATGAAGGTATAGGTTGCACCCTTCTATAGGAGTTGCAACACGTAGTAGCTAGCAATTAGCATGATCGAACGAAACCAAATCCTTCAAAATAAAGGTCAACTTTTAAACCGCATACTGAGCAAATGTTACTAATGCTAGATTCTTTACTAGTGTTAATTGTTAACCCATGCAGAACCGTATGGTTTGCCATAAAAAATTTCACAATGAAAGGCATACATAATTTAGACAATTTCTTGAAAATTATACTCCGTAGATGGAAAACAAAGCAATGAACATATAATTTTATAGTTTTTCAGTACACGTGATCAAGTGTTTCGCATTGGTCTTAAATTAAATTTTCATAGAAATGATGAGGGTTCGCATATTAAAAAAAATGTTCAGTCATCAGACTAACATAAATCATTCTTAAGTCTTAACTAATCGGCCACAATCAATTATTTGTTACTAATAGCGATATTAGCTACTAATACTAGAGGCTATCTAGATTCAGGTGGGTGCACCAATTCCCATGGATCCCCACCTGAATCCGCCTCTGGTTTGACTCGAGTTGATGACGTTGACTTGAGGCATATTTGAAGATGGGAATATAGAAAATGAGGAGTAAACTCCAACCTCACGGTGGAAATAAATTAGTTTCTCTGATCTAATATAATGGTTACATTCACTATTTGAAGTCAACTTTTCACGATATTGACATCGATTATTCATAATGCAATTGAAATATAGTACTTCGTACTAGCATATTTAGATTTGTTACAAAAAAAAGGTTTCATAAAATACTATGTTCAACGCTAAAATGTAACCATAATTTTCAAATGGGATGGTCTAACACTAATGGTGGTTACCATTTTTGGCTTTTAAGTAAATCATAAAGTGTGTCTCACACTAAGCTTATGCAGGACGATAAAAAATGGTCACGATCTTAATCGGAATATCTTAGAGACCGTGAAAAATCAAATGTAATCATTGGATTAAATCGAAAGAAATATAGAGTAATAAAGTACTCAAGCTCATACCACTTTGTCTACCTAAGCTAACCTGAAAATGGAATATATTAGATCCTCTCTTAAAACACCTTGTTTTTTTCATTATAATTAGGTCATGTTCTTTCCAATTGAAACGGATTGAACTGAATTCAAATGAGAGACTTAATCTAACTTAACTTCATTTAACGGGGTTGAATTAAATTGAAATGTACTAGGTGACTTGAATTGACTAAGATTAACTAAAATTACTGAGGTTAAACTTAACTTAAATATTACTTAGTTGAAAATAAACGAGAAAGAACATGTTTAAAACGGTTTAACCATCAACCCAAAATAATCCGTGAGCCAACAAGAATGGAGATTCGAACGTGAAATATGTTGTCCACGTAACTCCGTTGAACAGTTGAACGGTTGAACACATCTTCGGCTGTTTTTCCAGTTCTATTAAAAACACGTTGTTGTTTATATGCAGTGATTGGAACAACACAAAATCTATTGGCAGTTCAGAGTTACAGTGAATTAATCAATCAATCAAAACACAAGTAAAAGTGATGGGTCGTTCTCGTGGTGTTTTCCATTCTGATGATGACCCAACTCAAAGGTTTCTTCTTTCCTTTTGTTTTCCTCTTTTTACTCTCAAAGTTGTAATCTTTGTTGTTTAATTGCTCACAAATATTGATGTTTAATTCAATCATCTTGCTCAATTTGATTATATTAGGTTTTCTGGGATCTTTGCCTTGTGTTTTCCTTAACTTTATGACTATGCTGATTGCTGACACTGCACATTTCAGCTAGATTAGATGCTAAACTCATGACCTGGGTTCGAATCCCGTACCACATTGGCTACTTGAAAAATGCTGGTTTCAGAAGCAAATTTAGATAGTATGAGTATGAGTATGAGCATAGTTAGAATTGGGATTCAACTGTTAAATCGAAAGCGATTTAGGCCCTTTTCTTTCCGACTTTGTTTCTGTTCAGTTTTTTCGCGAGTCAGTTCATTAAATTTCAGTCCAAAAGAACGGGGTTTGATGAGCTTTTGATTAAATGATTATCTTGTGTGTGTGTGTTTTTTTCTCGCTTTTGCAGGTCGAGAAGAAAAAAGAACGCGTCAAGTGGAGAAAATATAGAATCTGCCCTTGGAGGTATTCCCTTGTTCCACACACAGTGATAGAACTAAGGCTGTAAGTAAACTAGGACCAGTAGTTATACTGAATTAGGTGATTGCTGACATAAGCTAGTTGAGTTGTGGTGATTTCCGATCTTTAAGCAAAACGGTAGTTAGAGTAGCCCGCAATCATTAGAGAGACGCTGAGATTAGCTAGAGCTCACCATATAGCTTGAACAACAAATTTGAGATTTGTTGATTTCATGACCTCTATGGCTCTGTACTTCTTATGGTAAGACATAAGATGATATCAAATGATAAACCACAATGTAAGCTATACCATATATGACTAAATGACTATTCCGTGATTAAGGGGTGAGTGGGGGGAAATTAGGTTGTCCTAATCGTAAAAATGGTGATGTAAGGATAGCTGCCTACAACGTATGTCGACCATGAAACGTGAATCTTTTTATAGTACTACTTGTGGTAAGACATGGCTTGATAGTAAACCGATTGATCACGCTTAAGTCCATAACAAGAATGGTGGGTGTTGAAAGGAATGCGAAAGGGGAGTTTTTACTTGTTGGAGATCCACTTTCTTAGTTTCTTATATTCATCGCTTGTTCTCTGATGAGCACAGGACAAGGAACAGGTGATGGAAAAAAGGCATTGTATCACTGTAATTACTGTAACAAAGATATTACCGGCCGGATTCGTATCAAATGTGCCATGTGCCCCGACTTTGACTTGTGTGTAGAGTGCTTTTCAGTTGGAGCAGAAATGCAACCGCACAAAAGCAATCATTTTTACCGGGTTATGGTCTGTCATTCTGTCAACTCTCTTTCGCCTCCCAAATGGAACAAGTTTTCAGGCATAACATTTAATGTTTTTGGGTTTAAATTATATAACAGGACAGTTTATCTTTCCCACTGATGACTCCCGACTGGAACGCAGATGAAGAGATACTGCTTTTAGAGGTGCTGTATTCTATCAGTCATATTTGTTGATCATTGCTTGCTGATAATTGAAGGGATTTCCATGTTCGTGATTCTTGCTCCTTATATTTGTCTTATCATTTCTTGAAGGGACTTGAAATGTATGGACTTGGGAACTGGGCGGAGGTTGCAGAGCACGTGGGTACAAAGAGCAAAGAACAGTGCATTAGCCACTATAGGAGTGTGTACCTAGACTCCCCTTTTTTCCCCTTACCGGTATGGGATATATGATGGCTTAAAATCAATTTTCCCTCTGATATTTTTCTTAAAGACATGGTAAATTTTACACTTGTAGGACATGACTCATGTCGTTGGGAAAAATAGGAACGATCTTCTAGCTATGGCGAAGGAAAATAACAATGAAAAGAAAGGTGCGTATTGTACACATTTTGAGTCGTTTTCTTCTTGAATTTTTATTTTATCAAGCAAGATGGTCAAAGTTTATGCCTTTATATAATGTGCCTATATATAAGTATTTTATCGATGTCTATTGCAGGGTCAACCCCATTTGGTGATCACACTCTAAAAGCAGAGCCTACATTCTCTCCTGCAATAGTCATGTATGATTATCATTCTTTTATTATTGAATAATGCTAGCGTGCTAGTGCTACTACAGATGATGTGAAAAATTGTCTACTATGATTGTCAGTGTTGACGATTTACAGAAGGGAGGACCATCAAGTCGGTTCATCCAAAATACAGGTCAGTCTGTTGCTTGCTCACCAGCAAAAATCAAAGGAGACGACAAAAAATTGAAGGCCAACTAAATACTTGGGCATACTTCGTTTCTCACTTAAAAGTTAAAAGCTGGTTAAAATGCTTATTTAATGTGCCTTTTTTTGCTAATACTGTCACTGAACTGAGAGCATTTTAGCTTATGTTTGCCATAAAACTGTAGATTCTCAGGTGGAAAGGAATCCCATTGGAAAGAAACCTCCGAAAGAGGAAGATTCATCCTTAGTGAGTTTAAGTGGATACAACCCTAAGCGCCGTGAATTTGATCCAGAGTATGATGTCGATGCTGAGCAATTGCTTGCAGATATGGAATTTAAGGACGCTGACACAGAAGAGGAGCGTGAACTAAAACTGAAAGTCTTGCATATCTACTGTCAAAGGTTGCTTGTTCACTTCATTGTACACTGAGGTAGGGGGAATACATTATACATTTACATGGATATGAAATCTTACATTGACTGCTAACTTGCAGGCTTAATGAGAGGACTAGAAGAAAGGATTTCATTATCGAGAGAAATTTACTATATCCCAATTCCTTCGAGAAGGATTTGTCAGCGGAAGAGAAGGCAATATGCCGTCAATATGATCCATTCATGCGCTTCCACTCAAAGGAAGATCATGAGGATATGCTTCAGACTATTATTGCAGAACACCGCACCCTTAAGCGAATCAAGGAGCTCAAGGTCAAGCAAATTACTATTGGCTGTCTTCACTTTGCTTGTTACACTTCAAGAAATATAGATATGCTTAAATGACTTGGTGTAGTGCAGGAAGCACGAGCTGCAGGATGTCGCACATCCGCAGAGGCGGATAAATACCTTGAAGAAAAGAGGAGAAGAGAAAGTGAAGAAAGAGGAGAGAGAGGGAAAGAGGATCCCTCTTGCGTTGCTTCCGATCATAACTTGCTTTCTGAAGCTGTAAGTTCACTTCAGCCGAAAAGAACCGGGCCTAAGTGTATTGTGTTGCCATCTAACTCTTGTGGGATGTTTTGTCAGGAGAAACGGCTGTGCCACGAACTGAAGATATCGTCACACTTATATCTCAAGGTGCAGCAGACTTTATCTGTCAACATCTTCAGCGGCAATGTGGCCACTCAAGTGGACGCTCACCGGTTGGTTGATTTGGAGGCTGCCAAAATTGATCGGATTTATGACATGCTTCTGAAAAAGGGGATCGCTCCCCCTTGAGAACATCCTGACGCCGCGCTGTCTAGCTATTCTGTGCCTCTAAGGCAAGCAAAATGATAATTACTGTGTATTATTACAATGTATTGTGACTTGTGACAAATAATAGGTAGCACTGTTCATGGCCGGGTATTTCAGGTACTCATGTAGTATAAATTATTGGTACTGCAACCAAGATATTACTGCTCAAGGCATGTTGTTTACCATATTATACAGTGTATATATATTTACTACGCAGTTCAGATATTGTAGGCTGAGTCTTTGAAGTTTACGGTTTCAATCACTCGAAAACCCAATGGCCAAGGGACTTCATTATAAGGCCTCCTGGACAGAAGAGAGACACGACCCAAATCAAACACTCCCTTAGGGTTCGCAAGCATCAACTACCATGGCCATCAGAGACTCAGAGGTGAGCGAGCTTCAGTGATTGAAGAGTACACAAGAGTTTTGTGCAAAGAATGACGGCAAATGAGACATTTCACAGACTTTTCATAACCTCGGGTCAGAATGGCAGTGTTTTTTTTAACTGTGATATTTTTTAACTGAACCAAATACGATGGCAATTTCTACAAAGTCGAAAGTAAAAAGGAAATAATCGAATAAAAGTGATTTATTACTTATAGTGGTAGTCAGTAGGTAGCATATTAGTACTACGACGATTATATTGTTTGAATTACAAGTTTACAACTCATCCATGACAAACGACATCCAACTACTACTGAGTACTGACATATGATATACATACCCCCATATCAAGTGACACTACATAGTCAAATTCTAGCATGATTATTAATTCTTATGATAATGTGCACGTGCAGCAGTATGATACAGACATCACACAAATTGTCACCACAATTATGTCACTAATCCTAACTCACTCAGTATTATAATCCCCCACTGCAGCCTTTAACTCACATTGATAACACCTGAGAGAATTCAGGTTATACCTGTGAAGTTGAGTTAAACAAAGGTACAGTATACGCTAAGTCTCCCTTGTGACGGATTTATAACAGGTGAAATACTATCCATTTTCAAATATCGGGTTTTTACTTTTTAGTGTTTTGTGTTTTTCTATTCAAATGGATAGTACTTGACCGGTTATAATAAAGTGACGGATAACCGTGTCACAAACGATAATATAAGCAGCCCCGAAAACCACCTTTTGATACACAGTTACACAGCAAGTAGGTACATCTTACGGTAACTTACATAGGGACGGCCCCCAATAACATGGCCGCGGCTATTTATGGGTGGAGGGAGGGAGGGGAAGAGAAAGACGGTAAACAAAAGACAATATGGCATTTGACGCAAACAAATCATGGTCGGTCTACTTAATCCACCATCATTACATCAGTTGTTTAATCACTCAACTCATTTTTATGGAGGTAGTATGAGTATGTGACTACTTAGATACACTTGTAGAGTACAAGAGTCACATACTTAGCCTTGAACCTGTGTGTAGAACCAAGAGCGACGACAGCTGGACCACTCTTCCCCTTGTGCATGTATAGATGGTTAAGAACTACATGCTGAGGTCTTGTCAGAGGCGGTGGCGGACATGGCACGTTCAGTAAAGTCATGCTAAGGTGTGGCGGAACAATGGGCGGCTCTTTGCCTAAATCTTCTAGGCTAAGTTCCATATTGTTGTAGCTATAATCCGGAGATTGTGGCGCCTCAAATCCAGATATACTCTCTATATCTTCTGGGACATACTCCTGCATTTTTAAACAACTTAAGGTTTTGGTTGAAATGGTTCATCCAATAGAGGGGTTGACGAGAAATTAGTCACAGATATCACATCCATCAAGAGCAACTATATAGTCGCATATCGTTTCCTGGTTGCAGTATGAGAAATATAAGGCCAGGATTTTTGGCGTCATTTGCATACCAATCAACGGAAATCAGGCCTTTGTGTGAAAAGAAAAAAGAAAGAGAGTTTACCTGCAGATCTAAAACGTTGTAATAATTTCCAGAATCATCCTGAGACCACGGCAAATCAGGAGCATATCTCCACATACCGTCGACAATAAACCTATACTGGTAAACTCCTGAAGAGAGCACCTTCATCAGGGTAAAGTCCTTCCCCGATCTCTGCAGAGGTTTTCTGGAAAGAAAACAATCGCATCAATTAGTATATAAGATAAGAAGAAATTAACGGTAGGCATAACATAGTTGCAGTCCTTCCATAGCCAATGTTAAAATCACAAAAGTGGAAGGACAGCACAAAACCTTGTTTTCCAATTGTCCCATGAACCCTCCACAGCCACTTCCTTGGCACCATGACCCCACGTTATCATCGTTGGAATACCATGCTCGCAATTCAATTCTTCGTTTGGCCATGTAGGAGGCATCCATGACGGATTTAGGATATGCAACTCATCCGGTTTCTGTATCGGAGCCACAGGGAGCTGTGTATACAAAAGCAAAAGCAAAAGCAATCATAAGTAGAAACCCTTCATGGTAGCTCTCGAAAAGAGATCATCGCACACATGATTCACTCCAACGTAATCAATCCTAAGTGATGATCCTGATAATGCAGGGAAACCAACAATATACAGCCTAACCCGAGTTGTTCGTTGTCAAATGCGCTAGTGGTTAAGATGGAGGTATTGTTGTAATTTGACTAAGTGCGGATTCATACAAGAAAGATAAGAGTAGATCACTAGATCTTGGATAAACCCCAACAACAACAACAACAACAACACAAGAATCAAAACAATTTGGGGCCAGATGATGAGAATTATCATCAGAAAATGTTTATGAATGACCAACCCGGGTTTCGACTAACATGAATCATTCTTCGAAACCGATTACTTATAAACCACCATAAACAACCATGATCAAAACCCCATCTAGAAGCAACAAACAAAGATGATAACTTGGAATCAGAATCAGAAAGAGACCCAGATAACCAAAATCAACCATGATCAAAATCCCATCTAAAAGTAACATATTGAAGCAAGAAACAAAGACAATAACTTGGAATCAGAAAGAAACCCAGATGAATTAGAAACTATAATTAGAAAGAAGGGTGATAACAGCATCAGCATCAGTTACAGCAAACAGCAAATCAGAAAGAAAAGGGATTGAAATTAGGAACCTGAGGGGTGAAAAGAAGGGGAGAATGAAGGGAGGTGGGAGAGAGAGCCATGGGTAATGGAGGAGCAGGAGCAGGAGCAGCAGCAACAGGAGGAGGAGGAGGAACAACATCATCAACATCTTCATCAACATCAACATCAACATCATCTTCATCTTCATCAACAACACCTGGGTTTCCATCTTCTCTTCCATTTACATTCCCCATCTTCTTCTTCTTCTTCTTCTTCCCCCTCCACACCACACACAGTCACACCCCTTTTTTTATTATTATTATTATAATTGTGTATACCCTAGATTAGTAGATTCTATTATACCTAATCTAATCTAATTTAATCTAAAATTAATTTTGGATTCTCACTCATAATTCCAGGCAACACCAAAAGAAGGTGAAGAGGGAGTGAGAGTACGAAACGAAATTAATCTGCAGAGAAAATATAGTAGTGATAGTAGGCAGTAATACAGTAATTTGATTGATTTAAGAGATGTACTCGTACTAACTTTGGTAACTGCCACTGCAACTTCACAAACGGAGTAACTCACACCCAAAACGCTTTTACTTTTTCTGTTTTTTTATCAAAATTTATGTCGGGTCAAATATATACCAAATTACCAATGCAAATAGACGAGACAAACCGTTTGTTACTACGGACTAGTTAGACTTTCTTGTTTATCTTATTTATTCATGTGAGTCAGATTTGACTCGTAGTAAATTTGTGTCGGATATAACCGTCGTAAAAGCCTAGATCTGCACGTATATAACCCCATTTCCTTTTTACAATTCTTTCTATTGCCTTTTGCCTTTATTTTTGACGATATAGATATCTATCTTGAGATTATAACAGATGTATGCTATGAGAAATTTATAATCAGTGTTTAAAACCATTTTTACACTGTTAATGTAATAAAAGAGCTTGCACGATCGATGTGTGCTTGCTTGATATTTATATACAAGGAGTAATACTAGTATTTTAGGCAAAAACTATAGCGGTGGGTTGGGTTGGTTGGTTCTCGACATTGTTAGTTGTTACGAGATATAGTAAATCGGTAGTGTCCAGATAAAGTCAAGTCAATTACTCAATTTAAATGTATTTGAGATGGGTTGGATTAGTTCGAGTTCGAGTTTCAAGTCATTTTTTATGTATGTTATTACTGTGATTGGTTTATTAGTCTATTCCATTGAAAAAAAGTTTTTCAACAATTCCCTGCTTTAAATTAGAACCTACTCCCTCCGAGTTTCTAACATTGCCCCGTATTCCTTTTTGGGCTGAGTTTGATCTTTTACCCATTTGCCATTTTAGGCCATAAATGTGTGGTTCACCTTCACCCACCCATTTATCTCTCTTCCTTCTTCTTTTTTTAACCACTCATTTTTCCTTCCTTATTTTCCACCCCATAAAGAAACGGGGCAATCATAGAAACTCGGAGGGAGTAGTTTATATTATTGTGTGAAATCATTGTTTCTAGTAATTTCAAATTAGGCCATTTTTGGAAGAGTGGTTTCAAATCAAACAAAGAGAGGCCAAAAACACATGCGTAGAGTCCGAGTGTCTGCCCCTATTAGGAATAACATGTCTTCTATGAGACAGTTTCACGACAATAATACTGTAAAACCTTCAAGTAATAACGAAATCTCAAAATATAATTACCTTAAAATATCTTGCAAAAGAGTTTGTGTATCTGGAATCCATGATAATGGTCAATTTCAGCTGATTGGGCCTGGCTTTTTGTCTTAGGTAAGGTAAGATTTGACATCTTACTGATAGGACAAGCATTCATCAAGTTTGGTTCATCATTGTAACGTCAAGTTGAAGGCAAACATTGTAGTACGGAGTACCAAGTATCATGATTAATGAGACCCATGGGAGCATCAGCATTCTTTTTTCGATATTCTTCCGATTAAGACCTTACGAAATCAACAGTCTCAGCACGACGCACATAATACCGCCTTTCATGAGGTGCAAATTGTACAAGCTGTACAATAACTCTTAAGATTGCAGATGACATGAATTCAAGATTTGGAGGAAAAGAATAGTGGCAGTCCAGGTATTGTACATGAATATCAAACCGGAACCACAATCTGAAGAAAAAAAGAAGCCATTATGGAAAACACAAGTACGGAAGAAAATCCGAGTGCCATTCATATGGCTGTATTGTACGCACTAGCAAATAACCCCACCCCATAACATGACACGACACGACACAACACGACGTTGAAATCACAGGAACGCGTCCTTCTCCAGAAGTTTCAGCACGTCATGTTGATTGTTCAGTTTGGCAACATCGATTGGCGTCTTGCCATCCAGGTTTTGAATCGTACTGCATCAACCAACAGTCCATGTCTCAGAAACAGCATAAAAGGGTTCAATATTAGACAGAGAAATTAGACAAAGGTGCCATTGTTCACTTACACAGCAGCCCCACTCTCTAGAAGAAGTGCTACACATTCTTTCCTTCCATACCCAGCTGCATAGTGAAGGGCTGTGTTCTTGTTCTTATCCAATGCATCTACTTTGGCTCCATTCTCTAGAAGAACCTGTGCACACTTCACCTGGAAAGCGACATTACAGTATCAGATCAATCTCGTCTCATGATTGTCATACATCAACTTCATTTTAGGAACAAAGCTAACTTTAGTTGTAATGCCAATCGAGCCTTTGGTCTCGTTAGCACAAATGCGCAATTCCAGGGCATTTCGAAAATTAACCAGCAACATGGTTCCTATTCCTAGTGTCGTTCAAACACCCTTAAACAAGCCAGTTCCCTACACCATAAAATAACAAATTCTGCCTGAACAGTGAACGATAAATTATCTTAGACAGAGAATAGCACTCTGAATTCTGATAAATCATTGCAAACATCACTACGTCACGGTATTGTCTTGATTTCTCTGTTTCACATCTTGATTGAGTTGTCAGTACACTAACAAAAATAGTTGACAGAGGCAGCAACATATAAACCTTTCTTTCAAGTCCTAGTCACTCCTAACCTTTGTGTCACATGTCAACTCGGTATGTGCAAACTGTTTACTAGGTTGTGTAGGAGCACTACAGCTATCCATCATGGATCCATCTATGCCTCAGCGAAAGGAAAAAAATAGCTTACGGAAATACTTGCGTCTTCACAGTACGTAGACGTGGCAAAAATGACCTGACCCGAATAACCCGACCCAAACGTGGAAGTTGACCCGAACCGAACCCGGTCCGATTGACACGTTTGCTAGGTCTACTTCACGGTAAGTTTGAAAATGAGTTACTCGGCCTCTCTACGAGTCTACGGATAACGTTGACCAGACCAGCAACCATTAGAGCTCATAGCCGGTAAAGTCATTACGTAGTATGTTCATAAAAGTAAACTAACTAGGATCTGTCCTAAATTCTAGTGGTTACTTCTGAAAAAAAAATATATATGAAAAACATACGAGTCGTCAACGTCACCATACCTCCCCATATCCACAAGCAAAATGCAAGGCTGTCCTCCCTTCAGAATCTTCTTCATCCTTGTCAGCACCAGCAGACAAAGCATTCTTCAAACCCTACATTACACATAACAATAACCTCTAGTTACCATTTTCCTCCAAAAGAAATAGGGGAAGAAATTTTTTCTATTTGATAAACCTTCTGAGTTTACAATTAATGTGTACGGTTTTAAGATGTGTGAGAAATCAAGAGCTACTAGTATCTAAGGTCTACTTTCGAATGTGGTAAACGAATATCATGATTAACTTTTTATCATTTTTCTGCTCCTTTTATTTCTTTTAGTTCTGTAAGAGACATATGATCTTTACCTCAACATCACCAATACTAGCAGTGTGATGAACAATCGACTCATCTTCTTCATTTCCACCCTCCTCACCCTCATCTAGTGTAGGACGCTCGGAGGATGTAGCTCCTTCACCTGACTGTGCAAGACCCATGGCTTCACCCAACTTTTCAAGAACTTCTTTATCATTCCAATACCTAAGGTGATGGGAGCACAAACATCCATAAATGTCACAGAGCAAGGAGGAGAAAATTTGAGCATCGAATAGTAAACGCAACAGAAGCAGCGAAAAATACAACCAACCTCATCATGGCAGCAGGACCACCACTCTCTATCTCATCTAGAATAGGCTTCAGAGAAGGGTCCTCTTTGATACGTGCCATTCGCTCCTCCAACTGCTCCTTTTGGGCTGGATTAACCAAATTCTCAAGCATGCCGGACATAGAGGGATCCTAAGACATCAAAACATAAAATTGAAATTCGAATGACTCTGATGTCAGGAAAACAAATAACTTGCAGGATATAATATAACTTACCTGCATCAGTGCACTACCGAGGCGCTCAGCCATTGCCATAAATTGAGGGTTTTCCATCACCTGCTGCATAGAGCTGTAATACTGCTGTGTATCAAAATTAGGGGTTTCCTCAACAGCAGCACCATGGAAAGTCTTCTGCAGCTGCTCAGCCATCTGGTTGAAAGACGGATCCTTAGCTATCTGCTCAGCCAGTTCCTTAATGCTTGGATCCTATATTCATGAAGTAACTACATCATAATCCCAAGAATACATAGGTAAGTTCTTTTTTCAGGACATGGGCGACAGAAATCAATGTCAATAACTTCTCTTAAACTTGAGACAAATGGAACTAATTAAAAAGTGGTGCTTCATATGGAGTAAATTAATATCTGATTCACTGAAGCATCACAAAGAATTGCATACGTTGAAGAACGTTGACATACATTAAGCAAGCCTGACATAGCAGAGAAATCAAACGCATTTCCAAAAGGAAGTCCTGGTGCAGCAGGTGCTCCTTGCCCTGATTGCGGTTGCTCAGCAGATGCTTCTGATTGCGTTTTTTTAGGTTCCTGAGCACCTGTACTCAGTAAACCAATCACAATTAACCACAAAGTCACATCTTCATATAATCTTATATCCTCTTAAAAAATACATACTCGTACTAGTTAAGAAATAATTAGGTGATCAGCCCTCCCTTGAAATGCACTTAACTTATGTCCTACTACAATTTCAGTTTATGTCATACACATGGTACAAAAAGTATATACATAACGGAATTGCATGCTAATACAATGATATTCCATCTTATCAAAAAACTAACATTCTGCCCTGAAAACCAATACAGCAAAATTTTATCACAGTGTTAGCAAGAATACTGATATTTACCTGACTAACATTTTGCCCCTCAAAACTGATCGATCAAAATTTTATCAGTGTTACCAGGAAAGAATACTGATATTAAGTGATTATACTCTCTAGACTTTTCAAAGTAGAAGCGCAAGAATCCGTCATTTCTCTCCTCCCCCTAATTTTATTCATCTCTAACTCAAAACTCTACCTCAACCGATCCACAACCTCAAGGCACAGGCCCGACAACACCCTAACACGACCACAAAAGTAATTGCGCCTAAAAGAAGTGCATAACAAGATACCGAAAACGGAACAAAACACTAGGATCACGTAGTTATGCAATCTGCAACTCAAATGGCTACGCTATTTAAGTAGTGATGCAGTAGTAAGGCTTGAGAGTTGGGCATAAGCAGAGCCAACTAGTCTCTCCTAAATCGGAATTCAGATATCCCAAATTCGATTCGGATACATACCTAAATCCAATATCTGAAACTTGAAATCTAGGAATACCGATCCTAAACTAATCCTTGATCTACGCATCCATCCAATTCACAAAGCAAATACCGAATTGTCCATCTTCCAATTTTATTGGGGGATATTGTAATCAGCGATAAACAAATGAACGAAGAAGCATCAAGAAGCTACCCGAAGTTGCGGAAGGGGGAAGATCATCGCCGGAGTTGGTGGAAGCCATGGATGAAGTCCTGAAACAGAAAAAAACGATAAGTTAAAGAGTCAGTCAATGGTGATATCGAAGAGAAAGGAATTCAGTAAGTCAAAGTGGAATTGAGAGAGAGTGAAACTTACGAGTAGTAGCGGCGAAGAAGAAGATGATGAAGATGAAGAAGGAAGGAAGGAAGTGAAGTGCGATGAGATTGAGGAATGCGGAGGAGTAGAGGGAGTTGTCTCTTTTTATCTATCTTCTCATTCTCATCGCATCATCATCAACCAGCGTGTAGATTTGAGTAGATTTTATATTTTGCAGTTTAGCCAACACGATTCCTCTGATTCCCTCGCTGTCTACTGTCTACTGGGCCCTTTCTCCATTCCTAACCCTTCCCAACACTCCTCCTCCTACCCCTCCCTATATGGGCTCCAAATCTCGAATCAAACCGTCTCCATTACTTTCTCTCCATTTATTTCTTATATTAGTATAATAATTCGGTGTTTTTTCTTATTTTCAATCATTTTATAGCAATAATAATATTCCGATATAAAAATTGTTGGATCGTTCCGAAATAAAATTCAGATTATTAATAAGTACACAAAATCCTGGGAGAGACGGTCTCTCAATAACTTATTGAGAGACCAGTACCACTCTATGTTATATTTATAGCCTTAAATGACAACTAACTTTGTTTTGTACATGTTTTTATAAGAAGCGTACCCTCTTTATATTTGTATACTCTTTTATATTAATCGTACTTCTATTAGGTTTTGGTACCACTGTTACTTTTATTTGTACTTAGTCTAATGAGAGACCGTCTCTCAGAAGACCTACTCTAATAAGTAATGGAAAGGATCATTTTCCAATAAATGGTTTCGAATTTTCAATATACTAGTTTTTTTGTACATATTTTTATACTTGATAGAAACTATATCAGGTATATATTACTGTAGTAAAATTAAGTGCTTTTCTAAGTGATACAATAATTTTTTTTTCTTTTTTCCGAATTCTAAGTGATGCGCTTCATTTTTTCAAATTTAGACCTTGGTTATCTCTTGATGCGCCATCGGTACTGAGAAGAAACCAACCAGAGGGAGGGGGTGCCATCTTACAAAGATTTTTTTCGTAAGAAGTACCAGGGGACGAGTTAAATAGCAAAAAAGGATCGAATGCAGCCTCAGGTTTTCGTCTCCACGGCAAAAGATAGCAACATTTATCCATTTCCAAATCCAACATGTTATCGACAGTCCACGGTGGAATTACGGTCTATATTGAGAGAAGACATTCTTGGAGTTTCTCTTCCCCGTGTGATAGCTTCTTAGTTTTTGGGGTTCGCCCCTCATTTGCACCAAAAAAAAATCCAGCAACATGTTATAGCAAATTGATAGACCAATTGGTAGAAGCAGTGCTAGAAGTGTTGCAAATACTATCCGAAACCCACCGGTCACCGAGGTACCGAACTAGAACTTACTTTGTGCCAATATTTCTAACAAACCTAAACAAAACTTGTACCGATCGAGTTTGGTACTACATCCTATACTCACACAAATAATTTTCCAACAATGAACCGGTTACATATATTTACATACCGAGTATATGTCATCCATTCCTCGATCTTACAGTCTTATTACCCTCTATTCTCTTGAAAAATTCTACTACGCACCTCTAGTTTTTCAGTGCTAAGTTTCACCAAGTGTCATCTTTATTCTCACCCTAATGGAGTTGTTCGATCTCAAACACTCTTTATATTAGAGGTATTTATTATTTCAAATAACATGAAATTTAGCTTAGCTTGTACAATAATCAGAGTGTACTTAATATGAAGAAAATTTACGCCAAATGCTTAGCTTGCCAATCATCACGGTTGAAGAGAGGAGCCGAAACAACAATAGAAGGTTTGGAGGTCGTTGATGCTGATGCTGCTCATCGCCATTGCCTTGCGCAGCCACCGCGATTGGAGACTTATCGGGTTGTACTTGTCCAAGGTGTGAAGATGATGACATAATGTCCTTGCCTTCACATATGACATTAACCTCACACCCGTCCCCCAACGCGCTCTGCACCACCTCATTTGATACTATGCTCCCGTTCCATTTTCCCGCCCTCACTTTCCTGTAGTACATATACTTTCTCCGTCTCAGTCATTTGAGAAAAGTAGTAAACTATTGACGGACACAACAACGCAAAGTATAATAATGTATAGGAATACGTACTTTAGATTGGACTTGGAGATTCCTAGAATCAACTTAGGAATGTTGAGTACGGAGATTAGCTCCACGATGGCCTTTGCTACACTTTCGCTCTCGATCAATATCGTCTCCACTTGTACCTTTCCGGTATTTGTTCCCAAATCAGAATCAAAATCAAAATCAAAGCAAATGTGCATCTACTAAAGTACTATATTCGTCAAAAGACTCAAAACAAGTGTCAGGTCAAATAATATCATCCACGTAGATAACTAAAGACAAATCAAAATGCGTATGAACATACAAAATACGAGTAATAAATAACTTGTCTTTTATCTACCCAGTTGCTCGTCACAAATTAAATAATTAAGAGAGTGATAGAATTACCATATGACTAGTGCATTTGTCGATGTATTTACTGAGGAGTTCCCTTCTCTTATTACTTTCCCGAGTGACATAAATCTCGACCAATTCTCGACTCACTTGACTCTTGTGCACCCATCCTCCTCCCACTGCCCATTCAAAACAATCGATTACTATACTAAATAAGTTCAATTTTATATATTAGAGTAGACGATCATATATAAATTTAATTTTGACAACAGAAGGCCGGCGATGATATATAATTGGGACTTACGTGGACTAGGGATGTACTTGATCTCAGAGAAGATATGAACAAGATAAACAAGAGTGGTTCGAGGAATAACAACGTTATCGAGAGCCCACAATAGAGCATCGGAGCTGGACTCGCTCTTGCCAACGGCCACATACACCACATTATTATTATTACTAGCATCTGAGGATCTAAGATTATTGTTTATATCGATTGAGAACAAACTAGTCGTTTGTATGTCACCACGATGATGAATGATATTATTATGTGACGACGATGAAGTTAACATTCCCTCTTCAACCTCCTCAATAATCTCAAGATTTCGATACGTTGTGGTGTAGTCGTTGTAGACATTACGATGATTATCGGGTTCATAGCAGAAGTCTTGGATAATATCATCGTCGTCCTCGACAATGAGAACACCGTTGGGGAAATGTTGTTGGGGTGCTTCTGCAGCAGGATGATCTTGCTTGTCTTTGACTTGTGACATTTTCATGTATGTACGTACTCGTATAGTCGTATATATTATTGAGTTGTAAAGTTATAAATTATGGGATGAGTATGTAGGATTGGAAGTACATTGGAAGAATGTGAATGTGTTATGAATATATGATGTCAAGCTCAAACAAAGAACCAAATAATTGTTCGTAAGAGTGTTGTCCGGTGGTTAAAACTTATGATCATCGGCTCAAGGGGTTGTAGGTTAAATCCACTGCAAGTGCGAACTTGTGAGAGTTGTATGACTTGAAACTATATCTTCTCAACTTCGAACCTGTTATCCACGGACAGTTTACATGGTTTTAAAGCAAAAGGCAAATAATTAAAGAAGTGAGCAAAGGGGTATTATTAAGAGAAGTTCAACGTTTATTTTATGTTGAAAAGGGAATATGCGAATAAAGGAGAGAATCACGGAAGCTAAGCCAACAAACTTGTGTATTTTAATACTCATTCGACTCACATAATGACATAGGTCATAACAATAGTTTGTTTAGAAACGTAGAATATTCAAAGTGGCAAAGTATCCCATCTATTATAGAGTTTTTACGTGAATGCATATGTATTGTATTTGAGAGGTGTGGACTTATTAAATACTTATGAATTATTCGTGTGGTTATACTCAAGTCAAATTCATAGTAAAGATTAGTGTAATACCCGTGACACGTCACGGGTTTGTGATTATTTTTTTAAAATAATAGAAAGTTAGAAATAAAGTGGGATATCCGTGAAAATTCACGGGATTGAAGCGTTTTTTTGCATCAAAAAGACAAATCACAATCCATATGAGAGTAACCGGAAAGACGATATTGGCTTAAAATAACGTAAATGAAATGAATATTGACGCATAGGATTATTATAGTGTGTCCAATATCGAAGTCAAAGAACTCACGTAAGTACGTAGGTAAATAACAATTTCGAAGAGTGATAAATGCAGATGTAAGTATAATGACATATGACGTCGAAATGAGTACGTGTACCGTATATATGTGTTTGACACAATTCATATAAAAAGAAGAAGACCTATAATATACGTTATGGTCTCTAAAACGCAAATATTTTTGGGGCGGAACCCACCCAAGCCGAAATTAGGTAATTAAAAAATATTTTTTTTTGGTAATTAAAAAATATTACTTCATATTTTAGACTGAAATTTCACAAAATAGTACGGAATAAAAAATACTTCATCCTCTTCTCTATAATCTTACACATTTACTATTTTGTTAATTCTCTATTACTTTTCCACTTTCCTTTTTAGCACGTCTTTTGTAGTTCTTATTATTTATGACCACATTTTCTTTTTCCACTTTCATTTTCATCCACATTCCAGTCCACCCTTATTAATTTTCTACCCAAAATTAACGTGGATCATATAAATGAAGGGGAGGGAGTATTTATTATTTATTTCCAAAATTTCTTTGGTAATAATATTATTAAAAAAAAATACGGAGTAGTATGTTTTAAATCATATAGTGTTATACCCGTATAAATCACGGGGTTGAGCGAATTTTTTGTTATAGAGAATTACTTGGTCATTATAGACACAGTGGACCGCACAATATGAACAACGCAAAAAAAAAAAAATCTTCTATTTATAGTGACACTTATATGAAATGAAAATGTTAGAATAATCGGACATATAATTTGATTGGAGATGGGTAATTCTATTGATATAATATAGTTGGCGATGAGCAAGTATTACTGAAATTGTAAATTTAAATATGACACCCGTAAATCATCATCTTGATACAGCAATGTATACAACGTCATATGGACGCATTAAATAAAAAAAATACATATACATATACTTGCTATTTGTGTAAAAATATAAGAAACTTGAACACAACGGATTTTGTTATTTTACTCCAGTCTAAATGTTAATGTCTTCTAACAAAAAAATAAATTAAAAACTCTCTTCGTAATTCATTAGTGGCGGAAAATGTAGATGAACCATACAAAACAATGATTAGAGGTTTGACATGACTATTCTCATTTAATATCAATTTCATCGTCCGTTAACTTTTACTCATCTAATCGAGAATACAAATGACAAAATAATCACATGACAACTATACAAAAATAAATTGCCGAAAATGCTATACAAATGTCGAAATTTGAGTTACATGTTATTTCATCGTTTTACGTTTTTCGCTATATAAGTGCTATAAAATGCTTCGTTGTCATCCATTATCACCAAAAATGCAATACTCCTTCCATTTTTCATTTTACACTTATATTTAGTTTTTCATGGTGCCCAAGATAAAATTTAATTGTCTTTTGACCAAGTAATTGACTAAATATTGAGTATTTTTTATTATCGAAAAAAAAATATTAGCAAAAGTGATTTGATGAATAGTTTCATACTTTATTCCTCCATTCCATTTAATTCTTTATGTTTGATTTTGGTAACTATTTATAAGTGAGTAGAATAATCAATATAACTTCTACTCCGTAATATACTCGGTATAAGATAAAACATACTACTCCGTACAGCCTAATAATGTGCAAGACCTTGTTTAAAGTGTTTAATTTTTATATGCTAATTTTTAGAAATACGTACTTCGTAACTAAAGATATGGAGAAAAGATCATTTGCATTGACACCTGTGAAAAAACAAACGTAAAAAACCAAATGGAACGGCGAGAGTATTAATAACTGAAACGATTCATGTCTTTTTTTATCTTCCAGACCTAAAAGAGAGACCAATTGAAACTCTAACCCTCGGCTATGATCATCAAAAAAATTATTATTCACAAAACCACTTATACATGAGGCATCACCAATTGCTTCAATGTATGATTCCTATTCGATTAATTGTACGAAGGTCTAAATCTTTATGAAAGTGGAAGGAGCAAAATCATATTGTAATTGAATTGGGGAAGGAACGGTAATTAATCAACAATTGGGTAAAGGTATATAGATCCACTATATTTTAGAGCATGCATGTTGTATCTATCAATAAATAAATCACGTCATTTGATTTCTTGAGTCATGTTCACCCTTTGATGTCCAATCAATTGCTTTGACTCTTTAGACTAACAACTTTGCAATTTGCATACCAGGCTAATTTAGGACATCGGATGTTCAGGTAATCCATCAATGCACACTCCATTAAAATACTCTTTTATTAGTATGAATGCGAATTATATGAAATAATCTGTAAGTAAAATAATATTAACACTTGTACTGCATATACAATTACTCGTCCAAATATTATGGACTGTATATTATGTACTACATAATAATGTACTGGTTTATAATATGATGCTTGCGGGCGTCATAATATTATAATATGTTTTTAATTATATGTTTTATAATATTATAATATTATGTATGTATTATAATATTATTATAATATGTATGTATTATTGTAATATTATAATAATAATAATATTATAATATGTATGTATTATAATACAGTATGTTTTATAATATTATAATATGTTTGTAATATAAAACATTATGACTAACTACATAATCTGGTTTATTACGCCTTACATGTTTGTACGCCTGGCGAAGGGTGACAATGGAGACAATGTTCAGTGCACACATTGTAGCAAGAGGTCTGAAAATATAAAAACCGAGCAACAGAGGCCATGATTTTGTAAGGTAATGAACGATTTGAAGGTGTTTGAGATGAGGGGAAAGTTGATGCAAACACACGGTACATATATAGGTAGTGACTTAAGAGGGTGTACGTAGATGCAATGGAGGCATGGGGAAGATACTAAAGAGCAACTAATAGCCAGCAATGAATGTGTGCATTTTCCATAGCACCTTGATACATTAACCCATGAGGAAATGCAATTAACGAAATAGGGGTCATTAATAGGGTTGAGGATTACTTCTCCCCTAAACAATCTAATTTCCATTTCTACACCTAAAGTACATGACTATTCCAAAAGATTAAAAAAAGGGACTAATTTTGAAATGGAGCTCCTACATTGTGCCACCAATTTGTGAGTGGTGTCTTCTTTTATAGAAAGAAGATTTGTATAACATCCTCGTTAAGGTAGGAGTGAAAATTTTCTCGAATAAATAAAAATGTTACTATCTCGATTACCTGAGGACCGTACTCTGGACAATACTCTCTCATCCATTCAACTCTTTCCCTAAAGTATTTCACCACTTTCGTATGGGTATCATTAATAAATCAAAAGGTTCTATGGCTTCGACATTTTGCGTAAATAGATGGAAGATATGAGGATTACATTATAAATTGTTTTACCAAAAAAGAGAAGGTAAAGTTTTGATTGGATTGTCCATTTATAGTGAGTGTAAAGAATTGAATGGATGAGAGGTAGTAGGTCTCAGGTTCGAATACCCTCTCCTTATATTGTAATAATGCGACTAAGTGCGATCTTCGTTGAACAAAAAAACGAAAAGTCAGTCCAACTTACAACAATACAAAACGGAAAGGCAACCCAATTTAAAAGGATACCATCGATTACATCCCCACAATTAATAGGATTCTAAAGATTATAACTTAAACGCATAGCGCATAGGCCCTAGGTAATCCATAACATTGAGCTACTCGTACACAATTCCGATCAATCCAGGCCATTCAATCAATGAAACCCTCCATGTTAATTTAAAATGTCCTATTTATTATTTTTTAGTAAAAGGTTAAGAACTACTACTCATATCAACAAAGTGCATTTTTTTTTTGCGATAAGAACTCCACAATTAAGGGCTCGTTTGGTTACTCATCTAATTAGCGGGAAATGTAAGATCCTATGAATTGCATTTTCAGGAAGTTGTTTGGTTGTCCATTCCATGGGAATTGTCACTTCCTCCATAATGGGGGAAGTTACTCACCAATCACTTCCTCCATAATGGGGGAAGTTACTCACCAAGCCCCCCTTGGTGTATAGAATTTCCCGCATGAAGTCATTTCTTTGTAATTCCCATGAAATACAAATTCACGTGAATTTATCTTCCAGTAACTTCATCTTCCCATGGTGAACCAAACAAGCCCTAAGTGTGCTTGAATGGGAAAAGTGTTAGGATGAGTGACCTCCTAGGAAGGTTTCCAGGATGCGCATAAGTGATGAAAAAATGCGCTAAAAAGGGACTCGTATTGGTCTGTGTGACCAGTACAAAGCTTGGCAAACGTGTTGGTCTGTGGGACCCGTACAAAGTCTGGCGAGCTACCGCTGTTAACATTTTCAGTCCTAGTATTGGGCCAGGGTGTTACAATCAAGCCCATCACAAATAAGCATCACCCTATCAATCGCATTTCTCCCCCAAAATACCGGAAATATCAATTGGATCATCAGACATAAATGACATGTCAGCCAATGCCCAAGTTAACAAAAAAATAAAATTATTCACCTGGTTGTACAATAGCATTGTACAACCAAGCAAAGGTTTTGAGCTTTTGTGTGTATTTATTGAGCTTATAAAAGTTTCTGAGCTGAATGGTAAGTTTTTGAAAACATTTATGTGATTTAAATCGACAATTTTACACTAATGTTCAGAAAGTTTACAACAAAACTCAAAATCTTTGTGATAAAGCTCAAAATCTTAAAACCAGTTGTACATAAAGCTATGTACAACTGGTTGTATAATCCTCTAATTGCAAGTAAACCATGTTGACCATATGATAACAATATTTATCAACCGATCATTCACATCTCCACCCTTCACATCTCCATCATTCATATATATCTTCGTCATTATCAATATTAATCATCGTCACCATGCCACATAGGCCACAAAATCAGAACCGTTAGCATGAAATCTCTCACAATCCGTTGGAACGATTAATAGAGGTGTTTCTGGTTGGGTTGAGAAAGAGATAAGGCAAGTAGGCTATCCGATGAAAATGTTGAAAATCATGTTATTATTTGTATCAAATCAAGTATAATGGCGTTTAGTTCACACTTATGCACGTTTGGAAGAAAACATGAAACATTTGAGGAAATTGCACTATAGCTCCATCTAAGAGTGTTATTAGGAAACCAAGTCGCCTCTTCAAGTCACTACTAGAAAAGATGGCAAAGAAACCATGTTAAAATGCCCTAAGACACCATTTTGGAGATAATCTTCAGGTCAAAAGTGTCTTAGGGTAAGAAACCATGTGAGAAAAATGATTTATTTGTTTATGCTTTAGAAACCAATTTTAGGAGATAAATGATTTCTTTGGTCCATGAAAAAGACATCTTTTGGGAAAGATAAATGATCTCTTATCTAAACTTAATAAACCATGTAATGCACTTAAATGGTTTCTTTGTTTACCCTTAATAAATCATGTATCACACTTAAATGGTTTCTTTGTCTACTAACTTAATAAACCATTTAATACTCTTGAATGATTTCTTTACTTCTATTACAATTAATATATGAAATTAGTCTCCTTATTTAATTTTTTAATTATTTTAATATTTAGATATATAACTCAACTATTACAATACAATGTACTACTTTTCAAGTATCAACCAAAAAAGAATTGGAATTCCACAAAATATCCCATATATATAGATATACCTTGAAATAATTCATAATTACATTAGAAGCGTAAACTATCCCAAAAAAATTAGTATTCACTTTATACACATAAATAGGCCCCAAAAAAATATCATATACTTCAAATAATATGACAAGAGTATATATATATGTGTGCGCGCCAAGATGTGTAACCATTTCATATACGTCAAGACGTATACTTCAAAAAATGAGTATTCGCTTTGTAATCAATCCTCCTCATCTTCTACTTCTTTGTGCTTGAGAACAAACGTAATCCACATCTCTCGTAAATCATCAAATCATTTCTTGTGTATACGATTTTCATGCCATCCACCTGCCTCCCTATTTCAGAATAAACAGCAAATGATACAAGTAGAAACCAAATCCAATCAAATATACCTACAGCATTACTGTACTACTCCGTAGTTTGCAAAATACTCTCTGTATCAGTTAAGTGTTTCCTTCTTAGAGTTGTTTGTTATTTTAATCAGCTAAACAGGTTGAGTAGAAAGCAAAACAAGAGTCAGATAATACCATCAAGCCTATCAACAGCCTTCTGTGCCTCATCACCATACTTGTACCTTACAAATGCGAAACCACACGAATCGCCAGTTCTACAGCATACCACAGACCAACAGTTTTACTCAGAAAATCGTTCCACTAACATGCATAACCTAATCCTGAATACTCACTCCAAGTCTCCAACTCAACTGATTCTTTGCACTTCTGCATTTCTTGAGTTACTTCAGAAGATTGCACCTCGATTTCTCTACAGAGGAAAAGAGGTTCAAATTAACATTACATCTGATTGGTAAATTCGGTTTAATAATATGTAGTAGTTGTGTGTTATAGACTGACTGGATCATCTTAAACAGGTCTTCCATTGCTCCTGTTGCCTGCTGCAAAAGATCTGGGACAAATAACAATTGAATAAAAGGCTATGTGAAAGCCAAACCTCGCATTTTCTTTCAAGAGACGAGATATTTTACCAACATAATTTTATTTAATTAAGCAAATAGCTAGGTGCGAACTCAACTATCGTCATATCATAATCTGATTCTCCATTGTCAATGTCGTAACACTGCATTAGGAGAAACTTTATCATTTCTTCAAAAGAGAAACATGCAGCATTGATGATCCTTGATATTCCTACATTTGCATTGGCTCCACTTGACATTACACGTAGTCTCAAATCACTCTCAAAGACTCACACTCTCACCTCAATCCATGTAATATTTGGTCTACCTATACTTTCCACTTTGCCTTCTACCCTCATTCTTCAAGCCTCCAAACCAGTCCATCACTTGGTATTCAACTTAATTACAAACCAAAACAACATAAACTAGACCATTTTATCTTAATTATAATGTGATGTAACTCCCTATCTCTTTCTAAGAGACTAATTCCTTCATCTTAATCTATCTCTCCGTAGTTGATCATAAATTCAGCAAGCTCTAACATGGCATTGCTAACTTCAGATTCCACAGTTTATAATACTCCCTCCGGTCTAATAACATTCTTATTTTTCATAGCATCAGTAATTTAGGCCAGTATGTTCCACTTATACAAGTCGGGTCAAAATACGGGTATTAACGTGTTTAAACAGGGTCATGAGTCGAGATTCTGGAGACTTGATCATAAAAAAAGGCCACTGGCAGGTCGAGATGACAGGTAATTCGTATTTTTCATAGCATCAGTATTTTCTGCCAGCATGTTAAGGAAATAACTAAACATTCTGTTTTCCTCCAACACTGCAAAAAATCGGAGGAGAATACCTAGCCAGCGAAACATCAGGAAAGCTGTCGACACTCTTCGACATAGGAAGAGTAATCGGTGGAATTCTGCCTGGATTCTTCTTTGACAAACTCGACGCAAGAGCAATCACAGCAGCATCTTTCGCATACTTCACATTCCCAGCCCTATACCTGTACAGAAACTTCCACCATTTCCGAGGTTTAATTCGCATAATCCGCATCAACACTGAAGTTTAATCCGCATCAACAATTGTCATTGACAACTAATCACAATAAACATCATCCAAAAAATCGAAAGAATCGTGAACTTACAGATATCCATGATGTGATTCCTACCAACAACACAATTATCGACCACAATATAACAATCAGACAAAGAAAACACGATCGTAAACCCTAGGTTTAGGGCTTTATGATAAAAAATTTAAAAATTAGGATTAGAGAAATTGGGGGAAAGTGATGTATACCCCCAAACTCAGAGAGCGACGGTGTTCTACTTCTTGATATCAAAACGCTTGTTTTTCTTGGAGGAGGAAGAAGAGGAGGCGGCATTGAGGAAGAAGAAGGTGCGTTTGTGAACCATGGTTACATCTGAATCCATTGACGCACTCTCTTTTTCTTCTCTTTTTTCAATGCAGAAATGATTAGGATATACTCCATGAATGATGAGTTGGATTTAAGTTCAAATATTTGGAAAATAAGAAAATAATCATTTTTTGAAAAAAATGATGTCTTTACTTGTATTAGATTAAATTTAGTTACAAATCATTTTTTTTGGGAAATGGTGTTTTTATATTAGATTAATTTTGTAAGAAATCATTTTTATGAAGAATGATGTCTTTGTATTAAATTGAATTTGGTGAGAAATCATTTTTTTGAAAAATGGTGTCTTTGTTAATAGATAAGAGATCACTTATTTGGGATAAATGATTTCTATAACCAAAGACACCATTGATTATAATTAAATGGTTACTTATTAATGATTTCTTTTAAGCATTTTCTAGTAGTGAGTGTACGTAAACATTGATGCAGTTACTAATGCAATTTCTGAATAGAATGTAAAAGTTCTGACAGCAACTTTTAGGCATCGAAATGCATGAATACCAAAGAGAGCGAGATGCTGCTAATATAAGGCTAAGCAAAAAGAAGATATACATAGTGGCATCTATTTATATACAGTATGTTTTTGCTAAACAAAGCACGCCATGAGAAGAATGAAAAAGTCTGTAGACACCCGCATTTTGACTGCCAGGTGTCTATGGTAGTTTCCAAAAAAAACACCCGATGATGATCGGACGCTAACGTGTTTCTATGCGCTCGGATACGGGCTCAAATCCATTAATCGCTGGCTAACACACTTACGGAGTACAAATCTCACAAAATCAACCTCGAATCCAGGCCCCAGTGGATCATTCCGAGTCAAACAAGACTAATTTGAGCCAAAACCAACACCGGAATTAAAACCGACTTTTTGCGATTGGGTCAACCCCGGTCAAAGTCGTTTCCGAGACACACAAAAACAGCCATACAATCCTCAAAAGTCCAAGTCAAACACAAAACCCATCAAGCATCCAAAGTCAAGGTCCAAAAGACTGACCTGCGCGACCCAGCTGGGCCACTCGATCGAGTGACCCACACACTCGATCGAGTGGGCCTATTTCGAGCCCGACGGCTGGCATAACGGGCCACTCGACCGAGTTAGCCACCTATTCGGTCGAGTAACCCTAACCGGGTGCCCTAACTTTTATTATATAAGAAACCCCATGCAACACTCAAATCAACTTTTTACAAACCCTAGACATCTCTACACAACCCTAATCAACTTCCACACACACTTTCAAAACCCTAATCAACATCAAGTTCAACCCTAATCAAGATCAAATTCAAACCCTAAACCTAGTTTTAGGAATCAATCCCGAGCCACCATAACTTAACCTTCATTCACCTCGAAGACTCTTCTGTTAAAGCCACGGTTACGAGTCCGTTCCGAGACAAGAACATGTAGGTTGAGGGTGTCAAAACCCTTTCTCTCTTTCTTCTCTTCCTCACGCCGTCTTCATCTTCCTTTTCATCTTTTTTTTTTTCGTTTTTTTATTTTGTTCATTGCATTGTAAAATCCTTTGACCGTGGTACGGTCAAATTCAAAATTATCCATGCCATCCAATAGGGGAGTAACAATCAAGCTGGTCAGCTAACACCACACTCAGCCTTCCCACATTACAACCCTCAAGACCTTCCCGAGACCCAGGCCAGAGACAGCCCGGAATTTTGAGGATTCAAGCTCCATAGAATACCCCTAACAATTAGGGCCAGACATGGAAACCAGATCCCGCATTACCAAACCAGCCCTCGAAGCCTTAGCTCCACAGAACCGAGCTCCAGATTTCGAGTCATCAAACCATCCCTCGAAGCCTTAGCTCCACAGAACCGAGCTCCAGGTTTCGAGTCATCAAAACCAGACCCCGCATTATGATAACTCGTGATTTTACTCGTTTTTATCCCATATTCCTACTCTTATTCGATCAATTTTATAACTCATTTGTTAGTAATTAGTCATTTTACGTTTAATTAGGTTATTAGTCGAGTCTTGTATAATTATTGTCAAATCGTATTATTTCTCGGGATTTTGGTACTGTGCCTCGATATTTGATTTTGTAGGTACCGACCCGGGAAGAATTGAGACGATCAAGACGGGTCAAACCCGATTTTGACCTTGACCATTCTTCCCCTTCACTCTCCTGCTCTCCTTCACTCACCATCATCATAATTCATCACCATTACTTCCTCCATCTTCATCTCCGATTCAACTTCACAATCAATCAACTGCAACTTCTCCATCTTTCCTCACCTTCATAATCACCATTGCCAAACATGCTCATACCTCTATCCCAATTTAATTTCATCTTCAATTTAGTCCCAATTCAACAATCCACCATCAACAATTCACAATCACCATTATTATTCACCTTGACCTCAACCCCCATTCACCACCGTCAGCAGCAGCTCCGGCGACGCACCACCACCACAGTCGGCATCTCCGTTTCTGTTTTCAATCACCACCACCGAGCCACCATGGCTCCGTTCACCGCTCGACCTCCTCTGCCAGCCTCGGTCAATGCATCACCGGCAGCCGCCAGATCGCTAGGCTGTGTGCTACTTTCCGGCGACGCACCACCACTTCCGGCATTACTCGTGTCCATCTCGCGCGCCACCGTGCGCCCAGCAGCAGCACCGTTCCCCGTCGACTTCCGGCGAACATCAGCATCGTGCTCTCCCCCGTTTCCGTCACAGCAGCAAACTTCGATGAACACCGCGCCTCCTCCGGCCAGCCAAGCTCCGGCGAATCGACGGCGAGCTACATGGAGCAGCTCTCGATTGATTTAATTTGGGTGTTTTAATTTGGACTTCAAAGACGATTTAGTCCTTTCTTTTACTCTCCTTATTTCATTTAAATGAGGGACAGTTTGGTCTTTGTCTTAATTTTATTGGATATATATTTTTTGCTAAACCCTCATATGTTAGAATCAGGTTGATAGTTAAAAAAATAAAGAGGAGGGTTTAGAGTAGTAGCAAAAAACGCAGCAGCAGCCTCTTCTCCTTTTTATTCTTCTTAATTTTCTTGTAATTCTTAATTAGTTTTAATTAGTTTATTCAATCCGCTTTTCCGTTCTTCCAACTTCCGAGTTCTTTAATTCCATCATTTTGGTATAATTCTTATCTCTTTTCTTTTATTGTTGTATTTATTTGTAGTTTTATGTTTATGATACATTTAGCTATTGATTAGTTTAAAGTTATAATCTTTATCGTTAATTGTGTTTTGTAATGTTATTTTATCTTTGTGTTGTTTGTTTATGTGTGGTTTATGTTAGTATTAATTAAAGTGTCCTTCTTTATCATTTCATTATGTTAGATGCTATGTTTAGATTAATTATTAATGTAGTTTGTGTTGGGTTAATTATGTTTAGTGAGTAGTGTCCTTTCTAGGGACCGATTTGACCCCGACATGTCTATATTGTGGGCTTGAAATTCCATTTGGTTTGTTTGGGATACACGGAGGAGGATAGTTTGGGATTCGGGAATCGACTTATCATTGGGTTGTGTTTGAACCCTTGACCCTTGTCCACCGACGGAGTCGGTTAGGTCTAGGTAGTAAAACTCGCCCCTTGACTTGCCTTGCCCCGCCTAGTTGAACACGGGAGTGGGAATTAGGTAGGGTACCCTAACTATCGGTCTAGACTCTTCACCTTGGGAGAGGGGAGAGAAAGGAACGGGATTAAGACGCATACTTAGTGACCTAGGACCTTGGGTTGGGTACCATGGGAGTGGGCTCATTCGATTGACCTAGGAATCCGACTCACGAGCCCGGGAGGGAAGTGATCGGGTTTTACTTAGTCGGACTACGAACCCAGGAGGGAGGTAGTCGACCCTTAGAGGCGTTCCACTCATCCTAATATCCTTAGCAACTCATTATCGGTGTTTCTTACTCATAATTATGATATGTCGGTGGTTAAGTCGGACCCTAGACCTTTAATTATTATTAGATCATCATTCTTGTTATTTGTTTGATTTTTAGTTTACTTTTGCATTTCTTAGTTAGCTCAATTAGTCTAATTTCACCTTTGATAATTGATTCGCGTAGCTAATTCATAGTCCGAGACCGAACTAGTACTCATTCCCGATCTCTCTGAGGATTCGACCCGACTTGCCCTTGCTATTCTAGTTTAGGTTAGTTGGTTTGTTTGATATTAGGATTGACGACAAATCCCGACCTATCACATTATCAAACCAACCCTCGAAGCCTTAGCTCCACAGAACCGAGCTTCAGGTTTCGAGTCATCAAAACCAGACCCCGCATTATCAAACCAGCCCTCGAAGCCTTAGCTCCACAGAACCGAGCTCCAGATTTCGAGTCATCAAAGCCACTTACTTCCTAGCACCACATTCCCAAAAACATCAAATCCCGAGAACAAAACTCGTTAAAATTCCCCGAGAGCAGAACTCGTTAAAAATCCCGAGAACAAAACTCGTTAAAATTCCCCGAGAGCATAACTCGTTAAAAATCCCGAGAACAAAACTCGTTAAAATCCCATCCAAACTAGTTACCAACCCCAAACACGGGTACTCAACTTGCGGTCGGCATAGAACATGCCCAAATAGTTCACACCACCTCTGGGGGCTACCCCGGAGAACGCTCACAGTCACAGGATTAATATCCTAACCATTCAAGCCCTTTGATCAAGACATCACTGGGAATGCACCTAGCCTACACCGTCATTATGGCTAGTTACACACAAAGTCCTATTAGAATAGGCACCATAATACATCTTCCGACACTGAACTACGGCATGGTTTGATTTCACTACACGTGAATACGTAGGCAGCCTTTCAACAGGGGCACAACCACCCACATTGACACACATTCAAAAGCGCCATTATTCCGGTCACGACACCATCATGTTCTCAACAGCTAGCTTTGTTGTCCCGGGGGCTTATTGATAAGTGTCATTTGTAGTGCCTATTTCTTAGTGTTTTGGTCCCATTTTCCTTGTATAATCGCTCCTTGGGAGCGGTTTAGGGGCTTCTTATGTTTCCTTTAGTTCATTTCAGGTTCCCGAGACCGATTTGGAAGAGTTGGGGCAATTCCGACTCAATACATACACATTTTGGAGCCAACGAGATAAATGAAGGATGACTCGAGACCTTGGAATCGACCCCGAGACCTTGGGACCCAATCCCGAGCCTCCGAGACCCGATCTCGAGTCCCGAGAATCGATGGGAAGCCCATGAGAACCAAGGAGGAGCCAAAAAGTTCATATTGGAGGCCTACAAGACTCATCACGGACGGGTATGGCCTCATCCCGTCCGGGATGAAGGAGGAACACGAAGCGCCGCTACTGGAGGTTGTTCCCGATCGGTAACATAAAATCCCGATCGGGAATCCCCATGATCCCGATCGGGAATGACTTTCCCGACCCGGAATTCCTCCAACTCACCCGCGCCTTGTTGCTCTCACTTCCTTTCATTTCCTTTCATTCTTAAACCCTATATATACCCTTCCTCTTGTAATGTTAAGCTGATGCGCACTTCATATTAGACTAAACCCTAGATTATTTTAGCATAGATTAGAGTAGATTAGTCCTTAGATTATCGTTAATCTTAGATTAGTACTTGTATTAAGGGAATTATTCAAGATCTTCTCCAAGCTTGACAACCTTGGATGTTTGTTTTGGGTTTTCTTCATTAATGCAAGTTTTGTTCTTTCCTCTTCACTAGTTTGGTATAATCCTCTTCTCTTTTACTCTTTTTCTTGTTCCATTCATTAAAGTTTGAATCTTTAGTTCTTGTTATTGTTCATAGTTCTTTGTTAGACTAGTTTCACTATGTTAGTTTTGTTGTTTGGTTTGATTCCTCTTGTTAGTGATAGTTTTAGTTTAGATATGTTAGAGTAGTGTTCTTGTTAGGGTTAGTAAGGTGATTAGGGTGTTAATTGGATGATTGAAGGATTGTTGGAGTTGTTGGTGGAAGATTTGGGTTTCTCCTTGGTTTGTTGCACATCACATGTTTGTCGAAATGCTTGAATGACTAAGTATGTACGAATGCTTGTTTTCTTGCCTTTCTCTTGTGGGTATTAGTTGTTTGTGGGTTCGGTCCCCTCATTAAGTTGCGAGAGCCCGGTGAGGACGACCCCTAGGCCGGTCTAAGACGCGAGAGCCCGGATTCGACCTAGGTCTATAGCATGCTAGTACTCCGTTTGTTTTGTGTCGCCGAGTTGGGTTTTAGGTGGAACCTCTAGGTGAGTCTAAGTTGCGAGAGCCCGGGCATTACCTAGATCACCCTACTACCTCCTTCACCTCTAGTTCTCCTCCGACCATTCTGTTACCCCTTTGACCCCGACCTAACCCTAGCCCGTTTCCTTTGATAGTTCTCTAGTTTTAGACCTAGTTTAGTCCATAGCCACCCCCCTAGACTAGCTTGTCTCGAACCTAGTCTTGACCGTAGCATACCTTAGTCCGACCTCCCGTCCCTGTGGATTCGACCCGACTTACCCTAGCTACCCTAGTTAGGTTTAGCCGGTTTTATTTGACGGTTGGGATTCACGACAAATCCCTACCCATCACTTCTCCTAGGCAGAAGCTCTCCATCCACTCACAAAATCCAGATAAATCCAAAAAAAATCTGGCCTCCTTTCTGTAGGGTGTCCTAGTACTCGGCTCAGTCGAAGACAAGAATCTGTCAGCACTCGAAGCAATACCCTTTGAAAATGTACCCAAAAATCAGAAATCCGGAAGGACACCAGACTAAAACAGTCTCATTACAGGCTACTGCAATCCCCCCATAGCATATCTATCCCATTTCGATGTGCGACCGTGTTGCCACTCGCCTAGGCTACGGGATAGCGCAACTTAAGAGTCTTGTTAGGCGGCCCACACCCCTATCGAGTCACGGTCCAACCCTTAGAGCGTCCAGTCCGTGTCAGTCAACTCGTCCTGTCGTGTCCAGAGTCGAGTCTGTCGGTAGGTCCCTCTCTTCAAATTCCACTTTGAAATTTGCAAAGTCTAGCCATTTGAAAAAAAGATCCCTTTCGACAAGGTCAGATTTCAGTCTATTTAAACTGCGAATTTCTTTTCTACCCCTTTCCATTTTGAAAACCTAGCTCGTGATTGCTTTCAGGGTTTCAAATTCAAAATTTCAAAAACTTCAAAAAGTCATTTGCCCCAGCACGAGTCATTTTGCTACCTACGTGTTGCATACATTTTATAACTTATACAGGTACGACTCAAGCAAAGACATGCAAGTCATCAAATCTCCCCAGCAGCATTTTCCGGGATAGCACGGGATGGACCAACACACAGGCGCACCCAGGACTTACGCGACAAGTCCAAATTCCCCACGGAGGTACTGTCATCAAGCGCAGGTATGATTTCTGTCTTGTGGGTGGCGAGCCCTTCACGCGAGTCTAATGGACTATAAACGACCCGACCGGAAGTCTACCAGGTCTTAACAGGCTTGGTAGCTACTCTGACTTTCCCCTTGTCCAAGCCTCAGTCAGAGTGGGGGCTCTGTAGACACCCGCATTTTGACTGCCAGGTGTCTATGGTAGTTTCCAAAAAAAACACCCGATGATGATCGGACGCTAACGTGTTTCTATGCGCTCGGATACGGGCTCAAATCCATTAATCGCTGGCTAACACACTTACGAAGTACAAATCTCACAAAATCAACCTCGAATCCAGGCCCAGTGGATCATTCCGAGTCAAACAAGACTAATTTGAGCCAAAACCGACACCGGAATTAAAACCGACTTTTTGCGATTAGGTCAACCCCGGTCAAAGTCGTTTCCGAGACACACAAAAACAGCCATACAATCCTCAAAAGTCCAAGTCAAACACAAAACCCATCAAGCATCCAAAGTCAAGGTCCAAAAGACTGACCTGCGCGACCCAGCTGGGCCACTCGATCGAGTGACCCACCCACTCGATCGAGTGGGCCTATTTCGAGCCCGACGGCTGGCATAACGGGCCACTCGACCGAGTTAGCCACCTACTCGGTCGAGTAACCCTAACCGGGTACCCTAGCTTTTATTATATAAGCAACCTCATGCAACACTCAAATCAACTTTTTACAAACCCTAGACATCTCTACACAACCCTAATCAACTTCCACACACACTTTCAAAACCCTAATCAACATCAAGTTCAACCCTAATCAAGATCAAACCCTAATCAACATCAAGTTCAACCCTAATCAAGATCAAATTCAAACCCTAAACCTAGTTTTAGGAATCAATCCCGAGCCACCATAACTTAACCTTCATTCACCTCGAAGACTCTTGTGTTAAAGCCACGGTTACGAGTCCGTTCCGAGACAAGAACATGTAGGTTGAGGATGTCAAAACCCTTTCTCTCCTTCTTCTCTTCCTCACGCCGTCTTCATCTTCCTTTTCATCTTTTTTTTTTCGTTTTTTTATTTTGTTCATTGCATTATAATATCGATAATAGTATTAATATCAAAGCACTTAAAATACTTATTGATTTGTGTCGAATGTGAGTGATGGTGGGAAAAGGAAAACCGCATATACAAGTGTACTGCACACGCGTCGTCAGTCGCTTATCCCATCACCCCGATCGTTTGATTATTGAAATAAGTTAACTTAAACAATAATCTTTCTTTTATTTCGTTTTCATTATTATTCAAGTCACATCGATTTTCAAAAGCAAACATCGTATTTTAATAAGGGTCGAAACCCGTTGACACGGATCCGACGTCACAATCCCTAGGGATTTATTTCGATGTCGGAGAAGTTGAGGGAATCAAGTCCTTTTTTATTCAAGTAAAGCGTCGATTTTAGATTCGATACCAATTCCATAATTGGATACCGAATCTAACGATCAAGTCACATAAATTAATTAACATGATTTGTTCATATCACGATAATTAATTTAAGGCGACTAAAATTAATCTATTTTTTTTATTTCACTCTAATATCCCATATCGATTCAAATAATCGAATATGGGATATAACGAGTATTCATATGAATTCAACAATATTTATATTTGGTTCAACAAAATTCGCGATTTATAAAAAAATCAATAAAAACAATAAATCAAAAGCAATTTCAAAATCAATAAAAAATTGCAAGCGAACTCGTTTCGTACAGGTGCCACTCGACCGAGTGACACCACAAAATCGAGTTAGAATGGCAATTACGACCTCCACTCGATCGAGTCTCACAATGACTCGGTCGAGTGGCTATGTACTCGACCGAGTTGGTCAATAACTCGGCCGAGTACGGTCTGTAACGCAAAACAGAACCATCTTTTACGGGTCCACTCGATCGAGTAACCTCATAACGACTAATACAACGAGTCGTACATTCTTCTTTTCAAAACTCGATAGTAATTTATGATTTAGGTCAACCCTTGCTTAATCAATCATGTGTATTTGCTACCTTTTCAAACCATGCAACATCTTGTACATCATTCAATTCAATTCAATATTCGCACAAACCGTTATTATTCGTTATATCATTACATCGTTACTAACGCGTTTGTTATTTCTTTTGTCAATTTAATTCTTGTTCGTTTTATTGTATTAAATGAACCCACATGCTAAAATTCCACTTTGACGTAGAATTAATTGCATTAAATTGACATAGAAACCCGTTTCAATTCCATTCACATGTTTAGGGAAAATAATTTTTGCATATCATTTTCCCGTTTTACTAACGCGCGTATTGGAAAGTCATTCGAATTCTTAGTAGAGGCCGCTAATGTGCGGGCGGGGTTGGGTGTCCTTTGTGGGCTTCCCAACACGTACCCTCACCCCTTACTCAGAACCTCGGTTTCCGGATGTCCGAAACCGTTGGCGCACGAGAGTCATTCAATACACGATATCCGATAATGTCGGTATCGGTATCAAATGCAAAGGGACGAGCCCAATAAACTCTGACATCGGAAATGGGCCGTATTTTGTATACGGACCACTACGACATAGAGTGGGCTCGAATGGTTCCGAATAACCACAAAATTCGGTGGCGACTCCACATAGAGCTAAATTTCAATTCGATCCATTCTCATATGGAGATTCATTCGCCTACCGAAACCCGCGCGTGGCCGCGTCGGGGTGGACCTATGTCATGTCCACAAAGTCATGTGAACTAATTGATCTGGAAGTGAAGATTAACTTTGGGTTTCATTAGCTATGAAAAATGTGACTTCAAATCTGTTTTTGCAATTTGATTAACTTCTTTTCTTCCGTCCTCATGGATGGATCTCGACTTGCCACTATCACATTATTTGCATTGTGTATGTTGAGTCTTATAAATTATTGTTTGCATGGGAGTTCGCGATACTCCCCATCAATTGTACAGTCTTACCTTTCAATTTTACTGTGAATAGGTTTCGAATTCGGACCCCCTCCCTACTATCGTGGCATTATGATTTATGAATAACGACGATCAATATAAAGGTCATGTTTGACAAACAACAGTAGCAAATTCGTAATAGTGGATAACAATAGCAGAAAACGGTTATGAGATTGTATTAGCAGGTTTGACTATAAACTTAAATTAGTGGAATCAAGAAAGGTTGTTTGTTAATTAGCAAATTAGAAGTGAATCGAGTTGTTTTCAAATATAAATCCAATATGTTGTTTCAATATGCTCCTATTATCAGCATATTGAAAAACATTGGATTTCGGCCAATATGTTATCGCAATATGCCGTTTACCAAACACAAGAAATTACTAGTTTGATGATCAATGTACTATTTAGGCTGAAATCTATTAATTTTTTCCTAATATGCCAAAATGATCTAACGTCGTGAATAAAAGATGTAGTGTGGGTTCTTTCTCATCCCAAACGAAACAAAGAGCCCATTCTCCTCTCACACGATCATCTTATATTACATTTACGTTTCCAATATCTTTTTTCGTGATTAAACTTTAATCGTTGATGGTCGTAACCAACGAAAGAAAACGGACCTTCTAGAGGATCCTAATTCTAAAAAGATGGTGGCGGACCGTCCATGTACAACCAGGAAACGAAGAACTATGTATGTATTTCTAGGGAAAAAATAAACCCCCAAATTTTGTATAGTAGTTCTCTGTAATCAATCAATCACACAACTTGCATTGCCCATCCAATTAATTCATCTCTCTCCTTCTTCCTCTCTCTCCGGTGGTGTGATTACAGAGGAGGTAAGTTGTCGATTTTCTTGTGTTACTTCCTACACTTGTTTCTTTATTTACTTCAACTTTCTAGTAATCACTCTTTCACCGGAACTGGGTTTTTGTTCTTTAGATTTACTCCTCGATGTGCCTCCACTCGTTGATTCCCATCTCTTTTCGTTTTTGTTTCTTTGATTTCTGTTATTCAGTGATGCATCTTGAGTTGTTACTTTGAAATTGTAACTTTTCGCCATTGTTTTGGAGGTAATTTGGAGTTAATAATTGGGCATTAGGTTATCGTTCATTTGTTGCATTGTGGCTTCAGTGCTGCTGCTGCAGGATTGAATGCATAAACGGTTGAATTGTGTACTTATGATGCTTCTGAGTTGAATACTTGTGCTTTTGATGTGGGGTGTGTTTATATTTTCGATTCGAGTTATGTTTTGTGGGTGTTTGATTGAGATTATTGGGTTTATTTGTTGATTTTGAACATGTTGGTGATCCTTTTACTAGGGTTTTATGATGTTTTTTCTAGACTTGTGTGAATTGGGAGCGATTTTGAATATGTTGGTGATCCTTTTACTAGGGTTATGATGTTTTTTCTAGACTTGTTGTGTGAATTGGGAGCGATTGGGAAACCCGATGTTGTTTTGATGAATTCTGGATTTGAAGTGAGGTTGAGAATTGAGATAAGCCTATTTAGGTTTTCTGTGGATTGGGAATTCTGATCTCAGGGAAGTGAGAAAGCGATACATATAGGCTTTTGGCATGCATTTTTAATGTGAGCGTAGGTCACGATTTGTGCTGTGTTGCTGTTGGGATTTGATTCATATCTTAAAGCTCATGAAACTGAAAGTCGGTAGTGCATTGTCAATAGGTTCATTACTTTTCCCCATTTGATTCAGCTGGCCAGTCGTTTTAACCAGACGAATTTTGTTTGCAGTTAGGTGTTTTTGTGCCGGTGCGCCTTCCCCCATGTACGGAAGATTCAAGAAGGCCGAGGCTTTGGAGCCCTTCTCCGTCACGAAAGCTACTCCCAAACCCCCTCCTCCTGCTCCGATTTCCCAACCTAGTTCATCTTCATCTTCCTTTACTCCACCTCCCCCGCAAACTCATGTCTCTGACACGGATACACCCCGACTCACCCAAGTTGGCGGATCTCAGTCTACTTGGCAGCCTCCTGATTGGGCCATAGAACCTCGCCCCGGTCTTTTTTACCTCGATGTTTTGAAAGATGGAGTTGTCCTCGATCAAATCAACCTCCACAAGCGCAAGCACATCTTTGGTAGACAGTTCCATACGTGTGATTTTGTTCTTGATCACCAGTCTGTGTCTCGTCAGCATGCTGCTGTTGTTCCTCATAAAAACGGAAGTGTTTTTGTCGTGGATTTGGGATCTGCCCATGGTACCTTTGTTGCTAACGAAAGATTAACCAAGGACTCTCCGGTTGAACTTGAAGTAGGCCAGTCGTTGCACTTTGCTGCTTCTACTAGAACCTATGTTTTGAGGAAAAACGAAGCAGCTCTCTTTGCTCCTACTCTTTCGCTTGCAGAGATCAATTTGCCTCCAACCCCAGACCCTTCTGACGAGGAAGCTGTCGTTGCTTATAATACCCTGTTAAACCGTTACGGTATTAACAAATCAGATCTCTCCAGGTCTACAGATGCTGTTGCTGAATCAAGATGTAAAGATGACAACCCATCACAAGAAAGACCAATCAAAAGAATGAGGAAGATGAGAGTTGCTTTCAGAGACCAGGTTGGGGGTGAGCTGGTTCAAGTTGTTGGTGTTTCCGATGGTGCTGATGTAGAAACACAACCTGGCCCTCTTGGCCTAAAAGAGGGAAGTCTTGTGGGAAAATATGAATCGTTAGTGCAATCTACCGTGATACCAAAAGGGAAAGAACATTCATTAGTCAAGGAAGATATTATTTCTCATAAAGGTGTCACTGATAAACTACAACAAGCATTGGCCAAGGTAAAAAATACTAACAATTCAAAGAGTGGCTTGTTTGGTGACCTGTATGGAGATTCCTCCGTAAAGGTGGGTTCATCGTGGGCAAACTTGTCTAGTAGCTCTGGGGGTGGGGAACTGCTTCCGTCCAAAAATGTTGTGGCAAAGGCTGGTGATTCTTCAAGTGCCTCATCAAGAGGTGGTAACAGTCTTACCACTGATGACGACGATTTGTTTGGTGACTGATTTTAGGTAAGCTGAATTTTACTGAATGTTTTCTACTTTTTACCGGATTCTCAATTGCCATTGAAGCGGAATATACACAATCATATTTATGGTGCTGTACAATCATATTTATGGTGCTGTATTCCGCACTTAAAAGAGGATTTTCGGTTGTACCATGTACGAAGTAGTAGTTTGTTTCCACAGATTTGACCATCTTGACTTGGGCCACAATCCTCGGTATGAAAGTCCAGTTCCAGAGCAACAATATTTTGTACTAATGTTTTGAAGTCATGACATTCTGCTGTAGAGTATTTTTGAGCATATGCTACTATGTTAGTAACTTTCTCGTCCTACCATCCATTTCCCTAGTTGATGCTCTTAAATCTAATGCTGGTCTGATCATGATTGTTGCTAGAGTGCTAAATGTTTTTCCTCCCTAATCCTGGGAAGTTATAAATACTCTCGCTAAGTTGCTCTCAGTCAAAGTAAAATGGCTAGGGTCTAATCGTCTATATCCTGAGCAATTGGAGCACTTCTAGCTTGGCTTGGCTGGCGTCTGTTATCTTTGGAAAAACGATGCTCAGATATCATTTCAACTATTCATTTAGGGCGGCCATTTATGTTCATAACGATGCTCAGATATCAGGAGAACTCAGCTTATAACTTTTGCTGTGTTATGGCTTTCCAGCATAAAAAGTTCATGTTTTAGTTTTGATGCTTTTCCATAGTAAACATCCAGTGTAGCTGAACTGCGAACTGCAGGATCACGTTGTTCCGAATTTGCTTCTTGAAGATAAGAAGGGCGTGAAAAGGGGGTTGTATGAAGTAGTGGAAGCTGGATAGCTGTGAGATTGGTTCGATCGCTGGATATATTCTCTGAACTAGGTTTGATATATCTTGTTTCATGATTGATTAAATTTGTTCAGCTTTATGAAAAATTTTAATGGCAGAGGCTGTGAGTTATGTTAGGAAGGATGGCAGCTATAGTTGCTCTTGGAAATTGTTAGTTTTGGTTTACAATACGGAATCTATCATCTACTCCGTATGTTGTTAGTGTTAGCGTTGGACCAAGGTGAAACAAAGCAAAATGAGCAGTTGGTGCAACCTTTGACATAATTTTTGAGAATTGAGTCTTTGAGATTGTCATTTAGCATTCAGGAGTTGTATGCACTTGGTTGATCAATTGGTGAAAATGGTCAGAGCGATATGGCGTGATTCGGAAATGATGGATGATGGAGGTTTTTTATTTGTTCATGTTCATTACTGTTTTTATTGATTTCAACTTGTTATGCAGGCTATGTGTTGGAACAGGTCGGGTCCTGCCCCAAATTGTAACATACTGTATTGAAAGCATATGGTCTATTTTGAGAAACTTGATACAGCACAATTGTAGACTGTGTCTTTTTGGCGAAGATCACCTGATATTTACCCCTTTCTCGAATCCAATAGTTATTGGGTAAGACGAGACATTTTCATTCTAGTTAGTCGCTTTCCTAATTTATATTGTTGTTGTCTTAGAAGACAATTTGCGCTCCTTTTAGTAAATTTCCAGTCATCTCAACTCTCAAGTCCTCATCAACCCTCATCTCCGTGACCAATTGCTACTCTGACGACCTCACCAAACCACCGAGGACAACTGCCAACTCCACCATCCGTCCACCCAAAACCATTGCCTCCTTACCTAACACACCCCGTTCTGATGACATCCATAACTTAGCTCGTTCCTCAAAAACCCTCCCCACTCATCGAAAACCCAATCTCGCCATGAACGTGGAACGCTTTCATGCCTTTCAAACCGAAGGGTGGATTGAGGGTTCGAGTGTTGATATTCGGGGTGATTGTGGTGGTTTAGGAATTAGGATTGCGATTTAATGAAGTACGAGCAATAATGTTCGGCCTCTGAATGTAATAGTAATAATCCCTTGTTGTATATAAAGTGGTGAAAGTTAAGTAGAGGTCAATTTCAGGAGGTTGGTCGATGATGATGACATGATAGGAAAAAGTCATGGCTGAGAAAGACTTTTCGTAGACTACCCAATGGCCAATGGCTCACTTTTGTACCACAACTTACAATCTGCCAGAACGTGGTGTCGGCACAATCATCCTCGAAGTGGGTTGGTAGACGTTACAGTCCCCATTTCACCTACCTTGTCCAACGCAAATTATTACCTAAATCGAAGAAATTGGGAATCATCAATAATGTTGCAAAATCCTGAGCAACCCTTCTTACTAGCGTAAGTTTGTAACATTTCCTACAGGAAGAATTTATAATTACCCTGACTTGGCTAATTAGTTAGTTGCTCCTACTAGTTAGCGTTAAGTAGGAGGTCGAGTCCATAAAGGATGGATAGTTATGTTCCATGTCTCGATTCCGAATATCGATTAATATATTAAAGAGAGGACCTAGGGTTGGTTGGGTGATGGGACGAGTTGAGGTCAAAATGTGCGAGATCGTGTGTAGTGTGGATTAAATTACGCCCTTTTGGAATTACGGCGTCCCATGCAAGATTAGTCGGGCATCCGCAACTTAATAAGCCAACCTACCAAGCAATATGCACATGAGTATAGAGCTCGTGCATGTATGCACAATTGTATATAGTACTCGTATGATTTACTTTATAAGATAAAAAACTTTCTTTTACATTTAAATCTTTCTATTCGTTATTTTTTTTTAGTTTCCTTGTTTATTTTAGAACTCAACCTTTAATTTAAATAAAAAATATGTGTATATTTAATAAAGTGTTTAAACGGAAAATGTATTTAATGTTGAAAAATGTATTGTTGAAATCAGATCGTAAAACTTGAATTTGATACTCGTATGAAATAAGATTACTCTAACGTGCAAGTCTTTATCAGTTGTCCCACATCAGTGGTGCTATAATGAAAGATCACTTTTATAAGTATTCATCCACCATAGTACGAGATCTTTTCGGAAATGGTTTATGAGTAAATTCGCGAGGGCTTCAAAGCGAACAACATAGGCTCGCTAAGAACAAGACTTAACAAAATTGACCAGCCCCGAGTTGGACCCGGCCTAAACAAGTTGGTATCCATAAAAAGTTGGAAATAACAAACCGAAAATTATCCGATCTAACCCGAAGTCAACCCAATTTTATAATAATCCGAAAATAAACCGACTCGACTCAGTTGACCCGTTTACGGGTGATGACTCTAACAAGGTTGTTGCCAAAGGAAGTTAATACTAATGATGGCTTTAAAATCGATTTTGGGAATGATAAAATAGTTAAGATACCAAAAGAACAAAAACAAAAACAAATCCGTAAAACACTCATCACTATCACTCACCAACCAACTTTGGCTCCCTAAATAAAAGAAGAACCCCATCTCATCGCATCTCTCTACATTCTCACCTCATCTTCTTCTTCTTCTTCTTCTTCTTCCCATTTCCATCTCCATTTCCAGGATGAAGGTGATAGAGAAGATACGAGCAGCAGAAGCAGAGAACAAGATCCTCTTCTCCTTCGAATACTTCCCTCCCAAGACCGACGATGGTGTCGACAACCTCTTCGAAAGAATGGACAGAATGGTTGCCCACAACCCTTCCTTCTGCGACATTACATGGGGCGCTGGCGGATCCACTGCCGATCTCACCCTCGAGATCGCTAATCGGATGCAGAACATTGTCTGTGTTGAGACCATGATGCATCTCACCTGCACTAACATGCCTGTTGACAAGATTGATCATGCTTTGGACTCCATTAAAGCTAATGGACTCCAGAATGTGCTTGCTCTTAGGGGTGATCCTCCTCATGGTCAGGATAAGTTTGTTCAAGTTCAAGGCGGATTTGCTTGCGCTCTTGATCTTGTATGTTTCTTTTTTTGTGCTACTTCTCTTCTTTTGATAATTTCTCGTATGAGACGGTTTCATGGTAATTTTATCGATCTCGTGGTTTGTTTTTGTTTTGAGGCATTGGTAGATCTGATTTTTGTGTGTTTTGATTGATTACATTACGATTTGGTGTTAGGGTAAGTCTAGGATAGATGATCTTCGATCCAATTCGATATGGGTTGATTCCAGATTGTCGGTGGGTGAAATGTGATTGAATTAACATATGGGAGTTGAGTTTTGGGAGTGATTTGACATGGGATTATGCCTTTATCAATGATGTTAAGTCTCTTGTCGCGTTAAAAAGGATGGTTGACCTGATGTGCGTAGGTAGAACTGTTGAAATAAAGCAAATTAGAGCGGTTCAGACCGGACTGGACTGCTAGCTATCGAGGTTGATTCCAGATTGTCGGTGGATAAATGTGATTGGGTTTAATACATGGGTCTTAACTCTTGAGCCCGGGGAACGATTTGACATGGGTTATGAGTAATTTTGTCAATGATGTTAAAAAGTCTATTGTCGTGGTAAAAAGGGTGATCGACCTAGTGTGCGTAGGTAGAACTGTTGAAAAATAGGTAAATCAAAGCGGTTCAGATTGGACTGGACCGGTAGCTATCCGGGTTGATCTCCCGTTTTTTAGAATAAAGGAACGGTGAACAGCCTTTATTTGTATGCTCTTGTTGCTGGCAGTTGGGTAATGTTGTTGATGTTCTGTTTTCGTTTATTGCAGGTTAATCATATGAGGAAAAAGTATGGTGATTACTTTGGGATTACTGTTGCTGGTTATCCAGGTTGGTTGTGTGAACTATAATTCCGTTCTATACATTCATTTCGTAAATGTATATTTTGGAGTAGATTTCTAGGAGTGTAGTAGTTGTATTTTGGGAATGTGAAGAAGCTTGAGCTGTGATAGTTGTTGAGTTTGGTCTGTATGTAAATTGTTCAATGCATTATTTGCTCATACTTGATGCCACTAGCGTGTAGGTTGTTTATGTTTATTTCAAACAGTAATCAGAGCTACGATTGTTTTTTGGTAATGCAGCATCGATAGCAGTTTGTGATCTCTGAATTTTAAAATATGCTTCAAGTTGTGGGATGTATGGAATTGTATTGTTTAGGTTGACGTAGGAGTTTGCCTACATGGGTTTGTTTATATGAGTCTCATTCATGGTAAGAATAATTTGATTTATATGTGTCGCGTTCCTACAGTTTCACTTTCTGATAATCAACCACTGGAATGTGCAAGACTCTATTAGCTTCTACCAACAGTTAGTTACGCGTGCAATATCTAAATTTACATTTTTCTTTTGTGAATCTTAGAGGCTCATCCCGATGCTATTGAAGCTAATGGTTTGGCTACAGAAGAATCTTATGCTAGCGATCTTGCTTACCTGAAGCAAAAGGTACTGCTACCACTTTCCCTCCTCTATTGAATTTTCATTTCGAAACTTCACTGAATTTTATGATAACGTGGTGATGTTTTTCTCTCTTTATTCGTCCCTGATTGTTAATGAGTTTCTGCAAATGTTGCAGGTTGATGCGGGTGCAGATCTTATTGTTACTCAGCTGTTCTATGACACTGATAATTTTCTAAAGTTTGTAAATGATTGCCGTCAAATTGGAATCAAATGTCCAATAGTGCCCGGCATTATGCCTATCAATAACTACAAGGGTTTTATAAGGATGACTGGTTTCTGCAAGACAAGGGTGTGTGAATCTGTGCATTATGACTTGACTTGATGTTTACCTGCTTATGATTGACTATGACAAATTTATTTTCTGCTGTCATTTTTTCCTATACCTCACTAATTTATTTATTTTCGGTTTACTTGTGAAATTCTATAGATTCCTCAAGAGATCACTGATGCATTGGAGCCAATCAAGGACAATGAAGAGGCTGTGAAAGCTTATGGCATTCACCTTGGAACTGAAATGTGCAAGAAGATTTTGGCCAGTGGAATCAAGCAGCTGCATATCTATACATTGAACATGGAAAAGTCTGCATTGGGCATTCTACTGGTTCGTTCTCTAGTTCTTTTTGATTTATGAGTCAGATTGCATCGGTTAAAACTTCTATTTCTGATCAATGTCATAATCGCTGCAGAATCTTGGATTGATAGAAGAGTCTAAAATTGAAAGACCATTGCCTTGGAAACGTCCAGCAAACGTAAATCGTGTTAAGGAAGATGTCCGTCCCATATTTTGGTATGTACAGCTCTTCTCAAAGATTAATGTTACAGTATGTTACCAACATCCTCGTCTAACAACCATATATAACATATCGCTGATTTGCTGTTCATGATTATTGGGTGCAGGGCTAACCGTCCAAAAAGCTACATCACACGAACAAAGGCATGGGATCAATACCCACATGGGCGATGGGGTGATGCTCGCAATGCTTCTTATGGAGCATTAAGTGACCATCAGGTAAACACGATAACAGTGTTGTGATTTTTGTCTTTGCAAATCTTGTGGCTAGAGTTGTTAGAATAACTATGCTCAACCACTCTTTCCTCCCGCAACCAGCCATTGTTTAATTGGTGGGTACTGTGAGAGGGGACTGTAGTTAATGTAAACGTGTCAAGGTAAAGTGATTTTAGGTAGCGATTGCTGTTTGGTTCTACTTGCAAAAAGTTTTACTCTCTGACATAACGGATGTAACATAACATGATGAGAGAGATTTAATGCCACGTGTCTCTGTCTATGTTGACAGTTTATGAGACCACGTGCACGTGACAAGAAGCTTCAAGAAGAATGGGCTGTCCCGTTGAAAAGTGTTGACGATATCAATGAGGTGCACTTCTGTTTATGTTTATGGCTGTTAGGGAGTATTATTTTATGTCACATGTTGTATACTCAATGTTTTGTTGTTGTTTCAGATGTTCAAGAATTTCTGTCTTGGTAAGCTGAAAAGCAATCCTTGGTCCGAACTTGATGGTCTTCAGCCAGAAACTCAAATTATTGATGAAAAACTGGGCAACATTAATGGCAAGGGCTTTCTCACCGTTAATAGCCAGCCAGCGGTTAATGGAGAGAAGTCTGACTCCTCAACTGTTGGTAAGTTATCCTTTTTGGTGCAAGTTAAACATGCAGGAACAATGTCTTAAGTTAAAGTTGGCAAAAGTTGTCCCGACCAAAACTTGATCAACGTAACTTGGATATTTGGTGAAACACAACCTACTCAACTCAACCTGAGGCTGAACGGATAACTTATATAGCCGGAAAAAAAATACTCCGTAACTGACCCATGTCATAACAATGACTAAACCCAATTGATGACCCAACATGCCGACAATAATGTAGCTCTCTATTGATCCACAAAAGATCTACTTGATATTCTTGCTAATCATAATCTGAAACTAATTCATTGACCGTGACATCGTAATCATGGAATTATCGTTTCTATTTTTGAAAAAACATGATATGTATGCTTGTAAATTGATTCGGTGGTGACCTTAACCTGACTTGACCTCTCACCTCCACTTTTTATTTTTATTTTTATTTTTGTGGTTCTGGAATATTGGTTTGAAGGCCCCGCAACCCCAAACTCTTTAGCTGTGCCACTGACTGTTCTATCAGTGGTTTGGATAGATTATCCTCAACTGTGTCTCTTCTATTGTAGTAACATGTAAGAAAGCTTGACATGCACTAAAATCCAATTGGGTTTTCCATTCTAAGCTGGTAGCCCTTGTAAAGTTGTATTTTTGGAATCATTTTCTTTTCAATCATTTGCGTTTGAATATTATGTGCCTCAGATATAACTTAAGGTAATGAATGGGGCATCTAGGTATGCCGTATGCCACATTCTGTTTTTATTTTAAAATTTATTAACAAGATGCTTTACCCCTTAAACCTTGGAATTTTTCAGCGGTTATCACAACAGATTAGGAGTTGTTATAAACATGGACTGATGTATACAGCCTGTTACAAATTTGCCACGAGCCTCGCATATAATAAGTCGCAGATGTTGCTTTTCTCCCTAAGAATATGTTATAATCCACCAAACTTAAAACAAGCACAAAACTTTTTTTTTCCTTGCAGGATGGGGAGGGTCAGGTGGATACGTTTATCAGAAGGCATATGTGGAGTTCTTTTGCTCAAAGGAGAAGTTGAACTCCCTTGTTGAGAAATGCAAATCTCTGACATCGATTACCTATATGGCCGTCAACAAAACAGGGGATTGGATTTCAAATGTCGGCCAAACCGACGTGAATGCTGTGACTTGGGGTGCTTTCCCTGCCAAGGAAATCATCCAACCAACTGTTGTTGACCCTGTCAGTTTCATGGTCTGGAAAGATGAGGCTTTTGAAATTTGGTCCAGATCTTGGGCTGCCCTATACCCAGAGGGCGACTCATCCAAGAATTTACTTGAACAGGTTTGCTTTTCTCCTACCTTCTGCTCTTCATGATTTAAAACACACTAATCTGCCTTGTTTTTACGTTACTTTGACACTTCACTTCATCTACGCAACCAAGTTGCGGTAATAAGACAGCCTCATAAGTATGGCGTGAAAATGTGGAATGAGTTGGGAGTTTAGCGAGACTTGTTAAAAAATGTGGGCGTTGATGCAGGTACAAGGGAGCTACTACTTGGTGAGCTTGGTTGACAACGATTACATCAACGGGGATTTGTTCTCCGTTTTCTCAGGTATCTAAGTTACACGGACGGGACAATTACCCTATACAGTAATTTCTTCTGTTGTCAAGGAGACCCGGTTGATGCATTTGTGTCAAATGGCGATGTTATGTTAGTTATTCAAGGTTCATTTTTATTTTAATTCACGGTGTTTTGGTTGTAATTCTGTTGTAATCTCGAGGGATTTTGCTTTCTCAATTCTCCTAAAAGTCCCAAATGCACATTGCATGGCGAGTTGCTTATAGTATATCTCTTGTACCTTTTTTTCCCATATATAATGTTAGATCTGTGTTTTGTTTTTTTAAGTATCTCGTCACGTTATCCAGAATCAGAAAGACAATAAGTAATAGAGTAATAACTAATAAAAAGATGAAGCGAGTTAGTATTCGTAGGATGTCAACTCTTAGCTGATTTGGTTGATCAATTTGAGTACTTCATTCAACCTAATCATCTTAGAGTTTAACTAATGTTAACCAATAAAGCCAACCTTGAAAAATCGATAAAAAATATCTGGAACTTGATTTAATCCGAAATTAATCAATATAACTAAACGATGCCCCAACTTGGTAACTTTCAATTTAGTCTCTATTCAGGGCCGGTCAATGAAATTTGGAGGCCCTGTTCGACTTTAATATGGAGGCCCTTAGTACATTTTTTTAAGTAATTTTTTTTGTTACTAGTATTTTTTAATCGGAAAAAAATTAAACCATAATAAAAATTTTTTAAAACAGTATTTTTACCAAAAATAGTTAACGAATTAAAAGAAACATGTATTCACTCGTAAACTAATTTTTTAACGTATCATATTTGCACCCAAATACTCAGTAATTTGGATATTAAAAAATAATTTTCACAATTTATTTTTTAAATTTAATTGTGACAAATATTTCACGGCCGGAATATATCGTTATTAGGTTGTTTATTTTGTTTTTTATTTGACATAATTTAGAAATATAAATTATTTACTTAAATGATTTATTTCTATAATCGTGAATATCAAACCAGACTTTATTTAAATGTTAAATTACTAATATTCAAAAGAATTGTCACAATTTATTTTTTAAAATTTAATTGTGACAAATATCTTGCGGGGTATATAGTTATTATGTTGTTTATTTTGTTTTTTATTTGACATAATTTAGAAATATAAACTATTTGCTTGAATGATTTATTTCTATAATCGTGAATATCGAACAAGACTTTATTTAAGCTTAAGTTAACACGATGAGTAATATAGAAATCGAATCCACACCCATTTGCTAATTTTGTACTATAATCAATACTATTAATATTGAGGCTCTTCACCTACTTGGGCCTCGGTTCCTAGAACCGAATGGATCACCCTACGGGCCGGCCCTGTCTCTATTTGTTTATGATACTTTGAATTATTATATGCGAAATTGAAAAGTGTCACGACCATTAAGTCTAGTTTTAAATTTTAAATCAAGAAAATTATGATTCAAAATTTAGCTAAACTAATGTTAACTTGACCTGAACCGATCCTTACTTGGCACAACACAAATTGATAAAAGTAGCTAACATAAATGAACTCGATCGAAATCAAAATGAAAGCGAAAGTAAGGTCATTAACTTGATCCAAAACCGAACTGAATGATTCGTTTGTCAGGTCTTTACGTATACCGTGGTACTAACCACCGATAAATGTAATCCATAGTTCCCAACCAGGCAACCATCGTAGATTTTTGTAATGAACCGAACAATCCCTGAGATTATAAATTTTCATTTTAAGGTTAATTTTTTTTCCCTATATAACAAACCCTTAATCACATTACAATAGAGGGAAAGAATTTGAACCTTACACCGGTAATCTACCTTACATGTATTTTAAGTTTTAAGCATTAAATTAACACATTTTAGAGGAGGGTGAGGCAGCTCCTAAACACAAATTCTTGTTTGTGACGGAGATATCATACGGCTCAAATAGGTACTAAGCAGATGGGATAAGACAAAAGTGAGATTGGTGGGGCCTTTGATCTTTTTCCCGGTATCTCTTTGACCCGTCTTAAGCTATCCGTCGCAAAAGAGATCAACTGGCTGGCTCCTAAAATCGTGTGAGGAAAGTAGGAAGAAATAAAGATTAGGAGTGAGACGGGCACTTTTGGAATTTGGATTAGGTAGATGGGGTTGCAATTGCAAATGTTGCATACTTAACCCATACGGAATTACGGATCCTCTCATTAATTAATTAATTAATTAAATCAAAACAAATACCTTCCCTAAAACTTTTGTTTTCATTTTGGCCCCCAAATCTTCAGGAAAAAAGATACTGTAAAAATCAAAATCAGAAAATAGTGCCAAAAAAAGAGGGAGGGAGGGAGGGAGGATCAGGAAATTAATTGTGGAATATCCAAAAAAAATGGGGGTATTCTCCAATAAAATCTCAAGGGATGAACTTCAGCCCGCCGATCATATTTATTCCTGGAGAAATGCCTACCTCTACTCTCATCACGGTTTCTTTCTTTTCTACTTTTACCTACCTTTTTAAAAAAAAAAAAAACTAAAAATTCAATTAATTTTGGGATTTATTTGATCCATTTACAATTTTGGGTATTGATATGGGATATTAATGTGTTTTTGATTACTTTTGTTATTTTTTTATTGTTTTAAATTTGGATTCTTAATGCTTTTTTAAGATCTACTCACTTTTGATTTTCCCCCTTTTATTCAAATGTGAGCGATTATAATAATAATAATAAGTGGGAAAATCGTAGTGGAGTGGAGTGGAGTAGAGTAGAGGGAGTACATGAAATGAGATTTTTAGGATTTTGAGATTAATGGGTTTCGATTATTTTTTTAATTTCAGAAAACCCGTGTTTAGGGCGGTTAATCTGAATCTCCTTTATGATATACGAGCATTTTTGAAGTTGAATTTTAATGTATTGTACTGTGTTGATAATGAAATGAGTAAGTGTTAAACGACAAGAAAAAATAATTGGAGATTGTTTTCTTCTCAAGAGGAGTGATTATTGATTAATTTGTTTGCACCCGCACCTGTGCAAAATCATCACGAACAACAAAAATAAAAAAATATTGTTAGCCAAAATCATCGAAATGTGATGGATTAGGCAACCATGATGTGTATCGATGTAGGTGGAATATGCTTGTGTTTGTCTGAGCCATTTTTTTCGAGCTAGGAGTATCAGCTTACATTGCCAGAATATTTAGGTGGGATATGAAAAGTCGTAAATTTGCGTTGTCAAAACAAACATTCTCTTAATGTTGAGGGAGGATAGCATTTGGGGCACTTTGGATGAAGTGTAGCAGCTTGAAACTGCGATTTCTTCTTTTTCTTTGCTCGGAATGTAATGATGTAGGGACTTGCATTTCTTTCGTGTCTCAACACCTCAAAACTGCGATAAGTCTGTGTACAAGATAACACTCAATTGTCCCAATGGAGGGTTGTTATCACCCTCGTTTCAGTCTATCAGCTTCCACAGCTCATGGATCCGATGCGTGAGTGTGTTCCATGAGGGGTAATCTTGAATAGATAGCTCCTCCACTAGCTCTCCTGTTGACACATGCCTTATTGTTTCATATCTAAGACTGCTCATATAAAGGTTTATGTTTTCTAACACAATAGTGCTTCTTATTTATCAGGAATATATACTGGTGATGGAAAAGTAATACACTTCACAAGAGGACCAGGTCAAGAAGTCGGTACAGGAACCGTCTTGGACCGTGTCATCTTCAGCTCCTCCCCTTCCTCGGAGCGCCAATCCCGAACTCCATGCCCAGTATGCGGTGACCAGTCAGAGCTAAGTGGGGTCATCTCATCCTGCCTTGATTGTTTCCTTTGGGAAGGTGAGCTTTACCGTTTCGAGTACGACGTCTCAGTTCCATTCTTCCTCGCCAAAGCACGTGGTGGGACCTGTACGCTCGCCCCTTCGGACGCACCAGAAGATGTTCTCAAACGCGCTTTTTTCCTCCTGGAGAAAGGTTTTGGCGGGTATAACCTCTTCAAGAACAACTGTGAAGATTTCGCTATTTACAGCAAGACAGGCCTGCTTGTAATTACTGACCTTAGTGTGGGAAGAAGTGGACAAATGACCTCCATTGTGGCTGCTATTAGTGCAGTGGTGTCTTCCCCTCTGAGATTCCTGACCACTAGCTTTAGCGGGTTGGCCGCCGTGGGTTGTGGTATGTATTGTGTAAGCAGGCTTGTGTCTGATGTCGGAGCCAGGCGAGACGTGATGAGGATTTCTGTGGAGACACTTGTGAATCCTTGTGCAATGGTTCAGGTGGACGAGACTTTAACTCCGCTTAGTCTCCTGTGTGACAAGGCTGAGCCAGCTGAGGCCGTAACCGTGAAGGAGGCTCCTGCTGCTGACTTAACTGTCACAACCAAAGCTGCAGATTGTAAAGAGGACTAGTATTCTGCGGTCTTCAAGGACAGTGTTGATGTACTTGTGTATTTGGTCACCTTTTTTCTTTCTCTTTTTTTATCGGATGACGATGGACATATTTATCTTAAGTGCTCATGGATGCAAAGGATGTGAAGATTTCGACTTGAAATTCATGGGTTATAATTAAATCGTCACGAATTAATGTTGGTGTTCATGTAATCATGTGTTGTATTTATTCACTTGAATTGTGGTAGACGTACTATTTTCTTTTTGGATAATGCATGTTTCTTTTAAGTTAGAAATGCATTTATGTAAGTTACTCATGAAATAGATATGAAGTATTTTGGATTGTGATTAAGACAGAGGTATCCTGATAATATGATTAAGTGATACTCGTATATATTTTTCAAAGATCTTCACATAAATCCTTCCCTACATCACCTCGACATATATTCTTTCCCAACGAGTAGGTCTACTTAGAGACGGTTTTTCATTAGGTAGTGATATCAAACCTAATAAAAATAGGTGTTTCGGGATGTCGTAAAATCTTTTCACTAGAGTTAAAACTTTTGACTAGTACTGTTAGAACGAATTTCGGCCATTTTTCGCCAAACAGAGTCTGATTAGTCTTGAGTCTTGTCATAATCTTCCATTAGTCGGCGCAACAAAGAAACATCGCAGAAGAAAACCCAAAGGATTTAGAATGAAATCAAAAGCATCAAAATTCCAATTAATATGGCCTTTCTTCTTCATCTTCATCATCCACATTATCGGAATTTTGCTCTTCACTCGCGGCTTTCTTCTCACTCGTACTGAACTCCCTCATTTCAGCACTTGCGACGACATCTCCCATTCTCCTTGTTCTTCATCTTCATCTTTTTCGCAAGGCATTGGTAACAGTAGCAGTAATGGCAATGGCAATGGCAATGGCAATGGCAATGGCAATGGAAGTTGCTGGACTAAACCGTCCATTGATCGCCTCGTTATCCTCGTTTTCGATGCGCTTAGGTATGCTCTTCGATTACGTTTATTCACTTGCATTTTGCTGTCTTTGAGCTTTTTTCGCTGTTTAATTCTTCGAATTTTGATTATTACAGGTTTGATTTTGTCGCGCCTAGTAGTTTTTTTCCAGGTAGGTTACTTTTATCTCATTCATCATTGGACTGATTATTACTCGGACTCCCTCCGTCTCGTTCATTTGTTTGCTTTTATATTCATTGTGACGAGTATTTTAATCATCAAATGCAAACAAATGAACGGAACCGAGAGAGTATTAGTTTACTGATTACTGTTCTAATTTGTTAGGATGAGTTGTTCCTGATTTTTTTGTTGATTGGAACTGAATCTGTTCATGATTGTTGATCTCTGATGAATTTGCTTTATTGATCATTTATTTTAGAGTTATAGGACATGATCTATAGAAAATTGGTTGAAACGCGAATGTCAGACTGAACTCGTTTGTTTTAAGGGTTTGAAGCATACACAGTCGGCATTAATTACATTCTTAATACATTGGCTATGATCTGAGTTAGGTATATTGTCCCTTAAGACGGAGGTATCCAGGACAACAGGTTCGAGGTTCAATTATTTCCCTCTTTTAGTGTAATGCGATCGCAATTCGCTGAACAAAAACAAACACACAACAATAGCCAAATGGTAACGGCTCCTGTTATGTAATTTTTTTTTAATAAGTACTATGGAGTACTATAGAGTATTAATGGACCTACATGGAGTTAGACCTAGCAAACGGATCCGTTATACATTTATGGCTGGGTTTGGTTTCAACACTATTTCGGATGTGCTGTTATCGTGTCAGTCTCACTTGGGGAACTGGTCACTTTGGCTCGTGTCATATTCAGGGGCGAGTCAGGTCCGTTGGGTAATTTTGGGACAGTGGTTTAAAAGGTTAATTAGTAGTGATAAATTGACTTTTGAAAGTATATTTGAAAAATTACATATTTATTGAGCAATAGCTAATCCTTCTTGCAGAGAAGAAGCCATGGATGGATAAGCTACCAATTCTACAAAAGTTAGCTTCTGAGGATGGAACATCGGCTAGGATTTTCAAAGCCATTGCTGATCCACCTACAACCAGTTTACAACGTTTAAAGGTGAAGGTCTTCTGTCACTAACATGTTGTGTTTAAAGGCGGACACACCTTCAACACTATGTTGTTGGCGTCCTGGGACGAAAAGTGCAATTTTTAGGATAGGAATTATGAAGATCAAAGGGGTTCGGAAATATTTTTGGAGTTAGATTTTTCTAAATCAACTGCTAGTTGCATCATCTGTTTGATGCTGTTTCTTTGTCTGATACACATTGTACTCTCGTAGTTTACATGTGTTGTCTGCCATTTTTTATTCTAAAATTAGTAAGTGGATCAAATTCCCTTGTGTTCAAACAGTTAAAGCTCACGACTGGTTGTCATGTCTTTTATCTAGGGCTTGACAACTGGTGGATTACCAACTTTTGTAGATGTGGGAAACAGTTTTGGTGCTCCTGCAATTGCTGAGGATAACTTCATCCAACAGGTTTTTTTTCCCTTATCTTTGTGTTTTGTCTTTTTTCAAGTTGACTGAAGTTTTGATTCCATTTGCATCCAGTTGGGCCGAATAATCGCTGTTTTTCAACTTTAGAACATGATATGTTGACATAAAATGACTCACTAAGCGCTCAATGCTTCTTGTTTTGTGAAGTAGCAAAATGTCAATGTGTTTTACGATGCAAATTTTATATCATGGGTTATGGTCACCCACTCTCTGTTTTTTTAACGCAAGGTAAGGGCGTAAGGCTCTGTACATTCAACCCCCTGCCCCCAGAGGCGGGAGTCATTGGGTCACTGGTGTAATGTAATTGTTGCTGTACAGGTCTGCCTGTTGACTTATGGTCTTGTTGTTTATTTGATAATAGTTATCTTCATACAGTACTGGGTGAAATGAGATCAGTCTGGCCATTCATGTTTTGTTTATGAGTGCAGCTTGTGGAAAATGGAAAACGAGTGGTGATGATGGGTGATGATACATGGTTGCAGCTATTCCCTCACCATTTCGAGAAATCTTTCCCATATCCCTCTTTCAATGTTAAAGATCTGGATACGGTATTTACTACAGTATTATCTTATTTGCGACATCTTTCCACTGGATTTTACAGAGTCTAAACTATGAAGCTATGCTATTAGTGAAAACTTGACATTCGAAACTTTTGTCCTCATTACTTCATGTAGGTTGACAATGGGTGTATTGAGCACTTGGTTCCATCTCTTAACGATGGACAGTGGGATGTTCTGATTGCTCATTTCCTTGGAGTGGTATGTTAGTCTAATTTTATGCTCAAATTTTCTTCAATGTATTATTGCAAACTTGCATGTTCAATTGTTCCGAGAGAAGGTTTGTAGCTTACATGTATGTGTGCATCTATTTATGTTAATATGTCAGTAGCAAGTACACATCCTAATTTATGCATGAAAGATTGAAAGTAAAAGGACCATTAAGTTTTTTGGTCTATCTCTTTCTGTTGCATTGGCTAGACCCTCTGTGCATCATTCTAGTATGATATAACCTTAAAGCTAGTGAACAAAAATTAAAAGATGCCTCTATAGCGATTTATATTTTTCACAGAAGTATTGATATAGTACTCGTATTATACAGCTCTATGCTGTGGTCTGTGGTACCCTAGGAGTTCCCTTGTTCCTGTACAATCTAACTACCCACGACCTATGATGTGGCTTTACTTTATTATGGCCATCTGGTGTGTAATAGATTAATAGTGCTTTGTTACTTCTTGGGTGGCATAGTACTTGATTAGAGTAACCAGCCTTTAATATATAGAGTATTTTTTAAAACTTGTGAATTTGTGATGACATCAACAGTAGCATTAGCCCAGTGCCTCTCCCTTGCAAATTGTAAGGTCGGCGGAGTCCGGTGTGTGTATGTGTGTGTTTGCAGCCTTACCCTTGTGTTAGCAACACAAATAAGATGTTTCTGAATGGTCTAAAATGATAATTGCGTCAAGAACTGCATCAATGACTGTAATTTCACAATAAAAAGAAGCGGGGCCAGTTCAGTGAGCCATTTTGATTTGTTCTTTCATAATCTAATACCAGAATAACAAGTCTTGGATTTTTATTCCACTGGAACTTCTGAGGGTATAAAATCCGGAATTATTTCTGTTTGAATGTTGTCATTTCTGTTATCATTGTTACTTCATATCTGTATCACGGATGCGACATATCATTTTAATTTTACGCTCTTGTACCAGGATCATGCTGGGCATATTTTTGGTGTCAATACAGAACCAATGATTCACAAGTTGGAGCAGTATAACAAGATTACGGAGGTAAGTCACCGAACTTCAGCAGTTCAGCGCTCAGCTAACACAAAACAAAATATTACTTGTAAATAAAACTGTGCATCAATGTCTTCAGATAGCTTGGCTTGTTTCTGCACAGATAAAAGAGCCATCAAAATCACTCTTGGACTAGGGCTTGTTGTTATTTTTGTTATTGTTGCATATTTCATATAATTTCAATAGCGGGTGAGTGTTTTATTAGAATAGTTTTTAGCTGGTGAGTGTTTTATTAGAATAGTTTTAAGTCTCATAACTAAATACCCTATGCTTTCCTGATTCTGGCATGTACATTATCTTTCTGGGAGGATTTTTTCTGGTTTCACTATACAAGTAGACATCAAGGTGCGATTGGTATTATTTGCTTAAGAGGCATCTGGAGTTTAGTAACTCTTGAGTCTCTGATAAATAAAAAACCCCAGAAGAAAGCACCACTTGCATTGAATCTATTAAAATCATATATGGTATGTTTGGGAACTTGGATTTGGATTTGAATTCCGGATTTGAAATATTTCGTGCGTTTGGAAACCATGGGATTTGGATTTGAAATTTTACTCAAATCCAACCTAGTTCAAATTTGGTTTTCTCAAATCTCTAGTACAGGGTAGTCATTTCAAATCCGTCCGTTGTCGTTTGTTTGTTTTTTCGCATAATCTTGTCATAATATTTGTTTTTCCATATTCTTTTTTCTCGTATTTGAACATATTATATTTTTTTAATGAAAAATTTTAAAAAATAAAAATTAATGACCTTGACCCGACTTCACCCGCCCGAAATCCAAATCCAAGGGTACCCAAACACCATTTTGGATTTGGATTTGGATTTGAAATCTAGAATTTCAAATACAAGAATTGAAAGCATGAAATTTAAATCAATTCCAAGTATCCAAACGCAACCATAAGGAATTTACTTGCTAAGAGAGATTCAGGAGAGGAAGTCTGACTGTCTATTCATTTAAGGATTTTATGGTTTCTCAATTTTGTTTCTCCGGATCATGAATATTGTCAATCTGTAAAATTTGTGTTGGTTTTGGGCCTCTCTCCATCTTGTCTACTTTGCTGATTTCCACTTTGGTCTGCTTTTATCTTATTGACGATTCATGCTCACCTATAATGTCCTGTACATTCTTACCATGTTTTAATCATGTTACCTAAGCATAATCCCTCCATATTCAGTTCATGCTCTCCATTTGATTGCTGGTCCACCAATGTCAACTTAGATAATTAATTTCCTCCTGCATAGGTAGAGATGAAATGTGAAATTTGTCATGTTAGCTTATTAGAGCAACTTTTCCATATTGTAATAGTTGTAGATATTGTGTAACATACTAATGTGAGAAAATATCAGCTGATGTCCACGTCGTTTGACAACAAAAGCCAAACTGAGACAATAAAGGGATGAAGAGATTACCATTTTAATGTGATGTCTTCAACTGTTTGTTTTTATATCAGGAAGTTGTTGAAGCCCTAAAGAGACAATCAGGGCCAGGTGGCATCCACGAAAATACATTTTTTGTCGTCATGGGAGATCACGGGCAGACGTTAAATGGTGACCATGGTGGCGGAAGCCCAGAAGAGGTGATATGTCCATTTTGCTTTCATCACTTTAGTTGAATATGGGGAGGTGGCTTACGTAGAATTAGTAAAAAGTGAATGGCTTAATTTGAAATCCACTGTAGTTGCAGATTCAGTCATTCAAAAACTGATGTGTATTATATTTATTTAGGTTGAGACATCCATTTTTGCAATGAGTATGAAGAAGGCCCAATCTTTTCTACCACCTGAACTTGATTCAGTATCCTGTGGATTGGACATGGTATTTCTCTTTCACCTGAATGCTGTTATTAGGCATCTTAAAACATAGCACAAAGAGCTCCGCTCTAGGATACTTTGACTCATACTTCTACCTTTGTTTGGTTTTAAACCTCATTACTGGTATGTGCACAATAGTATCTGCATAAGTCATGTTTAAATAAACTTCATGCTCCAATGTTCTTGTTTAGCTGTTATCCAATTAGTCACACTTGTTGAAGAAAATCTATTGGCTCATACTGACTTTAGAGAGTTGTGTACAGAGAATGCTGGCAAAGAGGTGGTTGTGCTGGCAAAGAGATTTTTTTGGGATATTTTACATTGTATCCTATTTTTTTTTTCTATGTTATACCCCTGGTCAAATTAATTTTGCCTCGTGATCACTCTTGGCCGCAAATTCTGAAAGTGGCGTTTTTTTTTTGTTTTAAATCAAATTTCTCGTCAAAGCAATCTATTTGGGGGAAAAAGTCATCAATGTCAGAACTTGCGGCAGAGTTAATGACGGTCAAAGTTTATTCGGTGAAAAACGTTTGAATGACCACAACTTTTACTTCACTTGTCGAAAATGATGATTCTTTTTTTCAAGTTAAAGTTCTCATGAAGATGATGAATTTGGGGGAAAGAATCATCGATTTCGGAGATTGTGACTGTTAACCATTGCCGGTCAAAGTTATGTAGAATTATCTTTTATTTTTTTGATTAAAAACATGTTACAGATCCCTCATCTTAATTGGTATGCACCCAACATGACCTTTCCATGTGCCCGGGCTGTAGCGTGAGAGGCTCTGCTATTATTCTGATGGTTTAAATTTCTGCTTATTTATTTTGTAGGATTCTCAGCAACTATGCATTGGCACCGTTGAACAGGTTAATTTATCTTAATGGTCATGCCATACAGTTGAACAATATTTTCCCTGTTGGTTTTTCCTTATTGCTTCTTCCCAGTAGCGTCTGCCAAAGGTTGAAACCGTTAAGTTAATTACGTCATTTGCCTTTTGCAGATTGATTTTGCAGTGACCATGTCAGCAATGCTTGGTGTTCCTTTTCCTTTTGGCAGGTGCAGTGTAAGCATTTTCTCAATCTCTCTATTATACACCTCCTGGTGCCAAGTTGCTCTGATTCATCACGGTTCTTTTTACAAGAAAACATTTAGTATTATGTTAATGGTCTATCACTTTCCACTTTGTTCTACAAGGCTGTGGTAGTTTCAATACTAGTAGTCCAAAGAATTTTTCATCCCTTTAGTCTAATCCATGAATAAATTGACATTATTTCTAATTTGTATGGGATGATTACATTTGTCGCCCAGTGAGAAGGGCCGTGAGTGTATGTTAATGGTTAAGTCACTCTGTGTTATGAGATAAATAGTCACTGGTTACATTTCATTATATGTGGGCTTTTGTTCACTACAATGAAGACAATGCGAAAAAAAACTGTCGAATAGAGTAAAAAGTACCATTAGACACAATTTATTATCAGAAACGATTTTTGATCTGCAACATAAAAGTGGGCTAATGTTAAATGCCAAAATCTTTTAAGATAGGGTGTTTGACTGTTGCTTGGGCTTCATGGATGGAAAGAAGTGCAAAATATTCCATAAATGCCTGCTGGAAGTCAGGTTTCTAGGGTAGGATCATTGATCTAGACTACTTTTGGCATTACTTTGCAGGGTTCCCCTCCTTCCCAGTCTTTGTGATACTTCTGGGATTTCTTTTAGCCTCCCTTTCTTGTCATGTTGTGGGTCAGGAGTTATGAAAAAAATCACAGAGCATGATATCAGCTGAAAGTTTACGTGACTAACAACTAACAAGTCAAGCTTATTGTTAAAGTGGTAAAAATTGAACAGGTAAATATCATGATATAGTTAAAGTTACATACAACTGAAGGGAATATTGTTAAGTCATTGGATTGCTTCAAAAGTACTCCCTCCGAGTTTCTATCGTTGACACATATTCTTTTTTGAGCTGAGTTTGATCTTTTTCCCTCTTTCCATTTTAGGTCATAAATGTGTGATTCACATTTACCCACCCATTTCTCTCTCTTCCTCCTTTTTTGAGACACTCATTTTCCCCTTCTTATTTTTCACCCAAAAAGTAAATGTGTTAATCTTAGAAACTCGGAGGGAGTAGCAATTGGTGTCAGCATTCTATCATCATTTGTAGTTATGATTCCTTCGCTTTGCCCCTGCTGCTTCACTTTACCATTGGAGGACCTTTTATAAGTACAATCACAGTCAATTAGTTTAGTTTGCTTCATTAATGAAGGATGAAGGAATACTATGTGATATATTCAAACTCAGAGCTTAATTTTTCTTTTCACATAATCACATCTGATTGTTTTCTTGAAGTTCAACACTCAAAGATACTTTGTTGGTGTATGTGATATCAGTCTGCTATTGCCATAGTGTTCGACATGTTGATAGTAGATAGAATGGACATTCATGTAGATGTGATATTACACCCTTATTGTCATATTCCTTGATTGAATTTGGTTGCTTTCTGTCTGATATTTTCCTATGACGAAATGCTCCTTTAGCATTGGACGCATAAATGCCCAACTTTATGCTCTAGGTGGTGGAGCTCTTTTTCCTGAGACAGTTGTGGGGGAAGGTCACAATGGTCCTTCAGCTACTGTAAGATGGATGCAGCATTATGTTGATTCCCTCTGCATCAATGTGTGGCAGGTACGTGATTTATACTGTACTTATCTTTTCCTTGACCATTCTTGCTGTGTTTAAACGATGGAGTTAGCTGAAGTATAAGTGATTTTGCTCTGTCAATGCACAACTGGCGGTTCAATGTTTCTATAATTTTTGTTCAAAGCTTATTTGCCAAGTTCTTCCGTCTCTTTGTATAACTGATAAGGACTGTACAATCAATTTATCTCCAGTTTCTGGCATATCTATGAATCTTTGTGAGAATCTTTATACTGTTTACCTGTAGGCCATTTCCTTTATTCACAATCTTTTTGGCAGTTTTTTGCAAGGATAAAATTTGGAATGTTACGAGGTTCTGCATAACTTAGCTTGATCATGTAACGAAAGCTAATGTTGACATATGCTGTGATGAAATCATTTTTGCACCATTGCAGGTCAAGAGATATATTGACATGTACTCAGCTTCATCGGTGATTGGATTCCCTTCTGAAGACTTGTTGCAAGTACCACACATCTATTCTCAAGCGCAGGAATACAGGTTAAATGTTATGAAAGATTATTCACCCTGCATAGAGGGAAGTTGTGCTTCATCATCATCTGCACTGAAGAAGCAGATTGACATGTATTTACAGTTTCTTGATCGTGTTATTGAGCTTGCACGCTCTAAATGGACAGAATTTAACCTTCCACTCATGGTTGTTGGGCTGTGCACTATATTTTTATCTCTTCCCTTACAAGTGATTGCCTTCAAGAGAGTAGGAAAATTTCACGAGTCCCTGTTCTCTGTTCGAAGTCCCCAGGGGTCCGTTGGATTAGTTTTTGCATTTTTTGTCATTGCGATGCGGGCGGGCAGCGTTCTTTCTAATAGTTATATATGTAAGTGTTTTTTAACCCCTCGTTAATTCCTGCATTGTCAATCATTCAACTGTCTCACAATCTGGTTGTCACATTACGTACTCAGTAGAGGAAGGAAAGGTTGCCATATTTTGCTTGGGGACACTGGCAATCATTGGGTTACGCTATTCGATTATGAAGACAAAGATGCAATTAGAAGTATGCTCCCTGTACTTTCCTTTTATTCAAAACCTTCATCCCATCAAATTACTGTTTTTTAATCATCTCTGAGATGTACAATTTTTTACCTGCAGGCGACATTGTTGTTACTGTTAGTCTGTATGCTGAGATTTATTATGGAATTTGGGCTATCAAAACAGGCAGCTAGCTCTGTGGATGTTGCACCGATGTTTGGGACCTCGCATGATCATTCGTTTTGGAAATTTCTCTCTCTAAGTGTGCCCATACTACCTCTTATTTTTTTAGCATACCTTTTGCAGAGGTATATTTCTGGCAATGTTTGCCAGAGGATCGAAAAGAATGTTATGGTGGGAACCATTCTTTGTTATGTTCTCATCGCCTCACATTGGATCTTTGAAAGTGAACTTCTTATGTTCCCTCCCATACTTCAATATGTTGGAAGGACCTTCATCCCTCGGGTAATATATGCTGTTGGGATTACCCAATTTGTGACTTTGGTGACTTGTCAACTCCTGCTTAGGAAAAAGGCTGCACATGATCAAAATGATCTTACCAGTAAGACAGTTCCCATGCTGTGTACTTGGAGTGCTGGAATAATACTGCTATCCGGCAGACAAGGTTCAGTGTCTGCTCTAGCAACAGTTGGTGCAGGTAGTTAGCTTGTGTCCTTGAAGCTTCTTTGATAAGTCAATCCTGTAACTCTTTTATTCCATTTATAATATCTCCATATGACTATTGTTTGTCAAACGACGTTGACTTTGGTGTAGTTGTAGATGTTTTGACAAATAAAACATGACAAAGTTTACCTTGTTTCTCTACATAATATTTGGAAAATTTAATGGTTAAAATTGACATTGGTTGACCATCAAAGTCAAATGGTGAGAATTTTGGAATGACGGTAGTAGTTTCTAATGACTTTTCTAGAGGTCAAGCTGTAGATTTCAGCCGAAAATTTTGATTTTTTTTGTGTGTTTTTTTTTGTTGCAGCATGGTGCATTATAAGATTAGGAAGCATGGAACAAGATGCCAGGAATGATACTTTGAGCTGTGTTACGAACCATTCTCTTCCAGTAACGCAGTGGAGCCTTTTGGCCGCTGCTCTGTTTTTCTGCACTGGTCATTGGTACAGATATGAGCTGTTGATTGTTATTTTTATCTGACTTGCTCGATTCTAAATTATTGATTTCATAAGCATTAGACTTGGTTAGGGTACATGAGAAAAAATGGTTCACTTTGTCTTTTGAATCTTTCTATAGGTGTGCATTTGATGGTCTTCGATATGGTGCAGCTTTTATAGGGTGAGTATGCTTGCTTTCTTATTTCTTCATTTTGTATGAACTTGCAGGTGTTAATTTTTTCCTTTCTCATTCTTTTATTCATCATAAACGAATCTTTAAACCACCTCATATAAGAACTTTGTCAGATTGATATGCAGATTTGATGAAGTTCAAACTCAGGTTACCAACTGTGAGTTTTGCACACTGAGTATAATTTATCCTCAATTTATGCAGATTTGATGAGTTCGTGCTAGTACGACAGGCAATTCTTCTGACTATTGATACCTTTGGTTTCTCTCTCTTGCTGCCGATCTTCGGCCTACCATTGCTTATTTCACGCAGACGTTATAATCAAGAGATGAACCAGTACAAACTCTCCCAGTCTGTGCAGTTATCGCAGGTTAATGTTTCTGATGCACAAAAATTTAAGTTAACATTGTGTTGCTCACATCTATTTCTGAATTGCTGATTATTTTATTCCCATCTCATTGTACTCAGGTATTTTTGATGTATGGATTCATCACTACTATCTCTGTTGCCTTTACTGTGCTATGTGTTACCATACAAAGGCGACATTTGATGGTAATTGCAACTTCTTTCTCATCCCTTTCACCTCCTTTTTTGGTCTTTATTCCACGCATCTTGTTGGTGATTCAAGTGAATCGCCAGATTCATTTGAGTGTGGCTGGGATTCAATCAGAAGTCAAAGTGACTTGGGTCATTATAATATGAGTACAGGTGTGTGGAGTTCTCGCTCACATAAGCTATTCCCGACTTTACAGTCTTTTGGACTAGTGAATACTAGAATTTAGGTAAAGAGGAATTTGGCCAAGTATAAAGCATAGGAAACTAGGAAAGCATGTTTGGTTTCAGCACTGGTCCCCGGTGTAACGAGGGGGAAGGCCCTGTTCATTTGGTGCGGTTTTCTTGATTAGTTTTTGACAGTTTTGTTTAAAACTGCCTTTCATTTTCGAAATGGAATCTTATATGGTGCCTTATACATCACCATTATCCTATAAAAACGGCCATTTACAACAATTGAAGGGTTTTTCAGAATTTCCATGATGTTGGAATTGCAAAACAAATACAAACATAATTTGTTTTCTCTTGAATTCTCTTTGCTTAGAACAAAAGGGAATTGATACCCATGGCAAATGTAAGAGTGAAAATACTCGTTAAGAAAAGCGTGTACTCACGCGTCCAAAGGTCATTTGCCATGGATGGAGTGCCAACACCAAATTTAAGCAACACTTCTTATCAATCCCGTCGTCATGGACTTAGTTTGAAATGCATGAGATGTAGTGAGGCTACAAGGGCTGTAATGATGAAGTGCAAAGCCAAAATTTTATTTCGAGAACCACGTTTTCTACTTTAAGAGGAGTATAACATGTAAAATTGTAAGCAAGTAAGTACTCCTAAAGATGGGGATAATGTGGCTAGTAGAAAGACATAATAAAAGAAGTAAAAGTTTGTGGAAGCTGAATGGTAGTATGACTCGCTAACTGATCTATATGAGCATTGGGCTTAAGTGCGCTTCGTGAAACAAAGATCAGAAGTACTCGCTCCGTTCCCTAATATAAGTCATTTTGTAAAAATTGAAAATTTCATTTTCTCATTTTACCCTTACCATGTATTGAATGGATCTTTAAAATAATTAGGAATTTTATATGTTTTATTTTCCAATATTTTCTTAATTTATGTACAAAATCCGAAAATGACATATATAACGAAACAGAGGGAATACATATTTTGTACGTATGTTTTTTATGATAAAATTGGTATGGAGCCCCTTGCACAGTTCTATGCTTTACATAATAATAGAATCCCGAAGCAAACATACCCTATGTGCTACTCCCTCTGTACCAAAATGATGTTCCCATTTCATTGTTATATCCTTCACAATGAAATAAAAATAGAAAGATCTTAGTGGTATGGAGGGACGAGGGAGTACTTAATTAAACTGTCGTATGGCATTTGCTGTAATGAAAACTCAATTGCTTTTACTTGCAGGTATGGGGCCTGTTTGCCCCGAAATATGTTTTCGATGTGGTAGGCCTCGTCCTAACTGATGTCTTCATTTGTCTGGCATCACTCTATTATATTGATCCGGTGGAAGAAGACTCTAATCAAGTGGACATCTCTGAAAGGAAAGGTGTTAATCATCTTTCTCACGAGGCAAGTTAACATTACTTATCAAACTTTTATTCTTCTCTATTCTTGAGAAAGTTTACGGTAGCTACTGATGTAGAGATTAGTTAGTTCATAGGTTTCATCATCCATGTGATTTTGTAGTTTCGAAAGATTACGTTACAGTTTCATATTTCCATGTCGGCTATGGGGGGTTGTAATTTGGTTTGATAGGTGGATAATTAACCTGATTGATTTGATGGCTGGATAATTAACCTGCGTCATTAGAGACCGACAACTTTGGAGCCAATCATTGTACTTAAAATTCTTTGGATTTGGGATTTTGTTATTGCCCCAGAAATGTCATTATCTTCGTTACGCCATCTTATTGTCAAGCTACCTGATTTCAGCATTATACTGATTTGATCAGTGTCCAACTTAATTTGCCTATTCAGATTATCTAACATGAATTTAATAGGATTAATGTTTCCTGTAAAATAAGCTTAAACATTTATATAAATGTCGCGTGAGTACCTGAGAAGTAATCCGTTATAGGGTCTCACACGTGAGACGGTCCATTTCTGTAAAAAGATCATTCATTTATCGATAATAAATGAAATTATCTTTTTACACATGTGAGACCGTCTCATACAATGACTACCGGGGTTCTATTAGTTGAAATGTAGATGGGTTAATATGACTGCATTTCACATGTAAAAGGGAATCTCACAAAAAGACGAAATACAAATGGTCCTTTTTCAAAAATGGCCATTATGATAGGGAAAGTAATGCTATAGCTGTGACAATACGTCAAAACCAAAATGTTTCTTCAGGACAAACTATGATGATATCATTATGGAAATTATTTGTATTTTGAATGATATGATGTACTCCTTTGATTTGTGTTCTTCTAAAGATGTGTGAAGACCAAATTGTGGCAAGTTCTGTCACAAGGGTATGGGCAGTCGATCATCTTGGTCACGGCTCGGTCGAAAAACCAGTGCCCTACTGACTCTGCGATACCCTGCATGAGGTACAAACTGATTTCAGAATGATTTCTACACATATTTCGAGTTTGCTTGGCTCTTAAACCTCGACTCACTTCAGTTCATCAAATTTAGTTCAGTTAAGCCCGAGTTGAAATTGGTTACAGATTAGGAGTTTAGGACATACTCCGTACCTTATTTCCTATACGAGGAGAGCGGGAGCCAAACCATGTATCTTGTCTCTCGATTTGTCCATGAGCGAAGCATGAATTAATAAAATACCCATTCTTTCTGGACTTGGTGAATGCTCTAAGTGAACCCAACATCTGTCTTCTAAAACCTGTCTCGTACGATTGTCCCTTGTTATTACACTTTGATGCAAACCAACTAGCTGATAGACATATAGAGAGAGAAAGAGAAGAAAAGCAAAAGCGAAGGCTATATCGAAGCGGAGTACAATAAATACTTTACCTTGTAGGAACTGGATTTGTGGTGCACTGCAATGCTCATTATTTAACTTGCATCCATACCAGTTTCCACGAGGATCGGCTGATGGAGATGCTAGACTGATCTGAATCTGAACAAGCACTGAATGTCAGTCAATTGGTCGACTGTAATTATCCGTAAAAATGCTATCCTTGATGAAGATATAGTACAAGTCTTGCAACCCGTATTTCAATTTGAGTCAGTTCGGGAAACATTATGAGATTACCTGCCATGAGTCGTAAGCTGCATTGACAAGAAATAGCGGAGTCCTGACACTCGATAGTACTCGATGGGGGAAGAAACACTGTTATGAAAACCAGAGTTAGTTAACAGGAAGTTGAGCATACGCCGTGAATTTTTCGTAATTTTATCATAGCATGCAATGAATAGAATGATTACCATGGTTGGATTAAGACGCCTGGCACAACTCTGAGGAATGCTCGAATGCACCCGCTATAATATGTTGCAAAGAGACTAATTAAACTCAGTCAGAGTAATTTCGAAGGATGAGCATTAATGGAGGTCGAGATGTCATCCAGAACGATAGGTTGGCTAGCAAATTTCATATTGAAGCTTAATCAGTACCTGTAGGTTAACTACGCCTGCAAATAGTTTTCTCATAGTCCTGCGACCTGCCACATCGACTCTACAAAACCAAAACGAGCACTGTCAAATACGATCAAGATATGAAGGAAATGTGATTAAGGTAACACGAGTTGAGTGAAGTAAGATCTTTACACATCAAGAAATAAGCCAGCATCGCTTAGGCACTTGACTCGTGTATTCATTGGGAATAATGCTCGAAACTGGTCGCAATGTAGAATTGAAGCCATACCCCCAGCTGAGCTTCCAGAAAGAAGAGCCTACAAGTTTCAACGATAACAACAACGACATTACCCCTATGCTGGATTTTTAACTGAAATGTGTTGTCATATGATTACATGACGCATTACCTGATTCGCATGGTTCATGCCTCGTGACTTCAGCTCCTGCATTGCAGTCGAGAAAATACGCTGTCCTCTGAAGTACAGTCCTGCTTTCTACAAGTCGAGGACCAAATATGAGATCATCGGAAAATGCATGATAGAAATATACAGAGTAGAAATTAAACGTTCTATTGACCTCATTCTGACTGTCCCCGCTAAACGAACCACCATCACAATACCGAAGTTTGACTCTATTCCAGTTATGAAAGTCTGCAGAAACCGCATTAGTTCAGTGTCATAAACTATGTAGTACAGTAGTTTTTACTCTATTCTAGTTGTGAATGCAAAGATATATATTACCGGGGTTTTCGTAGTTCTTATTGCTAAGTATTCCAGTGAATGGGATAAACTTCTCCATATATTTGGAAGAGCCGTGACGCGTTTTCTTGCGGTAAGAACAGCCTGTTACTGTATCACACCATGCTCCCCCCTGTTACCATCTCAAGTGAAGTGAAGTGATGTCAGTTTAATATATAAGGAGGAATTGGGGGATCCACTTTAAGGTTTGATTCACCTGACCTCGAGTTGAATGATCCAACTGTTTGCGCCAGATCCATAACCCCGGTCGATATGGTAAGCAGGCAATGACCCATCTAAGCACACTGCATGCATGTCAACCCAATAAGGTATCAAATCAGTGAGACAGTGACAATGTGAAGGTGATGATTATGATGCCAACGGGTCCAATACACAAATCATGAGTATGACATTACAAATTACAATAATGGGGGAGGATTGGAGACTGAAACTAAGTCTTAACCACTAGACTAAAGACATTTATTTTCCGTAGTATTTGGCTAGTCTGTGTGTAATGTCGGTCATATAAATGTAATTATCGATTCATTTTAGCATACTCAGGTCTATTTCATAGATGAGTAAGTTTGAGAAGTACAGAGTTAACGTTAGCATAATTATTAGAGAATTTACGTTTGCCAAAGTTATACAGCTATATGCCTAGACATCTATGTTAGGGTCGAATTATTCTATTCGGAAAGCGAAGGCAGGTTGCATTGGTGTATTCAATTCATTGTTTTACTGTTTGTGTTCATCAGAACTATTTACTCAACTTGTAAACATGCATATACTTTTAAGTTAAACAAAAAAAAATGATTAGATAATACCAGCTCCTGTTGAAGCAGCCCAAGGAATAAGAGTGATTTCCACCATAAGAGGTTTATTACTCCCATAATATCCTCCATATTTCTCTTCACTGTACACTTCACTCACATTATTCACATTCACATTGTAATTACCCAAAACACCCTTGAACATCAAACTAATAAAACCAAAACCCCATAAAAAGTTGATCATCAAGTTTCCCATTTTTACTGGCTACTCTACTACTCAGTAATTAGTACGTGCTACCTTTTCCAGTTTTCCTTTCTTCTTCTTCTTCTTCTGACACAAAGTTGATCGTACAAAATCAGCTTTTTATTTTCTGTATAGACGCAAAATGTATTATTTGTACTGAATGTGAGATGAACAAGCAAGTGATTGTTGAGGAAAGTTGGTTTAGAAGGGGAAGTGAAGAGTGAATTGATATAAGAAAGGAAATACTAGTTGTAGACTTGTAGTTGTAGTTGTAGGAGGGGGATCAAATCAAATGAGAACAAGAGAGCGTGGATGTTATGGTCCACCCAACAAAATATACAGTACAAGACAATTCACAATGGTCTTATTATGTGACTCTGCCAGTCTTTACAGTTGTATAATCTCATGCAAAATGCTCCATCTTTCTCGATAGAATGTTTACGTTTGCTTTATACACATGATACTAAAGAGTAAAGACAATGATACAATAATTATTGTTAGTTCATGTTGTAACGGAGATTTACGTGGTTCACCAGCAAAATCGCTAGCTACGTCCACATCGACTAACAAGGAGACCAAATTCACTATCGTGGAGATAATAGTACAACAGTAGACCGTAATATATGCGCTTAATAATAGCTCACAGCTAAAGCCAAAAGTACTACCAAATCTACCAACCAAATAATAATCTCAAAGTGAGTTCGATCTGCGACGAACTCACCAACGAGACGAAGGACAAACGATCGATCCGAACAAACTCCAACGAAGAAGAGATTAGTAGAACCACCAAATAATAGGGACTCGGAACAAATTGAGTTTTTCTCCTCAAGAAAACCTCACAAATCAGCCCTCTACCTTTGTGAACGGATTTTAATTGATTACTGATTTATTATAAATTTACGATGAATATGTTTTGGTCCTCAGTTGGAGTAAGAGAGCTTTTACCACTTGACCTTACCCTTTCTTCTCATATTTACGATATGAATATGTTTGTGACGGAAAAGAATTTGGAGAGGGCAGTCATGCAGTCTATGTTGGCAGTATTAGTAAGATAGAGAGGTAGTCCAGTAGTAGAAACAAGTAGTAATAGTATGTCAATGTGGATGTGGTTGAATGAACGAACGAATGAATGAATGTCGTACGGTGTATTATGGCAATCAATGCGATCCGCCCAAACTCGACTACTCCGCTCCACACTTTATTATGTCTATGTCTATGTCGCATGTCGCATGTCGGTGTCCCTTTTTGTGACTCTTTTTAATACTCCCTCTTCTTCTTACGTTTTATACTATTCACGTAAAACGGTACAATCTCCTCTTTTCAACTTAATCTCGACTCATTTCAATTCAACTTAATTTATTTTAGATTAGTTTTTATAAATTCGGTTCGGCTCAGTTCAACCCTACTTTATTTAAGTCGAAAAGAACAATACCTCATTCCTACTCGTATATGGTACTGGTGGAATCGTCTAATAATTTTTTTAGTATATTATTTCAAGTGTGTTACTTATACGAGTACATTTTAAATCAATAATTTACAGAAATGTTTTTATGAGTCGATCTCATGGTAGTGTTGTATCATGTGACATCTTATATAAAAAATAATTATTAATTAGTTTAGTAATAGAGATGTCTCATAATACAATTAAGAACAGTTTCGTGAGAAATCTGTCTCAATATGGGATGAAAATTGATTGATAATTAAAGAGGATCCTATTCTATAATGGTATGGAGTTCCACGTATAAAAGTAGTTGAACTACAAAGCTATAATGGTTACACTATATATATTCTCTAATCTCTATCATTGAGATTTGAGATTTGTGGCTGATTTTAATTAGTGTAAATAAACTAATTAAATATATAAGGAGAATCTACACTTATAATACTACTATATCATGCAAACTCGTTTGTCTTGTAAACTAATTAATGTTAGTGGATATAATTAGCCTTTTTTTTTTTTTTTTTTTTTTTTTTTCTTTTCAAAAAAAAAAATTAGCCTTTTTAATATGAGATGTAAGATAGAATGTATCATAGTTTTTGCTTAGCGCAATGTACTTATATATAACCCACTTGTTATAAGCAAGGTAACGTTGATACGAATATGGACACGTAATTATCGATAGAGCAAAACAAATAACCAATATGAAATGTAAGATAGATTGACAAATTTCCATGGCATAATTCGTAGCGCAGGTGATGATGTAAATTTTTGGAGTGCATAGTCCACTATAACAATATATGAACGATGTATTGTAATGAAACCCGGTACACTGGCGAACAAAGCACATTGAACTTGATATTCGTTTTGTTCGCGACAAAGTAAATTAGGGGGCGTTTGCGTTCTACACATGCCTATCTACTGAATACCAATATGCCTACATCTTTACTAAAGCCGCTACCTCGTCACCTATTTATTTGTTTTCAGTCTTCTACGACTTTGACTACGAGGATGTATCAGTAAATTAGTACGGAGTATTATGTAATTTGTTAATCTATTGTTTTTTTTTTTATGACGAGGGAACCCGCAGCCGCTATCTTTGGTGCGCTCTGGGTAAACCCTCGGATGCACGCATAGCCTGCAAACCACGCACACCAGGTAACCACCCGTGGACGACAAACTCGAAACTTAGAAGGCATAGTCTCAAGCCGTACAACTCCAACAAATTCTCCCAAAATTAGTTAAATAGTTTCGTAAATATTACGAGTAGTATAAATGCAATTAATCAACCCTAATAAAAGGGTAATCTGACCGTTTGTTAGCACCAAATAAAGTTTAGGCCTATTAATGAAGAGTTGGGCCAAGAAGTAAAGTCATTTATGTGCTATGGACCAATTGATTATGAAGGTCCATCATGCAAAGTGGTTAGTTATAATCAATGTAATACCCATGAAAATTCACAGGGTTGAAGCGTTTTTTTTGTATCAAGGAGGTAAATCACAATCCATATGAAGATGAACTTAAAAACAACATTTCTTGAAATTAAGGTTAAGTGGATCAACGATGCAAAATCAGAAGACCAGACTTTTGGACTCGAGGCCATAATACTATTTCTTGGCGCCAAGACGGAAGTTGAGCATGCAGTCGATCAATGTTATGTATTGTATTCGATCTCTTAGGTGAAATGTGATTATTATTAAGTCTTTCTTTGTTATCAACACACGCATTTATTTAACTTATTTGATTATCCAATTAGGTAAAGTAGTCTTAATAAGATATCTCGAGCTTTAGTACTTTAAAAGCAATATACCCGTTTTAGAAGACACTTTTATCTTTCAAATATACTAAGATACCGTGCTTTGTTATTAGTACTCCGTACTTCATTAATTCATTCATGCATACTTACTTTTGTGCATGATAGATTGGTTACACACTTACACGCATCTTACGTCTATATTTCAATTTTGAATTTTTCTACCATACATATATCGAATGATCGTCACCTAATAAATAACACATACGTACTCCTCCGTACGTTATTCCATCGTAGTTTGTAAAAGCAACTAATTAGATATGGGCATCACAATGTCCAAATCAACTTTTGACAATTTTGTGGATACAGAAATTAAAAGCCATGCATGGATTGTACTCTCGTAATCAGTTTTTGTTTTGGATGAGTCAGTCAGATCACCCATGTTTTGTGTCTTCATTCTCGTCAACCTTTGCTCTACTGTTCATCAGCACCTGCATGCCAATTAACTTTACATTATATTCATACTTCAATTATTTGGTACTCCCTATTCCAATACTCCCTCAGTCTCGACTCTCGTTCATTTCTTATTTTCTTATATTATTTGTAAGAAATATTTTAATCAAAGAATAACAAATAACTTAAGACGGAAAAAGTAACTCAACATGTAGAGTTTTGCATGGTTGAGTTAACACCATAGACGTACAATGCATTCAAATATTGTATTCAAATAATATGATTCTACGATCACGATCATTTAAAGATTTTTTTTATTATCAAGCGAGCGAGTCAAGCTAACTTGACTTGGCTATCCAACTAACCACCGACTATTATAAGTAATAATTCAACGAGAAATAGTAGTTTTGCATGAGAAAAATAGGGCACAGTATGTATTAGTACGTCAATAGAGATTGAAACAAAAAGGTGAAACAAAAAAAAGATTGAAAAAAAGTAGGTTGATGTATGAGCGTATGGGAAAAAAAAGATTCAAACAGAAGTGCACACTTATTAGAACCTCCAATTAGAAATAAAGTGATTTTATTTTATTTCACCACTAGATCCAGTCTTTCTATGTTTGGAAAAAAAACAACGGTTATGTAAGATATTAAAAGCTTCCAAATTTAGTATAAATATAGAATTTGAACCCAAATTACACATGCATTGATGCAATTAATGCATGTATTGTAAAATTATTTCCTCTTATACCTTTTAAATACAGCCCTTAGAGCTGTACTTATCATTTTCCAAAAAACAAATACTATCATTCTTTTGTTAACAAATCGTACACATGTCTTATCATAGTAGATGTTTGAAAAGATCGAATCCGAAATCTATTATCTAGGAGTTTGGAATCCTCCATTTGAACATGTAGGCTGAGACATCTACGATAAAAAATTGGAATAATATAATACTCCACTCTGTTGTACTCCGTACTGTGTATATATCATCGCAAAATGCGTTATATTTTGATATTGTTTTTTATATCATCTTTATTTGTAATAAAAAGGTAAAATAAAATAAATAAATAAATAAATAAATAAATAAAGATTTTTTTTAATGAAGCGTACAATTGTTCATGTGTTTAGTCTTAACCATTAGACTTAAACATATTCGATAAATAAAAAGATTGAAAAAGAGCATGTAGGTAGGTTGATGGTATGACGTATGAGCGTATGTATGTGTGTGTATGTATGTATGTATGGGTAGGGGGTAGGGGGTACCTTACGAAGCATGGTATTTTCGTTGGTAAGAATGGAGATTTTCTCTTCCAATCTGAAGGAATTGTGTTCAAGTTCTTTGGCTCTTGACTCCAAATCATTCACATACACTTTCTTCTTCTCTCGAGCTTGCTGTGCCGATACTCTATTCCTTAATAACCTGCAGCTTTTTTTAATTACTTACCTCATCATTATATTAACTACTCGATCAAACATACATACATACATACATACATACATACATGCATGCACCTTAATTAGCTTGGTGCTGATCATAATTAATTAAGACTTTTTTGTGTTAAAAAATGTAGGGTTACGATTCTTAAAGAATTAAACTTAAGGACTACTTGTTATAACTCTTTTACTATAAGTATTTGTGAACCTACAAAATTAAAAATAACATGGAGTAATAAATACAATAACAATTCATTAGGATACGGGAATTATACCGGAGTACTCCCTCCCCTCCACAATGATGTTCCCATTTGTAAATGGCACACGGAATAAGGAATGAGTAATGAAAGATGGTAAATTGTTTGGTGGGGTTCAAGATGTCAAATCAGAAAAAGTAGCCAATAGGAAGAGAGTATAATGGATTAATAAGGAAAGTTTTGAAATAAAAAAATCTTAGTGGAGTTTCCTTTTAAGGAAAGTGGGAAAATCTTAGTGGAGAGGAGGAAGTAATAATTTTCCACGCAATTTTACATACTTTCTACATATGTAAAGTAATTACAGTAATATACGATACATGCCATTCAGCTTGAGGAAACTATGGTAATTGTCAAAACACAAATTCCAAAATTAGACAGCATTACACTAAAATACTTTGAGACGATCTTATGATTGAGTAATTAATTACCTAGGGTTGTAACGGGTTATTATGTATTCAGCATTTCTGTCTTATTACATACTGATGTAATGGATAACTGTTAAGTTAATTTTTGTGATTTAGTAAGATTATACGAGAGTAATAATGTTTTTTTTTGTCCATCGAAGAGCGCACTTTGTCGTATTACAATATAGAGGGGGGGATTCGAACCTGAGACCTACTGTCCCAGAGCACCTAATCCTAACCACTAGGCTAAGACATCTTCGGTATGAGAGTAATAATGTTAATAATAACATGATAAATTTTAGACTGAAATTAAAGTGTATTATATTTTTTGTCATACTCCCTCCCTCTGCTCCACTTATATTCATATGTAAAGGACTATAATAATAAGTGGAAAAATCTTAACGGAGTAGACCGATGAATGCATAATAATAGTAGTCCATAGTACATTGTCACATGAAGGTTTGATGATGAAACCATTGAAAATGGATGTAAAAGTACATGCATAAGCAAATTGTACAAAAGTGAAGTATCGAACCAACCTCTTCTTCATTCCATGTTACTTTGGACCAATAAATTCATGATTCAACAAAAAGAATTATATGATCCGCATGCTTACGTTTAAGCAATTACATACTCCTACTTGCTTGCCTAGACGAATTTTCTTAATATATTTTCCCCAAGAGGAAAGTATATGGCAATAAACATCTCAATGGAAAGTAGTGATCAAAGCTAAGTAAATTAATTTATAATTCCATTTTGTTTCAAGCTTTTTGAAAATACATCATATTATTATCGGTTTTTACTGGACACATGTTAAAAAAATCATATTACTACGGAGTATTAGGAAAAAAAATAATTAAATTAGTAAAATACAGCGCTTAGATCCTATTATGAATAGTGTATAGACCATTAACCTAGCTATTTCAATTTTCAACATATATAGCTAATAATTTATATTCGACTCCGTAGTTCTTACTAAATACGGAGTATGTACTAGCTAATACGGAGTAATACACTACTCGCGGGATTATTACTAACTACTAAGGCTTCTACAGTTATGACTTTGATCGAGTTGGACTACTGCACTTTGACGCGATGTTTCAAGCTTTCAGCTATAACTTATTTCAACAACGTCAGCTATAAATTTTCAATTAATTTTTTGTATTATCATGTACTCCTATATTATATAGGTAAAGAATAACGAGTCTTTGATTTAATAAAAATAGAAGAATCGAAGAGACAAACCTCTTGAGTCTCCTATACTCCTTATCAACAGGATTACGACCCCTTCTTCGCTTAACGGAGGCCACTTGTTCACCACCACCACCGCCGCCGCCACCATTGTTGTTGTTGTTGTTGTTAGAACTTTGTAAGCTCCCTTGGCTTACCATCTCTCTTGTATCTTCTCCTTTTTCTTCCATTTCTGGCACCGTGAACATTTCCTCATCGCTATCATCATCCTCTATGCAAATTTAAAACCCTTCATTCATCTTATTAATTTATCTCATATATACGTCCAAAACTACATACTACGGCAGAATAATACTGTCTCGCTCCATTCCAATCATTTCTATACATTTATATATGCGAGTTATATATATAACTAACACTATCATTTTTCATCGAACATAACAACATGTATAATAGTTTAATAATGAAGAGTATATTGTAAGACATGACTAACAAAAAGAAAATATGAGAGATCTCACAATAAACTTATTTTTAGAGTATGACAAAAAACCAACCTAGATTGTGTTCTTCAGCCGCGGTGGCAAGGAGAGGCAATGTTGGAGGACGCGACATGATATTATTTGGATAATGGTGGTTGTTGTAACGTAAGGTATATATAAATATATCAAACTTAGGGAAAAAAACTAAACTTTAAAATAGGTCAAATTTATATATACTCCGTTATGAATTCCTCAATGAATTTCCAAGTATGACATATGTTATACTCCGTATTATGTAGTCCGTATATATATAATATAGTGTTGGGAAATAAAATTACACGTAGTATATGTTGGTTATAGTATAACGTGGATGCATGAGCGAGTAGTAGAAACGTAGGAAGAAGAAGAAGAAGATTTAGAATGAGAATTTAATGATGAGAAGAAGTATAATGATGGGAAGAATGAATAAGAATGGAGAAGAGATAGGGGAAGGAAGGGAAGAAGGGAAGTAAAGATAGAGATTGGTGGATGAAGGAACACGTTGATGCATGAATAGCCAAGTCTAGCTGCTACTAGTAGGATAGTTGCATGCTTTGTCAAGTCTAAATCATTATATTTTCCCCTTTTATATCTTTTTCTCTTTTTATTAAATTCAATTGTCGTCGAGTATACGCTTAATTAAACTACGCAAATTCTTGTCTGTGATGAAACTATCCGTTATAAATATGTGACGGGTCAAATAATATTTATGTGGATAAATAAGACAAAATTATGTGTTACCTACTAGCCTTTGTCTTTTCTAATCCAATAATATTATTTAATTCGTTATTTCCTTGTATTGGATATATCCGTCATAAGAGAGATTTACTCATTAAACTAAGCTAGCTAGCTACTCATAAAAGTGATCTATGATCTTGTCTAAGTCTCTAATTACGCCAAACATCTAAGTCACCACCTAGTACGTACCCTAATCACTAACATAACTCCTCCAACTTCTTTCGTGATTAGCCCTAATAGTGGTGTTAGTTTCTAGATGACTAAGAAACAAAAGTGATTTTCTCGAACAGGGGCAGATCTAGAAGTGAAATTTGGAGTAGCGAGTTCAGTATATTTGTTTACTACGAGTGTTACCCGACCCTTTACTAATAGCTAGATTCCCTCTGCCTCAAACTTTAAAAGTTATGAAAAAAATATTTTAAAAATATTATAGCTTCAATTCCTTTCAAAAGCTAGGTGCACATTCTATATCTTATGCAACTAGTTAGATGTTCTCCGAATCATGATTATAATAACAGGTCGAACATGAATAACAATACTAATGAAAGATAACAAAATATGACAACATGTATGTGAAAGCTTCAGCAAACATGACAACATTATATTAGATCGACACGATCATGATTTATTTCAATCCATAAACAATGCGTGACTCAAGGGTCTAACATGACATATTTATATCAAAGCATACATGCTATCATTAGGCATACGGTCGGAATAGATACCACGTATCCATCATTCATGTCGCAGTAAGTAACACCAAATTTCATACAAAGATGCATATGATATAGTTCTAGAGTATATAACTGATGATACTCTAACTTGTCAAAGCGTGTACTTGAATTGACCCTCTAACTCGTAGCGTATATGTAATTGATCACCTCCGTTGCGTGAAGTATGTAATTTGAAACTCAATATATGTATAACGTGTAATTGATCCTCTGACTCGGAGCGTATGTAACTGACCTTTCGTTGTGTAAAGTATGTAACTATACTCCACGGTACGTACCATGGTCTATGTATAACGTGTAAGTGTGCAACTGACGACGACCATGAGCGCTAATTCAGTTAGTAATGAAGTAATCACAATTTACCCTAAATTACTTGTTTGTTTACATTAATTACTTTTTCTAATTAATATTTTATTGAAATTGAAGGATTAAATTATTAGGGTTTAGCTACCTTTTATTTTTCATCTAATTGATTGGTGGAGTAAATTAAGGTTTACGGAACAATTGGGTGTCTGGGGTGATCAGTTGATCATAGTGTGGTGGTCGGATTCGATTAGGTTGAATTTCAATTAAATTTGGGTTTTTGTTATTTTTTGGAGAGAAAATCGTAAACTAAGAAGAAAATAAGCCGTGAAAATGAAAAAAATAATATTGTCTCATCACAACGTTAAAGATTCCGTAAATTTCCGTTGGAATAAAAAAAAAACACTACCTAAACGAAATACCGCATAGAATTTGAAAAGAATATAAGGTTAGCGGTACAAAACCCCCAAAAAAAAGCTTCAGAAGTGGAGTATTTGATCGACGTTAAGTTACAGTGGCGGAATCCGAACCCGGCGTCGCCCGAATAGACACATACTCCGTAAGAAGGATGAAGTCACAACTTACTTCAACATTCAAGGCTCCTGTTAAATTCAGAATGTATCTATCTATCTATCTTACTCCTTCTCATTCTCCTCCCTTTTCTACCTTCATTCATTCTTGTTTGAGTATTGATTCATGGGTTGTTGAATTGAATTGTTGTATGTATGGGATTAATCTAATCAGGCCAACTGCTGACAATTTAATTCCTATGCGATTGGATATTGAAATTGATGGTCAGCGTTACAAAGATGCCTTTACATGGAACCCTTCAGGTCTTCTTCTTATTATTATTATTATGTTTAACATTGTTTTAATGCTTTACGGATGAATCGTAGCGTAGCGATTTATGGCTAAAGTTCCAATCTTGCTTCTGTTTCCAACTCAATACAGTAGTATATATTTCCAAGGTTGGGTTTGATGATGCAATCGTTTGTTAATTTCATTGCTATGATGTGTGAATTTTTGTATCTTCATTGGTGGAGTTGAGTTGAAGGTTGGGGGCTAGTGGTTACTACAAATTCACCTAGGATTATTCAAATTAATTAATAAAACATCAAGAAAAAGAGAGAGTCCCAACTGAAGTTATGAGCCGGAGATGTTGGGAATGTTCGGTCGGTCCCAATTGAAGTTCGAGGTGTGATTCATCCGGATGTGGAATCAATGAATTAATTCCCTTGGGGATGAGCCATGGTGGTTCTTGTATTCCTCAATGAACAAAATTTATGAGGTGAACTCAAATGGAGAAGTTGAAATTGTCTCGCGTGGTGTATATCAAGGAATTTGAGGGATCATAACTCGCGATTACTTTGGAATTTCGGGGAGTTGCTAGCCTATGGAAGTTGTTACTTACTCCGTATGTTGTTATCTCGTTCATAGCGGAGATTGGCAGCTTCCATCTGTGTGGATATTAGCCACACCCCAGGGCCAACAATAACACTCAAGATACACTAGCCACACCCCAGGGCCATGGTATCCGACCTCCTGTCCTTTTTTTTTGGTGTCCGTTCATGGCTTCATCCCTCTCCATGTCTCTCTTGTTCTCACTTTCTAAAATACTATAGGAAAAAAGGTGTATTGATGAATCAATCAAATATAAGGGACAAGAATAAAAGGTCCTCATTAGAGAGAAAATTACAAGCTTTTCAGCTTGATAGGGAACCCTGCCTAAATACCCTCCGTGGTGGTGTTGCCCTTGAAGAGGCTAAGTAAATGATTATCCCCAAAGATACAACAGCATACCTTGTTTCAGTATTTGGTCTACCCCAACAAGCTCGAACGTCTTCTGATCCAAACTGACTAACTTAAAGTGCGCCAAAAAGCTTATTCTTTTATGTATTGACTTGTGCAAAAAACATTTGCTGTTTCTTGAATTATGTTTACCATCAGCTAATGTGGGTCATTTCCCTGAGGCAGTGCTGACTTCAACTGTTAAATTTGTTTTTAAGATCCTGATTCGGAGATTGTGGTGTTTGCAAAAAGAACTTCAAAAGACCTGAAGCTTCCTCCTGGATTTGTTACTCAGATTGCTCAGTCTATTCAAGTAAGGGAAACTTAATGCATTACCCATTTTCATCAAGACATAGGACGTCAAAAATATGTTATGCTATACGGAGTACTATATGGTTTGTCAAACAATTGCTTCTGCATGACTGTCCTGCTGAAGTTTGTTTCCTGCTCATATCTCTGGTCCATCTCTCTCTTCAGTCTCTGTTTCCGTAATTTGCTGTTCTTACTTTGAATATGCAATATGCAATATTTAATATTCCGTAGATTATAATCTAGTGCCAACCAGCTATCCATTTATGGAGTATAGTAAACTAGTTGATTGAAGTAAAAGGGAATAGTTTTATATTGTATGTCTATCGCATGGTGTATTGGTGTCTGTAAGGATAAATGACTAGTTTGCTTGGCTAGAAATGGGATCCATGCCAATGGTTTCATTACAAAAGGGAGTATGAGTTGATGCTACTACATGCCGAGGAAGATTTGAAGGATGGTTACTATGTACATCTCTCTATTGTGATATCGGAACTCAAGTACTGTAATCATAAAAATAGGACTGATATTTCACCGGCAACAATTGCAACAGACACTCATATAAATGTTTAGTGGATATATTTCATGAGTATGTTTTTCTAGCACACGATAGCAGCTGGTATAGGCTAGAGATGCTTAAAAATAGAAATGAGAACGATGCATGATATGTCACATCAACATTTGTATACTAGTATACGCTTACTTCCGAATACTCTATTAGGGAAGAAATTGAACCTGTCCTATGTTCGCTGTTCTTTACTTGTATATACTAATCTGTCTATCGTACTTGAATTTATTGCTTCAGTAATATGTGCCCATCTCTATATAGCGGTGACTTCTTGCCATGTTTTCCCTGGGTTATCGTTTTGATTGTGTCATTTTCATTTGCTGCGAAATAAGATATGCTATTGACATATTGCATGGTTGTAAAAATTTCCCATGACACCGAAATGCAATGGTGTTATCAAGGTTTTGGCGGTTACTGGGTAAGGTGGTATTGACCTATGGCACATTGACCATGATAAGATCATGTCTAAGTTCAAGATTTATTACCATCTGGTCTTGAGTTTTGCTCTGCTGCATTGAAATGTTTTTCTTGTATAAAAAATGAGGGTTGTATTAATGAAAGAAAACTGCTTCTTTGTAGAATTAAGCAATCTAGCTAACCACCTGATATGTCCTTTTCTTTCATTTGCTGGCATCAAATTTGGGCAGACGCAACTGATGGAATTTCGATCTTATGAAGGCCAGGATATGTTTGTTGGGGAGAAAGTTGTTCCAATCAAGGTTTGATTTTCTCATGGCTGCCTAAGTGTTTTCCATGGAGTAGCTGGCTTTTCTTTTAATTTGTTGCTGATAACTTTTGTTTATTGCCATACTCCAGTTAGATCTTCGAGTAAATAATACTCTTATTCGAGATCACTTTCTGTGGGTAAGATTTTTTCCGACTTCTAGCTCACACTTTATTCACAATGTTTGTCAATGAGTTGAACGCTTCGTATTGAACTTTATTTGATTTACATACTATCAATTGAATCAGGATTTGACCAATATGGAGAGTGATCCTGAAGATTTTGCCAGGAGCTTCTGTGCTGACTTGAGTATTGAAGATCCAGAAGTTGCAGTAAGCACGTTCAACTCTCACTCGTTGTTACTGTTTGTGGTTTTTGAATCTTTCTGCTTAGTATTCTCGAAGGCAGGCCGTGATTCCAAGTCATCTTGGAACATACAGTAGTTTAAGGCTGAAATTTTTAGGATGCTGAATAGGAGTTTTAAAGTAAGTTACATCAGTAATGGAGAAAGATGATTGCACACAAAAATATCCTGTATCAACGTGCAATTGCCGGATGACATGTCACAGTCATGGAGCAACCTTTAACCTTATCTGTTGATGCTGCTTTGCAATTTTTTATATTTTTTTTTAATAAAAAATGAACTCTTATTGTTATCCTTTTGGTGTAATCTGACTGTGAATTTTGCAGCCTGCAATTGCATTTGCCATAAGGGAGCAACTTTATGAGGTGCTAATTCTGCCTTAAGTATCTCTTAGATTTTTCTCACTAATTTGTCGTTGCGACAAAAAACAATCTTGTGGCTATTATTAGTGCGAGTTACTTCAACTGTGGTTTGTAGATTGCAGTTCAAAACGTAACATCTGCAAAGGAGATAAAAGTAAGCAAGAAGAGCCGTCGTGGAATAGAATACGTCCCTATTAGGTACTTCAACTATGTTTATTTGTACTATCTTCAATCCATTTATGACGTTTGATTTATATAAAAGAGACTATTTTTTATATCATCCTTTAAAAAAACATGTAACTAGTGTACATTGTGAGATAATACCTACTTCAAAATCAGAGGGGACATGAATTTGATGGAGTTTAATGAAAGATAAGCTGATATATCAGTTTTTTTCCTATTCATTCCAACCATAACATGTGATTTTGTCTTCAGCAAAGCTGGTGTCACTGCAGTTGACTTGATGAAGTTGTTTGGCAGCAAATCAAGCGTCATTCGGTAAAACTTTGCTTCTTACTTCTTAGCTGTTTGCATTATTTGGGTGTTATAACTTACGAGTATAAGGGTAGTTCACTGGTTTGTTATTTGTTGTAATGTAATGTGCACGTTCAGTCCGGTAGTCACTTGCTATCTTCACTTTTTAGTCTTCGCTTGGTCCCAATCTCGTCTTACTCAAGCCTCTACCTGACTTGCGTGAAAGTTTGTAGATGTCGAAGCTGCCGAAAACAGTGTGCTAACTGTAGCAGCCCTGGTTTTATACTGTGACATACGATTATTTTTTTATTGAATGAACAAATATTACAGCCTATCACAAAATCAGGCGTAAATCAACGAACCACTCATGGTTGTCTGTGTATTGTGCAGGAAAAGGAAAGATTGGGATATTTTCGAACCAATAGTGGATATACTTTCAAAAGAGGAAGTCGAAATCCTGGAAGCAAGAGAAGAGAGGGTTGCACGGTGAGTGAACTGAATAATGTTGGATTTTGACATCCCACTTCTTTGTTTTCAGATGAGATGAGTTGCCTGAGACTTTCTTTAATTTGTCTTATTTTCGAGTTTTAAGTAACTTATGTACTACTCGAGTATTTGGAATGCCATATTATGTCAATATAAAAGGGAGGTTTTTTAGCTCTATAGTCTATATTCATGGTGTTGATTGAGCTGAGCGGTGTCATCTGGCGATATGGGAAGTTATGATCGCCAAGGGTGAGATGGTGGCGGTTGACCGGTTTAAAGAGCACCCTGTCAAATCCTGTTTCTGGAATACGATTTTGGATTGAGTTTCTTGGTTTCTATTTTTAAAATAGAGAGAATTTGCCAAGTCGATCAGTTTTTTGAGAATTTACTCATTCTATTTTTGAGTTTTTTACCTCGCATTTGCGTTCTTCTCTTAGACAGAACATGTTCAGTTTTCTCTTCTATCCATCTTGTAATGATAGATATTTATAGAAACTTAGAAAGTGATCATCCTAAAACCCTAGGGTTTTATAGGAAGTGATCATCACCAACCCTACTATGTGACGGGCGATCATCTTATGGACACTATTCACAACTCAAGAGAATCGTTAATATTTTTGACAATCTATAAGAGAAAATATAGTCGAGATCTTGTTTGATTCATCTTTATGATTAGATTAAGAATATCGATTTTTTATAATTTTTGTTAATGTAACGCGAAAGATATTGATAGTGTAAAATGTTTCTCGACAAGAGAAAACAAACGTACCATTTGGATTTGAACGAAGCGACTAGTATTTAAAAAAAAAACTAAAAATTCTTGTTTTCGATGATCATATCCGTTATAATAATAATGTGACGGATCAAATAAGGTTCATTTAAATAGAAAAAGATAAAAATAAATCACATGGGTCGTACCAATGTTCAAGAGTAATTGAAAAACCCTGAAATATCTAGAAAACCCTGGAATATCTATCTATTTGAGGCCGCCGCCTATACTAGAAGTACACAATATCCGTCGTAAGGGAGACCGACTACCATAGGTAACAAAGTTTGCTAAAGAAGAAGCATGTCGTCGTCATCGTCAGAGTCCACAGCAACCTGGGTCGCCATTATTCTTTCTCCTCTTGTTGGTGTCTTTCTCAAGTAGTAACAAAGTTTGCTAAAGAAGAAGCATGTCGTCGTCATCGTCAGAGTCCACAGCAACCTGGGTCGCCATTATTCTTTCTCCTCTTGTTGGTGTCTTTCTCAAGTATGGCTTTCAGGTATGTAGTCTTTATATATCCTTTTTCCACGAGTTTTAAACAAATAACTAAGGCGGAAAGAATTTTAGGGTGATGTGTTATATATTTTGCAGATGGAGTTTTGGATTTGCCTGATGTTGACACGTTTCGGTTACCTTCCCGGAGTTATTTACGCCCTTTATGCCATAACTAAGGAGTGACCCACCTTATCGATTTTCAAATTGTAAATTCTTCTTCCGTCAAAACTTGCCACCCCAAGAGTAGGTATCCCTGAGAGACGATCTCTCAGTAATTTTATTGAGAGACTAAGTACTACGAATAGAACATAGAGTGGTACTGAAGAGTAATCTCTCAATAAGTTATTGAGAGACTGTCTCTCCCAAGAATTTGTGCCACTCCAATTACTCGTATATTTTTGCATCATTACTTTTTTTTTTTTTTTTTTATGCTGGTTTAATTTGAAGAAGGGCAATTTGATCGATTGTTTAAAAATAGTTTAGGTTTTCATTCTTTGTTCAAGTGAATTTTGTTACGGATAATTTCCACGTTACCTGCACTTGCTCCATCTGATTAGGAGATCAAAAAGCCGCAATTTGTTCCCTAAGTCGATAGTCTTTACGAGAACTTCAATACCACAGTACCCCGCGACAAATTTGCCTTTGTTCTATTACAGCTTCTTCATAAACCATTCTTATTCTTCTTAACTATTAGATCGCCTGATACAAATCCATATAGAAACGTTTTTATCTAACACACTCATGTAGCCGAAGCGGGGGAGCAATGGGCGCAAGGACCGAATTTGAAGTCCATAAAAAGAGTTGTAGGAAGGTCTTTGGTGAAAAAGTCGATATATTGACGGTCATACGAGGTTACCCGGTATATGCACGAAAATGACATGATCCTATTTGAAGTGACTCAAACCTGAAATGACACGACAAAAGATTAACCGAAATCATCAAAAATCCCTAATGACTGGACTTGAAATGTATTGTAGACCCAAATTAACCCAATCATAATCCGACTTGAGTGACTCACATTTTTTATTCATTGATATGAATACTCTAAGACGATTCTTCGGTATAGAATTTTTTTTAATTAATATTGATATTATGGCTACTCCATTCATATCCAATATGACATTTTCTATTTTGCACGTGAATTAAGAACATAAAATAATACGGAGTACTCCGTATTAAAAGTACGACAATTTTGGACAAAGTTACTCATAATTATCCAGAATGCACTTAACGAGAGTATTATAATGACATATGGTATAAATATGATACTGAATTTATTTATGTTTTTAATCTTTCATTTTATACTCGTTGGATCAATCTCATTGAACACAAATCATTTCATAAAGCCCACGAAACCACTACCCATTACTCTCTCCTCTTAAATGATTGTCCCGTATCTATCTACTCCCTGATACGAAATAGGAAGTAAAACCCTGGAATAATATTTGTCTGATCTGATCTATCTGGCCCCCTATACTAGAACAAAGTTTAATTTGTGAAAGAAGCATCACCAAGCATGGCGTCAAAATCCACAGCAACCTTCATCGACGTCCTACTCGCCATTCTTCTCCCTCCTCTCGGTGTCTTTATCAAATATGGCTGTCAGGTACATACCTACTCCATCATTTCATATATTCTTTATTTCTTCCTCGATATCCATCCTTTTAATTTCCACGTGTTTCAAACAAATAACTGACACAGAAGAAAGAATTTTACGATATTAATTATTGCAGGTGGAGTTTTGGATCTGCCTGATTTTGACATGTTTCGGTTACATTCCTGGAATTATTTACGCCGTCTATGCCATAACCAAGTGATCTGATCCATCCATCCGGCCTCGAACGATTTTCAAATGTAATTAAATTCGATCAACTTACGTACTTGCCATATATAATTTCACTGCAGCCGATTAATTATTATCTACGCACGCTACTGGAATATTATACGGAGTATATTTTTGCATCGCCATTACTTTAATTTTTTTTTCCTGAATCGATCGACTGTTACTTTATTTCTTGCAGGTTTGAAGATGGCAAATCTGATCTTGGATTTTTGGTGAAACTAACACTCAAAAATTAATGGACTGCCCTACACGGCAGCGCAAATCTTATTCAGATAATCGATTTTGAAACAACTCCGATTCATAAACCATGCTTATTCAAACTTACTTGTTCTTCTTCTTAATTCTGATCTGTCTGTATGTCGTTCCTCATTTTATTTAATTACTCGTAGTTGTTATCAATTCCTGCTTTTACTCGTATTTTTTTTATTAGTTGTTAAAATAAGCATGGAAAATTTTGTAAGCAACGGAGAACATTCGGGGGTGTCGGTAAGGCATGATGCAGAGTCGGTCGAATATTTTTTATTAGTTAAAAGGCGACGGGTAGTTGTTTGGGCTTTAAAACGAACGGGATACATTCTGAAGTGAGCCTTAACACATGCCACGCACCTCGGAGGAAAATGGAACCAAGCTCCATTTGACCTCCAAAACGCTTCAAATTGTAGTGTATAATATACGTTTTTTTGGAAATTTTGGCGTCCGAACAAAATAAAGGTCGAAAACCGCACGACTTAAAAGGCTTTTAAATGTCTTCATTTAAAACTATTTTTCCCTTTTATTACCACCGGGATGATGTATATATTATGGACTAGTTGTGGTACGAATTTCAAGATTTTTAATTACGAAACCTAGTCGGACCAAAAAAGTGGATAGTAACCTTAAAAATCGACAATTTTCTACGATTTCACTGAGTCTATGATGGTGCTTGTTGAAATCATTTAGAAGTAAGCGATATGTGTTGAAAGGACTATCAACCGTTATTAAAGGATCGAAGAAGACTTAGAATCGAGTATATAGTTTGTATCGTCAACACGACTCGAATATTATTTATAAGTCTTCTAAAACTCCTTATTTTAAAATATTTCCCCCTTTTATTATTAAGAGAATGTATATATTTTGGAGTAATTATGGTGTAAATTTCAAGTCTTTTAATTTCGGGACCTAGTCGAATCAAAAAATATGGATAATAACCTTCAAAATCGATAAATTTCGACGGTTTTTTTGAGTTTATGATGATGCTTGTTAAAACCATTTAGAAACAACCGACATACGTTGAAATGACTTTCAATAGTTTGCAAAGGATCGAAGACGACTTAGAATCGATTTTAATTTAGAACGACTCGAAGAGTACTTATAAGCCTTCTAAATGTCTTTATTTTAAACCTTTTTTCCTTTTCAATACCACGAGGATGATGTATATATTACGAAGTAATTATGGTGCGGATTTCGATACTTTTAATTTCGGGACCTAGTCGGACCAACAAACGTGGATAATAACCTTCAAAATTGACAATTTTCGAAGATTTTTTTGTGACTATGTGTGGACATGACATAGGTCCACCCCGACGCGGCCACGCGCGGGTTTGGGGAGGCGAATGAATCTCCATGAGATGGTCAAATGGAAATTTAAATCGAAGTCGGAGTCGCCACCGAATTTTATGGTTATTCGGACCGTTCGAGCCCACTCTATGTCGTAGTGGGCCGTATACAAAATACGGTCCATTTCCGATGTCAGAGTTTATTGGGCTCGTCCCTTTGCATATCGATATAGATGCCGACTTGAGCGGTTAATCGTATATTGAATGACTCTCGTTGCCAATGGGTTCGGACATCCGGAAACCACGGTTCTGAGTAAGGGGTGAGGGTACGTGTTGGGAAGTTCACTAAGAACACCCAACCCCGCCCGCACATTAGAGGCCTCTACTAGGATATCGAATTTTTTTTTAATACGCGCGTTAGTAATACGATGAATGATATGCAAACATTGTTTTTCCTAAGCATGCGAGGAATTGAATGGGTTGCTAAGTCGATTTAATGCATGAAAAATTAACGTCAAAGTTGAATTTAGCATGTGAGATTCATTTTAGTATAATAAAACAAAAGATGAAAAAGATGTGAATTTGCTACAAAATAAACAAACGAGTTAGTATCGATTTGTAAATAATAATATAGCAAACGAAATAAATATACGAAATCGAAAAAATAAATATTAATCGAAATCTGAAAAATATTGCTAAAAACGTTGTTTTGTATAAAAAACGAAGTTCGAAAAATAATAAAAAAAGGAAGATCGTGCGTCGTGGCAGCCGGCCGCGCGGCTCGCCCGGGATGCCGGCGAGTCGCGTGTCGGTCTGATTTTTGAAGACGGTTTTTGAAAACTCGATGTTTTTATTAAACCGCGTATGAATATTGCACAATTCGTACTCGATTCAATATTTTCGATATTCGTTATATTTGATAATTAACTACGAAATTAATATCAAATATTCCGAATAGCTTTAAAAAAGATATAAGTTTTAAGATTGTTTCGTAGAAGAATAAAATAAAACGAACGAAAAAGCTAAAAAAAAACATCTCGGATTTCAGGCCCGTGCGCGAGTCGCCTGGGCATGGCGCGACTCGCGTGCGGGTCTGTCCGGTTTTTTATTTTTTGTTCGAAATTGCTAATTTTGATAAATCGCGTACAAAATATGAATTAATTTGTACTCGATTTATGTTTTCGATATTCGTCGTACCCGATATTCGATTATGAAATCGATATCGAGTATTCGGAACAAATTAAAAAAAAAGGTTTTGTAAAAACAAGTTTGAACGAAAAAAAGATGTAACGATTTTTAATATCGTCGAGATTTAATTTAATTCTTTTCGATACAATATTCGATTATAGAAAATCGATATCATATTTTTAAGAATGTTGTTGTATGAAAATAGTTTTTAATAGTATCGATATTAGAAAATAAAATAAACGACGACCGACCCATGAAAAATAAGACGGACGAGGAGGAAGAGAGAAGAAGAAGAGAAATCGGGTTTTGTTACACCCTCAACCTACATGCTTCTGTTTACTCGGATCGGGGCTCGTCGGGACGTGGCTTAGGCACAAGAGCGTCGAGTGGATGTCGGTGAGTTATGGTGGCTCGGTTTGGGCGTGACGTGTGAAGGGTGTCGGGTATCGGGCCGGTTTCCTTCGGGTTTGTAATATCGGTTTCTCGATGCTAAATTTTATGTGTGTGTGTATGGGAATAATTGATGTTGTAGATGATTGATGATTGATAATGAATGTAGATTGTAGATGCTAATTGATGATGAATGATAATTGATGATGAATGTGTAAAAGTGTTGTATGCAAGGGGCTATTTATAGGGAGTTCCCGACCTTGGCTAGGAGAGTTTGAACTACCGCTTAGGATAGGAAATATAGGAAGTCGAAAGGCATGAGGATTCCGTTTTCTTGTCGAAGAAGCAAGAGAACACGGCTGATTTGTGCTTCTCGGCCGAGTGTTTGTACTCGGTCGGGTGTTTGAATCGGTTTTCGGATAGGATTCCTACTTTAGATCGAATTCCATCCTTAAGCGGATTTGTTTAATATTTTGTGAAGCTGATTTTTTGTAGGATTGGAGTATGAATCAGCCGTGTGAGGTGTCACGGCTGACTCACGTGCCTCGGAAATAATTTTGACGGGTGTTGACTCGGTCGTAAAAAGACGGTTTTACCCCTGGTGTCAGAATCGACCCAAATTAGTCTTATTTGACTCGAAACGACCCACTGGGCCTGATTTTGAGGTCGGTTTTGTGAGATATGTACTCCATAATGAGCCCAAGCCAAATGCCAATGATTTTGAGCCCGTTTCTGAGTATTTAAAGCACGTTTGCGTCCGATCATCATCGGGTGTTTGTCGGAAACTGCTATAGACACCTGGCGGTCAAAATGTGGGTCTCTACAGAGCCCCCACTCTGACTGAGGCTTGGACAAGGCGAAAGTCAGAGTAGCTACCAGGCCAATCAAAGATTAAGACCTGGCAGACTTCCGGTCGGGTCGTTTAAGGTCCATTAGACCTGCGTAAAGGGCCCGCCGGCCGGAGACTAGAAATGTACCTGAGTTGATGATGATAACTCCGTGGGGAATCGGACTTGTCGTATAAGTCTATGCCGCTGGGGAGTTATGTGAATTGCGCGGTCTTGAATTGTACCTGTATAAGTTACATAAAATTTTGCATGCAACATGTAGGTGAAACAAAGATGACTCGCGCTGGGGAATAGAAAAATGATTTTTGCTTAGTTTTGAAATCGAAGTCCTGAAAGCAGTTCACGTGCTAGGAAATAGGTTTTCAAAACTGAAATGGGTAGAAAAGAAATTTGCAATTTAAATAGACCGAAATTTGACCTTGTCGAAAAGGATTTTCTCAAATGGCTAAGTTTTGCAAATTTTAAAATGAGAATTTGAAGAGAGAGACCTATCGATAGACTCGACGCTGGGCGTGACCGGACGAGTTGACAGACACGACTGGACTCTCGAGGGGTTGGACCGTGACTCGGTAGGGGGTGGGCCACCTAACAAGACTCTTAAGTTGCGCTATTCCGTAGCCTAGACGAGTGGCAACATGGTCGAACATCGAAGTGGGAAAGATATGCTATACGGGGTTGCAGTAGTCTGTAATGAGACTGTTGTAGTCTAGTGCTCTCCTGAATTTTTGATTTTAGGGTACATTTCCAAAGTGGGTATTGCCTCGAGTCCTGACAGGTTCTTGTCTTCGACTGAGCCGAGTACTATGACAAACTACAGAAAGGAGGCTAGATTTTTTGAATTTATATGGATTTTGTGAGTGGATGGAGGTTTTCTGCCTAAGAGAAGCCCCCAGGACGACAAAGCTAGCTACTGAGAACATGACGGTGTCGTGACCGGAATGATGGCGCTTTTTGAATGTGTGTCAATGTGGGTGGTTGTGCCTTTGTTGAAAGGCTGCCTACGTATTCACGTGTAGTGAAATCAAACCATGCCGTAGTTCAGTGTCGGAAGATATATTATGATGCCTAGTCTAATAGGGCTTCATGTGTAACTAGCCATAGCAATGGTGTAGGCTAGGTGCATTCCCAGTGATGTCTTGATCAAAGGGCTAGAATGGTTAGGATATTGATCCTGTGACTGTGAGCGTTCTCTGAGGTAGCCCCCAGAGGTGGTGTGCACTATTTGGGCATGTTCTATGCCGACTGCAAGTTAAATTCCCGTGTTTTGGGTTGGTAAGTGGTTTGAATGAGAAGAATTGGGATGGGATTTTAACGAGTTTTGCTCTCGGGGATTTTAACGAGTTTTGCTCTCGGGGATTTGACGAGTTCTGCTCTCGGGATTGTGTATGATTAAGTAAGGGATTTGACGAGTTTTGCTCTCGGGTCTTTGACGAGTTTTGATCTCGGGTCTTTGACGAGTTTTGATCTCGGGTTTGCATATGGTGATTGTGAATTCTGTTATGTAAAGGGGAAGTCGAGTAAAATGGCTCGAACTTTGATAGGGATATGTTTGATGATGCGGGAGCTGGTTTCCATGTCTGGCCCTAATGGTTAGGGGTATCCTATGGAGCTTGAATCCTCAAAATTCCGGGCTGTCTTTAGCCTGGGTCTCGGGAAGGTCTTGAGGGTTGTAATGTGGGAAGGCTAAATGTGGTGTTAGTTGACCAGCTTGATTGTTTCTCCCTTATTGGATGGCATGAGTATTGATCTTGAGTGGACCGTTGACCACGGTCATGGGCATTTGAATATTTTTTGTTGGTTGACCTCTTAGCCCCGGTCATGGGATCTTCATTTGTGTTGACCGTTCTGGTCGTGGATGCTCTTTTTTATGATGGCCTGCTTTTTTGTTTTGGCCTTTTGCTTTTTTCCTCGGACTTTTTGATTTTTTTTTGTCCAGTTGTTTGTCTTTTTTTTGTTGTTGGTCAGACTAACACCGTGGGTAGGTATGGTTGATCTTGTCGGAGGGGTGTTTATTGTGAGAAATGGGCTTGCCTCCCGTCTCGAACCCAAACCAGGAGACTACCTAGATTCGTCATTGTATTCGATACCGCTCCTGCTAAGTGTAGTTTTGTGGCTTCCTATGTCAGACATGGAACAGGTAAAGGAAAACACGGGTCTCGATTTCCTGCAGTCATTATAGATGTGCCTATAGTCACGTGCATGTGCTCACAGTGTATGATGGTGTTTATCATGTTCTCGGAAACACATAAGGAAAGTATATATGAGCAATAGAAAAGCTGATTTTATTGAATTTTGAAAAAGAGGACAGAATGCAAAAGACTCTGACTTTGACTTTGGAAGAAATAGCACATCCTAGACTCGGACTCAGACTCGGACTTAAATCAAATCTGGACTCTCGGATGATGTTGTCAATTCAGCTTCTAAGGACTCAAGCTGATGCCTAGTATAGCCTTCAGTAGAAGCTTCACCCAGATCTTCATTATGTCGAAGATCGTCTTCAATCCTAATGCCCATTTCGGTTAGCATCGTAAAGTTCGAAATGCCGGCGTACCTAAGATGGACGCGGTAAGAAGGTAGGAGGTTGTTGATGAATGCCTCCACTAGTGTCTTCTCGTTGGGCTTGTCTACCAACTTCACACTTTCGGCCCTCCACCTTTGAAGGTACTTGGTGAAACCTTCCTTGGGCTCTTGGGCCATGATTTCCAAAGTACGCATCGTGGTCTGGATCTCGGTATTATCGGCATAATTCCGAGCGAATTCCGTCGCTACGTCATCCCAAGTCTTGTACTTCTTGGGGTCAAGCCTGTAGTACCAGGCTTTCGGGTGCTTCTCGAGGGAGGAAGCAAACAGGTGCTTGAACATGGTTGATTTCACTCCTTTAATGGCCATGAATTCTTTGAAAGCCCGGATATGTACTACCGGGTCTTCAGTTCCGTCGAACATTGGTAGGCCCGTCAGGTTGAGGTTAGCGGGCAGCTCGTCAGTCAAAGGTGAATAGGAACGAGCATTTTCCGTATGTATCGAGTTGTGGGTCGACAAGTGGACCTGCTCTTGTAGCTTAAGGACCGCGCTAGTCAGTTCGGCTAATGGGCCCTTAGTTTCGTCTTCATCATCCGGCCTATCCTGCTCTATGGCACTAACCCGGGTAACAATGGTGATCTGGTCACTCCTGATTTGGTCGAGTTGTTCTTGGATCTTGGCCAAAGCAGTGTTCAGTTGATCGATAGCGTCCTTAGTCATGATTCGGGTGTGAGGTGGCCTGTCTGTAAGAACACCGCGTAATCAGGAAAGTTGCTTCGAAACTCAAATTCACCAAGGCATAGGAAATAGCGCGGGAGGAGAGACGACTCCAGTTTGACTCGGGTTAGACTCTCCTAAGACAAATGTGTAGGGTATGATCCTCGGAGTGACCGTGATTAATCGCTCCGTCGGAGAATAGCCCCCAAGTGAGGCTAAAGACTCTGGTAGGACTCAGATGGTGTGACATCTAAGTGGCTCGAAACTGGGGTACGTGAGACACGTGTAAGACATGACCCTTAGAGCAACCGTGATTGATCGCTCTGCTGAAGGGTAGCCCCCAAGTGGGATCGATAATTTGGTTAAGACTCGAGTGTCGGACGAGTGACCCTTAGTCGTAAGGGTCACGAGCCTTTTGTTATAGGGCTATGCCTTGTAAAAGGTTGACTCGGAAAAGACTCCTAGACGGGTGACTTGTGAAAGGTGGGCCTCCTTTAGGATCCAGCCGTGTGGGCTGGGCCCTGTTCGAAAGAAGGTTCACGTGAGACATTCCCCAGACTTCTAGACTTGATTGTGTAGACGGGCCGACCCTTGTAGGAGTATGTCCTACGTAGGTGGGCCTTGCCTTAGTATAATAAGGCGGACTGGGATAGGGAGGAAATCCGTGATATAAGATCGACAGAGTTTCGACGCTAGAGACCTTGACGACTTAAGACACGACCCGACACTGCTAAATACGGGAAGTCCTAAGAAGAGGAAGGTTTTGAAAAATTGAATTTTTGAAAGGCCCGAAAGAATCGGGGAGAACCGGCCCTTTTTCGAGAAAGAAAACGGAAAGGCGGACCGGGGACGGTTTTGAAAAGTTTCGAAAATATTTTCGAGTTTTGAAATGGGCGTAATACCGGCTAAAAATAGGCTATTTTGAGTAAAATCGTGGATCCTAAATTCGGTATAAGTACCGGGTTTTGAAATTGGATATTTTGAAAAGGATGCTATTTTGAAAAAAGACGGTTTTTGAAAAACGACTTGTAAATCAGGTAGCACGTAATCATGGAAACAGTTTAACGACGCCATGTATGCTCTAATTCTAAGTCTCGGTCAGTCTGAAAGGGTCTATACCAGTGTACACAGCCTATCGAGAATCGGGGCGGACTTCCTAAGTCGAGTTGAGCTTAGAACATGCCGTAAAACCCATACGAATCGGCTAATGGACACCTTCGACATATCCAATTTGGACTACATCAATAGTATAGTGGGACGTCGGTCACCAGTACCGGCCCGGGAAAATATGGGGTTATGCATGAACCGTAAAACTAAAACGCGTATTGTACTAGTCAAACGATTTCTATTCGAGTCTCACCCTGAGGATGCTGAAGGTCAGTAACGTATCAGCTAATCCCCAGCGGAGTCGCCAAATTGTGGACATGACATAGGTCCACCCCGACGCGGCCACGCGCGGGTTTGGGGAGGCGAATGAATCTCCATGAGATGGTCAAATGGAAATTTAAATCGAAGTCGGAGTCGCCACCGAATTTTATGGTTATTCGGAACCGTTCGAGCCCACTCTATGTCGTAGTGGGCCGTATACAAAATACGGCCCATTTCCGATGTCAGAGTTTATTGGGCTCGTCCCTTTGCATATCGATATAGATGCCGACTTGAGCGGTTAATCGTATATTGAATGACTCTCGTTGCCAATGGGTTCAGACATCCGGAAACCACGGTTCTGAGTAAGGGGTGAGGGTACGTGTTGGGAAGTTCACTAAGAACACCCAACCCCGCCCGCACATTAGCGGCCTCTACTAGGATATCGAATGATGTTTTAATACGCGCGTTAGTAATACGATGAATGATATGCAAACATTGTTTTTCCTAAGCATGCGAGGAATTGAATGGGTTGCTAAGTCGATTTAATGCATGAAAAATTAACGTCAAAGTTGAATTTAGCATGTGAGATTCGTTTTAGTATAATAAAACAAAAGATGAAAAAGATGTGAATTTGCTACAAAATAAACAAACGAGTTAGTATCGATTTGTAAATAATAATATAGCAAACGAAATAAATATACGAAATCGAAAAAATAAATATTAATCGAAATCTGAAAAATATTGCTAAAAACGTTGTTTTGTATAAAAAACGAAGTTCGAAAAATAATAAAAAAAGGAAGATCGTGCGTCGTGGCAGCCGGCCGCGCGGCTCGCCCGGGATGCCGGCGAGTCGCGTGTCGGTCTGATTTTTGAAGACGGTTTTTGAAAACTCGATGTTTTTATTAAACCGCGTATGAATATTGCACAATTCGTACTCGATTCAATATTTTCGATATTCGTTATATTTGATAATTAACTACGAAATTAATATCAAATATTCCGAATAGCTTTAAAAAAGATATAAGTTTTAAGATTGTTTCGTAGAAGAATAAAATAAAACGAACGAAAAAGCTAAAAAAAAACATCTCGGATTTCAGGCCCGTGCGCGAGTCGCCTGGGCATGGCGCGACTCGCGTGCGGGTCTGTCCGGTTTTTTATTTTTTGTTCGAAATTGCTAATTTTGATAAATCGCGTACAAAATATGAATTAATTTGTACTCGATTTATGTTTTCGATATTCGTCGTACCCGATATTCGATTATGAAATCGATATCGAGTATTCGGAACAAATTAAAAAAAAAGGTTTTGTAAAAACAAGTTTGAACGAAAAAAAGATGTAACGATTTTTAATATCGTCGAGATTTAATTTAATTCTTTTCGATACAATATTCGATTATAGAAAATCGATATCATATTTTTAAGAATGTTGTTGTATGAAAATAGTTTTTAATAGTATCGATATTAGAAAATAAAATAAACGACGACCGACCCATGAAAAATAAGACGGACGAGGAGGAAGAGAGAAGAAGAAGAGAAATCGGGTTTTGTTACACCCTCAACCTACATGCTTCTGTTTACTCGGATCGGGGCTCGTCGGGACGTGGCTTAGGCACAAGAGCGTCGAGTGGATGTCGGTGAGTTATGGTGGCTCGGTTTGGGCGTGACGTGTGAAGGGTGTCGGGTATCGGGCCGGTTTCCTTCGGGTTTGTAATATCGGTTTCTCGATGCTAAATTTTATGTGTGTGTGTATGGGAATAATTGATGTTGTAGATGATTGATGATTGATAATGAATGTAGATTGTAGATGCTAATTGATGATGAATGATAATTGATGATGAATGTGTAAAAGTGTTGTATGCAAGGGGCTATTTATAGGGAGTTCCCGACCTTGGCTAGGAGAGTTTGAACTACCGCTTAGGATAGGAAATATAGGAAGTCGAAAGGCATGAGGATTCCGTTTTCTTGTCGAAGAAGCAAGAGAACACGGCTGATTTGTGCTGCTCGGCCGAGTGTTTGTACTCGGTCGGGTGTTTGAATCGGTTTTCGGATAGGATTCCTACTTTAGATCGAATTCCATCCTTAAGCGGATTTGTTTAATATTTTGTGAAGCTGATTTTTTGTAGGATTGGAGTATGAATCAGCCATGTGAGGTGTCACGGCTGACTCACGTGCCTCGGAAATAATTTTGACGGGTGTTGACTCGGTCGTAAAAAGACGGTTTTACCCCTGGTGTCAGAATCGACCCAAATTAGTCTTATTTGACTCGAAACGACCCACTGGGCCTGATTTTGAGGTCGGTTTTGTGAGATATGTACTCCATAATGAGCCCAAGCCAAATGCCAATGATTTTGAGCCCGTTTCTGAGTATTTAAAGCACGTTTGCGTCCGATCATCATCGGGTGTTTGTCGGAAACTGCTATAGACACCTGGCGGTCAAAATGTGAGTGTCTACACTATGCTGATGCTTCTTGAAACCATTTATAAACAACCGATATGCGTTGAAATGAATTTCAATAGTTTGCAAAGTATAGAAGACGACTCAGAATAGAGTATATAGCTTATTTCGTCAAATTTTATAACGACTCGACTTATAAGGCTTCTAAATGTCTTTATTTCAAACCATTTTTCCCTTTTAATACCACGAGGATGATGTATATATTATGGAGTAATTATGGTGCGAATTTCGACACTTTTAATTTCGGGACCTAGTCGGACAAAAAAACGTGGATAATAACCTTCGAAATCGATAATTTTCGACGATTTTTTCGCATCTATGATGATGCTTGTTGAAAATGTTTAGAAACAACCAATATGCGTTGAAATGACTATCAATAGTTTGCAAATTATCGAAGACGACTTAGAATAGACTATATAGCTTGTTTCGTCAAATTTTAAAACGACTCGAAGAATACTTATAAGGCTTTTAAATATCTTTATTTTAAACCATTTTTCCCTTTTAATACCACGAGGATGATGTATATATTGTGGAGTAATTATGTTGCGAATTTCGAAACTTTTAATTTCGGAACCTAGGCGGACTAAAAAATGTGGATAATAATCTTCAAAATCGAAAATTTTCGACGATTTTTTCGGGTATTTTATGATGCTTGTTGAAACCATTTAGAACCCGATATGCGTTGAAATGACTATCAATAGTTTGCAAATGATCAAAGACGACTTAGAATAGAGTATATAGCTTGTTTCGTCAAATTTTATAACGACTCAAAGAGTACTTATAAGGCTATTAAATGTCTTTATTTTAAACCATTTTTCCCTTTTAATACCACGAGGATGATGTATATATTGTGGAGTAATTATGGTGCGAATTTCGAGACTTTTAATTTCGGAACCTTGTTGGACTAAAAAATGTGGATATAACCTTCAAAATCAAAAAATTTCAACGATTTTTCCGGGTATTTTATGATGCTTGTTGAAACCATTTAGAAAAAACCGATATGCGTTGAAATGACTATCAATAATTTGCAAAAGATCGAAGACGACTTAGAATCGTGTATATAGCTTGTTTCGTCGAATTTTATAACGACTCGAGGAGTACTTATTAGGCTTTTAAATGTCTTTATTTTAAACAAATTTTCCCTTTTAATACCACGAGGATGATGTATATATAATGGAGTAATTATGGTACGAATTTCGAAACTTTTAATTTCGGGACCTAGTCGGACAAAAAAACGTGGATAATAACCTTCAAAATCGACAATTTTCTAAGATTTTTTCGAGTCTATGATAATGCTTCTTGAAACCATTTAGGAGCCGTTTGGTTCGCAAAAAGGTATCGGTATGGAATAAGGAATAATCATACTAGGGTGGTATGGGTTTGGAATTTCATTCCTGATATCTTGCGTTTGGTTAAATTCTGGAATAATGAGTAATCTCGAGAAAAAAAATGATTGTAATCTTATAGAAAAAAAGGCTTTTAATTAAAAAAAAATTCATTATTATTGTAAGAAAGAAATATTTTTTAGACATTTTTAATTGATGGAACAATAATGATTTTTTAAAAATTTTGTTATCTTACGAAAAAAATGTTTTTAACCAAAACAATCATTATTATTTGTGGTAAATTATTTTATACATATTTTCATCATTGGGAGAAAAATATTTGAATAACAATAAAAACAAACAAAGTCCGAAAAAAAAAATCAAAGAAAGAGCTATGGAGTATTAATTTGATACCAACATATCAATTCTCATACCCACCTCCACCGGGTTTGAGGTATGGGTATGAAAATAAAAGAAATGCAAATTACAAATGCAAGGTAACCCATACCTGATTCCTACACAGGGTGAACCAAACGGCCCATTATGAGGTATGAGTTTCTCATATCCAAGGATGGAGATAGGTATGAGAATTGATACCTTGGTATCAATTTAATACTCCATAGCTCTTTCTTTAGTTTTTTTTTCAGACTTTGTATGTTTTTATTGTTATTCAAATATTTTTCTCCCAATGATGATAATATGCATAAAATAATTTACCACAAACAATAATAATTTTTTTGGTTAAAAACATTTTTTTCGTAAGATAACAAAAAATTAAAAAATCATTATTGTTCAATAATTAAAAAGATCTAAAAAATATTTCTTTCTTACAATAATAATGGATTTTTTTTAATTAAAAGCCTTTTTTTCCTATAAGATTACAATCATTTTTTTTTCTCGAGATTACTGATTCCAGAATTGAATCAAACGCAAGATATCAGGAATGAAATTCCAAACTCATACCACCCTAGTATGATTCCTTATTCAATGCCGATACCTTTTTGCGAACCAAACGGTAGAAACAATCGATATGTGTTGAAACGACTATCAATAGATTGCAAAGGATCATAGACGATTTAGAATCGAGTATATAGCTTGTTTCGTCCAATTTTAGAACGACTCGAAGAGTACTTATAAGACTTCTAAATGTCTTTATTTTAAACCATTTTTCCCTTTTAGTACCACGAGGATGATGTATATATTATGGAATAAATATGGCGCGAATTTTGAGACATTTAATTTGGGGACCTAGTCGAACCAAAAACGTGGATAATAACCTTCAAAATCGACAATTTTCGAAGATTTTTTCGAGTCTATGATGATGGTTCTTGAAACCATTTAGAAACAACCGATATGCGTTAAATGACTATCAATAGTTTTCAAAGGATCGAAGATGATTTAGAATCGAGTATATAGCTTGTTTCGTCGAATTTTAGAACGACTCGAAGAGTACTTATAAGGCTACTTCTAAATGTCTTTATTTTAAACCATTTTTCCCTTTTAGTACCACGAGGATGATGTATATATTATGGAATAATTATGGTGCGAATTTTGAGACATTTCATTTCGGAACCTAGTCGGACCAAAAAACGTGGATAATAACCTTCAAAATCGACAATTTTCGATGATTTTTCGAGTCTATGATGATGCTTGTTGAAACCATTTAGAAACAACTGATATGTGTTAAAATGACTTTCAATAGTTTGCAAAGGATTGAAGACGACTTAGAAACGACTATAAAACTTATTTCTCCGAATTTTAGAACTACTCGAAGAGTACTTTTAAGGCTTCTAAATATGTTTATTCTAAACTTTTTTTCCCTTTTAATACCACGAGGATGATGTATATATTATGGAGTAATTGTGGTGCGAATTTCGAGACTTTTAATTTCGGGACCTAGTCGGACAAAAAACGTGGATAATAACCTTCAAAATCGACAATTTTCGATATTTTTTTCGAGTCTATGATGATGCTTGTTGAAACTATTTAGAAACAAGCGTTATGCGTTGAAATTACTTTCAATAGTTTGCAAAGGATCAAAGACGACTTAGAATCGAGTATATAGCTTCTTTCGTCAAATTTTAGAACGACTCGAAGAGTACTTATAAGGCTTCTAAATGTCTTTATTTTAAACCATTTTTCCCTTTTAATACCATGAGGATGATATATATTTATTATGGAGTAATTATGATACGAATTTGGAGACTTTTAATTTCGGGACTTAGTCGTACAAAAAAACGTGGATAAATAACCTTCAAAATCGACAATTTTCGACGATTTTTTCGAGTCTATGATTTAATTGTTGAAACCATTTATAAACAACTGATATGCTTTGAAATGATTATCAATAGTCTGGAAAGGATCGAAGACGACTTAGAATCGAGTATATAGCTTATTTAGTCAAATTTTAGAACGACTCGAAGAGTACTTAGAAGGCTTCTAAATGTCTTTATTTTAAACCATTTTTCTTTTTAATACCACAATGATGATGTATATATTATGGAGTAATTATGGTGCGAATTTGGAGGCTTTTAATTTCGGAACCTATTCGGACCAAAAAACATGGATAATAACTTTCAAAATCAACAATTTTCGAAGTTTTATCGAATCTATGATTTAATTGTTGAAACCATTTAGAAAAAAATTCGATATGCTTTGAAAAGGCTATCAATAGTTTGAAAAGGATTGAAAACGACTTAGAATCGAGTATATAGCTTGTTTCGTCAAATTTTAGAACGATTCGAAGAGTACTTAAAAGACTTCTAAATGTCTTTATTTTAAACAATTTTTCCTTTTTAACACCACGAGGATGATGTATATATTATGGAGTAATTATGGTGCTAATTTGGAGACTTCTAATTTCGGGACCTAGTCGGACCAAAAATCGTGGATAATAACCTTCAAAATCGACAATTTTCGACCATTTTTTCGAGTCTATGATGATGCTCGTTGAATCCATTCAGAAACAACTTATATGCGTTGAAATGACTATCAACATTTAGCAAAGGATCAAATAAAGAAGATTTAGAATCGACTATATAGCTTGTATTGTCAAATTTTAGCATGACTCTAAGATGACTTATAAGGATTTTAAATGTCTTTATTTCAAACTATTTTTCCCCCTTTTATTATTACGAGATGATGTATATATTTTGGAGTAATTATAGTGCGAATTTCAAAATTTTAATTTCGGGACCAGAGTCATATTAAATCGTACTGCATAAAGCTTTAGTTTGTTGTTTGATGTGGATATGTTAGCAAAGTTTTATTTGTTCTCCACAGCCCATCTTGCTTGTTTAATTTGCTCGACTATCCAATTGATACACAGGCTATTGAAGTTACTGCAGTGACAGGGAATGTTATTACTACAGCTGCAAAGAAGGCTAACATCTATGCTGCTACATTGACTGCTACACAGAAGGAGAAGCATTGCATTACTGGCAAAGGTGACAACACTAAAGGAAAGGCCAAAGGACAGTCTCTAGAAGCACATAGCAGGTTACATGATCCACCAAAAGACAGCTCACCAGTGCATTCAGCAAATGGAGGAAAAGAGTCGTTGCAAATAGTACAGAAGTACATACTGAAGGGGACCAACTCAGATTCAATGAATTAAATCAGCCTTAGGCCAATGAATTACTAGATTGTCCTTTTCTTATTTTCCAAGCAATTAAACCATCTATACTCTATAAATAGATGCTGTGATGTATTGAGAAGATTATCAATGAAATATACAATTCTTCTCTAAATTCTCTGCTCTTCCTGACATTTCTTTTTGCACTGAAACCAAGTAATCCCATCTTTAACCGGATTACTGCATTTCATGCTTTAGTAAGGCCTATCAATCATTGAACAGCCTGAATTTCATTCCTAAATAGTGTCTTTTAATCTGTCAAAGGTTAAGGAGTGTATCATTTGGTATCAGAGCAGTCTTTCCCCTGACCTATTTAACATTCATCCACAGTAAAAATTAGAGAAAATCTCAGAAAAAACCCCCCAAAAAATAGGAATATTTTTAATTCTTCTTTTGTACTTCCATCCAGAAAAATCTCAAAAAACACAAAAATTGTTGCCATAATGTCTGACCCTGCTCTTTCAGAGGAAGTGAGGCAGCTCAAACTGCAGATGGAGACGCTGGTGCAAACCATTGCGACCTTGTCCTTACAGCCTGATAAGGGTACTAACCAGAACAACATGGTAAGATCTCCAACAATTAAATTCCCAGTATTTGATGGTAGTAATTTGGAGGACTGGCTGTTTAAATGTGTTCAGTTCTTCTCTGTAACTGAAGTAGAAGAAACTGCTAAAGTAATATACGCTGCAATGCATTTAGAAACTAAAGCTTTGGCATGGCATCAGTCTTACCTTAAGAATAGGAATACTACCATCCCCTTAAAGTGGCAGGAGTATGAACAAGCACTTAAGGCTAGGTTTGGTAATGTTCATGAAGATCCAATGTCTGAATTGTTAATGCTCAAACAAACCAGTTCTGTGCAGTCTTATCACGATGAGTTTGATGTATTAATCAGTAAATTAAGCCTCCAACCAGATTATGCCTTAAGTTGTTTCTTGACTGGCCTAAAGGAAAATATATATGTGATGGTGAGGATGTTGAAACCAAAGACTATTGCCGATGCTTACGGTTTGGCTAAATTACAAGAAACAGCTCTTAATTTGCAACCCAAGCCTAACTACAAAAATTTCAACCCAACTACTCTCAAAAACCAGCCTTATTACCCACTCCAAAAAATCATACCTTTAACCAAACAAAGCCCCCTTTCACCCCTCACAAAAACTCCCCAAAAAAACCAACCCCTAGATATAGACCTTTCAATGCCGAAATGGAGGAGAGGAAGGCAAAAGGGCTGTGTTTCTATTGTGACGAAAAGTTCACAGCACAACATGTTTGCAAGAACAAGAGGCAACTTTTTGTGTTGGAAAATGAAGAGGAAGAAGAGGTATGTGAGGAAGAGAATGAAGTACAGGAGGAGGAAGTGACAGGACAAGTGGCACAAATCTCTGTGAATGCCTTGGCAGGAAAATCCCATTGTCAAACCATGAGGATACCTGGCCAAATTGGAAGAAAAACTCTGAGTATCCTGGTAGACTCAGGCAGTTCTCATAACTTTATGGATGCTGGAGTAGCAAGAAGGCTAGGAGTCAAACTGGAACCTGTCAGTAGCTTTAATATATCAGTGGCAAACGGAGGAAAACTGATGTGTTCTCATATCATACCAAGGCTCAAGTGGAAGATAAGGAATGCTGAATTCCAAGCTGATTTCTATGCAATACCCTTGGGAAGTTGTGATGCAGTGTTGGGTATTCAATGGCTTGAAACCTTGGGGCCTATTACTTGGGACTTCAAGGAACTGACTATGCAGTTCACTTTTGAGGGTAAAAATCAAATCTTGAAGGGAGCACGACCCTCAAACTTGAAGGTCCAAAAAAGAATTGGTAAAGAGGTGGAAGGAGGAGGTCAAGTAGCAGTAGTGTTACAGCAAAATCAAGAGGGAGAGTTTTTTGCCTTACAATTGTTACAAGAGGAGGTATTACCCAGGGATATGCAGGATCTAATAGACTGCTACCCCCAGGTATTTGAGATTCCCAAAGGTCTTCCCCCTTTTAGAGATGGCCATGATCACCAAATTAACCTGAAGGAAGGGAGTGAACCTGTGAACATCAGGCCCTACAGGTATCCATTAATACAGAAGGATGTCATTGAATCAATGACACAAGAGATGTTACAGGAGGGCACTATCAGGCATAGTACTAGCCCATATGCTTCCCCAGTGGTGTTAGTAAAGAAAAAGGATGGTAGTTGGAGAATGTGTGTTGACTACAGGGAACTAAACAAACAGACGATCAAAGATAAATTCCCAATTCCATTAATCGAGGAGCTATTAGATGAACTTCAAGGGTCTAAATTTTACACAAAGTTGGATCTCAGGTCTGGATTTCATCAGATTAGAATGAATCCTAAAGAAGTGTACAAAACAGCCTTTAAGACACACCATGGTCACTTTGAGTACTTGGTGATGCCCTTTGGGTTAACCAATGCCCCGTCTACATTTCAGAGCCTCATGAATAGGGTTTTTCAGCCTTATTTGAGGAAGTTTGTATTAGTATTTTTTGATGACATATTAATCTATAGTGTCTCATGGGAAGAACATCTAAAACACTTAGATTTGATCTTTCAACTCATGTTACATCATCAGCTCTATGCTAAGCCATCAAAATGTTGCTTTGGCACTACTAAGCTTGAATATCTTGGGCACATCATATCACAGGAGGGGGTAGCTACCGAACCATCTAAAATAACAGCTGTGATCAAATGGCCTGTACCAAAAACTCTGAAACAATTAAGAGGGTTTTTAGGTTTGACGGGTTATTATAGGAGGTTTGTCAAAGGGTATGGCACCATCAGTAAACCCCTCACCAGACTCCTGAAGAAAGAAGGGTTCAAGTGGGATGAAGAAGCACAAAAAGCTTTTGAGAAACTGAAGGAAGCAATGACCACACCACCAGTCTTAGCACTACCTAATTATGGGAAGCCCTTTGTAATTGAAACAGATGCATCAGGAGAAGGAATCGGGGCAGTTCTAATGCAAGATAAACACCCAATTGCTTACATTAGCAAAGCCTTGGCTCCAAAACATCAAGCTATGTCCATATATGAGAAGAAATTATTGGCTATTATTCATGCTATCTCCAAGTGGAGCCCTTACCTGATGGATAGACAGTTCATAATCAGAACCGATCATCAAAGTCTCAAGTATCTTCTTGATCAGAAGATTACTACCCCATTACAGCAGAAGTGGCTGGCTAAGCTTCTAGGCTACAACTATACCATCGAGTATAAGAAGGGAAAGGAGAACATAGCTGCTGACTCTCTGTCAAGAATTCACAGTTCTGAGTTACTTCAGCTTTATGTTAACACAATTAGCACTGATCTTTATGCACAAATACAGGAATCTTGGCAAAAAGACGAAGATATGGCGTCTGTAATCAGGGATCTCCAACAGAACCCTGAATCACACAAGCACTTTGCTTGGATAGGAGATCAACTGAAAAGAAAAGGGAAGTTGGTTGTGGGAAACTTAGAGGGATTACAACAGAAATTGATTTCTATCATGCATGACTCCTTGCAAGCTAGTCATTCTGGAGTAGAAGCATCCTATCAAAGATTGAGACAGAAGTTCTATTGGAAGGGTATGAAGGAAGACATCAGAAGTTACATACAAAAATGCCCTACCTGTCAGCAATGCAAGTATGACAGGGCTGCATCTCCAGGGAAGCTTCAACCTTTACCCATTCCCAGCTCAATTTGGACTGAAATAAGCATGGATTTCATCGATGGGCTGCCTACCTCTATGCGGAATGATTCCATAATGGTGGTCATAGACAGACTCAGTAAAGCTGCTCACTTCATACCATTAAAACATCCTTACACAGCCACTGAAGTTGCTCAAGCCTATTTTGACTTTGTCTACAAATTACATGGAATGCCTGAGCAGGTAGTATCTGACAGGGATCCAATCTTTATAAGTAAGTTTTGGCAAGAATTATTCTCAGTACAAGGGGTAAACCTCAATCTCAGTTCAGCCTACCACCCTCAAACCGATGGACAGACTGAAGTCTTGAATAGATGCTTGGAGACCTACCTTAGGTGTTTTTGTCATGAGACTCCCTCCGACTGGTGTAAGTGGCTGCCTGCAGCAGAATTTTGGTACAACACCTCATACCATAATTCTCTAAAGTGCACTCCTTATGAGGTAGTGTATGGACAACCACCTCCAGTACATCTACCCTACTTACCTGGAGAGAGTAAGGTGGACTCTGTGGACAGGACCCTATTAGACAGAGAAGAGGCACTAAAGGGGATAAGACTGAACCTAGCTCGTGCACAGAACAGGATGAAACAACAAAGTGATAAAAGGAGGAGTGAAAGAGAATTCAAAGAAGGGGATTTGGTCTACCTTAAGCTTCAACCTTACAGACAAACATCTGTAGAAAAGAGGGGCAATCAGAAGTTATCAAAGAGGTACTATGGTCCATACAGAGTCATAAAAAGAATAGGTCAAGTGGCCTATAAACTAGCCTTGCCTACCACTGCCAAAATCCATCCCACATTCCATGTCTCTATGCTGAAACAATGCTATGGTATACCTACCTACAGTATACCGATTCCTGACTCATCACCCACTTCTGAGGAACCTGAACTCATAATGGCAAGAAAGTCTGTAAAAAGGGGGCGAATTAATGCTACTAAAGTGTTGGTAAAATGGAAAGATTCACCAATTGAAGATGCCACCTGGGAATTCCTATTTGATCTACAGAAGAGGTATCCTAGTTTTGATCCTTGGGGACAAGGATCCTCTGAAGGAGGGAGTATTGATACACAGGCTATTGAAGTTACTGCAGTGACAGGGAATGTTATTACTACAGCTGCAAAGAAGGCTAACATCTATGCTGCTACATTGACTGCTACACAGAAGGAGAAGCATTGCATTACTGGCAAAGGTGACAACACTAAAGGAAAGGCCAAAGGACAGTCTCTAGAAGCACATAGCAGGTTACATGATCCACCAAAAGACAGCTCACCAGTGCATTCAGCAAATGGAGGAAAAGAGTCGTTGCAAATAGTACAGAAGTACATACTGAATGGGACCAACTCAGATTCAATGAATTAAATCAGCCTTAGGCCAATGAATTACTAGATTGTCCTTTTCTTATTTTCCAAGCAATTAAACCATCTATACTCTATAAATAGATGCTGTGATGTATTGAGAAGATTATCAATGAAATATACAATTCTTCTCTAAATTCTCTGCTCTTCCTGACATTTCTTTTTGCACTGAAACCAAGTAATCCCATCTTTAACCGGATTACTGCATTTCATGCTTTAGTAAGGCCTATCAATCATTGAACAGCCTGAATTTCATTCCTAAATAGTGTCTTTTAATCTGTCAAAGGTTAAGGAGTGTATCACCAATCGAGTACAGCCTGAATATATTTCTATCTAGTCTTAATTTGTAATGCAGCTTGCTCAATTTAGAAGAATAATTTGATGATCCCTCAATTACGCGACAATATTATACTTATTTCTAGGGACGTCTTAAAAAATTTCGAGGCTCGAAATTGAGGCCTTTATAAAAATAAAAGGCCAGCAAGAATCCAACATGGTTCGAACCCATCTATCTATATATAACCTTAAAAAGGTTATTTGAATATTTAATTTTTTGCCACGTGGCAGATACTAAATGCTCAAACAACTCTTTATTATTATTATTGTTGTTGTTGTTGTTTATAATTTCTTTTTTGAATTTCTTCGTTTTTGTCAAATTTAGTCTTATTAATTTTTTTTCCGCATATATATGTGTCATCAAGTTTTGGCTTTATACGATGACAAATTTATTCTTTTTCCTTTAATTATAGATGTGTTATATAGTTTCGGTTTTATATAATTATTAAATTTAGATGTTTTCAGAAGCCTTTTATATCTAATGTTTTTTAACAATTTCTTGCATTTTGCTCTAATTTATTCTTATTACATTTTGTTTTCTTGCTTATATATATGTGTTGTTTTCTCATAATTATAGATATGTAATAAAGTTTTAGTTTTGTTATTAAATTAATAGATAATCACATTAGTAAGCATCATGTACTTTTTGGTTGGCCTTGCTAATTGGTTATATATAGTACTGAATATTTAATAATTCGCAATTTTAGTTTGTAGGAATAATTTTTTTAGTTTGTTGTTTTATTTCTATTGCATTTTCAATACATTATTACTTTTATTTAATAATTTGTTGTATTATTATATGTTATATTAAGTTTTCTATTTATTAAATTTGTAATTAATTATATGAGCACTTGATCAAAACCTTTTCGGTTACCCTTATTTAATTAATTAATTGTTATAATAAACAAATAGAAAATAATATTCATTCGTAAAGAATGGAAAATTTCAAATTTCATTGCGTTTAAGTTACTCCATTTTTTACTTTATTTTTATACTTTTCGACAAATATGATTCATTTTATCTATATCTATATATATAGTTAAAAGATTTATTTGAACATTAATTTTTTTTTGTCACGTGACGTATATTTAATGTTTAAACAATCTTTTATATTAAAAGCTTTTGTTTGTACAATTTTTGCCTTTTGATCAAATTTATTCATATAAAATTATTTTTTATTACTTATATATGTGTAATAAAGTTTTAGTTTTATACAAGGTCAAATTTATTCTTATTAAACTTTGTTTTCTTAATTATATATGTGTTTTAAAGTTGTAGTTTTATATATTTATATTAAATTTAAATGTTTACACAACCCTTTTACATTTAATGTATTTGTCTTTACAATTTCTTGTATTTTGCTCAAATTTATTCTTAGTACATTTTGTTTTATTGATTATATATATATATATATATATATGTTATAAGGTTTTAGTTTTATTATTAAATTTATAGATAACATTATTGGGGGTTACAAACTTTTCAGTTGCCCTTTTTTTTTAGGAAATGGAAAATAAATCTTAATTTATATTTCATTTAAAGTATAAATTTATTGTTAGTATTAAAACTAAATGGTTTTGAAGAAAATATTAATTAGTCATTTAATTTAGATGTTACATCTTTTCATCTACTTTTATATTAATGTTCAATCAAATTTAATATTATTAATTATATTTTTTATTATTAAGAACTTCATATTATACCTATAAAAGTAATATAATAGAGAGATGAGAAAAACCATTTTTATTTTGTGAAATCTTATTCACATTTTAATCGCTTTATTTCATGTATACTCAATTCAATTTTGTAAGAAATGAATTTGCATTGTTATTTGTTGATTCTATTTTTATTTCTAATTTTATCTTTTGCATTTGTTTTTGTTTAGAGAACTTGTACGAAACCAATAATCAAGTCTTCAATTTCTCATTTTTCAGGTATAGTAATCTTATTTCAATAGATCTTTATATTGATTATTTTATAAATAAATTTCGAGTAATTTTAAATCCCATGGGTTTTGTGTTCATAACGGTGAAATTTTATTTATGTTTAAAGTTGAAATATTTTACAAAATATGCATGATTGAGAAGAGGTTGCAATATTTTAAGTGTTAATCAAAGTAACATACTAATGATAAATAATTATTTTGGTGTATTTAATGTTTGGTTTTAAAGATAAATCATCAATAAATAAAAAAATAGTAAGAAATGACAAACAAAACTTAATATTTCACTTAAATCATAATTTATTATTCTTGAGAAAGCTTAATATTTTTCTAAAAATAAATTTTGATAAGTTGGTTGTTTCACCATTTAATCCACTTCTGTCGTAATGATCAACCAATCAAAATTAATATAAATACTTACCAAAAAAATTATGTAAAGCAATGAAGACATAAAAAAATTGATGATTTCGTATTTACATTTATTCACTTTATTTTTGGACATTACCTGTAGTTTTGTAAGACATCAATTTGATTTGTCGTTTATTGATTCTAATTTAGTTCTAATTTTACCTTCGCATTTTCTTTAGATAATTTATGCGAAACCAGTAGTCAACTCCACAATTTGCCCTTTTTCAGGAATAATATTATATTTTTTATTTATCTTTATATTGATTGATTTTATAAATACATTTTACAGTTAACTTTAAATCACATTGACTTTCTGTTGATAAATGTGAACTTTTATTTATCTTTAAAGTTGTCGTATTTTACAAAATATGATTGAGAAAAGTTTCAATATTTTGAGTGTTAGTTTAAAGTAAAATACCAATGACTAACAATTATTTGGGGCAAACAAAACTCGATTTTCACTTAAAACATAAATTTATTGTTATTAAGAAAGTATAATGGTTTTCTAAAAAAGAACCTTAATAATCTGGTTGGTTTACCTTATGATAAGTCGATATTTTACCTATTTTTTGGCCCACATTGATACTCTTATTTAGTCGATTTTACCACTCGATTTGCTTATTTTTAGTCGTTTTGGGTTTAATTAGTTTATTAGTCGTGTCTCGTGTATTTATGTTCGTTTTATTATATTTCTCGAGAATTTGGTATTGCGCGTCCATGTTTGTATTTGTAGGTACCGACCCGGGAAGAACCGAGACGATAAAGATGGAACAAAACGGATCAAATCAAACAATTATTGAGGATTGGGCCCAAACATAAAAGAACACCCGGTCCACTATGGAAAAATGAGGATGGGGGCTGATTTTTGGTAAGAAATAGAAGGGCAAGTGAGAGTTAGAGAATTAGGAAGGGAGCAGGGCGTAGGAGTAACAGTAGCAAGGCAGAAGTTAGAATAGAGAAGAAAAAAAAAGATAGAGTAGAAGTAGCAATGGAGCACGCAGCAGCAGCTTTCCTCCCCCATTTTCTTCTTAATCTTCTTTTAATTTAGTTTTAATTAAGTTTTATAATTTAATTTTTTCTTTCTTCTTCAACTTCAAGTTCTTCTTCTTTCTAGTAATCTAATGGTACAATTCTCTTCTCTCTTTTTATTTATTTATTATTCATCTTTATGTTTTGGGCTTGTGTTTAATTTAGTTACTAATTAGTTTAAAATTCATTCCTTTTTCGTTAATTGTGTTTGGTAATCTGATTATAAGTTTGTGTTTCATCTTTAGGTTGAGTAATTAGTAATATGTGTTATGATTAGATTAGTTTAATTTATTTCATTAGTTAAAGTTTTAGTCTTTATTATTTCTTAGGCTTATTATTATGTTTAGGGTAATTATTTGTGTTTTGATTAATATAATTATGGGTAGTGAGTAGTTTTCTTACTAGGGGTCGATGAATCCCCGATTTGTTTGAATTGCGCGATTGTATGCCTTGTATCGGTTTAGTTGGGTGATTGGATGAGGATGTGTTTGGGATTTATGGATAAACTTGGTATTTGGAGTTTGAGTCGAATCTAATCCCTTGGTCATCGACGGGAGTCGATTAGGATAGATTGTCGACTTTACCCTTTTACCTTACCTTACTCTACTAAATTGAATACGGGAGTGAGAATTTAGCGGGGTATCCCAACACTAGTTTGGATTAGCGTGCTTTTCATTGACTTGGGTTAGTTTGGGGATTATCACGGGAGTGACCCTCAAGCTTGACCTTAGGATTCCGTCTTACGAACTCGGGAGGGAGGTAAACGGGGTAATTAGTCGTTTCATGAGTCCGGGAGGGAGTTGACCGACCTAGAACGCGCGTTCCTTGTCCGAGAACCCGACTTCCTCGATACTTGGCATTTGTTAGCGTGATTTGAATAAGTCGCGGTGACATCGTCCCTTAGTACTTTTTCTTATTTGATTACATCATTTCATATCTCTTTGTTTCTTTAGTTTTCTAGCTTTTTAATTTTTTTAGATTATTATTTTCTTTATGCATTTATTAGTTAGTCTATCTAGTTTAATCTCACCCTTATCAATCGATCCGCGTAGCTAATTTGTAATCCGAGACCGAACTAGTACTCATTCCCGATCTCTCTGTGGATTCGACCCGACTTGCCCTTACTATTTTAGTTTAGGTTAGTTGGTTATTTGATGGTTAGATTGACGATAAATCTCGATTATCACCTTATCATTTTCTTTTGTCTTGATAATCAGTTAAAGTTAATATTAATCATTATATTATCCTACATTAAGAATTTCGTATTATAACTAAAAAAATAATATATTATATTTTCATCTATTTCGTCTTAAAGATTAATCAAGGTTAATATTAAATAAACATCATAGTGTAACTTAAAAAAGAATATATAAAGTGAGATGATAAAAAACATTTGGGAGTTTGTATTCACATTTGGATCGCTTTATTTCATGAATATGACCACCAGTTTTTAATATATGATACTTCGTATGAATTTGCATTGTTGTTCATCGATTCTAATTTTAGTTCAAATTTTATCTTCGGGATTTATTTTATTTACTGAAATTAAACGAAGCCACTGACTGCATGTCAAATCCATAATTTTTTTTTTTTTCAAGTATAATATTATATTTTTATTGATCTTTATATTGATTATTATGTTTATAGACACACTTCAAGATAACATTAAACTTTTCTTTTTCTGATAAGAGTGAACATTTAATTATATTCAAAGTGAAAGTAATATAAAAAAATGATTGAGAATAAATTGCAATATTTTGAGTATTAATTTAAAGTAACATTTTAAAGAGTACAAGTTATTTGGGTAATGTATTTACTATTTACTAAGTCTCAAGGTGATGAACATTATTATATATTTTAATCACCAAAACAAAATACATGTATGAAAATGGGGAAAGTGATCGAATATAGTAATTTAACAAACAAAGTACGGAGTATAGAGTTAATATAAATTGAAAAAGTGAAAATGAATATCTCAATGATTTTCACGGGATTAAAAAACTAGGTCCCATTTGTTGAAGGATCGTGTATAAATCCATGTTTATAATTTAGTGATACTTTTACAAAAAAAAAATATATTAAGGTTATATTAAATAAAATACATATCACTGGAATCGAGTTTCAAAAAAAAAAAACATCATTGAAATTGGTCGATGTATAAGTTATGTAATTTAGTGACATTGTTGAATTGGTGAGATTGATGTGTATAATATTGACGATCTACAATTTTGGACCCAATTATTGAAATTGGAACTAAATTCAAAACGTTTACTATCCGCTTAGGTATGCAAAAATTGATCAACACATATTTTCGAACCAACATATACAATGAATGAAAGACTTGGTCATGATTATCAAGAACCCGTGCATTAAATTTTGGAACAGATAAACCCGTGAATTTCACGGGTCACATACCTAATGATCTTTTAAAAGGTGATTAGGTGAATAACACTGAAACCACTACATTACAAACCACGTATGTACATAATAACATAATACTACTATCTTATATTTTTTATATATAGAGTAAATCTTCAAAAGAGAATTACGAGATCCAATGAATTTGGAGGCCCAATTCCCGCTCACCCTGAACTCCCTAAGAGCCTCCCCTACTAATTTCCAAAGCGAACAAATCCTTGTATACGGATCATGTAGGTGAATGAAAACAGAGAGTTCGTTGCTGCTTATACGTATTATTATTTGAGATGGATGTACGTGAATTGGGTGGAGGCGGATGTATAGATACGTGCATACTGCAGTGCATGTTATAAACTGGAAATTATATTACAGGCAGAGGCAGTACTGTAAACACATGCACATGCAGAATTGTACAAAGTACAACCAAATAATTGGATTGCACATTTCCTACTCATATTCTAAGATTCCTCCAACACTCCAGCTTCATGAATCATGATATTATGATACCTACATATTCCATACCCCTCTCCCTCTCCCCTCCTTTAATCATTATACTGCTGCATCCACATGATTAAACATACCAGTAGCTAGTTTATTTTGTCATTAACATAATTCTGTTTCATTGCATCATTTTCAGAGATGATCCATCATCAACTCAACATTAACGTAACCTGAGCTCTCTCACATAAGAGTTATTAGTTGCGTTAATTAGTGTAAGACGACGGTTTCTAGCTAAAGAGACCTCCTTTTTCAATTTGATTGTAACCCTATATATATTCGTAAATGCCTTTTTTCCCTTATTAATCACCTACTTAGAATTTGTTTTAGCAAAATACAGGCGAGAGTTGGTTGGATCCTTTCTATTATACGATCCCTCTTCATTTGTTTTGAACAATTTAGCTGGATTACATTATGAAACGATTTAACAATCACAAATGGAAGTAAATAATGACGATAATTGATTATGCGGGAGAGAATGAAATAGCATAGTAATTGAAGATGATCTGATGATCCTTAATCGACACGAGAGCCGACATGTGTTTATATATGGAATGTGGATGATCTGTTATCTACGGAGTAAATTAATAATAAAATTTTAAATCCTTTACTTTATAGATGGTAATAGGTCAAGTTAAATATCAGTAGTCGATCCATTATTGATTATTCTACATATCTGAACCAAACATTTCAGGATTGACTCGATCTATACTCCAACACATTACTAGTCGTAAACATTGAATGTCCTCCTTACTCTTGTCATGTGCCATAAATATGAATGATGAATTATAGAGCGAGTATCATTTTGAATCTTAGATGAAGATAAGTCCATATAGAGGTTCTGTAATAATTCATTTGACCTGGAAGGGCTTTTTTTTAAATAAATTTACTACGACTTTCAATTTTTGATCTCCAAATCTCCAGTGAGATGATCTCACAATAATATTATAGTATTGTGAGATATTGAGACGTCCAATCCTAAATTTCTAACAACCTCTTATGGTCTTACGAGATTTTTTGGAATATAATTATCATAAGACAACTTAGACCTACTCGACCTTACGAGTTTGGGATATTTTGAGCAATACACGTAGTTATATATTTTTAAAAAAAATGTGATATGATGAAGCATGAAATTTTCGTTGAAAAAATCTCACCATGATAGTTACTATTATCGATCACAGGGATTCTGTATTGGACAGTACTCCGTACATTACAAACTAATAAAAGGTTAAAACAAAAACCAAAAAAAATGGTGAAGCCACTGGCATGGCAAATAACCATACTCTAATGCTACATTTCTTGTTTTTTTTTCTTTTTTTTTATCATTTTCTTTTATCGTATTCTATCTCCTCCTACGACAATATTATCCAAAATACCATATTATCTACATGGACACGATAATCGAGGCGGACAGAGACGGGGCCGAAACCAAGCAAAGAAATCGGGCGGGTTGATGGATGGATGTGGGTGGATAAGGTAGTGATCGAGTAGAGGAGGAGGCGATTAGTAGGTCAGGAAGTGATGTTGTATGGATTGGGCTTCGACTTATCCAACATGGACCACATGACCTGGACATCCTCGTATCCGCAGGCCATTACATCTCCTTGTAGCGCCATCACCGTGTTCTCTATTCCTGTATGTTCAACCAACCATTCACATTCACCCAACTCAATTAGTTACTTTCCCAAACATCATTCTCTAACCAAACCATTTATTGAGACCTAACACGGAGAAACCGTGCCTTGATACAATAACAACTAGTCTCTCTTGTGACTCAACTATCTGTCACTTTGTTATAACGACTCAAATAAAATGACGGATAACTGTATTAGAAACCTGAATATGCGTGTGGAGTTAGGTTATGGAATGGAATGGAATGAGTGATTAGTGATGTGGGTGGGGGGGCCATATACTTAAGGCAATATGCATGTGTGTATAACATGTAATGTTCTAAACATGGAAAAGTTGGTAGTTTAGTTTAAACTAATTAAGATTGAACAAGTAGGTGGGCTAATTATATAACTCTAAACAATATTCAAATCATTTGTAGTCTAATTATTAATTATTATACTATTAATATTAATTAATCCGTTGATGGTTTTCTACCATGGGTCGGTCAATCAATACTACTAGTGCATTTTAACTTTGTCTTTTGTTGACCCCTTCAACTTTTTTTTGACTATTATCCACCTAAACAAAAGTGTCGGTTCCATTCTTTCATAATTTATTTTGAGTGATAATAATTCCTTAAATTATGGAGTACTTTATTCTACCATGAGATATTTTTATAAAAAAAAAAATTCATAATGATTTATTAGCTTGTAGTTTCAGAGAACACGTTAGAAAAACGATAAAAAAAAAAACAATTCAACTAGGAATTGGATCTCATTCTATCAACTAGTCCCATAACACACCTTTGTTTCCGTTAAATGTAGATTACTTGATCTTAATATCTCTATCTTAGAATAGAAGATGTCTTGGCTCAGTGGTTAAGACTAGATCCTCTGGAACAGTAAGTCTCATATTCTATTATAATGCGACTAAGTGCACTCTTCAAAAAAAAAATATCTCTATCTTACATGGTAAACCATTAATAATACACCATGAGATTGTGACAAATCCCTTAAACATGTCAATTGTACTAATTACATTTTGTCAAAAATACGACAGATCCTAGCTTGCTCTAGTGGTTAAGATTGAGGTACAGTAGAGCGGAACAAAATATGAGGTTTTAAACCTAATATTACCATTATCATTGAGGTTCACTTGTTTATTTTTAGTTAAAATACTTCTCGCAATGAATATAAAAGACAAACAAATGAACGAGACGAGGAGTAAATGAAAAAAGAAAGAAATGGTACCTTGCTTGGACTTTTTATTATCTCTAGGGGGTTGATGGTTGAGAAAAGTGCAAGCTTTCTTGAATGGAGAAGTGATGGTTTTAACCCAAGATGCAGCCATATCTGATCTTTTGCTTTTTGTGTGTATATTGATTGATGAATTATATTGTTGTGTGTGTGCCTTTGTTTGATAGGAGTAGACGAGTAGTAGTAGTAGTAGATGATATTGATGTTAGATCGAGTTGTTGATATATCTTTTTTATTTTTATTTTTGTTGTTTCCGTGATGAACTGACCTCTCATTAGATCTTCAATGTGGTCTATATATATGTGTGTGTGCAAGTACCACCCACCCAACTTGGGCAACTTTTTAAAATATTAAGTAAAGTGAAATACTAATATTATTATAAATTATTAGTATTTGTAAAAATATATATATAGGAGTATTATTATTAAACTAAGTGTAGAATGGAAGATAAGAGTGTGGGGAATGGCAAGATCCGTTAGATGAGGCATCGAGAAAGGGAAGTATGCAAATGGATGATGCCTAATCACATTTATTATCTTTGTTTTTTATATACTAGTAAATATTTTGCAAACAAAATAAAAACTTAATGACACGGGCTCACATAGCTAAAAATAATGGAAAATAGTATTATACACCTAATTGTACCGTGCAAAGTTATTGGGCTTTTGTATATATTTTCTGAGCTTATACAAGTTTCTGAGTAAGTTGTAAGTTTTTGAGCTTATACAACATTTATATGATTTAACTCGACAACTTTACACTAAAGTTCAGAAAGTGTATAGCAAAACTCGAAAATTTTATAATAAAGCTCAAAATAATAAAATCAATTGTATATAGAGCTATGTACGTACAACTGATTGTATAATCTTCTCATTGGATAATTACTAAATCGATTTTTTGTAATTAACGTGTGCTCACTAAGTATACCGTGCACATTAACAAGTTAATATTTTTTTTTTTTTTTTAAAACCATTAACAAGTTAATTAAAACAAGATTCACGAGAATGCCCGCAAGGGTGGAGCCGAGTGTTTAAAACATATGGTCATCACTTCATGGGTCTTAGGTTCAAGCCCCTGTAAAAGCGTTGCATAATTCGATTTCTCATGACACTATCATTATAAATCTTACTAGCATGTTAACGAGTGCCCAGTTATCACATGTTAGAAAAAGAGTCGTGCTTTTTCCTAACGAGCCTTTACCAGATATATATAAAAAATCAAATGCGTGAATATATGACAATAAAATATTAAGTTTTTTCTAGTGGAATATATCAACTATCAATCTAGTTTTCTATCGAAGTTGTATATATGTTTACCTTTTTTATGAAATACATGTGGGCTCCTAACCTTAAACTCCATTGATCCCTTCATATATTTCGTTAATTCAAATCTAAGATCGAAAATTTGAATGAAAATTAGACAAAACATATTTAGATGCGTTATATGGTTAATATTCGAACGAGTCCGAGACCTAACATTCAGCAACACTGTCCCCAAACACACCATACCCTTGATACTACATTTGATTTTATCCCCTAGATGTTGTTTATATAGCGTTATCATCTTGTCATTTGCTTATAATTAGTATAGTAAATCAATTTGAACAATCTACTCGACATAGATAGAGTTCTACCAATCACAACTACTTAACATCTCTTACCTTTCTATATTTGACCTTACTCACCGCGAGCTACATGTTACTCCCTCCGAGTTTCTATTATTGTCCCAAAGGAATTTTGGGTGGAAAATAAGGAAGGGGAAATGAGTGGTTCAAAAAAGAAGAAGGAAGAGAGAGAAATGAGAGAGAAATTGAGAACCACACATTGATGGTCTAAAAAGGAAAGTGAGACAAAAATCAAACTCAGCCCAAAAAGGAAAGTGGGACAATAATAGGAACTCGGAGGGAGTAGTTATTTCTTAGGACTATACTCCGTATTTGATTAAGTGCGTGATTAGACTAAGCGAATCAAGGAATTGAATAGGAAAAGTTGAGTGCTAAACGTACTTAGGGTTTTCAATTAAAAAAAGCGTAACTGCTAATGATCTAAAACAAAGTACTTAAAAGAAAAAAAAAACACAAGCATATGTGTGAAGTCGGTCGGTTGACCGGCCTCCGGAGAATTAAGTCCTCAAACTAACAAATCCAGGAACGTAGAGAACAGGTGCCAACGCCCGGTAGGAGGCGGCCGACTGGCTTGCCCTCTATCGGCGGGATCGGATGGCCTTTGTTAAGGAATCAAAGGGGTTGTGACTTGGGCTCAGCTTCATTCGCTTCGGGCCTAGATCGTCAAGCATTTCTCCCACTAATGTCAGAAAACCTACGAGAACACCACTAGAAGCAAAATGTTAAAAGAAACAGCTTTAACAAGCCCATTTCGACCAAGAAAACTACTACAAATGGGGGTAAAAAACTATACATATACAACACGTTAGTTACCCTCCTTAAAACACATGAATTGTAATTCACAAGATTTGCATACGTATGTGGGAATTGTCATGGAAATTTCCACGCTCAACTAAACAATAACTTTTTTCTCAATTCACGTGAATTACATAATCATATAAATTGGTACTTTTTTAGAACAACAATCTCCCCTTACTAACCAAAGAAATCATATATGTCAACGCGAGATGAAGATCTCTCTTGTGATAGATATATCCGTTTTAAAGTTATAATGGGCTAATGACTTAAGTATCACGGAAAAGATAAAAAGCATATTGTCTTGATATTAGCAAAATGTTATCTTGTTTATTCATATGATATGATACTTAACCCGTTTTATATTCCTAATGGATATTTCCGTGGGTACAAAAACTTATATGAGACCGTCTCACGATAATTTATTGTGAGACGGCTCATATAAGAGGTGGTTACTAAATTTGTAATCACCCCCCTATGTGTTCATGTGAGAGGTCTCACGATAAAATTATCGTGAGACGGTCTCACATGAGAGTTACTGATACATGGATGACGTCAATGTGAAAAAGAAGGGAAAATAAGGGAATCCAGAAGGAAGCACATGGAGCATGGTATCCACAGGACCAGACACGTGAACATCCATTACTTTTTTGGAATATGACGCCTAACCAAATTCCTCCTCCCTATCATTTCTTTCCTTTCCTTTCTCTTCTCAAATAAACCTTGGTATTGGTATTCGGTATTCCGTATTCCCCCCGCTATATTAGATAGGTTCGTTAATTAGGTTCTCTTTACCCGCGCACTTCAACTAACTAACTTATCTCATCAACCAAATTAATACCTACTTCAACCCTTGCCTTTCATTCTATACGTTTACTTTATACACATTTATCAATCTACAACTGAGACATCAATAAAAGGATACTACTATTCGTTAACATCGTTGATGAACTTAGATTTGATCACAAATCGGGTTCAGACTGAGTCAAGTCTTGACTACCAAACTAGATCGACCCATGAGAGTAGTCATGTAGAATTTGTAAGCGGAAATATAATCGTGAGAAGTTTTTCGTACTAACTTGATCAAATAATACACACAATATCAATGCCCTTATATAGGCTTTCAAGAATCTAACTTAATGCTTAAACGTAGCCACTAATAATAAAGTGGTAACTACCGCCACTTAGACTATAAGTTAATTAACACATGCTAATTATGACCCACTAATTCACGTCACTAATAATATCATAAAGCACTAACTCCAACCGAACATGCTATATATGAACCGGGTTGGGTTGGTTAAACCTAATAGCTCGAGATTATGCTTCTTTCATTCTTTTGTTTTACTTATTAGCGGGTCTAGGTTGATCATCTATCGTTATGTGACTCTAATACTAGTATATAAAGGCATTGATGCAAATCCGGTGAGCCGGGGCCGACCCGTTTTGCCAAACCTAATCAATAAGGTTAATATAAAGGCAATCATCATCATATGTTTTGGGGATTAATTGGGAAGAAAAAGAAGGGTATGTACTATGTAGGGTACGTAATGGAGTGAAACAAAAAAAGCAGTCGTCAGAAATGAGAAATGTCAAAGAGGGTTGGCATTTGTAAGGGATTCCAAAGATAGTGTGGTTGGTTCGTCCCACATTGGTCCGGGTGAGTGTATATAATCCAAGAAACAGCCTTTTTAGTTTTGGGAAATTGTGTGGTGTGAGTTTCATTTGCATAAAATCAAAATCAGTGTCAATTATTCATCATTCATCGGGTACAATCACATGTACTTGAATTATATTGGTTTCACGTTTCTATTATCTCTTCTTCTATCGGTGCTTTGTTTTCCTTACCGACGCCTTTCTTATTTGACTTATTGTGACTATTCCATTTTCCCCTTAAGGCCCCCCACTCTCGTTTCTACGATTCTACCTCCATACTACCTCCGAGTCTGAATGATCTTCTTCTTTGTTTAATATATGTGAGATATATATTTTAATCAAAGGAAAAATCATTCAGAACGAGAGAGTATTTGGTTTCAAAACGAGTCATTTGGAATTTTGGGTAATCCACTTGGATGTTAGGCTTTAATGGAATATTTCAATATTCTACTGATATATACGGAGTAATATGTCTAGTCTGGATTATAGTTATAAATATGATCTCATATTCTGGAATTTAGGAGCTAGAATCATCTAGCTTACGTGTATGTATACAGACTCCTTCCAGTGAGACTCGAAGACATATCACCTTGGTTTTGGTATTACCTCCATCAATCCAAGAACCACGTCGCCTTGCTACTTGATTTCGAAAACATCGATCTCATACAATGTTGTTTTATATACTTAATAAACCGTCTCACGATAGAACAACTTTTGAATAAGGTAGGACTTTGGTGGGAGTATGTATATGAGATGGAGAGGAATAGTAAACCCAATGCAAGTCCCATGTATTCATTCAAGTTGGTTCATGGCAACAACATAAAGAGAGTTAGACGAGGAGGAGGAGCTCGGCAGGCAGCATGTGTTTGGCACATGGAAGGATCATTCACGACACTCCATATCTATCTCATGGATTATGTCTTCTCTTCTTCAATTCTTTCTTTCACCACTTCATATTAACTCCCTCCCTCCCAACTTTAATTTCATTATATATATATATATATATATATATATATATATATATATATATATATATATATATATATATATATATATGACTTTTTAACTTTAAATTTAGATCCAACAAACACAACATTCATTCATTATTTCTAATTCTTCCTAGATCGATCTACCTACAAATTAATAAATTACTCTTTTTAAAAGTTTATGCATGCCCACTAATTATCCATCATCAACTTTCTTCTTATACAACTATACAGTTAGTTAATCTCATGAAAGACGGTCTAATAATGATAAGTTATGCATAATGCATGGTTATACCACCAACTACAAGCAAGAAAAAAGAAAAAAGAAAAAAGAAAATAATCAACAAACCAAACAATCATATGAATTGGTATTACACATTTACACTACCTTACTGTAAAATCGTTCACAAGAGTATTCACGGGAATATATATACATAGATGCTAGAGTGATACGGAGTATAAAGTTAATTTAAAGGTTAAGGAAGGAATATAGATACCCTCATTTAATCATATACAAGTAACCATGTATGCATTGTGAATTTGTGATTGAACCAACCAATTAACCTATTAACTTCTCCATCAAACCGTACCTTTAGAAGTTAGGATAGCTAGTCCTAAATAAATTGGGATGATGGATCTTAGCTTATTAGGAGCAATATAATAATTAAGATGCATGCATGACCTAATCATATACGGAGTATATATCATCATGGTTTAGGAATCCTATTAGCTCAAACAACTTGATGAGTATGAATAATACTACGTACTACTTGTACTAAAAGAGTGTGAACAGATTTGAAATTGTATAAAGGTGACTCTAGTTTGAAGACAATCTTCTACAAGTCAAAATATAAAATAATAATAATACAGCCTACAACTGCAAGTTATCCTATAGACCTATAGTGTCTACACTCCATCATCATAATTCATAAAACAAGTGCATGCATGCCTAATGCCTAATGCCTAATGCCTTGGGTTTGAATCATAATATAAGCTCACAGTTTAATATTACATAATACTCCCCTTGTTTCAAGTTGAAGTTTGATCCATTGCTTTATAATTGTCAACTAATCTTTTCTAACAAACCCTTATACTATAATTACGTCCAATTTCATATGAAAGTCTGATCTTATAATAACATTACGTATTTTGTTTGATAATAAATGATAAATGAAATGCACAAGAAATGAAATTATTATCTCATGACGTTGTTTAATGATCTAATTTGAAAATTCATGTTTCTATTTAAATAGGAGTATTTATATTAAGAGTAATTAGATTGTTTAATACAAGTGTAAAGTAATACTCCCTTCGTTCAAGTCGAATCTTCTCTTATTTCTTTTTGGGACGTTTAATTCCAAGCTTCATATTTTCATTTTAGTTGTTGTTTTAATATTTAAAAAAAATACTTTAAACCTTATATATTTACATAAATGACATTATCTACCATACATTTAATATTAAATAAATACTTAACTTTTACACATTTGTATCTTTAATGTAATAAACAATAGATTTCTTAAAACTTGTGCTGAAAACAAAAGGTAAGCTTCGACTTGAACAGAGTTAGGGAGTCCACGAAATCTCAAGTCAAACGGTTCACAATGAAAAATTATGAGATTAATCCGTGTCTTTTATGATTAGATATTTAGAAGAATCTTACATTATTTATCGTAAGATCGTATTTCAAGATATTAATATATCTATAGTCATCCATAGCATCATAACTTGGTCTTGGTCCGAGAAAAGGGTAGTCTTCCTCTAATTGGGTGATTTTTGGGAAACATAAGACTGCAAAATCTTTGCTGACACAGTAAGGGACGGTAAGACCATATTGTTAGCAGTAGTAGTCAATGGTCCCTTTTTCTTGAACTTATAAAACGTACCATTTCTATAGACTAAATCACCAGACGTACGTTGATACATACATGTTCACACATAATATTTCACATGTTATTTGGACGGAAACAATTTTATATATAAAAAAAAAACGTATAAACGTATTACTTGTAGAATAATTTGTCAAACAGTTGAAAGTTATTGATGATTAGGTAAATGAACAAATATATAAGATGTTTACTTACTCAAACTCATGTATATATTGTATATGTATGTAGGTATATAAATGTGACATATTGTTTATGCATACATATGGTTGTTAGATTTGTTATGATATATCTTTCACGATAGTAGTAGTAGTTAAAAGTCGGTGCACGTAAGAGAACATATCTTTAAAATATAATTAGAGTTACTTAATTGATACGGAGTAATAATTAGAGATGTCTGTGACATACATACACGAGTTTGTGATACTTCACAGATGTCAACCAGAGACGTATTCACGGGAGTTACTCATTGTTATCCACAATAAACACCCTACATGCTTAGCATATATAAAAAAATATTCTCTCCGTCTCAATAGATAGTTCACATTTGCTTTATAAATAAAATTTAAGATAATGAGAGATGAATTAATGTTTGTCTATTATAAAGTAGCAAGTAGATCAAGGATAAAACTTATTTAAAAAGAAAAGTGTAAACTATTTACTGAGACAGAAGAGTAGTAATGATTTTTTCTTTTGAAAATGGTAGAGATATATAACATGTTTGATCATTCCCTGAATTTGTATGTATTTCTAGGTTATACAACGGCAAATTAAAAATCGTAAGCCATAGACATATATACGTGTAGTATGGAGTAATTACTCATTGCTATCCACGATGGACACCCTGATTACTGATTAGGGAGTATATAAAAGTAAGATTACTTTGTTTTGAAAGGGGTAGAGTAGAGAGAGATAACATGTTTGATTCCCTGAGTTTGTAAGTAAGGGAAGAGTAAATTAAAGCATCAAGCATAATGATAGCCAATGAAGTGCAATAATAATAGATGCATCCCCCTTGTTTGATGTTTGTGTTATGTCGACTTAATTATTGATTATCTTAGCTAATCTTGCTTTGATTATACTGTACATTGCTTCTTCCTTCTTCTCTCACAAACACACACTGCACTTCTGACACATTTGTCAGTCAGTCCTTTAAATATGACTCACTATTGTGTAATAAAATGTGTATTAGAAGGAAGAACATGTAAGTGTGTGCAGAATATGATGTCTCTTCTCTTGCTAGGAACCTCACAACCATTAGACGGTGTCTTTCACATGTAGTATGCAACTATGCAACTAGCTCATTAACCTCACTTTGTGAAGTATATCATGATCGGTTCATTCTCGGTTCAACTTAATGACAGTAAAATAAAGCGTATATAGACATATAGTAAAGAATCTTCATATAAATAAATTACGAGACAAGTAGGTTAGGTTAAAAATATAGAGACCGAGCTAGGTTAATCAGATTATTCAATAAACTTATGAGATAGTGAAGATGGTGATGTCTGATGTTTTACATATGTAAGTATGTCGTAGGCTTGAGCACTTCAAGAAGGTAAGGGAAGGAAAGAGGTCAGGGATAGATAGATTGCATTGGAAAGCTTTTCATGTCACATGGATGGGCTGGGCAGGGCATGTCTTGTGTAACACATACCTCTTTCGTTTTTGTATGCTTACTTGCTCAAATCAACGAAGGATCATACTCCTAGCCCTAGGTTGGACTACAATTTATGGCTTGATATAATATCAACAATCTCTTTATGTCGACCCCTTACTTCCCACTAGCTACGAGTTACGTAACTAGAACTGATAAAACTAATCGATTTGAATGATCTGATTTGATGATGTATATAATCTAAACCTGACACTTGTAATCTGAATAGCTTGACCTAAAGTAAAATGATCCTATTATTTATTTCTGCATACAGATTATTATTCTTGAATAACCAACCTTATAACAATAATAATCGGGTCAAAAATGACTTGAATTTGAAGTGAGCTGGCTTGGCCTGATCTAACTTAGACATATGCAATCCGAAAATTGTATAGTGACTGAGTCGATCTAACGTGGCTCCAATCCAATCTGGTTTACTTGTTTGCCATGTCTAGGCACGGTTAGGATTTTGAGTATGAACTTAAAAAAAAAAAAAAAATTCATTCTATTGTTCATTCTATCATATCGAGTTTTGATAAGTCAACTAAATGCACTCAAAATAGTTTCCAATTGAAATACGTACTCCAAATGATTTTAAAATAGTTCTAAGTTTTGTGGTTAAATGAGCAACAATTATTCAACTCGTATCTGATAAAATGTACTCTGTATTCCGTATATCATTAGTTTTAAACTTCCAAGGGATTTTCTCGCTTGTGCCTAGAGGAGGCAAATCAGGCTCGACATGGCCCGGCCCGAGGTGTACCTCTCAGATATGGCCTAAACCTACCTTTTCTCCTGTAGTAGTATTAAGAGTTGGGGAACCTGTATCTCATTTTGTATTCCAGCCGAGCCGAGCCCATACATGAGAAGAATGAAGAGAGATTCAAACAATTGCGGACTAAAGTCAGTAGTAAGGAAGTTTACATTTGCTGATAGTATGCCGACGTCCTGAACTGACTGCAGGACTTCCTAAGGGGAATCCCATATGCTCTTCCTTATACTTCACCTCTACTAAGGATAGCCCGTGAGGAGGGGCGGCTAATGTATACTTGGCCAATTCTCGTCGATTTCTTGTTTCCAATATATTGGGGACTATGTCAGGGGGAATTGCTCTCTTTCCAATTTGAAGCAACACAGCAACCTTCATTATGTTAAAATGGGTTGTAACTTAGTATAAGATTATCAAGGGCAAAAAAATTTGAAGTGTTCGATTACAATTTACAATCATGAGTATAGAGGATGAAGCATACCATGTTTCGAACTTGTCTATACATGAAACCGGACCCTTCAACTTCCAGCTCTATCAAAGGTCCCTGTGAACCAGTAAAACACATTCCATTTAGCCAGAGAAACCAACACTTCACATCAGCCAGTTAGATGTATGATAGGTACGGAAATCAAATAAAAACAGCTTCTAGAATGAGTAATAATTCACGAGCATCACGGACAGTCGGACACCTATAGTGGGTTAAGAATGGTTCATCATCGCAAATTCCCCCAACACACAATTTTCACATAACCCAAAATGAGAACCGGGTTAGCTTTGGAGAACGTAACTGAGAAGACCCAAAATGAAACTTCAAATAACAGTTGGGCAAGATTGAGAGCTACTCCACAGTATAAGAACACGATCAGTCTATGAGTCATTCTTATTTATTCAATCTTACAGAGTAACTCCAAAGAAAATGTGAAATGATTACATACTTCTAAATTTGTATAAACGTCACACCAAAAAGTTACCTTTTCATAGACGTCAAAACGTGATATTGTCTTCACAGGATCTCGTATTCGATCATTATGGATAGCGTTAGCAAAGGCAGAAAAGTCCTGCTTCCCAATGAAATATGCTGCACCCTCTGCCATGACAGCTGCATCGAGATCATAGGTACTATGATATGCATAATGACGATGAAATGGGCAGATGACACTGTCATTATATATGCTGTAACGATAAATCTTGCTCCGTGCAGAAAAACGAGCATTGAACTCTGGCAATGCTGGACTTATCTCCCTTACACGGATATCGGAGGGCAAAAGACCATTAAGACCCGCATGAACATTATCCAACGTGTCATAGTTGAAAGGTGTAAGAAAGTGTGCAACCTGAAACTTCTACTAACATAAGCTTTTCCATTTTGTGAAGAGGCTATTCTCTCAAACTTCTTAAGGAGAATGTCAGACCTGACCCCATGCATGAACTCCTTTGTCTGTCCTGCCTGCCCCAACTACACACAGATCCTTTCGGTCCAACTTGGTAGTTTTGATTAAAGCATTCTCTATTGCGCACTGTACTGTTGGAGGTGATGCTTGATACTGCCATCCTAGTACAAGTTAAAACAGCCTTCAAAAATTGAGTTGAATTGTAGTAGAAAAAAAATTGTACGGAGTAAGTTGGAAGGAATATCAATATTTTAATAAATAATGGCGAAATGTGTAATGTATAGGCTCCCAGACCAAGTGGTTGCAAGAGAAGAAGTGGTTGGAAAGAAATGGTCAAGCTAAGAGCACTAAGCACAAAGGCAAATAAACAGAGATGAAATCAGAGCAACAAAGTTCATAAATATAGGAAACTTTCCCAGCAGATTACGTAGGAAGAAAAGAGTGAAGATTTTCTATGTTGCACTCTTAAGTTTTTCGGTTTTCTACTTTGCACCATTGTTTTTTTGAAATTCCGTGGTGCACCATGACCGAATCAATAAACTCCATTGGCTAGGCCACTTAGTTTATCTATTAACTTAACACACTCAATCATCCATTAACCCACACAATTAACCATTCCACCAAATCTATGAAGCTACCAAATAATCTCTAAACCGAACATCATCACTTCATGCTAAAGGTGGTTGTTACAAGTACATTTCGAATGTCTCTCATGTAGGAGGCTGATGTGGTGTTAATCGGTGAGAAACGAAGTTAAAGAAAGATGCCGGGAGAGGAAGAAGGTTGGAGGACGGTTCCCTTAAAAGAATAAATATTGAGTTCATGAATACACTATAGGATTTAAAAACCGCAGGGGTACAATATAGAAAAGCAAAAGAAATGTATACTACGGAGTAAAACTTATTGGCTCCTAGACTTCATCATTATGTGCAATCAAAGTACTTAGGATGATGTAAACATGAGGCTGAGTACTAACCAGAATAACGGGTACCGTCATAAGCAATAAGAAGGCGCCATTTATAGGATAGATTTGGGGGCTCAAGAATCTGAACTTGACTTTCAGAAACTGTTTTCTGGTATAACAACTAGTACAATGTTATTCTGTGTTTTAACCATTTAGTGCATCCAATGTTGATAAGTAATTGGAGAGATTACCGGAGAAGAGAGGGAAGAGTTGAGATTGAGAGGCAATGGGGGTGCTATCACTGCATAGCTCATTCCTTGCGCTGCACCTAGCTGACAATGTCGTATGTGTCCTACGGGATAATTAGGTACACAACCATCTTAGTTCAACTTATTTTTTGTAATCTTTGTTTTTGTATGTCCTTATATTTGCAAAAAAAAAAAAAAAAAAAAAAAAAAAAAAAAAAAAAAGTGATGTGAGTGGCTGAGATGATTTCTAGGGTTCAAATGCAAAATAATTAATCAATGTGGAATATTGGGATGACCTGTACACTTATTGTGGGATATACACGATGATGCACTGTGGCTGTGGATGAAGGATTTGAAAAGTGACAAAGGTTGTTGAAACTCTTCAACCAAAAGAAAGGATCTTCTTCAAGATCAAAAACAACAACAACAACAACAACAACAAAACTACATTTGACAAATATTGTACTCGTAACAAGTTTGCGGAACCCAAAAGGCCAAAACCCAATACCACAGAAGTTCACAAGGTTGTTAGAAATGTGCCATTTACATTACAGAACCCCCGTTAAGCAAAGGAATTGGAGGCCTGTTTACGTTATTTTTCATTCACAAAATCTTTGGAGAGACGGTCTCTCAATAACTTATTGAGAGACCACTCTTCAGTACCACTTTATGTCATATTCGTACCCTTAAATGACAACTTTGTTTTGTACCCGTTTTTATAAGAAGCGTACCCTCTTTATATTTGTATACTTTTTTATGTTAGTCGTACCTACTTCTATTAGGTTTGGTACCACTATTACTCTCATTTGTACTTAGTCTCTCAGTAAAGTTAATGAGAGACCGTCTCTCAGGAGACCTACTCCCCTTTTCCATTAAACAACTCCCTATTGAAAAGCGCAATATAATGGCCACATCAACCAATACTTACATGGAAACATGTTTGTTTGTAATGTAACATGCATTTGTGACAAAGAAGAAAAACAAAGCATAAAAGATAGTACTGTACTAGGACATAGACTAAACCATTGGAAAATCTGACTATTAAGTTTCATATATTTAATTAGTAACGCATTCAGTAAATGTTTTTTGAAATCCAGCCACATTGGTCGGTACCAGTCACTCCTACATTAGATCCACGACAACCCGATATCAATATACAGTGACGGTGAGTTGGTGACCACATTTGTGACAGATACCACATTTTAATACCATGACACTATGACAGTACAGCTTAACATCAGAAAGGCTGTCAGTCTGTTTTTTTGTTTCAAATGATCATACTATGTCGCGGGTAAGAATCGAACCTCCAGCATCATGGATATAGTAGGAGAGTTATGTCTTTTACCACCTATGTCAGTTGGTGGACTGAAATAACCAAACTCATACCAGGAATCCAATCAATTTCACATCCATTGCTTGCTTTGACCCCTCGCACATCCTAGAGAACCCGAGAGCCTAGACCTTTGCCTATATCGATTAATCTTCATCTTAATTGCTTAGTTTAGTTAATCATATGAATTGTTAAGTACCAAAGTAGACTATAACTTCACCCAATCTTGGATTGCAATCTGCTCATCCTTGTGGACCGACACTCGACTTGCTACTACCTTAATGTTGGTTAGTTTAGTTACTTGTTTGATTAGGATACCCTATCTATGTCAAAATCCTAGTATGAGTGATCACCAATTAACTTAACTAACTGATGGTATCCCCTACCTAAACCAGCCAACCTCTGCCTGAAAATTATCATGCTGAATTGAATAACACACCACAATCCCAATCGCCATCAAACGATCAACATATGATTGATTAAGTCTCCTCAAAGACCGTCTCACACTAAATTAGCGTGAGACATAACTAACACCAGCTCCATCATGCCAAGGTCTCCGGTTAACGTGATTGAAAGACCGTCGCCTATAAGTATTAGCACAATTCAATGTTATTTCCTCTTATCCCCAATTAAACAACTACTCACACACATACATACATACATACATACACTAAGCATAGAGGTAGAAGCAACACAATTTCATCATATTCAAAGGGGAAATTGAAATTTGAAATAAAAATTATGAGCAAATAAAAGGAAAAGTGGAAATTGTGTTGAAATAAAGGGCGGTCAATTATTAAAAAAAAAAAAAAAAAAAATACCATACTTGAATTGGAGGGAAGAAGAGCAGATATTCGTTGCAATCGTGAAAAATGTATGTGAATCTAACACAAGTTTTCAAATGGGGTTTTTGTAAGTTTAAAGACACTGACAGCCAAAGGGGAGGAGTTTTTTAGTTTTATGTTGAGGAGCTCATTGCAAGCTCAATTTGGGCTTTTTCTTCTTTCTTTTTACCAAAAAGCAGGATGGATAAAAAGGAGCACGGCTTTATTTATTCACAAAATTACAGATAATACCGTCACAAACAAAAATAAAATTTGTGTTATTTATGTTCCAACTCGCATCCACCATTATTATTTTAGCGAAACTGCATTTTACTGCCGAGTGAGTCCGAGTCAACTCAACTCAACTGGCTTAATAAGATGCAGCTCAATCAATCTCTGAATGTACGTTTATTTATTTCATACTCATTTTGTTTGTGAGAATAAATAATCTAAGTAAGAAGTTGAGTGTGCAATCCACGGATATAGTTACATTTCTTATCCACACAAACTTTTATGAAATTATTTTACGATAATTTTAAATTATACGGAGTAACAGGGACTTAATACCGCACTTCAATAAGCTAAATAACATTTTATACTCATTAATTATGTATTTTAATGAAAATATTATATTTTTATTGTCCGTATACGTAATATGTCATCCCGTATTTCGAAATACTTACTTCTCCAGTTCTCCTATTAGTATATCATAAATATTAATTGATGAAATATTTTTTTCTCAACCTTGTAAAGTGGGAGTTAATTTTGGTCTCTTATTTCAAGCAAATGACAATGATTCAAAGTTCAAACCACAGTTGAATACAGTATGTAGGTTGCTTGAGCTTGAGCAGCCTTACCTGCATGAAAGAGCACATGGTGGCTGCCGATATGGCTAAGTGGGTCGGCCGGTTATGGGTCTGGATGGTTTGGATGTTGCTGGGCATTAGTGGTTCTCTCAGTTGTTTTATTTCGCTAACAAGATGGTGTCGGCACTGGTAGTATTTCGCCCTGTAATCAGGATGTGTATCTTAAGAGATCCCAATCCTAACAAAAATGACAGACAACAATAATGTCCTTAATATCCGCTTTTCGGCCTAGGACTTTCCATCCTAGCTTCATTCCCTCGACTCAACTCGACCCTTAGATGCAGGAAGACGATTCGTGCATTTAGACCAAGTTCCAAAGCAAACCAAATATTTCTCCCACCTTTACAAATGAATATTGAGTCATCTGAATCTGATTACAAAAAGAACTATGATCACAATCAAGCTAAACACTTACTATAATTACTCAATCTCTGATTGTTTCCTAAGCTTTTCACAGTGCTCGCCTTCACCTTCCCCCAAGCGCTCTAGCGACTAGACCACATTCACATCAACCTATCACACAACTGAGCAGAGCACCACAATCTGCCTTCGAACTACGACCTATTGACCGATTTAATTACATGATTTGCCTTACAACTTTTGGAGTTCACAGATTCTTTTATGACGATGACGACATGTCGATTCCCTTACCATGATCATCATTACGCATGTGCCTTTTTAGACGTCTCGACCATATGTCATGATCGATTGGGTATGGGGTGCCACATAAGCTATCGACATAATCAGCAAAAGCTTTCAAAACAGCAGAAACCTCCCCAAGAGTTTGTTGTATTAACCGCCTTGACCAAGCCCTTTCCCTCCATTGCAATGCTCCTTCAACCGAATCTAGGTCAGGCAGTTCCCCGCCCAAACAGAAATAAAGCATGTAAACTAAGCTCTCAGCATCAGATGCTGAACACAATTTACCCTCTTGGAGAGCAGAAGTGGAAGAAAAGTGAAGATTCATTGCAGGTCGATCTCTCTCTTCCATCACCGCACGCCCCCAACCGATAAGAACAAAGTCATGGTAACTTGCACCGGAAGCAACACAAATCACGTTCTGCGGTCGGATATCTCCATGTCGGATGCCATATCCGGCGGCAGTAGAAAGGGCCGACAAGCAGTCATGGCAACACTTGATAGCCTCATCTGACCCGAAACGACCGTTCCGGACCATAATGGTTATCAGATCGCCAACTGGGCTGGTTGACAGGACGGGTGTCCCACACGGAGGGTGATCACAATCGAGAATTGTATTTGATTTTCGACAATCAGCAGAGTGGATTATTTTACCTGATGCGCTTAGTTGAGGTAAATATTTGCTGGAGATGCCTTTTTGTTTCATTGCTGTCAACACCTTCGTTTGCCTTTGAACCTGGTACCATAGGTCCATGTCTCCCCAAGCAGACTCAACCTGAGAGGGGTGTGAACCGACATATAAATATAAAGGTTTTCCAGGATCATTGAGAGAAGTTGCTACATAATATGGAAGTTCACCATCGCTGCATATGTCCGTAATTTGATATCCTTTATGACTGTTTGAATATGAATCTTCCAACCACAAAACTGACCCAACTACCAGCTTGATCGGCTTATCTCGCTCTGTTTTATTGGGTTCATCGACAACCTCGACAATTTCAGAGAACCCATGCCCCATTTGATACTGCGATAACTCGTGCCCATTTACCATGGCATCTCCAAGTTGCCTTTCTATCCTTCTTTCGTGAAGACGAGAACTATGATCAGCAGCCAAATCTTCAATAGACTGCTTAGGGGCGCCTGCAAATTGCAACATACAATGGAATGTTGCAAAAAGCACCTGAAGAGCACCTATATCTCGCCAATTAGCATTCCCAAGTTTGTTCCATACCCTGTCAACTGGAGAAATGGCAATATGTGAATGATGCTTTACCCATTCTGCTGCACATTCATATACATTATTGGAATTCAGGTCCAAATTCCTTACATCTCCTTCAACTTTAATCACACCAGCATACTGAGAATCAACAAGTAACACAAAAACAGGGCTTGGACTTTCAGAAATACTTGTCCTGCTTAAGCTTCTGGACAGCATAATCCGGACAGCATAATATAACGCTTCGCCTAAAACGGACAGAGGAGGTACTCGTGCACCGCCCATGGAAAGGGATCCAATTTCAGGTGCCAATAATGCAAGCTCAAGGACTTCATCCCATCTTCCGTGAGGGTGTTTCTCATTCTTAACCAAAATTGCAGCTGAACAAAGACCCTCAAGTTTATCGGAAGCAATTGCCCTTTCTGCTTGATAAAATTTCATACTCTCATCATGAAGACAAGCTACATATAACGGTAAAGGCTCACCCTCACTCCAAAATGCTTCCCACAATCCCTTTACACTCGCATGTAGAAAATCTTCAATAGCTAAATACGCAGCAGCTTCAACACCATCAGATGTTGAAGCATAGATAGCACTAGGCATTCGAAGAAGTTGTTGGAATGAAACCCCTTCTAGTGCATAATCAAATTTCTGAAGCTCTACTAACTCAAAAGGTAAGTCAAAGGCTTCTACATCGGAATTTTCTGATAATGATTTATACCAGTCCTCCAGGTTAGATATGAAAATTCTAGTGTCTGTAAATCTACGGAGAAACTCTTTCCTTCCTCGAAGTTTACCACCTGATGAACTGGACTTTTTTGTCACAGACCCGGCCGAATCTTGGGCAGGGGAGATACCTGTTGGCAATAAAACGGAATAAAATAACTGCAATATCAACATGAGACGGTCATGGACTAAATGTTAAAATAGTGCACTAGGAAGACACTGCTAATGTAACAGGCCACGTCATTAAGAATAGCAAGAGACAACATCTTACGTCACTCATACCTAGCACGAATGAAAGTGGATAACGACAAGGAAAATGAGTTGTCAATAAACTTGGCACTTTCTCTTCTAGAGTCTACTAATTTCAGACTTCAATAGATCTACATTCTAGCAATTTGACCCCATATTAGTTGTTGAGATGGCACTTATGTTAGACATAAATAATCTAGAAATCAACTCACAAAAATCTAAAAATTAACTCAAAATGTCCCAAGTTTTAGCAATTTTTGGGTAGTTTGCAATTCTACAGTCTGGAAGATTTCCTTCACCTTCTTCTCCAAAAATAAGCACTGTCTAGCTTTATTCCATCCCCATCAGACAATAAATTCCAACCAACCATAAGGTCCAAACATAACAAGCCTTCAAGCCAAGGGGGACCGCTGGCCACAGAAATGGCAAAAGACGTAACAAATTTATGAGCATTATTACCCTTTGATCAAAAGTTTCCATCCTCCAAGCAGGTAAAGCTTTATTTTAGTTCTGAATTATAATGGGATAAAGTAACTCACTAAATTGGTTGATTCTTTTGTTATTGAGAAGTTACAACCATTCTATGCATTTGCGCACCTTTCATCATGAGCCATTCAGAAACAATTTCTTTGTGTCACTACTTGCTGACACAAGGGTAAGGTTGCGTACTACCTGCAATTTGCAGGAGCCCTAAGAGGCACTAGCTCCTTATTGGTCGTGCTTGTTGTTGTATTGCTTTCCTATCAGGGAGACTAGCTCCTTAGTTTGAAAAGCGCAAGGTGCGAGGCATATCAAGACTATTACGAAATGGGATGGCATAATATAATGGTTTACTAAGACCTGCGCCTATATGCACTCCAGTGAACATTTTATCCTCAGTCTGGTAGTAAGACCACTTTCATTGGAAAAGCAATAAATTGAAATACCAGTTCATGAAAAGATTACAGTTATGCTCTTTTGGATTCAGATGGAGGCATGGAGCTATTTTGAGTTCAACTGACTTTATAGGATTTAAACTAAAACTGAACTAAACTTGACTTGAAGGACCTAACTTCAAATAAAGTGAAGCAAGAACAAAAAGGAACTAAACTTATAGGACCTCAACTCCAACTTACAAAGATAAAAGTGAAGTGAACTGAAACTAAGTCCAAAAGAAGAGGGCACGACAGTCGTTTCTATAAGAAGACTAATATGTTATCTTAGTGTTTCCTAATCCCATGGGCTTCAAACATTTACCCATCCACTATGTTCTAGATAGTTGAAAACTGATTGACTTGACCCGACATTTTTGAAGCATACACGGTGCTGCCCTTCATCATGCCCACGAAACTGAAACTAATCCTCAGACCCCTGTAGACCATCCTTCTAATTTTTACATATTGGTCAAGATAGCTTAAAAAAAGTGTCGACCTGGTCACCTGGCAAGCGAGTCATTCAGTGTGGTTACAACTTACAATTTAGGTCATTTCAGGTATGTTTGTATTCAAGTAGGATCGGGTATTTTGCTGTAATCAATCATATAGGGGGGAAATAAGATAGACTGGAGTCTAGCTCATCCAGTTTCGCTTACATTTGTATACATGCTTAACATCGTAACCACGGTTCAATAACACAGGATAATACAGACATAAAATAGGGGGGGGGGGAAGAAGACTAACCTTCGGAGCTCCTTGGTTGCAGATCATGGGAGCTCTTTGACATCTCACAGTGTAAGGGTAGCAAGCAATTCCAATTCTCGGGTTCCAGTAAATCTAAAAGATGGGTGCCTTCAAAGACAATCAGACATTATACTAAATGAAGCTTAATACAAGGAATCTAGAGCATCCAAATTATGAATTTAACTCAACCAGTCAGTCAACCCAACTAGGCAATTCCTCAAATTTCATACTCTAATGGAGTACAATACAATGCTAACACAATGTTGAAATTAGAAAACTTGAATCAGAACGTTCAGACAAATTCAGATAAAACCCCTCAAGAACAATATAAATTGGAAATCAGGAAAAATACCAGATTGAAAGCTTAATCAATTAGATGGAATGTTGAGGGAAATAGAATCATGATATTGCGGGGAGCATAGCAGCAAATGAAATGAATCAAATGAGGAAGCTCCAGAATTGATAGTTGAAAAATGAAAACCCTAATAATTTGAGATTTGGCATAATTGAGCTTCCGATTGAGAAGTGAGAAGGAGAGTTTACTGGAATTGACTTGAGAAGAAGGGGGATGCCGGATGCGGATGCGGATGCGGTCTCAAGAATCAAGAGAGAGGGAGGTTAGTTGAGTCGAGAGCTAATACTAAAATCCGGGTTTTTCTAGTATTTTAATTAGTTGAACAGTGACTTTGTTTGATTTTATATTTATTGTGACGAATATTTTAATCAGATGTAAATAAATAAACGAAATGTGAGAGGTAATTAATTATAAGAGTAAATTAAAAATTACTCCTCCAAAGATGCGTTTATTAAAATTTATTCCCTTTTGAAATTTTTTTAATATTTTACACTCAAAAAGATGTAAAACTTTAAAAATTACTTGCATTTCATTTTTTCGACGAGTTTTAAATGTTCTTGACCAAAATATCCTTGATTAAAAGAACGACCCCTTCCTCACCTCATCCTCATTTCTTCTTCCCAAACCATTTCATTTCCAAACAAAAAAAACTCAAAAATTACAAAATCGACACTGATTCGTCATTCGAACAACCATTCCAGTCTCTAATTCGTCATTTTGCTTCCATTCATCACTCCAACCATTTTTTTAAAGCTCTAATGACTAAATGAGAAGATAAGGGAAAAGGAAAGAATGGTAAGAAGAAGAGGGGGGTAATTTGGGTATAAAATAACTGAAATAAGCACAAAAATACAAAGTCGCCTGAATAAGTCATCGGAAATATGAAATGCATGTAATTTTTGAACTTTTACGTCTTTTTGGATGTAAAATATTAAAAAAAAAATCAAAAGGGAGTAAATTTTAATAAACGTATCTTTGAACGGAGTAATTTTTAATTTACTCTGATTATAATCACAAAGTCACCATCATTGTTTTGTAAGAGTAATTTAAGTGATGTAGTTTCATTTAATCTTAAGGGTGTTTAATTGAATTATTGAATTTCTCCTTTATAAAGTTTGTGATGATCGCTCAAAAAAAAAAAAAAAAAGTTTGTGATGATTATGAGTTTATCAAAAAATTTGAACGAACAATATTATTATTATTATTATTATTTGGCTAGAAGAACTAAAATACCTCTATTATAATTGAAGAGTTTCCGCAAAAGTATGTGCTCTATTGTTAAGGAATCAAGAATTATAGTACAACCCAAATACCCAACAATAAAGAAAACTAATAGAAGCTCAATTGAGAGAATAGACATCGTCGGAAAATCAATGTAGAATAGGGCCAAGGTTCAATATTCATTATATCATCGAGACTAAATACTCCCGAAAGATTACCGGTTTGACGACTAATAAGAGCAAAATACACTCACATCACAAAATACACTCACATCACAAAGACGTGAAAAAAAATGAAAGACAAAGCCACGAGACCTGTATTCGAATGACAAGACCTGAAAAAGAGGTTGGATTCATGAGAGTCTAATAGTATCAAGCAGTTTCTTTACAAAACTGATTACCGTACCTGAACGATTTGTCTGCAGCTGATGTTGTTACTTTCTTGAGGTTACAAAACCGATTACAGTACATGAATGACCAATTTGCCTTTTCCTGATGCATTTGCTGCAGTTGATGTAGTTAATCTCTTGAGGCACTCCATCTTCATCTCTTATGTCACACTCATCATCTTAAATTCTCGTAACACTCTTCGTTCATTGTCACACCCTCTCATGACAAACTTTTTAAAGACGGTATAATCACGGCTTAACCTTAACCCCATCAGGTTAAGTTTGACCTGGTATAAAATCTCCCCAATGTGACAGAGAATTCTGTCACGTTTTTAGCTGAGGCATAAAGTATCACCATTCCTATACATCTTCTCAATTCCTGTGGTTCTTCATTAGTATCACTCACTTCTTTATCAAGAATCGGCATTCTTCATCAAGAATCAGCCTTCTTAAGGCGGGTCTTGAAGACTCAAGCATGTTCTAACCTTAGACATGTGAGTCACAAATTCTAATATCGGGCACCAAAACCCATAGATTGTGGAGACGCTGCATTATTGTACTTCTCACTGCTTCATCGACAGGCAAGCATGATTGTACTTCTCACTGCTTCATCGATAGGCAAGTACGCAGGATAAGATTTCCAAATTACGTACGTTGCCCAGTTGGCAACTCTGGTAAGTATTCTCGTTTGTAGGTCCTATTATCAATTGTCTTATTTCTGCACAACAACGTAAAAAAACAAAAAAAAAAATCTGATATGAAGTCCAGGGACTCGTATTTTCAATAGAAAGTCTTCCACTTAATTAGCAAGCAATCAATTCTATTGTACTTCATTGTCACAATTTTGTTTTTAAATTTAATTATAGACGATATTGTCACAATTATTTGTCGCAACTAAATTGTGACATACAATTTTTGATATTTTTAGGATAAAATTGTTTATTACTCGTACGAAATAAGTGTTATATTTGTACGAAATAAGTATTATATTTGAGCGCAAATATGATAGGTTAAAAACTTATTTAAGAATAGATAAATGTTTGTAACTCGTATTTTTTTTAATAAAAATATTGTCTCGGCAAAAACAGATTAAACTTTTTCTCATTAAATTTTTTTCCAAATAAAAAAAACTTTCAATAAATCAAATAAACCAACTCCAAAAAAAAGTCAAAACAAAATTAAATAAATGTTAAAAATTATTGAAAAAGGATGTTATACAATCTTTCGCTTCAATAAAACATACCGTTGAGCAAAGGCCCCAAGCGCCATTTTTATAGCAAATGAGAAGTAAATTATGCAATCCAAAGTAATGGATACACGCGACTGCTCGGGAGAATGTTACAGTAAAAAAAAAGACAAACATCAGTACATAAATTCATGATGAAAAAGTTGTAAATAATCAAGATAAAAAGACCTACAATCAAAGCATGGATCGGAGCCAATCGGAGGTCGTACATTAGAAGATTGCCCACATTATCACCGATCAATATAACACCACAAAGAAGAAAAAATAAACATAATGTATTATACTAAAACAGAAAGTTGATAGATGGACAAAAAATTGTCATTTTCTACTTTTTATTTACAATATACTACATTACCACAATCATTTACTATTACCTGTACCCGAACCTGTAATGCCCGATACATACCTCGATTGTCGGCCCCGTTCGACAAGTCTAATTACATGCATAACAAATAAAAAGCGACTAATATGACAATTTGCAAAAACTTGGGGAGTAAGTTATTGAGATATATAGAGTTAGTTAAAGAGTTAGTTGAGTTAGTTAAAGAAGTTGTTGTAAGTTGTTATAAGCTCCTATGTACTCCTACATATACAGAGCATTGTAGAGTTGGCAAACCGGGCCGGGCCCATCTTGGTGGCCCGGTCCGGCACGAAAAAAATCACGACCCGGTCCGGCATGGTGATGACGTGGCAAAAAGCACGGGCACGGCATGCACGACCGGTCCCAAGTCGGGCCGTGGCGCCAATTTGAAGAAAAGTCCGTGCCTAGGCACGGCCCGGCACGAGGCACGGTTGGGCCGGCACGACTCTAAATCCCAAAAAAATGAAAAATCCTAAAAATTTGGTCGGGCACGACGGCCCGACACGACTTAGGCACGATCGGGCCCGGGCTAGAAACCGTGCCTCGGCGCATGTTCTCAGAGTCAGGCACGGCCCGGCATGACACGGTGGGGCCTGCCAGGCACGACTGGGCCGGGCTGGATGGGCACGAAGCACGATTGGGCCGGCACGTCCGAATTGCCAGCTCTAAAGCATTGTATACCCAACAGAATACAATTGAATACATAACAAATTCTATCATATTTTACTGATTCACATGGTATCAGAGCCTTAGGCTTATTTTTTCCGCAAAATCAATTTCTTCATCTTCATCAAAGAATCAATTTCTTCATCTTCATCAAATCTTCATCAAAGTTTCACAAAGCTATTATTCAACCACTACAATGGCGAGTTCATATGAATATTATGACGACCCGCTATATCTTTCATCCTCGGATCAGCCGTCTTCCCAGTTGGTCTTGTGTTGCTTCGACGGTCAAGACTTTTTGAGTTGGAAACAAGAAGTACTAATGGCGTTGGAATCGAAGAACAAAGAGGGATTCATCAATGGGGAATGCGTGAAACCTGATGCAGCAGATAAGAAAATGCATCAGTGGGTACGGTGTGACCTGATGGTTATGAGGTGGATCCTTAATTCGTTGGATAAATCGATTAGAGACAATGTAAAGTATGTAAAATCGGCGAAAGAACTCTGGGATGAGCTGCTGGAAAGATACGGATTAGCAAATGCCATTGAAGTATATCAACTTCAGAAAGACTTGGATGCTGTGAGTCAACGGAATTCGTCATTGGTGGAGTACTATGGAAAATTAAAGAATCTGTGGGAGACTTTGGATGGTCTCAATCTTGTCCCTCAGTGTTCTTGCAAGGCTGTAGACTCTTGTTCTTGCTCCTTGGTCAAAAGAATGTTGGAGCGAGAAGCAAACAGAAAGCTAATTCAATTTTTGATGGGTTTGAACAAAGGATATGACAATATCATAACTCAAATACTGTCTATGGAACCTTTGCCATCGATTAATGAGGCTTTAAGTCTGTTGCAGAAAATAGAAAGGCAGAAGCAAATTTCAGATCAGGCCAATCCGTTAGTGGATTCAACTGCTTATGCATTTGTCAAAGGTCAGAATTTCAAAGGACAACAAAAACCTAAGAATGACAATGCAAAAGGCAGTACTGGTACTGGTAAATACTGCAGCCACTGTGATATGGACAATCACAACTTAGAAGATTGTTTCAGGGTTAAGGAATGCAGTCATTGTAGAAAATCTGGACATACAGTGGAGAATTGCTATCTACTAATTGGCTTTCCTGACAAGAATCAAAGGAACAAAGGAAAGAACTTCAAGGGAAAGGGAAACTACAAGAAGGGGGCTCATAATGTAGATGTTCTTGATAGTGATTCCTCGACCTTGGAAGATAATCCACTGGGATGTAAGCAAGGATTTGACCCTGCGATGATTGATGGCTTAGTAACATCTGTTGTTGATCAGGTTTTACAAAGGATGACTGACCAAAAGTCTGCAAATAATGTGTCTAATCTGGCTGGTAATACGGGGTTTGCAGGTATGGTTCCTAATCATTCTTCTAACATTGCTGGCAAACAGTTAATTATGCATGATTGGATAATTGATACAGGAGCCTCGGACCATATGACTTATGATTTTAGTTTGCTGCATAATGTTAGGAATCTTGTTAATCCTTTGAACATTGGTTTGCATGATGGTCGTGTCAACAAAGTACATAAACTTGGTGATATTTGCTTGACTGACAGGATCACTTTACATGATGTGTTGTATCTACCCGAGTTTAAACAAAATCTGCTGTCAGTTTCGAAACTGATTGATCATAATAAATTGTCTGTTATGTTTTCTGCCTCTCATTGTGTTTTTCAGGACCATTTCAATAAGTCTTGGGTAGCTACAGGGAAGAGAGTAGGAGACTTATACAGATTTCAAGATAGTAGACAATGTTTGATAGATTCATCCATTCACAATGCTGTAACAAGTAGTAATTCTGATGTAAAGACTAGTTCATCTCAAAAATTGTACCATTTAAGGCTAGGTCATATGTCTTTAGACAAGCTTAAATGGATTACTGATGTTCCTTATACAGTAAAGAATTCAATAAAAGATTTTTTTTTTTGTGAAACATGTGTTTTGGCAAAGCATCATAAAGCTCCTTTTCCTTTGAGTGATTCTCGAGCAGAACATTGTTTTGAACTCCTCCACATGGATGTTTGGGGGCCATATAAGACTCCTGCAATGTCTAGAGCTCAATTTTTCTTAACTATTTTGGATGATTATTCTAGAAATACTTGGACGATTCTGTTTAATACTAAAGATCAAGTACCTGGACTCATAAAAGATTTCCTAATATATGCCCAAACACAATTTCATGCTCGGTTTAAGGTAATTAGAACTGATAATGGGACTGAGTTTTTGGATCAGACTTGTTGTGCATTGTTTAAAAGCTTGGGTATGGTGCATCAGACTAGTGTTGTAGGTCGTCCACAACAAAATGGCAGGGTTGAGAGGAAACATCGACATTTACTTGATACTGTTAGATCATTAAGATTGCAATCTGGTTTGCCTTTAAAATTTTGGGGTGATTTTATTCTTACTGCTACACATTTAATCAATTTAATGCCTAATTCAGTTCTGAACTAGAAGTCTCCTTTTAGCCTATTGTTTAATAAGGAACCAGTCTATGATGATCTTAGAGTGTTTGGTTGTTGTTGTTACTCGACTATGCCACCTACTTATGCTGATAAATTTGGGACACGAGCGAGAAAGTGTGTGTTTATAGGATATCCACATGCTCAAAAAGGCTACAAATTATATGATTTGGAGTCTCATAAGACGTTTGTCAGTAGAGATGTCAAATTTCAAGAGAATGTGTTTCCTTTCAGAGTTAAGAATGATTTACCCACACCTACTCTTGTTAATCATGCCTCATCTACTTTGATTATTACTCCTGTGGCTGATGTTAATGAAAATTTTTCTGATCAAGGAATGTTTAATGAGTCTGACCAAGATGATAGCAATGCTATACATAGTTCTATTATTACTGCAGGTCAACATGGTGATCAATCCACAACAATGAACAACAGGGTAGATGAGCATTCTTCTGATATTGTTCCTGAACAACAAACCAGGAAATCTACAAGAGATAGAAAGGTGTCAGTAAAGCTTCAACCCTATCATTGTTCGATTAATTTGCCTGCTCAACAGAGAGGTCCTACTACTTCAGCAGCTTTTCATGCATCAGTTTTGAAGGATTTAACAGACTTTCATCCAGAGTATGTGGCAAGTATGGCGAATGTAGTGGATGAGCATGAACCATACACCTTCAAACAAGCAAATAAAGATCCACGGTGGATTGCAGCAATGGACAAAGTGGTTCAGGCTTTAGAAGATAATCACACATGGGAACTTGTGTCTCTTCCGTAAGGACATAAACCCATTGGGTGTAAATGGATTTATAAGATCAAATACAAGTCAGATGGATCTGTTGAACGGTTCAAGGCTCGATTAGTTGCTAAGGGATACAACCAAGTAAAAGATAAGGATTACAAGGACACATTCTCACCTGTTGCAAAATTCACAACTGTGAGAACTGTTCTAGCTTTAGTTGCTGCCAAGCGTTGGGAATTACATCAATTAGACATCAACAATGCATTCCTTCATGGATTCTTAGATGAGATTGTTTATATGACTCCACCTGAAGGTTATACAGTTAAACCAGGCCAGGTATGCAGGTTAAAGAGGTCCTTATACGGCTTGAAACAAGCCTCTAGACAATGGAATAAAGAACTGACCAAGTATCTTGCAAGTATTGTCTTTCAACAGTCTAAACAAGATTATTCCCTCTACACCAGATTCAATGAAGATACTCAAGTCTTCACCATTGCCTTAGTATATGTTGATGATGTGCTTACAGGAAATAGTTTGGATGACATCAATGCAGTAAAACAAGGGCTAGATAAGGCATTCTCCATCAAAGATTTGGGGCAAATGAGATACTTCTTATGGTTGGAAGTCTCAAGGAATGTAAATGGATTGATTATTAATCAAAGAAAATACATATTAGACATCCTCAGGGATATGAATATGGAAAATTGTAAGGGTGCAGACTTTCCTATGCAAAAAGGATTGAAGTTAACCACAGATGATTGAGTAATACTAGAAGAGCCAGAACAATATAGAAGATTGGTTGGCAGACTGTTATACCTCAATTCAACAAGACCTGATATCTCCTACTCTGTCCAACACCTTAGCCAATTCCTTAGTCAGCCTAGATTGCCGCACTTTCAAGCTGCTATTCATGTTCTAAGATACTTCAAATCAACTGTCAACACTGGTCTCTTTTATAGTGCGAATTCAGATCTGTCCCTGACAGCATACAGTGATGCAGATTGGGCCAAATGCGCATTCACATGTCGATCGTTAAGTGGATTCTGCTTATTCTTAGGAAACTCCTTGATTTCATGGAAGACAAAGAAACAGAAAACGGTCAGTAAAAGCACGGTAGAATCTGAGTACAGGAGCATGTCTTATACCAGCTCGGAAATGGTTTGGGTGAACAATATTTTACAAGACCTGAGAGTAGTTGTTCCTAAACCTATACCACTGTACTGTGATAATAAAGCTGCAGAGCACATTGCAAACAACCCCGTGTTCCACAAGAGAACGAAACATCTAAACATAGACTGTCACTATGTTAGGGATAAGCAACTAGAAGGATTTCTGATAACCAAGCACATTAATACAAATCTGCAGTTGGCTGACATCATGACAAAGGCCTTAGGGTCTGAACATCACCATTTTCTGTCTACCAAGCTCGGATTGGTACTTACCCAATCTCCAGCTTGAGGGGGGAGTATTGAGATATATAGAGTTAGTTAAAGAGTTAGTTGAGTTAGTTAAAGAAGTTGTTGTAAGTTGTTATAAGCTCCTATGTACTCCTATATATACAGAGCATTGTATACCCAACAGAATACAATTGAATACATAACAAATTCTATCATATTTTACTGATTCACATAAGTCAGCTACTTCTTTTGGTAAAGTATCTTCTCTCGGTTAATGGTGAATAATTAATATGTGGATTAGAGGAAAAAATATCTTGTCAATCACAAGAAATCACAATCAATCAATTCTTAAATAAAATCTACTCTTAACTACCCTACTTAAGAAATTTAAAATAATATTCCGTAACTTTTTGTATGAAATTTGGGTCAAGTTTAATTAGGTTCAGCCTACCGGTAGAATTAACTCTTTTTTTACAAATATATACAATAATTTTTAGTATTTATTACGTATGATATAAGTATAAACCTGCATCATTTTATATACTCTCTCCGTTCAATTCCAATCTTCCCCTTCCTTGTCTTGACACTATTTGCAATCATGGATAACTTTCGATATTCACGACAATCTATTAGAGAAAATATATCCATGTGGGATCTTGTTTGATTCGTCTTTAAAAGTAGATTATTAATATCCAATTTTCATAATTTGTACTAATATGTTACGAAAGATATTAACGATGCAAAATGCGCGTTGGCAAACGTGAAAACGCAAAAGGGAAGCTTGGACTTGAACGGAGTAAGTACTTAGATCCTGTACATTAGCAAGAATCATCCAATTCTCATCCTTCACTTTTTCACCTTTTCTCTATCCTACTCAACATCCACCTCACCTTTCCACTCATCCTTAAATTTTTTCCAAAAACATTCCACATCAACAAGAATTCATTTCTCACTCACTCTCTTACTTTTTTATACCTCACACTATCCACCTCAATAATTCATCCATTTACATTTAATTAAAAATAATTATTATTAACTTTTAATTAATAATTATTATTAACTTTTAATTTTTGGTTCGGTATCGAGTTTATGAACATTAATAATTTAATAAAGAAAGGAGAAAAATTATATATATATCGAGTTTATGAACATTTTTTTTTTACATTTTCAGGCGAGTCGGATCATATGGGGTCTACTTAATATATCGTACCACTCCGTATTACGTCAATATTTTCTCAATAACATATAATTATTTATCATTATTTGCTTTAATTATTTTTAGTACGACAAATATATCAAGTTATGGAGTATATACTAAATCACATTCATTTATGTTTAAGATGGGAAATTGTCCGTTCTTTAATTTTATTGGGTTGCGTTCAAATCGGGTTAGGTTGAGGTTCAGTTCGTCAGTCATCAGGGTCTATCGGGTAGCAGGTAACATGCAACTCAGGTTGGGTCGGCTTTGGGTGACTGTATTTTCGAGTGAGTCAAACGTGTCTACTAATAACCTGTAAATAACTAAAATAATACTCCGTGAATGTATATTCGTATTGAGCTTAGTTAATTAAATATTTAAATACATTTACTTAATCAGAGATTAACCATACTAATTACGTATAATAATAAACGATGTTTAGCAATTAAATACGTACGCATTTTTTGTTTTATATGAAAATTAATATTTTAATATAAAAAAAATAAAAAGGCTGTCAAATTCACTATTTACTGCTGCCTTGCCAATTCTCGCACAGGCGAGAATCTCGCACTCTCTCTCTTATACACTCAGCATCCACCCCAATTCTTTTTTATTATTTTCGCTGTGTTTTCATTCTCACCCTCGCTCCATTTTCTCAATGTGCATGCTCTTTAATATCCATCTTTATGCACTCTCCATTTTTTTATTTAGTCCATGTGGATTTGACACAAAGTGTAAGGAAAAGTGAAAAGGGAAAAAAATTATTGACATTGTCCATGTAACGGGGGAAATATCAGTTGAGATCATTTGTCCCACTTTTGTGTCCAATAACCTTTATCATGCATGCGACACCTCACCTCTTAATTGATCAAAATAGTGATTAATTATGTGAAGTGATTACGTGTCAATAAGAGAAATGATGGGGACAAGAGATGGGACACATAATGGTACAGAGGATCTGCACTGGAGAAATACTAATGAAATAGTTTCCTTATGGAGAAATGAGGCTAACTAAAAAAATACCTTGATGAAAAATGAGGCTTAATAAAAAAAATGGAGGGTGCAGTTTTTATTATTGAGTTGTTACATGCACAAGAAAACAATGATAAGCATGTTATAAAACTATGCTTTAAAGCAAACCATGTTCGGTATTTTCAGGGTCCATAGCCTTTTATCACAGAAGTTAATAATCTTACCAATTTTCAGGGTTCGGTATTTTCAGAGTCTATAGCCAGAGCTAAAAACTTTTCTTTGTGTAGACACCCGCATTTTGCCTGCTAGTGTCTATAGCAGTTCCCAACAAAACACCCGATGATGATCGGACGCAAACGTGACTTGGTATACTCGGACTTGGGCTCGGAATCAATAATATCCGACACAGACTTTTAGCGGAGTAAAAATCTCACAAAACAGACCTCAAATTCAGGCCCAGTGGGTCGTTCCGAGCAAAATGAGACTAATTTGGGTCAAAACCGACACCAAAAATAATTCCCGTCTTTTAGCGACCGGGTCAAAACCCGGTCAAAGACGAAACCGTCTCAGAAATCAGCCAAGTGCATTCTCGAGATTTGCGCCAAGTTCAAAATCAGCCAAATCCATTCACAAATCAATCCAAATCAAACATAATCAATCAAGGAGCAAATCAAGGCAATCACGCCCAAAATAAACCGGCTTAATTGATCCACTCGAACGAGTGGATTGACCACTCGATCGAGTGGAGCCTCTTTGAACCAGTCCAGGTTCATTCACGAGGGCACTCGACCGAGTACACCCGCGCCACTCGGTCGAGTGACCCAACGTTGGGGTTCCCTATAAATACCCCATGACCCCCCATTCATTTGACAACTCTTACACTCACAACTTTGACAAGCTTTTGGCATGCATCCTTAACCTACATTCACTTGCATTTCAACCCTATACACTTACACAACAAGCCTTAGCAACCCTAAGCAACACACACAAAAAACCGAGTCCTTCGTCCCTCGAAAAACCGACGTAATACACACATACACCCATACACACCATAACTCGCATACATCCTCGATACTCCGGCGTCCCGTCGCTATTTACGAGTCCATTTCCGAGGCCTATACCTAGCATGTATGTTGAGGGTGTCCTAAACCCCATTTCTATCTCTATCGCTCCGTCATTTTTATTTATTTATCGTATTTTGTATTGTAATCATAATCGTAGTAACACTAACACTAACATTTTTTTTATACTTTTGCATCTTTATTTGTGTATCATCATTTTATTACTAACATTAATAATACCGCGTATATATATATTTTAATACTAAAAACCGGTTTTGAATACGTTGGACTATGATAATCGACCTAAAGTCATAGTTGAACGTATTTAATCTCATTTCTATAATTGGCACGAAACCCGTTGACACGAACACCGACATCACATAACCCGAAAGGGTTGGTTTCGATGTCGTGACGTAGAGGGACGCATTTCGTTACTAATTCAAAATTTCTAATATAATAACAACGATTTCATAAAACTCCGACAACGGTATTATAATCGTATATATACACGATTATAGTACCGGAGGTCAAGTTAAATTCAAATCGTGCGATATTTGTATTTGATTTGACCAACCGTCGATTTTAAATTCAAAAACGAAACGAGTCATCACTCGTGCAGGGGCTACTCGACCGAGTACACATGCTACTCGATCGAGTAGCACCCAAAAAATGGGCTGTAGCTGCGTCTAAGGACGCACTCGACCGAGTCACGTCACGACTCGGTCGAGTGGGTCCTGTAACCCATAAAACCGAGGGGTTTGATCCACACTTCAAGCCCCGTCCTTTTATCGACTTTAGTCATCACGTGTAAAGACCATCATGTGATCCTCCTATTTTCAAAACCACGCATATCACGACACGTAGAACGACTTTGATCAATTTTTGACATGATAAGTCAGGACAAGACTACGGGATATGAGATCGGGCTAGCAATATGCCACAGTCTCATATTTCCGTCCTTCGTTTAGTACACGACATGATGTGTATTTAATCGGGGTTAGTCCGTCTACATATTTCGCGGTCTAGTTTACATACGGGTCCATTTTTATCATTATATTCAATTATTCTATTTTATTGCTCGTTGTATTGTGAATTCCGGGTTGTATTCCGCCCGTGTAATTTGTAATTTATTTACGAGTTTTCTATTTTCGATGTTTGCCATTTATTTATTTAAATGAACATCACATGCTAAATCACTTGGACGTGAATCAAGATGCATTAAATGACGTAGCTCACATATAATTCACATGTTTAGCTAAAACGTTGTTTGCATATCATTTAATTATTTTACTAGCGCGCGTACACGAACACGAACGATGTCTTAGTAGAGGCCGCCATTGTGCGGGCGGGGTTGGGTGTCCTTAGTGGGCTTCCCAACACGTACCCTCACCCCTTACTCAGAACCTTGGTTTCCGGATGTCCGAAACCATTGGCGCACGAGAGTCATTTTATATACGAAAGCCGGTGTAAACGGTATCGATATAACAATGCAAAGGGATGAGCCCCATAAACTCTGAAATCGAAGTGGGCTTACTTTGTGTATAGCCCATGACGACATAGAGTGGGCTTGTATGGTTCCGAATAACCACAAAATTCGGTGGCGACTCCATTTTGACTTAAATTTCGAACCCGAGAACAATCTCACCACGAGATTCATTCGCCTACCCAAAACCCGCGCGTCGCCGCGTCGGGGTGGACCTACGTCATGTCCGCAATTTGGCGACTTCACTGGGGATACCTGATGTACCACATGTCATCGGGGTTCCCAGGGTGAGATTCGAAGAGAAATCGTTCGTAGATTAGTGTGCGCGCATTAGTTTAATGATTCATGCATAACCCAAATTTTGCCCGGGCCGGTTACTTGTGACCGACGTCCCACTATACCACGGTGCATTCCTACATGGGCGCGCTAAAGACATCGATGGTGGAACTCGTCTCGGTTTCGCGGCATGTCCTAAGACCAACTCGGCTTAGGGAGTCCGTCCATCACACGAGAAAGCCATCGTTGTTGGTATAGACCCTATCTTGACCGACCGAGACTTAGTGTAAAGCATACATAAGCGTCGTTATAATGCTTGTTTGACTATATGCTACTTGGTTTCCGTGTCAATTTTAAAAAAAAACCGTCATTTCAAAAATGCATCTTTCAAAAAATACCCGATTTTGAAAAACCCGAAATACTGTCCGTTTCGGGACCCGTCTTTTCAAAATATTCAACTTTCAAAATTCGGAATGCTGCCAAAATTTAGACTTACGATTTGACTCAAAACAAGCCTTTTTTTTAGCCGGCATGCTATCCATTTCAATTCGAATTTCCGATCCACCATTCGATTTTCGAATTTTCAAAATTCAATTTAAATTTTCAAATCTTCGTGATGCCATTCGCGATTTTCAAATCTTCGAGATTCCATTCTCGATTTTCAAATCTCCGGGATGTCGTTTCCGATTTTCAAATCCTCGGGATTTTATTTTCGATTTTCAAATTTTCGGAAATTTATTCTCGATATTCAAAATTTCAAAATTCCAAAAATTCAACTTTTCAAAAAACTGGTCCTGTTGGCATGCTGCCAATTTCAAAAGACGAGACCGTTTCCCAATTTTTCAAAACGCGAAATTACTCGCAACCATTCCAACATTTCAAAATGCCTGGTCCTATTGGCCCACTACCAATTTCAGGACCGTCCTTTCAATTTTCAAAATTCAATCATATTTTTTCAAAACCTTCCAATTATAGGACCTACCGCAATCCGTGTGTCGGGTCTTTTCATGATTTGTCGAAGGTCTTTAGCGTCGAAACTCCGTCGATCCTACATCACGGGTTTCTTCCCCATTCTAGTCCGCCTTTTTCTAAAGGCATAACCGACTAACACGAGTCATACACTCGTAAATGGAAGGTTCACCTAAACACTCGAGTCCTAACTAGAAAGTCACACGCGATCTTTCCCTCTAGCAGGACGGTCCCCACGACCTTTCCCAAGGGAATTTCGCCCATCTTTCGATCCGTTAGTCGAGTCATCACAATTCAAATCCTTTAACTTAAGGGTCTACCCTAATCACAGGGTCTATCCTTATTCGAGTCAAGTCAAGGGTCTCTAGCGTCGAAACTCCGCCGATCTTACATCGCAAGTTTCCTCCCTTACCCGTCTGCCTTTCCTTGAGGCCGAGTCGACCTTTTACAAGGCATAGCCCTGTAGCTAAAGGTTCGTGATCCTTACATCTAAGGGTCACTCGTTCGACACTCGAGTCTTAGCAAAACCTACAATCTCACTCGGGGGCTACCCTTTAGGAGAGCGATCAATCACGGTTGCTCTAAGGGTCATGTCTTAAACGTGTTGTCTCACGTACCCCACTTTTGAGTCACTTAGATGCCACACCATCTGAGTCCCATTAGAGTCCTTGGTCTCACTCGGGGGCTACCCTTTCAGCAGAGCGATCAATCACAGTTGCTCTAAGGGTCATGTCCTACACGTGGTGTCTCACGTATGTCACTTTCGAGTCATTCGGATGCCGCACCATCTGAATCCTGTCAGAGTGTTTAGTCTCACTTGGGGGCTGTCCTCCACCCGAGCATTCGACCACAGTCACCTTAAGGGGTACCTTACGTTCATCATACACCGGCGTCCTTATAATGCCTTCTTCGAGTCGTACCTATGCTATGAACACTCGAGTCTCCTAAAGGTTTAGGTCGCCACGGTTGGTCCGAGCACGCGACGCGGTCAAACACGATCGCCCCATTTTCGGACTCACCCTCGTGTAGCTTGAGTCTCTGGGTCGAGTCCAAGCCAGGGTCGTTACCTCGTCTAGGTCAACGTTCGAGTATCCCGGTCCAAGAGTCTTAGTCATCCCGTCACCCCGGGCCGTGTCTAGTTTGACTCCCTCTCTTGCATTTGCGCAAACCCGAGTTTAGGCGAGTCGTGGCACCTGTCGTTCTTTCCAATCAAGGACCTTACCAAAAAACAACATATACCAACCGAGCATCCAAAAGTCTGGATTTGATTCGAGTCTAAGTCTGCGTCCGAGTCTAGGATATCTTACATCCTCATTTCCAAATCAGAGTCAGAGTCTTGTGCATTCTGTCCTCTTTTCAAAATTCAATAAAATCAGCTTTTCTATTTCTCATATACACTTTCCTTATGTGTTTCCGAGAACATGATGAACACCATCATACACTGTGAGCACATGCACGTGACTACTATAGGCACATCTATAATGACTGTAGGAACTGAGACCCGTGTTTTCCTTTAACTGTTCCATGTCTGGTATAGAAAGCCACATAACTACCCTTAACAGGAGCGGTATCGAATCCTATGACAAATCTAGGTAGTCTCCTAATTTGGGTTCAAGACGGGAGGCAAGCCCATCTCCCCACAATAAACACCCCTCCAATAAGACTAACCAATCCCTACCTTAGGCGTATAGGCTGACCAGAAGCAAAAAAAGAAGCATCGTGACTCTATAGACTTGATGCCAGAAATACCCAACTTGGGACGATGCTCCCACCAAGCCTGCTCGGAATTATGATGACAATACCGAGATCCAAATCACCATGTTTACCGTAGAGTACTCCACCGCGAGTTGCACTCACATAAACACCAACTAGGCTTACACCTTACAAAGGTTTAGCTCCACAAGCCTAATCCAACCGATGGGCCCACCCCCATATCCACCCACAACACCATAGGGAGATAGTCGAAAAAAAAAAGAAAAAAAAGCTGGACAAAAAAATCAAAAGTCCAAGGAAAAAGCAAAAGGCCCAAAACAAAAGAGCTGGCCATGATCAACACCCCACGACCAGATACGGTCAATCCCTTGACCGGGGCACGGTCAAATCAAATGAAAGATCCCATGACCGGGGCTAAGAGGTCAACCAACAAAATATTCAAGAACTCATGACCGTAGTGAAAACGGTCAAATTCAAAGTTATCAATACTCATACCGTCCAATAGGGGAGTGATAGTCAAGCTGGTCAGCTAACACCACACTTAGCCTTCCCACATTACAACCCTCAAGACCTTCTCGAGACCTAGGCTAGAGACAGCCCGGAATTTTGAGGATTCAAGCTCCATAGGATACACCCTAACCATTTAGGGCCAGACATGGAAATCAGATTCCGCATTATCAAACCTACCTCAATCGAAGATTCGAGTCATTTTTACTTGACTTCCCCATTTCCTACCACATTGCAATACCTTACCCTCGAAGCCTTAGCTCCACAAAATCGAGCTCTAGATTTCGAATCATCAAAGCCACTTACAACCTAGCTCCACATTTCCAAAAACATCCAAACCAGTTACCAACCCCAAACACGGGAACTCAACCTGCGGTCGGCATAGAACATGCCCAAATAGTTCACACCACCTCTGGGGGCTACCCCGAAGAACGCTCACATTCACGGGATCAACATCCTAACTGTTCTAGCCCTTTGATCAAGACATCATTGGGAACACACCTAGCCTACACCATCGTTACGGCTAGTTACACACAAAGCCCTAATAAACTAGGCACCATAACATATCTTCCAAACCACTGAACTACGGCTTGGTTTGATTTCACTACACGTGAATACGTAGGCAGCCTTTCAACAGAGGCACAACCACCCACACATTCAAAAAGCACCATCATTCTGGTCACGACACTGTCATGTTCTCAGCAGCTAGCTTTGTCGTCCTGGGGGCTTCTCTTAGGCAGAAGACCTTCATCCACTCACATAATCCAACTGACTTTCAAAAAATATAGCCTCTTTTCTATAGTGTGTCCTAGTACTCGGCTCAGTCGAAGATGAGAATCCGTCAGGGACTCGAGACAACACCCACTTCGGGACTAGACCTCGAAACCAAGAATTCAAGAGCACTAGACAACAACATTGCTAAGCCCTGTTGTGCAGTTGCAGCTTCATTACAGACTACTGCAATTTCCCGATAGCATACCCTTCCCATTCCGAGGATTCGACCATGTTGCCACTCGCCTAGGCTACGGAATAGCGCAACTTAAGAGTCTTGTTAGGTGGCCCACCCCCCTACCGAGTCACGGTCCAACCCCTCGAGAGTTCAATTGTGTCTGTCAACTCGTCCGGTCACGTCCAGAGTCGAGTCTGTCAATATACCTCTCTCTTCAAATTCTCATTTTAAAATTTGCAAAAAAAACTTAGCCATTTGAGAAAATCCTTTTTGACAAGGTCAAATTTCGGTCTATTTAAACTGCAAATTTCTTTTCTACCTCTTTCAATTTTGAAAACCTATCTCCTAGCACGTGAGTTGCTTTCAGGACTTCGCTTTCAAAACTAGCAAAAATCATTTCCCCCAGCGCAAGCCAGGCTATAGATGCTAGCTGCATTTCCTATGTGCTATCTCGCTATATACTATGCCTGCTATTTCTGCCTATGTATCTAACGTTTCAGGTGCCAGCTAGTGCTTCCCAACGGAACAAACAAAGGCGGTGTTTCTCCTGGAATGCTACATCCAAGATGTGATGTGTCGGCATACAGGTACCCCCAAGACTTTAGAAGCAAGTCCCTGCGCAACTACTTTACTCCCCAGCGTGAGTCGGTGTTTCTCCCGGATTGCTACATCTAAGATGTGATGTGTCGGTATACGGGTACACCTAGGACTTCAAAAGCAAGTCCGACTCCCCACGGAGCTATCATCATCAGGACAGGTATGACCCTTTTCTTATGGCTAGCGAGCCCTTCACGCGAGTCTAATGGACTATAAACGACCCGACCGGAAGGCTGCCAGGTCGTAATCCTCGATTGGCCTGGTAGCTACTCCGACTTTTGCCTTGTCCAAGCCTCAGTCAGAGTGGGGGCTCTCTAGACACCCGCATTTTGCCTGCTAGTGTCTATAGCAGTTCCCAACAAAACACTCGATGATGATCGGACGCAAACGTGACTTGGTATACTCGGACTTGGGCTCGGAATCAATAATATCCGACACGGACTTTTAGCGGAGTAAAAATCTCACAAAACAGACCTCAAATTCAGGCCCAGTGGGTCGTTCCGAGCAAAATGAGACTAATTTGGGTCAAAACCGACACCAAAAATAATTCCCGTCTTTTAGCGACCGGGTCAAAACCCGGTCAAAGACGAAACCGTCTCAGAAATCAGCCAAGTGCATTCTCGAGATTTGCGCCAAGTTCAAAATCAGCCAAATCCATTCACAAATCAATCCAAATCAAACATAATCAATCAAGGAGCAAATCAAGGCAATCACGCCCAAAATAACCCGGCTTAATTGATCCACTCGAACGAGTGGATTGACCACTCGATCGAGTGGAGCCTCTTTGAACCAGTCCAGGTTCATTCACGAGGACACTCGACCGAGTACACCCGCGCCACTCGGTCGAGTGACCCAACGTTGGGGTTCCCTATAAATACCCCATGACCCCCCATTCATTTGACAACTCTTACACTCACAACTTTGACAAGCTTTTGGCATGCATCCTTAACCTACATTCACTTGCATTTCAACCCTATACACTTACACAACAAGCCTTAGCAACCCTAAGCAACACACACAAAAAACCGAGTCCTTCGTCCCTCGAAAAACCGACGTAATACACACATACACCCATACACACCATAACTCGCATACATCCTCGATACTCCGGCGTCCCGTCGCTATTTACGAGTCCATTTCCGAGGCCTATACCTAGCATGTATGTTGAGGGTGTCCTAAAGCCCATTTCTATCTCTATTGCTCCGTCATTTTTATTTATTTATCGTATTTTGTATTGTAATCATAATCGTAGTAACACTAACACTAACATTTTTTTTATACTTTTGCATCTTTATTTGTGTATCATCATTTTATTACTAACATTAATAATACCGCGTATATATATATTTTAATACTAAAAACCGGTTTTGAATGCGTTGGACTATGATAATCGCCCTAAAGTCATAGTTGAACGTATTTAATCTCATTTCTATAATTGGCACGAAACCCGTTGACACGAACACTGACATCACATAACCCGAAAGGGTTGGTTTCGATGTCGTGACGTAGAGGGACGCATTTCGTTACTAATTCAAAATTTCTAATATAATAACAACGATTTCATAAAACTCCGACAACGGTATTATAATCGTATATATACAGGATTATAGTACCGGAGGTCAAGTTAAATTCAAATCGTGCGATATTTGTATTTGATTTGACCAACCGTCGATTTTAAATTCAAAAACGAAACGAGTCATCACTCGTGCAGGGGCTACTCGACCGAGTACACATGCTACTCGATCGAGTAGCACCCAAAAAATGGGCTGTAGCTGCGTCTAAGGACGCACTCGACCGAGTCACGTCACGACTCGGTCGAGTGGGTCCTGTAACCCATAAAACCGAGGGGTTTGATCCACACTTCAAGCCCCGTCCTTTTATCGACTTTAGTCATCACGTGTAAAGACCATCATGTGATCCTCCTATTTTCAAAACCACGCATATCACGACACGTAGAACGACTTTGATCAATTTTTGACATGATAAGTCAGGACAAGACTACGGGATATGAGATCGGGCTAGCAATATGCCACAGTCTCATATTTCCGTCCTTCGTTTAGTACACGACATGATGTGTATTTAATCGGGGTTAGTCCGTCTACATATTTCGCGGTCTAGTTTACATACGGGTCCGTTTTTATCATTATATTCAATTATTCTATTTTATTGCTCGTTGTATTGTGAATTCCGGGTTGTATTCCGCCCGTGTAATTTGTAATTTATTTACGAGTTTTCTATTTTCGATGTTTGCCATTTATTTATTTAAATGAACATCACATGCTAAATCACTTGGACGTGAATCAAGATGCATTAAATGACGTAGCTCACATATAATTCACATGTTTAGCTAAAACGTTGTTTGCATATCATTTAATTATTTTACTAGCGCGCGTACACGAACACGAACGATGTCTTAGTAGAGGCCGCCATTGTGCGGGCGGGGTTGGGTGTCCTTAGTGGGCTTCCCAACACGTACCCTCACCCCTTACTCAGAACCTTGGTTTCCGGATGTTCGAAACCATTGGCGCACGAGAGTCATTTTATATACGAAAGTCGGTGTAAACGGTATCGATATAACAATGCAAAAGGACGAGCCCCATAAACTCTGAAATCGAAGTGGGCTTACTTTGTGTATAGCCCATGACGACATAGAGTGGGCTTGTATGGTTCCGAATAACCACAAAATTCGGTGGCGACTCCATTTTGACTTAAATTTCGAACCCGAGAACAATCTCACCACGATATTCATTCACCTACCCAAAACCCGCGCGTCGCCGCGTCGGGGTGGACCTACGTCATGTCCACACCTTCCCATCGGAGTCGAATTCGATAGGCATTCTTTGAATGTTGACATTACCTTCTACCTATGCAGTCAGACGGATGCGATGGAAACCCTTGGACATCTATTCAGAGATTGTAATTTCTCTGAACGACTCTGGTTTGGTTGCTTCTTAGGTATTCGAGCCAAGGTTAACTCACATATTGATTTTAAGATTTGGCTTATCGATTGACTCAATTATCTTATTTCTCATGAGCAAGGCTTTCATAGCGTACTAGTTTTTATTAATGTCCTCTAGGTTATATGGATTATGAGAAACATGGTCAAATTCAGAAAACAAGCCCAGATGCTAAGCTGGCTACAACTCTTCTATGCTCTCAATTTGGCGGAGCTTCGATTGTGGAGAATGCCTGCGATTCTCCAACCAATCCACAGGAGTGTGACTTCGAAATCAAAAAGGGTAAACCTCTTTTTCTTATTGGTGTGCAAAATATATGTTCATAGGTTAAAATCCATGTCGATGCTTCCTGGGTGGGTAACTTTCATGCTTCTGGCGGATGGTCGGCACGAGATACCTCTGGCCATGTCATTGGTCGTATGAATGCACGCCTCTCGGCTTCTTCTCCTATCCAAGCTGGCAAATGTGACTCGTCACCTTATTTCATTGTTGTTCTATCTCTTATGTATCTAGAAACTGTAACACTAATGCCCATGCGCTGGCTCGCATGGATCTCAGACGTGCTTAATTTTGTCTTAGTTTGGAAAAAAACAAACAAATATCCTTAGAGCAAGGTTAGCAATGGATTTAAACTTAATCTATAGGGTGGATGGAGTGAAAATGATGATACTAGACCTGCTCAAATGCGGGCTCGGACCGGACACGGGCCGGGCTAAAAGATAAAAAGTTGCCCTTTAACATCAAAGCGGGCGGGTCGGGCCTAACTAACGGGCCTAGATTACTTGCCCTTACCCGCCCGTTTATGCAAAATCGGGCGGCCCGCGGGCTATCGGGCCAATTATTGAGTGAATGAAAAAACTATCAAACAAATAAAGATAGGCGGTAATTACGTAAATATTTTAAAAAATAACAACATAGTTGAATTGTTTGTTACATATCAAAATACAAGAAAAAAAAAATTGATAAATGAACAAAAATTGGTGATAAGATCAGACTATTAATATACTATTATGAGAATTTGAGAATAGCGAGAGTTGCCTAATTTTTCTTGAGAATTCAAAGGTATTTTCGCTATATCATACTATTATCAAGTGTATGTGTCTTGATTAGAGCATAGATTAATTATTTTCTTTTGTATTATAATGAATATACATTTTTCATTTCCTATATAATTATAAGTTGTAGAATGTATATAATATTTTAGCGGGCCGGGCGGGTTGGCCCGTTTCAAAATATTAGTGTCCATGCCCGGCCCGTTTGTTGTATCGGGCCGGGCTTGTCCGGCCCATTTAACAATTCGGGCCGAGATTCCCTGTCCAAACCCGCTAAAATTTCGGGCCGGACGGGTCGGGCTATTCGGACGGTACGGCCCATGATCAGCTCTAGATGATACATCAATGGATCCTCAATCCTTGAAGGAGGATTGAGGAAAAATCTCCACTTTGAAGGATTGAGAAAAAGAGGAAAAGGAGAGCAATTAGTGTGCAAGTTGGTGGGTTAATTGTTTAAATTGCCTTAAATAAATTTATAAAATAAAATAATAAATAAATAAATATTAAATGTGGTGAGGAGTGGACTCTCTACGGAGATAAAAGTGAATTCATTGATGTACGTGTATTTTATAAGAGAGAGAAAATGTGGTATAAAAAGTGAGTAGGAAGAGGTGGGGTCTCTATGAAGAGAAATTGTATTCATGGATAACCATGGTCTTAATGACACAACTATTTTACCACTCCAACAAACATCAAACACAACTAATTGAATATCTACCTATTACTCCCTCCGTTTCAATGATTTCTTCCACCTTAAAAGTGGCACATTTCTTAAGAAAAACAATAAAATAAGTAAAAGTAGAGAGGGAGTAGAGTAAGTGGGCCACCTAGGTAAGAGAGAAGTGTGATAGAAAAAAGGAAAGTGGAAGAAATCAAAGAAATGGTTGAAAAAGGAAATATGGAAGATATCAAAGAAATAGAGGGAGTATTTCTTAGAGAAATGTCACATGGCAAAATGAGGAAGATTTGTATGGTTCTATAGTGAGTAAATCTAATTTGGAATGACTTTTTATTATATAGTACTAGTGTGATACCGTGACACATGTCATGAGGCTGTGAATTTTTTTTTCTAAATAATTGGAAGTTAGTAATACTGAAACATATCCGATATAGATCTGTAGTGACAGACTGACAGTACAAATGTTATTACCGACATTTGATAAAAGGATTCATATAATAAACAAAGGTGTTTACCTTGCAACATATTGACGTTAATTTACGTATTTGTAGTTTAAGATAACCCGACACACAACCTTGAAATAGAAGATTAGTGTGACATCCAAAAAAAGATATTGTAATTTAAGCAAACCTATATAATTAATTAGCTTCAAAAAAGACATAGAGTACCTATATTCTCAATTCTTTTAAAAATATAAGTATCGTGAATTCGAAAAAAAATAGTTATTTCGAAACACATTTTCGTAGGAAAGCAAATGGAAAAACTTTCATTATCAAATACTTGAAATGGCCCGTTAATTTTAGGGTCGAACCCGACCCGGTCCATTGGACCCGTCGAATCAATTATAATAATTTTTTTACAACTTATAACAAATATAAACAAATATTAATAATATTCAATTTATTACAATTTTTTTTATCATTCATTAATAAAATAATTTCAATATTTGATTTTAATATTTTAAATGTATACATTATAATCAAAGAATATAATAATAATAATATTATTTAAATAATATTACATGAAAAAACATGATCCACTTTGACGTGTCTAGTTAAATGCTCTGAATTTAAAAATTAATTATTTTAGTATAATACCCGTTTAACCGTATTGGAATGTCTTGATAATGCCCTTGATAAATGCAGATGTTATATTTAGACTCAACTCATCAATTAATCTTAGAATATAATACTTCCTCCATTTTCTTTTTATCTTCCCAATTTCCTTTTTTGGCCACTTTTTTTTTATCTTCCCATTTCATTTCTTTCCATTTTAATCCATAATTTTTACCATACTACCCTTACTATTTACAACACTTTATACCTTTATTCTTTCCTATTTACACACATTTTACCCTTCTACTCTCAATATTTACTAAATTTATCATTTTATATTCATTACAAAAAAAATTATGCCAAAAATGAATGAGAAGATAAAAAAAATGGAGGAAGTAATTGTATCCATGATAAATGCCCTGAGTATATTATCCCTACAGTTTTAACAATGAGTAGTATTGTGGTCTGGTTGTCAAAGTATTGGAATTTAGTGTGAAGGTTGTGGACTGGGTTTAATTCCATAGGTGTTACTTTTCGGTAATTTCTCTTTTAGTTGTGGTTTTTTTAGTAAGATTTTATATCATCTAGATTAAAGCTCGTGCAGCACGCACGATCATCTATCAATTCCACCGATTAACAACATTAAAAAAAACGTAACATAATAACCAAAAATTTATTCCCCTACTTTCTAATAGACATAACAGAATGAGTTAGACGACTCATGTCATACGAGTTGGATAGAATACGGGTTGTGTCAAATAATGTCACTGGTCGGGTTAAGGATAGAATACTAGTTAGTAGGGAGTATAATTTTTTACCAATTAAAAATTCAAAAATAAAATTGTTTAATATTTATCATATTTAATATCACTAATTTTATTAGATTCACTAATCACCGTATTTACAATTAAAAATGATAAAAAAAAAAAAAAAAAAAAGCTATTGTAATAATTTTAATGACACGTCGTTGAGACGTCGACCCATTCAGGTTGATTTTTGATTGGATTCGAGCCAAGTGGCTCGCGGCTTAAATTTTTTTGGTGTTAACCCTAATAAAAGGAGTCGGGTTTACGAGTCGAGTAAAAATTTGATAGTGGTATTTCAAATTTTAACATTCCCCACCTAATCAATCTCCTAAAATTTTGTCTAAGTCATTAAACTCTGTATAAACAAAACTAATTACAAAATCGTGCATAAGCATGGGTTTTACATTAGTACTCTCTCCGTTCATAATCTTTTGTCCCGTTTCCTCATTATTTATGAGAAGTATTTTAATGAAACGGGACAAAAGATAGCGAACAGAGGGAGTAAATAATTACCAAAAAGTCAGAGTTACTCAAATTTTAAACCTGTCATTGTTAATATAGAATCACGATATAATGGTATGAAGTATTCATTTTTAGGTAATACTCAACGTTCAATGTGTAGATTACAATCAGTTTTACATAGCTTCATGTACAACTAATTGTATGATTTTGAGCTTTATCAGAATGTGTTGTCAAGCTATATCACACAAATGTTTAAATTCAAAAAACTTACAACTTAGTTCAGAAACTTGTACAAACTTAGTGAGTACACACAAAAGGTCAACAACTTTGGACTTGGTTGTACAATGGGCGTATAATCCTATTTTTCTTCTTTGATGATTTATAAACTAATTTCAATTTTTGAATATTAATTCAAAAAATAATTATCACTTTGTGTAATTATAAAATCCGTTAACTTGAAAAATTATTGACGCCGTACTTTTGCACGTGTCGTACACTAATTTTTTCGGGAGAGTAGTGATTGAGCCCCTTTCCTTTGCTCAATTGTGAAATCAAACCCCTTAACTTTTGATTGTAGCAATTAGACCCCTTAACTTTGCCAATACGTGAAATTAAACCTTTTTTTTTTTGATCAATTGCTCAATTTCTCGTCAATTTCATGTCAATATCTGATTTCTATCAATAAATATTTTATCCCAAAATACACCAATATAATACATATACGTATAGAAATACATATTCCCAAGTACGGAGCAGTGCAAAAAAAATTACTATCGTATTCTTAATATACGTATACGTATATCCCAAGTAGTTTGATAAAATATTTTATCCCGTAATGTACGTATTCGTATTCTATTGTAATGTAGGTATTCCTATTCTACCGTGATGTACGTATTCATATTCTAGTATGAGAAATTGACGATAAATTGAGCAATTGATCGGAAAATAAATAAAAAAAGGGTTTAATTTCGAATATTGGCAAAGTTAAGGGGTCTAATTTCACATATTGATAAAGTTAAGGGGTTTAATTGCTACAATCAAGAGTTAAGGGATTTGATTTCACAATTGAGCAAAGTAAAGGGACTTAATCACTATTTTCCCGCTAATTTTTTAATTAAGCTATCTAATCATGTTATCCCAAAATTAGTGCAACACCAACCAATCAACCATGCATCGTATATTCGTATGTTTCGTATTCATATTCGTATTCGTACTTCGTATATTTTTGCTAACCTGATCCCATGTCCACAACTCGGAATTTCAACTCAATCGCTCGTTCCCCAATTGGGAAAATCATTGAGTCAACTCAGATCGTTTCTCCCATCCCAAATTCCCCAAACCCTAATTTCTCACCCGAGTCACACGATTCGCTCATCTCGACTCACCTAACTCGCACGATTCAAATCGTTCTTCTCCGATTCGTGCTCCATTTCCTCTCCTATCACCGCCGGTTTTGTTGAATTTTGAATTATCAATGCAGTTAGCGTTGTAACGACGTACAATATGCAGTGAAAATCACATTTAAAGGTATTATTGCATATTTTTCCAGTATTTGCGTACTTTATGTATTTTTGAGCTATCATTATTTGAATTGATCATCTACTCACCTTTCTATGTTCGTTTTTTTGCACTTTGATCCTGTGAATTGTGGTAGATTGCGGTACGTTTCATTTTCAGTTCATCAGAATAGTTTTGTGTAGAAGATAGTGCAAGACATTGTGTAGCAATGTAGGATTCTAGTGGAACTAGAACCGAAGATATCGAAACGAGACGTAGATTATTCAGGTAGTCAGGAATGCGCATTCGGAATAGGTGTGCTTAGAGAATGCAGTAGTTCTGCAATGCAAATTCCTGAAAGTTCAACTGTATTTGTTCAGACGAGGTGTTTGTTTCGAGGATGTAGTACCTTTTAAGTGTATTGCTTTAGCGCGAATTCCTGCAAGAGACGGTCTTGCAAGTATATATAGGAGTAGAATGGAATCATTCATACTTTTAAAGCAAAATAACTCGAGTTTGTTTAATAATGTGACAATGTTGCAATAAGCTGGTTCTTGGTTTGAGGCAGTAATTGTTACTAATGTTGTTTTTCAAGTTTACAGTAGTGTACTGAGATTAGTATTTGCAGTTGTGTGACATGTTCCTGTTTTTTTTTACTTCCTATCAGTATCGTAAGAGTTTCAGTCTTGGGCCCTTTATACGTGGTAATGGAAGAAATGTCGTCTCTCCGTCCAACTGGTTATGTCGACCCTGGTTGGGATCATGGGACGTCCCAAGATGCCAAGAAGAAGAAAGTGAAGTGTAACTATTGTGGGAAGGTAGTTAGCGGTGGGATATACAGACTAAAACAACACTTAGCTAGAGTCTCTGGAGAAGTTACATACTGTGAGAAGGCTCCAGAAGATGTATATGTGAAAATGAGAGAGAACTTGGAGAGTTGCCGTTCTAATAAAAAGCCAAAACTGTGTGAGGATGATCAGCGGAAATATATGAATTATCAGACTCCCGGTGATGACAATAATGATGGGGCACACACAATAGATAATGTTAGCAATACTAGAAAAGGCAAGAGAGTGGTGACTGAAAGGGGTTTGGTCGAGGTTTTGACTCCTCTTCGCTCACTGGGATATGTTGATCCTGGTTGGGAACATGGTGTTTCTCAAGATGAGAGGAAGAAGAAAGTCAAGTGTAATTATTGTGGCAAGATAGTTAGTGGGGGAATTAATCGATTTAAACAACACCTGGCCAGAATTCCAGGAGAAGTTGCTCCCTGTAGAAATGCACCTGATGAAGTCTACTTGAAAATAAAGGAGAACATGAAGTGGCATCGTACAGGAAGAAAGCTCAGAAAGCCAGATGACAAGGATACACCATCTTTCTTTACATATTCGGATAATGATCATGAAGATGACGAGATAGAAGAAAATTCACTGTATGGTAGGGACAACGTAGTAAGCTGTAGCCAAAGATCGGCAAAGGATTTCAGAATGGGATATAATGAAACGTCTTCAGGAAGTTGCTCAGAGATTTATCTCAAAAGATCAAGGCTAAGTCCCACCTTTGTAAAGGCACCAATAAGCAATATGCCACTTACCTACCAGCAAGTCAGCCCTACGCCAAATAAGAAGCATCGTAGAGAGGTGGCTTCGGCTATTTCCGAGTTCTTCTATTATGCTGGAGTCCCTATGCAAGCTGCTAGCTCCCTGTCCTTCCAGAAGATGCTGGATCTTGTGGGTCATTATGGACCTGGTGTTGTTGGCCCTTCAAGCCGACAAATTTCTGGTCGATTTCTACAGGAAGAATTGTCCACTGTGAAAAGTTATCTGGCTGAGTATAGGACCTGTTGGGCGTGTACTGGTTGCTCCATCATGGCAGATAGTTGGAGAAATTCACATGGTAGAACAATTGTAAATTTTTTAGTGTCCTGTCCTCGTGGTGTGTACTTTGTATCTTCATTTGATGCCACCGATGTATTAGATGATCCTTTAACTTTGTTCAAGCTGCTTGACAGAGTGGTGGATGAGATTGGTGAAGAAAATGTTGTTCAGGTACTTTCCTATCTTCAATTGTTTTCACAAATTCTCACATTAGACAGCTTTGTGACAAATTAATATCAGACTTCCTTATCCAGTGAATTACTTCCATTTTAACGGGTTTATAGGTAAAATTTTGGATTAAATTTGGGCCTCGCAATATTATATTAATACGAGACCATCTTTCATGACATTGCATTGTGTTATTAGTGTGCACAATTAGATACCAGATAATCGTTTCCTTGTTTCTAGCCCGTTTTACATAGTGTCTTATATATCTGTAGGTAATTACTCAGAATACTCACAGTTACAGGGCTGCTGGTAAGATGCTGGAAGATAAAAGAAAAAAATTGTTTTGGACGCCATGTACTGTCTATTGCATCAACAAAGTTCTTGAAGATTTTACAAAGATGAAGTTTGTTAGTGAGTGCATGGAGAAAGCGCAAAAAGTAACGAAGTTGATCTACAACCGTAGATGGTTACTAAACCTAATGAAAAGAGAATATACAGGGGAGCAGGACATTCTAAGGCCTGCCATCACAAGGTATGCGGCCGGCTTCTTTTGCTTGCAAGGTATGTTGGACTATAAGATAGAGCTTAAGCGGATGTTCCAATCAAGCAAATGGCTCTTATGTCGGTGGTCTAAGTCAGATGAAGGTAAAGAAGTGGAGAAAATTGTATTGAACACTTCGTTTTGGAAAAAAGTGCTGTACATCTGGAAATTAGTCGAGCCAATCTTGCATGCACTTCAAAATGTTGATTGTTATGGTAGCATGTCAATGCCTTATATATACCATGACATGTTCAAGGCGAAGCTTGCTATCAAGAACCTGCATGGGGATGATGTGAATAAGTATGGCCCTTTCTTGAGTGTGATTGACAGCCACTGGAGTTCACTTTTGCATCATCCATTTTGCCTTGCTGCTTACTGTTTAAACCCTGCCTACAGATATCGACCAGATTATCAATCGGTATGCTATTTGAAACTCTTTTAAAATACGTACTTATATTCTCCTGCTGATCTTTTCTCTTCCTATGAAGAATCCAGAGGTTGCTCGTGGACTAAATGAATGTATTGTCCGACTTGGTTTAGACAGTGGGAGGCGAGTTTCTGCATCCATGCAGGTAATTTCTTCACAGATATTCTGTTTTTCACAAGTACTAGCTGCCTTTCGCAAGTGATTGTTGTATACATTGAATTATTGTTCGACTTGAATCGTACAGTGGGAGACAGGTTTCCGGTAATTTCACAGACAATTTAATACTGTAGTAAAAAATATGCAACGCTATACATAAGATTGATCGAGTTCCTTTAGCAACTTTCTTCTTCTTGTTCCTTTTTTTTTTCAAATTTAACTTGGTAGATGACTAAGTATCACTATCAATATATGTGATTTGTTAATTCCTTCGTTGCAGATTTCTGATTTTATATCTGCTAAAGCTGATTTTGGTACTGAACTGGCTATCACCACAAGAACAGAGCTTGATCCAGGTTCGGGTCCTAGATTTTAGTATATGAGCATTTCTCTCTCTCTCTCTCTCTCTCTCTCTCTCTCTCTCTCTCTCTGATACAGTTTCTTTGTGGCAGCCATATGGTGGCAGCAGCATGGTGTGAATTGTTTGGAGCTTCAGCAAATAGCTGTACGCGTTCTTAGTCAGACTTGTTCCTCTGTTGGATGTGAACATAACTGGAGTATTCATGATCAAGTTCAGCAACAAATGCAAAACCGTCTAGCTCAAAAAAAGTTAGATGAACTTGTATACACTCACTATAACTTGCGACTCAGGGAGCGTCAAATAAGGCCGTCGAATGAGTTGATATCATTTGACAGTGCTCTTTTTGAAGGTTTACTAGATGACTGGATTGTGGAAGCCGAGAAACCAACTATGCACGAGGATGAGGTATATCTGGCAACTTGCATTTCGGCAACTTGTATCTTGGTTAAAACTTAAAAGTATCAAGTGTCTTGTAGAAGAATGAAGTATCTGTTCCTTGACATTATTACAGTAACTAACGACCTGTGGAATTGTATGTGCGGAATTCTCGAGCAGGATATCTTTGATCATGAAGACGGCTACGACTGTGACATACTTGACTATGACAATGGCGTCTCTGATTCAAGGAGGGGATGTTTAGAGATGGTAACCCTAGCGGAAGCTGAACCCTTGCAAGTCCATCCTAATTCCTGTCCAGCCACAGATGACCATGATCTTGATTTTCTTGAGGATGACTTAAGTGACTGATTAAGTAACTGGAGCATGGAGGTATAGTTAAAACTGTACATTACTTATCAAAGTTATTTCCACATTATTCAATGTTGCTAAGGGTAAGATTATGGTAGTCTTGAGGTGAGTGTCATTTCAAGACTCTCGATCATCTACCTAAGATTAAAGCCGAGTCTTTAAAATCCAAGACTCACCTTAAGACCTTTACATGTGTGTTGACAAATTTTTCTAAGAGTCTGACGGATAATCTTACCCTCCGGGCTCGCTTGGGATGCAAATTATTAGGGAAGTAATAGAGTTAAAATGAACTCGAAAATGGAGAGTAGTGACGGTGGTAAGTAGAAATGGAGAAAAAGGGGATAATGTACCTCTTTTGGAGGAAAATAATTACTCCTCCCCCCAAGTGATGCATTACCCAAAAAATGGGGTAATTGTTCCTCCTTCACGTCCTCTTTACACCGTAAACTATCACCACTTAACCCCCAGTCTCCATTTTCTTCTCATTTTGAACTCCATTACTCCCATAATAATTACTCACATCCCAAGCAAGCCGTAAATATCAACCTGTATTATCTAAGAATTGATCAGTGTCTTACATACTAAGCATATGATTAGTAAATGTAGGAGCTTTGAGTGCATGATGTCTTAACACTTCCAGTTCTGCACGCAGTTTATTGCTGCCAACAAAGAGTGTTTCGTCTTTCCATTCTGTGGCCGGACATTGCTCGGGAAAGATCAGTTCAGGAAGTGGCGCGAATTTCCCGCCTCAACTATAGTCTGAACTCTGAACCAGAATGATAGACAGTGGCCATGGCATGCCTTTACTCAAGTGCTTTGCATACAAATTTTTTTGGGGGGTAGGATGGCCAGTTGCATATATAGCTAAATCTGAGTTCAGATTAATCTGTTACTTCTTTGTATATTGTAACAAAAGGATTATTTGTTTCGGGTCGGTTTGAAAACTAATTAACAAAATGTGGTTGAAGTAGGTATGGATGTAGGATCGATTTGGGACGGAGTAAACCTGTGACTTTCATTAAGAATGACGGGTCTTCAAAATTATTATAGAACAAAAAAAAATTAACCCATAATATGTCATTGCTAGTGGCGGCCTGGCGGGGTTTGAGCTCATTAAACAGCCACTGGCAATGGCATGAATATGCTAATCAGTGGGAAAATTGATTATGGATTACATATGATACTATGATCAACTTTAAAATTACATTACGGGTTTTATAACGTGTGTCATGTTAACTAAGGAAGAAATCACAATTATGTTATCACGATAAAATGAAATATCAACTCTTAATTACAATACTTAGACAATATAAGATGATTCATTTCTTAATTAACCTATTAACGTGTACTCAGTGGACACACGTTAGAAAAATCGAATTAAAATTAATGTTTGGCGACCAACTCAAATGCAAACAATCAAACTCTTTGTACATTGATACTCCACAATCAACTTGGGAAAAAGGAACAGAAATACTATGAAACAAGTAAAGGTACTCGTAGTCATTTAAAAACATAGGGGAGGATGTTGTGTTTGGGTGATTAGGAGCATAAAATCAGGAAATCACAATCACTAATAATAAAGTGGTACGCCAAACCAAACTTTAATTTGGGTACAATAATTACTATAACTTCCTAAAGCTCTAATAATTAAGGACTTTTGGTACAATAATAATGCAATTACTTTGGGAGTTTGGTGTGCTTTATACTCTATTTAGATGCCTAAAAGCAGCAGCTACTATTATTCATACAGCTTGAAGGCACTGTTCATGGAAGCCAATGCATGCATGCATGAGATTTGGGGACCTTCCTTCCACATTCAAACATGCATTGCTACCTAACTTAGCTTAGCTCCCATTATTATTACATCAATACATGGCTACATCATATGTACATGCATGCACGATGTTTTAAGAGAATTGTGACGGGTTTGTACTCAGGTCATGCATCGGTACGTATCAACTCTCGTAACTTTATCAAATAAACAACGTCAGCAATAACGTACATATAGTTATCTTTACAATTAGTTACCTTTGCTTAGATCTTATATTATTTTGAAACGTACACTTAAAAATCCATCGAGTTTGTATGTAGAACGTTCAAACATTTGCGACTTATTTTTATTCGTCAAAGTTACTCATATGAAAAGGATAATTTCAGAAAAATTAATGCATGCAAGACTAGGTCAAGTTTATTTGAATATAATAACCCTTTTGTTTTTTGGTTTAGGAAGAGTCATCCGATACGAGGATGATTATGATGCTTACGGAATTCGAACCTTGGATTAATGAGTATTATCATCCCTGATGATGACCTTAATTAGCAACGTACGTACTACTTATACACTAGTCGGCTTCCGCACGCAATAACCTAAATGTATCATTCTACTTTGTACCTAAGAAAAGGCAATGCTACTAATTAATATTACATACTCCCTCCGATTACCTATTTTCTTTCCTCTTTTTCTTATTGGACTGAGTTTGATTTTCTTCCCTCTTTCCATTTAAGGAAAGTTTTTCACCCCCTCACTAATTAATATAATATTCATCTCTCCTACTTTTTCACCCCACTTTTTCTCTTTTAATATTCCTCTCTCCTACTCTTTCACCCCACTTTTTCTCATTTAATTAATATAATATTTCTCTCTCTTACTTTTTCATTCTACCTTTCATATTTAACTAATATAACACCCCCTCCTTATTTTCTTCTCCAAAAAGAAAGGGAAAGAAAATAGGTAATCGAAGGGAGTAATACATTTAGGAATTTTCCCATGAAGCTGCATGCATGCACCACCAAATATGAAGTCTTAGTTATTAAGTATCTTTTCAAGTTATTAGTATCTACTTAATAATGTGAAGAGTTACAAAAGCTGCAAATTAAAGTAGTTGGAAGATCGAGTTAATTACATTATTGGGTTTAATTGAAATTAAGGCCAGGATTATATTCTCCATGCATATATGCACGTATGTCTGTATGTCTGTACACTGCATGCATGTACTTGGTGTTGCTATATATGCAGCTGTAGTGTATGTATGTACACTGTAGACTTATTGTTGCGGTAAAGCTAAAGCTAATAATTAAGGTAACGCCACTTTAAACTACTTTTCCCAACTTCCTTCTGAGCAAGTACACTTACTGTACTCTGAGCAAGCAAGGCTATTCACTATTTTATCTTTTCAGGTCATAATATTCTTATTTTTGTTTTCATCATTTTAATAGTGTATATATATATATATATATATATATATATATATATATATATATATATATATATATATATATATGGTCAAATTAATGCCACAAATGCACTTCAAACAACACATGCATGGCAACAAAATAGCCTTAATTAGCATTGAAGAAAATGCTGGTAACACTGCTTGCTTGTACTGTTTGCTTTCCTAAAAAAAATGATAATAACTCATATATAGATAAGATAAAATCAAAATGCTAAGTAATTTATTTATTGATACAGGTAATATTTGACACAGTAAAATTTTGTGATGATATGCTCATCTTAAACATGTACTTGAATTGCACTGCTTAATTAACCAACATCAATTTATGTTATCTGTTATAATTTAGCGACTAATCGATGAATACTCTATATCCTATCTTAAAAAAGAATTCATGAACCAATGAGATAAAAATCAGTAGTGGCCACCCCAAGCAAGGTCATGAGAATTAGGTCGGGGGCGTGGCACATTAATCATAAATTAACAAAAAAAAAATTAACATGACCCAGTAACATGAAAAAAGGTCGTGAGATAATAGACTTTTTTAAGGTTTGTGACTTAAATCGTGACCTCTCTGTGATCACATGTTTGTCATATAGTATATTAGTTGAAAATATTGAAAAATGAAAAATGATTAAGTTGGTAACCTATGTCGTGATGTTTTGTTTAAAAATGTGAAAATAAGTCAAAATAAATAAGATAGATTAAGAATTAAACGTTGTGAATCGTAATACAACATACTCCCTCCGAGAAAGAAGAAGAAAGAGAGAAAAATGGGAGAGTAATTGTGAACCACATATTAATGATTCAATAACGAAAATGAGATAATAATAGGAACTCGGAGGGAGTAATACTTAAGGTGACCTTACTTGAGGCTGTCTGTCTTAGACTCTTAGGGGAGCTAGGTTAGTTGAATACTGATGTTTGATGCATCACACACACATGCATATTGACTAGTACATGTGATGATCTGAAAATAAAGTAGTGAAGCGGTAAACATACAACAACAACTGATTCCATCATATCTCTAGTGATCATCATCTGATGATGACACATCTATTATTTCCTCTGCCCGATTTGCTTTTATTTATTTATTTATTTATTTATTATTTCATGTCGATCATCATATTCATATCATAGAGGCTGCGGATACCTGCCTAAGAAGGAACTACGTACGACTACTTGACAACCGTCTTTCACTACTCTTCATAATTAAAATTAAACAAATTAATTAGATCTAAAAATTTAACGGTGTTGACTCCTCTATATGTAACGGGTTAATAGAATAAGTGTAAAAGATCCACTCATAAATAAGTGAGGTTTCATCCCAAAATTGATTAGTTTGTTTAATTATAGGCTAGTCCAGTTACTCTAATTCTATCGATATGATATGGGATAATATCTATCACACACGTGAGAACGCAGAGAGGTTAACAAATTGAAAGAAAACGCGGGAGAGTTAGTGAGTAATGTCACTATAACAAATAGTACAAGGGCATTTGATTCATGAATGGACCAAATTTTTGTATAGGGGATGTATCAATTTTAAAAAAGCAAGAGACCTAGCTAAACGCTACGCTTATGCACTTATGCTCCCTCTACGTATTTTTTTTACTATCATAAATAAAATAAATCTCTTTTTTTACCATGTGTTTTCATAATACACTACAGTATTATTCCTCATTAAGACTTGAATAAATTTAACTTAATTAGACCGTAGAATATAGACTATAGTCATAGAATATAATACTCCGTATTAGGGAGTAAAATATATCGTCCTAAGGGTTGTATTCAAGGGATCAAAAAAGAAGAAATAATCTTCTAATACATGTACTACCTTCGTCCTAAAAAGATTGTCTAATTTCCTTATTATATGTGAAAAATATTTTAATGAAATGTGACGATCTTAGTGGGACGGAGAGAGTATTAATCATTGCATTGATGTAAGTGTAATTCATGCTTCAATAATCCTCGTGTTTATACGGAGTACTAAATTTAAAAGATTTTAAATGCTTTGTATTTAACATAACCCAAATTAAAATATATATGCTCATATATATTGGGGTTTCGATAAGATTGATGTGAATTATGAAGTACTTATTACAACTACTATATACTTTCTATGGTTTCAATGATTGTCACATTTGAATAGTATACCCCTCACATGTATTCATCAAATGGATCAATCATTGAAAATCGAAGAAAGTGTGTCTCTCTTGTAATTAAATTTTACTGATTAATTATCGTTAGATGAATCGAGTCTTCTCAATCAAAACACCCTAAAACTGAACTGGGTTAAAACAATCAACTTGATCCTATATGTCATATGCAAAGTAAGAGCAAGTCATAGTAAAACTGAATCAAATGAAGTCAAAGTAGTAAATTGATAGCTACTACTCCGATCTACTCGTACTATATCTACTTATTTTACACATGTTTTGCATACTTCTTTCTATTACTACTCGTATTACTATTGAGTGTGAAAGCATCATATCAACAGTCTGCACCGTACTATACTACTCGTACTATGAATAGAAAAACAATAATGTTCGGGCAATGTAGTCACAAGAAAACATTTTTTTAGAATTGTTACAATTATATTGAATAAAATAATCCTCACAAATCTTAAAAAATGTCGCAATTGCAAAGAATTGGAGTTAGTATTACTCTGTAAGAGTTACTGAGTCGAGACATACAAAATATAACAGTGGGTGTATTTTAGTTTTACAATTATATTGTTTCAATTATATTACTCTGAGTGATAAAAAAATTGTAAAAAAAAGAAGTAAATTACCCTACTATCTTACTCCTATTTTATTTAGTATTTCCGTAATTCTCTTGTGAGATCGTCTTACGATAACTTAAATAAATTTTTGTTATATAGAGATAAATTTTTGTTATCTATCATAAATTTGTGTCAAGTCAAATAATAATAAAAATCATTTACTATTTTCTAATTTTTTTTTACCAAACAGTATTATTTATTCTGTCATCAATTTATGACGGATATAAATAAGACTAGGCAGCCTGCGCTTACTCGTAATATAAAAGTAGCAAAAATTGTGTAGAGTAGGACCATTCATCCAATATATAACACCCTTTAACTATTCCTTAAGATTTACAATAATCATCCCCTCCTCTATAAATAGCAGAGTGAGTTCATCTCATAACCCTAACACAACACATCAAACCCTGAATTCAAGATCAGAGCTACTCCATCGCATCACTTCGTTCCATTATTATTATTATTATTTCATCCAAATTAAAATAAATAGAATATACTCATAATTATGGGAAGGCATAGGAGGTCGTCGTCTTCATTCTTGGACATATTCAAGTCATGTTGTTCATCCTCCCGCAAAAACGATAATAATGCCTCATGGGAGGACCAAGGTGGCGGATACGGAAGACGGGTTTGTGCAAGCGACGAAGATCGTGGATACTGGGTTGGTGAACCGGGTATCGATCATAGAGCATCGGCTTTCATTGCTAAGTTTTATGAAACTCGCCGTACTGATTCTCATAATGTTATTTATAAGTAGTACGAGTAACATCTAATTAAATTAAATCTTAGATATCGGGAACTGACCAACAACAACGGGTGTACCTAAGAATTTCTCCTCGTCCTAATTTTGTTTTTTGTTTTTTTTGTCTTTGTTGTTGAATGAATAGGTTGCAAAAAATGTGTAGTTGCATATGTACGTGTACGTGTACGTGATTGTATGAGAAATAATAGTGTTTGGTTATCAAAAGATAATATACATACATCAAAGTATTTAATTTCGATCGGCTTCATTATTTAATTTGTTCAAATCTTCGAAATTATCTTCATACGATTAATAATCTCTGTGTCACAACTAAGGAAGTGCTGCATGTTGGGAATATATATACGATTTTAATAGGATAATAAAAATAAATATACGAAACTTTGTAGTTGAATCTTAAGTCTCAATCAATTTAATTAGCTTCTACGTAATTAGATGATTTTCAAGTTATCGTATATATTAGTTCACTTTTAATCACGTTCGAAAAATAAATAAATAAATAAAATGTGCTCGAGAGAAAAGGAAATGGTTCGGTGTCTATCAAATTCTCCTACAGGTACTTCCCACGGTATGTAGATCAGTAGGAAAAAAAAAACTAACATAAAATAATGCAAGTTAATTACAACAAAAATTATTGTAGTTATTCCACTAAGTTTTGGGTTAACAACAAAAACATTGAAATATTTTCCATGATCTTCTAATTTTCTTAATACATAGGAGTATATTTTAATTATTATTAATTAAAGGGGAAGATCATGAAACTAGAAAGGAGTACGTAATTTATATTCAGTCTCTATAAAAATTTGGACAAAAGATGTACTTTGTAGTATATGATCATGTTAAATAAAAAATATAACAAACTCTCCGTTAAGGCAGTATCACACCAATTTTTTGTACGATTTATTGGTTAATATTAGGTATCTTGGACAATAGATCTCAGATTCGAATGTTCTTTTATATTGTACAGTAGCGATTAAATATATTATTCGTTTAAAAAAACAATAAAACACTATGAAATAATTTCACGAGAGATCTTCATTCGAAAAAAATATGACCATTTACAATTTTGTAGTTTTTCAATTTAATTCTAGTATAATTTTATGGATTGTGTCTTACAAAAATTAATTTGTAACCATAGATGGAAAAAACTATTAGTACGCACTAATTAGTTTACTTTATGGATAATATTTTGAGATATTCCATCTACGTAGTACCCCATGTTATTTCATTTCTTATGTTGTACGGAGTACCATTTTTTAGTCAAAATATCTTCAACCGATGATAACTCTCGTCACGAATTCCAAAAGCGACAATTTTCAATTTCAAATCGAAGATCTCTTATAAATGATCGATTTGGAAAAATTGTCACTATGGAACTTAGGATAAAGAGTTATCGCTGATCAAAGTTAATTCGTTTAAAAACGTTCAACCGAGCCTAACTCTTATTACAAGTTTCGATAGCGATTATTTATTTTTGCAAAATCGAACTTTTCATAATGGCGATAAATTTGGGAGAAGATATTGTATCTCCACAAATTATTTGGTAAGACAGTCTTATAAGTACTAAATACTCCCTCCTAGTTTTTTTATCTTCCCTCTTTCCTTTTTGACACTAGTTCAACAATCTTCTCTCTTTCCATTTTTGGGTTGTACTTTAATCAATTTTTTATTCTTTCTTCAATTTTTTATTCTTTCCTTACTCACAAACCCCACCATATTTCTACTTTATACCCCACATTTTCTTACTTTAATCGATTCTTTAATACTTTCTTAATCTTTGTGCCCAAAAAAAGAGGGAAGAAATGGAGTACTACTCTCCGTATTCCGTAATAACTAGTCCAGTCCAGTCCAGCCCAAAACAAAATGACGATGGTGTACTCGTATTTGATTTGTAAGCTAGCCTACTTTTAATTTGGGAGGGCTCCTCTTGTTTCATGAGGCCATTAATTTGAAGCTAACTTTAAATGATGGGCTGAAATGTAGTTGGGCTATTTGATTAGCTCTGAATCGTACGTACTCACTGATCCAATATAAAAGGAGGAGGACGAAACAATATCTATTTTCCCAGAAGTTTTTGAGCTGAGAAATAAGTAATGGAGAATGAGTGGTTCAAAAAAGAAGTTAGAAGAGAGAGAAATGTGAGAGTAATTGTGAACCACACATTAATGACCTAAAAAGAAAAGTAAAAAAAGTGGTAGCAGCAGAAGCAGCTTTCTCGTACTAATCAAACAACACCCATCAATCCTACTCATCAGCCATCAGCCTTTTGGACTCTTTATTTATTCCCAACCCAACCAAAGTAACCAAAGTAAAGCAAAGTGCAAAGGAATATATATAATTGACGACGATAATGACAACATCGGATTTGGAGGCGTCAAGGGGAGTTACCACGACTACGACTAAGACTAAGACGGCGGAGTTAGACGGCATTCTGCACGCCATCGGCTTCGAAATCGATCACTTATCTCCTTCCATTGTCTCCGGCCACCTCCTTGTTACCGCCCAATCTTGCCAGGTTCAATTCCAATCTTTTATACATTTCCATTTCCACACTACGATTTCTGTTTCTTCTTCGCTTCAATTCGTCTGTATGTTAATGTACACCCTTACCAACGACAAGTCGTCTATTCTACCTATCTCGTAATTATGGAATGTGAATATGTGATACTCCATCCATCCGATTCAAAATTATGTTAGGATTTCCACTATGTCATGCTCACACACTCACACTCAAACCGAAGATACCGAAAATGTCTTAGCCTAATGGTTAGGACCAGGTACTCTGAGACAGTAGTAGTCTCAGGTTCGAATCCCCTTCCCTATATTGTAAATTTGTAATGCGACTAAGTGCGCTCTTCGTTGAAAAAAAAACTATAACTCTTTTTTGTTTGTGGGTTAATTCGAGTGGTAAGAAGTCATTTACTTTACTCATTTGTTGTACTTCAAATTTTAATCCACGAGTGCAACTTAATGTGCTCCTTTAACCCAAAAAAGTTTGAAAATTATTGCTTCTTTCCAATAAAGTTAGAATGAACCAATGAATCGGATCGATGTGCTTCTTTTTATTGCCAAGTTACTAGTAAGGGTTAGTAGTTCAGTGAAATTATTCATTACGATAAAATGTGACTTGCTTAGTAATCATTGAAATATTTTATTTTTTAAGATAATATTTGACTCGTTATAACAATGCAACGATATATCTTCCTTATAAACAAGAATTATTTGTGTTTTCATTAAAGTAGAACTACTGTAGTAGGTGCATGTATTGGAACTTGATTGATTAGTATAATGAATGCAGCCGTTCAAGGTGTTGCACGGTGGAGTATCGGCAATGATAGCAGAGTCGTTAGCGAGTATGGGAGCATACTTAGCATGTGGGATGAAGAGGGTGGCCGGAATACACTTGAGTATTGATCATATGAAGAGTGCTCAACTCGGTGATCTTGTCTTAACCGAGGCCACTCCCCTCAGTCAAGGTCGCACCATTCAGGTCATTATTCTCCTTAATAGCATAACCTCCTTAACACAGACATATCCGTCTTAAATCTATGCACGTATAGCTTTTATCTCATCTACTATATTTGACTCGTCTAATGCAAGAATTCGACCTTTTGAAAATTTGGTCAGTATGCCATAAATGTGTTGAAATTTTTGGTGAGTATATGCCATAAAGGGGTGACATAGAGACAGAGTATGTAACTTGGTGACTTTAAAATTCAATGCGTACTTAAGTCTTAAATCAAAGAACTTGTTTGTTAGGTGAAATAATTAATCAGTTTTCCTCTCTTGGCCACTTCCCCTATCAGCCTGCTATCTAACTACTGAAGCCTTTTGTTTTATCGCTTCTTTTGCATGGCTTTTTGTTCTTGGAAGCGATGAATATATTCGTTATAAATATGTAACGAGACAAATAAAAGTTCATAGTTATAAATAATAACAAAAACCAGGCTATTAGTACCTACGATTCCTACCAACATAGGTGATACTTAATCCGTCACAAGTTTGTGATGGATGTCACACGTCATACTCTAATAACTCTTGACTCTTAATTTGGTGTACTCGTATTTGATAGTATACCACCTACCAATAAAAACAATTATCGATACGCTTCATTTACATAATTTGATGCGGTAAACAAGTTGCTCGGTCTCATATACCGTATGATTTTTATAAATCTTCGTTTTAAATTACTCAATGGTAGTCGTCACTCTGTAGTCTGTATTGGTTATCGAGTCTATGTATGGTTATCAAGTCTTTTTTTAATGGGTTGTTCTATAACGGTTTGCTGTGAGGTTTTGTGATACAAAGTATTGTTTTGTATTTATGGTTAGGAATGTGTCACATTTTCAAGTTTGACATATCATCTTAAATTCTTCACCTTATAACTGATTAAATATCATAAATAAGACAAACAAAATGTATAGGAAATAACAAAAGACGTGTCTTAACTAGGTACATAGAATGTTGTTTGGCCTGTTCACAAACTCAAAACATACATAATCGTGGCAAGTATCGGATCAGATTTAGTTCGGATGGTCACAACTCACAAGTCACAATATTAAGATGAAGGTTGACTTAATAGTGGTCTTGATGACAATGATGGTTGGCTAAGGTTGTACCACACACATCTCTTTTGCCAACAAAGTTGAAGTTGTAATGTGATGGTCCTTCGATGAGTTGGTCTCTAACAAGTGTATGAAGTAAACAACTACCAACTTTGAGTAATAATATGGAAAAGACTTCACAATGTGTCAATCACCCTTTGTTAGAGGAGCCAAAACACATAATGCATGTGATCAATTCTCCTTCACCTCTCATCTCAACTACAAAGTAGCTTTTGTTAAACCGTTAAAAGACATTTCTTAGGCAGCTAGTCATGTGATTTTGTATGTATTGGATTCGTTTAATCAGGTTGGTCCATTTTGATTGGTCATCTTAATATATCAAAATATTAGTGATCGACAAGTTTTGACTAAGTGCCATTTTGCGACATTATGGAGTCGATTATGGTGTTAATTTGTGGGAAATCAACAGGTGTGGGAAGTAAAGCTATGGAAAGCGGATCCGGGTAGCACGAAGAGCAAGCATTTGATATCTTCGGCCAGGGTAACCCTTGTTTGCAACCTCCCCGTTCCTGACCACCTCCAAGGCGTCTCTCAACCTTTCCTCAAATATTCTAAATTGTAGTACAAAGAGTTTAGGCGAGACGAAGATGGAAGAGATTGATAGCGGAAATGCATTCTGAAAACGATGGTCAGGAATCGACATTTGCCAAATCTTATTTGAAGATCATACATAAGTTTATGTCTTGAACATTCTGCATAAATATATACAGTGACCACTGACCATGACGGTTTGTTTTGGTCTTGTGTTTAGATGTAGTTTTGTTTGATTTTCTCATGTCAATAGCCAATATAAATACAACCCGTCCTCGGCTAATGTCTGACCGTGACATACTGGCATTGCTTGTTCCATTCTGGTAGAACGATAGGAGGGAACAACGTCTCACGTCTGCCATAGAAAATGCGACCTCCTTGGCAACGAATACACAAGTACTTCAAATCGGAGGCCCTCCAATGCTCGCATATATATATATATAGCAGGACATTCGGGTATTTCAACTGAAATTTAGTCGCAGAGGTGAAAAAAGACGGTAGTAGATTAAGGGGTTCATAATGTTACTCACTCATTGCTTTTGCCACTCAATTTTTACCTTAGAAAAATACGTTATTTTATTCCTACACTCACAATAACCATGTGGCACAAGTGAAAATCGAGTGACAATATCACTATCCTAAACAAATGGCCCACTTTTACAATAACTCATCTAATCTACCTACGAAAATTCATATACACGATCAGTAATCTGAATTGTCTGGAGGTCGTACCAGACCACGTTTCAGTTTAATCTGAATTTCATACCACGTGTCTGGGATTGTCGCTTCAGGATGTACCCAGCCTGATTTCACACTCAAACAACAAGTATAAGTCTCTTTTACACGATAGGCAGACAATGATTTAACACGTATCGGTAGGGGTTATAAAGAGATGAGACAGCTCGCGAGCAACTCGAACTCGTGTCGACAACTTAACCGCTTCAAGCCGACCAATCATTGACTCGACATGAAAAGCTTGCGGGCTCAATTTTTTCAAGTTCGGGTAAGCTTAATGTCGGCTCGAGTTTGAATTTTGCTTGACGAGCACGAGCTGAGTAAGGCCACGCTCGTACTCGGCTGATTAACACCCCTGGTAAGTTTATTTCATTGATATTACTCTAGGCATATTCTCATTTTATGACGACTCTATCCGTCATGTACCTCAAGAGTCAAGACGAGGCGATAAAATTTCGAAGATCAGTACTTTATTCATATCCGGCAGTTTGAGGAATGGGGTCAAAGATGGGTCCGGATGACCCACGACCACGAAGGATGGAACTCCACTCCACCTTCTTGAACTTAATTTACACCGTTGCGTTTGTACTCAAAAACACCCAGTAACGTTGCAGAAACAAAACCCAGGAAAAAACCATCACTCGGTGCATTCTTCCCACTCTCTCTGTTTCTCAAATTCTGTTCTTCTTTCACCAAATACCTATACATTCAACTTCACAATCAATCTAGGGTTCTTATTCCAATCCCCAATTCCCCAATTTACTTTCTTACTAACTTCACACACATCTATACTCTCAATTCACTCATTCCACTGTAGTCTTTCGTTTTCTCTTAATGCCGGAAAAGTGAGAATTCCGGCGAAAATGGCGACCGACTTACCTATGAATCCTCAATTGGAGCAGATCTATGGCGAAATCCGCCACAATTTCCGTGCTCTTGCGCATGTCACTCACTCGCTTCACTTCCCTCTTTCTTCCAATTCATTTGATATATTCCTGCTTGCTTATGCTACTTGTGCAAATGCTGCTATACTATGCTCTGTTTTGGTACTTTTCCTCGACAATTTCGAAACTTTATGTGGTTTTTTATCACTCCCTCCGTTCCCATCAATTTCATATGTTTGCTTTATATTTCTATACCAATGTACGTTTTTTTTTGTTCGATTAGACAATTTAAACAAATGTATGAAATTGATTAGAACGGAGGGAGTATAATTCTCGTTCTTTAAGGGGTATCTTACTATCTTGTTTATATGGAAGATTAGTTGTTACGAATCATGGTAACATTGTTATCGTTCCAGTGCTCGTTTTAGTATTCCTCATCGATCCCTTGCACCGCTGTTGGATCGTTTCACAATGAAATCCGGAGCATTTTTTGAGAAAATGGAGATTTGGATATCAAGGAGACAAATTACAGCAATGGTTTTAGTTAAATTTGTTCCTCAGCTTATGAACATTGGCTTAATTCCTCATTAAATTTGTTCTCTGAGCTGATTATATGCTAGGACAAATATGTGAGCTTGTGACTTATTCATTGAGGCTTTAATGTCGGATACATCCTTAATCCTTTTTATATCACGGAGTATTTGTTTATGCTTTTGCTACACCGTTTCTCAATTTATGAGTGTTGTTGTTCTCGCTCATTATCTCCTCTTTGTGACATTTGATCTTGGGATTTTTATAGTAATGGCTTCCAAAAGTTGGACAAGATCAAAGACTCCAATCGACAAAGTAAACAATTGGAAGAACTTACTTCAAAGATGAGGGAATGTAAAAGGTAGTTTAGCTTTTCGTAGGTGCATTCTATACCAATACATAACATTTGATTTACGTTAACGCTTTATTACGCTATCACCCCTTGCTATTTGCAAGGGGTTAAGCGAATCTGGTGACCGAGGCTGAAAGAAGGCAGACATTAGATTTTGCGGCACTGTGATTCCTGTGAGTCTAATGTGATTTATTTTGAACTTCCTCCTGTTGTAGGCTGATCAAGGAATTTGATCGTGAAATCAAAGATGAAGAGACCAGAAGTCCGCCTGAAGTCAACAAGCGTCTAAATGATAAGAAACAATCGATGGTTAGAAACTTATAATGCCACTTGTGTTTCTCTGGTTATAACTCGGCTCTTCCATGTATTAAAATGCTCGACTACAATTGTTTTAATGCCGTTTGTGGTTCTCTACTGGAACCAGTCAGCCATGTCGTAGCCTTTTTCTGTGAATCTAATCCTAAATGTAATGTGATTTTGTAGGTCGTTGCTCAAACTATTGAGGCTGGAACACAAACTGCTGCTAGTTTTAAAGGGCCAAGTAAGTTTTTTCAGTGAGCAGTATCGCAATATCGCTACTTTGTCTATGCCAACAGAGTTTGACATAGGGATACTTCTGCTGCAGACTGATCAAATGGGACGGATTGGCATCTCAGTTGGTGAAGGAGATTGGTCGGCAGGTCGGCATATTCTTATTGTGTTATAGTGGCTGTATACTGGCTTGCACCGAATCTTTCGTGACGATTACAACTGAAAGCTCTATAACATCGTCAATGTTAATCAGTGCTTGTGCTGTTGCAGGTTGCCACTGACAAGTGTATCATGCTCTTCCTCTTACTTATTGTCTGTGGTGTTATCGCCATCATCATTGTGAAGGTAACTTCACCATTCATGTTAATATTTTCATTGATTTAATATTTGTGAACTTGAGTGATTAATATCGTTAGATTAATGATATCTTGTCTCTGCGTGATACACAAATTAAAGAGAGGTAATGTAATATATTGTAATTGACAACGCTGCAGTCTGCCTTTAGCATTCAGCAAATTCCATATGTGTTTACCTCAAATTCTTTCAGTTTGCTCTTCATCTTTGGAGTCCAAATTTGTGTGCAAGAGGCGTTAGCCGTTGCTTTGTTGCTTCTGTTGTATGTTGGGAAAAGTTGATGAAGTATGTACATCTATGATACCTATGTATGGCATGTTTCTGCTAAATCGTTCATCTCCCAGATCGTACACCCAAACAACAAGGACATTAGGGACATCACAGGACTTGCACCCCCAGCTCAAACAACAAGGAGCCTTTTGTATGTGAAGCCTGCAAAACAAACGGGATGGTGTCCGATACATTATGGAGAGCTTCTGTCACCTACATACGTAAATCATGCTGAGGACGAAGGTTCCTCTCCGTTCTTTCATTTTTTTCCCCCAACTTCAGCATTGAAATTTTACAGTATTTGTTAATATCTCACAGTATACTAGGCAGGCGCTCGATTAGAAGAGATTATAGATCAAATTAGTGTTCATTCTTTCATATTTTTTCAAGTGTCAATTCAGCCTGGATGATCTTCAGGAGATTTGGTTGAAACTAGCTACTGATGCTGAAATCGGCTTTATCTTATCTCTATTATTATTATTATTATTATTATTATTATTATTATTATTATTATCAGTTATCAGTCGATTCTCATTTATGTTGATCGAGTCGTGGGTAGAGTTCACATAATGTTATATGAGAGGGTGAGAGTGACTGTAATGAAGCACTTCAGCATCAGTGAATCGACTTCATTTATGTGTATAGAGCCAGCCCCATTGTTGAATGTTCAGATATGCAAGAAAGTGGCCAACTGTAGAGATAAGCTTAATTAAATGCTGGAATGTAAAGCTATATATATATTGCTGCTTTTTCAGTTTTGAATACGAAAATGCACGTCTGTCTCATGGGGCCAACTAATAACCTTCTCGTTTGGTCTATAAAGCTCTCTTAACTTTCTTCTTAGTCATTTACATATCACACATGATCCGAATTCTCGTCTAACCCATCCACCAGGTTACACGATAATTTCGATCTTTTGTTTCATTTCAGTTTTCCTTTTTTTTTTTCTTTTCCCGGCTGAAAAATACTCTGTAGATTATATTCGGAAAATATCTAATGGTTCAAATGAATGCATTATGTCGCACATAAGAAAATTTTAGCGTGAAAAGGTTGAAGTTTGATTTTTTGTTTTTGTTGCAACTTTTTGGAATTATGGTTAAGTAAATGATCCCTCTCATACTTCACCCAATAAACCTCGTCAGCTCTAATTCTTCTTCTTCTTCTGTCGGCATGACGGCATGGCGACGTGTTACCAGAAAACGAAGAAAAACGAGAGTGGTCAGTCGTACTCGTACATACTAGCGTTTCATACTTTTAACGTATACTGGCCATAACATGACGATGCACCAAATCACGTTAATAAGACCAATTAAGTTGATATATACGTATAGTATAATTATTACGCCTTAAAACCAACTTCCTAACAACCATTTAATGTAATTATTCACGGGATCAAATACTATTATTTATCCAATCGTAATCAAACAATAATATCTACGAGTAATAACTATTAATAAAAAATAACGAGAAATTCTCTTATAGAACCGTTTTATGTTACATGAAGAATTCAAATGGGGGAAATCAAACCTAATTGAAAAAAATGGAGTTTTCAATAAAAATCGTGAGTTATTAAACCATTTTTATGAACTTTAATAATGGACTGGTCTTATAATATGAGACGATTTTATTAGAAAACTACGTATAAATTGAATGGGTGCATGGAAGCCACCTAAGAACATTATGCTCCACAATTAATTGCATGGAAAACGTTGCGAGTGTTTCAAGAATGTTATTAGGTGACACAACATACAGGAGATTCGCAAGGGTTACGAACTTACGATACGTTCGCTACTATGCGCTTCTATTATTAATTCGTCGTTAACTATGCCATTAATATGAAACTATGCCATTAGGCTGATATAATATACTCCCTGGCCTCGATCCATTTCTGTAAAACGAAAAATCATCTTTTCCTTTTTGAATCGTCTCTCTAAAAGAGTCACCTTTTACTTTATTCATCTTTTGTCTGATTTTTATAGTTTTCATTAACTGCGACCTTACATATTCTCTCATCTTAATTAGTGAGATAGGGAGTAGAGTAGCTTCTAAGTTCTAAAGATTGCATTCGCGACCATGCATCGATCATACTCATACATGCATGCAACCTTAGCTTGGGGCGGAACTAAGTTTGAAAATGTGACTTTATGGCCTATGGACAAGTATGTACGTGGGTTTGAGGCCTGTTCACGAGCCTTTATATATTTTGGAACGTAATATTTTTAAGAGACTTTCATACCATAAAAGATTGTCGCCTCATGAAAGATCTATTGTAATTCGATAATATTGTGATTTGTGAGAATTAGAATTTGTTATTGTCGAACATACACTAGTACTCCCTCCCATTTTCTGGAATCCTACCATTTGATTAAAATATACCTCACATATATTCAATATTTGGTAGGTTTCCCGTGAATGGGAGATAGTATAAGTATATAAGGAAGGAAGAAGATAGATAGTAAGTCGATGTCACATGGTTTGACTATTTATTTAATGTATAAGAAGGAAGATATAGGTTGCTCTGCTCGGTAGGGAAGTATAAAAGTGATCGAGGTGTCGGTGTCATTAGTTGTTAGGATTATGCATCAGGCGACAAGCATATGTCTATTTTCATTACTCTTTCCGCAACACACAAAAGGGAAAAGGATAATCCACGCTTGGTTTGTTTTACCAGTCAAATATTTAGGTCCGCTAATAATCCCACAATATTTAAAATAATTCTTTATACTCGTATATAAATATGACGTATCATGGTTATATATTGCACGGGGTCTATATTAGTTACTATTCGTAACTCGTATAATAATGAGTATTAATTTTGAATATCCACAGTGTGATTAAGACTCGAATTAAGAAAATGCAGTCATCTAGATTCCACCCGTGACACATTAAATTAGTGGGGATGAATATGTACAAGACGGTGAACAGTAAGAGTGACATTGCCATCATCCCCATCTAGTAAAGATTCATCGCGCTTAGTTTTCTTTACTTTGACCGGATATAATGTGTGTTTTTTTTAACTTTGTTGTCGTTTGTTCATACAAAATCAATATTCATTTTTGAAATTTTGGCAAAAATCAAATAAAATATTAAAAAAAATAGAGGTTTTTTTGGTTCAATACCGTTCGAACACGAACACGGTACAAGTTAACTAACGTAACGTTGGGTTGAAGACATAAAAGTTTGAGAAATGTGACATATTTACATATTACACGAATCTAAACATGACACGACCTGATCAATATATACATTTACATACCATCTAATTGCAAGAATAATAAATGTATTATTATTAGTAATACATAAAAACATGATATAAAATGACTTGTAGAGCATATGTAATTAAATAGAGTATAAGCGTTGTAGGGCATATAATAAGCCCCTTTGACTAACGTAGTAGTAAAATAAAATAATGGTACGTATTATGTATGTATGTATGTATCTAATGGTGTACGTATTACTATGGTATGTACCTACGTTGTTAGGGAGTACACTCTCCGGTTCTTTGGAATTGCAACACTTTATATGATTTGTGAGGTATATTTTAATCAAATATTGCAATTCCGAAGAACCGGATGGAGTATTAAAAAGAAATAATTGTACTAAGCTAGCTGATTTAATTTAGAATTAGAATTATTAGAATGAATGATTACTGAATGAATGATGAATGGAGTAATATAATGTTGTCAACGTCGAGACAAACCGTCCATTAATTATGAGAGGTACCGGGTCTGTTCTTCAGGTAACGTTTCAGTTTAATGCACTATTCAATCTTCATTTTTATTAATGATGATCATCCAATTTCCTTACATGATCACCCATTTTATGTACTATACTTTCATTATTTGCATTAACTTTTCCCATAAACTATTGCGTAGTAATTAAGACGATTTTACCTACGAGATATTGAGACGCTTCACTTGTTTCAAAACACAATTTCATTTATTATTGATAAATGAGCGAGATAACTTTTGTATACAAAGAGACCGTGATATGAGTGAAATGATATCGAAGATGATCCATCCTAGTGGTTAAGATTAAATACTTTAACTTAGATAAAGGTCTCGGATTTTATATATGGAAAATGACTACGTGAAATTTCTCCACTAAGGATAATTAACTTTTAAAATCATATTGCGTAACTTTTAACTAAATGTAAGAACGTAAGCATATGTGTAGATTGGGATTATTAATATATACGGTTCATAAATATCTTAGAATTTCATATTTACAAAAAACAATGCATACGGAATATATACAGAATATTTATTATAATCACTAATATTTGTATTTTACGTGTAAAAAAATTACTTGTATCATCTTTTATCTTTTTCTATTTATGGAATATTTGAATATAAATATTTGTCTTATAGGTTAAAAAATTAAGCACAATTTCAAATATATGTTCTAAATTATTTATTTATTATTATTATTATTATTATTATTATTATTATAATAATAAGATGAATTTTATTGATGTATCAAAAAGCAGTTTACAAAAAATTGGTGGGTAGCCGAGATACAATCTGGCCCCCCACACTCTTAGCTATAGCAAAGCTAGGTCTAGTAAAAATAAAAGAAGCAGCGCGTGATCCGGCATCCTGCGCTATCGAAATTTTTTGAATTCTCTTGAGTAAGGCGATAGCATCCGCCTCCAATTCCCCCAACGAAGAAAAGGAAAAAGGTAAGAATCCATAACCAAGCCCCACACATAAGTCCGGATACTTATTATTATTATTATTATTATTATTATTATTATTATTATTATGTTTATTATTTTTAATAACATAGGTGTATTTGGTATGAAATGAGGTATATTTGGTATGAAATGAAACTAATCCATATGTAACTAAATTCTTTAAATAAAAGAAAAACTTTAGTTCTTTACATGAACAAAATGAACACGGAATTTAACATCTAAACTGTTAAATGAGTAGATTATACAACCAGTTGTACACAACTCTATGTACAACTGGTTTTATGATTTTGAGTTTTATTACAAATATTTCGAGTGTTGTTGTAAACTTTACGAGTTTTAGTGTAAAGTTGTCGAGCTAAATTAGATAAATGCTTAACCCCAAAAACATAAAACTTAACCCAGAAACTTGTATAAACTCAGCAAGTATATACAGTATAAAAGTTCAACAACTTAGACTTGGTTGTACAATGTTATAATACAATAAATGTATAATGATTCTAATCCTATTTTTCTCTAAATTGTCATATTAAGGGACATGTAACATCTAATCTAAAGAAATACGTACAGGGATACAAATAATTTGATATTAGACGTCTCTCTAAAATTTTTGTGTACGAGTGGAGTAATAATTTGAAAATTTTAATTTTTCTTTAAAAAATGGAATAAATGAGGGGGAGTAGTGCAGATAAGAAAATCTCCCCAACAGTTAAGAGCAGTACACCACCGTCAGAAGTTCTGAGAACATGGAATTTTGAGATCCTTCACTAGTCAGAACTTCTCAATAACTCATTTCAATTTTTATTATTCCATCTCTTATACTCCTATTTATTCATTTGGATTTCGATATTATTTTTAAATCAAGAAAATCTTCAAAATTCTACTCAATCTAGACAAAATATTACTACGTAGTATCATGTAAAATTTGGTTTGATTCGTCTTTATTAATAGAATAACGATATCAAAAAATTAGTCGTATAATTTTTACTATTGCACGTAGTGAAACATATTAACGATTTAAAATGCGTCTCGACAAATCTACATAACGAAATAGGTAAATTATAGAATAAAACGGTTGTCTAATGTCTATTACTAGGCATGCCCACTGCAAAGTACAGTAAAAACTTTATGTTTTTGTACGGTGTGGCTTGTGGGAGACCGTATCATACAATAATTACGATTACCCTGTAATTTTTATTGTTTGAATAAAAGAGAGGAGGAGGAGGAGGAGGAGGAAGCTTCCATGTTGTTTTATGCTTGTGTTTCACTACTGAGTATATGCAAACTTCCAACAAAATTCAACAAAGTAACAAGTGAAGTAATAGTAATAGGAGATCGAATGGACATTGCTTTCTCTTTCTTCTCTTTAACCTACCACTGATTACTCCCTCCCTCCCTCTCCCTCTCCCTCCCTTTATTTCCTTCCTTCTCCTTTAAACCTTCCCAACATCAACAAATTCTTCATTTCCACACTAACTTCCACCATTTTCTTCCTTCATCTACTTCCATTTCATCTTACCCACTTCATGATTTCATCTTTTTCACTACTTTTGATTCAATGCTTCTAATGTCGAACTGATTTTGGCATCTGGGTTTTTCTTGGATTTCAATATGCTTCTACAATTCTTGCATTCTGCTCATTTCTGACTCTCACTGCATTTCTGAGGTGAGATTTTTAATTCTCAAATGACACGGTCTCACAATAAATTTATCGTGAGACTCAGGTGCGGAATTGGTTAAGATTATTGATTTTTGCTGCCCAAAGTTAGTAAAAATGACACCTTTTTCAGATACGATGAACTCGCTACCCTGAAATTTTATCTCTAGATTCGCCCCTTCATACGGGTGGTATGGTTGTCATTTTAATTTTCAGTGGATTATAGAGAATGTTTCATGTTAAGCTTACGTGAAACCGTCTCTTGGTAGATTTACTCGCTGATAAAGTAGGTGAAATTTGGATTGGCATAGGGTAGGTGTAGTTATGTTTCTGTTTTGTCCTCCTGTCTTGTGTTTTGATTGGTTCTGACTATTTAGGTAAAAATCATTTATTTAAGATTGAAAGTCTGTTTTGTTTGCTCTTATGAGTTTCTGTCCTATATTTATTCTTCAATTCCCTTGTCAGTATGTATTGTTTTGTAATTATGGTTTCAGAGTAACTTTGCAATATGCAGTGCAGTCATTTGAGGCATCTAACTTCTTGTGAAATTACAACACTTTTCTTAAATTTGTGGGCCTTGTAGGCATGGCCGAATCTAGAACTAGAATTTTGGGTAACGAGTTCTTTATATTTGCTTACTATGTATGAAAAGATCAAATTTTTACGAATTTGGGTAGCAAAAGTCGATAATTTTAACCATTTTTTTTTTTGTAAGCTTCTAGCTAGATTCCCCTTACTTGTAGGTGGTAGCAATTATGATCTAGAAAGTTAATCAATCAGACAGCTATGTTATTAGTATAATCACATAATTAAGCATTGTCTAATTGCCTACATTTTTCTACTTTTTTTTGTTGTGAAAGGTGTCTCCTTTAATCAACAAAACAATGGCATCTCAACTGAGTGCAGGCTTGACCAAAACAGTTGGTGGTGTTAAGGTGTGGGAGTTAATAGCTATTGTCTTTGGATCTTTGATTGTCATCATTCTCTCAATATTGCTCTATCTGTGCATCTGCGGCCGAAAGAGACCGAAAAGAACCAACAACAACAACAACAACAGCCTACCTGTGAGCCAAATCCCTTCTGTTTCGAAGGAAATTAGGGAGATTAGAGTGGATCACAATTCACAGAACAAAGATGAAGAACTTGTCACCCAATTCCATGAGAAGGACACACATAGACTGTTGGTTCATCCTAAAGTCGAGAAAATTAAAAATGAAGGGAATGGCAGTCGTTCGGGTTCTTTTACTCATATAGACAAAGACGGGTATGAGCATTTTAAGGAGAATGGGTCGGGAAAGTGTGATGAGCATAAGGCTGCTCCTGTAACTGCGCCTTCTCCGTTATCTGGACTCCCTGAAATCTCGCACCTTGGTTGGGGTCACTGGTTCACCTTACGAGACCTTGAAACTGCCACAAACCGGTTTTCTAAACAGAATGTTATTGGTGAGGGAGGATATGGAGTTGTTTACCATGGCGAGTTGATCAATGGGACTCAAGTTGCCGTCAAGAGGCTTTTTAACAATCTGTAGGTTTTTCAATTGATTTCGCCTTTTTCGTTTATCTATATCTTGCCATTCTTCAGCATATCATATATTTGCTGAACTGGTTTGCTGCTTTAACTGCAGCGGACAAGCGGAGAAGGAATTCACGGTGGAGGTAGAAGCTATTGGTCATGTGCGGCATAAGAACTTAGTTAGACTTCTTGGATATTGCATTGAAGGAACGCATAGGTAAAAATTTGCATTTGCATTTGCATTTGCTGTCATTTTCTCTCTAGTGAGATTTGCCTTTGCTGTCAGCAATTAATTTCATCTGAGAATGCAATATAGGCTGCTGGTTTATGAGTATGTGAATAACGGAAACTTGGAGCAGTGGCTTCACGGTGCAATGCGAGAACATGGAAATCTCACTTGGGAAGCACGCATGAAGGTTCTTACTGGCACTGCAAAGGCGTAAGTCCTGGAATATTTGCATCAGTATTTAAAGTTTCTAGTTTATGACATAGAAAAACTGACTGCAATATATTGGGTTTTCAGCCTTGCCTACCTGCATGAAGCGATTGAGCCTAAGGTGGTGCATCGTGACATAAAGTCGAGTAACATACTGATAGATGACGAGTTTAATGCAAAGGTTTCTGATTTTGGTTTGGCAAAGATGCTCGGTGCTGGAAAGACTCACATCGCCACAAGGGTGATGGGCACTTTTGGGTAAGTTTCATCTCTAATAATCTACGAGTATTAATCTGTTTTAAATTTCTTACTTCAAACACTTTCATGTTTTTAGTTTTTACCGTTTCTTGTTTCTGACCCTATTCTGTGTTCAAGGTACGTGGCTCCAGAGTATGCTAACAGCGGCCTTCTAAATGAGAAAAGTGATGTATATAGTTTTGGAGTTGTTCTATTGGAAGCTATTACTGGGAGGGATCCCGTTGATTATGGCCGTCCTCAAAACGAGGTAAAGATGCCTGAGATTTCTGCTTCTCCGATCATTATACATTTAGACCTATGAGACTGGCACACACTCCCTTCGAATATCCGAAAGTTTCCAACTTTTTGAATATACACCTGAGGAGTATTTTAATAAAAGTGGCAACTTTCAAAGAATTAGAGGGAGTATATATTTGCTGCAGAATCGTTCGAGCTTTCAGTTTCTAGCATACCTTGGGTTTTAAATCAGTCCGATTTCTTATGTGATGGAAGCTAAGCTAACCACAGAAATTATTTACTGGTCTGATTTTAGGTAAACCTTGTGGACTGGTTGAAAACCATGGTTGCTAATAGGCGTGCAGACGAGGTGGTAGATCCCACCATTGATATTAAGCCATCAACAAGGGCCCTCAAAAGAGCTCTTTTGACCGCTTTGAGATGTGTTGATCCAGATTCTCAAAAACGGCCTAAAATGGGTCAAGTTGCTCGCATGCTCGAGTCAGAGGAGTACCCCATACCTCGTGAGGTATATTGTCGAACCCTTTTTATGCTATTCAAATGTTGGGACCTCATAGGTATATCATTAGTATCATTGTGGTAGATGGAAGTTCGTACTCCATGCCCTCTTACCAACTAAGCTAGCTAACGCCTAACGGGTATACTGATATTAGAGCGAAATATTTAGCACCAGGTATGAGACAAAGATGACCTAATGATTTTGTGGGCGGGATGTGCAGGATCGAAGACAAAGAAGGAATAACTTGGACATTGACTCGCCAAGAGATAGTTTCACATCCTAATTCGTACACATATATCTCCGCCATCATCTAAAAATGCATCAAATCGTAGGATTTGATCCTGAACAAGCGCGCGCATTGGCATTGCTTCAAACAAGCCGAAGCCCTTACGCTATCGGTTAGATTATTGGGAGACAAAGAAACCAGAGTAAATATGTAGTTTTGGGGGGTGCTAGTTTCTTTTTGGTTGATATTTTGTTTCCTTGATTAATGTCCTTTATTCATACTTACATATACACTTGATTGGTTGGTTCAAATATATATATAGTAGGGTTATTAAGTATTGTTGCTGCATATTTTACTTAATGACACCAACATATATACTCCTATATACGAGTATGTTACAAAAACTTTAAAGAGACGGTCTCTGTCTGAGAAGTGGCAAAACGCCAATATTAATTAGTATATTATACTGACTTTTAGTGTGTACAGTATATATATATATATAAAAGGCATGCTGATAATTGGATTGTGTTTGATGAGAAGAACATGTTGGTAATGATTAATGTCTGTAAGCTCTGTATCTAATAAGAGCATTAAGCAAGCATCTTCATTTGTTTCATACTTTATTCATATGGAACATGCAGGATGATGACTTTTCTTCATTTCTGGCTTGTGACTTTTGAATTAAAGTCAAAGTTAGTAGTCCGTGGATACAAATATGGATACGGATACGAATATAGATATTATAGAGTACTCGTATTAATCAACATCATACTCCGTAGTTGTTAATAGGATTGTTTTTAGTACATTATTTATCTATTACGCTTTTTCGATTGTCCAAAATAAAATTTCTAGAATTATAATACTTCATGATGCATTGATGCTATAACTTGCAATTAGGGATGACAAATGGTAGGATCTGGGTAGTACTTATGGGATCTAGATCTAGATCATTTCTTCCCAAAGTACACCCAGATCCTAAGCGATCTAAAATTTCATCTTTATCATTATTACGCATTACTTTACTAAAAAAATTCACTAGTATTACCTGCATGAACCAACTCGTGCAACATCTTTGACAAGTCTAGTTATTATGGTATGAGACTAAACTTGTGAAATAAAGTTACGTAAGCAGGTCAAATATGAATAGGTTTTAGGTTTTATCACTCAAGGGACACGTTAAAGTTCCAACCAAGCACCCCCTCAATGTTACTCCCTCCATTTCATTGAAAGGTTCCACTTAAAAATGAACACATTTTTTAAGGATAATAATAAAATATTCAAAAGTAGAGAGAGTGTAAAGTAGGTGGGCCACCTAGGTAAGAGTGAAGAGTTATACCAAAAAAGAAAGTGGAATCTATCAAAGAAATTTACAAAAAAAGAAAAGTGGAAGCTTTCAATGAAACGGAGGGAGTATTTGATGCCTCACCTACGATTTATTCCACTTGACATCAATAACAAGACTCACAAACAATACCACTCTTAGTTTAATGGTTAAGACAGATACTTTGAACAATAAGTCGATGTTCGATCTCGTGGCTTCCAAGGGAAACATGAATGGAGAATGGTGGGCTATACAGGGTTGACACAGTTCTGGTAAAGCACCCATAGTTGGCTAACTTACTTGGTCCACTCTGAGACCTATGAATCCAATCAAACTTTGTGCGCATCTCTTTCTGTAGCTCTGAGTTGAACTCTGAACAAACAAAACACATCAACTGCTGTGTGTGCCCTACCCTCTCTTCACAATTTAATATACTTTGTACTACTAGTAATAGTATTTCCAGAAGACTAATCTTTTCAACAAAAAAAAATTAACAACACCCAGAAATCCCTTCAATTAGTACGACCCAATTGGAAAAAGGGATTATTAAAGTTTGCATTTTTAATTACTTTTTTGACCCAATTCAGCTTATCTCACCCCCTCTCTTCCCAGTTAAGCACTCCCCCAGTAGATTTTTGTCACTGCAGTTCTTCCCCAAATTTTCAAGGTCAGATTATTCATATGATTCTTGATATGTTTATGTTTGTGTTTGATTTGATGAAGTTTATGTGATTTGTAAAGATGTAGTTTCATTTGTGTTGCTAATTGTTAGGTGGGTACTCTTTTTTTGGTGCTGATGTTGATTGATTGAAGTGATATATTGGTTGTTCAGTCCAATTTGGCATGTGGGTTGTTCTTCTTTGGATTGATAATTTTGTTGGTGTGCTTTCTCCTTTGGTTTTGGGGGAAAATTGGTTAGGGTTTGTTTGTTTGTAATCAGGGTTTTAAGTTGTGGAGTAATCACAGAGCAATTGAAGTTGATTTGCTGGTGAGAATTGATTCCTAATTGAGGGATTGGAGGTTGTTTTGGTTGTTTATGGTGTTGTGGTGACATCATGGCCGAGATGAAGGCGGTGGGGAAGAGGACTTTGGAATGGGATTTGAATGATTGGAATTGGGATGGTGATCTTTTTCGAGCCACCCCTTTGAATCCTCGACCTTATGATCATGTCCCTGAGCTTCAACTTGGAGCTAATGCTGATGCATCTAATGGGATGTTGCCATGTCCTGAAGAAAATGATCGGGTTAATGAAAATGGGACTCGGGAATCAGTAAAGAAAAAGCGGATTGTTGTCGTTCATGAGGACGAGGAGTTGAATGATGAAGCTGGGCCCGTTGATTTGAAGTTGGGTGAACAAGTTTATCCTATCGTAGAGGCAGAAGTTGATAACAGGAAGGGGAAAAGTGGGAAGAATGTCGGAACTTCTAACCCTGTTTGTCAAGTAGAAGGTTGTACAACTGATCTTAGAAATTCCAGAGATTACAATAGACGTCATAAAGTTTGCGAAATGCACTCAAAGGCCAGTGACGTTGTGGTGGCCAATATCGTGCAAAGGTTTTGTCAACAGTGCAGCAGGTTCCATGCTATTCAAGAATTTGATGGTGATAAGAGAAGCTGTCGAAAACGACTCGCTGGACATAACAAAAGGAGACGAAAAACTCAACCTGAAACCTCTCTCAATACTGGTTTAGGGACAGATGAAATTAATGCTGGCCAGATACTTAATCTTCTGGTCAGGGTATTATCCAATATGCACAGTAAGTTCTTTAAATTTAATGTTGTGTTTCAAATTTTTGAATCTGTACCTGAATCTGATGATGGCCCTGTACTGTTTTTTCCTTGTATTTTGTGGTATCTAATTGCGGTAGCTGTCACTTATTCAGTAATCGGAATGGTGTACTATGAGATGGTGGTGCGATTTATTGCAACTTGTTTTTTTTATCAATCATGCCGTGTATCAGTCTTGGTTATATATGGACCGCTGCATTGGTCACATATCGGAAAAATATTGACTGTTTTGGAAGTTCTTCAACAATTGAAAAATATTCAGTGGTATACCATAAGACCTTTATGTATCGGCTTAGTATAAAGTGCACTGTAAGGCACTAGCTGAATTGCCTTGGGTGCCTCTCTTTTTTGCACAAGTGCACAATGCACCACAAGCGGAGTGAACGCTGTTATCCATATTTTTATCTTTTTTTTTTTTTTTTTTTATATTATGCCCTTCTCTTTACCCCATATCCCTATCATACATGTTAGCCCATTTCAATATTCAAACAAGTATCTATATATGGACACTACTTCACTTAGAAAACACAATTTTGTTTGCAAAAATGGTGTGGTTTGTGGGCATGAGGCATGCGCCTTCGCCTCTGAACTTGTGCCCTGTCGGCCCTCGTGGCTTTGGTGCCCCTCACTCCTTTTAAACTAAACATATCTGCCGGTACATCACGTGTCCGTCGGTACATATTACGGAATACTAGTATGGCTATACAAATTGGCTTGTGCTCTTCAATTGTTTCATTTAGATGCTGCATATGACCAGTTTGCTTTGACCATTTTGGCATTTTGCTATACGTGATCATATTCCTTCATTGATTCAGTTTGTTTGGTTTACAAATTGTAGCAAATGGTTCAAATCAGGCAACAGACCAAGACCTTCTTTCTCAGATTTTGCAGAATGTTGCTGCTGTATCCGGTGGAAACAATACATCTAGGACATTGCAAGGATCTCAGGGTTCACCTAATGTCGGAACATTTAACGGGATACCAGAAAAGGTGTCTGATCTTGCTGGGCTGATTGTAACATAGTTATCTCTCTTTCCGCCAGCATTATTTTTCTCACTATGGTTGTTAAATATGTTTAGGACCATTCAAGGAATGAAGAACCATCACAACCCACAGTTTATGCACAGACAGTGTCATTAACGAGGGAGAAGCCGAGCGACATACCAAATACTACATCTACGCTACAACCAAAAGTGTTACAAACTACGGGTGGTACTCTTCCTGCAAAAGAAAGTGTGATAGAGCCTTCTGTAGGAAAACAAATGCTTGGTGGCATCGATTTGAATACTGTCTATTATGATGACTCACAAGATTGTCTAGATGACCTGGCCAATGGCACTGGTTCTGTCAGTGGAACATGGGCTGAACAAACTTTACCAAGCCCACCTCCAACTAGTGGAAACTCGGCGACTACTTCAGGTCGATCTAGTTCCAGTAGTGGTGAAACACAGGTACCGTCTAACCTCTATCAAACAAGCTCCTTTTCTATGTTATTTTGATTCGTCTTTAAGGGTAATAGATGTTATTTTGGGGAGAAGTTCATGTGTTGGTTTAAATTGAAGTGTTCTGTTGTGTTGTGGCTAACGCTTTGGAATGTGGGACATGCATGATGCATCATGCAGCTAAAGTGAATTGTCAAACTAATGTATTTCCGTTTGCTGTTTTATCTTGTGTAATCATGAGATTTTTCGTTTGAAAGAGACAAGCCAGAAAGAAGCATTATAGTTTCTTATCATGTCTATTTTGCTGCAGTGTCGTACGGATCGGATTGTTTTTAAGCTGTTTGATAAGGATCCAAACGACTTGCCCAATGTACTACGAACACAGGTAGTTCCTCCTGCCCCTTTTTTTCTTGCTATTACTGTATTCATTGCTATGACAGTTTCATAATCCTTAGCTCATGTTCTTGTTTATTTGAATATATGCTTTTCAGATTCTTGATTGGTTGTCTCACAGTCCTACGGATATTGAGGGCTACATCAGACCTGGCTGTATTGTTTTGACGCTCTATCTTCGCTTAAATACATCAATATGGGAGAAGGTTTATTTTTTATTATTTTTTTACTAGGTGCTTATTTTGTCTTCTTCTTCATAGTAGGGACATAATTTACACTTTGATATTACACACAGTTTTGCCGCGACATGAGCTCAAATGTAAGCAGACTTTTGGATGCGTCAGATGACCCTTTCTGGAAGACGGGATGGATCTACACCAGAATACAACAACGTGCAGCATTTTTTTGTGATGGTTAGTAGTGACCATCAGACTCCTGGGTTTTTTGGGTGATTAATTTATATGTTGAATCAAGCACCGTTTCCTTATTTATCCTTAGAAAATTTCCTTTGTCCTGTTGGTCCAAAAATGTGTTTGACTGTGGTCTCAGTTGCGATATCGACATGTCATGAACATAACATAACAGGTCGCGACCATAATTTGAATATTTATTCGAAAAGTGTCTGTTGGTGCACCCGAAATTATCTTTGTTTTTCACGGCACTTTGTAACGAGAAACAATGTATCTGCAACCTGAATCTGCTATGGAGAAGCAAATTTTGTACACTGCCTGTCTTTTAACAAAACTCAATTATTTTGATTGATCAAGGTCAATTTATTCTGGATGCACCATTACCATTTACAAGTCCCAGGAGTCGAATTTCAAGCATAAGTCCTGTCGCACTTCCCACTGGTGAGAAAGTGCAGCTGGTGGTCAGGGGTTCTAATCTATCTGGACCCACTTCCAGGTACTCCACTCATATTTATGAGCTTCTTCACTTGTCAACTAACGTTCATTTACGTGTACTAGGATATTCATGATATAACCTTTTCCCGCACCCTTTGTTATTTGCTTTCAGATTCGTGCTTGGCAGCTGACTACCCTGGCTAATATTTTACTCTGTTTTGATATTTTGCTAGGCTACTTTGTGCTATAGAAGGACAGTATTTGGTCCAGGAGGATTGTTTTCGTTTAGTGGACGGTAATAACACCCATACTGAGCAGGATGAGATCCACTCTCTCAGCTTCTCTTGCTCTGTACCAAATTTACCCGGGAGAGGATTTATCGAGGTAGGCCATCCTCTTTGTCTTTCAATTTGGTTTTCTCACAGTTATTTTAAACGTCATTTATAAAAAGTCAAGGAAGTTTTGCTGCTTAATGTTAAAAGTTAAAACTCATAAAATTTTGTTTATGGTCTGAATTTAAGGGCATAATTATTTCGGGATGGATAAAAAACTAATGGGGACAATAATTGGGATGGAAGGTATTGAACATGAAGATCCTGGTAATTATTGTATGCAGGTGGAAGATTATGATCTGAGTGGTTGCTTCTTTCCGTTTATAGTCGCCGAACCTGAAGTTTGTTATGAGATTTGCATGCTGGAAAGAGAAATAGAGATGGAAAGTAGCCAGGATGGTGAAACAGAAGCAAAATGTCCAGCTCGTGACTTTGTGCATGAGATGGGTTGGCTGCTTCACAGAAACAGTGTGAGGTTGAAGGAGAACCAACATGGGTCTCCCTTGAATCTCTTCCCTTTTGAACGGCTAAGGTTGCTCGTCGAGTTCTCAATGGACCGCGACTGGTGTGCTGTCCTAAGGAAGCTAATGGACTTCCTTTATAGTGGAATAGTCGATGTCGGGAATTATGCATCGATTGAGGATGGGCTGACAGATATTGCTCTCTTGCATTCTGCTGTTAAAAGAAATAACAGGCTGATGGTCGAGTTTCTGTTAAGGTACGTGCCACCAAACAAGGTCGAAAATACATTGGCTGTGGATCAGAAGCAGCCAAATTGTGGGCCACTCAGCAGAATGTTATTCCGGCCAGATTTGGCTGGAGCTGGTGGGTTGACCCCTCTCCACATAGCGGCTAGTAGTGCAGGCTCAGAGGATGTCTTGGATGCCTTGCTTGAAGACCCTGGAATGGTAATTCATCTTTATAACATTCTCATGTACACTCGAACGCTCCACATAGCAGTTAGCAACTTGTTTCGTGAAACATCAGGCTTAAATGTGGTTTCTTTTGGTTAGGTTGGTATTAAAGCTTGGAAAAATGCACGAGACAGCACGGGATTGACCCCATGTGACTATGCAAGCTTGAGGGGTCACTACCGCTACCTTCAGCTGGTCCAGAGAAAAACGAGCCAGAAGTCATCCGACAAACATGTGGTGCTTGACATCCCTCCCATATCCCGCTTAGAACTGAGCCAAACTCAAATAGATAAACTCAAATCCATAGAGTTTGATAGCAGCTTCTACACGGAGAAGCCACATGTGAGTCGAAGCTGCAAACTTTGTGAGCAGATGCCAGATTACCGACTTGGGGCATCACCACTCAAATTCCGACCGGTTATGATGTCTCTAGTGGCGATTGCTGTGGTTTGTGTTTGCACGGCTCTCCTGTTTAAAAGCGCTCCACGAGTTGTCGGGTGCTTTGGGCCCTTCAGGTGGGAAACCCTTAAATATGGAGCAATGTAGGTAAATTCTAGCTTACCTTAATATAGTACTTACTACTGTATTTGTGTAGAAAAAGAGGGGCTTATAAGAGTGTAGCATTGCCGTAATTTACCGGGGTTATATATAATACGGAGTAAGATATATGTGTAGATTTTACTGCTGCCCTGTGTATGTAATTCGTCCCTGAATTGTACTCGTATTACAGAAGATGAAGATTCAGTGTTTGATAAAGTACCGGTAAGACGTTTTTAGTCTTTGTATAACACTTATTGAGTTATGAATTCATCGGGTCGCCAGAGCCATTGAGAAAATTTGTATTTAATCCGTACTGGAGTATGTTTTTCTAAACAAAGGGTAGGCCAATCGGAAAATTTGTGAAAAGATCGTGTTCATTAAAAAGCATACAACAAAAATAAATTGTGTATTCGTATATTGCTTAATCTATTAATAATAATATCGATAATTAAGATGAAAATGACGTTATTGAAGGTAGAACATTGTTGTTAGCGGTGAAATGGTATTCACGCAGAATAAGTGGGTCGAAAATAGGATGATTGTGTGTTACTTATAGTTCGACAATTCAGAATATTGATTGATCCACCATTTTAGTTCCATACTCAAAGCCTTGATTGGATCACTTGATTGAAAAATCGTCTGAAAAATCGGAAGTACAAATGCAAGTGAATTCCATGTAGTAATATAAAGGATGTGTTTTTGTGGTTTCGTCTAAAATATGGAGAAAATCCTTAGGATGATAACAAAGCTCTTGCGTATTCTCGAAATGCGTTGACAGTGCAGTGCAGGTTTAGAGGATCGGAAGTTGGTTAATCTTTAGCCATAATACAGTCGATTGCTTGCTTGCAAATTCCAGTCATCGTAGCTTCAGGTCCATACACCTACAGAAATGTAGCGATCAAGTTATATCAGATAATCCTTGGATGAATGCAGCATTTCTACAGTCGAACAACAAAACTGACCAACTTTAGTAGTTAATACCGAGTTTTGGTCAAGTTGAAGCGTTGAACACACAAGTAATTACAAATATGAGCAGAATAAATATGAATTTACTGTCAGCGCGGCAGAAATGCAGATCTTTAGTCACAAAAAGAAATCATGTGGTATTCATATCTTAGACAGCTTAAAAATCTGAACGACGGTACAACAGGATAAAGTTCATGTCGTACCTCAAGAGGGATTCCAAGCTCCTGTCCGAGTGCACGCATCTTTGCAAGCCCTGTTTGATAGTTTGGACCTCCTCTTCGAACAAAGATATTCATTCTTGCTGCTTTCAGTTTAGATTCCTACCAAATGAGAATCGTGGAAAACTAAACTCAGAAATTTAGTAATGGAAATAAGAACATACGAGAATACAACAGCATTGTCCGCAAGTCATTAAATCGGAAGTTAGGAATTGTCCTTGTGGGTCCCTTGAAACTCAAGACCAAAAAAAGGTATTCGTGGCATAACGAGGAATACCTTTTCACGAAGAGCTCTGATGATCCCACTAAATGTGGCAGCAACATCAGTGAAGTTGGCAATCCCACCGCCAATCAACAGGGCTCTTTTACGACCATCAGGATTTGCAGTGGCACACTGCAAGATAGAAGGACAATGATCGCGATTTATTCAGCAATACATAGTAGTTGGAAGGCAAACATAAATACAGATAGAGTGATTGAGATGCTTACATCGATGACCACCCTAGCATACTGCAAGACCTCTTCTTCATTAGGAGCACCACTGTACTCAGCGTAATTCCCGAGTTCTGATGCATAACCCAAGTCTCCAACCTGTAATATACGAGTAATAGAATGGTAAAGGAGTGATTCACAGATACCAGAAGAGGTCGATTTGGGAAGCAACTTACAGTGTCAGCATATATAACACTTGCACCACCTCCAGCAACCATGGTCCAGATACGTCCTTTTGGGTTTAGAATGGTAAATTTCAAAGATGCACTTGTCTGCAAGGTAAAACAAGTATCTTAGCGAAGAAAAGTAGATATGATATGAACCCAATATACATACATTTGAGACATAACTTTAAATCTAAAGCAATACTCCGTATCATGTTTTCTCAGTTTGTCCTCCTGTATGTGACCGTCTATAGGTCACAAAATATCAAGTCGAGACACAGGGACAAAGAAAACCAAACAATAATGCAGGGTAATGCTGACCACCAGGTTAAAACCCTTTTTATAATTTGAAGTCCATGACTAGTAGAAAATTCAATCACGGACTTGTAAGTATTGCAAGGCGATTCCAATACAAACACCGTGATACACGACAGAGACAAAATGAGAAAATGTTTAAACAAAGTAGGCAGCTGAGAGTGCACGCGAAAGTACTGAAGATACCTTTTCATCCAAAGCATGAATAAAACCTTCTGTGGAGCTCAGGACTCGACCAAAAGGTAATGGGAACTCTATGTTTCCCCACCTGTGAGATAAAAGACAAAAATTAACAGGTGAAAAATGTGCTCTAACGTTGAATCTAGAAAACGCATCGGCCGAAAAGTTTACTTGTTAAAATTCTTGAAAGCAGCTGTATCATCAAGTTCGCCCCTCATGTCCAATGGATAGGGCTCCCCATTAACCAAGGTAAAAGGATTCATCTCCAGAAAACTGAAGTCTAAGTCTGTAACATAGAAAATGCCGCAACATGAAGAAAGTATATAAAAGCCGGCAAATGATTTAACTCGAAGAAACCATCATCTTATGAAATATCTCGATAAATAATTTCAAATGCTTTCACATCTTTTCACAAGGCTTACCAACAAAAACCGCAAAAACACCCTTGATGAAATCACCTATTTTGTCCCGTATCTGTAAGAATACGTAAAATGTTAAGTTGTGTGAATAGAACAGAATACGCGAGCAGGTACTGATGCAAATCAGAAACTAGTATCCTTAATAGTACAAATTACATAATCTTCCCCTTTGTAATTTGGTGTTCAGACTTAATTTACAAAAAGTTAGGTCTTTCATGAACAATAAGAAGTACCTCCAAGGGAAGTGTGGCAATCAATGGAGCACAAGACTCGCTTGTCAATGGTTTCTCTGATGGGAGAAATATAGTCTTGACCTGTACAATTAAACGGGAAATGTTTTCAGATTCGTTTTTTTTTTCTTCTAAAGACTGATTGGACTTATTAAGCAACAAAAGCTCAGCCTTCCCAGTACATACCTTGTCCCAGTTCTCCTCGATCTCAATGCCACCACAATCTGAGAAGCTAATAGTGCTACCAAGCCTTTCCGATACAACAGAGAGATAAAATTCTTGATCATGTGGAACAAATGGTTCAACGATAAATGTTGTAACAGGTGCCTTACAGCCTCCAATCTCAACCTTAAAGGAGAAAAAAACCATGTCACGAAAGACATTTGGATTATCTCAACAATAAAAGCATTAACCTAGTGCCTCAAACTCTCAAAAGGAAGCACAGGTTAAAATAATGAATTCTAACAAAGTCGCATTGAACAGCTACCAACCTCCTTTCCTATCCGCTCTTTCACAAACTCTGCAACTTGAGCTAAATCCAAATTCAAAGCCACGAGGCCACTCTTCCCACGCTTACCAAACAGCATATCAGGTTTTACAACCAATCTTGATGAGGATAGCCATGTTTCTTCATTCACTAGTTGAGTGAAGTCTGTTGATTCAGTCACCTGAATTATCATACACACCAAGCATACATTAGAAATACAAAGCATCTCTTCCGGAAAAAGAAACAAAAAATCAGTAAACACGGTGTTTCATTTGCTGATATACATTCCCAAACTTAGGCTAGCCAAGCAATTTGAAACCACAAAGTTAAATACACTAATATTTGTACGCATTCTCTAATTTCTAGCTTCAATACAATGCCCCTCATGAAATCCCTGCCAATGACGCGTTGGCATTTGATTGAGGGTCGAATAAATACTCTTGTACGAGATAAAAAGGAATATCGTTGGCTATGAACATTGAACACTAACCATTTCAACCTTGTAGCAAAAACATTACTACCTCTCTCGGACAGACGGCCTTTTTTTAAGCTAATAAGAGTCACTTAAAGTCTTAAATCATATTCAATCAAAAACTCAAATTTTACGCGATGCTCCTCTAGAGACTCAGAAGTCGGAATTCCCTATGGCAGGTTGAGAGTCCAAATAAAGGTCATTTGAGATCTTCTCACACAAATCTTGCCATGGAAAACCTCAAAAGGACATCAAGGAATTCAACTCGATCGTGTTTGATTTGTGCTTCGATATAAAGCAGAAGCCAATGCAACCGAGATTTAAAAACGATCCATGAATATTTATTTACATGATCAAGATCAACTACCCAAGGATTCACATTTCTTCAGCTCATCTGATTATTCCAACAATTCAGATTAGCCTTTCAATAGTTTCAGTAATTAACTAGATCACACCAATTTCTTGAGCAACTAATCATGCAGATACCTTTTAAAATGATCATATACCACATAATCAACTCAATTTCACCCTAGTAATCCAAATTATGTCATAACTCATAATCATAGACCAATCAATGATCAAAGTCCCAATCTTTGATCAAAATCCAGCAAACCCCAGATCAAATTCAAATCATAATTCACTCAAATCAAGCACTCATCTTAAGAAACTCAAGCAACCCATCAATCCAAACATAGTAACTACAAAAGGGCATCAAAAATATTGATCAAACAAGCAGAATTACAAACTCAATTAGGATCAAAATTACAAAATTACAACCAAAAAAAAAACAAAGAAAGGGATATAATATACTTGAGCAGAGGAAATGGGGAGATGAATGTTGGCAATTCTTTTAAGGTGTTGCTTAAGAATTCTCTTAGAATCATACTCTCTGATCTTCTTCCTTGCCATATGATCCTCCTCCCTCAATCAATCAATCAAATCCTGATTCCTTAACCAAAATTGTTGGTTTAAGATGTGTGTTTTTTATGGGGGAATGAACAGAGTGTGAAAATGGTAGTAGTTGGGAGTTGAGAGGGGGGGTGATGTGATGGTGTTGGTAATTGTACAAGGTTGGTGGTTAAGTCAAGTGTGTGTTGTGTTAGTTGGGTTCAAGTTTGCACATGCTTTTCCTACCAGACACTCAGACAGACAGACAGACAAACAGGATGACTTTAAGAGTTTAGGGTAGATCTAACCATTAATGATGGGAATATTGTTAGCCAATTGGATAGATCTACTACTTCCCTTCCGACAATCTTTACGTTTGCTTTTTCACACTCCACAATGCACGTTTTCACGATTCTAATTCCATGACTTCCTCCTATTGTGGTGGTAGGTTGCACACTGACCATAATGTATGAGATTATGGACATTTCGATTTATATAAGTCAATTCTTTTTCCTTAACCTAGGAGGGTAAATGACTCTAAGGTCTCTAATAATGTCGCTTAACTATGTTACTATTTCAAATCTTAAATACGTGTTACACTGTTATATTACAATTTGATATTATTGACCCGTGAATTTCACGAAGTGTAAAACTATTATAGTTTCGCAAATGTACATGTTCCAAGGAGAGGAGTAGGTAGCCAATTTCCTTACTATCCCCACAAATAACAACCCAATTTCATGGTAACCAGGTCAAACCACGATCACGATTATTGGGCGACCAACACTGATATATTATCATCTCAATCATCGTTGATCGATCCAGAAGAAGATGTAGTAGAGGGAGCCCAAAATCCTAAGCAAGTCCGTAGGAAGAGAATAATACTCCCTCCATCCCAAAGAGATGTCCCGATTTAATATTGACACATCTCTTGATATGAGTACTTGTATAAGATACTCCATTCGATTCTTCGGAGTTGCAACATTTGTTTTTTCATATGGAATAAGGTCATGAATGCGGTGATGGAATTTATTAGTTGTACTTGATAGAATTTTATCTTTTGTATCCTATCGTCTATCTTTTGTATTCTATTGTCTAATCTAATTGTATTTAGGTAGCTTAACATTTGATAGATAGTCTACTTCTCTTACTATATACTCACGTACTGCAACACATTGTTATCAATAATAATTTATGCAATTCTCCTCAATATTATTTTTATCATGTGGATGCTGGACCTCACTAATAAACAAGTAAAACATCTCCAACAAAAAATACAAGTCCATTATAAAAATGTGACAATTCTAGTGAAACTACCCTTAAAAAAATATGTTGCAATTCCAAATAACCGAAGGGAGTACTACTACCTACTAGTGGGTCCAATGTTTTTTATTTTCGTTCTACTTCTATGTAGACGAGTAGGTAAGCAGTATTTGAACGGAGTGAGAATAAAATAGAAAAATGCAGGGAGTAGTGTAAGTATTTAGGCGACAAGTTTTTTCACAGAAAAATCATCGCGACAGCCGAGACCGAGTCAGTTTTACCGCAACATTCAAAAACTCTCGATCTATATAAAACCGCCACATTTTCCCGCCACTCACTTTTCTACTCGCTAAACTCACTCACTAATTGTTACTGTAGTTGTCACTCTCAACTAGGGTTTCTGCTCAAGATCAAGCTCAATCAATGGCGGAAATTCCCCAAATTGCTCAATTATTCAGCGAAACCCTAAGTTCCGACGGTGAAACAGTCAACAACGCTACACATCAGCTTGATTGTCTTTCTGCCTCTCCCGATTTCCCCTTATCCCTCCTCTCTCTTCTCAACGGTAACCAAATCTGTCTAATTTTTAACTTATGCCTATCTCTTGGATACTTGCTCATCAATTTCTTGAGTAATGACGCTTTTCGTTTTTGGTGTAGGAGATGCAAACCAAGGACAAAAAATTGCTGCTGCTACGTACCTTAAGAACTTGGTTCGACGAAATGTGTACGGAGAAGGAGCTCAATTTGGATCATTTAGTAAGGAATTTAAGGAGAGGTTGTTGCAGTTATTGCTCCGTGTCGAATTTCCAGTTCTTCGGGTTTTAGTGGAAGTGGTAATATGCTTTGTTCTTGTCTAGTTTTGATTGATTTCAGTAAGGCCCGACTTATTTTCAGCTCAGACCAACTAAGTTTATCTCTATCGAGTATAGTTAAGTTAAGTTCACTTACCATTAAATTCAATTCAGCCTATTTCGGCCAGAAAGAACATGGCTTAAGTGTCCAAGTGATATGTAGATGAGGGTGTGATTATGTTTGATTGAGTTTCATTTTCTTTGGGCAGTTTAACTTTGTTGTTAATGCTGAGTTTGTGAAGAGGAACGATTGGCCGGAACTTGTGTCTCAACTTCGTTTTGCTATCCAAAATAGTGACATTATAAGTGGGAATGCTGATAGTGAATGGCGAACATTAAATGCGCTCAAGACGCTTCAGGCACTTATGAGACCATTTCAGGTAGTTAGTACATCCCTCTTCTCTGTTGAGATTGCAAAGTTATTGATAGTTCGTAGGGTTCATTTTGCCAGTATCTCGTATAATCTATGATGTTTAATCTGTAATGCTATGCAGTATTTTTTGAACCCAAAAGTTGCAAAGGAACCCGTCCCGCCGCAGTTGGAGATGATTGCCAGTGAAATCTTGGTGCCTTTGTTGGCTATATTCAATACTTTCGCGGGAAAGGTTCATATTTACATCCTACAATTTGATCTTTATGTTTGCATTTAATTTACTCCCATTGTTTCCTAAATTGTGTTTCTTACATTGGCAGGTTTTGACTACTAAAGCGGCTTACGATGATGAAAAAGAGAAAATCATTCTCCTTGTCTGCAAATGCATATACTTCACTGTAAGCGATGTTAGCTGTTTGTATGTCCGATAAACTTTTATGTCCTTTTCCTATATGTAAGCATATTCATTTTCTTTTTGGTTGCCTTTTCTTATGGCAAGCATACAGGCTCATTGATAACATAATCATGATATTGTGTCTTTTTTGCTGTTGATTTTGGTGTGAACTGTGCTAAATCTCTTTTGATACCATGACCCATTTCTTTGTCTTTCACTGCTATACATCTTTATTTAATCTATTTTACTAAGGTTTGTATCTGTTTGCTCTCCTTTGTGTGGTGGCAATGTAGCATGATATAGGCCTCAGTGTGTAGTCAGTTATGTTTAATTTTGGAATGCCTGAGCCTCTGTATATCATGGCTGGGGCCAACTTCCAACCAGAGCTATTGCATAATCATGATGTAGTAATCCTAGTTCCCAGCTCCGTGCTCCTTTGTAATGTATACATAATTTGTCATTTCGTGTGCCTTTTTTGATTGCAAACACATTTGTAGGTGAAATCATACATGCCATCATCGATTGTGCCTTTGCTGTCTTCGTTTTGTTGCGACTTGTGTTGCATCTTGAATTCATTAAGCCTTGAGGAATCAGTATCTTCAGAGGGCAGTCAGCTGGTGAGACTTAAATCGGGAAAGAGAATCTTACTTATATTTTCTGCTCTTGTTACTCGGCATAGAAAGTATTCTGACAAGTAAGTGGGATGATAACAGTGTTTACTGTCTTTCAGCATTTTTATTTTCACGCTTATCGATTACAGCTGTCATCAGGTTGATGCCGAATATTATGAAATCTGTTCTACGCCTAGCACGATGTAGCACCAATGTACCTGTATGTACTTTATATCTATTTATGTTTTAGAAGTCTGTACTTTTTATCTTATTTCTCTGCAAGTACAAGAATATTTCCTCACACTATTTATAAAATTTAACATTCTTCAATATTTGTATGTTTTCTTTTGTCAAATGTGATTTTTGGTGGCTTGTTGAGTCTGATTTGTAAATAGAGTTTAGAAGAAAATTCATACATGGATCATGGATGTCCTATCGCGGTCGCTATAGATTTAAATGGCAAAAGATTTGCAACTTTTTTTTAGTAATATAGTCTCACTCAAAGGTGACGTATGTTGATTTTGTATCGGCCTACATGAATCTTCTTTTGAGCCATCAATATGTGAGGTATACCAATCATATAATGGAAAAAAGTGAAAAATGAAAACACATTCAAAACTTAAGATAGTCAAAAGTAAATAAGTCGTATGAATAGAAGAAAAGGTAAATTTATAAAAACAACTAAACAAGTAAGATTAAATGAAATGATGTGCAAAAAAAATATTCTACAGGGAAATATAGATTGGAAGTACAAGCATTAAGCAACATGAAGAAGAGATTATGGAAAGAGTAAAGGTTTGAGAAACAAAAGAATAGTGCAATGAATCAAATAATGATAATAAGCTATGTCAATACCAACTCTTTTTCATATTTTAGCCATGTTTTCTGGTTTAGCCTTTTTGCTCTTCTGGTTTTCTGTGTAGATTGTGAATTTCTAGACCCAATCATAAATTTTAAGAAGGGATCGATCTTCCTACTAATTCTTTGTCGGTTTCATTTCCCTTAATGTCTTTGCTGCCAAGATGCCACCAAAATGCTATTCACTAGGATAATTTATCTTAAGAATGAATCACCTTCTCTGATTTGCATATAGTTACAGTTTCTAATTTGTATCTTCTGGTTACGACACTCAAAATTGAAATCAAGGGATTTGACATGCTATGGCCACTCCCATACTCAATCTACTAGTTTTAACCTCATTCGTGATATGGCGAATGATTTTCCCTAATTTCTTCTTTAACTGTCAATCACTTTTACAGAAGCTGGACGGCTTTTCAGAGAGGGTCATATCTTTGGCATTAGACGTCATCTCACATATCCTTGAGACTGGACCTGTAAGTTTTTGCATATGTTTTATGGTTAGAGCATATGTGGCTTTGCTAGTTTGAGTTAATTCTTTGTACAATTATTGTTCTTTCCTGTTTGTACACTTGTACAGCTATAACGGTCACATTTGATATATCTACCACATTGTGATTACCCTTTTTGGAAGCAGGGATGGAGACTAGTATCTCCCCATTTTTCATCGCTTTTGGACACTGCTATTTTCCCCGCGCTCGTTATTAATACAAAGGTTAATCTCTAGATTTCTTGTTCTCCTTTGAGACATCAAATTGCCGTACTTATAAGGTGATGTGAAGATTTCATGAACATGGAGTTTTTTCTTCGTGTGTTTCATACCATCTTGGCGTTGCCCTATATGTAACGCGTGTCGATACTGCACCACATTATCCCTCCTATTTGAGAGTACAGAATTTACTAAAATGAGCATAGTGATCAGAAAGAAGTTACAATTTGCACAACTGTTATTCAATTATGCTTGGATTATCCTCAATATTCCATTTTTTTTGTTGACTACAATTAGGATATCTTGGACTGGGAAGAAGATGCAGATGAATTCCTAAGCAAAAATCTACCATCTGATTTGGTATAGCAACTTTTCTTTGGTAGTTTTGTCTTTCAAATTTTACCTGGATCAACAAGATTCTAAGATGAAATGAAAATTGTATTTTTAGGAAGTAGTATCTGGATGGAGAGAAGATTTGTTCACAGCCAGAAAAAGTTCTATGAACCTACTTGGTGTCATTTCAATGTCAAAGGTTGGTTAGAAATTTTGCTGCTTTCTAATCCATCTGATTAAGTGGTGAAGCAATCTGGTCCCTTCATGCAGGGACCTCCAGTGGGAAGCAATGGCCATGCCCTGCTAAAGCGTAAACAGAGTGAAAAGAAGAAGGGCAAAGAACAACGCTCTTCTGTTGGGGAATTGCTAGTACTTCCTTTTTTGTCAAAATTCTCTATTCCTCATGATGCAAATGCATCTGACACTAGTATTATTAAGAAGTAAGTTGTAGCTTACTAGCTCTTGTTTGGAGATGGGGGTGAGGTAGTTATAAGTTGTGAAATACCAACTTTTTTCACTTTGCATTGTCTGATTCAAACACCAAATATTCATGTTTTTTCTATGTTTAACTTTTCTAACTTACTGGAAAATTTTATCCGTAATAATTAGGAAGAAATGATTTTTTCTCTCGACATCTGTCTCTTAAATGTTTCTGTTCATGTGACAGTTACTATGGGGTTCTGATGGGATATGGAGCCCTGCAAGATGTAAGAATTTCCCACTTTATGTAGCTTGATAAGATTTTCTCTAGTCTGTTATGATGGTCTTGATGGATACAAATTTATGACACATTCATGATCAGTTTCTAAGGGAGCAGAATCCTGATTACACGGCAGCTTTAATTCGAAATCGGGTGTTACCTCTGTACAAAGTTTCCATAGCCCTGCCTTATTTGCTTGCTGGTGCAAATTGGATACTAGGAGAGCTTTCATCCTGCCTACCTCAAGTGAGAAAATTAGCATTTATGTGCAATCCATTAGTGCTATAGGCATTTTGATTGATAAATTTATCTTCGACTTTTTGATACACTCTATAATCTCTGTACTTCCTTTTGTTGTCTATAAACTTCATGGGCATTCAAGAATTGTAATTGAGTTATGCCTCTTTGAATTGCAGGACATGGCTGTAGATGTCTACTCTCCATTGCTCAAAGCACTTGAGATGCCAGATTGTGCAGACGTGTCTTGTTATCCAGTGAGAGCAACTGCTGCTGGGGCTATTGGGAAACTTCTTGATGTAAGCTTTCTTTTTTTAAGAATAATGACCTTTCTTGTCCAGCTTTTTCCTGGATTGACCTGCCTGTTTACAATATTTCTGTGACTTAACAGAACGAATACCTACCAAGTGACTGGTTGTATATTCTTCGAGTAATAGTGAGTAGAATTGGTTGTGAAGAAGATGAGATCTCCATGTTATTCCAGCTACTCAGTTCAGTGGTGGAGGCTGGAGAGAAGGAGGTGACGATTCATGCACCTTTAGTTGTTCCGCTCCTGGTTGACGCAATCATGAAACATATACCAGCCGATCCAGAGCCATGGTCGCAAGTATGTGCTTCGTACCTTCATAAACACATTGATTCTTTATTTCTTTTGTTGCTTAGAAACAGTTGAAAAATGATAATATGATATATGACATAGTTGGAAGGCAACGTACCATAATGTCATGGCATTTTGACGGTTTAGGCCAAACTGTGTCCTTTTTATATCATGAAGTAGCAAGGGTTGATGCAATTCTCAACGTAATTCTCATTATTCGTCATTGAGAAACAACTTCGTGTACACTTGAGAGTTGAGACCCTTGTATACCTCTCCATAGCGCGACCTTATGAGGTATTGATATATTGATGAGGCTCTGGTGTTTGTTGTGCTGGAAAGTATCTACAGTGCAATAGAGGTGCTTTTAGATTGTGTTAATAAACCAGAAAATAATTGTTTGCTTCTACCATACTTTTTATGTTTTCTTTTGTGCGTGTGTGCGTGTGCACACCATAAGTGAGGATCGTAGATATGATTGAATTTGACCATCTCTAATGATCTAAAGATAGTCCCTTTGACATAAGTCAGGGTGTGGAGGCTTGAACTTGGGAAATTTGGCCGTGATTATGTGTAAACTTGGCAATCAGATCACTGGGGTTGAGTACGGACCGGGATAGTTCAGGTACATATCATTTTTGGATATGTTCGCGTTTGAGGTATGTTGGGTCATTTTGGGTTCAAGTGTATTGTTATTAGGTCATTAAAGGTTAAAGGCTTTCTTCGAAATTCGGGTAGGATATGGTCAATTCTGGTTTAGATCTTATTCAAGTTGAATTAGTCCTATTTGTTTCTTAAGAGTTTATGCTGTCAAGAAGTCCTCATAAAGTCTTAATTGGTTGCATATTTTCTCCATGAGCATGATCAGACATGTCTAGCCGCCAGCACTTTTCCTCTAGGACAGTATATTTTCTCCTGAAGTTTTTTTAAAAAAAAGAAGAAGGCATAGGAGAGTATATTGTGATTCTCCCCTTGGTCAGAAGATATGTTCTAGAAAGTAGGAGAAATAGTTCTTCTAAAGAAATTGTTTTCAATGTTCAACTGTTCATTGGTGTCCGTGAAGATGTGATATGAGGAAAAACAATCCTGCCAGTGATTATCACTGTGTTTCTTTTTTCTCTTTTTTCTCATATTTGTTTCCTTTCCATGTAGAATTTCTTGCCAGGATGTTATTCTTTGAGACTTTAGCAACCAATGTTTTTATTTCAGGCTGTTATTCAGGGCTTTGCATCACTAGCAGTGATGGCGAAATGTTGGCAAAGTGTAGTGCCAGAAGAAAATACACAGAACAACATAATTGGACACTGGGAAGCTGACCAAAATTCGATGGCTAAAGCATTTTCTGCTCTTTTGCAGCAGGCTTGGCTTGTACCCAAGGAGTTCGAGGTCAGTTTAAAACTATCATTGAAGTTAGAGTTCTCTTTGTGTAGCTCACCAATATGCTATCAACTACATTCATGACCAGCCTATAACTTGGTCACGGAAATTCCATGTCCACTTTCTGGTTTCTGCATATCTTTTGCATGCAAATGTATCTCTAGCTCTCAAGTTCTGTTGGTTAAGCTCTTTTCCCCTTATTTTAGGGAATAGAGGAGGATTAATTCATTAGAAAAAAAACAATTGTAAAAACTAAACTATTAAAATCAACAGAGCCTATCAAAAGCTAGTATCCTTTTATCCTAAATTAGCGCTTGATGCCTCTTCATCTTTCTTCTCCAACGTCTTACCATGTGTTAATGCCATAAAGGTTTATTACAAGCTCCAAGTTAAGAAAGAAAAGCTTAGTAAGTAAAAGTAATAGTAGTAATAATAGTTATGAAAAAAATAAAAATAATACGGAGTAACGATTAAGAAACAATAAAAAAGATACAGTAAGAGATAGCCCCATTATGAAATCAACCACCTAAGCTAGTCTATGATAAAATTACTCCTTCCGTTTCTCTAAAAGCTTCCACTTTTTGGAATATACGCAACAATAATTTTAATAAAAGTAGAAACTTTCAAAGACTCAAAGGGAGTAAATTTAGGTTGGTAAATATAGAGTGATGTGGTTACCCCGGTAACCTCGACTTTCAATAATTCGTTTCAGATTCATGGGATAGAAAGTCTTTTCACGAAGCTTTTGGATTCTTCACACTTCGCCGTTTCTTTTATCGTTCGTGCCTCTACTTCAATGAAAGCTAGCTCCTACTCCTTTTCCTCTTGAATCCTCATTGGTCATTCATTCGTTTCAGCCTTTAGACAAATCCATAGAATATGCTACAACCCATTGTTGTTCTTTTGACGATGAAGCACTCTAGTACAACAGGCTAAAGTCTATGCTTCGTCCCTGGTGTGTTTTTTTTCCCGGTAAAGTAGCTGAATTGGGTGAGCTCTTTGAACTGGATGGCGGCATCTTATTCTGGAATAGCAAATTGTTGACTCTTGATAAGCTAAATATGTTCCTGGCGTGTGAAAGTATTGTTGAAGATGTGCTCACAGTCATACTAATTTGGATATTTACACAGTTCAGTCTAATGTTTGCTAATTTGTTTATTCTCCTGCGAGGCAAGTTATGCCATCATACTTTAAGTGGCACTAAATTTTGAGTTTGACAATATAAATTGTGGAAAAGACTATATCTGGAGTGGTTGCCATTTGCCAGGACGACGACTCTTCTCCAGATTCATGCATTGATGACTCTTCAGCTTTGCTTTGGTTCATAATGCGGTCTATCACTGATACTGATACTATTATGGAGTTCAAAGTACCAGAATTATTGTCAGTTTGGGCACGGGTAATTGCAGATTGGCATGGCTGGGAAGAAGTGGATGACTTGGCTATTTTTGACTGCATAAAGGAAGTTGTCACTCTGTCAAGGACATTTGGATTGCAGAACTTCGTGGTGACAAAGATGCCGGCCCCTCCTGCTCCTCCTGTTCCAAAACAATCAATCCTCGAGTGTATCACGGCTTTTGTATGTGATGCCTTCTCCCAATATCCTTCAGCGGTGTATAGGGCTTGTATATGCATCCATGTCCTTCTACACCTTCCAAGTTATTCTTCTGAAACTGGGGATGTTAAGAGTTCCTTAGTTGCATCTTTTACCCAGGCTGCTGCGTCTAGATACAGCAAGCTTCAAAGCAAACCATGTTCACTTTCGAAACCATTATTACTTGCAATATCATCTTGTTATTTATGCAGCCCTGATACCACCCAGACAGTTTTAGATAAAATACAAAACGATGGATTTGTGCTTTGGGTTTCTGCTATCAACTCAATTTCCTCAAGCTCGTCTGAATATAGTACTTCTGCAGAGTCGGAAGTCAAATTATCTGGTAATCTCTCTCTAAGTTTATACTTCTGTTCATATGGTGAATATTTTGAAGTTTCAGGCCGGAAATAAGTCTGTATATTATATCAATTATATGTATGAAAGTAACGTCAGAATAGAACAGTATGTTCTGACTTCTGATTGATGCTTCCTCTGTGTCTGATTTAACGTCAATTAATGCTAGTGTCTAGCTCTTAACTTATACGAAGTATTTAACCAATTCAATGTCTGAAAATGCTCTATTGTGCTCTATTGCATTCAGTTATCACTCTTGCAAAGGTGGTTGAACAGTTATTAACAAAGGGAAGCACATCTAGTCCTTTGTTACGGGAATGCTTTGGTTCACTTTTGGCGGCATTTGTACGATTGAAAGAAATACAGGAAGATGGCCAAGAAGAGGAAACTGAAGAAACTTGTGAGGAAGAGGAAGAAGACGAAACTGATAATGACTCTGATGAGGTTTGTGTTCATACATTGTATTGTCATTTAACATGCTGTAACAACTCAAGCGAGACTCGAAAAGAAAAACATTTCCATGGAAACATCATTGAAAAAAAAAAAAAAAAAAAAGCTATGTACTGCATCCGTGTAGGTTATTTGGAATCTGTTTTTTTTTTTGTATGAGAGGCTTGTCGAAAGTTACTTTCTGTTAGCTTTACAGTCTTTTTTCATCGACCTTTTCTTAATTCTCTTTTTGATGTAGGATTCCGATGACGACATACAAGAAGAAACTGAAGAAGAATTTCTGGAAAGATATGCGGAGGCTGCGGCTTCACTGGAAAATGGTACTCTAGTTGAAGAAGGCGACTCCGAAGATTTTGATGACGAGCTTGAACTAGGTAAGACACTGAACCCCTTTTCCTTCAGACTAAATTTCAGTTCTTTACAATTCTGTTCAATTTTTTTTTTTTTTGGTAAGAATTCAGTAAATTTCATTTCATGAACAATTACAAAGTTCTTACAAGATAGCCTCACTACACAACCAAACCCTACCCAAACAGTAAAGACAGCTCGAAGAATAACCAGCACATCATCACTTCCTATATCTTTTCGAGATGCAAAAACTCTTAAGCATGGAGTAACATATTTTATACAGAATACTATAATAGACAAGGCTGTGCACATCTCTAACTATGTCATGGAAAATGTCAGTGTTACGTTCAGACCGGATCAAATAAATTGTGGCTGCCATTGCTACTTTCGCCCAGATCTGACTTCCGACTGATGCTTCCTCTGTGTCTGATTTAACGTCAATAAACATTAATGTCGAGCTTTTAACTGATACGGAGTATTTCCATATATGAAAAGTGCATCAAGCAATTGCCACTTACGAATGCATCTAATCAAAACTTAATATTAGAAACTCCTTGGTAAACACATGGATTAGTTTTGTTTCATTTCCTCGGAATTGTGATCTTTGTCTAAAAGTCGGTTACACATACAATTGTACAGGTTCGCTGGAAGACGTTGATTGTCGAACAATACTTCAATTCTTGCTGGAGAAGTATAACCAGATTCTCATCAGACAACAGCCTCTCCCGCCTCACCTTATTTCAAGTTTTGTTAGCTCTTTTCCTGAGTATGCTATCTTTTTTCATTGATGTAATTGCAATTACCAACTCTTTTTTTATGGCCTCTTCATTTTTTCTTTTTGCATATCTCACCATGTTTATTTATATAGCCAAATTCTTGTTTGTGATGGTACTATGCGTCGTAAACTATAAGACGGGTCAAATACATACCAAATCACATGGCACGTTGTCTAAAAAAAAAATATTTTGTTTTTATTAGCGTCATGGGCTAGTATTTGACCCATTTTAAGGTTTACGAAGGACATCCCGTTTTAAGGTTTACAGAGCATGATTTATAAGGTGTATGTTAATTATCGGGCTACTTTTACTTCTACTAGGGAGAATCGTATAAGAAATTACCGCTGCCACTTTAGCTCATACACTTTCGTATGTTTTTACCTCATGTGTCGCGGGAATTTGAGCGTGAGTGAGAAGTGCGAGGCTGGTTTCAACGATGTAACATTGACGGAGTTGGGTGTATCCATTGAGTCAAAAATAATGTCCATAGCTATTCCTGTTCTTTGATTTCGGGTGCACTGAAAAGCCTTTGGCCACCAAAAAGGGATTGGAGATTATTGAACACGGAACACGAATGTTGGATGGGTGTTTTTAGGTAGCTTTTCTTAATGTTTCTCGATGCAATTAGGTCCTGCCACAGTTGGTTCCGAATGAAGTATGGTCATCCAAAGACTGCAGTAAATACACCCTATGCTTCTGCTTATGATTCTAGCAATTGAAACTGAAAGCGCGTGCACACACTCTACACAGTTTGTATGTCAACCCAGAGTCTGCAAAATTCATTACTTGAAGCCGAGCCCTGTGGGCGATATGGCTAAATTATGAACATCACTGTCAAAGAACCCCTCAACAGTTAACATGGCACAAGAATCGTATTTACAGCTCAAATACGAAAGAAAAATGTGAGCCACAATTTGCACAAAGAAGTGTTGAATAAACAGAATCGCAACATTTTTATGGAACTAAGTCGTCATCGTCAACAGTCTTTTCTGAGTTATAATGGTAGCATGGTACCCACCTACTATGTCCTAGTCATGAATTCACAGATCAAATGTGAAACGTCCCGCGTGATCACACGCAATATTTGAAGGATTATTTGCTTTTGGTGCTCAGTTCTACGAAAAGACTAGGGAGTGGGAGTAGGGACACATACAGCATGAGCTCAACGTTCTCCTTATCTCAACAATAGTCAGTGATGTCCGTTCTATGCAGACCACACACAACTTAGGTGAGGACGAATGTGAGGGAAAGAAGGCGGAATTGAATTACACGGGAGAACGCTCATGACTTTAAACTCTTGGCCATCTCATCTACATCCAATTCAACAAGTAGAACGGGTTCATCATCCTTCATGCTCTCCTTACTTTAGCCATCACAATCATAGTACATGAAATAAGAGTCAATTTTTGGACTCACTTGGTTGTAATTGTAAGATGACCACCACACTGCAAAATGAGGGATCAGAGTTACAATGACAAACCTGTTCTCGATTGGTCCGTGATCCTCAGCTGACTGCATTCTGTATATGGCTCGGCCCACTATATCTTTGAGAGTTATTGGACCAAAGGCACGACTATCCTTGGCTTCCTGCAACAATTGAAATATATACGAATCATTTTCACATAACGTTAAAAATAAAACTATTTTTCTGATATATTCTCCAGATTAATTAAATGTATAACCATATAGCTAGCAATTTCCTTGCGATGTTGTGTTTTCTACTCCATGTATGTAAAATATAAGAAATGAATAAGATAGATCCTCAATGGTTATCTAGGAGTAATCTATCACAATTATAATGTGAAAAAAAGGTTCGTAATCTTACCACATTTTTAAGATCTTTGTTGTCAGAAAGAACCCAGAACTCCTCATCGTCAAGAGTAAAAGGTTCATCTTTTTCATCTGTTGTAGCCATTTCATATCCTCCATCTGCAGCTACCCTTCTCACCAGATGCTTCTCTGAATCCAATGGGTTCTTAAAAACAACTACATCTCCAACGAATATTCTTTTAAATTCTGGTCGGGGGCTGAAATCAGTAGAGAATGAATGAAAAGTAAGAAAAAGTTTGTGTGCTTAACAAGGAGAATGTTTATCTGTAACTGTAAGGCATTGAGGTAAAAATGTGTTTATAGGAACTATAATTGATGCAAAAATTAAGCACACATTAAAAAAAATGAAATAAATCTTTAAAAAAATCAAAGATGAAAGAGAATGAGCAATTTCAGAAATCATATGAAAAAAAAACTCCCAACAAAATCGAGATAGCTATTTATCCATGACACGATGTTCATTACATTCAATTGATTCAAATGCTAAAACCCAAACTATGTAACCTCCAGAAAGTATATTCTACAAGAAACTATGGATTTTTATCAGTTACTACTTCGCCATGTTATCCCTACTGTGTATAGAATAATCACATTGAAATTTGATCAATCGTAATTCATAAGGGTGGGCTAACTAAGAACAAAGAACAAATGGAAGTCTCTTCATCATTGACAGTAAATTCATGTTAGCCTAGTAACCATATCAGCTTAGGTATAGTAACAGTGGTAGAAAATTACTCTGGCTGAGGTAGGAAAGGTATTCGACGAACAAGCACCATTTCTTGCCGACCTGGAATGGATGGAGCCATCTCGTGACCCTCAGTCCTGTACACATATGTGAGTCTTCCTTCAGTGAATGTCTTCCAGATAATTCTGAATGCTTGACTCCTCTCTGTGATCTCACCAGCGTAGAATTTCTGGTATGACAATTATAGTCAGGATAATAGCTGTAGAAGATACATTGTCTTGACTAACAAGGTTGACTTATGCCAATGATGCACAAGTTTGGAAACGGTATCACCTCGTTCATTTTCTCAATTCAGCCGTTTCAGTTAGTAGTTAAGAAAAGCATTCTCCACTCAACCTTATGCTCCATTGAAAAAATTAATACTCTGTATACATTACTGGATGTTTCAAACTCTTGGAAGGCTGGAGCAAATAAAACCCGAGATAACTATTAAGTGTAAAAACTTCTTGAGCTAATGTCCTTCCTTACTCCCCCGCAATATGCATCCAGAGTAACGATAAAAACAATAGACAAAGTGTTCCTTGTTCCTCCGAAACCCTAAAAAAAAGATCAAGTTTCTCATTGCGAAATACTCCCTCCATCCCAAATTCCCAATTTAATTATCCCCTTTTTCCACTTTGTCTAGGTAGCTGTTAGAAAATGAGGCAATGTTATCTACTCTCTGGTGTAAGGGGGCACATAAAGGCTGTTCTCGTGCAGACGGAATTCAACCCAAACTACGCTATCACCTCCTCAATAATTCACTCGCTTAGCTAGCTAGCTAACTAAATGATACGCATCAGCGTTATACTGGAACTCAAGCAACATCAGCTATGGAGGCAATCAACAAAATCGGCGCACATGATTCAAATGAAAGGAGAACATGAGGAAAGTGCCAGCTAACTAACTACCTTCATAACTAGCCTAGTCCAGTGTTATCGCTAACAGGTGCAAAAACATCATAATGCTGTTATCATTGATATTATAACGAAAATCGCAGAGCAAGAATTTACGATGAATTAGAGGTCGGAACGGAACGAAGACACCGGATTTCCCTCAAATTTCTACGAAATCTCATAAATGATTAAGCTTTTCAATCAACAACAACAACAAAAACTGGAGTTTCAGAAACGGATTGTGATGAATGCAGAATTACAACTATATTGTCGTCGTCATATCAACAATCCTTTTATGATCATAATCAATCAATCAATTTACAGTTACATACGGAAATTAGAAACCAAATTAGGTCAAATCCAGAAGAATAGATGAATAGATAGAATGAATGTATAAGGATAGAAGTATGAAGAGAGGACCTGCAAGGTAATGCACATGGAAGTGGTGAGCTTTTGAGAGTAGTAGTTGAACAAGGTTCTCAATGACCCCATTTTTAACCAGTTTCCCAATAACTGATGCTGATGCTGTATTGTATTATTGCTGTCAATGATAATACGATATTGTTATGTTTCCCTTCAACTTTCACGGTTTTCTCATCACCGGTTTACCACTTGTGAGCTGGGTACCACACTACCGCCAAAACCCGTCACAAGCTTGTGACGAACTAATATTCTCGTCACAGATAAAAATTTGTGTCAGCATAGGTTGAATACGCTATAAAATGTTTTAACACCTATAAAATCGTGTCTGATTTATTTTTATTTACAGTAACTTATTTGGATACGGTCGTGGTATTTCGAAACGTGTCCGACATTGCCCGCGGACCACAGGTGATACACACACCTGACAGAGCTGACTCGGCCCGATAAAGCTAACCTAAGATATGAAAGTGACTCGAAGTTGGCTAATCCGAAACACGAATGGAGACTTGACGTGACCCAGACCTGATCCCAAAACTTGATTGATCTAATGTTGACTCGATCCAAAATCACCCAATTCAAAATATTCACAACTGACCCATCTGAACCAAAATGGTTGGTACTAGGTCATACGACACGAGTACTATATTATTTATGGAGTACATGAAGATTAAGGTTTTGTAGGTTAAAACTAGTTTTTTCACCCGTGCAAATGCACGGGGCATGTTTATTTTACGTTGAGAAGAATTTATATCACATTTGTTCTAGCCTCGAAGTGTTCCCATCCGCAGGACTTTGAAGTATTCTAGTCTCGAAGATGTTTAGGACAATTTTTGAGGTTTTATTTAAAAAAAACGTAAATTAGATCCTTAAATCGGTAATCACTTGTTTAATTATCATTTATCTAATTTTTTTTAAAAACTTATGCAAATGATTAAATTTAGGTGTTAATTAATTGTTTAAGTATCGTTTACGTCATGATCGTTTAATTGTAAAATGTTAATTATGTGTCTTATTATTGTTAATATCATCAATTACCGTCGTTGGGTATCAATTGATTTTTTCCTCCTTAAATTGTTAACATCGTTAGTTACATGTTTAATTATCGTTATCGTCTTAATTATTAATAAGTTAAAAAAACATATTATAACTAATTAAGAGGAAATGGTTAATATCATTTGTCTAATTAATGTCATCATTCTAAAAGCAGCCTGCTAAATTCTAAATTTTGGTGTTTTATGTAATTGGAATAAGTTAAACAATTTTTTAACAGAAACATATTATCTTTTAATTATATTTATAGATAAAAATACGGAGATATTTCGAAGTCACAAAAAAAACACCTTCTTTGAGGAGCTTAAGGATTGAATTATAGTGATGTCACGTGTCAGCTTATTAAAAAGAAGACTTCTTAGTTTGTCCTTTTTATATTATTATATAGATAATACAATTTTATCTTTATTTTAACCCATTAAATAAAGGGTTTGAGAAAATGAATGGTTGTGATGTCACGTGACAAAAAACTACCTTGTTTGGATTTCTAGTTTGGATTGCCCATATTTTATGCAATGAAGTAGTCTTTTTTTTTTTTTTTTTTGGTGAAATGCAGTGAAGTTGATACAAACCAAAATATTAAGAAGGGTAGTCTCGTCATTTTGTCTTCTATTTCTTATTTCCCAAGGCATGTAGCCTATATAAGGGCATTAGATAAGTTATTAGATTATCATGAATGAAAATATTGTCTTCTTTGTCTTAAACTCTCCTTGATTCTCCATTAAAGCTTTAAACCAAGTTCCCTTTTCTTTGTTTGGGTGCTGCATTTATAGCTATTAAGAGCCTATCAATCATTGAGATTGAACAGTTCTACTATCCTTATAATTCATATTGTATCATTTGGTATTAGAGCCAAATTTCTTTTCGACCTGTGTGAGCACCCTCGCAATCATTGAAAAAAAAAAAAAAAAAAACTCATTTCTAACCACGCACCAAACCATTGCTTCATATCCCCAAGAATCCACAAATTTCCTCCTCATCCATATTCAAAAAAAAATCTACAAATTTCCGATCAGCAATTATGGTGCTTTCCGACATTGCAAATCTCAAGGTTGAAGTTCACAAATTGGCAGTAGCTGTTGAAAGCCTTACTATAAGAAGATACGTCCAAGGTGAAATTGGCATTGATAAGTTGCCATGGTTCACCCAACAATATGTTCCAGGTGACTCGATTAAATTATGTGCTAGAACTGTTGTTGCTCATGCTAAACCTAATGAAACTATGGGTTTTCCAAGTAATTTGAAGGATAACGAAATGTCAAAGGGTGCAAACCAAATGTTTGATGAAATTTCCCAACCAGTTTCTTCTAATCCGATGGATGGGAAGATGATATATGATGCGCACCAAGTGTTTGAAGAATTACCAATACCGGCCTTTATATTAGAAATGGCTCAACCATTAAAACTTACCCAACAACGTGAGGACATAGCTTCCGCGCACCAAGTGTTTGATACAATGTCTGAACAAAGTGTAGAAGCTAAGGAAGAACAAATGATATCTAATGTTGGAGCCAATAGCCATGAGTATTGCAGGCGTCAAACTGAAGATAATACTACAGAATATGACCTAGTAGCAGACGCCCACAACATGTTTAATGAAGTACCTCTGCCAAACTCTCATCCATACATATCTCAACCTATACAGTTTATGAGAAGACGATGTGCACCCGCTCCTCAATCTATTAGTATTGTGCTTCCCATGGCTGATTTATTCTTTGGTGAAAAGCTAATCAACCGTAAGGTCAGGTATCATGACAATTTAGCCTCAAACCATTTAGATTTTGAGCTAAACTCCAAGTCCTTGGCTAGGCTAAATAAAATTGACTTCAGAAAGGTACTCAATGTTTGGCATGCCAACTTGAAGCAACTCAGGTTCTTGGACTTTAAGTATAAAACCAATGTCTTAAAAATTGTGTTCAAATGTTCACAACGATACTTATTTATGAGTGAAGGAATTCTGTTTGTAGTGACGAAATATGGATGGAAATCTCATATTAGCTATAAAGAGGCACATAGTTGGGGTAAATTATGCACCACATTGACCCCTTGGGGTAGATTAGATAATATTATTGAGCTTCATTCACTCCAACGTGATTCCATTCTTTCTTTTAATGGGCCAATTATACATGATGTGGTGATAAGCTATATACTTGGTTGCATTGGTTATGTGCATAAGCTCAAACTCCACTACTTTAGGATCGTCATTTGGAGGATTATGATGACGGATGTGTGTTGTGTCGTGAGCATGGGAAGGTCAAATCTTCTTTCTAGCTTCACCCTTGAGGACAAGGTTGATTTTAGGAGTAAGGAAGATATTACAGAAAGATGTACTTGGGAATTATTCAACCCTCAAGTAATATGGTGTGATTACAAAGCTAGTTGGTCAAATGAGAGTATTGTGTTTCTTACCAACATTTTCTATCGAGATGATTTAGCATTTCATGAGGCTTATATGTCAATGAAGGTACTAGTCCTACTAGATGATTGGTTCATCAATAAATCCATGTTACTTCCTTGTAGCTTCCATCTAATCCTTGAGGAGGTAGAAATTGATCGTCAACTGTCATTTGTGAATCATGTTACAATTGTAGTATCTGGTAATATTTGTCTCTTTAGGGTGGTAAGGTTAGAGACCCTTGATGCACCCATGGTAACTCAGTTTGTTATTGTTGCATCACTTCTTATTTTGCATCTCATGTATGCTAGCTTAACAAAGTGTTTCAAGAAACAAATTGGCTATCCTTTTGTCCTCATGAGTATTGATTATGGTATTAGAATGAGCACGCTGATGTCGTTTTGGAGACTCACCCTTGAGGATATGGTTGGTTTTAGGAGTGAGGAAGACAATGCATGTTCCATATATACATGGGAATTCTTACTCAATCTTACCGTCCCTTGGTATAATGGTTCTTTCAGTAAGATATATAAGAATTTGATGTTCCATACCCATGTCCTTGATCTAAGGAAGGGAAGTCTCAAAGTAAGACATGAATGTACTTGGGAATGTCAAGAAATGAAGGCTGAGACGGAATTATTTAATCTTGAGCTAGTTGATGAAAAATGGACCTTATTTTGTCTCAAGGGGAATAATGGTGTGAAAATTGATTGGAAGCACAAATATCAAATGTTAAAAATGTTGAAAATTGTTGCAAGACCTGAGAAAAATTTTGTTGGCATGGTAAAAGTCAAAGTCAAATACTTAAGCTCATATTGGTTGAAGGATGCTTATTCACTGACTGCCCTTGATCGTATGTGCCATGCTTTTGGTATAATACTATTCAGTAACACCACTAGCGAAACCTTAGTTTCGGAGCATCAGATTGCATTGGTGTCTTGCAGGCATGTTCCCTTCTATGGAGGAACTACTATATTTGTGGAACGAGTTGTGTTTGACCCCGGTGGAGATTGGTATTTATTGATCCTCACCACATCTTGTGCCTCCCTACTAACTCAGAGATTATTCGGTTCTGACTTTAAAAGTCAGAGTGCCACTATCTTGATTTTTGATCCTGGCGGTTTTACAAGTTGGTTGGAGATGATGAACAGACCAAAAGTATACAAGTCCGACTGCAACTATGAAGACTATGAGATATATGTGTTCGATCCAGGAGGACTATTGATAAAACGGGTAATGAATGCTACCATGACAAACCCAAAGTGTGGAGTCTACTGTGCTGTTTCCTGGTTCGATTTACTTGTTTTTGATCCTTGAGGACAAGGATCGTTTCAAGAGGCGGGTATTGATACAAACCAAAATATTAAGAAGGGTAGTCTCGTCATTTTGTCTTCTATTTCTTATTTCCCAAGGCATGTAGCCTATATAAGGGCATTAGATAAGTTATTAGATTATCATGAATGAAAATATTGTCTTCTTTGTCTTAAACTCTCCTTGATTCTCCATTAAAGCTTTAAACCAAGTTCCCTTTTCTTTGTTTGGGTGCTGCATTTATAGCTATTAAGAGCCTATCAATCATTGAGATTGAACAGTTCTACTATCCTTATAATTCATATTGTATCAGAAGTAGTCTAAATCTTAATCATGTAGGGTGCATTATACTAACATACGGAGTACATTAAGACACGGTAGCGTATACCTGTGTCATGTGCAACCAAAATATTAAGACGAAATACAAATAATACAAATAATAATGCACTTGAACCAATTTTAAGAGGACAAATAAACCCATATAATCTTACATTTTAAAAAGAATGGTGGCGGTTTTGAGTCAAACTTGACTGTTTGGAACATCGATTATCGGAGTGGTGATTCGAGGCCAACAACGTCGTGGGTTGTTCGTTGTAGAAGTCAGTTTGCGATTTAAGGCATTTTAAATTGCTTCATTTTCTCCTTTCATCTTCCTCTTTGGTCAAACAAATTAATGTGCAAATAAAGGAAAGAAAGGGAGTGTTGCCACGTGTCACTCATAAAGAGCTTGTTGAGATGCCACGTGGCAAAAAATTACCTATTTTGGATTTCTAATTAGGGATTGACTTTTTATAATATTATATAGATGTTTCCTACCAAGTAAAGTAAATAAATATGAGTAATTTGTAAAATATTTTATGTTAGTCAAATTACCACTCCGTATATTCAAAATATTTAAGGCTGATCCGTAAATAACCCAATTCAAAATATATCGTAGATCCAAAATTACCCAACCCAAATACACTGGCCCAGCCGGTACAAAATTACAAACCCATTTCTTCATACAGCACTCGAAGAAAAATAAAAGTGAAAGTCAGAGTAGCTCCATAGTCAATTCCAAGGGTAAATAAATGTGTCGGATTACTTCAGTTTGGTGGGAAGTTCCATTGCCCAACTATCTTTAAGTAAGTATTGTAACTAACTCTGATTCATACAAATTACCAAATCTGATTAACCTTACTCTACTCTCAACTCTACTTGCTAATTCAAGTTCAGTAAGCTTACTGTTTGCTTTATTTTCTCCATCTCGTTTATTCGTCTGTCTTTAATTGAAATAATCATCGCAATGAATGTGAAAGGCAAAGAAATGAACGAGACGGAGGGAGTATCTGTTTTTGACTGTATAATGCTATGTATGTGTTAGCTTACCTATTTTGAATTGATATGCTTATCTTCTGATGATATGATCACCATTGATGTTTAGTTGTAGACTTGTAGACTTGTAGTAGTAGTAGTAGTATCCAGTTTGCTTAGCAGCTTAGCTTTGGAGTTTGGACGAGGATGGTGAGGTTTAGATCAGTTTTTTCGTTTATTTGGATCGGATATGGATATTAGTGTAAAGAATGAGTTGGGTTAGAGGAAGGTCAATTTGATCAAATGAGTTTTAGTTGAGGAAATTTCATCAAAGTTGCAGACTTTCAGATTGATTGGTGCTCTAATAGCTGCAAGGTGTCTAATTTCGGCCTTCATTTGTGGGTTAAAGGGTATCGAGTTATGGTTTCCATTCCCATGGAGAATAATCCGAGCCAAATCTAGAATTAAAATTTTGGGTAGCGAGTTCATTATATATGAAAAGGTTTCATCTTTACGAAGTTTGGGTTGCAAAACTCAGTAATTTCAAAGATTGGGTCAGCGAATGTTACCCTTTGCTACACTAGCTAGATTCCCGCTTGCATGGACTCCAAAGACTTGCTACTCTTCGTTGTGGATTATAATAAAGGAAAATGACTTGACTTCGCTTTCTAGAAATAACATCTATGTGTCCATGATCTGACACCTCCTTACTCTGATAATTGGGGAGCTCTTGAGGAATCGAGGTGGTTGGTTAATGTTGTCGTTGTTGTTATTGGGTTGTGCATTGGGTTTACAATATCTCCTTATTTTCATTTTCTGAGAAAGTTTGCTGCTTGTGCAGGATTGCGAAAATGAGAGCAGAATGTGATAGTTTTCCGATAACATTGTTGGGTTACTGAGTGCAGATTTTACTTAAGAATGAAGAAGTGGTCAGGGGGCACCCTCATTTTAGTTCTATCTTTCCTTTTGCTGATTCGGTATACCATCATTGTTTTGCAGCCAGCAAAGCCGACAAAACAGTCAGCGTATGACTTCTTTAGAAACAATGTAAATGATACTGAAGTAAGTAAAGCCAGTTTTGCTGCCAAGGTTAATACTAGTGACACATTGGAAAGTCCAGAAGATAAAAAACCTTATCATATCGACCTTAAAGGATTAAGTGAGCTGTATAGTTCTGTGAATATATCGGGGGAAAATGGTTATAGCTTTGCAACGTGGATCCAATTGCGAGTAGTGCTTTCAAGGTCAGATGCATTATCTGAAACGGCCAAAGGTATAGAGGAGGCTTCTATAGCTTGGAGAGAATTACTATCCTTAATAAAGAGGGACGAATCATTAATGCTTCAAAGCAATACCTCAAAAAGTGTAAAGTGCCCTTCCATGGTCAGCACGTTTGATGAGCATGTGAATAGTAGTAGAAACTTTCTCGAGCTCCCATGTGGTTTGATCGAAGATTCTTCTGTTACTTTTATTGGTATTCCTGATGGGAAGAATGAAAGCTTTCAATTTGAGCTTGAGGGTGCTGGATTTTCTCATGAGCAAAAGCCTCCGATTATACTGCAGTATAAAGTATATTTACCCGAAGAAAACAGTACGAAAGATCCCGTTGTCATCCAAAATACATGGACTAATGAAGCTGGCTGGGGAAAAGAAGAGAAATGTTTTCAGGGAAGAACAGCAAGCAATATTAAAGGTACGTACGCTTCATGTATACGTCTGAAATATGGAGTTGTATTAGTAAACCCTTTGGCAAAATTCAGACTGTTTTGAGTCTAGAACTCGTATGATGAGGAATCCATATGAATATTTGGTAGTTACTGTGGCAAACTGGCAATATGAGGAATCCATAAGAAAAACGTTGTCAAAAATCCTACTACCTCCGTATCTATATGTTCGTCCACTTTCAATATAATACTCCACCCATATATTAAACAAAGTGGACGAACATATATATTTCTCTTGACGTTGAATTATATCATACACTACTTTACTGCTAATACTGCTTACAATAGTTGATGGGCTGACCAGCTGCAATGAGAGACTTATTAGAAGCACCACGGAAAACGGTCAAAATGTGAGTCTATCTGCCAGTAGCAATCAGAGCAACAATTCTGTGGAACATGGTCACGAGAGAGATATATTTCCATTCGGTGAAGGGAGTCTGTTTAGTGCGACATTGTGGACTGGCCTCGAAGGATTTCACATGACTGTCAATGGAAGGCATGAAACTTCCTTCAAGTATAGAGAGGTGAGGTTTGTGTTATATAGTAAGCCACTGATATATAGTTAAAACTCTTACAAGTATCAAGCGGTGATGATTGGTTTAACTAATAGTAGTGCGCGGTACAGTAGTTTATCTTGGAATATCTATCATAAGTATATCTGTTGCTTTGATTGACTGCAATTGCCGAACGTGTAATATTGGTTTAACGACTCATGCTAATATGACCAGTTTGTGAATACGTTTCATTTTTTTGGGTGTAAAACGTGTCAGACGCGATGTGCTGCTAGACCGAAGTATCTAAGTAACAAAGAAATATAAAACTAAAAACGGCGCCAGATTATATGCTCACAAATGACTTCGTTTTCACATGGACACAGAATTTGGAACCGTGGCTGGTTAATAAAGTCAAGGTGACTGGTGGAGTGAGCATCTTGTCTAGTATAGCTAAAGGGCTACCTGTATCGGAGGATTCAGACCTAATTCTCGATGTTGATCAACTCAAAGCTCCGCCACTGATAAAAAGAAAAGGAAGACTTGTCTTAGTTGTTGGAGTGTTTTCGACTGGAAACAATTTCGAGCGTAGGATGGCCATAAGAAGATCTTGGATGCAATACGAAGCTGTGCGCTCTGGCAGTATAGCCGTCCGATTTATTATTGGATTTGTAAGTAAAACTTTTTTTTTCTTTCTTGTAAATGTCCCCTTAATGTTACACTTTCAAAGGCTTACTATTCGGTGGATGCTATCTTTCCCCACTCTTCTCTCAAAATATGCAGCACAAAAACGCAGAGGTAAATCATGATCTGTGGAGAGAAGCTCAAGCATATGGAGACATCCAGCTGATGCCTTTTGTTGACTATTACAGTTTGATCAGCTTGAAAACCATTGCTGTTTGCATCCTAGGGGTAAGTAGCCGCCAATACTCTCTTTGTCGTTTTAGCAAAGGGACACCACCGTGGACACCACTTTCAGACTTTCAGATAGTGTCTGTTAATTATTTACTCTCTTTAATTCTCCATTTATGGTCTTTACTTGGGTTTTGCAGACCAAAATTCTACCAGCTAAATATATAATGAAGACTGATGATGATGCTTTCGTGAGAATTGATGAACTACTTTCAAGTCTGAAGACAAAAACTACGAATGGCCTCCTGTACGGCCTCATATCCTTCCAGTCTTCCCCCCACAGGGATAAAGACAGCAAGTGGTTCATCAGCAGTGAGGTATGAATCGTCATTGAAGTGCATATATATATCTATGGGAAATCTCCACTCTGGTGCCTTCGAGATTTTGCTACGTCTGTTTGTTCGTTGACTTGACGACTGTTTTTGGTTGCAGGAATGGCCAAAAGATTCATATCCGCCGTGGGCCCATGGTCCGGGCTATATAATATCTCGTGACATTGCAAAGTTCATCATACAAGGTCATCAAAAAAGAGATCTTAAGGTAAGTGTGATTATTCTTCTGCCATTCCTATACTGATTTATAGTGTCCTTTCTCTTTTATACCACTCTGAACTTCTCTACCAGAAAGAAACTACGTCATGTTCTGCCATCTCTTGCTATCTAATGTTGCATACGCAGCCATCTACGTAGAAAATCAGGAAGCCAAAGAAAATTAGTGAATGAAATTATGAAACTCCCGAATCTTGGAAGATTTGCTTCTGTTACGAAAGTTTTAGGCTAATCACTCGACAGTAGTGTTATTAACTTGTTTACATCGGAAACTGCTGTATATTTTACATGCGGCCTTGCTTTGATTTGCAGCTTTTTAAATTGGAAGATGTTGCGATGGGTATTTGGGTGGAGCAATATAAGAATAGCGGCAACAAAGTGAAATATTTCACCGATGATCGTTTCCACAATGCCGGGTGTGATACAGATTATATCCTTGCCCATTATCAAAACCCGAGAAAGATTTTATGCTTATGGGAGAAGCTGCAAAAGGAACGTCGAGCTGCCTGCTGCGACCCTGTGGATGAATAATGAATGGCGGTCTACTTTATGAGAATTGTGTTCAGAGATGACAGATAGAAGAATGTTAGCAGTAGTTGGTCGAGTGTAAGGTCGATGTAACGCTTTTGTGAAGAAACATTGAACACCATTAATGCTCCTTTTTGGTTGGCTTGTTTTCACCTCCATAATCTCTCCATTGCTCGATTTTTTTTGGCAAACGGTATATAACAAGATTAAGTTATAGACTATAGCAAGAATGAACATTCAAGATTAATTCACTGACCACCGCAAGCAGCAGTATATGTATGTACAAAGACAACAAATTGCTTGTGAATGTGGTTTACCGCGTCCCAACACCATCCGATAATTTCTCATACCAAAGTTGAGACTTTGAGAGTATATTTTTGAGCAAAACAAAAATATGGCTTATCTAATCATACACTTAGGCAAGTATCAGTTAATGTATCTGCCAAAGTAGCAACAAAATCAAGTCATACAGCAATTGCAGGAGAAAAAGAGGGAGGGAGAGTTGCATTTTAGATGTGAATCGGTTTGTCGTAGGTGGCCATTGCAGCTTCTTTCACAGCCTCGCTCATAGTAGGATGAGCATGGCAAGTCCGTGCGATATCCTCACTAGACGCCCCATAGTGCATTGCCAATACCGCCTCGTGGATAAGCTCCCCTGCATTCGGTGACATGATGTGTACTCCCAATATCTTGTCACCCTCCTTCTCTGCCAATATTTTCACGAGGCCTTCTGCGTTATCAATTGCCTTGGCTCTGCTGTTTGCCATGAATGGGAATTTCCCCACCTTGTACTCCACACCAAGGCTCTTAACCTGCTCTTCTGTCTTCCCGATGGACGCCACCTCAGGGTGTGTGTATACAACTCCCGGAACCAAGTCGTAGTCCACGTGTCCTTCCTTTCCTGCAAGGAACTCGACACAGGCTACTCCATCCTCCTCTGCCTTGTGGGCCAACATAGGTCCCGGGATCACATCCCCGATTGCATAAATTCCAGGTACGTTAGAGGCAAACCGTTCATTGACCAGGATACGGCCCACCTTGTCCATTTCTACACCGAGTTTGTCGAGTCCAAGCCCCTCGGTGAATGGGACTCGACCGGCTGACACAAGAACAACATCTGCTTCAAAGGTGGTCTGCTCACCTCCCGCTGATGGCTCGAATGTCAGCTTGAGTGTATCCCCAGATGTGTCAACAGAGAGGACCTTGGTCTTCAGCTTGAACTTCATGCCTTGCTTCTCAAGGGAACGTTGGAACTGCCTGCGCACTTCACCATCCATGGTAGGAACAATATCGGGACCAAACTCAACAACAGTAACCTCAGAACCCAGCCTGCCCCATACAGAGCCCATTTCAAGCCCAATGTACCCGGCACCAATCACCACCAATCGCTTGGGGATTTCAGTTAGGGCCAAAGCTCCGGTAGATGAAACGATTCTCTTCTCATCAATTTCAATACCGGGAAGAGACTTGACATCAGAGCCGGTAGCAATAATTATATGCTTGCCTTTGACAATAGTGCTTTCCCCTTCAGGAGTGTCCACAGAGACTTCAGAAGGAGAGGTAACTTTTCCATATCCCTTGACATAGGTTACCTTGTTCTTCTTGAACAAACCCTCAATACCCCGGGTCAAATTCGACACAGCTTTGTCTTTTTGGGCCATCATGGTTGCTACATCAATCTCGACTGATGAGCACTTCACACCATGATTAGCAAAAGAATGCTTTGCTTCGTGATACATGTGAGAAGAATGAAGAAGTGCCTGAGAAAAATAAAAGACATTGATCATTAAACGGGTAGGCTACTGATCATTAAATTTAAGGGCAACGCTGCAACGCGCATTGTTGATGCTTCTTTCTGAGTAATAAATGACGATACTCAACATATTATTGCAGAGTATCAATCAAGTGCTTAAACATGAAATTAAGAGACGGATAATGTTATTTCAGGAGCTATTGAACGACTTTTAAAAACCGACTACATGTTGATCAGTAAAACCTTTAGGGGGGAACAATGGCAAAATTCCAAAAAATGTCCATTAAGTATTCAAGTGTCATTCGTCATTCGACATTCGCACCCTTTAACATTATTCATAAGTTGAGCATCCAAATTACCAATCAAAAAACAGAATCACAATTCTGCGAACAAATCGGCGTAACACAGTTGAGCAGGCAGCAATCAGCACAATCAATAACCTTACCATAATTCCGAATCAAAACATCAAAGACCGTCTCTCAAGAGACTTACCAGATACTGACTACTCCATCTACCCTAAGTTGAGCATTCTCGGTCTTCAACCGAATTACCAATCGAAAAAACAGAATCACAAATACCACAATTCCGCGAACAAATCGGTGTAACGCAGTTGAGCATGCAGCAATCAACAACACAATCAATCACCTTCCCGCAATTCCGAATCAAAACATCGATAATCAGAATCACAGAAACAACAATCATACTTATTCCAATGAAATTAATTAAAGAAATACAGTAGTACTGTAATCGATAAACAACCTTAGAGGGGATGCATCCGACATTAAGACAAGTACCGCCGAGAGCACCGCGCTTTTCGATGCAGGTAGTTTTGAGACCGAGTTGAGCAGCTTTAATGGCGGCGACATATCCGCCGGGGCCACCGCCGACGACGACGACGTCGTTTTCATCGGATCCGGAAGCGAAGCGGCGGGAGAAGGAAGAGATGCATGGATTGTAGAGGAGAGTTTTGGATAATGGGATTGATTTTCGTCGTGCTATGGTCGCCATCGCCATTGTTGCGCTTAGTTTGGGGAAGAAGGAAGGAAGGAAGGAAGGTGTGGATTGGGGTTCAGTTGGTTTGATTATAAAATTAAGGCGTGAAATAAAGTGAAGAAGATGATAAACTAATTTTCTTTTTTGCGGCGGTAACACGACTTGGGCCTCCTGGATGTTTGAATGTACGTACCAAATTATGAAGGTATGAATGACGTTATCTATTGCATCGCACTAGATCGAGAGGTTGGGGTTTGATTTTCGATTTTCATATGTGATGTAATAATGTAGTGCGTTCTTCTCTACACCAACAAAACGTTATAAATTTATAATCTATGGACTCAATAAGACTAATGTTGTTCTGATTCTGAATGAAGAGAGCGTCAGATAAGATGACAGACTTTCGTCCTATTAGCTTATGCATTGTTCTTTATAGGTTGATCTCGAAAGTCTTAGCCAACTGTTTGAAGAATTTCCTCCGAGACATTGTCTTGGAGAATCGTATCGCTTTCACGGCAGGTAGGCTTATCGTGGATAATGTTTTGATCGCTTTCTAGATTTTTCACCATATGAAGACTGCGTGAAGTGGGGTGGGCACATTGCACTTAAGGCTTCACATGTCCAAACTCCAAAGCCTATAATATTGATCGAATGGGTATTTCTCGAGTCAGTGTTGCTCAGATTGGGCTTGGATAGAGATTGGGTGTTAACAATGAGTATTCTACAACTTGGAAAATACCCGAGGTAGATTCTTTTACTACGAGATTTTGATGCCTGTTGTGGTTGGTTTCTACCACTGCTATCATTTTAAGGAGTTACTCTTCGCAGTACACATTTTACTCGACGCAGTACTTTTTATCCATATTTTTCCATTACATGCCCTTGTCAAAAAAACAAACCTAATTTCATTCTTCTCCCACCCTCTCTTCCCTAACCCTAAAAACCATTTCTTCTTTCTCAATTATTATTGACTACCCGAAATCTAACTATACATTCATTCAATTTATCAAATTTAATAGATCATGGATACAATTTTGATTGAAAAAGTACTCGTATCAATCATTAATTATCATTAATTATTGAAATTGGGGTTTTTTGTTTCAAAGTTCAAAATAATTGATTTTTTTGTTTATTGTTATATATCATTAATTATGATTATTGTTTTTTGTTTATCATTAATTATTGATATATTTTGACTGAAGAACAGATATCAATCATTAGTTATTAAAATTAGGTTTTTTTGTTTCAAAGTTCAAAATAATCGATTTTTTTATTGTTATATATCATTAATTACGATTTTTGTTTTTTGTTTATCAGTAATTATTGAAATTAGGGTTTTTGGTTTCAATTATCGATTTTCAACCATTAATTATCTTATGTGCGACGTGTTCTGTAACAGTCCTAATTTTTTTCAACCAAAATAATAAACCAAAAACGGAAAACTCAAGACTGTTACTCCACACTTAGCTTACCGAGCTAAGTGCAAGGAAAAATGATAAGTAATAACTAAATAAAAATAGAAATTTGATAACTAATAAAATGGAAATGTTGCAGCGGAAGTCTTTAAGTCTTACAAAATCCAAAACGGTTTAAAATAAGCGCTAACCAATAATAATAAATTCAGTAATAATATAAATAGTTTGGAGTCAAGTTAAATAATAAAAGTCCTTCCTCGCTCAGCATAACCAAATACCAGAATGCACCATGCAGCAATCAAGTGTACTTACCAGCTGTACCCAAAACACAAATAGGTACAGGTTCCAGCGGGGAACGACCCAAAACAAAAGGACGTCAGCAAAGCTGAGTAAAAATATAATAATATAATAAATCGTGAAATAATAATAATAATAATAATAATAATAATAAACTGAAATCAGAATTAAAACCATCGTTTAAATATCAGAACACCATAAAAATAATGGTCAAAATAAAACCAACCAATATATATATATATTTTTCGCAACCTGTGTGCTAAGGTCCTACCCTTGCACGGTTTAGAGGTATCCACCTGTGCTTAGCTAGACTCATAATAGTGCGCACCTCTCACATTTGGACAGTCAGTAGGATGAAACTGCCAAAGGAGAAAGTCTAACTCCCTAGCGAGTGAGGGCCGGACAATCCTCACTCAAAAATAGTTTCGGGACAAAGTCCCAGGAACATCTTAGACGCACCTTAAAACCGTCTAGACCAACAGAACTCCCAGAATCTGTTATAAGTTACCAAATTTTATCAAAACAAAACCAATAACCAATGTGTGTGTCACAAAATTCAATATCCAAACATTACGAGTAGTATGAAAATATTTACGATCAGCGAAATAATTCAAGAAACCGTTATAAAAATATATTTTGATCCGAACATGCTCTTTACTTAAAAGTGAAAAGGGTAAAACGTCCTTACCTCTCAAGACGGTCAATCCAAGCTAAGACTAGTCCAAAAATTCTTTCTTCTCGAACCCAAAAGCTACAAATAATATAAATGGTTCAATCACATGACCTTCCAACTAACTAATATCAAGACGATATTAACTCAATGTACCACTCTACCATGATAGGATTTCCTGAAGACACTCTCATCTTTCAACTTTAAAGTACGAAACAGTCTCAATTGCCTTTTAAATAATATTACTCCGATGATTCAAATGCCCCCAAGTGTGTATCCGACAAATTAAAAGTTAGGTTATAAGATAAGCATTAACCCACTACTGCAACCTCCAATTAGAATTGCATTAAGAACTCCAAGCCTGACCAACTTGCACTATATATGAAGTGTGCAACATAGTTTCGTGAACCAGTTTCTTGTTTAATAGCGTATCCCAAACTCAAAAATTTAGTGAGGCCTTTGACAAAATAACACCGTCCAATAGCCATTCAATGACACTCGGCTGATAAAAAAATTCCTACACGAAGAAAGAAGGCGGCCATACTCTTAACAATTGACCCAAAATTCTGATCCCATAAGAACTCACACCACATCTCGACAAACACCGTGACCACGATTTTTAGAAAGTAAGAAGCGAGACTTAATATATATGAGACCTGAATTCTCCCAAAAATTATAATTAGGGAATAAAGAGATTATTTTATTAAAGTACTTACGATATTGACGAAGACGGATGTAAAAACGTGTTGCTGTGAGTAAGGATCAAGGACCAATTATGTGACGTCGGATGATTGAGTGGAATAGAAAGCAGAAGGGGAAGAATTGCGGCAGGAAGATGGAAGTAGTTTGTGCTAGTAGGGGTTTTGTGGGTTTAAATAGGAATTTAGATTTTTGTTTTGTATTTGAGTCAAGTCTAAAGCAAAACGAACACAGTCGATAAAATAACGCTTCACTTTTAAAATAGTTCAAGAACGGTTTACTCTAAAAGGGCCCAACACTTTAAATTATATAACGATATTGAAAATATTTTTCCAACTTAAAACCGGATTTAAATAAAATAGACCAGTAATGCCTTATAATTGACTCGGAAAATAATGAGATGTTACATGTTCCTCTTTTTTACGGAGTCTTTTTTATATTGGTAACATAAATTTAAAGTTGTGGCTGAATACAAATGAATTTTTCTAGCCAACACTATACTTTCAATTTTTTTGGTTTAGAAACTCAATTCTTGAATTTAATACTTTAATATTGGGTATTAAATTGGAAGTATGTAATCGAATAGTGTAGTACAGTTATGAACTGGGTATATACTGCGTCAAAGTTGGAAAAAAAATGTACTGCGTCAAAATTGAAAAAAAGACATGTGTATTCCGTGATAAAAGAAACGTACTGCGTTGATAAATTTTAAAAAATATTTTATTCAAAGATTAAAGTAAATGTACTTCATGAAATTTTAAAATAAATGTACTGCAAAAAATGTACTGAGTAAAAGTAAAAAAAATAAATGTACTGCGTAAAATTAAAAAATAATGTACTGCGTTGAGTAAAGTAGATATGGAGAAGAGAGAAAGAAAAGAGAGGAAAAACAAAAGGATGAATTTGAGGGAGGGGGAAATGAGAGGGGCGAAATCGGAAAAATGGTACTGCGTCGAGTAAAATGCGTACTGCGAAGAGCAACACCCTAATTTTATCAGATGCAGATTTTTTTGGTAAAAGAACACGCAAATAAAAAAATCGATATAACAACGCTTATATACCTTAGAAAAAAATGATTATGCGTTGCTATTGATTCGTTGTAGAGATTATTTTATTTGTAGTAGTGTTTACAATCTAAATTTTATGCTAACAAAATTGAGTCAAAGGTTAGTTAGGTTGACATTCAACAAATTTCAAATCTACACCGAAATCGAAGACACTAAGGACGAACTTTTCTCGCTCGTCCTCTCTTGATTGAAACTAAAGGCACAAACCAACACTTAGTTTGTACGAGTAACTTTCAACACAAGGAAAGACGAATAAAGAAAAAAAATAAGAGATGAGATGTTTGTTTGACATTTTTAGAGAGGAAAAACGAGCTTTACTTAGTTGTTTTTGTGAGAAAGACGAATGGGCATGGATGAAGATCACACATAGTTTTGTTTTTTTGTTTTTTTTGTTTGGGTTCAACGAAGCGCGTACTTAGTCGCATTACAATATAGAGAGATGAAGATTCGAACCTGCGACCTACTGTCTTCGGTAAAATCATACACAACCTTTGGTAACCCACTAGTTTACATAAGTGGAAAAACTCCGATAATTTGGTAACTCGAACACGAGACAGCTTGACTCGAACCCGATTCACCCCATCCACCTCTACGGCTCTACACAAAGGTTAAGGGAGATTCAATTAAAATTGCAAGTGGTTGTCCGCCATAACACGTCTGAGTTACGGTCATCACTTGCAATTTAAAAACACATATGAGTATTACAGTACATAGTTCGAAGTTAGCATGACGAAAAAAAATCGTGTTTGCCCAGGATGAAATTCGGGGCTTGGCCCATACCCGTCCCTAGCTATGCATCAGCCTTAGTTTAGACCCGGTTACAGACTTTTTTGGGCCAACGAGACGACCCAAGCCCCGAAAAAATCGTGGCTGGGGCCATTTGATCAGCATTCAGCTCTACTTCGAACTCGATCGGACCCAAGAGTACAATTGTTTATCGGTTAAACTACTTGTTTGACGTATATTTGGCAATAAAAATCCGACGAATCCCCGCACTCCCCCCGTTTCTACTACTCCCTATAATACGAAGAACGAAGAAGAAGAAGAAGACGACGAAGAAGGAAGGAAGTGAGGAATCGGATTTTCCAATTGTATTTTTTGGCTCCAAATTGGAGTAATCTACTTTCAGCATCAAACTCCAGTTGTATATCGCATTCAAACTTTCATCAAAGAGGGCAAATCACTATCTAAATTACTCTACATAATCCAATTCCTTCTCCTTTTAGGGTATCTATCAAGGTAATAATCAAACCCCACCTAAATTAATTCAACCTAACCCTTTCTGCTTTCTATTTTGTTTTGTTTTGATTGGTATTGTTGAATGCAATTCTGGGTTCTGGGTTTCGTTTCATTTGAGTTGATTAATTAATTAATAATTTAGGTATTTGAGGATGTTTTTTTCTGGGGATTCGTCGACGAGAAAGAGGGTTGATTTGGGTGGTCGGAGTTCTAAGGAGCGAGACAGGCAGAAGCTTGTGGAGCAAACTAGGTTGGAGCGAAATCGCCGCCTTTTTCACCGTCTTCAGAACTCTTCTGCTACTAAAATTCAGGTCATTTTGATGTTTTTGCACGTTTTTCTATGATTGTGTTTACTGTTGTTCTTCAATTGATATTTTGTTTTAGACCAAATGATTGAGATTCAATGGATTTTGGTCTTTAATGGGTTGATTTTGTTGGGATTAATATATTGGTCGATTATGAGTTGCTGGATGAAATGATGACACAAGTGGGTGATGTTGGGTAGAACTCTAGAAGTGATTTCTGGGCTGGCGGCGATTTTGGTAGGAGGCATTGATGTTTGTATGTTTTCTTGGTTGCCATGGTTTAATTTGTTTGAGGTCCAAGTGCTATATCAAGGAGCCGTAAAGGCTACATCATGGTCATCGGGTTCGCTATGAATACGCTCTTATAGATTTGCGATTCGCTGTTATAGAGTATATGTATTTTTAGTAATGAAAATGATAGAATTCGCTAGATACCTGAGGGAATCAGATAACCATGGGCTGCATTCTCTATAAACTGGTTATATGATAGTTGTGAGCTTTGATGAGCTTATTTTGGAGTAGAAGTGAAGCTCTTAAGTCTAAGGGAGTTGTCCCCTGCATTATCTTATCGAGCAGTGGTATACTGGTAGACCTCAAAGTGTTCTTAGGCATGGCCAATATCTTATTAAAGGGAAGTGTTTTGCTCGGGGAATAGTTAATTAGGAATCATCTCCTGCAACTATGATTATAGGAGGATAGGTTAAGAGTTTGGACAGGGAGCAGTGGGGATGTTTTAAAATTTTGACTAGAAATGTTATCGTCGGAACCCACTCAGATGAAGTAGTACTACTGATTCTACCCATTGTTGGTCATATAGCTTGACATTGCCATGTCCTTGATATGGCCATGAGGGCCCATGACATCTGGATGACTTTTCCATCTGACTGTAGTTGCCTGATTCCTGTTTCTTAATTAATTGCAGAAATGCTTCAGAGCCTGGAGAGCTGTGCAAATTGAACACCAAAAGGTTCGCGAGCAGTTTTTCAGTACATACGGGAGCCGCTGTGAGAATGTTGACAGGTAAAAATGATTTTCATCTACTACTTACCTTGATTTCCTGCCTTATTGGCATCTCCTTGCTTAGTTTATCATTGTACAGATCTAGATGTTCTTCTGTCCATTCGACAGGCTCAATCATGTAATGATTACTTATGTATAATCCTATTCATGGGTCATGTGAATTTTTGTGCTGCAGACATTGCTTTGGTCCAACGTCAAAATATCTTCGCGAGCTACTGTTTTTCTTCAGTCCTAAAAATGAGAAGGACGTATTCACTCTTATGGAGACTTGTCGACTACTTTTGCAGTATAGTCAAGATAGTGGTAATTATGTCATTCCCTTTCAATCCTTAACTCTCTTCATTTCTTTCTTTATTGGTTGCTTATGTGGTCTGTTGCTCTGTTAGGTTGTTTTTTGTATTAGTAAATGATGGTTATATAGTGTGAAGCCTTAAACTCCCTACCTTGATGGAATTACATGTATCCTAGCCTTTTAGGTTATTTGAGCTGAAACTAATTATGTGTAGTTAAAAGTAAATGCTTATAATAAGCTCGCCCGTAACTTGGCTGTACCCTTTGCTTTTGCGAGATGATCTACTGAAGGGCTGTTTCTGCTCCTTGAGTTGTCTTGCTGTAGTCACTTTTGGAATTTCATCTGTTTGGTCTCTCTTAAAATACCTCCTGTTAAAGCTTTTTTAAACCAGGAAGCGGTGTCTGTTGGTTTAATTTCTATAATATACCGTGAATGTTATTCTGAAGTTTGCGAGGGTTATCTAAATCAGTTGCAGCGTATAAACCAATATATTTTTTGACAAATGTGTTGGGACGAAGGGGGTATTGGTTCTACTTGTACCTCTTCCGTTCCATTTGTATTTTCCTAATTGACTTAGATGTCAAACAATGCTGACGTCAACCAATAGTTCTTATCAATAGCCGATAGCTGCAAACTTTAAAAAATGAGGGCATAAACATAATTTTTGATAAATTAAACATGAAAATTCAACGTTGTATCTTCACATATATATGGTGAAACTGATATGCAATGTTGATTTTCGGTAGTCAAATTGAGATAATATACTTGGGATAGAGATAGTATAATATTGGGCGGACTATGCTTTGAAGTATGTGAAGGATCTTCTGATGGGCAATTATGTGATCATAACTCATAAGTGGCTTATTATGCAATGGTGGTCTGCTATGTTAGAGAATAATTTCCCCCAAACTTCTGCAGTCCAAAATCTGACTGGACATGGTTTAAATGTTCACTCACTTAGGTTTTGGTCATCAAAATTCCTTTGGGTAACGGACTTTTCTCATAGGTTACCATCGTTTGTGAAGCTAATGCGTATGTGTTGACATTTGCAGGGGATGCCATTACCTTGTTTGCGGGCATGGACTATTTTTCTAACCGCGGTTTGGTCAACTATAGGGTGAAGCAGCTAACTTATGCATGTATACGTGCTGTTCATGCTAATAGGTTTGTTCGCCATATTGGTTTTTTTCTTTGATAAATTTTTCTTTAATACTTCAGAGCTTACATGTTCTCTATGAAATTAATGGTACTATTCATCTATAGATTATATCGCTGTAAGAATGTGTATGATACCGTGATGCATCTTCCTTTTAAAAAGAAAGGAAACTGGTTTCATTCCCTTGAGTAGGAATATTCCCTTTCACCCTTAGCAACAAGAAAACCTTGAATTTGTGTATCACTCTATGACCCCACTCTTGTGAGATGCAAACAAAATTTATTTCTTAAACAAGTACGTAGGAGATAACTGTTCTAAAAGTTGTTACCTATTTTGTATTCTGGTATTCCGTATTCTGTTGGGCCATTCTCAATTGACTACGTTAGATTGAAGCTATGTTGCTTGGACTCGTTTAGAAGTATCGGGTGCGTATCCAAGTGTGAGACTGGGCTATTTTTCTGAAGATTTGGCATTTTTGGGTTTAAAATGAAAAGTCCAAGTGTCATACGCATGTCCCCATGTCCGATTGTCAAGTGTCTCGGACACGGGTACGCGAGGTAATTAGAAGAGTTGGAGTAACATAGGATTGAAGTTCCATGTAATTGTGTATCAGATGGAAGACAGCAATATTTTGCTAGAGGACTACTAACTGTCTAAGTGAGCACAAAAGGATCATGATTCTCGTATGTGCGAAACACATTCTACCATAATTCCTATTTTTTGGAGACTAAGCCAAGTGGTTGAAGACAATCATAATAGGATGAAATTGCACACAGGACGTACTATGCATGATAGAATTTGGGTACCCTCTTATACCACATGAGCAAATTGCCTAATCTACGACCCTCTGTGGCATGTGATCATGTTTGAGTCCGTCTCTGAAGCATGGGCTTCAAGTTTGGTATGTGAGTGACATCACTCATCTGTGCCTTGACTGTTAACCCTTGACACTTGGATATAACTGAGATTATCATGTACTTAAAACAAGGACAGTTTTTGTATTAATGAATATAGAAGACAGGAAGAAAAAAGTGCTTGTAGTTGACCTTTGCTTAAAGGCTTAAACATTTCTCTTCTCATAATTATTTATCAGTAACGACCACACATTCCCCTGGCGTAAATTGTCTATTAAACAGTACACTAGTAATCATTTCCCCTGTTAAACAGTAACCTTCATTTTTTTTTGGAGAAGTAGGAGCTTGAGTAGAGGCCCATCTTGTTTAAGGGAGTTATTGCCTGCAATTCCATGATTATTTATTTTTATTTTGAAGGAAAAACGGAAAACATTTATCACTTGAAAAATCTCATGGTGTAAACTTGAGATATGCATGGTCAAAGGGAGGCATGAATGCCCTTTTTGTTTTGTAAGAACCAGATGAGCCAGCTTCAAGGATACTCTTTATTACCCTTACAAATCTGTAACTTTGGCCTACACAGACTTCGGTCTGATGTGTGTAGTTGTAATGACCAAGGAGGGAGCTGAGCAATGTTATACCGTAAACAAAGACGAGTCCAGTAATTGATTAACTTAGCGTGTTGCTAAAATATTTCTTATTATCCCTCAAATAAGATCGAGGTTTATGTGAATTTTTACTCATTCGTTGTTAGAGTATCTTTTATTGTTGCTAGAACTAGTAATGCCGTACATTTGCAAACTGTTACTAATCCTTTTGAATTTTTTGTTCTCTTTTTACACCATGAGTTTTTTTTATGACATTAAACTCAATTGCTGAACTCTCTAATAGTTGTTAATAATTAATTTCTGGATTATCTTACTATTTGCCGGTATCCTCTTTCTTTTTTAAAACTGCAGAAATCAAGTTAAATTACATTATTGGTCACAATCCAGCTCACACCTTTCAAAAGTTCTACTGGAAGCTGTGATCAATTTGATTGACCCCAATCTTCCATGGACTTGTGAAATAGTTCAGTACATTTTGAAAAGGGATATCTTTACCTTACTCAGAGAGATAACACTTACCGCCGAGGTATATGATCTGATCACAACTTCAGTGCGCATGTATTATATTTTTAGCTTTTAGCTTGATTTATGTCTTACAGTGAACGTCATATATTGACATTGTTTAAAAAGCTGATCCATTTCGTGTTTTTAGTAACCTTTATCAGCTATTGTGATTGATATCAAGTACAATGCTTTTTATTTCTATTATTGCTCACTAGACTCTCTCTCTCTCTCTCTCTCTCTCTCTCTCTCTCTCCATTGATCCGTGATCTGTTCCTAACTTTAATTTCTTAGCTGAGATGGTGTTCCAATAGTTTTTAGCAGCCCTTTCAACTTCGAAAATGTACCTTTAATTTAATACTCCGATTCTGTAAGTTATTACTCCGTACTACTTTATTGTTGGCAGTGACCATTTTTTGAGTGGAAGAGTCTTTTGTTAATGTATTGTACGACCATCTTAGTCCTTATAAGGGGCTTGTACTTTAGGAGACACAGTTTACCCTCTACCCCTTGAACCGCCTGCACTATTGACCCTTAATAATTAATTATCCTGTTGATAGCCGCCTGATAGCGCAGTATTATACCTGCTGCGACTCTGTACTGTAACAGACGCACCGAGGTATCAAAGCTTTTGAAGTTACTGTATCAAACCTTGTGTTTTCTCGTTTCAGCAGTCTCTGTTACTTTATGAAGAAAATTCTCGATTATAGCTAATAGGCTGTGTCTGTCACACTATTGGGGTTCAGGGATAGCTGGTTCAACTCATGTATTTTGGAAATTGTATGCAACCTAAAGAATGGAGAGAGTACCTTGTTGGTCGATTGAGAAAGCACAGTTGGCTTTAGTTATATGTTACTTTGCCTGTTACGGACCTTGTACTCTGGGCTAGACTTGATTCTTTTTTATTTTCTGTTTCCTTGTTGCACTGGCACCATTTATTTGAGCTGATATCTTTGATATCCTTCCGGATGAGCGTTATAGGTTGCTTTATTTAATGTTTTTCTCATTTCTACGGATGTATTAGGAAGACAAGATTTTAAATATTTTGACTTTAAACTTCTAAAAAATCTATCATGGTGCTTTGTATGTATCTTTGTGAAACATGCTTTTAGTTAATCATTGTGGTTTATGCTATGAAGGAAAGTCTGAAGACTCAGAATATGATTGATGTTTCTTCTTTAGAGGATGTGCTCATGCTGATAATACCGCATGATGGCAAGAGGCCATGTGTGTGTCAGAATGCTGATCAGTGGTGGAGCTTTGTATCACAAGTTCTAACGATTCCATTCTTGTGGGGTATTTTTCCGCGACTTAAAAAGGTAGGTTCCTTGAAACTGTGTCTGGCCTATTCTTTTATAGGACAGAGCCTGATTAAAAGGTCTATGTATGATTCCCCTTAACATTTCATAAATAGATTGTAGGAAGTCTATTAGTTTCTCTGAAATGTTAGAAAAGATGCTCAGACTCTCAGAAGTGGGTTGCAAAGAGATGTTATATAAAAATCACATGTGCCTTTTGGCTCTCCCAGATATCTACCGAGACCATATATTAATTGTGCTTTTCACTGATAATTTATTTTGTACCTTTCTCCTCTGTGCATGTAAAATTTGTTGCTCCAATTTCGTCACCTTTTTATTACTGGCAAAGCTCTCTCTTCCCTAAATCCGTTGACATTTGTATGACAAAAGTTATACAATACCTGCTATATGGTGTGTTACTTGTGCTTTTGTTCATCCGCTACTTGTAATTGTTGTTGGAATATTTCACTTTCCAGACGCTGGCTAGACAGCAGCTTTGCGAGCATTATGTGCACCAGATGGCATTGCATATTCAGTGTCAAGATAATCTGCCCAAGGAGGTCTCATATGAGTATCCTAGTTATGCCTGTCTTCTTGGAAACCTGTTGGAAGCTGCTGCAGCTGGCCTGTCTGATGTTGACAGCTCTTTTGAGATGGTAATTTGCTCAAAAATGTTTTTTTAGTATCACTTGTTTGTACCTTTCTCCAGCACAGAGGACCAGTGTTTTAAGTTTTACAAGTGCATGCATTTTAACCATGTCTAGTATTTTACTATCTCTCATGCATCTGGGAGGAAGCACAATCAACAAAGTTCCAAGTTCCAACAAGTTTAATGTACACTTTCACCATATGCACTAACAAGCTCCATTCGCTAAGGAAAAAAGAAATTAGTTCTCCTCTTTGCTTTGACCGAACCCTTGCGTTTTTGCCTCCCTATGTCTCTCTCTCTCTCTCTCTCTCTCTCTCTCTTTTTTTTTTTTTTTTTTTTTTTTTTTTTTTTGTCTTCAAATTGTGTCATTTGTCACATTTGCTTGCTTCCCCCCACTCCTAGTTAACATCGCTCAATTACCAAGTTATGGATATTAGTTGAGTGTTTGTCTGTTTGTTCCTGATTTTTGGAGTGTCTCACATGTTCTCTGTATTTCATTCACCTCTCTTTTTCAGGCTGTTGATTTAACTAATGTGGCAACTTCTTTATTGGAGACGCTCCCTCCTTTAAAATCATCCAGTAAAGATATTAAAGAGAGTATATTTCTCACTCTTTCCCTAAATTTTATTTTGCATTTAAATAATTCGATATTTCCTCCTCTTGGCACCTGCTTCCCCCCTATTTAAGTGGTGGATGCACTTTCCAGCATGCTTTGTTTATACGTCTGTCTTAATTATAAACGTTGTTCTTCAACTTGCGATCAGACTCCACAACGGAGGACGAGGAGATGGTTCCCGTGGAACAATTAAATGGAAGTATTTTATGTGAAGCTTTGGAAACCCAGATAACTGATGCGATCAATTCGCGGTTTCTTCTTCAACTGGTAAACTGCTAGCATGTGCTTTCTTTTCTCTTCACGGGTTATCGACATTTGCAAATGTATTCTGAAATGGATTTGTGACCCGAGTATCCTTGAACAGACGAATGCTTTGTTTGGAGGAATTGCGTCATTTAGTGCCAATGAGGACAGTCCTAATGAAAGAGAAGTGATAGCAATAGGAGCTGCTTGTGCTTTCCTGCATGTTGCATTCAACACTTTACCACTTGAACGGATGATGACAATCCTGGCATACAGGACTACACTTGTTCCAGTTCTCTGGAAGTTTATGAAGCGGTTCCATGAGACTCAGAATTGGGCAATGCTGGCAGAGCGATCTAGTTACTTGCCAGAAGGTGCCCCTGGATGGTTGTTGCCTTTGGCTGTTTTTTGTCCTGTATATAAGTAAGTTAACCGTCTTTTTAAACCGAAAAGTTTCTTTCGTTGCTTCTTTGTTCCCTTTCATTTTCTCCATTTTATCTTGGTTTTGTCTGTATTATAAGTGAAGAAGACCTACGAAAGCATGAATAAGGCTGATTGAAAGTTATAAAGTTCATTTGGTTGTTCAAAATAATACTCGTATGAACTTTGAGGGGGTAGGGATGTAGTGTGATTGTGTGAACACTGGGAAGGCATTCATTTGGGTGGATATCATTTTTTGGCTATAAAGTGGGTTTCATAATTTGGGTGGATTTCATTGTTCCCTCCACACAGTTATGGTTCCATCTGGTGATTCATTTTAGTGAGTGGAAGAATTTTGCGATTTAAGCCTTTCTGTTGCTGTTGATGATTATTATGATGTACTCTGTATTACTTGGTACATTTTATCATCTGATTCAGAATTTGAAATAGTTTTGTTCTTGTGATTCATCTCCTTTTCTGGTATTCCATTATTCCATTTTGTTTCTTTGCAAGGGACTCTAATTTTTCGCTGCGTTTGACAGGCACATGCTTATGATTGTTGATAATGAAGAGTTTTATGAGCAGGAGAAACCTTTGACGTTGAAGGATATTAGAGGCTTAATTGTTATTCTCAGACAGGTTACATTTGTCATGGTTTATTTCATAGATTATAGGCTGTGCATTAACTGTGAGCGTTAAAACCACCCTCCATGTTTTCCTGCTTCATGAAACCAATGTTTTCTCACAGGTTAACCCTTTGTGTCTTGGCATGTACTTGCGATTTATCTTACACTAAAGCAAGTCAAATATTCATCTCAATCTTAACAAAGTTCTCACTTCTCTGATAGTAATTCGCAATGACAAATTGGTTTGTCTGCATGTTGGGTACATCTGTTATGCATTGAAGGCTTTGCACCTTTCTGCTGGTTGCCCGTGAAAATATTACTCCGCCAGGCGTAATATTTTGTCATACTATACATTTCATTGCTGTTTTTTGAAAAATGATAATTGACAACAGTTGTTTCAAACATGACACATGGTATTACTGTATTTATTTGGAAGCCAAAGTTGATACTGTTTGACCATCAAATACAAATGGGTAAATTTAATTTGAGAACTGAGTATTACACGACAATTATGGTGTTGCTGATAATATTCTTAAATTTTATCTCACTGGGGCTTTCTCGTGCCCTTTACTCATTCCGTGCATAATTTGGTTTAATAATCCAGGCTCTGTGGCAGCTTCTGTGGGTGAATCCCGTGAGTCCATCGAACATGACTAAATTTACTTCTGAGAGCCTGGCATATAAGAAGCAGCCATTAGAGTTTCTGCAGTACAGGGTCAGCGTGGTCACTGCGGAGCTTCTCACTCAAGTATGTAGACCCTTTAAAGTATGAATTTAGTTGTTGAAAGTATATCATATGCTCCGTAATTGCTTGCAAGTGCGCTGCTGTCTCACAAGATACTTCTGGAACACTTCAACCATTGTCCTGGGAGGAATTCTGCACACATTTTCTATAAACTTCATGTCTCTCTATGTAGCAGAGTACTAACATTTTCTTAAAGCCTCTGGATAGTGTTACTGCTGCTTTTTATCTACTGTCGTTCGTATTATATCTACACAACCATCTTCCTTAATTTTGTTGCTGCATATTATATTTATTGTACTCCAAAACTTGGGATGTGTTGGGCATAGTCTGTATGGTTCTATCATACGTTTTCCAAAGATATCAGAGAGATCTATTCTAATGTGATTTGACAATTTATCATGGGTGTGCGCTCTGCTAGCTATTGAAGTAAGATATATTCGATTACCAGTTTCATTGATCAGTCATTGTAACTGCAGTTGCAAGATTGGAACAACCGAAGACAGTTTGCATCACCAACTGACTTCCATGCAGATGGTGCAAATGAAGCCTTTATTTCTCAGGTACTTTTCGCCTCCAGTAAAATATAAAGCCCCTTAATTTTTGGAGTGGTGCTCTCCCTATTTTGATTTTGGTATTTTCACATTTCCTGGCAGGCTATGCTGGAGAACACCCGAGCAAGAGAAATAATCAAGCAGGCTCCATTCCTTTTACCATTTACCAGCAGGGTTAAGATTTTTGCTGTAAGTTATTCCGTATTTTCACGTGTGTGAAATCATGATATTATCAGTTTCTATTTTAGCTATTTTCTCACCCGCTGGAACTGGTGGCGGTGGACCCTTAATGTAAACTGTTATGCCAAATTGCCATTGAAACTGCAATACATGATGTATGTTTTGTTAACTGATGGGTTAGGCTTTATAGATGCGCCTAGTATCAGAAGCCTTGCTTTGACCAGTGCTGTAAATTATTCTGGTTTACAAGTAATGGAGTACGCCGCACTTGAGTACTCCTTTGGTCTGTCCTTCCTCACCACAAGTTTCACTATGCAATGAATTACTGATTAAATACAACTATGAAGTAGTTTATAAATTTTCCAAATTTTAGGAACAAGGTAACTGAATACTGGAGTTAGGTTTGGCAAATACGTGTTTGAATGATTATCACATAATCTGAATTGTGAAACTGGTTGAAGTAATATCTTCTGTGGAAAAATGAGTATGATTTTTCCAAGCTAGATTTTTTCATCATGGGAAGCGTCAATATTGTCTATGTTGTAGGGGTTGATTGGTTTTTCTTTTCTCCTAGGGTTCTTTAAAGGCTGCACAGAGAGTGCAGAGGATAGAGACCAAAATATTGGGTCACTATGATTTCATTTGATTGATTACGTACAAAAAGCCACTTCTTTGGCTCATATATAACATGGATTGGCTAGTGATTGGTCTCAGTGATTATGAAGTGTATTTGAAAGTGTGATAACCAAGATGTAAACTTTGGAGGAGCCTCTAATTTAGTGCCATAAATGGCTGTCAAGGTTTAGTGGGTGGCAGGATCCGGTTTATGAGACCATATATACACAGGATATATTCTACTTCGTCTCCATTTTGGGGGCTTTACTTGTGTTCGACACGACATTTGCGAAATATGTACTACCTTCCATATACCACTCAAACACTTCTCCAAAAGGTAGGCTTGCTTGACAAACGTAAAGAGAGTGGTATATCAAACAAATAGTACTCCATCTCCTTCTTAAAGATGTTTTGAGACATTCACTAAGGTGTTCTACATTCCTTCTTGGTATATGATTTGTGGTTCCCATTTTTTGTGGCCCAAAATTTTCACCCCTCTTTCATTTTCCTCCACACATTCTCAATCTTCTTATTTTCTTCCCAATGGCAATGTGGAACATCTTAAAGAAGGGGAGGAAGTATGATTTTTGACGATTTTATTGCCGAGTCTGAGAAGCATAGCACAGAGGCACTCTAAGTGAATATGTCGGAAGATCAACTGATTTTGGTAATTAGATCTTATACACAGTATGTTAGTCTTTTGGAGTGTTGTCTGCTGTCTGCTGGTATTCAATGGAAGTCAAGTATAAAATTATACAGAATGCAAGACAGTCCCCTCTATTCCTTTGTTAGGCTAGTTTCTTTATGCTACGACATACTGTTACACACAGCTCTTACACAGTTGGAAAAATGCCTGAGGAAGGATGGTAGGAATTGGTAGCTGATATTGGTAACATGTTTGGAGATTTGTGATGTTGAAGTTCTTTTGTTTTCAGGATTCTAATCTTCTCTAATTGAATAAAAAGATTTAGTTTTGCGAAGGTATGTGTATGTATGGGTGGCATATATACACATTATCTTTCTATGTGTTTCTTTAAGTGTCATTTACCTCCATATTCTTTTATTTGATTTCTTGTTATTATTTCCTTTCTTCAGTCACAATTGGCTACAGCCAGGAAAAGAGACGGTTCTCACGGAGTGTTTACTAGGAATCGGCTTAAAATACGGCGGGATCATATCTTGGAAGATGCTTTTAATCAATTAAGCACTTTATCAGAGGAGGACCTAAAAGGATCGGTAACCTTATGACTTGAACCTTCAATATCTTATTGTTTTGGTCAAAACTTATTTTTGAGAGGAGATTTGGAGGGTATGTCCTGAAAATGAGTCTAAACCATAAAAAATTAAACCTGCAGTAAAGAGACGAGAATGTAACGAGGTCACAAGAAATTATTTTATGACCAAAAGATTATAGGATATAATTTTTGTGGCTCTCTTGATTCCATCCTAAGGGTTATGTTTTGATAGTGTCTGTGGGGATTCTGTTAACATATAATCCCGCAGTGTCCGAAAAAAATAATGGGGTCTGGTGCTTGACTTATTCCATTCAGCCTACAGTTTGGTAGGGGGAAGGGTCTCTGAGGCTTATTCCATCCGACCTCTCCCTCAAACCCTATGAAGAGCCTGCAATTTAGCTATATGATGCCTTGGAGGACAAGATCAAAAATATAATGTAGTATCCTAAGATATTATTACAATAATTGATAATTATCTCTAATATTGAAGATACCATATAACACGAATACACCAAAATATAAAATTATGGTGTCTTCAACCAATTGAGAAATATAAATTAATAAAGGTAGGTTTTTTGGAAAATTGTTATAGAAAAGGTACTGTATTATTTATCAGTTAACACTTTGTTATTCTTATGATTTTTTTATGATGGGTTGTACATATCCTGGTCTCAAAACATTTTGTGTGCCCTTCTCTTTCTCATTTTCTAGATTCGGGTAACATTCATCAATGAACTCGGGGTTGAGGAAGCTGGAATAGATGGCGGTGGAATATTCAAAGATTTCATGGAAAACATCACCCGAGCTGCTTTTGATATACAATATGGATTGTTTAAGGTTGTCATTCCTAGACATAACCTTTTTTCTACAGAATCCCCCATATTCCTTATAGAAATTACTTTTGCATGCATGGGTTCTGACATGATAAACTGCTGCAAGAATCAGGAGTTCTCATATAAATGTTGTAATATCAGAATTATTTTGTAATAGTACACAATAATGTATTACTTCAGTTGCTGTAAAAGTTCGTCTAAACAGTCTCAACCAAACACAGATTTTCCTGGTATCTTAACTTGCATATTGTTTTCCTTTTAAACCATTGGTGTTTTCTTGCCGTTTCTTCAAAACTCATTTGACTCTGATAAAGTAAACTTTTCGTTTGTTTAGTGTCCACTGATTGTCTTTTTGTTAAATTTCAAGACGTTTTTCTGTGTGGTTGATATAATTTTCCTTGCATGGCCTGATGTGGTGACTCCAGGAAACTGCTGATCATCTCCTCTACCCTAACCCGGGTTCAGGATTAGTCCATGACCAGCATCTTCAGTTCTTCCATTTTCTGGGAACAATTTTAGCGAAGGTAAACTTAACAGCCTTCAGTTTTTTGTCATTCAATCATACTGATGCTGTCTGATTTCAATGGCTTATCTACTCGTCACTCTAAGCATCTATTTTCTTCGATAAGTCTTCTTAGATCTCGTGCAATGGCCTGTAGCATTACAGAAATTGAAAAAGAAGGATTATCTCTTTTGTGTAGTATCTAGTTCCTCCATTTTGGGGTTGTCCATTTTTAAACCCCCTACGTAGAATTCTTTATTCTTTTGTCAGCTATTTGTGGTTACAATTATTTTCAACCCTACATCTTTCTCAGCTCTCAAATGTTTCTTTGACTATTGATCAGCCCTCAAATGTTTCTTTGACTTTTCTCTGTAGCCTCTTCTTTAGTTGTTGATGGTCATTGATTTGCTGGATTATGTAGGGTTTTCACACGGCTTTATTTTATGCTCTTATATTGTCACAGGCAATGTTTGAAGGGATTCTTGTGGATATACCGTTCGCAACATTTTTCTTGAGCAAACTGAAACAAAAGTAATACCCTAACTGATTTTACTATGGTTATTCTTGCATGAAATAATTTTTTTCCTATGTTATCTCCAATTAGCTTTCACGAAATCTTCTTCAGTTTATCTTCAATGGAAGCAACTCAAAGTTGACATAGTGTATAACAATCATATCTTGAATAAGCCTTTTTTATGAACATAAAATCAGTGGTTTTGGTATAAAGCTACTGCTGTAGTTATGCAAGTGCAGCATACAGCTGCGTCAGGAGAAAACTTTATGCCTCGCTGTAATTGTGCAGTTAACCCGTATCAAAGGGTAGATCAGTGAACTTTTCCCTTTACTTTTTATTAGTAGCATTTTCTGATCAAACCAAAACATCACTTTTTCAGGCATAACTATCTCAATGACTTACCTTCGCTTGATCCAGAGTTGTATCGGCACCTTCTATTTCTAAAGGTAATGCATGTAGATCTTAGCTATTGTGATGTCCAATATTACCATGTTGCTTGAGTATTTATCATTGACAATTTGGCTCTTTTCATTATATTGTGTGTTGTTTTTTTTAATAACTTTTTTTGTGGTTATTTAAATTTCCATTGAAGTCAACTACTAGATATTTTTGAGTTTCTGATTTTGTAATATGATGGAACACGTCAAATTGGCTCACTGAGTTTCCACTTCAGACATTATGTATTTGTCAGTCAGTCACTAGTCAGTCAATGTAATTTTCGACGCAATTTTCATTTGGGCTATCGAGAAACAAGCCCTGCGTACTCTTTAACTCAATGTTAAGGATGCACCCGTGTGCTTTTAATTCACGGATAAGGCTGCGGATATCTGACCCATCACATAGGGTAATTTCTTGAACTCCTGGTTGTTACGCTTTCCTTTTAGGGTGTTTTAACCAATTTTTTAAATTTCTTTTGGGGTCAAGTTTATAACATTTAATTCCTAAACTACCCTCTCACTCATCCGATCATTATACCCATTTGGGACTTGGGAGTTGGGAATGGATGGTAAATTGGTAATTGTTCTCTTATATTAATATTCAGCCGAAAAGCTAATGTTAAGAAATGGATGAGACGGAGGGAGTACAAGTTTTTGTGATGCTAAGTAGCATCTTTGACCAAGGATGGGTACTTTCACAATACTATGTTATAAAGAGTGTGGATCCCTTTGCATATCTAAACAAAGTAGTTGAAGCATTTTAGCATCTCATTTTTCCATCAATCTTTGTCTATGTACTTCTTTCTAGTGCCCATTTACATACTCGAAGTAATGAATTTATTTGAGAAATGAGTTTGTATAATATGTCTTATATATTACTAATACCTTTTTTTTTTCTTTTTTTTCTTCTTCTTTCTTGCAGCATTATCAAGGTGATGTTTCAGGCTTGGAATTGTACTTTGTCATTGTAAATAACGAATATGGAGAACAAACAGAAGAAGAGTTGATTCCTGGAGGGAAAAATATTCGTGTTACAAATGAGAATGTGATTCCATTTATCCACCTAATAGCTAACCATCGGTTAAACTTTCAGGCAATGGACCTTGTTCTTTTTATGCTAACTCTACTCTTCTGCTTTATAGTCTTCTTGAAAGAAAAGTCTATTAACACTTTGTGAACTTGTTACTATCAGATACGGCAACAGAGTTCTCATTTTCTTCGAGGATTTCAGCAGCTTATACTGAAGGAATGGATTGATATGTTTAATGAACACGAACTCCAGGTAACATGATTTTCTGGGAGACTTAATGTTCTCGTGTTTCACTTTTTTTTTTTTTCCTTCAGTATACTATCTTAATTGAAGTCTAGGATTCTTCAGACTAAATAGAGTAATGACTAACCCTTTTTGGTTATCTTTGGGAAAAAAATGTCAACGCTATGTGGCAAAAAGCTTTGCTAATACCTCTGAACTTGGAAATGAAATGAGGAATACATTTTAGGTAGCGCTTGACTACAAATCGCTAATCTAATCATATATAGGGACTACTAACATGTGCTGGAATCTAGAACATAGTATTAACTAAGTGCTGTGCTAAGCTACCACCTTGTAAAAGATCACAGGTTTAGATGCTCTGCCTCGTTTGTTACTTATACCGTTTCTCTGGCGTCGTACGCCTCCCATGTCGAACCTCTTTCTGTAATAAGCTTTTCAATAACCTGAATGCAGTGTGACAATAGATCTATTAATAGCCCAAGTAGTACAAGACTACTAGTGAATGCTTTTTTGTGAGTGCTTATTGCTTGAACATTGGCTGTATTAGAAACAAATAAAGTTGCTGCCAACCAGTGTTGCATACATTGGAATTTTTGCACATTATTGGAAGTACAAGTGAGAGCAGGATGGGTTCCGAAGTAATTCTGCACTCCAGTGTTCACTATTGTTATTATGATTTTTTGCACATTATATTTTTTGTAGGTGGCTCGTATATCGACTTATTTTGTTTTCTTGGCTGTTCTACAGATTCTAATATCGGGTTCACTTGACGGTTTGGATATCGACAATTTGCGTTCGAATACCCAATACTCAGGCGGATATCATGCGGTATGTTTCCTGTGTTACACTGCCCTTTTATGGAGAATTTTTAGCGTAGACTGTTGAGGCTTCCATTTAAGAATGATGCTCTATTGGCCTACTCAAATAAATACAAAGTGATGTGCTCTTGGTGGATGATGGCTTATTGTTTGTGTTGGCAGGAGCATTATGTCATCGAGATGTTCTGGGAAGTTCTCAAGAGTTTATCGCAGGAAAACCAACGAAGATTTCTCAAGTGAGTCAATTTAAGATGGCATTGGGAAGTTCTGTTAGGTCAGGTCTCGTAGTGGTCATGATGTGTCCAAAACAGTAAAAATGAAACAGTCGTGGAAACAAGTCAACTCAACTTATTATATGCATATTATGAAATGCATATTTTCGGACAAAAGTTCAGTCTGCCTTAGAGAAAGTAACTTTTTCGTAATAACCCAAAAAACCACCGTAGGTACGAGGTGAAGAGAACTTACTTCAACTATAACAGTTAAGGTGGAAACCTCAGTACCACATTTTATCACTTTTTTATATCTTTTTCGTCATTGCTACATCACTTTTATCTTAGAGGACCTAAATCGTTTTTCTGCAATGATATGTTATTGCTGTACCTAATATGGTAAATGACATTGCAAAGCTTCCTCTCGTAAAAGATTGCCTGTAAACTTGTACCAATCTCGTTATTAAGTTGCTGAGATGATGCACCGACATTTATCCTTATTGTTCTTCCCAGGTTTGTGACTGGATGCTCTCGTGGACCACTTCTGGGATTTAAATCCCTAGAGCCACAGTTTTGCATACAGAGGTACCCGGTTTTCTGGAAACACTTCATATATAATTACTCTATATATACTCCGTATTACTCTCTCCATCCCAATTATATTGTCCCCTTTTCTTTATTTGTACATCCCAAATTAATTGTCCCCTTTCCAAGTATAGCAAGTAAAAATGTTGAGCTCCCCATTTTATCCCTAGTTAAATAAGCTTCATATTCCCACTGTAACATTTATTCATGTTTAAATTCATTAGTCAAAGGGTATTCACGACATTTCCTTATATTTATCAAACCTAACCTTTTAGTCAATGAAGACGATAAAATTGAGATGGAGGGAATATTTTTTTCCCTAGCTTACATGTCTTCTTTCCTACTCCGTATATTTTAGATTAACCTTTCTTATTGTGTTTGTTGTTTAGAGCGGCTGGAAGTGCTTCCGAGGAAGCTCTTGAACGCTTGCCTACATCGGCAACTTGCATGAATCTTTTGAAACTTCCGCCGTATAGAAGGTTTGCTTCTTGACTCAAGTCTCTGCCTGCATAGCTGCATCATGTTCATAGAATAGTTTTCATTTGAGTCGTTCTTTTGATTAATATAGCAAGGAGCAACTGGAGATGAAGTTGTTGTATGCTATAAATTCCGAGGCTGGATTCGACCTAAGTTGATGAAGCATATTAGCTTATGGAACTTCATTGGCAAGTCGCGAGTTACATGGCTGAAGGTTGGATGCTTTCCATCGACAGTCCATACTTTTGACAGACAGTTGACTCGTCGTACCTGCTACCACAGTGGATATCTTGGTCATGTTCCGATGCTCACTAACGAGTAAAATGCCAAAAAGGAAAACGGACACATCCGAGACTACTACTACTACACGAGGAACCAATGTAGATATTTGTACATTGCCATACTCACAGTTGCCGATTTATGTACATGTTAATGATCAAGGTCGACGTTCTCTAGTATATCAAGTATCCATAATGCTGTATGATATGGTGCCTTTTACTTTGCACCTTTGATTTCCAACTTGATTCAACGGCTATGGCTATGGCTATTGATCTTATAATACCCGTCTGGAAGCGTACCCCACATACATCGGACCCAAGCAACCGAGTATGACTTTTAAAGAGATGCCATTATACATCTGACACCGATAAGTCATTTCCTGTAAATTATGATCAGGCACCTTGGCATGGGTCACGCGGCCTTGGTTATTTGGGGGCCTCGTTGGTTTGCGTTAGGTTATATTCGAGTCGCAATTTGTGTTTATGGGTAGTTGGGTGGTCACTTCTTGTCCAAAGAAAATGAGTACAATGCCAATCTGATTGAAGACAAATGAGTTCATTTTTATTGGCTCCTTTCATTGCCTAAAACAGAAAGGTGACGATATCGTGAGTCTTACATAAAAGAAGTTACTAAATACGAGTAGTAACATAATAATTGTATAGTGAGGATAACAGGACATATTTTCCAATAGAGATTTAAATTATCGAGTAATGGAGTAACTAAACATACATGGAGTAAAACAGGGTGCACCGGTTTTGTAAATAGGTTTGGTCATCCGATTTTAAAAATGTTTAAATTATAATTCGAATTCGATCTAGTTTAAATCAGTATCCAGTTTCTTTATAAATCATAAATGAACCAGTAATCGGAGTCCATAATCGGTTTTTGATTTATTAAGGGTTGAAAATATTTTTTTTTTAAAAAATTGTCAATTTTTTCTCATAGTAACTTTCAAATGCTAGCCCTCAAGACATAAACCGTTTTATTTGACGTTTGGATAATTAGGGTGTCAATGAGTATTTGGTTTAAATCTTAGCCTATTGGTTAAGACTAGGTGTTCTAGCCTAGTGGTTAAGACTAGGTGCTCTAGGACAGTAGGTTCTAGGTTCGAATCCTCCGTCCTCCTATATTGTAATCCAAAAAAATATGAACTCTATATACACTAAAAATATCGGGTTCGGGTAGCCAACCCGGTTTTATACCAAAAAAATATGAATTTTTGAGTTTTTAAATTAATTTTTGGTTCAGTTTCCGTTTTAAAAACTGGTTCGATTTCTTTTTTGCTTAGCCCTAGTAATTGTAACAATGACTAATACTAGTAAGTCGTAATTAGGTTTGTATCATTTAGACCGAAGACAAAAAAAAATTAGGTTTGGATCTTGCAAAACTCGTTCGACATCTCATGATATTTTTTTTTTACTTTGCACGGATCTTGCGAAACTCGTTCGACATCTCATGATATTTTTTTTTTACTTTGCACGGATCTTGCGAAACTCGTTCGACATCTCATGATATTTTTTTTACTTTGCATGAATTTTAATTTTGTTATTGTCGAAATTCCAGAATACCATTACGACTAAGGCATCTTCGTTAATAACTGACCTCTTTTTAAGTAGAGTAGCCAACTTTTGGTTGAAGCGGTCATTTCATTTCATAATACAGAGCTAACCAAACTTGAAACCTCTCTTCTTTCTTTCCGTCCAAGAACAAAAAAAAGAGACAAGTAAAAATGGCGATGGCGAGCATAACACGAAGAAAATCAATCCCATTAGCCAAAACTCTCCTCTACAATCCATCCCTCTCTTCCTTCTCCCGTCGTTTCTCCTCTGGATCCGATGATAACGACGTCGTCGTCGTCGGTGGCGGCCCAGGAGGTTACGTCGCCGCCATTAAAGCAGCTCAACTTGGACTCAAAACAACCTGTATCGAAAAGCGCGGTGCTCTCGGCGGTACTTGCCTCAATGTCGGATGCATCCCTTCTAAGGTTGTTTTCTCCAAATTTTCTAGTTTCATCGTGTTTTTCTTTGTTGTTGTTGTTGAATAATTTCGATTATTTCCGCTATTAAATTGAATTGTTGTTTGTGTGATTCTAGTTGTCGATTTTTGATTGGAAATCATGGAATAGTGACTGTGTTGATTGTTGATTGTTTGTTGGTCAACTCAATTACGGCGATCTGTTGATATTATGATTTTTGTTTTTATGCGCGCTTTACTGCTGATCGAATCCGTAATCGAGATCGAGACTTTTGATCGAGTAATTTGTCCGCTTTCGAGTGATGTTGATTCGTGTTTGTTTCTAGCTGCTCAATTCGATTTCTGTGTCGGAACACGAAATTTGTAGTTAGGAGCTAATTCATTATATTTACTTGCTATATACGAAAAAGTTTCATTTTAATGAATTCTTAGGGTAGCAAAAGTCGATCATCTTAATCACGAGGTTTGAAAAATAAGGTGAACTAGAGAAAATGTCAGAATATTTAAAACTGAAAATTTCATCGTCGACTGCCACTCATAGCCCCCTTTGTTCACGGCCACTATCAGATCACGTCCTCTTATGGGGAACCTAATTTCGGGTTCATCTGCCATTTGGTGAAGGCCCCAAACCACAAACTAATGCCGTTTCTGGTTTCTTGGGGAGATTCCCAAATCGTTATGTGGGAAGTAATATTGTTGGGAACCCATTGCTGGAGAGATTTAATGATGAGATGAGAAGGGTACACGAAAAAGTTAGTGGAAAGTAATTCGGACGAATGAGAAAATAAGAAATATGGGGAACTCAATCTTTGCGGATGCTCCAAAGTCCAAATTACTAAGCGCGATTTGTAATATGTGCTGATTGTTATGATTTTTGCGGTCTGAGATTTTTTCTGGCTGTCAAATTTGTACGTCTACACATTTGCTATTATCCTGAAGTGAATTGGATTACATTTGATCACTTGACATCAAGAACTAGCTGTAAGAAATTAGTTAATTTGTGTTTAAATGTTTCTATCCGGTTTGTGTTGCAATGTTTACCCATTACGGAGTATTTTCTTAACCACTTTTTCCAGAAAAAATGTTTAAAAACTGTCCATATGCTTTACTTGAAGTATTTAGCTTAGATAAATATTGGTTGTTCTTATATGAGATGAATGTACGGTGTTGAGAACCTCCATGATCCTTGTTATTTTCTTTCCATATTGATTTCTAGCTTGAGTTTAATGATAATGTACGGAGTATATTTGTTGCCTTGTGATTCAAGTGATTCATATGATTTGTGAGTTGTCCTTGTACGAATAGTAGCTAACTCTATATTGCAACAATCTTTAACTTTCTTTGTGCTTCATGCGGTAATACCTTTTTCCTTTCCAAGAGCATAGAGACTCTTGTGTAAGATATAAGGTTTTTATGGATACAAATAATGGAGGGAAAGGAAGGGGAGAGGGAACAGGGGAGAAGGGGAGGGGACGGAAAATCGAGACTGAAAGTTTCCATCCATCTATATCCTTTGTTGGAGGAAGGAAGTGAAGTGATCCAATTTCCCTTCCTTCCAAATCCCTTCTCCTGCAATTTGCAAACCAAACAAAGGATTTTGCCTCCCTCATGATCTTTTTCCTCTCTTTCCTCCCAAATCTCTCAATCCAAACAAAGAGATAAATTCTGTCTGCAGTTACCATGCTTACCTCCAATTTAAATTGTTCTATCATTTGTTCTAATTGTGTGGAGAATTTTAAGAAATGGAAAGAACCTGAAGTTATCTATAGAGTATTTCTTTTATTGCGCATTAAGAGCACCGTTCTGTCCTTATTGTGAATACCAAAGAAGTCGATATACATTTTGCTAACCATTTTTTTTGTTTTTTCAATTTTTTTTTTTGCTATATTTCTCAGGCACTTCTTCATTCTTCTCACATGTATCATGAAGCAAAGCATTCCTTTGCTAATCATGGTGTGAAGTGCTCATCGGTCGAGATTGATGTAGCAGCCATGATGGCCCAAAAAGACAATGCCGTGTCGAACCTGACCAGGGGTATTGAGGGTTTGTTCAAGAAGAACAAAGTAACCTATGTGAAGGGATATGGGAAAGTTACCTCTTCTTCTGAAGTCTCTGTGGATTCTCCTGAAGGAGGAAGCACTATTGTCAAAGGCAAACATATAATTGTTGCTACTGGCTCCGATGTTAAGTCTCTTCCTGGTATTGAAATTGATGAGAAGAGAATCGTTTCATCTACAGGAGCTTTGGCCCTAACAGAAATCCCCAAGAGATTAGTGGTGATTGGTGCCGGATACATCGGACTTGAAATGGGCTCTGTATGGGGAAGGCTGGGTTCCGAGGTTACTGTTGTTGAGTTTGGTCCCGATATTGTTCCTACCATGGATGGTGAAGTGCGCAAGCAGTTCCAACGTTCCCTTGAGAAGCAAGGCATGAAGTTCAAGCTGAAGACCAAGGTCCTCGCCGTTGACACATCTGGGGATACACTCAAGCTGACATTCGAGCCATCAGCGGGAGGTGAGCAGACCACCTTTGAAGCAGATGTTGTTCTTGTGTCAGCCGGTCGAGTCCCATTCACCGCAGGGCTTGGGCTCGATAAACTTGGTGTAGAAATGGATAAAATGGGCCGTATCCTGGTCAATGAGCGGTTTGCCTCTAACGTACCTGGAATCTATGCAATCGGGGACGTGATCCCAGGACCTATGTTGGCCCACAAGGCAGAGGAGGATGGAGTAGCCTGTGTCGAGTACATTGCAGGAAAGGTAGGACACGTGGACTACGACTTGGTTCCAGGAGTTGTATACACACACCCTGAGGTGGCGTCCATCGGGAAGACAGAGGAGCAGGTTAAGAGCCTTGGCGTGGAGTACAAGGTGGGGAAATTCCCGTTCATGGCAAACAGCAGAGCCAAGGCAATTGATAACGCAGAAGGCCTGGTGAAAATATTGGCAGAGAAGGAGAGCGACAGGATATTGGGAGTACACATCATGTCACCGAATGCAGGGGAGCTTATCCACGAGGCTGTATTGGCGTTGCAGTATGGGGCCTCTAGTGAGGATATCGCACGGACTTGCCATGCTCATCCTACTATGAGCGAGGCTGTGAAGGAAGCTGCAATGGCGACCTACGATAAGCCCATTCACATCTAATCTGATCCATCCTTTTACTTTTTTTTGTTTGATTGATTGATAGTGAGTATATGATTGATTCCTGAGATTTTGTTGCTTTACATTTTGGCGGATATCCAATACTTGGGCCAGTGTTAGATAAGCTCACGTTTTTGTTTTCCTTAATAATGAGAAATAGCAGATGGATTTCTGGGACGAACCGATGTTTTGTACACGTATTGTATCCGACATTTTGCAACTGGCTTGAGCGAGAACAAGTGTTTGGTTAGACAAATTTGCACATGTAATTTTATTTTCACCACACGTAAACAAGCTAGTAACAGGCGAATCAAACTAAAGGAAACATTATGATTAGACGATTTATTGATTTTATCATTAATAGGAAAACACCGAAACATAGTGAATTGCAGCGCTAGAATTTTACAGAATCGGAGTTCCGCAACAAAATTTCACGAAATTTCTAGCATAAGGGAACACTTAAAAATGTCCACAAAAATAATTTACCTTCCAGTTGTTCATCCAAAGCGTGGCTTGGAGTGGGAATGCCGCCCATTGAGTTTCTCTATTGCAATGACATTTAGCGTAGCTGTTAGTGAAACCATTGAAAGAACACATGTGTACAAATATACTTGGAATGATTTCTGTGTCAGAAATGTATGTAGATATTCCTTCGATTCCAGTTACATTCTAAACATGTGACAATGATATATATGCTGGTTAGATCAGAATGTTAGTAACCTTCCTAGTGAGCATCAGCAGGGTATTGTAGGTGTGAATCCCAGCATCTTGCAGCTTCCTCACATCGCCCGCAGTAAGTCCTTGATCAGTCATCACTTGCAACAATCAACCTGGGGTGATTGGTGAGTTTAGATAGATGACAAAACTAAACTATAGGTTATGTAGACAAATTGTTAATGCAATCAAGACTCTTGCAGCTTCTACTGTGCTATACTACCCAGAGAGTACGTATTACCAAAGATAAATAGGCGAGCTTGCTTCAGACACGACTTATTAAATGCTGAACTACTATTGGAAGAGTAGAATCTCGAAATTCCATATACGAGAGATGTAGCAAGATATACGAGTAGAATCTCAAAATTCCATATACGAGTAGAATCTCGAAATTCCATATACAAGATAAATAGGTGAGCTTGCTTCAGACACGACTTATTAAATGCTGAACTACTTAGAATCTCGAAATTCCATAATCGAGGCCTATACAGAGCTATATTCTTATCTAGCAACTCGAGCGAGGCCATTTTGTCTACAACATAAGTGGCATCCTCTAAATAATTGTTGCTGTAGGTTTCTGTGCATAATTTTAGAATTAGATAAGATCTTCAAAAAAAAAAAAATCCCTTCTGCTGCTCATTATGACAGTAAAATCTTGGATGTGATATGTCTGTTACTTATTTATCATTCGTGCTCTAATTTATATTTGTCGTATGTAGTATGTTAGGCAGATTTTCGAAGGATGTCCTGACCTCCTGCAGAAGCAACAGTTTTGATTTCGTTATGCAACATCCTTGCTCGTCGTGTAAGCTTTGATTTCGTTATTGATTTATTATTTATATGCAAGACAGTCGTTTTACTCATTACTGATGCTTGTTTTATTCGTGAGGGTAATACGTAGTGTCATGCTGTTCCTTGTTCTGCCTTGGGATATTCTGTCGTCATCTAAATCTTAACTGTCTTCTAGTATCACTTTGTAACGTGCAGTTTGTTTTTGGTTTAGGGTGTAGCCGCTGAACTCGATGATAATATGATTTTGGATGATGATGAGAGAGCAGAAACAGGACATTATTAACAACGCTTGATGATGAAGTCATGGAAGCAAAGTCCCCTGAGGATATTTACAGGTGATCTTCTATTTATGCATATTTTTCAACCAGTGACAGGCTATTCCCTTTTTGGCAAGGTGTTCTTTGATTTTCGATGACTGTATGTAAATCATTGTTTCCATGTGGTTCATATTATCCTACCCCGGTTTTTTGTCCCCTCCCTAACTTCAGCTTAAGCCAATCGTAATTTACTTGTATATATGGGTAAGTGTACAATGATTTGTTTTAATGCTGATATGTGCGAAATTTGACTCAACGGTACCAGGTTTGCTGTATAATGGGGAACCTTGATATTCTTTATTGCTTGTTTTGTCTTTCTTATTGTTTGTCTGGTGTGTGTTGCTTGATTATCTAGGCTCATTTGGTTGATGGTCGAGTTAGTGCTGGTGCAATGATTGATTCTGCAACGCAAAATTTGGCTGCTACTTTTGTGAACGCTTTTGTAAATGCCGGTTTTGGACAGGTATCATATTGTTCACGGTCTTGAGATTGAATGCTCTATGAACTACACATGGTAGGTGAAGTCATGGTCTGACATTGTTTGGTTCACTTTACAGGATAAGCTAATGACTGGCTCAGATGAGGTGTTAAGCGACAACGATTGTGATCCAGTAAGTGTTAAGAAGAAGAAAGTTTAGGTAATATTTGGTGTTTTTGAGGCCTTGTCGAACTATTTGAGCTTACTGTTTTTTCTTACAGGCTCCGGCCCTTTTGGGTGACTGTTGATAAAGAAGATACAGCCATGCATTAGGATTGGTGCCATCATGGGTCTGGAGATAGCTTATGCAAATACGCAGTACGAACAGGTATTTCTTCCTAGATGCTCATTTTGACGTGTATGATTCTGGATGACATATATGTTACTGTATGTTCTTAAGAGAAAATTTGGAGTTGAATGTAAATAAACCACGTTTGAGCCATCATGTTGCTGACTCTAGAACTGATTCTTACACAGCTAGCTCCGTTCTTTAGTTTCACAACATTTTTAGTAAATCCTGATCCTTGAAATGTTTGAAAGATTCCCAGGGAAGTTGGTAGTCCAGAATTTGTACGTTATCCCCCATTCTCGAGGAAAATGAATGTGTAGAAAAGAAAGTGAGGTCACAAACAATAACAACCATAAAATATGTATATTGAAAAGGAAAGTGAATATTTTAGTGAATTTTCGAAAATGTGGAACATCTTAGCGAATGACAAAGAGAGGGAGTATTTGATATCCGATAAATTTGTTACTCCGTGATATTCTTTTCAGGCAATTGGTGAATGACTCAAAATAGTCAAATTTTGTCTTTGGTAACATCGAGGGCAAACACTTTAATTAATTCTAAACTTGATACTCCGTACATTATTAGTGTTTTTTTCCCTCGAATTATTTTTACTTGGTGTCTTGTTTTTAATGTTCTATTCTGAAAAATCTCTCAAATTGCATGTTTATTTGTCCGTTTAACAAGAGAGACAAACAGGGGTATCTGTATTTGTGTTGGATGAGCTTGTTTAAAATACATATTGAAGCATGCAATATCTATCTTGTGAGTAAGTGTCAAATAATTGGTGTGGGTTCAAATAATATCAATTGGTTAGAAAATACAAGCTCAAAAGTAACACGATTTGTCTTTATCTACCCAAATGTGTATTATAGAATGAAGTGTAGAATTTGTTTTGACTTATTCTAACACGTCTCTCAATTGAATTCCAAATGATCTTTGTATTACATCGAGACATTGTATTTCGATTATGTTCAATATGAATATAGATCCATTTTATTCCGGTACGAAAAAAGTTGAAAAAGCGTGGATAATAACTTTCGAAATCGGTCATTTTTACTATTTTCGATAGAGGTGAAAGTTGCTCTAAAGGGCGAATACTTTTCGACGAAAACTTGGCGACGGAAATTGAATGCATAATATTCATTCTTAGAACGCTTTGACGTGATATAAAGTAGAGTATAGAACTTGTTTCGACTGTTTTTGACACATCTCAAAAGATAATATTATGGTGTTAAAAAGTCTCCATTGAAATCCAAATGACTTATATTACAACATGTATTATATTTGGTGTGAGGTTTATTTAGCGTGAATATAGATTCATTTTATTCCGGTAATAAAAAGGCCGGAAAAATGTGCATATAACCTTCAAAATTGGTCGTTTTTAGTTATTTTCGATATCGGTGAAAATTGTTCTAAAGACGATATAAAATTGATTATAAAACTTGTGTTTGACTGATTTTGGCACCTCTCAAAAAACAATATCATTACGTTTAAAAGTCTCTTAAAATAAAAATGCTTTTCATATTACACCAAGGCATTATATTTGGTGTGGAGTTAGTGCAAATATAAACTTATTTTATTCCGATACCTAAAAGACCGAATAAACGTGCATAATAATTTTGGGTTTCCGATTCAATGTACTCGATTAGGTAAAAATGATTGTGAAAAATTATTAGCCCGTATTATATCGAGAATATCGAGTATTGGTGCCCGAAAGCTGTCTTATGCGGGAAGGCTAACTTTGGTGCAGTCTGTATTGTCTCAGCTGCATAATTATTGGGCCTTGGTTTTTGTCATTCCGAAATATGTGATGGGGCGAATTAATACTCTATGTCGTAATTTCTTGTGGGGTGGTGGTGTGGAAGGTAATAATCGAGCGTTAGTGAGTTGGGAAAAAATTTGCTGTCCGAAGGAGGAAGGAGGATTGGGTATTAGGGACTTATACTGCTGGAATCAGGCTGCTGTTGCCAAATTAGCTTCGTGGGTGTTTGACCAGCCGGATCGACTATGGGTCCGGTGGGTGAACTGCATTTACTTGAAGGGCCGTGCCTGGGGTGACTATCAGCCTAATACTGACGTTACCTGGGCATGGCGGAAGATTTGTCAGGCGAAGGAAAATATTAAGAGTAAATATGTTAATGGTCTATGGCATGGCTCGCATACTTGTTATGCGATTTCTAAAGGCTACGAGGATCTTCGGACGCATAATCCGAGGGTGCCTTGGGCTAGGCTTGTGTGGAGTGGTTGGAGTTTCCCTAAGCATAGTTTCATCTCTTGGCTTATGTTTAGGAAGGCTCTGACCACTAGGACGAAGTTACTGAGGTTTGGAATTGCTGATTCAGACCTATGTTATTTGTGTGAAGAACATGCAGCGAGTGGTGGCGTTATTGGGAGAATGGGTGAACAAAAGAATTTCGTGTACTAATGCTTTATCGTGGGCATGTAACATGAGAGGAACGAAATTGCAGTGCAACATCGTCCGAGCTATGTTCAATGCCATGGTCTACTATGTTTGGCGACAACGGAACTTATGCAGAATTGATAGTGTTGTGCAAAGACCGCATAATATTGTTAATTTAATTAAGTTGGATGTTCGGAATAGAATAACGTGTAAGCTGAAATATCCGTTACGGGATAAAGATGCTAGATGGCTGCAAAAATTGCTGTAGTCATTCCCTTGTAAATTGACCACATATTGATTAATACATACTTACCCTTTACCAAAAAAAAAAAAAAACCTTCTAAATCGGTAGTTCTTTTTAGCAATTTTCAAGTTTACGGTGTGCCGATATTGTTACATAGGTCCGTGTTTACGGTTCTTATAATATGGGGTAAAAAATTTGATTTTCACGCACGGTAAACAAGCTAGTAATAAAAAATAGAATTGAACAAGAAATAGGAGTAAGATGGGGTGGCCTAAACCTAATTTTGGTTGGAAGTAATAGGCGTTGGCCAATATGAAACATGGAGTTCCTTCGAACCCAAAAGCTGATGAGCAAGACCTTGTTTCACAAGCTTACAAGTTCGTAGCATTGTATTGCATTCAATCAATTGGTAGTTGTACTCCTCATCATCATCATCATCGCCTTTGGGCAAACACTCCATCACATATACCAAGTTTTCTATATTGGGATGTATATTTAGCAGAGTGTAGTGGTGATCAGAACCACCCCATGGAGCTAATATCGACTCCTCCGTGACTTTGATGTGTCTGATGAGGAGCTCCGTAAGCTTATCACCTTCCGATGTACCATCCTCGAAATTTACAACACGCTTATAAATAGGTCTTCTAGGTAACCCGCTAAACGGACGAACATCTGGAGAGAGGAACAACCTTAATAACCTTGGATAATTATCATTTACGCTAAACAAATTTCCATCGCTTTCTAGCAAACTTCCCCTTGATTTGGGTAATGCCAGTCCCATAGCTCTCAAAGTCGTCGTCGTGCCATGAGGAGTAACATCAAAAGGATTGAATGCGCCAAAATATCGTTCAGAGCCCATGCAAACCATTCCCTTGCAAACCACGGCGGATAACGATGGCATGCTAGATCCCTCCTCCTGCGGTCGGATGGGGATTTCAACATCTATCTTTTTCCATTCACTCGTCTCCGATAAGTAAATATCCAAGTTGATATTTCTAATAAGTGGCTGTCCTCCAACTCCGGCTGACGGATGAGGAGGCATGGGCGGAACCACAATGACTCTAAAACCACACCCGTCTTTATCATGACCCACCAAACCAGCCCACTTAAACAGATATCCTCTGTGGGTTTGCGAGGGAGGCAGAGCAATCCATTGCTTGGTTAGCGGATTGCAAACGATGAACACACCCTTTGCTTGATGATTGAAACTGAAGCACAAAACCAAATCTTGGAAAGTATGGAGTACTTCGAGTGGACGATTAGGAAAAAAATTTAGGGAAAGGATGTAATTCTGAAGCAGAGGCTTGTAGGTTAAAAACAATGATAGTAATGTCCATGTCTGTTTTCTGTGCATGGAAAAGCCTTTGGCCACGAAAAAGGGGTCGGAGATTAATGCATACCAACGCTTGGATACGGTTTTGCAGCGGACGGCAGTTCGGTAACATGACAGCCTGCATAAGATCTCAATCAAAACCTCATCTGTCAAATAATAATCCTCCATTGATGTTTTTCTGTGCCTTTTCTTAACTTCGTCTTTTCCCAGAGCATTCATCCTGAAAAGTGATACTGACAAGCTAGGTGGTCTCTCAAGAATTTATGGGGAGACCAGACCGTCCACAAGAATAGCAGTCTCCTAATATGCTCCAGATTCTAATAAGGAAAAATATACTCCATAAATCAAAGCAAGCAATAAATTTCTAATATTATTATCTCGTGTTATAATTAATTAATTCCAGCAAATTAGCAATAATAATATTCCTAAAATAATTTTGCATCATCTAGATTGGCAAATAATCTTTTAAAATATTTTCCTTGATATTCGGGTCGGGTCGTAACGAGCCCATATATCTTTCGGTGGGGTCGTATCAAGTCAGTTGATCTGGCGAGTCATGTCGGGTTTGGGTCAGATCATCATTGGGTCGTATCAAGGTTCGATCCCTAACCATTTGGGCTGCAAGTCTGGGTCTTTACCACCAATCAACTGTAACTAAAATGATTCAAGTATAACTTAAATTTTATTTCTCCTGAAGTTAACTTGGGCTATAGCCCATACTGCCTTACCCTCTATCCGCCCCTGGAGGTAGGTTATAAGCAAGATCTTTGGCTGATAGAGGATTTTCTTTTCATTCAAAACAAAATCAAGGGACAAAGAAGTCATTTCAACTTTTCTGTCAAAATTTTTATCTCTAGACAAATTGGGATTGAAAAATGAAACTTTTGTCCAATTTAATCAAAAGTCCAATTGTATATTGTGCACCATAGAGTAACCAAAACATTTACGGGGTATTATCTATCAATCTACCGATTATCAACATTGAAAAAAAAGTTGTAACATAAAGGAAACAAAAAATATCATATATCAAATGGGGGAGGAGTCAGGTAATACGTTGAATAGAATACGGGTAAGGTCAAATACATGGCACGTGTCGAATTTAGGGATGTCAATTTCACCCGAACCTTCTTCATATCCATCCATCCGATTTAAACGAATGGACGAAAACCTGAAGTTAATGGATGATGGATGGATGGCGGATAGAGCTGTCAAAAACTGACCCGACCCAAAACCGCCCGAAAAAAAACCCAAAAAAACCCGCCCGAAAATGACCGAAACCCGAAAGAGACCCGACCCGATAATAACCTGAATATATTGGGTCAAAACCCGCCCGAACCCGTTACCCGTCCGAAAATAGATAAATTAAAAAATTTTGCTTTTATAAACTGAAGTTTCTCAAAAACAGTAAGAAATATTTTTTTATTTTCAAAATTTTAAGAAATAATATTGTTATATATCTTTAAAATCATATTTTTATCACATGATTATTATATATAATGAGAAAAAAAAATCAAAAATCGAGTCAAAGTTCGTCACATATATTCGTACCTCTTATAGAAATAAAATATCAACGTATATTAAAAAATATATTAAATAAAACATACCAATATTTTATATTAAATGAGATGATTAAGAAAATTAAGAATAAAAGTGTATTTATGATAAAAAAGTGAAGAAAATTAATGTTTTTAAAGTGCGTTAATAACCCGTATTTGACCCGAAATCCGACCCGAAATCCGTATAAACCCGACCCGTATAAAACCCGTATTTTTCAAACCCGAAATACACCCGACCCGTATTTTACCCGAACCCGACCGCCCGACCCGTCACGGATGATGCTAAATCCACCCGTTATCCATCCGTCACCCGATATTCTTTGTATTTTGCTAAAAAAATATAAACATTTATATAAACGTTAGGATAACTAATACGAAGTAATGATTGTTATACTTTTTATAATATCAAAATAATGATTAAGTTACAAAATTTATTAAGAACTCTTAATATAATACAAGTTGACCTTATAATTTTTTGGTGATTAATTAAAATTTAATACTTTTTTCGAGCTTTAAAGATAATTTAGTCGTAATCCGTTTATCACCTGATCCATCTGTTTCATCCGTGGATGATGGATGGATGGATGACGGATGATGTATTTGATGTAATGGATAGATGCGGGTGAAGCTTCATCCGACCCGAAACCGATCCATTGACATCCCTAGTCGAGTTAAAGTTAGAATACTAATCTGAAAGGACTGGAAAACATCACTACATCGATTGATCGCTTTCCTAATAGAACCATTCGACCCTTATTTCAGTGCAGAGTTACCGAATTTTCTACCGAGATAAGATGATTTTTGTTCCTCTGAATTTGCACAGTAATTAGACAGAGATGTAAATACGAAGTATTTTTGTGTAGATTTTGCTTCTGTTTTCGAATTAATCAATCCTCTATTATATAGGGTTTGAAGGGACAGTGAGTTTTCAAAGAGTGGTGAATCTTCCGAAATTCCCACCAGAATCTGTTTAAACAGATTTAGTGTCAAAAATTTGCCAGAGGGTACCGTATCAAACCCACCCAAATGATGATTTGGAGGTTCCTAAAGAACTTCGTTCACTAATTCCCAAAGAATTGATGAGAAACCCGGTAGCTTTGGCTATTGTCATGGTAACTTATTCTAGTCTTTCTTCTCCTTTAATTTGATGGATATGATTACTAATATTTGAATCTGAATTTGTGTTTGTATCTTGTTAAGATATGAAATGTCAAATATCTTGCTTTCTTAATTTTGGTTGTTTTCCTTGAATTTGTTGGATTTTTTTTTTCAAATAGTTCATTTCAATTTTTTGTTGTAATGTTATGGATGTTCGAGTTATTAGTGAATAGTGATGATACCTTACTGGTTTACTCCCTACGATTTTATATGTTTATCCCGTTTCAATATAATATTACTCACATGTATAAGGAAATGAGGTAATTTCATATAGGGTGTATTTTGGTAATCTCACATGTATTAAAGAAAATAAGGTAATTTTATTGAAATGTCAATTATTTTCATTACAAACTAGCCAACTTTGAAAAAAAATTGTGACAAAAATTGTGACAAAAGTATTTAATATTTGAAATTTATATAATAACAGCGAACATAAATATCAAGAAAATCACGCGACTAAACAACAACCATTTCTAGTTCACCAGAAATTTCAGAACAGAAGTGAGGGATGAGAGAGTATGAACAATATGCTTATTGATAGCTGCAAAAATGACCTCGTTTACGATTCATAGAAACTTGAGTGCGTACATTATCACCATTGTAGAAAGATAACAACAGTAGATTTCTGGTAGCATTGGCGAGAATTTAAGCGGGAATTTGTTTGTGTAAGAGACAGAGGGGGAGATATTTGATGAGAAAAAGTGAAAAGTGAAATTCTGAGCTGAAGAATGATTTTTTTTAGGTGGGGTCTTATAGAGTTTGGTCAGTTGGTTAGTGAATAGTAATGCCATATTAGTTTCATTAAAGGCAGATTTCTGGAAATTTTTCCAATTTCATTTACATCCTCATTCTCACATTTATTTTTACCAAATGAAATACGCTAATGGAGTAGTCACTTGTAATATTAAGATAAAACAAGATACGTAAAAGAGGTAGTAGATGACTCTTTTGGTCGCAGGGTTTAGTCGGGTAAATATAATAAATATGGTTAGACAAAACAAAATTAAATTGAATAGTTAATTTTGTTAAGACTAGGTTAGTTCTCGCAAGACTAGAACGCAATAATATACGGACCACCACATAGTACTTAGGTTCGATATGAAAAAAGAGGGCATTGATACGCTAATGGAGTAGTCACTTGTACTTAGGTTCACACAAAATAAAATGTTTCTGTGCATTATGAGAGTCATTTGGTCTTCTATAGATACATTTAAAAGTGATAAAATTGCGTTTTACGACGTTACGGAAGTAGTCGAAATATTTGCGTTTTAGAATGATTTTCACAACTCCCAAAAATAGTCGAAACAAGTTCTATACTCCATTTTATTTCGCGTCAAAATATTCAAACAATCATTATTATTCATTATGTCCCTATTGAAAAGTTTTCGTTGAAAAATATTCGCGTTTTAGAATGATTTTCACATCTTCCGAAAATTGCCGAAAACGACCAATTTTGAAGGTTTTTTTTGGTAAAGGGTAAGTATAAATATATAATGTGTAACCAATTTACAAGGCAAATGACTACATCAAATTATGTAGCCATCTAGCGTCTTTATCAAGAATGGGGTATTTAATTTTACACATTATTCTAATTTTGACATCCATCTTTATCAATCTAACCATACTTTGTGGCTGTTGTACTGCTCCTTCAATTCTGCATACATTCCTCTGTCTCCAAATATGATAAATCGCTGCATTGATCATTGCTCGAAGAATGTTACACTGAATCTTCGACCCTCTCATTTTACTAGCCCACTCGAGGCCCCTGTTACCCGGGATACTCTTCTTCACCCGTTCGCTCAATAGCCCTATCACACGAGAACTCCAAGAACATCTGAAGAATAGGTGCTCTATGCTTTCCTCCTCCAATTCACAAAGATAGCAAAGGTCAGAGTCTGCCACCCAATCCTCAAAAGTTTCTTTCTCGTGTTTAAAGTACCCCTAAACACTAGCCACAAGATGAAGCTATGTTTCGGGACACTCCAAGTACTCCACACAAGACGCGACCACACGACCTTCAAGCTATGAGACCGGAGTTCATGATAGGCCCTCGCGATCGAGTACTGAGTACACGATCCATGCCACAAACCATTCTCATACATACCTTTGATCTTCTCTTTTGCGTGACATATCTTCCTCCAAGCCCATGTGACATCACCATGGGGCTGATAATCACGCCAAGCCGAACCCTTCAAGTACACGACATTGACCCATCGAACCCATAAACGATCCGACGGTCAAACACCCACGAAGCCAATTTAGCCACAGCTGCCTCATTCCAAACTGTCAAATCCCTAAGTCCCAATCCACCCTCCTCCTTAGGACAACATATCTTCTTCCAACTCACTAGTGCCCGGTTAGTGCCTTCCACACCGCCATCCCAAACAAAATTACGACATAAAGAGCCAATTCGAGCCATAATAAATTTCGGGATGATAAAAACCATAGCCCAATAATTATCCACGATTTTTGAAGGTTATTATCCACGATTCTTTTGGTCTTTTAGATCCCGGAAGAAAATGGATTTATATTCTCGCTAAATAAACTTCACACAAAATAAAATGTCTCGGTGAATTATGAGAGTCATTTGGTCTTCTATAGATATATTAAAAAGCGATAAGATTATGTTTTACGACGTTTCAGAAGTAGTCGAAACAAGTTCTATACTCCATTTTATATCGCGGCAGAAGGTTTAAACAATCATTATTATTCATTATGTTAAAAAATTGCCAAAAGTTTTCGTTAAAAATATTCGCGTTTTAGAATGATTTTCACATCTTCCGAAAATTGCCGAAAACGACCCATTTTGAAGGTTATTATCCACGTGTTTTGGTCTTTTGGGTCCCGGAACAAAATGGGTTTATATTCTCACTAAATAAATATCACACAAAATAAAATGTCTCGGTGCATTATGAGAGTCATTTGATCTTCTATAGATACATTTAAAAGCGATAAAATTGCATTTTACGACGTTTCGGAAGTATTCGAAACAAGTTCTATACTCTATTCTATTTCGCGTCAGAAGGTTCAAACAATCATTATTATTCATTATGTTCCTATTGAAAAGTATTTGTTAAAAAATATTCGCGTTTTAGAATGAATTTCACAACTCCCAAAAATAGCTGAAAACGATCAATTTTGAAGGTTATTATCCACGATTTTTTTGGTCTTTTGGGTTCCGGAAGAAAATAGATTTATATTCTCGCTAAGTAAACTTCACAATAAATAAAATGTCTCGGTGCATTAAAAGGGTCATTTGGTCTTCTATAAATACATTTAAAAGCGATAAAATTGCATTTTACGACATTTCGGAAGTAGTCAAAACATGTTTTATACTCCATTTTATATCGCGTAAGAAGGTTCAAACAAACACTATTATTCATTATGTTTCAATTGAAAAGTTTTCATTAAAAAATATTCGCATTTTAGAATGATTTTCACATCTTCCGAAAATTGCCAAAAACTACCAATTTTGAAAGTTTTTTTTTTTTTTTTTTTTGATGAAGGGTAAGTATATATATATAAAGAATGTGTAACCAATTACAAAAAAACACCAAATGATTACATCAATGTATGCAACCATCTAGCGTCTTTAGGAGGAATAAGATATTTAATCTTACACATTACTCTATTTGTGACATCCTTCTTTATCATATTAGCCGTGACTCGTGGCAAAGGCACCGAACCTTCTAATCGACAAACGTTTCGTTACCTCCATATATGGTAAATTGCTGCATTAATCATAGCCCGAATTATATTGCACTGAAGCCTCGATCCTCTAGCATGTCTCGCCCATAGCAAACCTCCATTCTTCGGGATTCTCCTCGACACCCAATCACCTAGAATGCCCATCACTCTCGTGCTCCAATCGCAACCAAAAAACAAGTGATTTATGCTCTCCGGTTGCTCCTCGCACAAAAAACAGCGGTCCGAGTCCGCAACTCCCCACCTTTCCAGTTTCAGTCTCGTATTCAAAGCCTCCCGAAACACCAGCCAAGAAATGACATGTTTTCTTGGTTGTTTGGGTCCCAAAATAAGATGGGTTCTTATTCGCGCCGAAGAAACGCCAAACCAAATCAAATGTCCTTGGGGATTATGAGGTTCATTGATAAGGCTAAAGTCGTATCACCTATATCAAAATAATCCTAACGAACAACTAACAGGTAGCTAGTAGTAAATAAGGGTCGAATTCACAGAGAGACGGACGATTACCGCTAATTATCTATAAGTCAATTCTAAACTATTCTAATTTCGGTTTATTTGATTTGAATTTTATCTAAACTAATGCGATAATGTAAATTAATCGAGGTTCTAACAATATTAAAAGGATCTAAGGTCTTACGGTTCACTATGTAATTAAATTGGGTAAAGTTAATCAATCATTCAATCAATCAATCACAGTTATTTAGGGCAAAGACACGACATTTCGGATCTTATGTCAACCTTAGGATAGATTCTGACGGGCTCTCGCAACTTACCAGATTATCCTACCCACTTACTTGTAAGTCTACCCTTACCAGGCTTTCGAACTTAGGTTCGGGTTCTAAACATTCAACTAGTTCAACGTCTCAAACTAATCAAACAATGATACAAAACAAGTAGTAAGGCAATAACATATGAATGATCAATCAAATAAAAAATTAAACTAACATCCCCAATTCAATTGACATAGATCCCCTTCAATTCTAGATGAATAATTTAGCTACTCATGACGAAAGATAAAACAACAAAATAATTAAGCATGATAGAAATCAATATGAAAATAAAGGAAAAGGGAAAAATACCGATTACGAAGAACTGAAGGATTGAATAATAATTAAAAGCTAAAAAGTACCGCTACAAGGAGTTGCAAAGAACAATCCGAACTGAGGCAATATTTCCGGACGGAATCATCTCCAAAGATCTCGGTTGAGGTGGCGAGTTTGGCTAGGTAACATAATGGAAATGTCGTCGAATTTGACTCCTTCTTTGGGGAATGAGTCCCGGAATTGTCAAGTTATCCATAACTCCTTAGTCCTTGCAGAATTTCGATGCTAATAATAAAACTAAACTAAAGTTCTGAATGAGAAAAAGTGTCATTAAACCTAACCCCATTAAGGGTATTTATACTTATTACAATGGGTCTAATTAGGAAATAGGACATAGTTTAATAAAATAATCCCGTGGGGCTTTAATTAAGGTAGAATACATATTCTTCAAAAGATTAGAAAAGTCCCTCTGACGCGTCGCGAACCGCATGGAACAAAATCATACCGACCGGTTCACAAACGAACTGACCAGTTCACAAACGAACTGACCAGTTCAGAAACGAACTGACCAGTTCAGAAACGAACCGATCAGTTCAACATTAAACCGACCGGTTCGGCCTTCGTTGCCGTCTTGCTATCTTGTTTCTCTTATTATCTTCACTTATAGCTCTTAACTCCGTCTTTTGCTATGTTTTCTGTCAAAACATAAACGAAATACCCGGCATAACAAACTACGGATAAAAGCTACCAAATCTATTCTTAAGACATGCGAAATTGGTGAGAACGGAGGATAAAATGAGAATAAATATGCATATGAACTGCGTTCATCAGTCATTTGGTCTTCTATAGATACATTTAAAAGCGATAAAATTCCGTTTTATGACGTTTCGGAAGTAGTTGAAACAAGTTCTATACTCCATTTTATATCGCGTCAGAAGGTTCAAACAATCATTATTATTCATTATGTTCCTATTGAAAAGTTTTTGTCAAAAAATATTCGCGTTTTAGAATGATTTTCACATCTTTCAAAAATTTCTGAAAACGACCAATTTTGAAGGTTATTATCCACAAATTTGTTGGTCTTTTGGGTACCGAAAAAAAATGGATTTATATTCTCGCTAAATAAACTTCACACAAAATAAAATGTCTCGGTGCATTATGAGAGTAATTTATTCTTCTATAGATATATTTAAAGCCATTTTATACCGCGGCAGAAGGTTCAGACAATCATTATTATTCATTATGTGTTTTTTGGTAAAGGGTATATATATATATATATATATATATATATAGAGGTAGGTTCAAATAAGGTCCACAATTTTTTTAAGTCTATATTGAAGTTACAGATGACATACGCTAAAGTTGCATTTGTATATATATCAATTTTGAACAAATGTAACTTTAGCATATGTCATCTGTAACTTCAATATAGACTTAAAAAAATTGTGGACCTTATTTGAACCTACCTCTATATATATATATATATATATATATATATATATATATATATATATATATATATATATATATATATATATATATATATATATATATATATATATATATGAGAAGATTATTCACTATGTTCTATTGAAAAGTTTTCGTTAAAAAATATTCGCGTTTTAGAATGATTTTCACATCTCCCGATAATAGCCGAAAACGACCAATTTTGAATGTTATTATCCATGTTTTTTGGTCTTTTGGGTCCTGGAATAAAATGAGTTTATATTCTCGCAAATGAAACTTCACACTAAATAAAATGCCGCGGTGCATTATGAGGGTCGTTTGGTTTTCGATAGATACATTTAAAAGCTATAAAATTGCGTTTTACGACGTTTTGGAAGTAGTCGAAACAAGTTCAATAGTCCATTTTATATCACGTTAGAAGGTTCAAACAATCATTATTATTATTATTATTCATTATGTTCCTATTGAAAAATTTTCGTTAAAAAATATTCGCGTTTTAGAATGATTTTCACGTCTCCCGAAAATAGCCGAAAACGACCAATTTTGAAGGTTATTATCCACATTTTTTTGGTTTTTTGGGTCCCGGAATAAAATGGGTTTATATTCTCGCTAAATAAAATTTACACAAAATAAAATATCTCGGTGCATTATGAGAGTCATTTGGTCTTCTATAGATATTTAAAAGCGATAAGATTATGTTTTACGACATTTCTGAAGTAGTCGAAACAAGTTCTATATTCCATTTTATTTCCCGTCAGAATGTTCAAACAATCATTATTATTCATTATGTTCCTATTGAAAAGTTTTCGTTAAAAAATATTCGCGTTTTAGAATGATTTTTCACATCTCCCGAAAATAGCGGAAAATGACTAATTTAGAATGTTTTTTTTTGGTAAAAGGTAAGTATATATATAAGAATTACTGTACAAATCTCTGACTACATCAGCTTATGTAGCCATCTAGCGTCTTTAGCGTTTAACGGATATTTGATCTTACACATAATTCTATTCTTAACATCATTTTTGATTAGTTTAACAATACTCGCTGGATGTTGTAACTTTCCTTCGATTCTGCAAGTATTCCGACTCCTCCAAATATGATAGAATGCAGCATTAATCATAGCTCTCAAGACATTACACTGCAGTTTCGATCCGCGCAACTTACACGCCCATTTAAGTCCGTCACTCCTCGGTAATGCTTTCGAAACCCAGCCACCAAGCAACTCCATCACCCGAGAACTCCACTCACAACCAAACATCATGTGCTCAAGATTCTCCTCCTCCAACTCGCATAAATAGCATCGATCAGAGCTCGATACACCAACTCTAGCCAATTTTTTCCTAGTGTTCAAAGCCCCCCTAAACACTAGCCACGAAATGAAGCTATGTCTCGGGACACTCCAACCACTCCAAACGAGTCTAGCCCAATCCACCTTCGGTTTCACAGCCCTCATCTCGTGATAAGCAGTAGAAATCGAATATCGATTAAGAGACCCATGCCATCGACCATCCTCGAACATATTTTTAATTTTCTCCTTTACCTGACAAATTTTCCTCCAAGCCCAAGTAGCATCCGTATTCGGTTTATAGTCACGCCAAATACACCCTTTCAGATAAATGCTATTCACCCATCGGACCCAAAGACGATCTGGCTGATCAAACACCCACGAGGCCAATTTAGCCACTGCAACCTCATTCCAAATGTTCAAGTCTCTGATACCCAATCCTCCTTCATTCTTCGGACAACACAAATTCTCCCAACTCACTAGGGCTCGATTAGTTCCTTCCACACCCCCTTCCCAGAGAAAGTTACGGCATATAGAGCTAATACGAGTCAAAACATATTTCGGTATAATGAACACCATAGCCCAATAATTGTGCAACTGAGAAAGCACAGATTGAACCAGAGTCAGTCGACCTGCATAAGACAATTTGTGCGCACCAATGCTAGAAATTCTCGCAATAATGCGAGAAACCAAAATGCCACATTCACTTTTCCCCAATCGAGTACTCTGAATAGGGAATCCAAGGTAACGAAAAGGGAAAGTACCTTCAATGCAGCCTGAGAACTGGAGTATCTCAGCCTTCCTGTCATCATCAACCCCCGCAAAGTACGCATGAGATTTACCCACACTAATACTAAGCCCCGAGGCTCTACTAAACATAGCAAAAGCCTGCCACAGGAATTCCATCGATTCCTTCTCCCCTTTACAAAAGAGAAGGAGATCGTCAGCAAACAGCAAATGAGTCAGCTTCATTGTACCACACTTCGGATGATACTTGAAATTTCTATCCAACCCTCCGTGTGTCATAATTCTGGAAAAGTATTCCATACAGATTGTGAATAACAATGGAGAAATAGGATCCCCTTGACTCAGCCCCCTTTTACCATGGAAAAATCCAAAATTATCACCATTAGCACACAGCGAATAAGAGACGGTCTCAATACATTCCATGATCAAACTGCGAAAATGATCTGGGAAATTGAGCGCCTTGAGCATCTGATCCACAAAGCACCACTCAACCGAGTCATATGCCTTATGAATGTCTACCTTGAATAAGCACCGAGGAGAAATTCTCCCCCTCTTATACAGCCTAACAAGGTCCTGGCATATCAACACATTCTCAACTATACTCCTTCCTTCAATAAATCCTCCTTGAGTAGGAGAAATTATATCAGGTAAGACCTTAGAAAGTCTCGAGCACAATATCTTTGCAATACATTTATAGATCACATTACAACAGGCAATCGGTCTAAATTCCTTCACAGATTGAGGCCTTTTCACTTTGGGAATCAAGACAATATTAGCATAGTTCAGTTGTTTTAGCAACTTACCTGAGACAAAAAAATCTTGAATAGCATTAACAATGTCCGCACCCACAATATCCAAAGCATCAATAAAGAACTGACTCGAGAAACCATCCGGTCCCGGCGATTTATCATGCGGAATACTCTTCAAAGCTAATTTAATTTCTTCTGGAGTAACACTTTTCTCCAAGATCAAATGATGGTCTGAAGTGCAAGTATTACCCCGTCTAATCAAATTCATATTCACCGGTTCGACCTCCCTTGTTTCACCAAGTAAGCCCCTGTAAAATCTCAGGAATGCGGCCTCGATGTCTTCCTTAGTCTCACACGGACGATCATCTGCATCAACCAGCTTAACAATCGCATTTTGTGACCTTCGACCTCGTAAGAGTCCATGAAAATATGCCGAATTCATATCCCCATCTCTTACCCACTTTTGTTTAGCTTTTTGACTCCAATAACTCGCCCTAGCTTCCTGTAAACGACGGACAGTAGAATTCATAGCAGCCTCTTCCGACAGCAACGTAGCATTCCTGTCCATCCGAATAGCAGTTTGCAATTGGACCAGTTTCACTTCAGCCTGCGCACAACGAGATTCTATATCCGAGAAACCCGCTGTATTCGGGAGCTTCAGAGGTCGCTTAAGCCCTCGTAACTTCGTCACGACCTGAAACATCAACGTCCCCCGAATATTCCCATCCCACTCGGCAGCCACACAAGACTTGAAGTTAGGATCCATACTCCACATGTTCATATACTTAAAACTCCTATTCCTCCTCGCAGGAGGTTGTTCCAATTGCACAATACAAGGACAGTGATCGAACGTCCCCTCAGGGAGGAAGTTCGCAAACCCATTCGGAAAAAGGTTCATCCAATCATTATTAACCAAACAACGGTCAATTCGACTAAAGACCTTAGTATCCGCCACTTGATGCTTGTTGTTCCATGTGAAGCAAGACCCACAAGCCTTGTAGTCACAAACTTCACAATTAGCTAGGCAGTCTCGAAATTGAGCCATCGCCCCTTCAGCGGATTCCCTCCCAAGACGTTCACGAGCATCTAAAACACAGTTGAAGTCACCCATGATCATCCAGGTCCTTTTCGAGCATAAGTTTCCAGTCTTCTCCAAAGATCCACTCTCTCTAAGGCAGAGTTAAAGGCATAAACAATAGTCAGCCAATACTCCTTCCCAGCAATAGTAGAAACTCTGACATGAATACTCTGACTACTATACTCCTCAATCGACAAATTTGCCCTTTCATGTTTCCACAAAAGCCAAATTCGACCTCCATTATGACAATGACTGTTAGTAGTAATGTTCCATTCATGAAACACATTCCACTGAACTTTAGCATACGCGTTATTCTTAATTTTAGTTTCTAATAAACCAAAAACATCAACCTGTTGCTTTCTAACAAACTCACAAATTGCACGTTGCTTATTTATATTACACATGCCCCGTACATTCCAACACCCAATATTATGTACCTCCATGAACAACTATTTCGAGCCCAACCCCATCCTTCTTCTCACCCCATTCTTTCTAGGCGAAACACCTCTCAAAACCTCGACAAAAGACGTTCCAAAACCAATCGGAGCGTCCTTCAACAGAGGTTGATTCCCAGGCTGCTTCGGAGCTGATTTAGTCACAACAACCGGAGCGAAATTCACAGGCTTGGAGCGAACTGTAACTTTGGGGTCCGGCTGGCGTTTCTGTTTAGCCTCAACCTTCGCCTTCCTCAATTCCTCCTTCTTACATTCCGAAGTGTCATGCCCATATCCATTACATTTAGCGCAGGCAATGGGTTTCCACTCATATTTAACCAAAGTTTCTACAACACTCCCATTTTCATCCAAAACTTTCAGCACATTTTTGAATTTCTGTCCAACCTTGGCCATAACCATGACCCTAGCATAGCCTAATCTCGTTCGTTCTTCCGTAGCTAAGTCAGATTTAACATACGGTCCAACCAACGAAGCAATTTTAGGAAGACACCTTCCCCAACATTTCAAAGAAAGTTCATGAAGTTGAATCCAAATAGGGACTTCATGAACGTCACTCTTATCTAACTTTGCGTCAGGGGTCCATTCTTTAACAATAAGTGGTTTATTATCAAACATAAACACACCTTGGTTCAGAACTTTTACCTTCGCGTCTTTTTCTTTGAATCGCACCACGAAAATGCCATTCGGAATGAATGAAATTTTGTCGATCCCATGCTCCTTCCATATTCTTTTCACGTACCCTTCTACGACCTCCCAAGGCGGGTTGGCTCCCATTATGAAACAATATACTGCATTGCTCCAATACTCTATTTCATCCTCCATATCATCTTCAGACAATCGCATCATTTCTTCCTCCTCTTCAACATCCACAATTTTCTTTCCTTCACGTTGCTTCCAACCACTATTCTCCTCATTCGAAACCGTCTCAGGCACATATTCAGAAACGTTTTCAGAGGCTTCATCATGTTCCGAATCCGTCTCAAAATTGAGACCAGGAATATCGTTTAGGGTATTCGAACTCTGTTCATTGTCCTCCCCTGCCCTAATATTTGTTTTCGACACATTCGTCGATTTCTTCTTAATCAAATCTTCCTTAGCTTTTCGCGTCAAAGGTTTCGGACCAGCAGAAAGCACCGTAGCCTTCTTCTTCCCCATCGTGACATGCAAACCAGCCTTGTCGGAGTCAAAACTGGCTGCGCCAGAGTACGAAACGTCAGTCGATCAGCAGAAATCGCCCTAATCGCCCACGCTTCAGAGAATTTTTTTTTAATAACCTGTATGTTGTCCACTATAAACCGTCTAATTTAGAATGTTATTATCCACGTTTTTTTTTGGTCTTTTGGGTCCCAGAATAAAATGGGTTTATATTCTTGCAAATGAAACTTCACACTAAATAAAATGCCGCGGTGCATTATGAGGGTCATTTGGTCTTCTATAGATACATAAAAAGCGAAAAAATTGCGTTTTACGACGTTTCGGAAGTAGTCGAAACAAGCTCTATACTCATTTTATTTCACTTCAGTATGTTCAAACAATCATTATTATTCATTGTGTTTCTATTGAAATGTTTTCGTTAAAAAATATACGTGTTTTAGAATGATTTTCACATCTTTCGAAAATTTCCGAAAACGACCAATTTTGAAGGTTATATCCACGATTTTGTTGGTCTTTTGGGTACCGGAAGAAAATGGATTTATATTCTTGCTAAGTAAACTTCACAATAAATAATATGCCTCGGTGCATTAAGAGGGTCATTTGGTCTTCTATAAATACATTTAAAAGGGATAAATTTGCATTTTACGACATTTTGGAAGTAGTCGAAACATGTTTTATACTCCATTTTATATCGCGTTAGAAGGTTCATACAAACACTATTATTCATTATGTTTCTATTGAAAGTTTTTGTTAAAAAATATTCCCTTTTAAGAATGATTTTCACATCTTCCGAAAATTGCCGAAAACGATCAATTTTGAAAGTTATTATACATGTTTTTTTTGGTTGTTTGGGTCTCGAAATATGATGGATTCTTATTTGCGCTTAAGAAATTCCAACCCATATCAAATGTCCCTGGGGATTATGAGGGTCATTTGGTCTTGTATAGATACATTCAATAAAGCGATAAAATTCCGTTTTACGACGTTTTGGAAGTAGTCGAAACAACTTCTATACTCCATTTTATATCGCGTCAAGAAGGTTCAAACAATCATTATTATTCATTATGTTCCTATTGAAAAGTTTTCGTTAAAAAATATTCGCGTTTTAGAAAGATTTTCACATCTCTTGAAAATTTCCGAAAATGACCAATTTTGAAGGTTATTATCCACGATTTTTTTGTTATTTTGGGTCCTGGAAGAAAATTGAATTGATTTTTATTCTTGCTAAATAAACTTCACACAAAATAAAATGTCTCGGTGCATTATGAGAGTCATTTGGTCTTCTATAGATATATTTAAAACCGATAAGATTATATTTTACGACGTTTCGGAAGTAGCGAAACAAGTTATATACTCCATTTTATATCGCGGCAGAAGGTTCAAACAATCATTATTATTCATTATGTTCCTATTGAAAAGTATTCGTTAAAAAATATTCGCGTTTTAGAATGATTTTCACATCTTTCGAAAATTTCCGAAAACGACCAATTTTGAAGGTTATATCCACGATTTTGTTGGTCTTTTGGGTACCGGAAGAAAATGGATTTATATTCTTGCTAAGTAAACTTCACAATAAATAATATGTCTCGGTGTATTAAAAGGGTTATTTGATTTTCTATAAATACATTTAAAAGGGATAAATTTGCATTTTACGACATTTCCGAAGTGGTTGAAACACGTTACATACACAATTTTATTTCGTGTCAGAAGGTTCAAACAATCATTATTATTCATTATGTTGCTATTGAAAAATTTTCGTTAAAAAATATTCGCGTTTTAGAATGATTTTCACATCTTCCGAAAATTGCTGAAAACGACCAATTTTGAAGGTTTTTTTTTTTGGTAAAGGGTAAGTAGATTAATAGCAAAGAGAAAACAAAAAACAATGCCTACATCAAGTTATGTAGCCATTTAGCGTCCTTAGCTGTTACAGGGTATTTAATCTTACACAAAATCTTATTCTTAACATCCGCAATGATCAATTTGGATATCTCCTGCGGTTGTCGCACCACTTCATCAATTCTGCAAGAATTCCTTTGTCTCCAAATATGATAGATAGCCGCATTGATCATCGCTCGAAGAACATTACATTGCAACTTCGAACCCCGCAACTTCGGTGCCCAGGCCATCCCCGTGTTGCACGGGATTGGTTTCCTCACCCACTTGCTTAACAGACCCATCACCCGAGAACTCCAACTGCAACCAAAGAAGAGATGCTCTAAGCTCTCCTCTTCCAACTCACAGATATAACACCTATCCGATTCAGCAACCCCGATCCTATACAACTTCTTTCTCGTATTAAGGGCCCCTCGAAACACTAGCCAAGAGATGAAACTATGCCTCGGAACACTCCACGCGCTCCACACCAGTCTCGCCCACGGGACTAATGGGTCGCAAGATCTCAACACATGGTAGGCCCTCGAAATTGAGAAACAAGAGTCCGATCCATGCCAAATACCATTGACGAACATATTCTTTATTTTCTCCTTAGCCTGACATATTTTCCTCCACGCCCACGTAACATCAGAATGAGGCTGATAATCAAACCACTCCCCCCCTTTCAGATAGATGCTATTGACCCACCGAACCCACAACCGGTCCGGCTGATCAAACACCCATGAAGCAAGTTTCGCCACAGCAGCTTCATTCCATATATACAGATCCCTGATTCCCAAACCCCCTTCATCTTTAGGCCGACAAATTTTTTCCCAACTAACCAAAGCTCGATTATTTCCTTCTACACCTCCTTCCCAAAGGAAATTGCGAATAATTCGAGCCATGACAAATTTAGGAATAATAAAAATCATAGCCCAATAATTATGCAGTTGAGACAGAACAGACTGGACCAGAGTCAGTCTCCCAGCAAAGGAAAGCTTGCGAGCTCCAATACCAGAGATCCTCGATATAATACGGGCTATCAAGTTTTCACAATCAAGCCTACCTAAACGAGTACTTTGGATAGGTAACCCAAGATACCGAAAAGGAAACGTACCTTCGACGCACCCCGAGAGCTGGAGGATCGCCGTCTTCCTGTCTTCATCCACTCCTGCGAAGTAAGCATGAGACTTACCCACACTTACACAAAGGCCCGACGCCCTGCTAAAAGTAGCAAAAGCACTCCACAAGAATTCCATCGAATCCCGGTCCCCTTTACAAAAAAGGAGGAGATCATCCGCAAAGAGCAAATGAGTCAGCTTCAGAGAACCACATTTCGGGTGAAATTTAAAATTCCTATCCACTCTTCCAAAATCCATAATACGAGAGAAGTATTCCATGCATATCGTGAATAACAAAGGAGACATGGGATCCCCTTGTCTCAAACCCCTTTTCCCTCTAAAAAACCCAAAATTATCCCCATTAGCACAAAGAGAATAGGAAACAGTTTCGATGCATTCCATAACCAAACGGCGAAAGTGTTCAGGAAAATCCAAAGCTCTCAACATCTGATCCACAAAACTCCATTCCACACTGTCATACGCCTTGTGGATATCGACTTTAAAAAGGCATCTTGGCGAAATTCGGTCCCTCTTATACATACGCACCAAATCCTGACAAATCAGCACATTCTCCACAATACTACGGCCTTCAATAAAACCTCCTTGATTAGGAGATATTATCTGAGGTAAAATTTTGGCCATTCTTGCACACAAAATTTTAGCAATACACTTGTACAAGACATTACAGCAAGCAATCGGTCTGAATTCTTTCACATTTTGAGGCCTATTCACCTTAGGAATCAGAACAATATTCGCACAGTTCAATTGTTTTAAAAGCTTACCTGAGATAAAGAAATCCTGGATAGCCGACACAACATCCTCACTAATAATGTCCCACGAATCAATAAAGAATTGACTCGAGAAGCCATCCGGTCCCGGCGATTTATCCCTAGGGATACTAAAAAGAGCCCCCTTGATCTCATCCGGGGTCACCAATGCCTCCAGAATCAGTTTATGCTCCTGTGAACAAATGGGACCCCTTCTAATCAAGTCAACATCAATAGCCTCGACAGCACGAGAATCACCGAGAAGGCCACGGTAATACCTCGTGAAAGCGTCCTCAATCGAGGCCTTACTATCACATTCCAGGCCGTCCGCATCAGTAATCTTAGCTATGGCGTTGTGAGCCCGTCTACCACGGAGAAGGCCGTGAAAGTATGCCGAATTGACATCCCCTTCACGGACCCATTTAAGCTTAGATTTTTGACTCCAAAAATCAGCCCTTGCAGCCTGTAAGCTCCTAACCTGTTCATTCATCTCGCTCTCTTCTTGCATTAGTTCCTCAGACAAGTCTGACCTGAGGCGCTGCTGCATCTGGACGAGCCTGATTTCATCCTGATTACACCGATTTTCAATATCTGAAAAGCAGTCAGCATTCAGCATCTTCAACGGTCTTTTGAGCCTACCCAACTTCTTCACTATCCGAAACATAGGCGTCCCAAAGATCGTCTCCTTCCACACTTCAGAAACGCAAGACCGAAAATTCGGCGCTTTGCTCCACATATTCATGTACTTGAAGCTACGGTTCTTCCTTACCGGGGGTTGCTCCAGTTGAACAACACAAGGACAATGATCAAAAGTTCCTTCAGGTAAGAAGTTCGCAAAACCATTCGGAAACAGACCCATCATTTCATCATTAATTAAGCACCTATCTATACGACTATATACTCTAGTTTCAGGCACCCTATGTTTATTATTCCAAGTGAACCAAGACCCACTAGCCTTGCAATCACTTACCTCACAGTTCGCTAAACAGTCTCGAAATTGATTCATAGCTTCCTCCGAAGAGTTCCCCCCTAGACGTTCACGAGCTTCCACAACACAGTTGAAGTCCCCCATAATCATCCAAGGCCTTTTATGAGCATAATCTTCAAGTTTTCTCCAAAGCTCCGTTCTCTCCGAAGCCGAGTTAAAGGCATACACAATAGTGAGCCAATAATCCTTCCCCGAAGAAGTAGTAACTTTGAGATGAATACTTTGATTACTATACTCCACAATCAACAAATTAACCCTTTCATGTTTCCACAAAAGCCAAATTCGTCCTCCCTCATGACAGTGATTATTTGTCGTAATACTCCATTCAGAGAAAATATTCTGCTGGACTTTAGCATACGATTTATTTTTAATTTTTGTTTCAAGCAGTCCGAATATGTCTACTTGCTGTTTTCTGATGAACTCACAAATTGCTCGTTGCTTTTTTATGTTACACATGCCCCTTACGTTCCAAAACCCAATATTATGTGTATCCATGGACGATCAAATCTAATCCGTTCCCTTGTTTTCTACCTCCCCCATCCAACGAAGAAGATTGCCCCTTGACGACATCAACAAACTGGGCCGAACCAGCCAGCCCAGCCGACAGAACAGTAGCCGGACCAGCAGGAGCAGCAGCCAAAACAGGCTGTTTCGTGACAGATCCTGAACGCAGCTGCTGGTTCAGTCCCAGCGTCGTGACAGGAGGTTTCAGGGCAGCAGCGAGAATAACATCAGCAAGCCCGGATAGTCTAGCAGCAGGCAGCGCACCAGAATCAGCCCGAACAGCAGCGCGAGTCTGTCCGCCAGCTGAAGCAGGCTGTCCGCCAGCTGAAACAGGCTGTCCGCCAGTGAGAGCAGCATTCGGGCGCTGTACAACAGCAGCTTTGGGCTCTCTGCTCACAGAATCTCCCACAATTTGTTTTTTCTTAGCATCCAATCTCGCCTTTTTTAGCTCCTCCCTCTTGCAATCAATAGCATCATGTCCGTATCCCCTACATTTGTTACACCAAGTGGGTTTCCACTCATATTTAATCCTAACTTCAACAATTTTTTCACTCTCATCCATGAATTTTAATGAGCTCTTGAATTTTTGCCCAACTTTAGCCAAAACCATGACCCGAGCATAACCCAATCTAGTGCGCTCTTCCGTAGCTAAGTCAGACTTAACGTACGGTCCCACCAACGATGCTATACGGTTTAGACATTGGCCCCAAAATTTTAAAGGTAGATCATACAATTGTATCCAAATAGGAACTTCTTGCACCTCCTCCTTGTCCAACTTAGCATCCGGGGTCCATTCTTTCACAATTAACGGTTTGTTATCAAACATAAAAATTCCATGATTGAGAACAGATACCTTGGCCTCCTTTTCCTTGAACCGAACTACAAAAATGCCATTAGGAAGAAAAGAGATTTTATCAATCCCATGCTCCTTCCAAATTCTCCTCACATATCCTTCAATCACTTCCCATGGAGGATTAGCTCCCATGATGAAGCAATAGACAGCATTACTCCAATATTCAATTTCATCTTCAACATCATCACAAGTAAACTTTATCATTTCTTCTTCCTCCTCAATAACAATGGCTTTTTTTCCATCCATTTGTTTCCAACCAATACAATCACTCGGATTGGGGTTTGTTTCCGGTACCACTTCACACTCATGCTCCAATGTTTCATTTCCATCACAATCAGACTCATAGTTCAAACCAGGGATCAAATTGATTTTCTCATTATTAGCTTGTTCTTCCTCTACTACACTAGGGTTAGTTTTCAATTCAATTTGACGATTCAAAACACCTTTTGCAATGTTACGGATCGAAGTTTTAGGGCCCTTACCGGTAGGACGATTCTTCTTTCTCATTGTAGTGGATGGCAGTCTGTCGGAGTCAGTGGCCGCCGGCACCGGACAAGGAAGCAGGATGAACGTGAATCACCTTCTCCCCCTTCTCTCTAGGGTTTTTTTTGACATGATTTTGAAGGTTATTAATTTTGAAGGTTATTATACACGTTTTTTTGGTCGTTTGGGTCCCGAAATAAGATGGGTTATTATTTGCGCTGAAGAAACGCCAAACCAAATCAAAAGTCCCGGTGGATTACGAGGGTCATTTGGTCTTCTATAGATACATTTAAAAGCGATAAAATTGCGTTTTATGACGTTTCCGAAATAGTCAAAACAAGTTCTATACTCCATTTTATATCGCGTCAGAAGGTTCAAACAATCATTATTATTCATTATGTTCCTATTGAAAAGTTTTCATTAAAAAATAGGTTTATTTAACGACAATAATACCAACTATAGGGCGTCTTCTCAAAATAATACCAATTTCAATAAATCTGAGAATAATACATATTATTGGAGTAGTTAAACCATAGTAGTACAAGTGACTTTATAACCTGCTATATCAGGTCACCTAATTAATATTTAACATGTTACTTATCCTCCATCCTCCTCCTTAACCTGGATAACGGGTGAACCGAGTCGGGTTTGGTTCGAGTCAACTTCAGGTCGGGTCACTTTCGTGTTATGATAATCAGGTTGACTTCCCGTCGGGTCGAAAATGTCGGGTTCGGGTCATTCTCGGGTTTGTTGTTTTCAACTTTGTTTTAGGGATATCAGCTCGTTTTCTAAAATAATAGTCGGGTCAGTTTCGGGTTAGCTCGAGTCAATTCAGATTACGGGTCAAAATTAGGTCTTCAGTTCGGGTGTCGGGTTGGGTCCAGTTTGACTTATTCGGGTCAGGTCAGTTTTGACAGGTCTATTCCTCCTTACTTCTCTTTTTATCCTCTCTTTCCATCACCTTCATCCTTCTTCAGTATTTTTTCTATAAGTTTCGTTTGGATTAACGTGTTGATTTTGGTGTACGATTGTGTTATTAGCTAGATTTGATGAGGTTGAAGGAAAAGAAGGACGAAGGATATTAATTACGTTTAATGCTCCGTACACTGAGTAAGTAAAAAGGAGTGAAGTAATATGAAATAAATTAAAAGCGAATAAGAAAGGTGAACGGTTTCTACCGGTAACTGGTCACTCGTAATACTCTGGTTTAATTACTCCGAAAATACGTATCATTATCGGATTTATTAAATTTGAAATTATTTTCGGAAGACGCTCTATAGTTGGTATTATTGCCGTTAAATAAATTAAAGGTGAAAAAGGAAGGTGGATGGGTTGTACAGGTAACCGGTCACCTATACTACTCTTGTTTAACTATTTCAATAATACGTATTATTCTCAGTTTTATTAAAATTGATATTATTTTTGGAAGACGTCCTATAGTTGGTATTATTGTCATTAAATAATCCTAAAAAATATTAGCGTTTTAGAATGATTTTCACATCTTTAGAAAATTGCTAAAAATGAACAATTTTGAAGGTTATTATACAAGTTTTTTTGGTCGTTTGGGTCCCGAAATAAGATGGGTTATTATTCGCACTGAAGAAACTCCAAACCGAATCAAATGTCCCGGTGGATTATGAGAGTCATTTGGTCTTCTACAGATACATTTAAAAGCGATAAAATTGCGTTTTACGACGTTTCGGAAATAATTGAAACAAGTTCCATACACCATTTTATTTCGTCAGAATGTTCAAACAATCATTAATATTCATTATGTTCATATTGAAAAGTTTTCGTTAAAAAGTATTCGCATTTTAGAATGATTTTCACATCTTCCAAAAATTACCGAAAATGACCAATTTTGAAGGTTATTATACACGATTTTTTGGTAATTTAGGTCACAAAAAAATATGGGTTATTATTCGCGTTGAAGAAATGCCAAACACAAATCAAATGTCTCGGTTGATTATGAGGGTCATTTGGTCTTCTATAGATACATTTAAAAGCTCAAAAAATCGGTGCTTTCTCCGCTGTTTCGATGAGGGATTCGGTGATTTATTTTCTCTTTGGTTGCGACTACCTCTTTGTGTGTGTCTTTTTTGTTTTGTGTTTGTGTGTGTGTTAGTTGCAACCCCAATTTTGAGCAAGACCCAACTTGCCTTGCATGGAGGTACTATACCTCATGGGTATCTCGATGTGAGTTGAAGGGACGGAGCGGGCCCGTTAATTCCCTCGTATCGGCTTAGCATAGTCTAGCTTACTAGTAGTAGCTAATTCCTTTTTGGGTCTTTGCTCGAGGACGAGCAACGGTTTAGTGTGTGGGAATTGTTGTGTGCCAAATTTGGACCGTTTTTCCTCCCATTTAGACCCTTTTTTCATCCACTTTGCGAGAATAGAGTGCGATTATCGCCGTATTTTGCATAATTCTTGCATTAGTGTCTCTCTTTTGCATTTTACGTGTTTTTGGTAGTTTTTCTGTCTATTTTGATAGGATTTTCGACCAAAAACGTATCTGAGCTTCCATGAGCACAAAAGAGAGAGATACAGTCCGAAAAGCAAAACACACAACTGAAAGTTCAAGTAATCCAATTGATCGACAAAGAAAGAGACCAGAAAAGAGTCGGAAGACCACCGGGTAAAGTTTCACCTGGTGAGTCATCACCAGACGAAGTTTCGCCCGACGACATTTTTCCACCCCCGAAGATTTTCATGACACTCTCCTCCGGGCGAAACGACCGGGCGAAATTTCGCCCACCGGGTGAAATTTTGCCCGATGGAGAAACCGAGCCGAAAACGCAAAAAAATGAAGAAAGTCTCACCGGGTGAAATTTCACTCGGTGGGATTATTATGGCAAGCCGCGGGGCAAAGTTTCACCCCATGAAGATGCAAAGGGTGATGTCTAGCTAAAATGAAGAGAAATTGGATTTGGGCCTTGAAGTTTGTGCAACCCATTAAGAAACTCTATAAATACTCCTCCTAGGGTTTTGTGTCTCCTTGTGCCTTGAGTGAGCCTTTAGGAGTAGGAGTAGTTTAGAGGATTTCTAGAGTAGTTTAGAGGATTCTTAGTAGTAGTAGTAGTTGTAGTAAGCTTACATAGTAAAAATCTCTACAAACACTTAGTAAATCTACTTAGTATTAGTATAATTCTTCTATAATTAGTAGTCAAGCTTCCGTCTTTATTAAAGATTATGTTTTTATGTTGAAGATTTAAGGGTTTTGCATGGGTTTAAGTAACAGGATCTTTGCATTATTTCTTGAAGATTATATTTCTTATATTGAAGATTGAAGAATTTTGCATGGATTGGTGACAAATTCTTGCATTATTTCTCCCAAGATTCAATCTTTATGTTAATCTTCTCCATAATTGGTAGTTTTCTTTCCTCTCCCTCTTCTCCATTAGTTAATTAGTTTTTTTATTGTAGTTTTCCAATAGTTAGTTTATATCTTACTCTCACCATTCTTAGTTTCTCTTTAGTTTGTGTGCTTGTTTATTTTTCTCTTTATTGTTGTTTGTTAGTGTAGTTTATTTTGTTGTCTTAGATTAATTATTTCTCTTCTAGTCCAAGCATGCTTAGTTTCTCTTCTAGTCTCCTTAGTGTTAGTTTTATCATGGGTAGTGAGTAGATCTTAGTTAGGGGGCTAGGGGAGGAGGAATTATAGATAAAGGTTTCATTTTGTGAGATTATTGCATTTGAGGGTGATATTGTCTTGATGGGATTGTTGTGTCTTGATTAACTTAGCTTGATCACCTAGGTTGACTTGACTCACCCGGACCAATATGGGAAAACTCGGGGTTTGGGTAATTTCGTCTAGAGACCTTAGTTTATTCGTCGCGAAAGCGAGCTTAGGCTTGGTTGGTAGGGAAACCGAAAGGTGGAACCTCCCTTATACATTTCGTGATAATTCTCGCGATACTACACTCTTGTCTTTATTTCCGACTCCCCGACTCTCCCTAACGCCTTCCCCATTAATAGTTTCTCACCTTAAGTTCCATAGCTCGTTTAGTTAGTCTAGCTCCTCTCGACCAAAACACCCCTTTCTCGACCCCCATTCACTCCTAGACTTTGACTCGATCGACTACCCCTCGACCGTCCCTGTGGATCGATCACTGACTTGCCACTACTACGTAGTAGTATTTCGGAGTTTATAAATATTCTTTGAGCGCGTTGGATAGGCGACAATCCCGCGAGCATCAATGTCCCAGTGGATTATGAGGGTCATTTAGTCTTCTATAGATACATTTAAAAGCGATAATATAGTGTTTTATGACGTTTCGGAAATAGTCGAAACATGTTCTGTACTCCATTTTATATCGCGTCAGAAGGTTCAAACAATAATTATTATTCATTATGTTCCGATTGAAAAGTTTTCGTTAAAAAATATTCGCGTTTATAATGATTTTCACATCTTCCGAAAATTGCAGAAAACGACCAATTTTGAAGTTATTTTTTATACACGTTTTTTTGGTCGTTTGGGTCCCGAAATAAGATGGGTTATTATTCGCGCTGAAGAAACGCCAAACCAAATCAAATGTCTCGGTGGATTTCGAGGGTCATTTGGTCTTCTATAGATACATTTAAAAGCGATAAAATTGCGTTATACGACGTTTTGGAAGTAGTCGAAACACGTTCTATGCACCATTTTATTTCGCATCAGAAGGTTCAAACAATCATTATTATTCATTATGTTCCTATTGAAAAGTTTTCTTTAAAAAAATATTCGCGGTTTAGAATGATTTTCACATCTTCCGAAAATTGCCGAAAACGACCAATTTTGAAGGTTTTGATCCACGATTTTTTTGGTCTTTTGGGTCCCGGAAAAAAATTGATTTATATTCTCGCTAAATGAAATTCACGATAAATAAAATGTGTCGGTGCATTATGAGGGTAATTTGGTCTTCTATAAATACATTTAAAAGCGATAAAATTGGGTTTTACGACATTTTGGAAATAGTCGAAACATGTTTTATACTCCATTTTATATCGCATCAGAAGGTTCCAACAAACACTATTATTCATTATGTTCCTATTGAAAAGTTTTCGTTAAAAAATATTCGCGTTTTACCATGATTTTCACATCTTCTGAAAATTGCTGAAAACGACCAATTTTGAAGGTTATTTATACACGTTTTTTTGGTCATTCGGGTCCGAAAAAAGATGGGCTATTATTCGCGCTGAAGAAATGCCAAACCAAATCAAACGTCCCGGTGGATTATGAGGGTCATTTGGTCTTCTATAGATACATTTAAAAGTGATAAAATTGCCTTACACGACGTTTCAGAAGTAGTCGAAACACGTTCTATACACCATTTTATTTCGCGTCATAAGGTTCAAACAATCATTATTATTCATTATCTTCCCATTGAAAAGTTTTTGTTAAAAAATATTCGCGTTTTAGAATGATTTTCACATCTTCCGATAATTGCCGAAAACGACCAATTTTGAAGGTTTTGATCTACGATTTTTTTGCTCTTTTGGATTCCGGAAGAAAATGGATTTATATTCTCGCCAAATAAAATTCACGATAAATAAAATGTCTCGGTTCATTATGAGGGTCATTTGGTCTTCTATAGATAGATTTAAAAGCGATAAAATTACATTTTACGACGTTTCGGAAATAGTCAAAACAAGTTCTATACTCCATTTTATATCGCGTCAGAAGGTTCAAACAATCATTATTATTCATTATGTTCCTATTGAAAAGTTTTCGTTAAAAAATATTCGCGTTTTAGAATGATTTTCACATCTTTAGAAAATAGCAGAAAACGACCAATTTTGAAGGTTATTATACAAGTTTTTTTGGTCGTTTGGGTCCCGAAATAAGATGGGTTATTCTTCGCACTGAAGAAACGCCAAACCAAATCAAATAGCCCGGTGCATTTCGAGGGTAATTTGGTCTTCTATAGATACATTTAAAAGCGATAAAATTGCGCTATACGACGTTTCAGAAGTAGTCGAAACACGTTCTATCCACCATTTTATTTTGCGTCAGAAGGTTTAAACAATCATTATTATTCATTATCTTTCTATTGAAATGTTTTCGTTAAAAAATATTCGCATTTTAGAATGATTTTAACATCTTTCGAAAATTGCCGAAAACGACCAATTTTGAAGGTTGTGATCCACGATTTTTTTGGTCTTTTGGGTCCCGGAAGAAAATGGATTTATATTATCGCTAAATGAAATTCACGATAAATAAAATGTGTCGATGCATTATGAGGGTCATTTGGTCTTCTATAAATACATTAAAAAGCGATAAAATCGGGTTTTACGACATTTCGGAAATAGTCGAAACATGTTTTATACTCTATTTTATATCGCATCAGAAGGTTCCAACAAACACTATTATTCGTTATGTTCCTATTGAACAGTTTTCGTTAAAAAATATTCGCGTTTTAGAATGATTTTCACATCTTCTGAAAATTGCTGAACACGACCAATTTTGAAGGTTATTATACACGTTTTTTTGGTCATTCGGGTCCGAAAAAAGATGGGCTATTATTCGCGCAGAAGAAATTCCAAACCAAATCAAACGTCCCGGTGGATTATGAGGGTCATTTGATCTTCTATAGATACATTTAAAAGCGATAAAGTTGCCTTATACGACGTTTCAGAAGTAGTCAATTTTGAAGGTTATTCTTTATATTCCAAAAATTGCCGAAAATGACCAATTTTGAAGGTTATTATACACGATTTTTTGGTAATTTGGGTCACAAAAAAAGATGGGTTATTATGAGGAGCCAAACACAAATAAGATGGGTTATTATTCACATCTTTAGAAAATAGCTGAAAACGACCAATTTTGAAGGTTATTATACAAGTTTTTTTGGTCGTTTGGGTCCCGAAATAAGATGGGTTATTATTCTCACTGAAGAAACGCCAAACCAAATCAAATGTCCCGGTGCATTTCGAGGGTCATTTGGTCTTCTATAGATACATTTAAAAGCGATAAAATTGCGTTATACGACGTTTCGGAAGTAGTCGAAACACGTTCTATCCACCATTTTATTTCGCGTCAGAAGGTTTAAACAATCATTATTCATTATGTTTCTATTGAAATGTTTTTGTTAAAAAATATTCGCGTTTTAGAATGATTTTCATATCTTCCAAAAATTGCCGAAAACGACCAATTTTGAAGGTTTTTTTTTTTTTGGTAAAAGGTAAGTATATATATATGTGTGAGTCCAATATACAAATAATGTCTACATCAAATTATGTAGCCATTGACTGTCTCGAGCACTAATAGGGTATTTGATCTTACACATAATTCGACTTCTAACATCCAACTTAATCATATTCGCGACACAAACAGGTTACCGAACAATTCCCTCAATTATGCAAATATTCCGCTGTCTACAAATATGATAAATCGACGCATTAATCATAGCGCAAAGAATATTGCACTGAAATTTAGTGCCTCTCTTCTTAGTAGCCCAAACCAAGCCTTCCGAAGTAGGAATACGTTTCTTCACCCACCTGCTAAGAATATCAATAACTCTAGAGCTCCAGCAACACCCAAAAATGAGGTGTTCAAAGGTCTCAGCCTGAGAGTCACAAAAGTAGTAAAGGTCTGAGTCAGAGACCCCAATCCTCAAAAGTTTCACTCTAGTACTTAAAGCCCCTTTGAACACTAGCCACGAAATGAAGCTGTGTCTCGGGAAGCTCCAAGTATTCCAAACGAGCCTACCCCAATCAACCTTCGGATGATGAGTCCGTAAGGTCTCATAGGCGTGCGCAATGGAATAATGCGCCGAGGTACCATGCCAGAGCCCATCCACGAATAAGTGCTTAATTTTCTCTTTAGCCTGACATATCTTCCTCCAAGCCCACGTGACATCAGCATGGGGCTGATAATCACGCCAAACTGAACCTCTCAGATATATGCTGTTAACCCACCGAACCCATAAGCGGTCCGGTTGGTCAAACACCCAAGAAGCCAATTTGGCAACAACAGTCTCATTCCACAGGTATAGGTCACGCAACCCCAACCCGCCTTCTTCTTTAGGCCGGCAAATAAAGTCCCAACTCACTAAGGCTCTTTTCGTGCCCTCCACACCACCATCCCAAAGAAAATTGTGACAAAGAGACACAATCCGAGCCATAACAAATTTAGGAATAATAAAAACCAAGGCCCAATAATTATGAAGCTGAGATAGCACAGCCTGAACCAAAGTCAGCCTGCCTGCATAAGAAAGTTTCCGAGCGCCAATGCTAGTAATCCTCGACACAATCCGGCGTAACAGTTTCTTACAATCAGACTTACCCAAATGAGTGCTCTGGATAGGCAGTCCTAGATATCTGAAAGGCAAAGAACCTTCCACACATCCAGAAAACTGCAAAATAGCCTCCTTCCTGTCAACATCAACCCCGACAAAATATGCGTGAGATTTGCCCACACTGATACTCAACCCCGAAGCTCTGCTAAAAGTAGCAAAAGCCTTCCAAAGCAGCTCCATGGACTCAGTCTCCCCCTTACAAAACAGGAGCAGGTCATCCGCAAACAATAGGTGACTAAGCTTTAAAGGCCCACATTTAGGATGCAATTTGAAATTTGTCTCCATCATACCAAAGGTCATAATGCGAGAAAAATACTCCATGCAAATCGTGAATAATAAAGGCGACATCGGATCCCCCTGTCTCAGACCCCGCTTACCACGAAAAAAACCAAACCCATCCCCATTAGCACATAAAGTATAAGAGACCGATTGGACACACTCCATAATCAAAGCTCTGAAATGATCCGGGAAATCTAATGCATATAGCATTTGATCCAGAAAATTCCATTCCACACTATCATAGGCTTTATGGATATCCACCTTAAACAAGCATCTAGGTGACACACGTTTCCTCCCATACATTCGAACCAAATCCTGACAGATCAACACGTTCTCCACCATACTCCTTCCTTCGATAAAACCCCCTTGAACAGGGGAAATTATTTGAGTCAAGACCCGTGCTAATCTCGTACTAATGATTTTAGCAATACATTTGTATAAGACATTACAGCAGGCAATCGGCCTGAATTCTTTCACAGACTGGGGTCTATTCACCTTGGGGATCAGGACGACATTAGTACAGTTCAGCTGTTTTAGAAGCTTACCTGAGACGAAGAAGTCCTGAATGGCTCGAATAACGTCATCTCCCACGATCTCCCACGAATCAATGAAGAACTGACTCGTGAATCCGTCGGGTCCTGGTGCCTTGTCTCGTGGGATCGAGAACAGCGCACGTTTTATTTCATCTTCAGAAATTCTAGCTGACAAGTAAGATTTATGCTCCTCTGAACAAATCTTGCCCCGTCTCACAAGCCTAACATTGACCGGCTCCGTATCTCTCGATTCACCCAGAAGTTTAGTGTAATATTCGAGAAACGCGCCTTCAACCGCAGCTTTACCTTCACAGTAGGTACCAGCATCATCATTGATACCCACAATGGCATTTCGAGCCCGAGGGGCTCTCAGAATTCCATGGAAAAAGGCCGAGTTCACGTCCCCATCCCTAACCCAGCGCTGTTTCGACTTTTGAGCCCAGAAATCTGCACGAGCAGCCTGAAGGGCGCGCACCTGCTCGATCAGATTCGCTTCAGCCTGCAGCAAGGTTACCGAACTGTCAATCCGAATGGCAACCTGCAGCTCGTTAAGTTTCAACTCAGCTTGCGCACACCGATTTTCAATGTCCGAGACACTCCGAGTTCAAAAGCTTGAGTGGCCTTTTCAACTCTCGAAGTTTGCTCACTACTTGAAACATCAGCGTGCCACTAATCGATTTATCCCAAGCACCCTTCACACAATTGTTAAAGCCGGGCGCCCGACTCCACATATTCAAGTACTTAAAGCTACGATTCTTCCTTACCGGTGGAAGTTCTAATTGAACCACACACGGGCAATGATCGAATGTACCTTCCGGCATAAAATGAGCGAAACCATTAGGGAAGAGCGACATCATGTCATCATTCACTAGACATCGGTCTATCCGACTAAACACTCTAGTCTCCGCCACCTTATGCTTGTTATTCCAGGTAAACCATGACCCACTCGCCTTAAGATCGCAGACATCACAATTCGCAAGACAGTCCCGGAATTGAGCCATCGCCTCTTCCGAAGACGGTCCTCCGAGCCTCTCACTAGCATTAATCACGCAGTTAAAATCCCCCAAAATAATCCACGGACCACCAGAGGCATAAGTCTCAAGTCTCCGCCAAAGTTCCAGCCTGTCATCAGCTGAGTTAAAAGCGTACAGAAATGTAAGCAGATAATCCTTCCCAGAGCTCAAAGAAACTCTAACATGAATACTCTGATTACTGTAACCCAAAATCATCAGGTTGACTTTCTCATGTTTCCACAAAAGCCAAACCCGACCCCCATCATAACAATGATTATTCGTGGTTATGCTCCATTCATTGAATACATTCTGATGAACTTTCGCATAAGCTTTATTCTTAATTTTAGTCTCTAGCAAACCAAAAATATCAACGTGCTGCTTCCCAATGAACTCACAAATAGTGCGCTGCTTATTTATATTACACATGCCGCGCACATTCCAAAACCCAATATTATGTACTACCATGGACAACCAACTCCAGGCCTACCCCTTCCTTTTCCACACCCATCCCTTTACTCGGCGAACCTTTTACCATGTCAGCAAAGGATAGACCCGGATGCACAACCGGGTCCTTCCTCGAAGCAATATGAAACTGAGGCTGCTGCTTCTCAGGCGGAGGAGCCCTCGAAACAGAAGTATTCTTCGGACCAGCAACAGTCCTCGACGCAGCAGCAGGGTTCGCAGGCTGGTAACGGGCAGCTTCACTAACCTTTTTCTTTTTAGCTTCCAACCTCACCTTCCTCAACTCCTCCATCCTGCACTCACTCATTTCATGACCATAGCCTTTACATTTGGAGCACCAAATAGGTTTCCATTCGTATTTGACTATGATTTCAACAACATTACCATGTTCATCCAAGAAACGTACCGAATTCTTAAATTTTTGTCCCAATTTGACCAACACCATCGTTCTTGCATACCCCAACCTAGTTCGCTCCTCCGTAGCTAAATCAGACTTAATATATGACCCAACAAGAGAAGCTACCCTAGGGAGACACCGTCCCCAAAACTTCAGAGGAAGATCATGCAATTGTACCCATACCGGTACCTCTTGCACGTCCTCCTTATCAAGCTTAGCATCCGAAGTCCATTCCTTAACAATTAGAGGTTTATTATCGAACATATAGAAACCATGGTTAAGAACTTGTACCTTAGCCTCTTTCTCTTTGAACCTCACGATAAAAATCCCATTCGGGAGGAACGAGATTTTGTCAATCGTATGGGCCTTCCAGATGCGCTTAACGAACACTTCCACGACCTCCCACGGTGGATTCGCGCCCAAGATGAAGCAATACACAGCACTGCTCCAGTACTCGACTTCTTCCTCTACATCATCCTCAGAGAAGCGAAGCAATTCCTCTTCGTCCTCCACATCCACGACTCGCTTGCCGTCTCTCTGTTTCCATCCAAGCTGCGGGATGGCCTCTGTTTCAGGACCATCATTAGTTTCAGGAACGAACGACGATTCTTCCTCATTATCTGATCTTGCTTTTCTCAGAGGAGATATCCTCCGATTGCCCAGAATTCGAATGAACCTTCGAGCCAATCTTCTGTTTTAAAGGAATCTTACGAAGCAAGACATCCTTCGCAGACCTAGAAATCGGTCTAGGTCCCTTCGCATCAGGTCTTTCTTTCTTCCTCATTGTGTAACGGAAAAGGGACTGTCGGCCAGAGAAAGCCGGCGTTAACAGCCCGGGAACGGCGGTCGGAACCCTGGGATCGCGCAAGGAATCGCCAAATCGCCAGAGCACAATTCGAAATTTTTTTGTCTATTTTGAAAGTTATTATATTTTGAAGGTTATTATACACGTTTTTTTACACGTTTTTTTGGTCGTTTTGGTCCCGCAATAAGATGGGTTATTATTCGCGCTGAAGGAACGCCAAACCAAATCAAATGTCCCGGTGGATTATGAGGGTCATTTGGTCTTCTATAGATACATTTAAAAGCGATAAAATTGCGTTTTACGACGTTTCGGAAATAGTCGAAACAAGTTCTATACACCATTTTATATCGCGTCAGAAGGTTCAAACAATCATTATTATTCATTATGTTCCTATTGAAAAGTTTTCGTTAAAAAAGAATTAACGTTTTAGAACGATTTTCACATCTTTAGAAAATTGCTGAAAACGACCAATTTTGAAGGTTATTATACAAGTTTTTTTGGTCGTTTGTGTCCCGAAATAAGATGGCTTATTATTCGCACTGTAGAAACGCCAAACCGAATCAAATGTTCCGGTGGATTATAATAGTCATTTGGTCTTCTACAGATACATTTAAAAGCGATAAAATTGCGTTTTACGACATTTCGGAAATAGTCGAAACAAGTTCTATACACCATTTTATTTCGTCAGAATGTTAAAACAATCATTAATATTCATTATGTTCCTATTGAAAAGTATTCGTTAAAAAATACTCGCGTTTTAGAATGATTTTCATATCTTCCAAATATTGCTGAAAACGACTAATTTTGAAGGTTTTTTTTTTGGTAAAGGGTAAGATAAAATAAATGGCGGAAACCTTACAAAGGAATGACTACATCAAATTATGCAGCCATCGAGCGTCTCTAGTACTTAACGGATATTTAATCTTACAAAAAATTCTACTTCTAACATCTAATTTAATCAACCTAGCAATGTTCTCCGGTTGTTGAACTAGTCCTTCTATTCGACACACGTTCCGTTGCCTCCATATGTGGTAAATAGTCGCATTAGCCACAGCACGGAGGACATTACATTGTAGTTTGGAACCCCTTATTTTAGTCGCCCAATCCAAGCTTCTGGTACTCGGAATCCTCTTCCTCGTCCAGGCACTCAGAATATCAATAATTCGCACACTCCAACAGCATCCAAAGAAAAGATGATCAAAAGTCTCAGCTTGCGCTTCACAAAAATAACAAAGGTCTGAATCTGCCACCCCAAACCTCAGAAGCTTCGATCTCGTGTTTAGGGCCCTCCAAAAAACAAGCCAAGAAATAAAGCTGTGTTTCGGAAGGCTCCAATCGCTCCAAAAAAACCGGCTCCATGCAACCTTCGGGCCTCGAACATGAAGCTTCTCATAAGCCCTGGAGATCGAGTACGTAGTACAAGATCCATGCCATAAACCATTCTCAAACATGTCCTTGACTTTTTCCTTCACCTGACAGATCTTCCTCCATGCCCATGTGACATCAGCCTGAGGGCGATAGTCACGCAATGACGTACCCTTCAAATAAATGCTATTCACCCAACGGACCCACAGTCTATCAGGCTGATCAAAAACCCACGAAGCCAATTTTGCCACCGCAGCCTCGTTCCAAATCGACAAGTCTCGTACCCCTAAACCACCCTCATCTTTAGGATGGCAAATTTTTTCCCAGCTCACTAATGCTCGATTGGTACCCTCCACCCCTCCTTCCCAGAGGAAATTACGGCATAAAGACCCAATACGAGCCATAACATACTTCGGTATGATAAAAACCATAGCCCAATAATTGTGCAACTGAGACAACACGGACCGGACCAAGGTCAATCTTCCCGCATAAGAAAGCTTACGAGCTCCAATACTAGAGATTCTTGAAATGATACGAGCTAACAAATTTTCACAGTCATTCTTACCAAGGCGAGTACTCTGAATAGGCAGACCAAGGTATTTAAAAGGCAAAGCTTCTTCTATACACCCTGAGAATTACAAAATAGCCGCTTTCCTATCATCATCCACACCAGCAAAGTAGGCATGGGATTTACCCACACTAATACTCAGCCCAGACGACCTACTAAAAGTAGCGAAGGCCCTCCACAACAACTCCATAGATTTTGTCTCCCCTTTACAAAAAAGAAGGAGGTCATTCGCAAAGAGCAAGTGGCTAAGATTTAACACTCCACACTTCGGGTGGTATTTAAAGTTTCTCCCGATCATTCCAATTGTCATGATACGAGAAAAATACTCCATACAAATCGTAAATAAGAGCGGAGACATAGGGTCACCCTGTCTAAGCCCTCTTTTCCCCCGGAAAAAACCGAAATTATCCCCATTAGCAGATAAGGAGTACGAGACCGACGTAACACACTCCATAATCAGCCTCCGAAAATGGTCCGGAAAATCCAAAGCACGGAGCATTTGCTCCACAAACCTCCATTCGACACTATCATAAGCCTTATGAATATCAACTTTAAACAGGCATCTAGGCGAGAAACGACCCCTTTTATACATCCGGACTAAGTCCTGACATATAAGAACATTCTCCACAATATTTCTTCCCTCAATAAACCCACCTTGAGTAGGTGATATTATATGAGGCAAAATACGGCCAAGTCGAGCACTGATAATCTTAGCAATACATTTGTACAGAACATTACAGCATGCAATCGGCCGAAAATCTTTAACAGATTGAGGCATTTTTATCTTAGGTATCAAAGTGATAATAGCACAATTCAGCTGTTTCAGAAGCTTACCTGTGACGAAGAAGTCTTGGATAGCTTCCATAATGTCAGTCCCGATAATGTCCCACGAATCAATAAAAAATTGACTCGAGAACCCATTCGGCCCTGGGGCCTTATCACGAGGAATGCTAAACATCGCTCGCTTGATCTCGTCTGCTGACACAGTCGCCTCCAGTTCAGCTTTATGAGCTGCGGAGCAGATATTGCCTCTTCTTACCAAATCCACATCGACAGCCTCCGTGTCCTGTGACTCACCAAGAAGGGACAAATAATAACGATTGAAAGCATCTTCAATTGCGTCCTTAGACTCACAAGTACGCCCCTCAGCGTCATTCACCTTATTCACAGCATTGTGAGCTCTATGGGCTCGTAAAATCCCATGGAAATAAGCCGAATTAATATCTCCCTCTTTCACCCATTTTTGCTTCGCCTTTTGACACCAGAAATCAGCCCGTGCAGACTGCAAGTCACGAACCAAGGCATTAAGGTCCGTCTCTTCCTGCAATATAGCACTAGAACGATCAGCTCTAAGCCAAATCTGAACTTGTTGGAGTTTCAGTTCAGCCTGAGCACATCGATTCTCAATATCTGAAAAACATGTAGAATTCAACTCTTTCAGCGGTCTCTTTAATCTCCTCAGCTTACTAACGACCTGAAATTGCCTCGTCCCCCTAACTGTTTCTCCCCAAACAGTAGCGACACAACTCCCAAAAATCGGGGCTTTGCCCCACATGTTCATGTATTTAAAGCTCCGATTTTTCCTTCCCGACGGTTTCTCTAATTGGATCACACACGGGCAATGATCAAAGGTACCTTCAGGTAAGAAATTAGCGAAGCCATTCGGAAACAACCCCAAGAAACCGTCATTAGAGAAACAACGATCTATGCGGCTAAAAACCCGAGTTTCCGCCACTTTATGTTTGTTATTCCAAGTAAACCAGGATCCACTCGATTTGAGATCACATACATCACAATTTGATAAACAGTCACGAAACTGTGTCATCGCTTCATCCGAGGAAGGACCCCCCAGACGTTCTCTAGCATTAATAACACAGTTAAAATCTCCAACGACTAACCACGGGCCACGCAAAGCATAGGATTCAAGTCGACGCCAAAGGTCCACTCTCCCAGCTGCAGAATTAAATGCGTACACAAAAGTAAGCAGATAATTTTTCCCCGAGTTCATGGACACCACAACATGAATACTTTGATCACTATACTCCAAAATCGTCAAATCCACCTTATCATGTTTCCACAATAACCAGACCCGACCCCCATCATAACAATGATTATTAGTCGTAATGCTCCATTCATAGAAGATGTTCTGATGAACTTTTGCATACGCTTTATTTTTAATTTTTGTTTCAAGCAGGCCAAAGATGTCTACTTGCTGTTTCCTAATAAACTCACAAATTGCTCGTTGTTTTTTAATGTTACCCATGCCCCGTACGTTCCAAAACCCAATGTTATGAGTATCCATGGATGATCAAGTCTAACCCGATCCAAGCTTTTCACCACCCCCATCCAGCATGGGTGGAAGATCCTTAGCAGCATCATCAAAACGGCCTGAACCAGTACGTACCAGTCCAGCAGAGAGCATACCAACAGCCGAAACCGCATGCGGAGCAGCAGAATTAGAGCGCGCAGCCTGAATAGCATCGGACAGCCCAGTTAGCTTACCAGTAGCAGCATCACCTGGTCGCAACAGGGCAGCAGCAGCTGACCGCACAACAGCAGTAGCAGGCGCACCAGTCCGACCAGCAGAAGCAGCAGCAATCAGGCCAACAGTCGGGGCCTGCGAACCAGCAGCAGCAGCATACGAAACAGCCGAACCTGGTCGCACCAGGGAGGCAGCAGTTGTCCGCACAACAGCAGCAGGCGCACCAGCCCTTCGACCAGAAACAGCAGCAGCAGACTGGCCAACAGCAGATGTAGGGGCCTGCAGACCACCAGCGAGATGGTTGCTCACTACTAATCCAACTTTATGCTTTTTCTTTATGTCCAATTTCGCCTTTTTCAACTCCTCCTTCTTGCAATCAGTAGCATCATGGCCATATCCTCTACATTTGTTACACCAAATGGGTTTCCATTCATACTTAATCATTACCTCAATAACATTCTCAAGCTCATCCATGAATTTGATTGAGTTTTTGAGTTTTTGCCCCACTTTGACTAACACCATGACCCGAGCATAACCCAATCTAGTGCGTTCTTCCGTAGCTAAATCAGACTTAACATACGGTCCCACCAAAGAAGCTATACGAGTTAGGCTTCGGCCCCAAAATTTTAGAGGTAAATCATGCAATTGTATCCAAATAGGAACTTCTTGCACATCCTCCTTGTCCAATTTAGCATCAGGCGTCCATTCTTTCACAATTAAAGATTTGTTATCAAACATAAAGATTCCATGATTGAGAACAGTTACCTTGGCATTGTTTTCCTTGAACCGAACTACAAAAATTCCATTTGGAAGAAAGGAAATTTTATCAATTCCATGCTCCTTCCAAATTCTCCTCACATACCCTTCGTCACTTCCCATGGAGGGTTAGCTCCCATGATAAAGCAATAGACGGCATTGCTCCAGTATTCAATTTCATCTTCGACTTCATCACTAGTAAGCTTCATCATTTCTTCTTCCTCCTCACAGTCAATGACTTTTTTTCCATCCTTTTGTTTCCACCCAATACAATCAATAAGGGTGGGGTTAGTTTCCGGCACAACTTGAGAATCAAGTTCCAAAACTTCATTCTCCTCAAAATCAGATTCGTAGTTCAAACCCGGAATCCCTCTTATTCTCTCATTGATGGCTTGTTCATCCTCTACTTCACTAGAACTAGGTATCAATTGGTTAAAATTAGGTTTCAATTGATTTTTTCGAGTCAGTACCTCTTTCGCAATGGTACGGATCGTAGCCTTAGGACCCTTCCCCGGAATGCGATTCTTCTTTCTCATGATGGCACCGGAAAGCGGGCTGTCGGAGTCAGGCCGGCACCGGAGCGCAGGAAGGGGGACGGACAACAGCAAAATCGCCCTTCTCTCTTGAATTTAATTAGAAGATTATTATTCACGTTTTTTTAATTTTGAAGGTTATTATACACGTTTTTTTGGTCGTTTTGGTCTCGAAATAAGATGGGTTATCATTCGCGCTGAAGAAACGGCAAACCAAATCAAATGTCCCGGTGGATTATGAGGGTCATTTGGTCTTCTATAGATACATTTAAAAGTAATAAAATTACATTTTACGACGTTTCGGAAATAATCGAAACAAGTTCTATACTCAATTTTATATCGCGTCAGAAGGTTCAAACAATCATTATTATTCATTATGTTCCTATTGAAAAGTTTTCGTTAAAAAATATTAACGTTTTAGAATGATTTTCACATCTTTAGAGAATTGCTGAAAACGACCAATTTTGAAGGTTATTATACACGTTTTTATGGGTCGTTTGGGTCCCGAAATAAGATGGGTTATTATTTGCACTGAAGAAACGCAAACAAAATCAAATGTCCCGGTGGATTATGAGGATCATTTGGTCTTCTATAGATACATTTAAAAGCGCTAAAATTGCGTTTTATGACGTTTCGGAAATAGTCGAAACAAGTTCTATACTCCATTTTATAACGCGTCAGAAGGTTCAAACAATCATTATCATTCATTATGTTCCTTTCGAAAAGTTTTCGATCAAAATTATTCGTATTTTAGAATGATTTTCACTTCTTTCGAAAATTGCCGAAAATGACCGATTTTTAAGGTTATTATACACGTTTTTTGGGTCATTTGGGTCCCGAAAAAAGATGGGTTATCATTCGCGCTGAAGAAACGGCAAACCAAATCAAATGTCCCGGTGGATTATGAGGGTCATTTGGTCTTCTATAGATACATTTAAAAGCAATAAAATTACATTTTACGACGTTTCGGAAATAATCGAAACAAGTTCTATACTCCATTTTATATCGCGTCAGAAGGTTCAAATAATCATTATTATTCATTATGTTCCTATTGAAAAGTTTTCGTTAAAAAATATTAGCGTTTAGAATGATTTTCACATCTTTAGAGAATTGCTGAAAATGACCAATTTTGAAGGTTATTATACAAGTGTTTTTGGTCGTTTGTGTCCCGAAATAAGATGGGTTATTATTCGTACTGTAGAAACGCTAAACCGAATCAAATGTCCCGGTGGATTATGAGAGTCATTTGGTCTTCTACAGATACATTTAAAAGCGATAAAATTGCGTTTTACGACATTTCGGAAATAGTCGAAACAAGTTCTATACACCATTTTATTTCGTCAGAATGTTAAAAAAATCATTAATATTCATTATGTTCCTATTGAAAAGTATTTGTTAAAAAATATTCGCGTTTTAGAATGATTTTCATATCTTCCGAAAATTGCTGAAAATGACCAATTTTGAAGGTTTTTTTTTTGGTAAAGGGTAAGTATATTGATAAATAGAATTACTGTACAAATGAGTGACTACATCAGCTTATGCAGCTATCTAGCATCTTTAGCCTTTAATGGATATTTCAACTTGCACATTATTCTATTCTTTACATCCAATTTGATCGATTTAACAATACTCTGCGGATGCTGCTATTTTCCTTCTATTCTGCAAATATTTCGACTCCTTCATATGTGATATATCGCTGCATTCATCAATGCTCTCAATATATTACATTGTAGTTTAGAACACCGCAGCTTGCTAGCCCATTTGAGACCGTCAACAGATGGAATCGACTTCTGTACCCATGGGCCGAGCAGATCCATCACCCTCGCGCTCCAGTTACAACCAAAAAACAAATGCTTAATATTCTCCTCATCCATCTCACAAAAATAGCAACGGTCCGAAGTAGCAACCCCCACCTTTGCCAGTTTTTTCCTCGTGTTTAAAGCATCCCTAAACACTAGCCAAGAAATAAAGCTATGTCTCGGAATACTCCAACCACTCCAAACAAGTCTAGCCCACTCAACCTTCGGTCTAACTGCCCTCATCTCTTGATAGGCCCTAGATATCGAAAATCGAGTAAGTGATCCATGCCAAAGGCCATTCATAAACATGTCCTTAATTTTATCTTTAACCTGGCAAATTTTCCTCCACGCCCAAGTAGCATCTGTATTCGGATGATAATCTCTCCAATCAGTCCCTTTCAGATAAATATTATTCACCCACCGGACCCAAAGACGATCCGGTTGATCAAAAATCCATGACGCCAATTTGGCTACAGCAGCCTCATTCCAAATGCATATATCTCGAAGCCCTAAACCTCCTTCATCCTTCGGGCAACACAACTTCTCCCAGCTTACAAGAGCTCGTTTAGTTCCTTCCACACCACCATCCCATAAGAAATTACGGCAAATAGAACCAATTCGATTCATTACAAACTTCGGAATAATAAACACCATGGCCCAGTAATTGTGCAATTGAGAAAGCAGAGACTGAACCAGGGTCAATCTACCCGCATAGGACAATTTTCGCGCGCCGATGCTGGAAATTCTTGCAATAATGCGAGCAATCAACCTGCCACAGTCACTTTTCCCCAATCGAGTACTTTGAAGGTTATTATACACGTTTTTTTGGTCGTTTTGGTCCCGAAATAAGATGGGTTATCATTCGCGCTGAAGAAACGACAAACCAAATCAAATGTCCCGGTGGATTATGAGAGTCATTTGGTCTTCTATAGATACATTTAAAAGCAATAAAATTACATTTTACAACGTTTCGAAAATAATCGAAACAAACTCCATTTTATATCGCGTCAGAAGGTTCAAAAAATCATTATTATTCATTATGTTCCTATTGAAAACTTTTCGTTAAAAAATATTTGCGTTTTAGAATGATTTTCACATCTTTAGAGAATTGCTGAAAACGACCAATTTTGAAGGTTATTATACAGGTTTTTTTGGTCGTTTTTGTCCCGAAATAAGATAGGTTATTATTCGCACTGTAGAAACGCCAAACTGAATCAAATGTCCCGGTGGATTATGAAAGTCATTTGGTCTTCTACAGATACATTTAAAAGCGATAAAATTGCGTTTTACGATATTTCGGAAATAGTCGAAACAAGTTCTATACACCATTTTATTTCGTCAGAATGTTAAAACAATCATTAATATTCATTATGTTCCTTTTGAAAAGTTTTCGTTCAAAAATATTCGCATTTTAGAATGATTTTCACAAATTCCAAAAATTGCCGAAAATGACCAATTTTAAAAGGTTATTATAAACGATTTTTTGGTAATTTGGGTCACAAAAAAAGATGGGTTGAAGAAATGCCAAACACAAATCAAATGTCCCGGTTGATTATGAGGGTCATTTGGTCTTCTATAGATACATTTAAAAGCGATAAAATTGCGTTATACGACGTTTCGGAAGTTGTCGAAACAAGTTCTATACTTCTTTTTATATCGCGTCAGAAGGTTCAAACAATCATTATTATTCATTATGTTCCCATTGAAAAGTTTTCGTTAAAAATAATTCGTGTTTTAGAATGATTTTCACATCTTCCGAAAATTGTTGAAAACGACCAATTTTGAAGGTTATATACACGTTTTTTTGGTCGTTTGGGTCTCGAAAAAAGATGGGTTATTATTCGCGATGAAGAAACGCCAAACCAAACCAAATGTCCTGGTGGATTTCGAGGGTCATTTGGTCTTCTATAGATACATTTAAAAGCAATAAAATTGCGTTATACGACGTTTCGGAAGTAGTCGAAACACGTTCTATACACCATTTTATTTCGCGTCATAAGGTTCAAACAATCTTTATTATTCATTATCTTCCCATTGAAAAGTTTTTGTTAAAAAATATTCGCGTTTTAGAATGATTTTCACATCTTCCGATAATTGCCGAAAACGACCAATTTTGAAGGTTTTGATCTACGATTTTTTTGCTCTTTTGGATTCCGGAAGAAAATGGATTTATATTCTCGCCAAATAAAATTCACGATAAATAAAATGTCTCGGTTCATTATGAGGGTCATTTGGTCTTCTATAGATAGATTTAAAAGCGATAAAATTACATTTTACGACGTTTCGGAAACAGTCAAAACAAGTTCTATACTCCATTTTATATCGCGTCAGAAGGTTCAAACAATCATTATTATTCATTATGTTCCTATTGAAAAGTTTTTGTTAAAAAATATTCGCGTTTTAGAATGATTTTCACATCTTTAGAAAATAGCTGAAAACGACCAATTTTGAAGGTTATTATACAAGTTTTTTTGGTCGTTTGGGTCCCGAAATAAGATGGGTTATTATTCGCGGTGAAGAAACGCCCAACCAAATCAAATGTCCCGGTGGATTATGAGGGTCATTTTGTCTTCTATAGATACATTATAAAGCGATAAAATTGTGTTTTACGCCGTTTCGGAAATAGTCGAAACAAGTTCTATACTCCATTTTATATCGCGTCAGAAGATTCAAACAATCATTATTATTCATTATGTTCCTATTGAAAAGTTTTCGTTAAAAAATATTAGCGTTTTAGAATGATTTTCACATCTTTAGAAAATTGCTGAAAAAGATCAATTTTGAAGGTTATTATAAAAGTTTTTTTGGTCGTTTGGGTCCAGAAATAAGATGGGTTATTGTTCGCACTGAAGAAACGCCAAACCGAATCAAATGTCCCGGTGGATTATGAGAGTCATTTGGTCTTCTACAGATACATTTAAAAGCGATTAAATTGCGTTTTATGACGTTTCGGAAATAGTCGAAACAAGTTCTATACACCATTTTATTTCGTCAGAATGTTCAAACAATCATTAATATTCCTTGTGTTCCTATTGAAATTTTTCGTTAAAAAATATTCCCATTTTTGAATGATTTTCACATCTTCCAAAAATTGCCGAAAACGGCCAATTTTGAAGGTTATTATACACGATTTTTTGATAATTTGGGTCACAAAAAGTGTTGGGTTATTATTCGCGTTGAAGAAATGCTAAACACAAATCAAATGTTCCGGTTGAGTATGAGGGTCATTTGGTCTTTTATAGATACATTTAAAAGCGATAAAATTGCGTTATACAACGTTTCGGAAAGAGTCGAAACAAGTTCTATACTCCAATTTATTTCGCGTCAGAAGATTCAAACAATCATTATTATTCATTATGTTTCTATTGAAAAGTTTTCGTTAAAAAATATTCGCGTTTAAGAATGCTTTTCACATCTTCTGAAAATTGACGAAAACGACCAATTTTGAAGGTTTTGATCCACTAATTTTTTTATCTTTTGGGTCTTGGAAGAAAAAGGATTTATATTCTCACTAAATAAAATTCACGATAAATAAAATGTCTCGGTGTATTGTGAGGGTCATTTGGTCTTCTATAATTACATTTAAAAGCGATAAAATTGCGTTTTGCGAAATTTCGAAAGTAGTCGAAAAATGTTTTATACTCTATTTTATCGCGTCAGAAGGTTCAAACAAACACTATTATTCATTATAATCCTATTGAAATGTTTTTGTTAAAAAATATTCGCGTTTTAGAACGATTTTCACATCTTCCGAAAATTGCCGAAAACAACCAATTCGAAAACGTAATTATACACGTTTTTTGGGTCGTTTGGGCCCCGAAATAAGATGGGTTATTATTTGCACTAAAGAAACGCCAAACAAAATCAATTATCTCGGTGAATTATGAGGATCATTTGGTTTTCTATAGATACATTTAAAAGCGATAAAATTGCGTTATATGACGTTTCGGAAATAGTCGAAACAAGTTCAAACAATCATTATCATTCATTATGTTCCTTCTGAAAAGTTTTCGTTAAAAATTATTCGTATTTTAGAATGATTTTCACATCTTCCGAAAATTGTCGAAAACGACCAATTTCGAAGGTTTTTTTTTTTTTTTGGTAAAAGGTAAGTATATATATGTGTGTGAGTCCAATATACAAATAATGTCTACATCAAATTATGTAGCCATTGACTGTCTCGAGCACTAATAGGGTATTTGATCTTACACATAATTCGACTTCTAACATCCAACTTAATCATATTCGCGACACAAACAGGTTGCCGAACAATTCCCTCAATTCTGCAAATATTCCGCTGTCTCCAAATATGATAAATCGACGCATTAATCATAGCGCAAAGAATATTGCACTGAAATTTAGTGCCTCTCTTCTTAGTAGCCCAAACCAAGCCTTCCGAAGTAGGAATACGTTTCTTCACCCACCTGCTAAGAATATCAATAACTCTAGAGCTCCAGCAACACCCAAAAATGAGGTGTTCAAAGGTCTCAGCCTGAGAGTCACAAAAGTAGTAAAGGTCTGAGTCAGAGACCCCAATCCTCAAAAGTTTCACTCTAGTACTTAAAGCTCCTTTGAACACTAGCCACGAAATGAAGCTGTGTCTCGGGAAGCTCCAAGTATTCCAAACGAGCCTACCCCAATCAACCTTCGGATGATGAGTCCGTAAGGTCTCATAGGCGTGCGCAATGGAATAATGCGCCGAGGTACCATGCCAGAGCCCATCCACGAATAAGTGCTTAATTTTCTCTTTAGCCTGACATATCTTCCTCCAAGCCCACGTGACATCAGCATGGGGCTGATAATCACACCAAACCGAACCTCTCAGATATATGCTGTTAACCCACCGAACCCATAAGCGGTCCGGTTGGTCAAACACCCAAGAAGCCAATTTGGCAACAACAATCTCATTCCACAGGTATAGGTCACGCAACCCCAACCCGCCTTCTTCTTTAGGCCGACAAATAAAGTCCCAACTCACTAAGACTCTTTTCGTGCCCTCCACACCACCATCCCAAAGAAAATTGCGACAAAGAGACACAATCCGAGCCATAACAAATTTAGGAATAATAAAAACCAAGGGCCAATAATTATGAAGCTGAGATAGCACAGCCTGAACCAAAGTCAGCCTGCCTGCATAAGAAAGTTTCCGAGCGCCAATGCTAGTAATCCTCGACACAATCCGGCCTAACAGTTTCTCACAATCAGACTTACCCAAATGAGTGCTCTGGATAGGCAGTCCTAGATATCTGAAAGGCAAAGAACCTTCCACACATCCAGAAAACTGCAAAATAGCCTCCTTCCTGTCAACATCAACCCCGGCAAAATATGCGTGAGATTTGCCCACACTGATACTCAACCCCGAAGCTCTGCTAAAAGTAGCAAAAGCCTTCCAAAGCAGCTCCATGGACTCAGTCTCCCCTTTACAAAACAGGAGCAGGTCATCCGCAAACAATAGGTGACTAAGCTTTAAAGGCCCACATTTAGGATGCAATTTGAAATTTGTCTCCATCATACCAAAGGTCATAATGCGAGAAAAATACTCCATGCAAATCGTGAATAATAAAGGCGACATCGGATCCCCCTGTCTCAGACCCCGCTTACCACGAAAAAAACCAAACCCATCCCTATAAGCACATTAGCACATAAAGTATAAGAGACCGATTGGACACACTCCATAATCAAAGCTCTGAAATGATCCGGGAAATCTAATGCATATAGCATTTGATCCAGAAAATTCCATTCCACACTATCATAGGCTTTATGGATATCCACCTTAAACAAGCATCTAGGTGACACACGTTTCCTCCCATACATTCGAACCAAATCCTGACAGATCAACACGTTCTCCACCATACTCCTTCCTTCGATAAAACCCCCTTGAACAGGGGAAATTATCTGAGTCAAGACCCGTGCTAATCTCGTACTAATGATTTTAGCAATACATTTGTATAAGACATTACAGCAGGCAATCGGCCTGAATTCTTTCACAGACTGGGGTCTATTCACCTTGGGGATCAGGACGACATTAGTACAGTTCAGCTGTTTTAGAAGCTTACCTGAGACGAAGAAGTCCTGAATGGCTCGAATAACGTCATCTCCCACGATCTCCCACGAATCAATGAAGAACTGACTCGTGAATCCGTCGGGTCCTGGTGCCTTGTCTCGTGGGATCGAGAACAGCGCACGTTTTATTTCATCTTCAGAAATTCTAGCTGACAAGTAAGATTTATGCTCCTCTGAACAAATCTTGCCCCGTCTCACAAGCCTAACATTGACCGGCTCCGTATCTCTCGATTCACCCAGAAGTTTAGTGTAATATTCGAGAAACGCGCCTTCAACCGCAGCTTTACCTTCACAGTAGGTACCAGCATCATCATTGATACCCACAATGGCATTTCGAGCCCGACGGGCTCTCAGAATTCCATGGAAAAAGGCCGAGTTCACGTCCCCATCCCTAACCCAGCGCTGTTTCGACTTTTGAGCCCAGAAATCTGCACGAGCAGCCTGAAGGGCGCGCACCTGCTCGATCAGATTCGCTTCAGCCTGCAGCAAGGTTACCGAACTGTCAGTCCGAATGGCAACCTGCAGCTCGTTAAGTTTCAACTCAGCTTGCGCACACCGATTTTCAATGTCCGAGAAACACTCCGAGTTCAAAAGCTTGAGCGGCCTTTTCAACTCTCGAAGTTTGCTCACTACTTGAAACATCAGCGTGCCACTAATCGATTTATCCCAAGCACCCTTCACACAATTGTTAAAGCCGGGCGCCCGACTCCACATATTCAAGTACTTAAAGCTACGATTCTTCCTTACCGGTGGAAGTTCTAATTGAACCACACACGGGCAATGATCGAATGTACCTTCCGGCATAAAATGAGCGAAACCATTAGGGAAGAGCGACATCATGTCATCATTCACTAGACATCGGTCTATCCGACTAAACACTCTAGTCTCCGCCACCTTATGCTTGTTATTCCAGGTAAACCATGACCCACTCGCCTTAAGATCGCAGACATCACAATTCGCAAGACAGTCCCGGAATTGAGCCATCGCCTCTTCCGAAGACGGTCCTCCGAGCCTCTCACTAGCATTAATCACGCAGTTAAAATCCCCCAAAATAATCCACGGACCACCAGAGGCATAAGTCTCAAGTCTCCGCCAAAGTTCCAGCCTGTCATCAGCTGAGTTAAAAGCGTACAGAAATGTAAGCAGATAATCCTTCCCAGAGCTCAAAGAAACTCTAACATGAATACTCTGATTACTGTAACCCAAAATCATCAGGTTGACTTTCTCATGTTTCCACAAAAGCCAAACCCGACCCCCATCATAACAATGATTATTCGTGGTTATGCTCCATTCATTGAATACATTCTGATGAACTTTCGCATAAGCTTTATTCTTAATTTTAGTCTCTAGCAAACCAAAAATATCAACGTGCTGCTTCCCAATGAACTCACAAATAGTGCGCTGCTTATTTATATTACACATGCCGCGCACATTCCAAAACCCAATATTATGTACTACCATGGACAACCAACTCCAGGCCTACCCCTTCCTTTTCCACACCCATCCCTTTACTCGGCGAACCTTTTACCATGTCAGCAAAGGATAGACCCGGATGCACAACCGGGTCCTTCCTCGAAGCAATATGAAACTGAGGCTGCTGCTTCTCAGGCGGAGGAGCCCTCGAAACAGAAGTATTCTTCGGACCAGCAACAGTCCTCGACGCAGCAGCAGGGTTCGCAGGCTGGTAACGGGCAGCTTCACTAACCTTTTTCTTTTTAGCTTCCAACCTCACCTTCCTCAACTCCTCCATCCTGCACTCACTCATTTCATGACCATAGCCTTTACATTTGGAACACCAAATAGGTTTCCATTCATATTTGACTATGATTTCAACAACATTACCATGTTCATCCAAGAAACGTACCGAATTCTTAAATTTTTGTCCCAATTTGACCAACACCATCGTTCTTGCATACCCCAACCTAGTTCGCTCCTCCGTAGCTAAATCAGACTTAATATATGACCCAACAAGAGAAGCTACCCTAGGGAGACACCGTCTGTAACACCCCCGTTTATCCAAGAGCCTTAACTAGACCTTCCCGGATAAATGAGAGTGTTACCATCTCGGGTTAACCGAGGAAGTAGTCCCATCACAACACAATAATGAAACACAACCGAGTTTAATAGATTATTCAAAAGATGCAAACCAAGTTCGAGAATAAGTATGGTTCCAAAACCCAACGATCACATGAATAAAAAGTCTATTAAGTTCTAACGATGGAACATGCTAAAAGTGTAATAACGATGGTCACGCACTCCCTTCCCGAACAGCAATTCCCTTCAGTTAAGCACACATCGATGGTCCATATCTGCATCAATACTCTGCTCCCCAAAAGACCGTAAATGTCAATTGGATCGTCGCAGGCCCCCAATAAAATAGGGTGACAAATTAGACAATGAAAACACGATTAGAACATGCTAACAATAATATACAAGTACGGAAAGCGAACAACAATTCTCAACCACCTTAGTACCATCATCGGTACCAATTAACAATATCATATCCACATCCTCAGTACCATCACAGTACCATTCAACATTCCCATCTTAATATTCTCATATCAACTCTTCTGGCAGGCCCTTTCATTCCGAGTGTGCACACCCCCCGCTGGTTCAACAACCGCGAGGAGAAATCAGGGAGGGGACCGTGATCAAAGGTCCCGGCTAGGTCTAAAGCTAGCCTCACCAACTCCAATATATCAATATTCAACAATCATTCTCCAATCAATATTCAACATTATTCTTATTATCACAATATCAAATCGTATTCGTAACTCATACATGCATAATAATATTAACATGTTCTAAGTAAGGAAAACCTTACCTAAATAGCAGGTCACCACAGCGTCGGTAGTATATATATATCACCACGGAAATTCTACGAAGTCCGACCCTAGTAAAATAGTATATACATAAATCAATATCGGTTCTAATAAATAAAATGGAATCGATACCGACACTGACCTAGAAGACTAAACACGACTGGTGACTGCAAATAAACTACTACTCCAACAACTCACGGTAATGATTATTATCACTGCACACTTATAACACTATAATATTATAATACACTCCTTATTATAATATACTCCTTATTATAATATTATAATGTTATCCTGATTATCATTTACAACACTACACACTTATAATATTATAATACTCCATATCATTATTATTATTATTATTATTATTATTATTATTATTATTATTATTATTATTATTATTATTATTATTATTATTATTATTATTCTAATAATAATCCATCAACAACTCACTACGCATTGCTTCTCCTTCACAAAAATGGCGAACGAAACCGACAACAGTAATACTATGCTTTATATTCCGACAACAATATACACCCATCATGACAATGATACTTCAGCCACTATAATAAACACGATAACTACGACAACATCCAACAATAACTTACGAGTCTAGGACTAGAAACAATGATGAGTTCAAAACCATCCCGACGACAACGACGACCCGACGGAAATAGCAACGAACAGCCACCTGACACGACAATAGCACGGTACGCACCAACAACATTATCCCGACACCGACACAACAACCCCGACAACACAATTCTCGATTAAATCTATATCGACATGAGAATTCGCGAACAATATTAAGACAAAAGATGATGTGAGCATACCGAAAGACGATCCTAGGAGACGGCCAAGGTGGTAGCACCCTGGAAAAGGTGGTATGAGGGTTGACGGTGGAGGAACCCAGCGAGGTTGAAAAGGAAAGGGAATGAAGTAGATTAAGAGTGGTGTGGTGATCAATTAAACGATGGAGTTACAAGGGAAAAAATGGGTGCGCATGGGATTATGTATGTGTGTATTATAATGGGAAAAAGGAGATGTCTAATGCATAAGTACGTAATGTACCTGGCTAACCAATACATACATACCTAATATATCTACCTCAATGTATACATAATGTATCTACCTCTCTAATACATACATAATGTACCTGACTACTTAAGTAAGTTGGGTTCAGGAGACTTGACTTAACCCAGGGTGACTCCTATATAAATCACGGGTATTACACCGTCCCCAAAACTTCAGAGGAAGATCATGCAATTGTACCCATACCGGTACCTCTTGCACGTCCTCCTTATCAAGCTTGGCATCCGAAGTCCATTCCTTAACAATTAGAGGTTTATTATCGAACATATAGAAACCATGGTTAAGAACTTGTACCTTAGCCTCTTTCTCTTTGAACCTCACGATAAAAATCCCATTCGGGAGGAACGAGATTTTGTCAATCGTATGGGCCTTCCAGATGCGCTTAACGAACCCTTCCACGACCTCCCACGGTGGATTCGCGCACAAGATGAAGCAATACACAGCACTGCTCCAGTACTCGACTTCTTCCTCTACATCATCCTCAGAGAAGCGAAGCAATTCCTCTTCGTCCTCCACATCCACGACTCGCTTGCCGTCTCTCTGTTTCCATCCAAGCTGCGGGATGGCCTCTGTTTCAGGACCATCATTAGTTTCAGGAACGAACGACGATTCTTCCTCATTATCTGAATCGGAGTCAAGGTTCAATCCAGGAATATCATTGATCTTGCTATTCTCAGAGGAGATATCCTCCGATTGCCCAGAATTCGAATGAACCTTCGAGCCAATCTTCTGTTTTAAAGGAATCTTACGAAGCAAGACATCCTTCGCAGACCTAGAAATCGGTCTAGGTCCCTTCGCATCAGGTCTTTCTTTCTTCTTCATTGTGTAACGGAAAAGGGACTGTCGGCCAGAGAAAGCCGGCGTTAACAGCCCGGGAACGGCGGTCAGAACCCTGGGATCGCGCAAGGAATCGCCAAATCGCCAGAGCACAATTCGAATTTTTTTTGTCTATTTTGAAAGTTATTATATTTTGAAGGTTATTATACACGTTTTTTTACACGTTTTTTTGGTCGTTTTGGTCCCGCAATAAGATGGGTTATTATTCGCGCTGAAGGAACGCCAAACCAAATCAAATGTCCCGGTGGATTATGAGGGTCATTTGGCCTTCTATAGATACATTTAAAAGCGATAAAATTGCGTTTTACGACGTTTCGGAAATAGTCGAAACAAGTTCTATACACCATTTTATATCGCGTCAGAAGGTTCAAACAATCATTATTATTCATTATGTTCCTATTGAAAAGTTTTCGTTAAAAAAGAATTAACGTTTTAGAACGATTTTCACATCTTTAGAAAATTGCTGAAAACGACCAATTTTGAAGGTTATTATACAAGTTTTTTTGGTCGTTTGTGTCCCGAAATAAGATGGCTTATTATTCGCACTGTAGAAACGCCAAACCGAATCAAATGTTCCGGTGGATTATAATAGTCATTTGGTCTTCTACAGATACATTTAAAAGCGATAAAATTGCGTTTTACGACATTTCGGAAATAGTCGAAACAAGTTCTATACACCATTTTATTTCGTCAGAATGTTAAAACAATCATTAATATTCATTATGTTCCTATTGAAAAGTATTCGTTAAAAAATACTCGCGTTTTAGAATGATTTTCATATCTTCCAAAAATTGCTGAAAACGACTAATTTTGAAGGTTTTTTTTTTGGTAAAGGGTAAGATAAAATAAATGGCGGAAACCTTACAAAGGAATGACTACATCAAATTATGCAGCCATCGAGCGTCTCTAGTACTTAACGGATATTTAATCTTACAAAAAATTCTACTTCTAACATCTAATTTAATCAACCTAGCAATGTTCTCCGGTTGTTGAACTAGTCCTTCTATTCGACACACGTTCCGTTGCCTCCATATGTGGTAAATAGTCGCATTAGCCACAGCACGGAGGACATTACATTGTAGTTTGGAACCCCTTATTTTAGTCGCCCAATCCAAGCTTCTGGTACTCGGAATCCTCTTCCTCGTCCAGGCACTCAGAATATCAATAATTCGCACACTCCAACAGCATCCAAAGAAAAGATGATCAAAAGTCTCAGCTTGCGCTTCACAAAAATAACAAAGGTCTGAATCTGCCACCCCAAACCTCAGAAGCTTCGATCTCGTGTTTAGGGCCCTCCAAAAAACAAGCCAAGAAATAAAGCTGTGTTTCGGAAGGCTCCAATCGCTCCAAAAAAACCGGCTCCATGCAACCTTCGGGCCTCGAACATGAAGCTTCTCATAAGCCCTGGAGATCGAGTACGTAGTACAAGATCCATGCCATAAACCATTCTCAAACATGTCCTTGACTTTTTCCTTCACCTGACAGATCTTCCTCCATGCCCATGTGACATCAGCCTGAGGGCGATAGTCACGCAATGACGTACCCTTCAAATAAATGCTATTCACCCAACGGACCCACAGTCTATCAGGCTGATCAAAAACCCACGAAGCCAATTTTGCCACCGCAGCCTCGTTCCAAATCGACAAGTCTCGTACCCCTAAACCACCCTCATCTTTAGGATGGCAAATTTTTTCCCAGCTCACTAATGCTCGATTGGTACCCTCCACCCCTCCTTCCCAGAGGAAATTACGGCATAAAGACCCAATACGAGCCATAACATACTTCGGTATGATAAAAACCATAGCCCAATAATTGTGCAACTGAGACAACACGGACCGGACCAAGGTCAATCTTCCCGCATAAGAAAGCTTACGAGCTCCAATACTAGAGATTCTTGAAATGATACGAGCTAACAAATTTTCACAGTCATTCTTACCAAGGCGAGTACTCTGAATAGGCAGACCAAGGTATTTAAAAGGCAAAGCTCCTTCTATACACCCTGAGAATTGCAAAATAGCCGCTTTCCTATCATCATCCACACCAGCAAAGTAGGCATGGGATTTACCCACACTAATACTCAGCCCAGACGACCTACTAAAAGTAGCGAAGGCCCTCCACAACAACTCCATAGATTTTGTCTCCCCTTTACAAAAAAGAAGGAGGTCATTCGCAAAGAGCAAGTGGCTAAGATTTAACACTCCACACTTCGGGTGGTATTTAAAGTTTCTCCCGATCATTCCAATTGTCATGATACGAGAAAAATACTCCATACAAATCGTAAATAAGAGCGGAGACATAGGGTCACCCTGTCTAAGCCCTCTTTTCCCCCGGAAAAAACCGAAATTATCCCCATTAGCAGATAAGGAGTACGAGATCGACGTAACACACTCCATAATCAGCCTCCGAAAATGGTCCGGAAAATCCAAAGCACGGAGCATTTGATCCACAAACCTCCATTCGACACTATCATAAGCCTTATGAATATCAACTTTAAACAGGCATCTAGGCGAGAAACGACCCCTTTTATACATCCGGACTAAGTCCTGACATATAAGAACATTCTCCACAATATTTCTTCCCTCAATAAACCCACCTTGAGTTGGTGATATTATATGAGGCAAAATACGGCCAAGTCGAGCACTGATAATCTTAGCAATACATTTGTACAGAACATTACAGCATGCAATCGGCCGAAAATCTTTAACAGATTGAGGCATTTTTATCTTAGGTATCAAAGTGATAATAGCACAATTCAGCTGTTTCAGAAGCTTACCTGTGACGAAAAAGTCTTGGATAGCTTCCATAATGTCAGTCCCGATAATGTCCCACGAATCAATAAAAAATTGACTCGAGAACCCATCCGGCCCTGGGGCCTTATCACGAGGAATGCTAAACATCGCTCGCTTGATCTCGTCTGCTGACACAGTCGCCTCCAGTTCAGCTTTATGAGCTGCGGAGCAGATATTGCCTCTTCTTACCAAATCCACATCGACAGCCTCCGTGTCCTGTGACTCACCAAGAAGGGACAAATAATAACGATTGAAAGCATCTTCAATTGCGTCCTTAGACTCACAAGTACGCCCCTCAGCGTCATTCACCTTACTCACAGCATTGTGAGCTCTACGGGCTCGTAAAATCCCATGGAAATAAGCCGAATTAATATCTCCCTCTTTCACCCATTTTTGCTTCGCCTTTTGACACCAGAAATCAGCCCGTGCAGACTGCAAGTCACGAACCAAGGCATTAAGGTCCGTCCCTTCCTGCAATATAGCACTAGAACGATCAGCTCTAAGCCTAATCTGAACTTGTTGGAGTTTCAGTTCAGCCTGAGCACATCGATTCTCAATATCTGAAAAACATGAAGAATTCAACTCTTTCAGCGGTCTCTTTAATCTCCTCAGCTTACTAACGACCTGAAATTGCCTCGTCCCCCTAACTGTTTCTCCCCAAACAGTAGCGACACAACTCCCAAAAATCGGGGCTTTGCCCCACATGTTCATGTATTTAAAGCTCCGATTTTTCCTTCCCGACGGTTTCTCCAATTGGATCACACACGGGCAATGATCAAAGGTACCTTCAGGTAAGAAATTAGCGAAGCCATTCGGAAACAACCCCAAGAAACCGTCATTAGAGAAACAACGATCTATGCGGCTAAAAACCCGAGTTTCCGCCACTTTATGTTTGTTATTCCAAGTAAACCAGGATCCACTCGATTTGAGATCACATACATCACAATTTGATAAACAGTCACGAAACTGTGTCATCGCTTCATCCGAGGAAGGACCCCTCCAGACGTTCTCTAGCATCAATAACACAGTTAAAATCTCCAACGACTAACCACGGGCCACGCAAAGCATAGGATTCAAGTCGACGCCAAAAGTCCACTCTCCCAGCTGCAGAATTAAATGCGTACACAAAAGTAAGCAGATAATTTTTCCCAGAGTTCATGGACACCACAACATGAATACTTTGATCACTATACTCCAAAATCGTCAAATCCACCTTATCATGTTTCCATAATAACCAGACCCGACCCCCATCATAACAATGATTATTAGTCGTAATGCTCCATTCATAGAAGATGTTCTGATGAACTTTTGCATACGCTTTATTTTTAATTTTTGTTTCAATCAGGCCAAAGATGTCTACTTGCTGTTTCCTAATAAACTCACAAATTGCTCGTTGTTTTTTAATGTTACCCATGCCCCGTACGTTCCAAAACCCAATGTTATGAGTATCCATGGATGATCAAGTCTAACCCGATCCAAGCTTTTCACCACCCCCATCCAGCATGGGTGGAAGATCCTTAGCAGCATCATCAAAACGGCCTGAACCAGTACGTACCAGTCCAGCAGAGAGCATAACAACAGCCGAAACTGCATGCGGAGCAGCAGAATTAGAGCGCGCAGCCTGAATTGCATCGGACAGCCCAGTTAGCTTACCAGTAGCAGCATCACCTGGTCGCAACAGGGCAGCAGCAGCTGACCGCACAATAGCAGTAGCAGGTGCACCAGTCCGACCAGCAGAAGCAGCAACAATCAGGCCAACAGTCGGGGCCTGCGAACCAGCAGCAGCAGCATACGAAACAGCTGAACCTGGTCGCACCAGGGAGGCAGCAGCTGTCCGCACAACAGCAGCAGGCGCACCAGCCCTTCGACCAGAAACAGCAGCAGCAGACTGGCCAACAGCAGACGTAGGGGCCCGCAGACCAGCAGCAACATTAGCAGCGAGATGGTTGCTCACTGCTAATCCAACTTTATGCTTTTTCTTTATGTCCAATTTCGCCTTTTTCAACTCGTCCTTCTTGCAATCAGTAGCATCATGGCCATATCCTCTACATTTGTTACACCAAATGGGTTTCCATTCATACTTAATCATTACCTCAATAACATTCTCAAGCTCATCCATGAATTTGATTGAGTTTTTGAGTTTTTGCCCCACTTTGACTAACACCATGACCCGAGCATAACCCAATCTAGTGCGTTCTTCCGTAGCTAAATCAGACTTAACATACGGTCCCACCAAAGAAGCTATACGAGTTAGGCTTCGGCCCCAAAATTTTAGAGGTAAATCATGCAATTGTATCCAAATAGAAACTTCTTGCACATCCTCCTTGTCCAATTTAGCATCAGGCGTCCATTCTTTCACAATTAAAGGTTTGTTATCAAACATAAAGATTCCATGATTGAGAACAGTTACCTTGGCATTGTTTTCCTTGAACCGAACTACAAAAATTCCATTTGGAAGAAAGGAAATTTTATCAATTCCATGCTCCTTCCAAATTCTCCTCACATACCCTTCGTCACTTCCCATGGAGGGTTAGCTCCCATGATAAAGCAATAGACGACATTGCTCCAGTATTCAATTTCATCTTCGACTTCATCACTAGTAAGCTTCATCATTTCTTCTTCCTCCTCACAGTCAATGACTTTTTTTCCATCCTTTTGTTTCCACCCAATACAATCAATAAGGGTGGGGTTAGTTTCCGGCACAACTTGAGAATCAAGTTCCAAAACTTCATTCTCCTCAAAATCAGATTCGTAGTTCAAACCCGGAATCCCTCTTATTCTCTCATTCATGGCTTGTTCATCCTCTACTTCACTAGAACTAGGTATCAATTGGTTAAAATTAGGTTTCAATTGATTTTTTCGAGTCAGTACCTCTTTCGCAATGGTACGGATCGTAGCCTTAGGACCCTTCCCCGGAATGCGATTCTTCTTTCTCATGATGGCACCGGAAAGCGGGCTGTCGGAGTCAGGCCGGCACCGGAGCGCAGGAAGGGGGACGGACAACAGCAAAATCGCCCTTCTCTCTTGAATTTAATTAGAAGATTATTATTCACGTTTTTTTAATTTTGAAGGTTATTATACACGTTTTTTTGGTCGTTTTGGTCTCGAAATAAGATGGGTTATCATTCGCGCTGAAGAAACGGCAAACCAAATCAAATGTCCCGGTGGATTATGAGGGTCATTTGGTCTTCTATAGATACATTTAAAAGTAATAAAATTACATTTTACGACGTTTCGGAAATAATCGAAACAAGTTCTATACTCAATTTTATATCGCGTCAGAAGGTTCAAACAATCATTATTATTCATTATGTTCCTATTGAAAAGTTTTCGTTAAAAAATATTAACGTTTTAGAATGATTTTCACATCTTTAGAGAATTGCTGAAAACGACCAATTTTGAAGGTTATTATACACGTTTTTATGGGTCGTTTGGGTCCCGAAATAAGATGGGTTATTATTTGCACTGAAGAAACGCAAACAAAATCAAATGTCCCGGTGGATTATGAGGATCATTTGGTCTTCTATAGATACATTTAAAAGCGCTAAAATTGCGTTTTATGACGTTTCGGAAATAGTCGAAACAAGTTCTATACTCCATTTTATAACGCGTCAGAAGGTTCAAACAATCATTATCATTCATTATGTTCCTTTCGAAAAGTTTTCGATCAAAATTATTCGTATTTTAGAATGATTTTCACTTCTTTCGAAAATTGCCGAAAATGACCGATTTTTAAGGTTATTATACACGTTTTTTGGGTCATTTGGGTCCCGAAAAAAGATGGGTTATCATTCGCGCTGAAGAAACGGCAAACCAAATCAAATGTCCCGGTGGATTATGAGGGTCATTTGGTCTTCTATAGATACATTTAAAAGCAATAAAATTACATTTTACGACGTTTCGGAAATAATCGAAACAAGTTCTATACTCCATTTTATATCGCGTCAGAAGGTTCAAATAATCATTATTATTCATTATGTTCCTATTGAAAAGTTTTCGTTAAAAAATATTAGCGTTTAGAATGATTTTCACATCTTTAGAGAATTGCTGAAAATGACCAATTTTGAAGGTTATTATACAAGTGTTTTTGGTCGTTTGTGTCCCGAAATAAGATGGGTTATTATTCGTACTGTAGAAACGCTAAACCGAATCAAATGTCCCGGTGGATTATGAGAGTCATTTGGTCTTCTACAGATACATTTAAAAGCGATAAAATTGCGTTTTACGACATTTCGGAAATAGTCGAAACAAGTTCTATACACCATTTTATTTCGTCAGAATGTTAAAAAAATCATTAATATTCATTATGTTCCTATTGAAAAGTATTTGTTAAAAAATATTCGCGTTTTAGAATGATTTTCATATCTTCCGAAAATTGCTGAAAATGACCAATTTTGAAGGTTTTTTTTTTGGTAAAGGGTAAGTATATTGATAAATAGAATTACTGTACAAATGAGTGACTACATCAGCTTATGCAGCCATCTAGCATCTTTAGCCTTTAATGGATATTTCAACTTGCACATTATTCTATTCTTTACATCCAATTTGATTGATTTAACAATACTCTGCGGATGCTGCAATTTTCCTTCTATTCTGCAAATATTTTGACTCCTCCATATGTGATATATCGCTGCATTCATCAATGCTCTCAATATATTACATTGTAGTTTAGAACCCCGCAGCTTGCTAGCCCATTTGAGACCGTCAACAGATGGAATCGACTTCTGTACCCATGCGCCGAGCAGATCCATCACCCTCGCGCTCCAGTTACAACCAAAAAACAATTGCTCAATATTCTCCTCATCCATCTCACAAAAATAGCAACGGTCCGAAGTAGCAACCCCCACCTTTGCCAGTTTTTTCCTCGTGTTTAAAGCATCCCTAAACACTAGCCAAGAAATAAAGCTATGTCTCGGAATACTCCAACCACTCCAAACAAGTCTAGCCCACTCAACCTTCGGTCTAACTGCCCACATCTCGTGATAGGCCCTAGATATCGAAAATCGAGTAAGTGATCCATGCCAAAGGCCATTCATAAACATGTCCTTAATTTTATCTTTAACCTGGCAAATTTTCCTCCACGCCCAAGTAGCATCTGTATTCGGATGATAATCTCTCCAATCAGTCCCTTTCAGATAAATATTATTCACCCACCGGACCCAAAGACGATCCGGTTGATCAAAAATCCATGACGCCAATTTGGCTACAACAGCCTCATTCCAAATGCATATATCTCGAAGCCCTAAACCTCCTTCATCCTTCGGGCAACACAACTTCTCCCAGCTTACAAGAGCTCGTTTAGTTCCTTCCACACCACCATCCCATAAGAAATTACGGCAAATAGAACCAATTCGATTCATTACAAACTTCGGAATAATAAACACCATGGCCCAGTAATTGTGCAATTGAGAAAGCAGAGACTGAACCAGGGTCAATCTACCCGCATAGGACAATTTTCGCGCGCCGATGCTGGAAATTCTCGCAATAATGCGAGCAATCAATCTGCCACAGTCACTTTTTCCCAATCGAGTACTTTGAAGGTTATTATACACGTTTTTTTGGTCGTTTTGGTCCCGAAATAAGATGGGTTATCATTCGCGCTGAAGAAACGACAAACCAAATCAAATGTCCCGGTGGATTATGAGAGTCATTTGGTCTTCTATAGATACATTTAAAAGCAATAAAATTACATTTTACAACGTTTCGGAAATAATCGAAACAAACTCCATTTTATATCGCGTCAGAAGGTTCAAAAAATCATTATTATTCATTATGTTCCTATTGAAAACTTTTCGTTAAAAAATATTTGCGTTTTAGAATGATTTTCACATCTTTAGAGAATTGCTGAAAACGACCAATTTTGAAGGTTATTATACAAGTTTTTTTGGTCGTTTTTGTCCCGAAATAAGATGGGTTATTATTCGCACTGTAGAAACGCCAAACTGAATCAAATGTCCCGGTGGATTATGAAAGTCATTTGGTCTTCTACAGATACATTTAAAAGCGATAAAATTGCGTTTTACGATATTTCGGAAATAGTCGAAACAAGTTCTATACACCATTTTATTTCGTCAGAATGTTAAAACAATCATTAATATTCATTATGTTCCTTTTGAAAAGTTTTCGTTCAAAAATATTCGCATTTTAGAATGATTTTCACAAATTCCAAAAATTGCCGAAAATGACCAATTTTAAAAGGTTATTATAAACGGTTTTTTGGTAATTTGGGTCACAAAAAAAGATGGGTTGAAGAAATGCCAAACACAAATCAAATGTCCCGGTTGATTATGAGGGTCATTTGGTCTTCTATAGATACATTTAAAAGCGATAAAATTGTGTTATACGACGTTTCGGAAGTTGTCGAAACAAGTTCTATACTTCTTTTTATATCGCGTCAGAAGGTTCAAACAATCATTATTATTCATTATGTTCCCATTGAAAAGTTTTCGTTAAAAATAATTCGTGTTTTAGAATGATTTTCACATCTTCCGAAAATTGTTGAAAACGACCAATTTTGAAAGTTATATACACGTTTTTTTGGTCGTTTGGGTCTCGAAAAAAGATGGGTTATTATTCGCGATGAAGAAACGCCAAACCAAACCAAATGTCCTGGTGGATTTCGAGGGTCATTTGGTCTTCTATAGATACATTTAAAAGCAATAAAATTGCGTTATACGACGTTTCGGAAGTAGTCGAAACACGTTCTATACACCATTTTATTTCGCGTCATAAGGTTCAAACAATCTTTATTATTCATTATCTTCCCATTGAAAAGTTTTTGTTAAAAAATATTCGCGTTTTAGAATGATTTTCACATCTTCCGATAATTGCCGAAAACGACCAATTTTGAAGGTTTTGATCTACAATTTTTTTGCTCTTTTGGATTCCGGAAGAAAATGGATTGATATTCTCGCCAAATAAAATTCACGATAAATAAAATGTCTCGGTTCATTATGAGGGTCATTTGGTCTTCTATAGATAGATTTAAAAGCGATAAAATTACATTTTACGACGTTTCGGAAACAGTCAAAACAAGTTCTATACTCCATTTTATATCGCGTCAGAAGGTTCAAACAATCATTATTATTCATTATGTTCCTATTGAAAAGTTTTTGTTAAAAAATATTCGCGTTTTAGAATGATTTTCACATCTTTAGAAAATAGCTGAAAACGACCAATTTTGAAGGTTATTATACAAGTTTTTTTGGTCGTTTGGGTCCCGAAATAAGATGGGTTATTATTCGCGGTGAAGAAACGCCCAACCAAATCAAATGTCCCGGTGGATTATGAGGGTCATTTGGTCTTCTATAGATACATTATAAAGCGATAAAATTGTGTTTTACGCCGTTTCGGAAATAGTCGAAACAAGTTCTATACTCCATTTTATATCGTGTCAGAAGATTCAAACAATCATTATTATTCATTATGTTCCTATTGAAAAGTTTTCGTTAAAAAATATTAGCGTTTTAGAATGATTTTCACATCTTTAGAAAATTGCTGAAAAAGATCAATTTTGAAGGTTATTATAAAAGTTTTTTTGGTCGTTTGGGTCCAGAAATAAGATGGGTTATTGTTCGCACTGAAGAAACGCCAAACCGAATCAAATGTCCCGGTGGATTATGAGAGTCATTTGGTCTTCTACAGATACATTTAAAAGCGATTAAATTGCGTTTTATGACGTTTCGGAAATAGTCGAAACAAGTTCTATACACCATTTTATTTCGTCAGAATGTTCAAACAATCATTAATATTCCTTATGTTCCTATTGAAATTTTTCGTTAAAAAATATTCCCATTTTTGAATGATTTTCACATCTTCCAAAAATTGCCGAAAACGGCCAATTTTGAAGGTTATTATACACGATTTTTTGATAATTTGGGTCACAAAAAGTGTTGGGTTATTATTCGCGTTGAAGAAATGCTAAACACAAATCAAATGTTCCGGTTGAGTATGAGGGTCATTTGGTCTTCTATAGATACATTTAAAAGCGATAAAATTGCGTTATACAACGTTTCGGAAAGAGTCGAAACAAGTTCTATACTCCAATTTATTTCGTGTCAGAAGATTCAAACAATCATTATTATTCATTATGTTTCTATTGAAAAGTTTTCGTTAAAAAATATTCGCGTTTAAGAATGATTTTCACATCTTCTGAAAATTGCCGAAAACGACCAATTTTGAAGGTTTTGATCCACTAATTTTTTTATCTTTTGGGTCTTGGAAGAAAATGGATTTATATTCTCACTAAATAAAATTCACGATAAATAAAATGTCTCGGTGTATTGTGAGGGTCATTTGGTCTTCTATAATTACATTTAAAAGCGATAAAATTGCGTTTTGCGAAATTTCGAAAGTAGTCGAAAAATGTTTTATACTCTATTTTATCGCGTCAGAAGGTTCAAACAAACACTATTATTCATTATAATCCTATTGAAAAGTTTTTGTTAAAAAATATTCGCGTTTTAGAACGATTTTCACATCTTCCGAAAATTGCCGAAAACAACCAATTCGAAAACGTTATTATACACGTTTTTTGGGTCGTTTGGGCCCCGAAATAAGATGGGTTATTATTTGCACTAAAGAAACGCCAAACAAAATCAATTATCTCGGTGAATTATGAGGATCATTTGGTTTTCTATAGATACATTTAAAAGCGATAAAATTGCGTTATATGACGTTTCGGAAATAGTCGAAACAATTTCTATACTCCTTTTTATATCGCGTCAGAAGGTTCAAACAATCATTATCATTCATTATGTTCCTTCTGAAAAGTTTTCGTTAAAAATTATTCGTATTTTAGAATGATTTTCACATCTTCCGAAAATTGTCGAAAACGACCGATTTTTAAGGTCATTATACACGTTTTTTTGGTCATTTGGGTCCCGAAAAAAATGGGTTATTATTCACGTTGAAGAAACGCCAAACCAAATCAAATGTCCCGGTGGATTATGAGGGTCATTTGGTCTTCTATAGATACATTTAAAAGCGATAAAATTGCATTATACGACGTTTCGGAAGTAGCCGAAACAACTTCTATAATCCATTTTATATTGCGTCAGAAGGTTCAAACAATCATTATTTTTCATTATGTTCTTATTGAAAAGTTTTCGTTAAAAAATATTTGCATTTTAGAATGATTTTCACATCTTCCAAAAATTGCCGAAAACGATTAATTTTGAAGGTTAATATCCACGATTTTTTTGGTCTTTTGAGTCTAGGAAGAAAATGGATTTATATTCTCACTAAATAAAATTCACGATAAATAAAATGTCTCGGTGTATTAGGAGGGTCATTTGGTCTTCTATAAATGTATTTAAAAGCGATAAAACTGCGTTTTGCGAAATTTCGGAAGTTGTCGAAATATGTTTTATACTCAATTTTATCGCGTTAGAAGGTTCAAACAAACACTATTATTCGTTATAATCCTATTGAAAAGTTTTTGTTAAAAAATATTCGCGTTTTAGAATGATTTTCACATCTTCCGAAAATTGCAGAAAACGACCAATTTTGAAGGTTATTATACACGTTTTTTGGGTCGTTTGGGTCCCGAAATAGGATGAGTTATTATTTGCACTGAAGAAACGCCAAACAAAATCAAATGTCCCGGTGGATTATGAGGATCATTTGGTCTTCTATAGATACATTTAAAAGCGTTAAAATTGCGTTTTACGACGTTTCAGAAATAGTCGAAACAAGTTCTATACTCCATTTTATAACGCGTCAGAAGGTTCAAACAATCATCATTATTCATTATGTTCCTTTAGAAAAGTTTTCGTTCAAAATTATTCGTATTTTAGAATGATTTTCACATCTTTCGAAAATTGTCGAAAACGACCAATTTTTAAGGTTATTATACACGTTTTTTTTTGTCATTTGGGTCCCGAAAAAAGATGGGATATTATTCGCGCTGAAGAAACGCCAAACCAAATCAAATGTCCCGGTGGATTATGAGGGTCATTTGGTCTTCTATAGATACATTTATAAGCGATAAAATTGCGTTATACGACGTTTCGGAAGTAGTCGACACAAGTTCTATAATCCATTTTATATCGCGTCGTAAGGTTCAAAGAATCATTATTATTCATTATGTTTCTATTGAAAAGTTTTCGTTAAAAAATATTCGCGTTTTAGAATAATTTTCATATCTTCTGAAAATTGCCGAAAACGACCAATTTTGAAGGTTTTGATTCACTATTTTTTTGGTCTTTTGGGTCCTGGAAGAAAATGAATTTATGTTCCCACTAAATAAAATTCACGATAAATAAAATGTCTCGGTGCATTGTGAGGGTCATTTTGTCTTCTATAATTACATTTAAAAGCGATAAAATTGCGTTTTGCGAAATTTCGGAAGTAGTCGAAAAATGTTTTATACTCTATTTTATCGCGTCAGAAGGTTCAAACAAACTCTATTATTCATTATAATCCTATTGAAATGTTTTTGTTAAAAAATATTCGCGTTTTAGAATGATTTTCACATCTTCTGAAAATTGCCGAAAACGACCAATTTTGAAGGTTTTTTTTTTTTGATAAAAGGTAAGTATGTATAAAAATATGTGTGTGTCCAATATACAAAGAGTGACTACATCAAATTATGTAGCCATCGGTTATCTCGAGCACTAACTGGGTATTTGATCTTACACATAATTCTACTTCTAACATCCTTCTTAATCATATTGGCGATACAATCAGGTTGCTGAACAGCTCCCTCAATTCTCCAAATATTCCGCTGCCTCCAAATATGATAGATCGTCGCATTAATCATGGCACTAAGAATGTTGCACTGAAATTTAGTACCTCTCTTCTTAGTAGCCCAATCCAAACCCCCAGAACTAGGAATTCGCTTCTTCACCCACTTACTCAGGATGTCTATAACTCTTGAGCTCCAGCAACACCCAAAAAATAGATGTTCAAATGTTTCAGCCTGTGAGTCACAAAAAAAACAAAGGTCTGAGTCTGAGACCCCAATCCTCAAAAGTTTCACTCTAGTACTTAAAGCCCCTTTGAACACTAGCCAAGAAATAAAGCTGTGTCTCGGGAAACTCCAAGCATTCCAGACGAGCCTGCCCCAAGCAACCTTCGGATGGTGAGCCCGTAAAGCCTCATAGGCAAGCGAAATAGAGTACTGCGTCGCGGACCCATGCCAACGCCCATCAACATATAAGTTCTTAATCTTTTCTTTTGCCTGTCATATCTTCTTCCAAGCCCACGTGACATCAGCATGAGGCTGATAGTCACGCCAAGCTGAGCCCCTCAGATAAATGCTACTAACCCACCGAACTCATAGACGACCCGGTTGGTCAAACACCAAAGAGGCCAATTTGGCAACAGCAGTCTCATTCCATAGGTAGAGGTCTCGCAGCCCCAATCCTCCCTCCCCTTTAGGCCGGCAAATATTATCCCAGCTCACTAAAGCCCTTTTCGTGCCCTCCACACCACCATCCCACAAAAAATTGCGGCATAAGGACACAATTCGAGCCATAACAAATTTCGGAATTATATAAACCATAGCCCAGTAATTGTGCAGCTGAGATAGCACAGACTGAACCAAAGTCAACCTGCCTGCATAAGACAGTTTCCGGGATCCAATACTAAAGATCCTCGAAACTATCCGGGCTAACAGTATCTCACAATCAGTTTTACCCAAATGAGTGCTCTGAATCGGCAGTCCTAGATATCTGAAAGGCAAAGAACCTTCCACACATCCTAAAAACTACAAGATAGCCTCCTTCCTGTCCTCGTCAACTCCAGCAAAGTAAGCGTGAGATTTACCCACACTGATACTCAACCCCGAAGCTCTGCTAAAAGTAGCAAAGGCCTTCCAAAGCAGCTCCATAGACTCAGTCTCCCCCTTACAAAAAAGGAGTAGATCATCCGCAAACAGTAAGTGACTCAGCTTTAAGTGACCACATTTAGGATGATATTTGAAATTTCTCTCCATTATTCCAAAAGTCATAATATGAGAGAAATAATCCATGCAAATCGTGAATAGCAGAGGAGACATCGGATCCCCTTGTCTCAATCCTCTCTTCCCACGAAAAAAACCAAAACTATCCCCATTAGCACAAATAGTGTAGGAGACCGATTTAACACACTCCATAATCAAGGCTCTGAAATGAACAGGGAAATCTAGTGCATGCAACATCTGATCCACAAAATTCCACTCCACACTATCATAAACTTTATGAATATCCACTTTGAACAAGCATCTGGGTGAAACACGGCCCTCCTATATAAACGGACCAAATCCTGACAAATTAGTACATTTTCCACAATACTCCTCCCTTCGATAAAACCCCCTTGGACAGGAGAAATTATCTGAGACAACACCCGCGCTAATCTCGTGCAAATGATTTTGGCAATACATTTGTACAAGACATTGCAGCAATCAATCGGCCTGAATTCTTTCACAGACTGGAGCCTATTCACCTTAGGAATAAGGACAATATTGGTACAATTCAGCTGTTTAAGAAGCTTACCTGAAACAAAGAAGTCCTGAATGGCTCGAACTATATCATCTCCCACTGTCTCCCACAAATCGATAAAGAACTGACTCGTGAAGCCATCCGGACCAGGCGCCTTGTCTCGAGGAATAGAAAACAACGCACGCTTGACCTCTTCCTCAGAAATACTAGCTGACAAGAAGGTTTTGTGTTCCTCCGTACAAATCATGCCCCGCCTCACTAAACCAATATTGACCGGCTCCATGTCTCGCGATTCACCCAGAAGCTTGGTGTAATAGCTGAGAAACGCGCCTTCAACAGCCTCTTTACTGTCACAGTAACAGCCAGCTTCATCCGTGATTCCCACAACAGCATTTCGAGCACGACGAGCTCTCAAAATACCATGGAAGTAGGCAGAATTCACGTCCCCGTCTCTAACCCAGCGTTGCTTCGATTTTTGGGACCAGAAATCAGCACGAGCAGCCTGAAGGCCGCGCACCTGCTCATTCAGCGAAGCTTCAGCCTGCAACAACGACTCTGTCCTGTCCGTTCTAATGGCAGTTTGCAGCTGGTCCAACTTCAACTCCGCTTGCGCACACCGATTTTCAATGTCCGAGAAACACTCAGAGTTTAAAAGTTTCAGCGGCCTTTTCAATTCTCGGAGTTTGCTCACGACTTGAAACATCAATGTTCCCCTAATCGGCATATCCCAAGAATCTTTCACACATTTGCTAAAACCGGTAGCCCGACTCCACATATTCATGTACTTGAAGGTACGATTCTTCCTTACCAGTGGAAGTTCTAGCTGAACTACACACGGGCAATGATCGAAAGTACCTTCCGGCAAAAAATTTGCGAATCCATTAGGAAAAAGCGTCATCATGTCCTCATTCACCAGACATCTATCAATGCGACTATACACTCTAGTCTCCGCCACCTTATGCTTATTATTCCAAGTAAACCAAGACCCACTCGCCTTAAGGTCACAAACATCACAATTCGCTAGACAGTCCCGGAATTGGGCCATAGCCTCTCTCGAGGAGGAACCCCCGAGCCGTTCACTAGCATCAATCACACAATTGAAATCCCCCAGGATCATCCACGGACCACCAAAGGCATAAGTCTCAAGTCTCCTCCAAAGTTCCAGCCTGTCATCAGCTGAGTTAAAAGCATACACAAAAGTAAGCTGATAATCCTTCCCAGTGCTCAAAGAAACTCTGACATGAATACTCTGATTGCTATAGCCCAAAATCGTCAAGTTGAGCTTCTCATGTTTCCACAATAACCAAACTCGACCCCCATCATGACAATGATTATTAGTGGTTATGCTCCATTCATTGAAAATATTCCGATGAACTTTCGCATAAGCTTTATTCTTTATTTTAGTTTCTAGTAATCCAAAAACATCTACTTGTTGCTTCCTAATAAAGTCACAAATAGTGCGCTGCTTATTTATGTTACACATGCCGCTCACATTCCAAAAACCGATATTATGTGTCACCATGGACAACCAACTCCAGACCCACCCCTTCCTTTTCCTCAACCAACCCCTTACTCGGCGAGCCTTTAACCATGTCCGCGAAGGAAATACCCGGGTTCATAACCGGATCCTTCCTCGACGAAATGCGGAGGAAATCAGCCTGAGTATGCTGCTTCACAGTTATCACAGGTGGGGCAGCCTTCGAGACAGGAGCAGCAGACTTCACAGGCTGCTTATGGGCAGCCTCATCAACCTTCTTCTTCTTAGCCTCCAATCTCTCCTTCCTCAATTCCTCCTTCCTACACTCATTCATTTCGTGCCCATAGCCTTTGCATTTAGAACACCAGACAGGTTTCCATTCGTATTTAACTAGGACATCAACTACATAGTCATGTTCATCCAAGAAACGAACCGAATTCTTAAATTTTTGTCCTAATTTGACCAACACCAAAGTCCTCGCATACCCTAATCTAGTACGCTCCTCCGTAGCTAGATCAGACTTAACATAAGACCCAACAAGAGAAGCGATCCTAGGCAGACATCGTCCCCAGAACTTCAAAGGAAGATCGTGCAATTGTACCCACACCGGTACTTCTTGCACATCCTCCTTGTCAAGCTTAGCATCCGAGGTCCATTCTTTAACAATTAATGGTTTGTTATCAAACATATAGAATCCATGATTAAGAAGTTGTACCTTTGCCTCTTTCTCTTTGAACCTCACGATGAAAATCCCATTCGGAAGAAAAGAAATTTTGTCTATCGAATGGGCCTTCCAGATGCGCTTCACAAACCCTTCCACAACCTCCCATGGCGGATTCGCTCCTATGATGAAGCAATATACAGCATTACTCCAATACTCAACTTCATCCTCAACATCGTCTTCGGAAAAATGAAGCAATTCTTCTTCTTCTTCCACATCCACCACACGCTTTCCGTCTCTCTGTTTCCATCCAATTTCAGGAATAGTCTCTGTTTCAGGCACCGCATTTGTCTCAGGGACAAACGAAGATTCACCGTCATCATCTGAATCAGAGTCAAGATTCAATCCAGGGATGTCATTGATCTTGCTGTTTTCAGAAGCCAAATCTTCCGGTTGCTCAGAATTCGATTTCGCCTTCGAGCCTTTCTTCAAATTCGCAACACTTTTTCGCAGCAACACATCCTTCACAGACCTCGAGATTGGATTAGGGCCTTTCGAGACTGGTCTCTCCTTCTTCCTCATAATGTCTCAGAACAGGGATGCCGTCAGACGGAGAAGACGCCGTCAACAGGCCTGAAGCGCCGGTCAAGCCCTAGGATCGCACAGTAAATCGCCAAATCGCTAGAGCAAAAGATTGATCACGTTTTTTGGTCAAATTAGACCCCGAAATTAATTTTGAAGGTTATTATACACGTTTTTTGGGTCGTTTGGGTCCCAAAATAAGATGGGTTATTATTTGCACTGAAGAAACGCCAAACAAAAACAAATGTCCCGGTGGAATATGAGGGTCATTTGGTCTTCTATAGATACATTTAAAAGCGCTAAAATTGCGTTTTACGACGTTTTGGAAATAGTCGAAACAAGTTCTACACTCCATTTTATATCACGTCAGAAAGCTCAAACAATCATTATTATTCATTATGTTCCTATTGAAAAGTTTTCGTTAAAAATTATTCGCGTTTTAGAATGATTTTCAAATCTTCCAAAAAATGCCGAAAACGACCGATTTTGAAGTTTTTTTTTTTTTCGTTGGTAAAAGGTAAGTATGTATATAAATATGTGTGTGTATCCAATTTACAAAAAATGGTTACAACAAGTTATGTAACCATTGGCTAACTCTATCTCTGATTGGATATCTAATCTTACACATAATTCGGTTTCTAACATCCATCTTGATCATTTTGACGACACAGTCTGGTTGTGGAACCAATCCCTCTAATCTGCACACATTCCGTTGTCTCCAAATATGATAGATCGTAGCATTAATCATAGCTCTAAGAATGTTGCATTGAAGTCTGGTACCTCTCTTCTTACATGCCCATTCCAATCCCCTATTGCTAGGAATTCGCTTCTTTACCCACTTACTCAGGATGTCTATAACTCTAGAGTTCCAGCAACACCCAAAAAATAGATGTTCAAAAGTCTCAGCCTGCGAGTCACAAAAATAGCATAGGTTGGAATCAGCGACCCCGATCCTCAAAAGTTTCACTCTAGTATTCAGTGCCCCCTTAAACACAAGCCAGGAAATAAAGTTGTGTCTCGGGATGCTCCAAACACTCCAAACGAGCCTGCTCCAACCGACCTTCGGGTGATGAGCCCGTAAGGCGTCATATGCCCGAGCAATCGAATAGTGGCTGCAAGATCCGTGCCATAGCCCATCTACATATAAAGTCTTGATCTTCTCTTTAGCCTGACAAATCTTCGTCCACGCCCACGTGACATCAGCATGTGGCTGATACTCACGCCAATAAGAGCCCCTCAAATAAATGTTGCTGACCCACCGAACCCACAACCGATCCGGTTGATCAAACACCCAAGAGGCCAATTTAGCCACAGCAGTCTCGTTCCACAGGTATAAGTCTCGCAACCCCAACCCTCCCTCTTCCTTTGGCCGACAGATTCTATCACAACTCACTAAGGCTCTCTTCGTACCCTCCACACCACAATCCCATAAAAAATTGCGACATAGAGATACAATTCGAGCCATAACAAATTTCGGGATAATAAAAACCATGGCCCAGTAATTATGAAGCTGAGACAGCACAGACTGAACCAGAGTCAACCTTCCTGCATAAGAGAGTTTCCGGGCACCAATACTAGTAATCCTCGCAACAATACGGGCTAACAGATTCTCACAGTCCTTCTTACCCAAATGAGTGCTCTGAATTGGCAGGCAAAGATATCTGAAAGGCATGGTGCCTTCCACACATCCTGAAAACTGCAGAATAGCCTCCTTCCTATCATTGTCAACTCCGGCGAAGTAAGCATGAGACTTGCCCACACTAATACTCAGCCCAAAAGCTCTGCTGAAAGTTGCAAAAGCCTTTCACAACAGCTCCATAGAATCAGTCTCCCCTTTACAAAAAAGGAGCAAGTCATCCGCAAATAGTAAGTGACTTAATTTCAAAGGACCACATTTAGGGTGATACTTGAAATTTTTGTCCACCATTCCATGAGTCATAATACGGGAGAAATATTCCATGCAAATAGTTGATAAGGCTAAATTCGTATCACCTTAATCAAAATAATCCAAACGAACAACTAACAGGTAGCTAGCAGTAAGTAAGGGTCGAATCCACAGAAAGACGGATGAAAATCGCTAATTATCTAATAATCGATTCTAAACTATTTAAATCCGGTTTATTTGATTTTGATCTAAACTAATGCGATTATGTAAAATAACGAGGTTCTAACAATATTAAAAGGATCTAGGGTCTTACGGTTCACTATGTAATTAAATTGGGTAAAGTTAATTAATCATTCAATCAATCAATCACAGTTATTTAGGGCAAAGACACGGCCTTTCGGATCTTATGTCAACCTTAGGATAGATTCTGACGGGCTCTTGCAACTTACCAGATTATCCTATCCACTTACTTGTAAGTCTACCCTTACCAGGCTTTCGATCTTAGGTTCGGGTTCCTAAACATTCGACTAGTTCAACGTCTCAAACTAATCAAACAATAATACAAGACAAGTAGTAAGGCAATAGCATATGAATGATCAATCAAATTTAATCAAGCTAACATCCCCAGTTCAATTAGCATAGATCCCCTTCAACCCTAGATAAATAAGTTAGCTACTCATAATAAACGATAAAGCAATAAAGAAATTAAGCATAATAAAGAACAATATGAAAATAAGAGAATAAGAAAAGCTACCAATTACGTAGAACTGAAAGATTAACGATCTAAAAGTATGGCTACAAACTAGAAGAATTCTAATGCTAATAAAAAGTCTAAACTAAACTAATGAATCTCAAAGTGTAATTAAATCTAAACTAATGAATGAGAAAGTGTAAACTAAACTACTGAATGAGAAAGTGAGAAAAAGTGTTCTTAAATCTAACCCTAAGGAGGGTATATATACTAATAATGATAAGGAGTGTCATTACTCCTACTTTCCTAAAACTAATTAGGAAAGAATATCCCGTAAAATAGGAGTCATGGTAAGTGAAGGAGTCCAAAAATAGAAATCCCACGAAACAGCCTCAAACCGGTCGGTTTGGGTCTGTCCCGAGCGGTTTGGGTTCATCCCGAGCGGTTCAAGTTTCTCTACACTGCACAATGAATTTGAAATGCTTGCTTTTTCTTCGTTACTTATCGGAATTGGACGTGTGTTATACCGTTGGAAAGCTAAGAGAAAGAGCTTTCCAACGCCACCTAAATAAGCTCAATTGGAGTTGTATAACTCAAAATATTCACGTTTGAAGTTGACCCTTGTTTTAGCGATCGTTCTTTCATCTCGATTTGCATTTGTTTGAGCTTTCCAACTTATTTCTTTGTCGTTTCTTATTGTTTCTTCACTTTACATCCTTCCTCAAGTATTCACTTAGCATCTTATAACTTTTATCACTTCTTTCTTGTGGATTTCATGGCTCGACTCTCGTCATTGCCCAAAATATAGCTCAATCGCCTTCATTTGTCTCGTTTCCTACAAAACTTAAACAAAATACCCGACATAACAAAGAAGGATGAAAGGCTAGAAAAACAACTCCTAGGATACATAAAATGAACCAAAATAAAGGAAAAGTTGGGGTTAAATATATATATACGAAATGAGTTCATCAATAGTGAATAAAAGAGGCGACATCGGGTCCCCTTGTCTCAAACCTTGCTTTCCACGAAAAAAGCCAAAATTATCCTCATTAGCACAAAGAGTGTATGAGACCGATTGAACACACTCCATAATCAAGCTTCTGAAATGTACAGGAAAATCCAGTGCTTGCAGCATCTGATCCACAAAACGTCATTCCACACTATCATAAGCTTTATGTATATCTACTTTGAAAAGGCATCTAGGAGAAACCCGGCCCCTCCCATACTAAAGTAAAAGAAGAAGAAATAATTAAGATGATGTTTTTCGTGTCTTCATTCCTCTGTCAAAGGTTACATATATATTCCTATATGTCAACTACTTCCTATTTTACATCCTTTATACAAGGAAAGAATCAACCATGAGCAAAATATATGCACAATATATACACATAACTAATTTGTCGTAAATACAATATTTACGCAAATATATCGCTAACATCCCCCTTCAAGTTGGAGCAAGGATGTTAGAAATGCCCAACTTGCTGATCAAATCATTAAACCGCGGACGTCCCAAAGCCTTAGTCAAAATATCCGCAAGTTGAAAAGTAGTATGCACATAGCAAGGAAGAATGAAGCCGTTACGGATATGATCACGAATAAAATGACAATCAATTTCGATATGCTTAGTGCGCTCATGATAAACCGGGTTGTTAGCAATGTGCATAGCGGATTGGTTGTCACAATGCAAACGAACCGGAAAAGAAACTTCAATACCGAGACCTGCAAATAAGCCTTTGAGCCATAAAATCTCACAAGTGGCCGCGACCATAGCACGATACTCAGCCTCGGTTGAAGATAAGGAAATCGTATCTTGCTTCTTGGTTTTCCATGAAATAGGTGAACCACCAAGACAAACAAAATAAGCGGTGATAGAACGACGGGTAATCGGACAACTTGCATATGCCGCGTCACAATATGCCTCAAGAGACAAAACCGAGTCAGCCCGAAACACAATTCCTTGCCCGGGACTGCCCTTTAAATAACGTAATACCCGCAAAGCAGCCTCTAGTTGGGATGGAGTAGGTTTTTGCATAAATTGAGAGAGTATATGAACCGAATAGCAAATCTCGGGACGAGTTAGTGTTAAATAAATTAACTTACCAACCAGTCGTCTATACCGTACTCCATCCTCTAGTGGCGGGTCAGTAGCAAGTGCAAGCTGATGTTTGTCATCCATAGGAACACTAGCCGGCTTACAACCGAGTAATCTGGTTTCAGTTAACAAGTCAAGAGTATATTTTCGTTGACAAATAAATAGCCCCTTCGAACTATGTGCCACTTCCAACCCGAGAAAATATTTTAATTTACCCAAGTCTTTCATAAAAAAACATTTACTCAAGTAGGATTTAAAATCAGAAATGGCACTAGAATTGTTACCCGCAATAACCAAGTCATCGACATAGACAAGAATATGCAAATCAACTCCATTCTTACGAAAAGTGAACAAGGAATTATCGGAAGCGCTCATAACAAACCCATAAGAACATAAGGCTGCATTAAGCTTCGCATACCAACACCGTGGAGCTTGTTTAAGCCCATAAAGCGATTTACGAAGTCGACAAACCTTACCCTTTACACCACGACTAAACCCAGGCGGCATTCTCATATAAACTTCCTCCGATAAATCACCATGAAGAAAAGCATTCCGGACATCCATTTGGTGCAACTCCCATTTTTTAATGGTCGCAACCGCTAAAAAGGTACGTACAGTCACCATCTTAACAGTGGGAGCAAAAGTTTCAGTATAATCAATACCTGCTTCTTGGTGATTACCGAGTACAACGAGCCGGGCCTTGAACCTCTCGATAGATCCGTCTGCAAGACGCTTGATTTTATAGACCCACATACAACCAATAGCACTCTTTCCTGGTGGTAAATCATAAATCGACCAAGTTTCATTTGATTCAAGAGCTGCTATTTCTTCTGCCATAGCCGCCTGCCACCGTGGGTCACGCATGGCCATAGTGAAAGAAGTGGGTTCGACATCACGATTCAAGGCTGCAAGAAAATGACGATGTGCACTCGAAAAAGTATTATAATTCACGTAATGAGTTAAAGGATAAAGACTACCTGAGAACGGAATAGATGAGGATGACTCGGATGGCTCAGTCGTGTTAATGTGATCCCAAGAAATATAGTCTTTGTGATTTCTATTTGGAATTTTCTCACGCTTGCCTCGACCAAGGTCTACTGTCCGTTCTTCAGTTAACACTGCGTCACTCAGTACAGTTTCAATATTGTCACCCGTTCCAGTAGTATTATCACTACTTGAAATCTCATGAGAATTAGGAGGTGCATTGTCACTGTTATTGGCACCCGAATCAACAGCAGGGCTACTCTCATCAACCCGTGGCTGCGGACCATTATTTGGTGGTTCCAGGTCAGAATATAAGACGGCATCATCAAAATCATTGAATTCCGAATAAGATACTGGCACAAATGTTTCGGATAAAGGAAATTTCGTCTCAATAAAACTCACATCACGGGATTGAAAATACTCTCCTGTCTCAAGATCAAATAAATTCCAACCTTTCTTACCAAAGGGATATCCAATAAATATACAACGACGACTCCGACTAGCAAATTTATCACACGGGTATAAAACTTTCGCATAGGCTAAGCAACCAAAGACACGGAGTAAATTAAGATCCGCTTTACAACCAAATAACAACTCAAAAGGTGTCTTTCCTTCAAGAATTCGAGTAGGAGTTCTATTAATTAAATGAGCAGCCGTAAGAACACACTCACCCCAAAAATCAATAGGCAACCCCCCTTGAAACCATAATGCACGACCCACATTAAGAATATGTCGATGTTTACGTTCCACTCGAGCATTTTGCTGTGGCGTACGAACCATCGAAGTCTCGTGAATAACTCCATTTTCACGAAAAAAGGGACCTAAGGGCCTAAATTCCGTACCATTATCGCTACGTAATTTTTTGATGTCACAATTAAATTGTCTTTTAATAAGAGCAAAAAAATCCTTTAAAAGCCTTGTCACCTCATCTTTTGTTTTCATCAAAAACACCCATACACAACGCGAAAAATCATCGACAATGGACAAAAAATAACGGGAACCACACGCACGATTAGGAACATAAGGACCCCAAATATCACAATGAATTAATTCAAACAAAGACTCGGCCTTATTATTACTTAAAGGAAAAACGGAACGAGTTATTTTGGTTATTATTGAATTAACACATACATTTTTTTGGTTATTATTGAAGGTTATTTATTATACACGTTTTTTTGGTCATTTGGGTCCAGAAAAAAGATGGGTTATTATTCGCGCTAAAGGTACGCAAAACCAAATCAAATGTCCCGGTGATTGTGAGGGTCATTTGGTCTTCTATAGATACATTTAAAAGCGATAAAATTGAGTTATACGACGTTTCGGAAGTAGTCGAAACAAGTTTTATAATCCATTTTATATCGCGTCAGAAGGTTCAAACAATCATTATTATTCATTATGTTCACATTGAACAGTTTTCTTTAAAAAATATTCGCGTTTTAGAATGATTTTAACATCTTCCAAAAATTGCCGAAAATGACTAATTTTGAAGGTTATTATCCACTATATTGGTCTTTTGGGTCCAGGAAGAAAATGGATTTATATTCTCACTAAATAAAATTCACGATAAATAAAAGGGTTATTTTACGACAATAATACCAACTATAGAGCGTCTTCCCAAAACAATACCAATTTCAATAAATTTGAGAATAATACGTATTATTGGAGTAGTAAAGCCAGAGTACTATAAGTGATTTTATAACCTACTACATCAGATCACCTAATTAATATTTAACCTGTTACTTATCCTCCATCCTCCTTCTTAACATGGATAACGGGTGAACCGTGTTGGGTTTGGTTCGGGTCAACTTCAGATCGGGCCACTTTCGTGTTATAATTATCGGGTTGCCTTCAAGTCAGGTCGAAAATGTCGGGTTCGGGTCATTCTCGAGTTTGCTGTTTTCAACTTTGTTTTAGGGATATCGACTCATTTTCTAAAATAATAGTCGGGTCAGTTTCGGGTTAGCTCGGGTCAATTTGGATTATAGGTCAAAATCAGGTCTTCAGTTCGGGTGTCGGGTCGGGTTCAGTTTGACTTATTCGGGTCACGTCAGTTTTGACGGGTCTACTTCACCTTACTTCTCTCTTTCATCCTCTCTTTCCATCACCTTCATCCTTTTTCAGTTTTTTTTCTATACGTTTCGTTTAGATTAACGTGTTGATTTTGGTGTACGATTATGTTATTAGCTAGATTTGGTGAGGTTGAAGGAAGAGAAAGATGAAGAATATTAATGATGTTTAATGCTCCGTACACTGAGTAAGTAAAAATGAGTGAAGTAATATGAAATAAATTAAAAGCGAAAAAGAAAGGTGAACGGTTTCTACCGGTAACTGGTCACCCATACTACTCTGGTTTAACTACTCTAAAAATACGTATTATTATCAGATTTATTAAAATTGAAATTATTTTCGGAAGATGCTCTATAGTGTGTATTATTGCCGTTAAATAAAATTAAAGGTGAAAAAAGAAGGTGGATAGGTTCTATGGGTAACCAGTCACCTATACTACTCTTATTTAACTACTCCAATAATAGATATTATTCTAAGATTAAAATTGATATTATTTTGAGAAGACGCCCTATAGTTGGTATTATTCTAACCAGTCACTTATACTACTCTTGTATTATTTTATCGCGTCAGAAGGTTCAAACAATCATTATTATTCATTATGTTCCTATTGAAAAGTTTTCGTTAAAAAATATTCGCGTTTTAGAATGATTTTCACATCTTTCGAAAATTGCCGAAAACAACTAATTTTGAAGGTTATTATCCACGATTTTTTTGGTCTTTTGGGTCCAGGAAGAAAATGGATTTATATTCTCACTAAATAAAATTCACGATAAATAAAATGTCTTGGTGCATTATGAGGGTCATTTGGTCTTCAATAAATACATTTAAAAGCGATAAAATTGTGTTTTACGAAATTTCGACAGTAGTCGAAACATGTTTTATACTCTATTTTATCGCATCAGAAAGTTCAAACAAACAATATTATTCATTATAATCTTATTGAAAAGTTTTTGTTAAAAAATATTTGCGTTTTAGAATGATTTTCACATCTTCCGAAAATTGCCGAAAACGACCAATTTTGAAGGTATTATACACGTTGTTTGGGTCGTTTGGGTCCCGAAATAAGATGGCTTATTATTTGCACTGAAGAAACGCCAAACCAAATCAAATGTCCCGGTGAATTATTAGGATCAGTTGGTCTTCTATAGATACATTTAAAAGCGCTAAAATTGCGTTTTACGACGTTTCGGAAATAGTCGAAACAAGTTCTATACTCCATTTTATATCGCGTCAGAAAGCTCAAACAATCATTATTATTCATTATGTTCCTATTGAAAATTTTTCGTTAAAAATTATTCACATTTTAGAAGGATTTTCACATCTTCCAAAAATTGCCGAAAACGACCGATTTTGAAGGTTATTTATACACATTTTTTTGGTCATTTGGGTCCCGGAAAAAGATGGGTTATTATTCGCGCTGAAAAAACGACAAACCAAATCAAATGTCTCGGTGGATTATGAGGGTCATTTGGTTTTCTATAGATACATTTAAAAGCGATAAAATTGCGTTATACGACGTTTCGGAAGTTGTCGAAACAAGTTCTATACTTCTTTTTATATCGCGTCAGAAGGTTCAAACAATCATTATTATTCATTATGTTCCTATTGAAAAGTTTTAGATAAAAAATATTCGCATTTTAGAATGATTTTCACATCTTCCAAAAATTAACGAAAACGACCAATTTTGAAGGTTATTATACACGTTTTTTTGGTCGTTTGGGTCTCGAAATAAGTTGGGTTATTATTCACATTGAAGAAATGCCAAACCAAATCAAATAAGCCGGTGGATTATGAGTGTCATTTGTTCTTCTATAGATACATTTAAAAGCGATAAAATTGCGTTTTACGACGTTTCGGAAATATTCGAAACAAGTTTTACACACCATTTTATTTCACGTTAGAATGTTCAAACAATTATTATTATTCATTGTGTTCCTATTGAAAATTGTTTGTTAAAAAATATTTGCATTTTAGAATGATTTTCACATCTACCAAAAATTGTCGAAAACGACCAATTTTGAAGGTTTATACACGTTTTTTTGGTCATTCGGGTCCCGAAAAAAGATGGCTTATTATTCACGCTGAAGAAACGCCATACCAAATCAAATGTCTCGGTGGATTATGAGGGTTATTTGGTCTTCTATAGATACATTAAAAAGCGACAAAATTGCGTTATACGACGTTTCGGAAGTAGTCGAAACAAGTTCTATAATCCATTTTATATCGCGTCAGAAGGTTCAAACAATCATTATTATTCATTATGTTCCTATTGAAAAGTTTTCGATAAAAAATATTCACATTTTAGAATGATTTTCACATCTTTCGAAAATTAACTAAAACGACCAATTTTGAAGGTTACTATAAATGTTTTTTTGGTCATTTGGGTCCCGAAAAAAGATGGGTTATTATTCGCGCTGAAGAAACGCCATACCAAATCAAATGTCCCGGTGGATTATGACGGTCTTTTGGTCTTCTATTGATACATTAAAAAGCGACAAAACTGCGTCATACGACGTTTCGGAAGTAGCCAAAACAAGTTCTATAATCCATTTTATATCGCGTCAGAAGGTTCAAACAATCATTATTATTCATTATGGCCCAACTGAAAAGTTTTCGTTAAAAAATATTCGAGTTTTAGAATGATTTAACCATCTTCCGAAAATTGCCGAAAACGACTAATATTGAAGGTTTTTTTTTTGGTAAAGGGTAAGCTAAAATTAATGGTGGAAACCTTACAAAGGAATGGCTACATCAAATTATGCAGCCATCGAGCGTTTCTAGTACTTAGCGGATATTTAATCTTACAAAAAATTCTACTTCTAACGTGTAGTTTAATCAACCTGGCAATGTTCTCCGGTTGTTGAACTAGACCTTCTACTCGACACATATTCCGTTGCCTCCATATGTGGTAAATAGTTGCATTAGCAACAGCACGGAGAACATTACATTGTAGTTTGGAACCCCTTATTTTAGTCGCCCAATCCAAGCTTCTAGTTCTCGGAATCCTCTTCCTCGTCCAGGCACTCAAAATATCAATAATTCGCACGCTCCAATAGCATCCAAAGAAAAGATGATCAAAAGTCTCAGGCTGAACATCACAAAAATAACAAAGGTCTGAATCTGCCACCCCAAACCTCAAAAGTTTCGATCTCGTGTTTAGAGCCCTCCAGAAAACAAGCCAAGAAATAAAGCTGTGTTTCGGAAGGCTCCAATCACTCCAAACAAGCCGGCTCCAAGCAACCTTCGGGACACGATCACGAAGCTTCTCATAAGCCCTGGAGATCGAGTACGTAGAACAAGAGCCATGCCATAAACCATTCTCAAACATGTCCTTGACTTTTTCTTTCGCATGACAGATCTTCCTCCAAGCCCACGTGACATCAGCCTGAGGGTGATAATCACGCCATGACGTACCCTTCAAATAAATGCTATTTACCCAATGGACCCACGGTCTATCAGGCTGATCAAAAACCCATGAAGCCAATTTTGCCACCGCAGCCTCGTTCCATAACGACAAGTCTCGTACCCCTAAACCACCCTCATCTTTAGGATGGCAAATTTTTTCCCAGCTCACTAAAGCTCGATTGGTACCTTCCACTCCTCCTTCCCAAAGGAAATTACGGCATAAAGACCCAATTTGAGCCATAACATACTTCGGTATGATAAAGACCATAGCCCTATAATTGTGCAACTGAGACAGCACGGACCGAACCAAGGTCAATCTTCCCGCATAAGAAAGCTTACGAGCTCCAATACTAGATATTCTTGAAATAATTCGAGCTAACAAATTTTCACAGTCATTCTTACCAAGGCGAGTACTCTGAATAGGCAGACCAAGGTATTTAAAAGGCAAAGCTCCTTCTATACACCCTGAGAATTGCAAAATAGCCGCTTTCCTATCATCATCCACACCAGCAAAGTAGGCATGGGATTTACCCACACTAATACTCAGCCCAGACGACCTACTAAAAGTAGCGAAGGCCCTCCACAACAACTCCATAGATTTTGTCTCCCCTTTACAAAAAAGAAGGAGGTCATTCGCAAAGAGCAAGTGGCTAAGCTTTAACGCTCCACATTTCGAATGGTATTTAAAGTTTCTCCCGATCATTCCAAGTGTCATAATACGAGAAAAATACTCCATACAAATAGTGAATAAAAGCGGAGACATAGGATCACCTTGTCTAAGCCCTCTTTTCCCCCAGAAGAAACCGAAAATATCCCCATTAGCAGATAGGGAGTACGAGACCGACGTAACACACTCCATAATCAGCATCCAAAAATGGTCCGGAAAATCCAAGGCACGGAGCATTTGATCCACAAACCTCCATTCGACGCTATCATAAGCCTTATGAATTCAACTTTAAAAAGGCATCTAGGCGAAATATGGCCCCTTTTATACATCCGGAATAAGTCCTGACATATAAGAACATTCTCCACAATACTTCTCCCCTCAATAAAACCACCTTGAGTAGCTGATATTATTTGAGGCAAAATACGGCCAAGTCGAGCACAAATAATCTTAGCAATACATTTGTACAGAACATTACAGCATGCAATCGGCCGAAAGTCTTTCACAGATTGAGGCATTTTCACCTTAGGTATCAAAGTGATGATAGCACAGTTCAGCTGTTTCAGAAGCTTACCTGTGACGAAGAAGTCTTGGATAGCTTCCACAATATCATTCCCGATAATATCCCACGAATCAATAAAAAATTGACTCGAGAACCCATCCGGCCCAGGGGCCTTATCACGAGGAATGCTAAACATCGCTCGCTTGATCTCATCTGCTGACACACTCGCCTCCAGTACAGCTTTATGAGCTGCGGAGCAGATATTGCCTCTTCTTACCAAATCCACATCGACAGCCTCTGTGTCATGTGTCTCACCAAGAAGGGACAAATAATAACGATTAAAAGCATCTTCAATTGCGTCCTTGGACTCACAAGTAAGCCCCTCAGCGTCATTCACCTTACTCACAGCATTGTGAGCTCTACGGGCTCGCAAAATCCCATGAAAATAAGCCGAATTAATATCTCCCTCTTTAACCCATTTTTGCTTTGCCTTTTGACACCAGAAATCAGCCCGTGCAGACTGCAAGTCACGAACCAACGCATTAAGGTCCGTCTCTTCCTGCAAATTAGCACTAGATCGATCAGCTCTCAGCCTGACCTGAACTTGTTGGAGTTTCAGTTCAGCCTGAGCACATCGATTCTCAATATCTGAAAAACATGTCGAATTCAGATCTTTCAACGGTCTCTTTAATCTCCTCAGCTTACTAACGACCTGAAATTGCCTCGTCCCCCTAACTGTCTCTCTCCAAACAGTAGCGACGCAACTCCCAAAATTCGGGGCTTTGCTCCACATGTTCATATATTTAAAGCTCCGATTTTTCCTTCCCGAAGGTTTCTCCAATTGGATCACACACGGGCAATGATCGAAGGTACCTTCAGGCAGGAAATTAGCAAAGCCATTCGGAAACAACCCCAAGAAGCCGTCATTAGAGAAACAATGATCGATGCGGCTATAAACACGAGTTTCCGCCACTTTATGTTTGTTATTCCAAGTGAACCAAGACCCACTCGATTTGAGATCACAAATATCACAATTTGATAAACAGTCACGAAACTGTGTCATCGCTTCATCCGAGGAAGGACCCCCCAGACGTTCTCTAGCATCAATAACACAGTTAAAATCACCAACGATTAACCACGGGCCTCTCAAAGCATAGGATTCAAGTCGTCGCCAAAGATCCACTCTCCCAGCTGCCGAATTAAATGCATACACAAAAGTAAGCAAATAGTTTTTCCCGGAGTTCATGGACACCCCAACATGAATACTTTGATCACTATACTCCAAAATCGTCAAATCCACCTTATCATGTTTCCACAATAACCAGACCCGACCCCCATCATAACAGTGATTATTAGTCGTAATGCTCCATTCATAGAAGATATTCTGATGAACTTTTGCATACGCTTTATTTTTAATTTTTGTTTCAAGCGGGCCAAAGATGTCTACTTGTTGTTTCCTAATAAACTCACAAATAGCTCGTTGCTTTTTTATGTTACACATGCCCCGTACGTTCCAAAACCCAATATTATGTGTCTCCATAGACGATCAAATCTAACCCGTTCCCATGCTTTTTACCACCCCCTTCCAGCCTGGGTGAAAGTCCCTTAACAACATCAGCAAAATGGGTTGAACCAGTACGCACCAGCCCAGCAGAGTGCGTACCAGCAGCCGAAACAGCAGACAGTGGAGCAGCAGCATGCGGAGCAGCAGAGCGCGCAGCCAGAATAGCCTCAGACAGTCCAGTGAGCTTACCAGCAGCTGTAGCAGCATTCGTATCTGCTGAAACAGGTCGTGATTTGCAGCAGCTGTCCGCACAACAGCAGCAGCAGGCGGCGCACCAGCAGCCCTCCGACCAGCAGTAGCAGCAGCCAGGCAACCAGCAGACGTCGGAGCCTGCAAACCAGCAGCAGCAACAGCGAGCTGTCTGCTCACTGCTAATCCCACGTTTTGCTTTTTCTTAGCATCCAATCTCGCCTTCTTCAACTCCTCCTTCTTGCAATCTGTAGCATCATGGCCATATCCTCTACATTTGTTACACCAAATGGGTTTCCATTCATACTTAATCATTACCTCAATAACATTCTCAAGCTCATCCATGAATTTGATTGAGTTCTTGAGCTTTTGCCCCACTTTGACCAAAACCATGACCCGAGCATAACCCAGTCTAGTACGCTCTTCCATAGCTACGTCAGACTTAACGTACGGACCCACCAACGAGGCTATACGGGTTAGGCATTGGCCCCAAAATTTTAAGGGTAAATCATGCAATTGTATCCAAATAGGAACTTCTTGCACATCATCCTTGTCCAATTTAGCATCCGGAGTCCATTCTTTCACAATTAGCGGTTTGTTATCAAACATAAAAATTCCATGATTGAGAACAGTTACCTTGGCAGCCTTTTCCTTGAACCGAACTATAAAAATTCCATTAGGGAGAAAAGAAATTTTATCAATCCCATGCTCCTTCCAAATTCTCCTCACATACCCTTCGATCACTTCCCATGGAGGGTTAGCTCCCATGATAAAGCAATAGGCGGCATTACTCCAATATTCAATTTCATCTTCAACATCATCTATAGTAAATTTCATCATTTCTTCTTCCTCCTCAATGTCAATGACTTTTTTCCCATCCCTTTGCTTCCACCCAATACCAGGGATGGGGTTAGTTTCCGGCACAACTTCAGAATCAAGCTCCAATACTTCATTCTCCTCAAAATCAGATTCATAGTTCAGTCCAGGAATCCCTCTGATTTTCTCATTGATGGCTTGTTCATCCTCTATTTCACTAGTATTAGTTTTCAATTCATTTTTTCGAATCAATACCTCTTTAGCAATGTTACGGATCGTAGACTTAGGACCCTTCCCCGTAGGACGATTCTTCTTCCTCATCAGAGAAGGAGGACGCCGGAAAACGGACTGTCGGAGTCAGAGGCCGCCGGCACCGGAGCACAGGAAGAAAGGACGTTGGTTGATCGCCCTTCTCTCTAGGGTTTTTTGGTTTTTTGATTTTTGATTTTTATCAACGATTTTTTTGGTCTTTTGGGTCCAGAAAGAAAATAGATTTATATATTCTCCCTAAATAAAATTGACAATAAATAAAATGTCTCGGTGGATTATGAGGGTCATTTGGTCTTCTATAAATACATTTAAAAGCGATAAAATTGCGTTTTACGAAATTTCGGGAGTAGTAGAAACAAGTTCTATAATCCATTTTATATCGCCTCAGAAGGTTCAAACAAACACTATTATTCATTATAAGCCTATTGAAAAGTTTTTGTTAAAGAATATTCGCGTTTTAGAATGATTTTCACATCTTCCGAAAATTGCCGAAAACGACCAATTTTGAAGGTTATTATACACGTTTTTTGGGTCGTTTGGGTCCCGAAATAAGATGGGTTATTATTTGCACTGAAGAAACGCCAAACCAAATCAAATGTCCCGGTGAATTATTAGGATCAGTTGGTCTTCTATAGATATACATTTAAAACCGCTAAAATTGTGTTTTACGACGTTTCGGAAATAGTCGAAACAAGTTCTATACTCCATTTTATATCGCGTCAGAAAGCTCAAACAATCATTATTATTCATTATGTTCCTATTGAAAAGTTTTTGTTAAAAATTATTCGCATTTTAGAATGATTTTCACATCTTCCAAAAATTGCCGAAAACGACCGATTTTGAAGGTTATTATACACATATTTTTTGTCATTTGGGTCCCGAAAAAAGATGGGTTATTATTCGCGCTGAACAAACGCCAAACCAAATCAAATGTCACGGTGAATTATGAGGGTCATTTGGTCTTTTATTGATACATTTAAAAGCGATAAAATTGCGTTATACGACGTTTCGGAAGTAGTCGAAACAAGTTCTATAATCCATTTTATATCGCGTTAGAAGGTTCAAACAATCATTATTATTCATTATGTTTCTATTGAAAAGTTTTCGATAAGAAATGTTCGCGTTTTAGAATGATTTTCACATCTTCCAAAAATTAACGAAAACGACAAAGCTTATAAAACACGTTTTTTTGGTCTTTTGGGTCCAAGAAGAAAATGGATTTATATTTTTACTAAATAAAATTCACAATAAATAAAATGTCTCGGTGCATTATAAGGGTCATTTGGTGTTTATAAATACATTTAAAAGCGATAAAATTGCGTTTTACGAAATTTCGGAATAGTAGAAACAAGTTCTATAATCCATTTTATATCGCGTCAGGAGGTTCAAACAAACACTATTATTCATTATAATCCTATTGAAAAGTTTTTGTTAAAAAATATTCGCATTTTAGAATGATTTTCACATCTTCCAAAAATTGCCGAAAATGACCAATTTTGAAGGTTATTTATTATACACGTTTTTTGGGTCGTTTGGGTCCCGAAATAAGATGGGTTATTATTTGCACTGAAGAAACGCCAAACCAAATCAAATGTCTCGGTGGATTATGAGGGTCATTTGGTCTTCTATAGATACATTAAAAAGCGACAAAATTGCGTTATACGACGTTTCGGAAGTAGTCGAAACAAGTTCTATAATCCATTTTATATCGCGTCAGAAGGTTCAAACAATCATTATTATTCATTATGTTTCTATTGAAAAGTTTTCAATAAGAAATATTCGCGTTTTAGAATGATTTTCACATCTTCCAAAAATTAACGAAAACGACCAATTTTGAAGCTTATAAAACACGTTTTTTTGGTCTTTTGGGTCCAAGAAGAAAATGGATTTATATTTTTACTAAATAAAATTCACAATAAATAAAATGTCTCGGTGCATTATAAGGGTCATTTGGTGTTTTATAAATACATTTAAAAGCGATAAAATTACGTTTTACGAAATTTCGGAAGTAGTAGAAACAAGTTCTATAATCCATTTTATATCGCGTCAGGAGGTTCAAACAAACCCTATTATTCATTATAGGGTTATTTAACAGGAATAATACCAACTTTGGGTGGTATTCTATAAATAAAATCAACTTCAATTAATACAAGAATAAAACCAAGTATAAGACATATTATACGAGAATGAAATACGCTTCCCTGCTACCGCCTACACCCGTCAATATTAGCACTAATACATGGTTTACTGACACTCTTACAGTAAAGTAACTAATTCATTTTTAACTTCATCAATTTCCAAACTTCAAACTTCAAACTAATCACTTCATCTTCATCACTTCATCGTCTATTCATCAATTCATCACTTCATCATTCACTTCGTTGAAGGTAATTTTTTACGAAACTTTTGTTTGTTTATCTTTCTCCGACTTTTCTACGTCCGTATTTATAATTGATTATCATTAATTTCGTCGAAAATCAATTTTCAGGGGTATTGTCAAGTTCATTCCTCAATCTTGTGGTTCGGCAATGTCAAACGGTGAGTTTTCTTTTCATTTCCCCAAATCGATTTTTCTGGGTTTAACGTAGGATTTTCGATTTTTCTGGGTAAAGTTAGGATTTTCTTATTGGTTTAATTTGGAGTTTAAGTGTCCAATTAGTGTTTTTTTTTAATTGGTTTGATTGAAAACGTAGGTTGATCCAATCCTAAGTTAAAACGTAGGTTTAGGAGAGAGAATTTGATTTAGGACAATGAAGAAGATGAAGATGAGTGTTAATTAATAGTATGGGACCCACAAAAACCGACTTCATCCGGCCATTTAAGAGGCAATTTCATTCTCGTATAATATGTCTCATACTTGATTTTATTCCCGTATTAATTAAAGTTGGTTTTATTGATGGAATACCACCTAAAGTTGGTATTTATCCTGTTAAATAACCCTTCATTATAATCCTATTGAAAAGTTTTTGTTAAAAAATATTCGCGTTTTAGAATGATTTTCACATCTTCCAAAAATTGCCGAAAATGACCAATTTTGAAGGTTATTATACACGTTTTTTGGGTCGTTTGGGTCCCGAAATAAGATGGGTTATTATTTGCACTGAAGAAACGCCAAACCAAATCAAATGTCCCGGTGGACTATGAGGGACATTTCGTCTTCTATGGATACATTTAAAAGCGCTAAAATTGCGTTTTACGACGTTTCGGAAATAGTCGAAACAAGTTCTATACTTCATTTTATATCACGCCAGAAGGTTCAAACAATCATTATTATTCATTATGTTCCAATTGAAAAGTTTTGGTTAAAAAATATTCGCGTTTTAGAATGATTTTACCATCTACCGAAAATTGCCAAAAACGACCAATTTTGAAGGTTATTTATACACGTTTTTTTGGTCGTTTGTGTCCCGAAATAAGATGGGTTATTATTCGCACTGAAGAAACGCCAAACCAAATTAAATGTCCCGGTGGATTATGAGGGTCATTTGGTCTTCTATAGATATATTTAAAAGCGATAAGATTATGTTTTACGACGTTTCGAAAATAGTCGAAACATGTTCTATACTCCATTTTATTTCGCGTCAGAAGGTTTAAACAAACACTATTATTCATTATGTTCCTATTGAAAAGTTTTCGTTAAAAAATATTCGCATTTTAGAATGATTTTCACATCTTCCGAAAATTGCCGAAAACGACTCATTTTGAAGATTATTATCCACGTTTTTTGGTCTTTTGGGTCCCAAATTAAAATGGGTTTATATTCTCGCAAATAAAACTTCACACTAAATAAAATATCCCGGTGCATTATGAGGGTAATTTGGCCTTCTATAGATACATTTAAAAGCGATTAAATTGCGTTTTACGATGTTTCGAAAGTTGTCAAAACAAGTTCTGTACTCCACTTTATATCGCGTCAGAAAGTTCAAATAATCACTATTATTCATTATGTTCCTATTGAAAAGTTTTCGTTAAAAATATTCGCGTTTTAGAATGAATTTAACATCTTCCAAAAATTGCCGAAAACGACCAAATTTGAATGTTATTATCCACGTTTTTTTGGTCTTTTGGGTCCCGGAATAAAATGGGTTTATATTCTCGCTAATGAAACTTCACACAAAATAAAATGCCCCGGTGCGTTATGAGGGTCATTTGGTCTTCTATAGATACATTTAAAAGCGATAAGATTGCGTTTTACGATATTTCGGAAGTAGTCGAAACAAGTTCTATACTCGATATTAATTCGCGTCAGAAGGTTCAAATAATCATTATTATTCATTATGTTCTTATTGAAAAATTTTCGTTAAAAAATATTCGCGTTTTAAAATGATTTTCACATCTTCTGAAAATTGCCGAAAACGACTAATTTTGAATGTTATTATCCACGATTTATTTGGTCTTTTGTGTCCCGGAAGAAAATGGATTTATATTCTCGCTAAATAAACTTCACACAAAATAAAATGCTTCGGTGTATTATGAGAGTCATTTGTTCTTCTGTAGATATATTTAAAAGCGATAAGATTATGTTTTACGACGTTTCAGAAGTAGTCGAAACAAGTTCTATACTCGATTTTAATTCACATCAGAAGGTTCAAACAAACAATATTACTCATTATGTTCCTATTGAAAAGTTTCATTAAAAAATATTCGCATTTTAGAATGATTTTCACATCTTCTGAAAATTGCCGAAAACGACTAATTTTGAATGTAATTATCCACGATTTTTTTTGGTCTTTTGTGTCCCGGAAGAAAATGGATTTATATTCTCACTAAATAAAATTCACGATAAATAAAATGTCTCGGTGCATTATAAGGGTCATTTGGTCTTCTATAAAAACATTTAAAAGCGATAAAATTGCGTTTTACGAATTTCGGAAGTAGTCGAAACATGTTTTATACTCTATTTTATCGCGTCAGAAGGTTCAAACAAACACTATTATTCATTATAATCCTATTGAAAAGTTTTTGTTAAAAAATATTCGCGTTTTAGAATGATTTTCACATCTTCCAAAAATTGTCGAAAACGACCAATTTTGAAGGTTATTTATACACATTTTTTGGGTCGTTTGGGTCCCAAAATAAGATGGGTTATTATTCGCACTGAAGAAATGTCAAACCAAATAAAATGTCCCGGTGGATTTTGAGGGTCATTTGGTCTTCTATAGATACATTTAAAAGCGATAATATTGCGTTTTACGACGTTTCTGAAATAGTCGAAACATGTTCTATACTCCAGTTTATATCGCGTCAGAAGGTTCAAACAATCATTATTTTTCATTATGTTCCTATTGAAAAGTTTTCGTTAAAAAATATTTGCATTTTAGAATGATTTTCACATCTTCCGAAAATTATCGAAAATGACCAATTTTGAAGGTTATTTTTACACGTTTTTGAGGGCTTGTTTTCATCCCGAATCTCTGAGATTCTGATTTTTCGTAAATTGGTAGGTATAGCTTGAAATTTTTGAATCCCCTATTCTCTAAAACAAAAATCAACGGATAAGTGAGTCGTTTCAACTTTTCCATCAAAATGATAGTCTTCATCACCTAAATTAGGTTTGACAAAATAATTTTTTTGTCAAAATTCATTATAAATCCAATGGTTAAAGGTTCACAATACAATAACCAGAAACATTTATTACTGTACCTATCAGTGCTACCACTTACATTGGTTTATGTAATTTTGTTTTCTAGATGTTTTTTTTTTTTTAGGAAAACGTGTGGGTTATATTAAATCAACCTCCGCCAAATTAAGAATAACTTGCGAAAAATTCGACCCAAATACAACCTCATCCCCCACCGACGGGGAAAAGCGAGCCATAAAATGGGCTACAGTATTACCCTCACGTTTTACATGCACACATTTGGAGCGAGAAAAAAGACTCAATAATTCAACAACTCTATCAAAACACAAACCAATAGGGCTCCTAAACACGGTGCGTCGGTTAATAGCATTGGTGACCGTGAGCGCATCACTCAAGAGCAAGATACTTCCCTCCCTCATCCCGTGAGCCTGCTGCAATCTCCACCGTCCAGCGCGCCCTCAACCTCTTACTCCCCGCCAAAAGGACTTGCCCAGTCGAGCTCCGGCACACAAAACCCAATCCCACTTCGTCATTCCCGAAGAGAGCAGCATCCACGTTCATCTTAACCCACCCGACCTCCGGTCTCCGCCACACGCCGTCCCCACCCTCACTCAGATGCGTTACAGGCCCTACAGCTCCAGTATACAAAGCATGTTCACTCACCAATCAAGATAGCCCAATCTTTATCACGAACAGAGGGGTCGGGTTTTCCGTAAAAAGCTTCGAGTTCCGCCCAAGTCCAGGCTGCCCAGACAAGGGTCATAGCTCGTTGCACTTCATCTTTAGTACATCTATTCATAAGCCACTTGAAAGCATCCTTGCAATTGAGCCTCGGCATCGCCGCGAGATAACCTTCGAGAGCACTGTCTAGCCAAAGAGTTTGGGTAGCAGGGCAACTAAACAGAGCATGAACCTTCGTTCCCCTCATCCCCGTTACATACAGGACAAACTGGGACGTCCCCGATATGCCTCCTCACCAGAGCCTGTCTCACAGCCAGGGTACCCGAGCAAGCCCTCCACACGAAATGGGCAAGTTTCGGGGGCACGGGAAGGCGCCAAACTCGTTTCCAAAACTCGCCATAATCATCCCCTCCTTCATGTAGCACCCGTCGTCCAAAACCTCCTCTGGCCAACCTATACGCCATTTTGACAGAAAACACACCATCACGGGTAGGCCACCAGTAGATAATATCCTCAGGCAACTCGGTATTCAGGGGTAGAGACATAGCATCTTGAGCATCGATCGGATTGAGAATATCATTCAGTTTATCAGGCATCCAGGTCCCACTTAGCTGGTCGATAAAAGCTGCAACCGTCATAGCCGGGTCGGCCTCAAGATTTGGTGTCGGAATGCGAGAGGAAGTCTGACCCGGTAACCATGCATCATTCCAAACGTTGATTTTTGACCCATTTCCTACACGCCATTTCAGCTCGTCGAGTAACAACGACTTCGCTCCCCACAGGCTTCTCCAACAATAGCTTGGATCATGCCCTCTTTGTGCCTCAAGAACGTCATCATGCTTAAAATACCGTGCCTTGAGAACCCGAGCCACAAGTGAGTTAGGATTCGAGTGAAGTCTCCAAACCTACTTGGCGAGTAAAGCCTGATTAAACGCACCTAGGTCTCGGAATCCCAAACCACCCTCCTGCTTTGGAGTGCATAATTTGTCCCACGCCTTCCAGTGAATGCGCTTCCGAGTGTCAGACGACCCCCACCAAAACCGAGCCATGACTGCATTTACCTCGGAAATCGTACCCTCGAACACCGCAAAGACACTCATCATATAGGTAGGAACGAATATGGAAGAAAGTGCAGGGATGGAAGGAGAAACTGTTGTCTAAACCTGGGAAGGAGGTTCTAGATGTTAAGTATAGATTAAATCACTAATTATCCCTTGTTCCATTTTTTTTAGAAATTACACCAAATTTTTTGTTTATTAGGAATTACCTCCTTAAACTTTAACAAAAATTCAAAATCGCCCCAACCCCCTCACATTGGTGGATTTAGGGGGGCCCTCGGGGGACAAGTGCCCCCCACAAGATCTAAGAAATAAATTTTTATCGGAACTACTTTTTACCGTCGGCGCTTTACTTCTTACCGTCGGCGTTAATTACGTAAAATGACGACTTTGTCCTTGGTATTTATTCTCGAAATAATATTATTTTACATTTTATAGATTATCGATTTATTAAAACTCGATAATAAAACCGTCTTTTTCGATTATCGTAATACATCAAAACCGACTTCCTATATAGTTAATATATTGAATAACGTAAAACGATGAGTTCTCCTTTACAATTAATTCTCGAAACGTTATCACATTTACATTTTATAAAATATCGATTTATTAGAACTCGATAATAAAACCATTTTTCCGATTATCATTACGCCTCCGATTTTAAATAGTTATCAAAAAAAATTCCGACATTTTTTTAGTTTATAAATTAGGGTTATTTAATAGCAATAATACTGACTATTGGATGTATTCCAATAATAATACCAATTACTGTTAATCCCAGAATAATACATCGAATTGAAGTATTCCAATGATAATGGTACAGTGGACGGGTTACCTGAATAACCGATCCACCTCCCCTTAAACGCCTCATTTAATTCCTACTGTTTCCATTATCATTTACTTCCCTCTTCATTTACTTCTCACTCTTACTTGAGGATGAATCTAGACCCGGTAAGAGAATGAAATCTAGTACAACAATTGTGAATGACAAATATTTCACAAAACTTAATGGACTGTTTATTGAAACATAAACATAAACTCCCGAATTGGACCCAGAAACCATAATCGAAACACTAATCGAATAAATATAAACCCAAATAAACCTAATCAAAACAAAACCCCAAATTGTCGAAATTTGCAGAAAGATAAAATAGTATTTGATTGACCAAGTGAATTGTGCTAAAATTGGAAATTAGAAGCGAATCAAGTCTCGAATTGGACCCAGAAATCATAATCGAAACGGTAATCGAATAAATAAGAATCCAGAAAAAAAAAACCCTAATTGAAACCAAAACCCCAAATTTGTACAAAAAAAACAAATTAGCAATGCTTAAAATCGAAATTGCAGAGTTGCAATTAAAGACAAAGATTTAAGTAGGAGTGAAATGAAGAAATAGGGTAAAGAAGGAGGGTGGGTGTGGATTGAATAGATTGAAGTAGCCGGTTATTTTTCAGGAAGGTTAACTTGCTGTTGCAGGTAACACATGCAACTGTATCATTATCATTAGAATACTCCAATTCGATGTATTTTTCTGAGATTAACTGTAATTGGTATTATTATTGGAATACGTTCAATAGTCAGTATTATTGCTATTAAATAACCCTATAAATTATTTCACATTTTACGTTATTATTTTGAGCAATAGTTTAAGTATAATACAAATCTTTCAATGATATGTAACATGAAGTATAAGGTGGTAAAATTGGTTATATTGATAACATTTTGTACAAGGTACTCGAGTTCGAATCTCCCTATTTATACATTTATCTTTTGAAAACAAACACTTGACCCATTTCCGGGGTTTTTTTTTTCTCACTTGACCCATTTCCGGGTTTTTTTTTTCTCTTTTAATTTGCCTTAAGTAGTTTTAAACCATGTTAAGTGGTTTGAGGGTTTGCCTTGTAATGAAGTGGTCAGGGGTTCGATTCTTATTTAAAAGACAAATGTGTAAATAGGGAGATTTGAACCTGAGTACCTTGTACGAAATGTTGTCAATATAACCAACTCCACTACCTTATACTTCATATTACATATCATTGAAAGATTTGTATTATACTTAAACTATTGCTCAAAATAATAACGTAAAATGTAGAATAATTTATAAACTAAAAAAACATCGGAATTATTTTTAATAACTATTTAAAATCGGAGGCGTAATGATAATCGGAAAAACGGTTTTATTATCGAGTTCTAATAAATCGATACTTTATAAAATGTAAATGTGATAACGTTTCGAGAATTAATTGCAAAGTAGAACTCGTCGTTTTACGTTATTCAATATATTAACTATATAGGAAGTCGGTTTTGGTTTATTACGATAATCGAAAAAGACGGTTTTATTATCGAGTTTTAATAAACTGATAATCTATAAAATGTAAAATAATATTATTTCGAGAATAAATACCAAGGGCAAAGTCGTCATTTTACGTAATTAACGCCGACGGTAAAAAGTAGTCCCCATTTTTATGTGTATCATATACATATACGCAATAAGATACCGTAGATCAGTTGGTAGAAGGTTATATTCGTTGGGAACATTCCTGGTGACAATATATTTAATATTTTTGTTATATGGATTCTTGTATTTCTTATTGTCAATTACAATCTAAATTTTATTGTGACAATCTAAATTTTAATGGAAAAAAAAATCAACGTAAAATATTATTTAGCTTAAAAGACTCTCGTTCAAACCAATTAATTTGTCATTTTTTAATGTTTTAAGACATTAGTTTAGAAAGAAAAAACAAGAAATTAAAATATTTTCTAAGATAAAAATAATATGCTATAAAAATTCTGGTGCGCTCCTTACAAGAAATATATGTGTCCGCCACTGCCCCTTAAATGTACTTTCCGATGTGTTTCACAATAAAATTACATATAATTAATCGAACAACTACCGATTGATTGCATGATGAGGAGTACAACTATCAATTTATTGCATCCAATACAATGTTATGAACTTGTAAGCTTGTGAAACAAGGTCTTGCTCACCAACTTTTCGGTTTTAAGGAGCTTATCATTTCCAACCAAAATTAGGGTAAGGCGACTCATCTTTTTTAATATTGTTACCACTTCTATTTCATGTTCATTTCTATTTTTTATTACTAGCTTATTTCCCTGTGTGAAAATAAAATTACATATAATTAAATATTTAAGATATGTGAATGATATGCAGCAGATAATACAATACATGTACAAGTTTATCTAACCAAACACTTTGACCCAAATCAAGTATCAATAAAGGATTAATCAGAAGATGAGCTAGATGAAGATGCCCGGGAGCATGAAGAAGAACAACACGTGATCCCGAAGTTCCTGATGTTCTATAGAGCTGGATGGGTTATCTCACCTATCAACAATGTCATGCACTACAGACTACACTGAATTGGAGGACTTGGCATGCACTACAGACTACACTGAATGAATTGGAGGACTTGGTTAAGACGATGATCATCGGACATCCTTCTTTTACCTAACCCATTCGAAATCTTTTGTCAACACCTAGTGCATCAAGAAGGTTATTTTGACTTGCCTAACAACTACCATGATATCATTGAGGATCAATTTGGGATGGAGTTGATTTTAAAAAAAAAAAAAAAAAAAAAAAAAAAAAAAAAAAATCAGAAGCCGATCTCGATCCAAAATAAAATTTGACTAATACTTTTATCTATTCCAAAATTAAAATAACATTTCAAATAGTTTTCAAGAAAAAAAAAATCAAATACAAATATACAATATTTTTACTAAAAAATGATAATTACTGTATTTAGTTGTAATTTTTTTTCATTAATTACAAACCAGTAAACTTTGAAAAAAAATGGTGACAAAAATATTTGAAATTTGAAATTTAGTCGTGATAATGTGATATAAATTATACGATTGAGGAAAACATTCCAATCTACTCAAAACTAATTTTTTTTAGAAAATATATATTCCCACCTCATATAGAATACTAATTTAGTTATGATCATTTATGTACAAAATAATCAAAATAAAAATATTGTAACAATAAAAAACATAGTCTAGGTTATTTAGTATTGTGAGAAATCCCACCCACTAGCTCACCGTCATCGTCGATAACCACATTGATGATCAAGAACGGGTTTCGGGTACCAAGAGGATCTTGAGGATGATCAGGGTTACCCGCTTTTTCTGGTGGCTCATTTCCTTGCTCACTAGAATTTTCTTCATCTTTGGGAACACTGCTCTCCCCGCCTCTCCCCACCACTCTCATTTTTGTTGCCGACGTCTTGAAAGAAGAAAGAAACAGTGAATAAATGTGAGATATCAGTCAATATCTAAAATATATAGCAAAAGAAAATATAGAACATCGAGTAGATAAAACAGAAATAGTTTAATGTAACCATGAGTCTGATGGAGGTGATCAATATTAGCCATCATCTTCTAGATAGTTGCAAAACTTGATCGAGTTCAGCCGAATTTTCGATAGCGGTGAAAGTTGCTCGAAAATGCGAATATTTTTCAACGAAATCTTTTCGACGGGAACAGAATGCCTAATATTGATTCCGAGAACCCTTTGACCCGATATAAAATAGAATATAGAACTTGTTTCGACTGATTCCGACATCACTCAAAAGACAATATTACGACATTCTTCAAAATTGGTCATTTTTTAGCTATTTTTGATAGCTATGAAAGTTGCTTTAAAGTGTGAATGTTTTTCAAAGAAAATAGAATGTCCTCCCACCCATTCAATCATTGACATTATTTTTTTTCACCACTTTTAAGAAAAGTGGTAAGCGTAAGGTTTTTCCACCACATTTTCGATAGCGGTGAGAGCTTCTATAAAGTGGGAATGTTTTCGACGAAAACTCTTTGACAGAAATAGAATGTCTAATAATTATTACTTGAATCTTTTGACATAATTGAAATGGAGTATAAAATTTGTTTCGACTTATTCTATCATGTCTCAAAAGTCAATATTATGGCTTTTAAAAGTCTCCATTGAATTCGAAATCACCTTCGTATTACACCGAGGCATTGTATTTCGTGTGAAATTTGTTCACCACGAATATAGATCCATTTTATTTCGTTAAGAAAAAAAGCTGAAAAAACGTGGATAATAACCTTCGAAATCAGACGTTTTTAGTTATTTTCGATAGCGGTGAAAGATTCTCTAAAGCGCGAATGTTTTTCGACGAAAACTTGTTGACCGGAACAGAATGCCTAATATTGATTCTTAGAACCCTTTGACGTGATATAAATTATAAAGTATAGAGTTTGTTTCAACTTATTCTGACACGTCTCTAAAGGCAATATTAGGGTTTTTCCATTGAAATCCAAATAACTCTCATATTACATCGGGGCAATGTATTTGGTGTAGAGCTTGTTCAACTCGAATATGGATCCATTTTATTCCGGGACCCAAAAGTCCGGAAAAAAATGTGAATAATAAACTTCAAAATTGATCGTTTTTAGTTATTTTCGGTAGCGGTGAAAGTTGTTCTAAAGCAAGAATGTTTTTTGACGAAAACTTGTCTACGGAATTAGAATGTCTAATAACAAGGTTGTACGGACACTCCTCCAAACCATCGTGTCGTGTCGGACACTGACACACAACGTCGGACACACGACAATACATGTCGGACACTTGTAAAATCGTGTCGGATTTTATTATTTATTTAGAGACGTGTCGGACATGTTTTATCTTATTTCGAGACGTGTCGAACACGATTCATAGTATTTGGAGACTCATCACACACACTTAGCGTTGTTTACGAATTTTTTGGACTTTAAAAAAAGTCAATATTATATGTTTATAGTGGCTACTTGATACTATAAACATTAAACTTAAGATTAAATAAATAATTAATTATTATATTATAATAGTATAACTGTTTGACTTTTTAGGAGTTGATTTTAATTTTGAGTTTATATGACTTTATTTTTATTTTGTTATTTTACGATAGTTTAAGTAATCAAATTTATATCTTAGATATACAAATCTTCAAATTCCCTTTGTTTGTACATGTATATTGATTTTTTTTTTTCTGTTGTGTACGTGTTTTATAAATTTTCGAGCACCTGTGTCTGTGTCCAATACGTCTCGGTGTCCGTGTCTGTGCAACCTAGCTAATAATGTTTAATAGAATTCTCCGACACGATATAAAATGGAGTATAGAACCTTGTTTCCACTGATTTTGATTGTCTCGAAGGACTATATTATGGCTATTAAAAGTTTTCATTGAATTTCAAATGACCTTATACACCGGGATATTGTATTTAGTGTGGAGTTTGTTCGGCACGAATATAGATCCATTTTAATCCGAAATCAAAAATGTCGGAAAAACGTGGATAATAACCTTCAAAATCTGTCGTTTTTAGCTATTTTTGATAGCAGCGAAAGTTCTTCTAAAGCGCGAATGTTTTTCGATGAAAACTTGTTGACATTAATAGAATGCATGATAATGATTATTAGTTCTCTGACACGATATAAATTGGAGTATAGATTTTATTTCAGCTGATCTTTGTATGGAGAAATCAGACACTCTAGTCTGTGTCAGGGATATAGAAGAGGGCTATATATATCCGCGTGGAAGAATACAAGATGCGCTAGAAATCATTCTTCGTGCCTTCCAACGATATCAAATTAGGCTTATTATTAAACCCAAAAATTCAATATCTTCAATTAGATTCATGAAATCAAAAATAATTCTAATAACTCTCATATCTACGATTGTTTCTACTCTCTTTTTTTCAAGTTCAACTAATTTAGAAGTAGATTTTATTTGAGTGGTGTAGTCAATAAAAAACTCTTTAAACTAAGTACTATTATTTCAATATCATAAGTCAATTTCCTTATTACATTTGTCATAAAGAAAACAGAAAGATCCTAAGCCGCCCACTTCTTCTAATAAGTTGTAACTATCAAACCCTTTAAATTTCTATCCTTACATTCTTATAGTTTGTTTCATTCTTAGTTTCATTCTGTATCCACTTGTTATAGTTTCCTTCAGGGGAGTAATGTATGTTAAATGTTAATGGTTTTTTTTATGGAATCCATCGTCCACAATATATTTGATGCATTTCACCTAACTCTATCCTATTTCTACAATGCCGACTTGTGTTATTATGATTCTAGACTTAGATTGATTATCTTAATTAAACTTTATTAATTTGCAAAATTAGCTAACCAAATAAAATAAAAGAGGATGTGCAGAAGCGAAGAAGTGCAAATCAAACTTAGAGATATTTGTATTAATGAAAAAATATTTTACTCATATAGTACTATTGTATGTACACCAACCGTGTGAACAATTGTTTGGCGCATGCTTTAGTTCATTGTTTACCTAGAGTACCGGATAGAGTAGTATGGTCAGATGTGCGTGCTACCCTCGAGCGATCGTGAATATTGTTGTACTCCCTCCGTTCCAATGAATTGTTTGGCTATTCCATATTGAGCCGTCTCAATGAATTGTTTGCCTTTCTATTTTAGGAATGCTTTTTATATGTAATTTAACAATTCTCATGAGTTTTGCTCCACACGTCAGTTTCTAATTTGATCCCTTACCCTTAGTGCCAAAAGTACAGACAAACAATTCATTATATTGGAACGGAGGGAGTAGTCTTTTATTTATCCTTATTACAGTAACGTCCTCGTGGCCGTTTTCCTCAAAAAAAATACTCACATAAAATATAAAAGTACACAAATGATTAAAATGGATGGACAGAGTAAAATATTTTATACCAATCAGATATTTTGAACATTATTTTCCCTTGCGACAAAATATAAATGTCTAGTTCATTACACCGAAGATGTCTTAGCCTGATGGTTAAGACTAGGTACCTGGACGATAGATCACAGGCTTGAATTCTCTTCCCCTATATTAAATGTAATGTAATTTTTTTTTTTGGTTCATCGAAGAGCGCACTTAGTCGCATTATAATATAGAGGAGGGGGGAATCGAACCTGGAATTTACTGTCCCAGAGCACATAGTTTTAGCCACTAGGCTAAGACATCTTCGGTTGTAATGTACGGAGTAATTTATTGAGAAGAAAATTGAGGCAAGTTATCTATGAGATTCTAAGTTGAAAGATATATGTGGAAGAAAAGAGTCATTTAAAGCCACAACAACATACTGTTCTTCGAAAAAGTAAGGATTCACCTACTCGTTTACTTGGTGATTAATTCACTGTTGGAAGGAATAATGAAGAATTATGAAATGTCAAAAATAGTGAATGATTAGAGCATAAAGTTTAAACTCCTCACTCATCTAGTAAAGTGGGGATTTTATGGTGTTTGGGTTTGGCCTCGAATCGTGCACGCTTCGTCTAGGACCTAGGCCAGGTTCGAGCATACATTAATCTTTTTGCTGCTTCTGAGAATTCCTTGGCACAAGTTCCAAGAAATTCTAGAGTCTTCTTAGCTTCTTGTCGGTCAATTGAGAGTCTACATGTGATTGATACGTTGTACCTACCATCTCGTTTTTTGTTGCTGTCATTGAATGGAGCTTTGTTTTCTCAGCCCTCACTGCTATATATATCCTCCTTCACAATCATTTTCTACACAACAATTCATTCTCTTCTTCCCTCTATAATTCTCTCGAAATTCTGTCTCATTTCATACTTTCTAAAGTTACTTGGCAACGTAACGTTCTTGGCGCGATTCAGTTTGCAATATAATTCCGTCTACATCGAAGTTGCAAACATTGTGTAATCCTGGGGATCGATTGTTTTGAAAGCCATGTGTAGTGTACAGGACAAATTCGACTTTATGACAGTGATTCATCACGCCACAGGCTCTTAACAGCTAAACAAGTTCCTTCTTCTTACTAGTCGATCTATTATTGCTAATAGAGATTAGTAGTCAAAATAAGGAACGAGCTTATCTGGCATTCTAAAGTCGAACTTGCCCCGTTCTCTACACACGAATTTTACGACAATCAACCCCCCCAGTATGATATAAATTATAGATGAACATAGTGTTAAAATTTGGGTAAATTTTTTAAGGATATGAGATTCGATCAAATCCTTTTAATAACAATCCGAGAGGTTGTTACCTAGTAGTTAAAACTTGTGGTTACCAACCCAAGGTCTCAGCTTCAGACTCCTGCAAGCGCGAACTTGTGGGGATTATATGACGTGAGACTACACATTCTAGGTTCCGATCGAGTCTGTCAGCCACGGACGATTTACATTGTGTGCGAAGATAAGTCTCTCTAGACTTGGAGTTTAAAGTAACAACTGCAAAGTCTCCCGTCTTAAAGAAATTAATAAAAGAATAATACAGCTAGTAAGGTACTTGTATGAGTATGGAAATTCAAGAATGGATGGCACAACAAGGCGTGTAGATCCCTTAATTTGATTTAATTAATTTGGAAACTCATTGTTTTTCAACAAATCTCTTTATAGGCTTCCAATCAATGGTCTCAGGTAGGCATATATAGATGAGGCTCCTATATTCATTGTACGGTGTGCTTAATTTAGAAAGATAGTTGAAGGTGTACACGTATTACGATTTACTTCCACAAAAACAGCATAATTAACAATCAAATCAGTCGTATAATGGGGGAGCAACATGGAACGAGGGAGATGCACATTCCTTCTAATTGCAAATAATAAAGGAATGGATCAACAATTTTATACTACTAGGAGCATCGCATGTGTAAATGCTAATTACACGAACTATTTTCTTATAACGAGTCAAATACGGTCCGTTTACATAAAACAAAACAAAATATACTACAGTCAAAGAAGAGTAGATGTACTCGTACTAAGTACTAACTATATTGAGTTACTAATTCTTGTTTATTTATATATTACGGTGATTTCAGAATTGGTGTAGGGAGAAATTGACCGTGGATGAAATTAAGGTGTGGATTGAGTTTAGTAAAGGATATATGGTATTGATAGAGATGAGAAATTAAACAAACTCGGTCAAGTTCACTGGTCACTACCGATCACAAATAAGCTAAGTACAGTATAATATTGTGAGATTAATGATGGCTTAATTCAGATTATTTTCAGATTAGATAAATTCAATTAATTTAAGAAAATCGTTAATGATTTGCATTATCCCTACAAAATAACTCTTTATTTTATAGTGTGTGATGGTGTGTATATCACCCGGTGGCGTAAATGATATTTCATTTTGACATAATAGTAATGCCCCATTCTTTCACGTCATTTTTTATGTTCGCTTTTACAATAAAGCCACAAAAAAGTGAGAGATACGGAGTATGTTTTAAGAAACTACATACAATGGGAAGAATTAGTGACTTATATTCACACAATATGTCTATTATATATCCTTTTGTTACAAAGAATTTTTAACAAAAGTCGTACTCTGTTTAGCAGCCTCCACGATGTATCCTAAACCTTATTTTCTACCGAAATAAAAATATTTATAGAGATAAAGTAATTTAAAATGAATTATAATGCTCATTCGAGAGTTGAAAACAAAATGTATCAAACTGAAAAAGAAGGGAAGGTCAACTACATAAACTGATAAAGGTAGGATATGCTTTCATCCCAAAATCAACATCTCTCTATTTCTTGCACATAATAGTAGTACGACGATGATGAGTAGTCGTAGGAAAGAATGAACAATGCAAGTTGGCAATAACCATCATGAGTACGTTCAATTCCACCAGATACATTACATACATTACCATTTTACCTTTGAAGAAGAACTTTACTTCTTGGTAGACGACTATGGGCATAACTCGTATATAGAAGACGACCATTTCTCCTACTCAACAGGAACTCATCAATAGCAACCATGCATGCATATATATGCATGCCCCCAAAATGAGCACAACTAAATTATACGATCATCAGCCGACAACTGATATCCTTAGCTTGTATCCATATACGGAGTAACTGATATTAATAAGTCATTCTTAGTTACGTTTATAGACACTCGTCTTTTCTGTCAATATATCTCTACACGTATGTTTTAGTATCATTAATATAATGTTTATTCTGGCACATACATACAAGTAACTTATAGTTAGTTGGTAAAGTTATAAAAGATGGATGATACTACTCCATGCACTCATGAGTTAACGATGTCTTAATCCTTGATCATATCAGCATCACAATCGTCTTTGTAATGTTAAGAGATTCCTTCGTATGTAATTGCTTACATGTATGGTTCAAAATGCAAGAAGAGTCTAATTTCAAAGAGGCTACATATACTACCCTAAACCTATGAATTAAGTAGTAATAGTACTAGTACTTAACAATAATTAATACTACTCCACTCCTACTTAATTAGTTTACTAACCAACTTGAAGGAAGTGTCCATCTTTGTCCAATTAACTCTTAATTAACCTAATTAACTAAGTCCGTATTGCGGCCAGTTTCTCCCACATGCTCTACTTTCTCACTTTTTTTGTTTCCTTTCTCTCTATAAAAACCTTACCATCACCTTTAACTTCACTTGTCTTTCTAATCTTCTTTCTCTCTCTTCTTTTGTATGTACTCAAAAAAAAATACTTATATCACATTAGGAAAAAAATGGAAGTTAACAAGAGATCGTCGTCCTCTTCCTCGGGTAATAGCTCGGGATTAACTCAAAGTAATAATAATAATAATAATAATAATGAAGACGATGAAATGGACCTTAGGAGAGGTCCATGGACCGTCGAGGAAGACCTAACCCTCATCAATTACATTGCCATCCATGGCGAAGGTCGTTGGAACTCCCTAGCGCGTTGCGCAGGTAATTTTGTTTTATTCAGTCATCAGTTCAGATTCACTTAAACCAAAAATAAGGTGGTGATGGATAGTTTTAGAAGTGATGGGATACTTTTTGATTGATTTATTAGGATATGGAACAAGCATGGGATAGACCAATTATGTTTTCTTTCACTTCCATTTTTGTGCAAGTGCCTAATTACATGAGTTAGGCCATACCATTTATGTTTACCTAATTACTCTTGTTACATACCTCAACTAACCTTGATGCCAAAAGCTTTCCTTTTCTATAAAAAAAACATCAACTCTTATTTTATCTATGTAGGGATCGTTTGGTTGCCCTCTTAAATCATGAGAAATAAAACTTTCCATGAATTGATAAAGTGTGATGTTATTTGGTTGCCCACTTTCCGGGAATTATCATTTCCTTCATAATGGGGGAAGTTACTCACTAAGTCCCTTTGGTGTGGTGTGTAGAACTTCCCGCATGAAGTTATTTCCCACATGACAACCAAACAATATTTTTGTAATTCTCATGAAATACAAATTCACGTGAATTTAAGTTCCCGGTAACTCCATCTTCCTATGGTGAACCAAACGAGCCCTTATTTTCACTTAATTAAACCATATGTCTACCATATAATTTATCTCCTCTTATCATAATCTCCACATAAATTATTAAACCGTTTTAAATAAGAATTTATGCTAAGTTCGAAGATATGAAATTATACGTACGTTCATACTAATAATAATTTCTTGTAAAAGAGTGGCGGCCTAGCTGATAATACCTCGACTACCAACTAACTTCTTATAATTTGTTTCGATCTTAATACAGATTCCGTTTTTATAATAATAGTAAAAGTATAGATAGGGAGTAATAAATAAAGAATAAAATGAGCATGTAGTGTATGTCATTTTACATAATGATACCTTGGCACAAAGTAACACATCCAAATCCTATTAAAAAATAAAGATTCATGTTATACAAACTCATCTTTTGAGTGCATGTGGCGTATTGATGAAGAGCACATCGATTGATATTGCTCTTAATTATTGGTAGTGTTCTTGAGTATGTATGTATCATGTTTGCTTATGTTATTATGCACTAACTTTATAATCTTAATATTATAATCACATTTGACAACTTAATTATTTTTTCGTTTATTCCGATTATTTGCACTAGCTTTATGATCTTAATATTATAATCACATTTGAGAACTTAATTATTTTTTCGTTTATTCTGATTATTTTAGGCCTAAAGAGGACAGGAAAGAGTTGTCGATTAAGATGGTTGAATTATTTACGACCTGATGTTCGACGTGGAAACATCACTTTGGAAGAACAACTCATGATCCTTGAACTCCACTCTCGATGGGGCAATCGGTAATTAATTACTACCTTTTCTCCATAGTCTTTACTTAATTAATTTGTCCGTACATCCATAATCCATATTACGTATAAATAAACTATTATTGCTCCAACAACTCGTGTAGTCACCATTCTTATAGATAAGTTTTGGATATTTGATAACTTTATCGATTAAATTAATTATTATTATTATTATTATTATTACGTGCAATAATAGCATGTTATACTGTTAGTAGATACGAGTATATTTCAAATAAGATTTTATCGACTAAATTAGCTAATATAACGGTTATTATTATGAGCAAAAACAACTTATTAGATCTTTATGGACATATATTTATTAATAATAATAATCATATATAAATAATTTAAAATAGCACAATATTATCATCTTATTAATTATTAAACATGCATGACGATATTTCAGGTGGTCTAAAATAGCACAATATCTGCCAGGAAGAACAGACAACGAAATAAAGAATTATTGGAGAACCCGAGTCCAAAAGCATGCAAAGCAACTAAAATGTGACGTGAACAGCAAGCAATTCAAAGACACAATGCGTTATCTATGGATGCCAAGGCTCGTCGAGAGGATTCAAGCCGCGTCAACATCATCGACCATCGGCCCCACCACCACCACCGCCACAACCACAACCACCCTCGGGCTCTCGGACCCTAGTCAAGCCGCCATATCTAGCAATACAACCCTCCATGCACCATTAAATTACGATTTTACCCCCGAAAACTCGGGTAACTCATCATTATCAGCTGGCTCCTTAAGCACTACCCTGCAAGTTTCCGACCTTACAGACTATTATGCCCTTAATCATCATCAAGTTGCTAATCAGAACGTTAATCAAGATTATTTACACGATGATCGGATCGAGTTTGGAGTTAATCAGTCATTAATAAGTCCTACTGGTGATTATGTTAACAGCCAAGAGATGGGATTTCAAGGTGCTAATGATAATATGGAGCAAAACCCTCAACAACAGCAACAATGGTATATGGACAATTTGTGGAATGTTGAGGACACTTATTTTCTACAACAGTTTAGTAATAGTAACATTTGAGTGAATATTTTTACCCTTTTTTACTTTTTACTTTTTTACTTTTAGTTTATTATTGGAAAAATATACTTTGTCTTTACTATACACAACATGTAAGCTTAGGTTGATACGGAGTACATTATTTTGGATATTATTGTAAAAAAAAATTGAGATTAATTAATTAATTGTGGATTATGAAGCTTGTAAGTTGTAATTACTTTTTTTTTAACCCTGCTGTATTTGTTTTTTTCCTAATTTTTAGGTCATGGTATAGTATTGCATTGGGTTTATTTAGTTTCTAGTCTAATATATTTATACAATTATACTCCCTCCGTTTCTATGATTTCTTCCATCTTAAAAGTGGCACATTTCTTAAGAAAAATAATAAAATAAGTAAAAGTAGAGAGGGAGTAAAGTAAGTGGGTCAACTAGGTAAGAGAGAAGTGTGATAGAAAAAAGGAAAGTGAATAAATCAAAGAAATGGTTGAAAAAGGAAATGTGGAAGATATCAAAGAAATAGATGGAGTACATATATTACTAGTTTTGATGCCCGTGCGATGCACGGGTGTAACAATAACGTTACTAAATCAAACGTAATATTTTCTTTTATAATTATTGACTGCGATGGAGTGATTACGATTATTTCAAACAATTGTCATTTTAGAGGTTTAGCCCTCCACGTTTGCATGTATTTTATACGAAAAGTAGCAGACGCGGGTTATGATGCTACACTTAGACAGTTAGACTGGTTAAATTCGACTCGACCCATAACTCGACCCTAATTTAATACATACTATTTTTTTTACTTTAAAAGCCGTAACAAAATTAGGTGTTCGAAACTATTTCTGAGCATGACCCGTATACACCGACCGGTGACATGTCTATTGTGTACATTAGCTACATGGCTAAAACAAATGATTCTCATCATAATACCTGGTCACTGTTAGCAATTTTAATGTATGTGACAACTCATTTGGAACATTGGGTCTATCTGTGTCTTTTGTTCTCTGAGTATTTGACTTTCGCATTAAATATATTTGTATGTATGTTATCATCTTGCTCTAAATTTGACATGCCACGTTTTTAGAGGCATGAGCCCGTTTTTTAACTCGCAGCCCGTTTAACCCGAATCCTAAATGACCCAATTTTGGGTCGTGATCTAGCTCAACCCGTTCAATTCGTTGGAAAGGAGATACCACAAAACTTTAGTCTAAAAGCCAATTTCTAGCATCAATTTCTATGTCTGTATTTTGGTAAAACTCAAATTTTAACATAGAATAGTAGTCCCTCTTATTGTAGAAAAGTCACTCTTTTCTTTTTGGGTTGTATCTCTAAAAGTCACTTTTTGTTTTATTCTTATTTTGTCTGCTTTTTGTGGTTAGCATTGATTCTAACCATAGTTATTTTCCATATTTCATTTTCCACTACACATTTCTATCCATCTTAATTTTCACTAAGAAGGTGGGGTGACCCTTTTAGTGACACGGAGTAAGTATTGGTTATGCGAAGAAGTGATTATGATTATTTCAAACCATTGTCATTTCGAAGATTTGACACCGCTTATCAATATTTATCTTAAGGGGACGACACCGAGAGAAATCAAGAATTGAGACATGTTAAGAAAATTATGATTTTTTTTAAATATAAAAATTATAATTTAAAGAAAATAATACTAATAGTATTAAAATAAATAAAAATTTAATATCAAAAATATTTTTTTTGCTTAAAAAGCGGTAAAATTTAGGCGTTTGAAACTATTTATTTCCTGTATTCTGACCATAACCCGATAGGGACCAGTATTTGACCCGACCAACTCGACAGTTCTAGTGTCTACATTAGTTCCATGGGTGAAAAAAATGACACTCATCAAAATATCAGGTCTTGTGCCTATGAGCAATATTAATATGTCCGTGAGATCATGACGACTCATCTGCGAACATTGAGTCTATCTTGTCTTTTACTCGCTAACTATTTGACTCTACTACATCTACTATATTTGCTTGCATGCAATCATCTCGCTTTAAATTCGACCTAACCCGTAAACCCGTCCCACCCAATCTGTTGTTTTTTGGGTCATGAACCCACTTCTTTTACCCGAATCCTAAATTACCTGTTAATTTTGGGTCGGGATCTAGCCCGGCCCGTTCAATTCGTTGGAAAGAAGAGACTACAAAGCCTAGGACACAATTCTAGCCAATCTATTCTTGTGCCTAGATTTTGCTAAAACTATAATTTTAACCTATTAGCAATTCAATATATATACTCCTTTCATTTTTTTGATTTAATCCCATTTTCTTTTAGAAATTTTTTTAGTTAGCTCCATTTTTTCATATGGAAATTTATTAATTACTCCTTAGTATTTTTCTTTCACTATATCACCAATTTTCTCTTAATTTTTCATTTTTTCTTAAAATTTGTACCAAACCCATATCGGTTAATAAAAAAATGGAGGGAGAAATTAATTATTACCCCGTATATATTATCCTTTTATTTGAATACTCCTTCCAATTGCCTATTTTCTTCTCTCTTTCTTTATTGGGTTGAGTTTGATTTTCTTCCCTCTTTCCATTTAAGAAAAGTTTTTCACTACTTATTAATTAATATAATATTTCTTTCTCTTACTTTTTCACCCCACTTTTTCTCATTTAATTAATATAATATTCATCTCTACTATTTTTGCACTCCACTTTTTCTAATTTAATTAATGTATAATATTTCTCTCTCTTAATTTTTCATTCCACCTTCCATCTTCTACTAATATAATACTCTCTTCTTATTTTCCTCCCAAAAAAGAAAGGGGAAGAAAATAGGCAATCGGAGGGAGTATAATTTTATGTATAATCTTAATTTAAATCATCTAGCATTTTTAGTAACTTACTCTCGTGTATAATTGCACATAGGAGACAAAAGTTGTTTTCTTGTGTTAAATAGTACTCAACATTACTATAAGACAAAACATGACCCGACATGCCCAACTCGTTTTTTCGTCGGTCAAGAGTCAAGATCTCTAAATCTTGATCTATGACTCGATATTTTAATTAAAAATATAAACTAATATTCAATTTAATTTTTATCTTTTAATTATAAAAGAATTTTAAAAATTTATTGAAATATAAAGTCCATGCGATGAATATTAGTTTAAATAACTAAAATATAACATCATAATTAAGGAGTATAAAAATAATACGAAGTACTATTAAAATAAATAAAAAGACGTAAAAAATCAACATTCGAAACTATCCGTATTCTGACCATACCCGTTTCGGATCTATATAACACGATCCATAATTAAACTGACCTGTATTCAGTATTTTGACCCAACATGTTTAAACTTATTTAAAAAAATTATGTACATTAAAAAAAATGTGTCTTATAGGTTATAAGTATGAATTCTACTTTCAATCAAAATTTATAATTTTATACTATTACTAATAATAATCAATATACTCAATATACTCAATATAATGATAATCATCATTACATAATCAATCAATTTTAAGCTCATGCATTATTGTTATTCTTATACTCCCTCCGAGTTCTTATTATTGTCCCATAAAGTTTTGGGGTGAAAAATAAGAAAGGGAAAATGAGTGGTTGAAAAAAAGGAGGAAGAGAGAGAAATTGGAGAGGAATTGTGAACCACACGACCTAAAAAGAAAAGTGGGACAAAAATCAAACTTAGCCCAAAAAGAAAAGTGGGACAATAATAGAAACTCGAAGAGAGTATATAATATGACATATTACCTGTGTTGCGTATAGTAACTATAGTAATGTAATTAGTAATTATAAAAAGAATTCTACTTTCACTCAAAATATGTCTCGGGTTAGAATTAAGAAGTCTACTTCTAACCTCATATTTACTCAAAACCCGAAAATAAAATAATAATTATATTGATTGTAAAATAAAAAAAGCCTCGTTTAATTATATATATTGATTGTCAATTGACATTTTTAATATTAGAAATATTGTACAAAATAAAATTTGAATTAATTTTTATCGATTAATTTATATTATGTTTTTTTTTCTTGATTAAAAAATCGGATGGAATACATGAAGGTAAAACACAATCCCGTAACTAAATAGTATCGGACTGAGTATACACCTAAATAAGTTTCTAACTTTCTATACTACTAAAATTTTCCATTAAAATAATCTTGATGCAATCCATATGCTTGTAAATAACATTTCATCATGACTAAGAATCGGTTCATCTTACACTAAGTATTTTTTGTTTTTTTAAGAGATATTTTCTTTTAAGGGTTCGCTTGGAATGGGGAATTATTCCGGGGTAATAGAGCAAAAATGAACTAGAAAATGATGGAAAGTAGGGATGACGCTAAGCGGAAATGGAGAAAATTAAATAAATAAAGCTTATTTGGGGAGGAATTATTCCTCCCCTCTCCCCCCAAGTAATGCATTACCCCCAATGGTAGTAATTATTCCTTCTCATATGCTTTTTACACCATAAAATATCATAACCAAGTAACAAACTCATTCATTTTTAGTTCATTTTTGTCTATTATCCCCGAAATAATTACTCTCATTCCAAGCGAGCCCTAAGTGTAACTTTATACAATAATTATTGTTATTGGAAATAAGAATATGTATTTCCTAGAATAAAATGAAATTACTAAGTATGAAATATGAATGTATGGCAAATTACGCGTACATTGATATCACTCCGTATTAATATTTGATTTAATCTTTTATTTCATTATTTGAGATCCATATAAAGTACTTGGTATTATTTTCCTTAATCAAAAGTAAACGAATAATCAAAATAAAAGGAATATATTGATCTCAAGAACAAATAAACTCTTTTGAATTGCTGAATAAAATATTTGAGAACATCATGCTTCTAGATGAAATGTTGGAGACTTGTAAACTCTTTTTTTTGGGAACATTTTCACATTTAACCAAATTGCTTGGGTGTGGTTACACAAATTCTTCTAACCCGTCACAAATTTATAATAGGTCAAGTAGTAGATAAGACAAAAACTTTAGTGACAACTGGATAGCAAAAGATTTATCATTATTCATCTAAAATGGATAATATTTAACCTGTTGTAACCTTGTAACGAATATACCCATCACAAGGGAGACTTACTCGGTGATTATTATAGCTATAGCTATACTATAGAGTAGTAGTAGGTTTTAGTGAGTAGTATTATTGTAATACTTGAATTTGATTAGTAGAAGCATACTATATAATTGGTTCCACCATCTTTTCTCACAAATCTCTCACTATTAAATTTGACAAACACTATTTGTTTATAATGATCAAGAATGTTTTTAGGTCTATGGGGGCTGAACCACGACTTAAGACACCTTGCTTTCTTTTTTGCAAGAAAAGAAGTGTTTGTGTTATTCTTACATTTGGCACCTTCTTATTGGTTTCAAAGGAATTAATGTTTATAGGCTTCAAATAAAGGCTACAACACAATAGTAACAACGTAATCTTCTACATACGCTCCTATCTTCATTGGACATCGACACTTCCACGTATATTCTTATATCTTAATGACCGACTTGGTCTCCGATCCGACCTGGCTGATCTGTTATGAGCCAAGTCGTGACAAGGGAACGTTTCATGGTAAGGGACAAGGTGAATGGGGCTAGTTATATTCTTATATCTATGGTTTGAAAGGTCTTTATAGAATTAAAGAATAATAAGTCAAGGACGACTTTATAATACTCACAACTAATGATCTACGGAGTAATTCGTTCTATTCAATCGCAGAAGTAACAATTACAACTTATTACAAATTAATAAATCTAATAGCGTGACTATATAATTTGAGCTCAACATCATGATTCCATAAATGCTACCGAATGACAATTTATTTGGAGAAAAATCATCATCTGCATTATCCGATCCCTCATCTCCGTCCCCATTTTTTTCCAATTGTACTGTTTTCTCTCGTTTCGACTCTCCTCCATTTTCCCTCCTATTTTTTTATCCAATATATTAATTTCATATATAGAGTAGTACTCATAATTAAATAGTAGTACTTGTACAAAATTTAAGAAAAAGATTGTCTCCAAATAAGGGGCAACCCCTAATAGGAAAAGAAAAGGGAAGCTACAACGAAGAGAACTTCCTTTTAGAATGAAGCGAGAGAAATTAAGAGCGAGGGGAGTGATTTCCGTCCATTGTCCATTATACATGCTCTCTAAGTTCACTCCATTCATATTAAAATGATTTTTTTTTTTGTTATTTACTCGTATTATTATATTTTTCAGGTTGAAATAAAAATTGGAAAATCTTAATTTTACGGAATGAGTAAAGTTTGGGAGAGAAAAAGTAGAGGCGTGGGGGAAATGAAGTAGGGAAAAGAGTGGTCCCAAAGTAAAAGAAAAGGTAGGGGAGTTGAGAGAAGAGCACGTGTGATCCGATGCGTACATGCAAGTCTCAAAGTTTACTGCTACCTCGTCTGCGGCACTCACACTCGCAGTCAGTCACAGCCGGAACCCTTGAATTCCCAACACTTCTCTATCCCTTCATTCCCTCCTTTATTTGTGTCATTTTAACTACTCTATCTATTACGGATTACTCCCTATATTAGGAATTACACCTCTTACGTCTTTGGTCGATGCTCCATCCTTATGCCTAGCCCAATCGACTTTGGGCTTTAATACCTCTTGGTATGTGCGGAAGGGTGTGTCTTGGGTTGAGTTTCTGTTCTGTCGATGTCCATGCTCCATAATAGTATGATATTGTCCATTTTGGGTCAAGTCCTCACGGAATTACTACTCTTTGACTCATTCGTTCCCAAAAGACTTATACTCCCTCCGATTTTTTATTATCTTCCCTATTTTCTTATTGGACTGAAACACCCTTTCTTCCCTATTTCCATTTTGGGCTATCAACATGTGGTTTAGAATCATCCTTACATTTCTCTCTCTTCCTTCTTTTATTTTGAACCACACATTTCTACACCCTTATTTTCTTCCCCAAAACCAAAGGGGAAGATAATAAAAAAATCGGAGGGAATATTACTATTATATAGTTTGTGATCGAATACTTATAAAGATATTTTTCCATCTTTAACCACCGATATGATGTTGATTTATTGTTGAATATGAGTTTGCACACGCTAAGAGTAACAACACACCAAAACTTCCAGAGAGAGATCTAACATGCATGGTATTAGAGTCCATGATTGTGTAACCTATATCTTTAAAAAACACATTAACTGGTTTGAAAAACAACAATGATCACATTCCTATAGGATAATAAACAAGTTCGAAAATAATACTCGTATATAGCATTATTATAGCGTTATCGTCAACTGAACACGAAATGGGCATATAACTTGTATGGGGTGTGTAAATTAAGAGTGTCACATGTAATGTCCCACATTGGAATAAAGGATTAGAGATGTGATTTTACTTTATAAATTACGGAGTTACTATACCTATAGGCAACTGGATTTTGGGTTGAAACCTTCTTTGACTCATGAAGTGAACTTTCTATCCTCTTTGATAGGTGCGGTCCAGACCCATGTGCGAATGTAACTGAACCACACAAGTAATAATTAAGATTTAAGAGTATGTGATTAGCATTACATACTAATGGGATGATCTAATCTATAATCTAGTGGTTAACCATCCATCTCTTTTAATTCTTAAGTTAGTTATTCCCTTAATGGTGCATTTAATTTTGCGCATCCGTAACATTTAGGGGAATGTGTTGATGCTCTTTACCTTATCTTGGACATTACACATGTTCCAATTACTTCATACTTTTCCGTTTGTAGAAAAAGCACCAAGTAATCAACACTTCTATTTCATTATCTCACATCACATAATTAATTCTTTCACAAAATGTCATTATCTCATGAATAATCTCAAAGGCCAGTTTTAACTTGCGTAATCCGCGTTAATTATGATTGCTTAAGTCTTGCTAATGACTTCTCACTCCTTTAATTCGTATAGAGTTTTGTTATTTTCATTAAAAACGGTTTGAGGTAATCATTTTTCGATATTATTTTATACCTTAGCGTACTCCATACTTATTATAGGTATAATTAATTAACATGAATAAAGTCGTTATAAGTTTAAGACGTCTCAAATGATGTTACGTACGTAAAAAAAATTGAAGTTATTAACATCGGTTTTTCTAACATGTGTCCAGTTAATAGCTTAATTATGGAAGGATTCTTAAGCATAATATCATGATTAATAGAAATCTTAACTTATATTTACCATACTTAAGTAATATGCTTAAAAATACTTTCATAATTAAGTTATTAACATGCATGTGTCCAGTGGACACATGATAGAAAAACTGAATCACGATAAATAATCCATAACTGGTTTGCTTCATCCATCGTACATTCGTACGTACTAAAATAATCTTAAGTTTTGATTGTGTTCGAATAATCCAAAGATTACATTGTGTACTCTCAAAATAGTCTCAGTTTGCATTTTCATATCATAATCTCGAGTTGGTACGTTTTTCTCATGATAATCCCTTGAAAAAATATTTACTTCGTAACTATCTTCTAGTTTTGATCATTGTTTAGTGTTCACTATAAATGGATGAATTTTCGATGTAGGATAAAAATATTTCTTATTGTCGAACAATGCAATCAATGTTGTCAGGATCGGGATTCTACTTTGGATCATTAGGAAGGGTAGAGTCGAATCGGTAGATTCTACCTACTCACTAATTTTTTTTTAATTCGCAAAAACATATGATTGAAGATCAAATTACTCATTTATAAATATTTATTCATAATATATTCATAATTAATTATTTTAATACTCCTTATGAACTTGTTTCTACTACTTAGAAAATTTTGAGTTTTATGATGTCATTATATGAAAATATTTATTAGTCTACGAAATTGGATCGTAGGATCATATTATGATCCTACCTTTAGAAATTTTCAAATTAATAGGATCGTAAGATTGTAAAACCATGATAGAATTGTAAGATCCAGGATCGATCAGTCAATTTTAGATCGTAATACAATCGTAGAATCGTAGGATCGTACCGTGATTATGACAAAATGCATGCAATAGTTGTAGAGGGGAATGCATTTCGCTGAAGCTAATTAGGTGATACATACGCGTTTAAGCATTCTAGATTCACGCGGGTTGATCTGATTGTAATCAAATAGGGAGTTAGTTCTTCGTACGTACTAATCATAATTCATATAGTCCACAGTTAGAAGTCAATACATAGTTCAACGACCACGATATATAAAATATAAGTTGTAGAGAATTATGAACGCAAATGACATGGAGTTTTGTCACGAGAGCACATACGGAGAACTAATTACTTAATAAGTCGTATTATCTATTAGTCAAAAGTGCATTCACCGCCAACATCATAATTACAATTACCACACTAATTCATGAAAATAATTAAAACAAATATTCGAGATTCCGCCCATCTTCTATAATTACACACGGATTAGTGGAGTCTAGTGGATATTACCCCCTTAGAGGATTTCAAGGTTCAAACTCTTATAAGAATGATCTTGTGAAATTTGTATGACTTGAGGTTGTGTCTTCTACACTGCAAATAAACATATCGCCCTAAAAATAACTTATACCTGATGTGCATTTGTAAACGCGTTAACTTGAATGGTCTCATGTACGTACAAACGATATTATGAACCACCTAAACATAATGACCAAAAATAGAATGTACTCCCTACTGGAGTACTAATTAGAGGGCAATATAGCATATCATAATTAATATTGGAGGAAATCATCTATAAAACGACTTGAGTTCAAATTTTGTGGAGGTCAAAAATTGGTAAGAGTTTTCTGTTTATTTTTGCGTTTTATTTTATGTATCACTCCATATATATCCTAGTACATCAGTCAAACTATTTGACTATTCGACTTGAAAAAGTTCGATTTGTATTTACTTCATCTTTTCACATGTAGTGCCAAAAAACTACGGAATATTATTATTCGCTAGGATTTGACTCGGTTACACCTTGCTTTATCCTCGCCACAAGCAAATAGAGTATAATATTTTTTCGCTCCCGTGCTCGCTCTAACTAAAGCTTGAGACAAGTATCCATGGCGGCGGCTAAACACAAGTAGCTAGTTATTTTACATTTTAACGAGTGATAGGATCATTGCTTACGTTAGATCGATATACTACTTTTCACTTAATATTTTTAACTAACTATTTTAGTACCATTATTATTAGTTTGTTAATTACTACTTCCATTATTATCAGTGTGGACCAATATCTCATCCTATATTATTATAAGTAGAATATATATATACATGGAGATGGACGAAAACTACACAAAACAAGTGACACAAAATGGTCAAATTGAAATACTAGTACATAATGTAGACGACTCTAGTCTCTACAACTGCGATGCGTTGACGATGAGTCCATCAATGTGGATTTATCATTTGATTCGGTCAAGTCTCGTTCATTTATAAACTCTTGTAATTACTAGCTCGTAGTATAAGATTGATAATGAAGTGGAACACAAAGTACTTATGGGGACAATAATATAAGTACGAAGTACGTGAATTTAATTTTGAATGGACATATATGATAACAATTACTCGTAATTTAATTGGGCTAAAACATGAATATGAGAAGTTAGTTATAGGGATGAATATGAGGTACATTCCTACACCCGTCCCATTAGGGTGGGCGGGTACAAGAGATAACAGGTAATGGCCCTCGATGAGGTGGGTACACGTGTCAAAACCTCCCTTGACTTGCCCCGGCCACTTGAACTAACTTCACTGGGGCCGGCCTCGAGTGACTCGAGTCTTATTTTTCTCCAACTTACATGGATTCATGAAATTCGGTTTCACTCATTTGTGAAACAACAAGTAAGGTGGTCAATATCTTCATACTAGTAGTTCATAGTACAATTTGTGAATGTTGTAATCCTCTAACTCCGCCTTCAATTTTAATTTTATAGTACAATTTTAATTTGTGAATGTTGTAATCCGCCTTCAATTTCAAAATGGGCCAAATCAGCTATTGGACCAATGTAAACAAACATGCAACTCAATGGACTAAGGAGACAAAGAAAAGAAACAAAAAAAAAAAGGCTCATAAGAGGAACTGGCCCAATGAATGAAAATAAACAAGACATGACAATAACAATAACAATACGAGGCCTTTTGGGAAGGAACTCAAGATTAAATCCATGAGGGCTTGGCGCAAAGTGGAAACTATCGTACTAACATGGACCATGGACACTCAAGTGCAACAAAGATACACGCTTCCGCACATAACAAGTGGTATCAGAGTCCAAGGTCGATTGAGATAGGCAAAAGAAGAAGCATTAGGCCCAATACCTGAAGGTGACTTACACCGTAGGGTAGGGTGTGGAACTCCTAAGCTCGATCGAGGGAGAGATAGTATGGTGATCCGACGTGACGCGCTAATTATAGGCAATGAATGTAGATTTAGTACATGGTATATTATTAGACATAGAGGAGTTTGGTATGCAAGTGTAACACCGTCCCCAATACATGATGTGTCGGTTAAAAGAAGATTATCTTAAGGATGCTTGATATGTCAAGAAATTTGAGTTGCATGTTGTAGAGAGTTTTCCGAAGAGGTCAAGGTTCAAGTCAAGATGATAATCCTTGGTTTGAAGGGAAGATTGTTAGGGTGCAAATTTTTGTCTCACGTCGATGGATGGCATGAAGATGGAAGATAATCTTTATAAATATTAACCAACAATAATAATACGAGACTTTTTGGTAAGGAGTTCAAGAGTAAGTCTGTGAAGGATTTTAACTCGAAACGAACACACTTCCGCACATAATATTTCCTCTGTATCTATATGTTTGTCCATTTTCAATATAATACTCCACCTATATATTAAACAAAATGAACGAGGGAGTAATATATAAAACGCCCAAAACACAATCAAAACTAGTGTATTCTAAAAAGCAGAGAATATATATGGAACCCTTCTTGACCACGCAACTACTTAGCAATTTAATAAAGGACTAATAGTTGATTTAAGTTACTAAAACAAATTTAAGGAATCCAATTGACCAATTCTATAACTTTATACTCCGTGTGTATGTAGACATGATAGTTGAAGTTAGATGGTGGGAGTGTTATTTAAATTTTTAGTTTCATGTGTTAATTAAACCAATGATAACCATCTTGTAAAAATTAAAAGAGTATAGAAAATGTGGAAAATAATACCCGTATTATAACACCAGTTGTATATAGAGCTACTTATAACTGATTGTATAATCTACTCATTGGAAAATAATGTTCGTCTCAAACTCTCACGTATTGAATAATTTTATTTTATAAAGAAAATATTTTATTTGATATTGATACAAATGAGTGTTCTTTTCTTCATACAAACCGTCTCACACAATAACAATAATATAATATCGGTTTGATACTAAAGAGATTTCTCACTAAAGTCTTGCTTGAATTTATCCTAATTACCATTTTTTATTTATATTCCTCTATCAAATTTGGGACTTGTTCAAAATGGCATGAAAAAGTCTAAATTCGTATGACAAATGCCATGCTACTACTATATGTTTTATATGTTTCACTGAAAAATTCTTTGCTTACGCGCCTATATTGCTATATATACCTCTATCCATAAGCGATCTGCATGCTATGCTCGTCTTACACAATAAAAAAAAACAATTCACGTTAATTGCTTGTTTCATGTCACGTTAATTCTCTTGAATTGTAAATAGTATCCAAAAGGGAAACGTGTCGTTTAGATTTGAAAGAAGGGAGTAACTCGGATCAGATATAAAAAACGAAGAATAAAATTAAGTGTTGATATTATATATGGAGTTGCCAGCTCTTTTGACATTTGTGATTTGTATTTCATTATCTCCATTGTTTGTGCTATTTCTGGTGATCAAGTGCATGTGTAACAAGGAGCGTGATAAACAAAAATCTGGATCGGACAATGATGCCGAGGCTCCACGTGAGTCACGTGACGCAGACGGTAACATGGTCATTATAACCGGAGATGGTGGCCATGGTTGCTGTTGTGGTGGTGGTGGTTGTGGTGGTGGTGGTGGTGGTTGCGGTGGCTGTGGTGGTTGTGGTGGATAACATGCAAATATGTAAGAGACGAGCATGAACAAATTTAGGTGTAGCCCTTGTAGGGTGTGGTCAGTTTGCTTGTGTTAATTTGTACAGTATTTGACTGTTTGTAATTGAGTGTCATTATGTGTATTCTTAAACCCAAATTATTGTTCACTCACGAATATTTGTGAAATCGTGATAAAGTTATAATGTGTCAACTATTTTATCTTTAGATAGAAAAAATAAAAAAATTATTATGGAGTACGGAGTATTTGTTAAGAATAATATTTTGTTGATAATTATCTACGCAATTAGTTAGATACGAGTAATATTTGAGTCATCGTAAAAAAAAATTACTCTTTGTGAATAATCTATCCCAAGGAAACAAACTGATTCTTAAATGTTAGTATTAGACAATATTAATATATGAGTTTATCACTAATTACCCCCTTTATATTACCCATTTTTCAAATTACCCAAAAAAATGGATTCCGTTAAAATTACCCCCGTGAAGTTGTTAAAAAATTAGATTTTGCCCCCAGTTGTCCTTTTCTACCATTTCCGGTGAGTTTTGCTGTTTTTCTTCCCATTTTGCCCCTCCCCTCACTAACACCCTCTCTCCTCTCCTTAACCCCTTTTACTCACTCTAACTCACTCAACCCCTACCAAAACCCCCAAATTCCCATAACCCTAACCCTAATTTCGAAAATCGACCCAAAATCGAGCGCGAGACCAAATTGCAGACAATCGATCCACTTCTAAAGGTAATTTCTCTTCCCTCCTCTTCCCATTTTCGTCTCTTTCTGGGTTTATATTTAGGGTTTAGGGTTTAAAGAGACGGTTTCTCGATTTAAAATGTATTTAATCGACATAATTGAAATTAGGGTATGAGTTTGAATTGCTCAATTTTGCTAAAATTTGGGAAATTAATTAGTTTCAATTGCTCAATTTTGCTAATTAGTTGAGAATTTTATCAATCAATTTGGGTAATTATTTAATTAATTAATTAATTCGAAATAAGTTTTAATTGCTCAATTTGCTAATTAATTTAAAATTTTATCAATCGGTTTTGTAATTTAGTTGATCCTGTACGTGGCGGTGCACGCGAAGCTGAAGCCTGAGGAGATGGTGAAGAAGGTGTTTGTGTTCAGCGACATGGAGTTTGACAAGGCGGATAATGGGACAAATAGCAGGAGTTGGGAGACGGATTACATGGCGCTGAGGAGGAAGTTTGAGGAGAGCGGGTTCAAGGAGGCAGTGCCGGAGATAGTGTTTTGGAATCTGAGGGAGTCGAAGTCGAAGTCGAAGAAGCAGAAGGGAGTGGCGTTGGTGAGTGGGTTTTCGAAGAATGCGATGAAGTTGTTCTTGCAGGGGAAGCAGGGTGATCCTCAGGCTGTTATGGATGATGCACTCTCTGGGGAAGAGTGTCAAAATCTAGTTGTTATTGACTAAGTTTTTGAGCATTCTGCTGTCGTTTTTTTTATCTTGTATGTTATCTTGTATAAAATTACAAAACCGATTGATTGATAACTTACAAAACCGATTGATAAAATTTTAAATTAATTAGCAAATTAATGGTAAATACATTTTAAATCGAGAAACCGTCTCTTTAAACCCTAAACCCTAAATATAAACCCAGAAAGAGACGAAAATGGGAAGAGCAAGGAAGAGAAATTACCTTTAGAAGTGGATCGATTGTCTGCAATTTGGTCTCGCGCTCGATTTTGGGTCGATTTTCGAAATTAGGGTTAGGGTTATGGGAATTTGGGGGAATTTGGGGGTTTTGGTAGGGTTGAGTGAGTTAGAGGGAGTAAAAGGGGGTTAAGGAGAGGAGAGAGGGTGTTAGTGAGGGGAGGGGCAAAATGGGAAGAAAAACAGCAAAACTCACCGGAAATGATAGAAAAGGACAACTGGGGGCAAAATCTAATTTTTTAACAACTTCACGGGGGTAATTTTAACGGAATCCATTTTTGGGGGTAATTTGAAAAATGTGTAACATAAAAGGGGTAATTAGTGATAAACTCTTAATATATTGTAGTTAATAGTAGTAATTAGTAGAGTCCCTTGATATTCCGTCATTAGTATGTCATTTAGTATATGTTATTCCCAAGACACATTCGATGTATCCCGTTGTAAGCCTTCGATATAAATACCGAGCTAGTTGAATAATATAAACAACGCATTATATCTCTTACATGGTGTCATAGCTCCCTTGCTTCTTGTTTACACACAATGCATATACATATATATAGTAAGTGTGATTTACTAATAATGGCAAGTGTGATTTTATCAATGGTAATAATGGCAGAGAAAAGATATGCACAAGTAAAGTATACTTGATAAGTATCCCCGAGAGTAATGCTACCCGCACATCAAAGACGACGACGACAACAACAAAAACTCAGTAACCAACATTCAAAAAACGATGATGATGAAACGAGCAAAGCCTTTGTCCTGAAATGATCCAAGCAAGTTTTATGGGCATCAAGAGATGATGATGATGATGACGACGATGGCTAAACCCCGTAAACCAACATTATTGTCTCTTTTATTTCTCATGATTCGCGGTTACAAGCATTCTTCAGCATTCAGCAGATTCTCAACTACCCACCAAGCTTACCTTAAACAGGTTACACAAAAACACTGATTTCTGCAGGCAGCATTGAACCCACCCCATATCTAACCATTGTATGTTATGAGGAAAATATTACTCAAATTCATACTAGGTGGATTCATGGGTTTCCTCCAATATCAGGTAATTTCTCCATGGAAGCAGCTTTATTCACTGCTTCTACAGCATAGCATTACCAGGGTTAAAGGTGTTATCTTGGTTTTATAAGAAATTAATTGCGACGAGTACGAGCTCAAGCAATGCAGAGGGTAAAGCAAACACACCAAACTACAATACACATAGATTACTGATAACTTATGATGACCATTTTTTTTTTTTGCCAACCATACAAAACCACCTTTATCACAACCGTGCCGACTGAGCAATGCAGTGGGCCAGATTGTTTAGGGATCGTGGGATAAGCTTAATAAAAACACAACGAAAGGAAGCAAAAATATCAAAAATACAAGGTAAAATGCTAACAATACTAAAATCAATCAGTTCTTCGCCTGCAACCTGTTTCGCCAGATGACTGCAATCTGTCTGTAATCTGTCTGAAATTCCAAGTGTAGCAAGCCGTTGTTCTAAGCCCACTTTGCCGCCAAAAGGAGGCCAATAGCCTCAGCCGTTGTTATAATGACCATTAACAGTAACTTACTACGAGTATTTCTTCTTTTTTGAGTGCCACTTGTCTATACTTGTATACCAATTCCATTGGAAAAAGAGGGCAACAATGCGCAGAATACCAGCAAAAACGACTTCTAAAAACGCCATCACATATGAGGTCTGCGGGGACAAACCAGCAGTTGCGATAGACAATAAGAACCCCTCAAAATTGCAAGGGATGATAAACCGCCCACATTTGATGCCATCTACAGCTTTCCTTGCAACTTGTTCAGCTTTCATCATCCCCGAGGATCTTGCTATGATGGTTGTCACCTCTGGACGCTGCTTGGCTTCTATTTCTAAACCCGGAGTGTCAGTGTCCGGAGGGAATACAAGGGAGACATGAATATCGTCTGCAATCACTTCCTGCTGCAACGCCTCTGCCAAGCCCCGGAGACCGAATTTGGTAGCTGAGTACGCAGTGTAACCGTATATCCCCGCCTGACCGGCCTGGGAGGACATGATGGCGATAGAGGCGGCACCACGAGAGGGGCGATCCGACTTGATCAGGGGTAGAGCAGCCTTGATGAGGTTGAAGCACCCCATCAAGTTAATACCAATCATGAACCTGACCTCATCCAAGGGCTGGGATTCGAGCTCCCTGGCCACGAACACCCCCTGATTACACACCAGCACGTCCATGTTGGGCCCCACCGACTGCAGTGCTTTCTCGAGGGACTGGAAGTCCCTGACGTCGGCGGAGAGGGTGGTGACGTCCACTCCGCTCGACAGCCGGATTGCCTCCTTTGCGTCATCCAGCTTCGCCTGGTCCCGTGCCAGGATGGTTACACGCGCACCCTCCGCCGCGAACCGGTGGGCCAGGGCCAGCCCGATGCCGCTGGATCCGCCCGTGATCAGCACGTGCCGGTTCTTGATTGGGACCCGCGTGGGCCGGGGCCGGGTGATCAGGTAGAGGAGGAGAAGGAGGGAGAGTGGGAGGAGGAGGAGGATGAGGGAGAGGAGGGCCATCATCAACTGGAGTTTCAGAAACGGAATGTGATGAATGCAGAATTACAACTCCATTGTCGTCATATCAACAATCCTTTTATGATCAAAGTCAATCAATCAATCAGAATCCAAATTAGGTCAAATCAAAAACAAGAGAGGAACAGATAGAATGAATGTATAACGATGGAAGTAGGAAGAGGGAGAGAAAGAGAGAGGACCTGCAAGGTAATGCAGATGGAAGTGGTGAGCTTCTGAGAGTAGTAGTTGAACAAGGTTCTCAATGACCCCATTGATTTGATTTTTAACCCTTCTCCCCAAATTTCCCCAGATTGATTATTTTCCCAATTACGGATGCTGTCAATGATATTGTGATGTTTCCATTCAACTTCACGGTTTTTTCATCACCAATTTACCACTGTGATTAGGCCTGTCAAAAACTGACCCGATCCGAAAATCTGATCTGAAATCGTCTGGAAAACAAAAATCCGAAAAATTCCGTCTGAAAATGACCGAAACTCGAAAGTGACCAACTCGATAATAATCTGAATATATTGGGTCAAAACCCGCTCGAATCCGTTACCCGCCCGAAAATAGATAAATTAAAAAAAATATTACTATTATACACTAAAGTTGGTCAAAAACACCGACAAATACGGAGTATTTTTTTATTTTCAAACTTTTAAAAAATAATATTTATATATATCTTTAAAATCATATTTTTTTTGTCACATGATTATTATAACGAGAAAAAAAATCAATAAATCGAGTCAAAGTTCATTATATATATTCGTACTTTCTATAGAAATAAAATATCAATGCATATTAAAAAATATATTAAATAAAACATGTTTATTCTCACTAATATCATCCCCTATTCACTAAAACAAAAACCAAGGGACAAATCCGTCTTTTCATCTTTCCCGCCAAAATCACTTATTCATTTCATAAATTGGGCTTAAAATCACCTATTCATTTAGAGAATTGGGCTTTGGGAGAACCAATCCAATTTCTTAGCAAATAAATCACAGAAAATGTAAAACCAATCCATATAAATATATAGCAAATTAGTACCCTAATTAATTAGATTATAACATTTAGAAAAGAATAATTTTCAAATGGAAAATGAGATTACATTAGGATGCATAATGAGCATCTTAACCTAACTATTTCATTTAAACATTTAAGATCCAGTTCAACGAATTTGTACAACACGTATGTATGTAGTCAAAGTTTTTATTTAAAAAATGGACCCAATGATTCACCAAGATAATTTTAGGAAAAAAATTATATTCCCTAATTTTTAGCAATTATTATATTTCCGAAAAAACTACTCCGTATTAGGTTACAAAATTAACAACCAAATACAGAATAATAATAATAATCACATAATAGTTTCAAATTATTACTTGACAGATATAATTTCTAAATATTAGGTTGATAGTATAATTTTCGGCACCTTATTTTTTACCAATTAAAAATTAAAATTACTATTTGTTTGAAATTAATCATATTCAATATAACTAATGTTATTAAATTTAATACTTACCGTATTTACAATTAAAAAACTATAAAAAATAAATTATATGGAGTATTATTTTATAAATATTTTATCATCCGGAGTATAAAAATCATATACAATTTTAATTATTTTTTTATTTTTTTATGACACGTCATCAACGGGTCAACCCAGATTTTTATCCTAAATTAATGGATCATTTTGGGTTTGAGTCAAATGGATCACGGGTCAAAATTTTCATGTTTTGACCGAAAAAAATGGGTCGAATTTACGAGTCATGTCGAAATTTGACATGACTGTTTTCTAATTTAAAAATTTCTTATCTAATCATATCCCCTAAAATTTTTAAACATATTAATTTCCAAAAAATACTCTACTAAACGATAAATCTACGAAGTTACGTGTAATATTTTCAAATATATGTACAATAATTAATAAATATAATAAGAATAGTAATGACAAACATAGTGTAAAATTAAAATTATTTTTTTTCGACCTAAAATAGGTAAAAAGTAAGGCATTCATAATTATTTTCTACTTATATTTTGACACTATTATGTATCATAAATTAAATTGCAATCTTATAAATGTTATGGATGACATATAAAAAAGAAGGTAAAAGTATGAACAATATATTGTACTCCGTATTTATTACGAAATATATGACGAAACATATTACTCAGAAATTTTACAAAAATTCTTAGGTACACCGGGTGCACCAAGTCATTGTACTCCTTACCCAATGAAAAAGCTAAGTCTTGATTGGTGCAAATGAGACCATAATTACTTTTAAATAAGTTATGAAAATCAACAATTAAAACTTCTCATTGGTTAGGGTGTACGATAACATGGTACACCCGGTGTACCTAAGAATTTCTCCTAATTTTATATTCTCCGTAATAATAAAATGTTGCTCCGTACATTTTCTTTATAAGGAAAGACACGGTAGTCAGAGAAAAATTGTTTTTATTATGCATAAAACAAAAAGGTAAAGTGACATTTGTCCAAAATAGAAACATAAACGATTGACAGGATAAAGAAAAAAATGTAAACCATATTGACTTAGACGAAGGTAATAAAATTTTGTTAAGTCAATAAACTCATTGCGTGAACAAAAATTAATTATAAAACCGTGCATAGGCACGGGTTTCGCACTAGTATACTATTAAATGACATGATTAAAAAAATTAAGAATAAAATTGTATTTTTGATTAAAAAAAAGTAAAGAAAATTAATATTTTCAAAGTGCGTTAATAACCGTACTTGACCCGAAACCCGTATAAACCCGTCCCGTATAAAACCTGTATTTTTCAAACCCGGAATACACCCGACCGTATGTTACCCGAACCCAAAACCCGACCGACCGACCCGTTCGACAGGTCTACTTGTGACTTATAAAATCGTATCCGATTTGTTTATTTAGGGATACCATCGTGGTATCTTGAAACGTGTCCGACATTGTCCATAGGCGATATTTTGAGACGTGCCGACTGTCGAGCATACCTTTAAACAAAAGAACATCTCGAATATTTCGAGACGTTATCACCTAAGACCTAAAAGTGACTCGAAGTTTCCTAACCCGGAACACGAAAGGACTTGATGTGACCCAGACCCGACCCCAAAACTTGATTGACCTAATGTTTACTCGACCCAGAACCACCAAATTCAAAATATTCGCAAGTGATCCATCCGATCCAAAATGGTTGATATTGGTACTAGGTCATACGAGTACTATATTATACTTCGTATTATTTACGGAATACATGAAGATTAAGGTTTTGTAGGTTAAAATGTTTCATATCAAGTAAATAAATACTACCCTCTCCGAGTTCCTATTATTGTCCCAAAAGGTTTTGTGGTGAAAAATAAGAAAGGGGAAATGAGTGGTTGAAAAAAAGAGGAAGGAAGAGAGAGAAATATGAGAGTAACTGTGAACCACACATTGCCTAAAAAGAAAAGTGAGACAAAAATCAAACTCAGCCCAAAAAGGAAAGTGAGACAATAATAGGAACTCGAAGGGAGTATGAGTCATTTGTAAAATATTTTATGTTAATCAAATTACCACCCCGTATATTCAAAATATTTAACACTGATCCGTAAATGACCCGATTTAAAATCTATAGTAGAACCAAAATAACCCGACCCAAATTGCTCCAACCCAAATACACTAGATCTTCTCGGAATCGGTTGGCCAAACTGATCACATTCATCAGTTGGCCAAGAGATTGACTCTCCTAGATCTTCTCGGAATCGGTATTCATTCATTTTAGGCCCAACTCAATGGGACTACCGAGAGAAGTAAAACAGACAAAGTCTCGTAAGAGGAACCGGCCCCAGCCCGATTAATATAAAGAAATTAGACGTTGAGCCACTGACTTACGTTACGCTTTCTTCTTTTCTAATGAAGTGAGTTTAACTGAGCGTTTGATAGAGACTACTACATGTCGTTGCTCATTTTACTTTGTGCCCTCAGTTTTTTTTTAGTGAATATTAGATGATAATAAAAGTTTACTTCTCAATTTTTTCAATTTCTTCATTTTCTAACGTGTGTCCACTGGGACACTGGGCACATGTTAACGTTGTTTAATAAAGCAAGATTCACAAGAATCTCATCTAAATATGATAAATACAAGTAAATATTGTAATTTCTTAGGATAATATCATTATCAATCTTGTTTTATTTAACATGTTAACGTGTGCCTAGTAGGCACACGTTAGAAAAACCGAAATAAAATTCATGATTAATTAAGGGTGTTGCTCTTCGCAGTACGCGTTTTACTCGACGCTGTACGATATTTACAAGTTTTCCCCTCTCATTTCCCCTCACCTCAAATTCCTTTTTTTTTCTTTTCCTTTTTTTTTTCTTTTCTCCTCCTCTTCTCTCCAATCTATTTGACTTAACCCAGTACTTTTTTTATTTTATTTTTACGCAGTACACATACTTTTAGCTCTGAAGTTACTCCCTCCGATTCATTGGATTCGCAACGTATTCCGTTTTTAGCAAATTCATCAGCTTTGCAACATTTCCATTTTGGGCCATATTTTTCTTATGAAATGACTAACCTACCATTCACTTTTTATTACTATACTAGTTTGATGCCCGTGCGATGCACGGGTGCAACAATAACTTTATAATATGATTGTTCTATTATCAGCTAATTACCATTCTTCAGTCAATTGAGGTATTCCACTTACTTGAACCCCAGTTCGATAGTTTCTAAAATCAAAATGAACAACCTTTGGGCTAGCCCTGAATAGGGGGATCTATTAGAAGCATAAACATATGAAATCCAACATTAACTATGTCACATGATATGAATCTATCCTATCATTATAATTTTTTTTAGTTAAAAAGGGTAAAAAAATCAGGCGTTCGAACTATTTATGATCCGTATTCTAACCATAACGACCCATGATCCGTATTTGACCCGACCTGCCCAACAGGTCTAATGCCTACATTAATTATCTGGGTGAAACAAATGATGTTCATCAAAATACCAGCACTTGTGTCCGTCAACAATATTTATGTCTGTGACAACTCACATGAAACATTGAATTTATCTATGTCTTTTACTTTCTAACCATTTGATTTTCTGCATTGAATATATTGTATGTATGGTATTACCTCGCTCTAAATCCGACCCGACCTGCAAACCCGCCCTACCCCATTTGTTGTTTTTAGAGTCATGAACCTGTTTTTCTTACCCGAATCTAAAGGGCGTGGTTGGATAATAAAATGAGAGAGAAAGGTAAGAGTAGGGATGGCAACGGGTCGGATCCACCCGAACCCGGACCCGGACCCGAAGTTTCAACCCTGGACCTAGACCCGACACGGACCCGAACGGGTCCAAAATTGTCAGACCCATACCCGAATCGGTCGGGTCTGGACCGGGTCCGGGTCTACCCGCGGGTCCGCCTTATTTATTACGTTGTTGTATTATTCATTGTTTCGATGGAAATTTCGTAGAAAATCACGAACTTAATTTCCAAAAAAAATTACGTAATTTCTTGAGTCATCCTTACGCATAAGATCTTAAAAAAGTGTTTACAAACCACGCATAAAAATGAAAAAAAAAAAGTGTCTACAAGTCTCACAATACAACCGAAACGTCTCACAAAATATAACACAAAGGTCGTCTTAAAAACATTCGTCACAAATTAATTCATTAAAAAACATATTAAGTGATACATAAGTCACGGCTCGGTATGTTTAATGAATTAATTTTTTTTTTAACGGGTCCACGGGTCTACGGGTCGGGTACGGGTCCCAAAATTCAGACCCGTACCCGTACCCGAATTTTTTGGGGAGGACCCAAACCCGACCCATGCCCATCGGGTCTGAAAAATTTAGACCCATACCCGAACCATTCGGGTCCGACCCGCCTGGTCTGGGTCGGCTCTTAGACCCACTGCCATCCCTAGGTAAGAGAGTGGAAAGGAAAAGAGAGAAGGGAAATGGTCGGGAAGGGGATGGTGAATGGAGATTATACATTTTTCCTCAAAATTTATCTATTTTGGATAGAGCTGATCATGGGTCGTACCGTCCGATTGACCCGTCCCGTTCGGCCCGCGAACACGTCCCAAACCCGCTTGTCCATGGGTTAAAATTTTACATTTAGCTCGGACCATGTCCGGGTCGAACCCACATATGATTACCTCCAATTTTGGAGGGGAAATAATATTTTGTTTTGGAAGAGAGAAATGGAAGAATCCATTTTACTTTCACCTACAACTCCCTACGTCCCATTTTGTTAACCAAACAAATGAATTTGCTTCGCTAACTTTACCTCCCCTCCCTTTCTTTCCAAATCAATCTTTCCAAACACACCCTAAATGACCTCTTAATTTTGGACCATGACCTGGACCGACCTATTCAACCCGTGGGAAAAAAGATATTACAAAACCTTACTCTAAAAGTTCAGCTCAAGCCAACATATTAATATGTCTAGATTTTGCTAAAACTTTAGTTATTCGATGTAATAATTATAGTATATATTATTCTTTTATTTGAATATAACTTTTTGTCTAATCTTAACATAAACTATTTAGCAATTTTAGTACATTATTCTCTTGTACAGTTGTACATAAATAGACTAATACAAATTCTTACTTTATATAGGGAGCAATTTTAGTACTTTCTCCTTTTATAAGTGTTCTACCCATTATATATTCATTTAGGTAGTATAAAATAATCAAATGGGTAAAATATTGATGGAAGGAGGAAGTACATTACTCTCTCTTAGCTTGCGACGAGTCAAGTATTACCTACGTGGATCGGAGTAGAAAAAACAAAAGCAAAATGGCTAGGAAATGACTACATATTTTGTCTTATCTACCCACATGGATAGTGATTGTCGCGTCGCAAATTTGTGATGGATATGTCCGTCACATGGAAGACTTGTTGGGAGACTAAAGTTATATTATCGTGTTAAATAGTAACGTTATTATTAGAATTGACAAAACTTGACCTGACTTGTAAACCGACCCGCCCAACCCGTTTATTGGTAAGTCAAGATTCAAGACCTCTAAATCTTGATCTGTGACTCGATATTTTAAATTACAAATATAAACAACTAATATTCAATTGAGTTATTTCATAACAATAATACCAACTATGGGGGTGCTTCTTATATAAATACCAACTATATGTAATCCCATTTTAATATGAACTATCCCAACATTAATCTCTCTTTAGAACAAGTTACCGGCTACCTGATGAGCCGGTTCCCTTTTCCTTTTAATTTCTTTTTGAATTAAAGTCCCCCTCCCACCATACTCTGTACACTTCCTCACTCGTTACTACGTACTTTTCCCTCACCATTGTTGAACTCGACATCTCCTCTCGCCATTGCTTTTCTTAAATTTTTTGAAATTGTGGTATAAATTAGAGCATCTGACGTTTGCAAAAAAAATGACATTTGAAGAATACGAATTAGAGGAGGATCCAGATGAATAACCACATATCATTGTATCAATGAAGGTTTTGAAGGTTGATAATGGAGGATGACTTTTAAATTGATGAATATAAAGGGGAAGAAGAAGAAGAAAATGCACACCAAAACCTAGCAGGTCACAATTACCGGTTTTACAGGTAAAAAAGGCATTGGTTATAAAGAGAGATTAATGAGAGGATAGTTCATATTAAAACGGGATTACGTATAGTTTGTATTAATATAAGAAGCACCCCCATAGTTGGTATTATTGTTATGAAATAACCCTATTCAATTTAATACACTTGTTGGGAGACTAAAATTGTATTATCATATTAAATAGTAACGTTACTATTAAACTTGACAAAACTTGACCTGACTTGTAAATCTGACACGTTCAACCAGTTTATTGGTAGGTCAAGATTCAAGACCTCTAAATCTTGATCCATGAATCGATATTTTAAATTACAAATATAAACTAATACGGAGATTCAATTTCATACAACACTTTTTTACCTTTTGGTAATAAAATAATTTTAAAAATTCGTTGAAATATAAACATTATAATCAAGGTCTATAAAATAATATTATTAAAATAAATAAGAAGTTAATATCAAAAATATTACTTCGTATTTTTCACTAAAAAAAGGTAAAAAAAATTGGCGTTTGAAACTATTTTTCACCCGTATGCTAAACATAACCCGTCTCGTGATCCGTATAACCAGACTGATATTTGAACCAACCTGTATTCTAACTCGGTATGTATAAAGTTATTTAAATAAACAGTAATTATAGTGTGCAATCGTTGTACCGTGCGACAATAATAAATATGTGTAATATATGATAAAAAGTGACAATTTTAGGTTAGTTAGTTACCCTTTCAGATAAATAGTTACCACTTTTTCGTATCAAAAAGTGGTCACTATTTGACCTAAAGTGGCCATTAAATAACCTAAAGTGGTAACTTTTTATCATAAATTTAGTCTGTCGTACGGTACAACGGTTGTATAGTATAATTTGTGTTAAACAAATTATGTAGTTTAAAAATATTTGAGACTACATGTCACTCGAAAAAAAACTTCAATTATATTCATTTTGTTTTAAATTATTTAATCAATTATTCTATTTAAGTGTTTATTTTTGAATTAGTTAAAATAGTTTAATCAAATTTGTAGTATTCAAACTTTTTAAACACTTGAATATGATAAATAATTGGGTTATTTCATGAGAATAATACCAACTATGCGTGTGCTTCTTAAATTAATACAAACTATACGTAATCTCATTTTAATACGAACTATGTCTTCATTAACCTCACTTTGCTATGAGTGACCGATTACCTGTTGAATCTCTCTTATTCAACTCTTTCTCTAACTCTTCTTCTTCTGATTTACTTTTCGTGTTCATTTTCGGCCATTGAAAAAAAAATTAAATTTACCGAAAATTCATCTTCCATTTCTTTTTCATTTAGTCTTATAGAAGCTATGAAAAAAAAATGTTTTTATTGTTATTTTGGCTTTCACGATGACTGCAACAGACCTAATAAAACCCTAGAAAGTCACAACAAGTCACTATGACCTGTAATAGCAAGTCATAAATTCATACATAACAAAACGAGGTTAATCAATGCGTAGTTCATATTAAAATGAGATTACGTATAGTTTGGATTATTTTAAGAAGCACACATATAGTTGGTATTATTCCCATGAAATAACCCTAAATAATTTAAGTTTGTACTTAAGAATCCTAAAACTGTTGAACACTATCAATGTCGCTCGAAAAATGTCTCGTTTAACTTTATTGATTGATTCAATGTAGTTAATTTTTAATTTTTACTGTATATATTTTTTTTTGTTAAACGATATGTAATATGTTTTACATAAAATTGTAATTTCTCACACCCATTTTATCAAAAATGTAAATCTAATTCTATTACGATAATTTCATCTTAATAAAATATACTCCTATCTACTTATATGTAGGATAATTTTATTTTAATAAAATATACTACGAACTGAATATGCATATCTATTTATATTAATAGGTAATTATATCAAACTTTGTTGTTTTTTTGGGTGATAATTGATGATTTATATAATGATAATTGTTTGAGTCTTAGGGTTGTTAGGATTATTTTTTCTAATATTTAAATTCAAACAAATTTTATTTATTATCTAATACTGAAACAAATAGAAGTAGTATTTATCATATCCACTTTTAATATGGATATAATGTTTTTTTTTTTTTTGAAAGTGAAGATCAATATCATTAATAATAAGTCATCCGGCATCTACCAAAGATGTCAAATTGAACTGAATACAAATTTGTGAAAAATAAATAAAGAACATCATTGAGACAAAGATCTCTATTAGAATAATGCGCTTCTGCATAGCCTTCTATATATCGCTGTTTATTGACACAGCCTTTCGCGAAGGAATCTATAGATCTGATGAAATAGCCTCCAACATGATGAACTTCCTCTATTTTGACAAATAATAGACCGAGATCTGACCTCAATTGTATCGCCGTACGTAGGGATTCCATTGCTCTCATGATCTTGCACATAGTTCTTGAAATCTAAGCCATATACTAATGTAAGGGACTGAAACCTCGAAATAAAGGAAAAAAACCTTGAAAACAAGGACGAAACAACTCTCATAAAAGAGAGACTTTTATTGAATAAGATTCGATAACTAGTGATTGAGATTTGAACAATTTTTGGGGATTACCATCGATTAATCATCGATGGAGGCCCCAGATCGAGGAGGAAAAGTAGGATTTTTTTTGGGGAGAAAGAGGAGAAAAAAATAGGGTTTTTTTAATATGGATATAATGTTTAAATTCTTAGTGTTTCATAAAAGTTGGATTCTCTCGAAAAAAAGCTTTTTTTAATTATATATATTGATTCCAAAATATTCAATCTAATATTATTATATTATTTAATCTTACATGACATTATTATTGTGGTCCACCAATTCACTTTCCTTATTTTTTTTGTGAATAGTAAATGTTGCGATTCCAATGAATCGGAGAGAGTAGTATATTTGTTTTAATTTGTATAGTTCTAATTGGAGGAAAATCGATGATAAATGAAAAAATTAGACATTTTATAGAACCCTAATTTCAATAATTAGGGATTGGAGCGAATCGATGATAATTAAAAAAATTGGACGAAGAAAACACTAATTTCAATAATTAGGGATTGGAGGAAATCGATAATAATTAAAAAAAATTGGACGATTTCTGAAACCTTGTTAATTTCAATAATTAGGGATTGAAAAAAATTGATGGTAATTGAAAAAATTGGACGATTTCTAGAACCCTAATTTCAATAATTAGGGATAAACGTTAATTCATACCTGTTTTTCTATCAAATATACATGCTCTTATAAATTTGATATATTGAATGGGTCGTATCATAGTTAGAACTTAGAATTGAAATGAATTATTGATTCAATAGATCTAGATTAGAGAGGGCTAGAGAGTGGTAAAAATATTTCTATTTTTCAGTGAAGGCGTATAATGTAAAATTGGTACTGCGAAGAGTAACTCCGTTAATTAATTATGACTAACTAATTACTTACTTCAATTCGGTATCTATTTATTTGCTATTGATAAATGAATATTCTTTTTATAGATCATCTTTCTCCAGAATTAGCTTAGAATGTTTCACGCAATCATGGATGCGATTGATACTAAAAAGATTTCTCACTTTATCCTTTACAAGTTTTTACTCGCTCCGCTCAAATCCCAATGATACATTTATTTTTTCACACTTGTCGAGACACATTTATCCTCACAACTTTTTTATATTTACTTTGTTTTATCAATTTTTTGACTTGTTCAAATTAGCTTGAAAAAGTCTAATTTCGTATGACAAATGCCATGCTACTACTATATGTTTTACAATTTCTTTCACTGAAAATGTCTTTGCTTACAACCATTAACTGCACCTATATATATATATATACCTCTATTCATAAACTGTATATTCACGTTAATTATTGCTTGTTTCACGTCAAGATTAAATTAAAATAACGAAATCGTTGATACTCCATATAATATATGGAGTACCCTGCTCTTGTGACATTGGTGATTTGTTGTACATTATCTCCATTGTTTGTATTTCTAGTGATCATGTGCATGTGTCATTGCAAGAATACGAAAACTGGATCAGACGCCGGTGGCCAAGGTACGCGTGATGCAGACGGTAACATGGTCATTATAACCAAAGATGGTGGTCGTGGTGGTCGTGGTGGTGGTGGTGGTGGTTGCGGTGGCTGTGGTGGTTGTGGTGGATAACATGCAAATACTATGAAATTATTGACGTAGAAGTGCATGAACAAATTCATCAGGTGTACTACTGTGTTGTCAGTTTGCTTGTGTTTGTACAATGTTTGACTGTTTGTAACGTGAGATTTCGGTTGTCTTATTTGATCAAAATAAAAATGCATCCTTTTAATGTTACTCACTTCGTCCAAATCGAAACTTTCCTTTTACTTTTTACACAAGTTCTAAGAAATTAATTGTTTATTATTAAAAGTACAAATTGTAAAAGTTAAATATTTGTTTAATATACTCCTTAATAAAGGAATTGTTGGTTGCACTCTTATGAATTGATTAATTTCGATGTTGTTTGGTTACCCATTTCATAGGAATTACAACTCTCCAAGGAACTTCAATTCCTCTATAAGACGGAAGTTGCTTACCAAGCCCCGGCCCCCTTTGTGTGTACAACTTCCCCACATGATCTAATTTCTCTCATGACAACCAAACAACTTTTTTCTAATTCGCATTAAATAAAAATTCACGTGAATTAATAAGTTCCCGATAACTTCATCTTCACATGGTGAACCAAACTGTAACAACCCGGATTTTCGATGACTTAAAATAATAGATAATGCGGAAGTTATCTAAGTCATTTAATTAAAATTATATCAGAGTGTAAATAAATCCGGATCGCTACGGATCATTACAACAGACGACTATTAATTATATAGTCTTGATTCACTTAGTACAAAATATAGATTGTATTTTATACAAACATATTATTAAATCTCTCTCGCTCGATCCTTTCCCATCGCCCCATACCTGCACAAATATATAGAGTAGAGAGACCGCTTAACGGGACAGCAACCAAACCGTTCATCTAATATCACCTCGAACACATAAGACAATCATGTGAATAACAAATAATATGCTTATAAAGATTTTAAAGGATATCACGTAACAGATAGTTTCCTTTAACTCAATTAACCAACATGTGAGGTGATGAAAACGGTAAAGTTTAAAAAGATGGAACATTGGCAGCCATTTGATTTTAAAATCATTTTTCACGTAAACAAACAAAACACACGAGTCGTGGCTCCTAGTATCACCGCTACTCCATATTGGCTTGCATCTCACCAATAGAAGTAACCGTGTTATCGAATCGTAGACCGAACCAATCTTATGAGGTTTACATCTCACCCATAAGGCTCAATTGGACCCGAACTTCTATTATATTATACGTTTATTCAAACGGGACTCTGGGCTGAAATGAAAGCTGATGATTACATTCTCTGCATCACCAAGAGAGAACCCGCAGTTTTCAGAATCCTGTTCTGCCCCCATAACCTAGGTAGTAATACTGATCAAGTACTTGTCTATACGTGCGCACATACTCTACGCAGACTCTTGAACTGCAGCTCTCACTGCCGTAGGACGACTACCTTAAACACTAGGTCGACTCTCGGACCGCAGCCTCCGAGTCTGCTTTTCATTACAAGTGCAGTCGAAACACCACGCATGGTAGGATCCAACACAAGCTATTCGTCCCAGACTCGCATCGTAAACTTTATATAAAAGTCGCCCGTGAACAAGTAGTACTTTCAATAATTGGTCGGACTCATTTGAAATAATCAAATCCTCAAATACTTACTTTCAGTGTGACAACATGTTACTTTAATCCTCAAGTGTCACCCGAAACATTATATCTCAAATATCGTATAACTTTTAAAATAGTAAATTCTTTAAAATGAAGTTTTATAAAAAAAAAATTTAACGTATAATAATAATAATAATAATAATAATAAAATATTATTTTAAAATTTATAATTTCTGAAAAATATAGAAGTTTCTGAAAAATATAAATTAAGTTGCACTTAATCGATTTACAAAAGTTTGACGTAAAATCATTTTAAAAATATTTATAAATGTCATGTAAAATTTTTGGGATAAAACAAATCCATTTATTTTAGAAAATGAAATTTATAAAAAAAAATTTACCTATATAAAATTAATAAGTGAAATTTTATTAAAATAAAACATTTTACAAGTTACTAATTTACTCTATTATTATAATATATAAACAAATGTAAAAGTGCTAAAGAAAATTAATAATGACTAAAAATTACAATTATATAAAATACATACAAAACATAAAGTACATATAATAAATATACATAGCAAATAGAAATGAATCAATAGAATGATATAAGTAAATTTTATTCTTTTAAGTTCTTTTATTCATTTTCTCAATTATTTTTATATAGATAGAAATGTATAGGTGATAAATAAATTAATTGAACAAGTGATAATTTAATCGAGTTGAATTTAGTCGTAAATAAATATATAACACAAATAAAATATCACGTAACATTTTTATATATACATGTGTAATTTAGTCATACAAATAAGCCTAAATATTTAAGTAAGCAATTTATTAAATTACTAACATAATATACTTATATATAAGAAATGTTGTTAGAAGAAAAGTTTGGTTACCTTAATAAGTTACTATTTATTAACGTTATTAAGAATAAAAAATTGAAATGAATTGACCCAAATACGATTCTAGAAAAGTGATCCCATCAAATACTGGACAGCTCCTCATCCCCGATGCTCCAATTATAGAAAAGGACGAGGGAGTAAATAAAATATATAGTACGGAGTATAGTACAGTGACGGACGCAGGATTTGCTTGGAAGGGGGCACCGAATTTTTTTTAGCACATTACTTTTTATCTTAAAGAATATTTTAATTTTTTGAATTTTTTTCCGTAAAATAATGCGTTAGAACGTTAAAAAAATGACAAACTAATTGGTTTGAGTGAGTTTTTTATAATAAATAATACTTTCTTTGATTTTTTTACACCAAAATGCTATAGATTCCTTTAAATGGAGTACATATTAGAGGATATATAACATTCTATTGCTAATAATGACTAATAAGTGTTAGTGGTTAAGTGGTGGTATCATTTTTACATTATCCAAAGGTCTAGAGTTCGAATCTTATTGGTAACGATAATGATTTTTACAACTTTATAATAGTAGGAGTGAAACAAACAACAAAAAATAAACTTACTCAAAAACTGTAACATATTGTACATTTGAGATACACATAAAAATTTATCCCTTGAACTTGTTGGGGGTCACTTGCCCCCCACCCGTATCCGCCCATGGTATAGTACAGAAGTAGTACGTAATAACTTAGTATGTAGTACGAGAAGTAGTAATAGTAAGTAGTAATATTAGTGTATGTAGTATGTTACTTAGTAGTATAAGTAGTGGTAGTATGTAATAGTAGCAAGTAATACGAGTAGTGTGTAGTGTAGTAACTACCCATCTTATGAGAGGTCTCACAATAAATTTATTGTGAGACCGTCTCACGTGAGTTTTTGTGTACGAGTAGTAGTATGTTAGTATGTAGTGTAAGTATTATGGGTATTTATAGTGGTAGTAATGTAGGATTTGTAGAGTAGGGTTAGTACTAGGGTAGGATCATAGGATGGGTTAGTGTAGTGTGGAATGCATGCATGCCATTTACGTGGTACTTTAATTAGGAGTCCACATTTCCCGAGTTTCGGTCCGTTTCTCATATAAACGTATTTCTTTCTTAAAATGTTGAAATATAAGATTACGAAATTAAATTAATGAAAACCGTAAAATTTATTTTTAAAAAGGAATTTGTGAGATGGTAAGTAAAATAAACGATAAATAGTATTTTGAGACAAAAGTTATAAGAAATCGTTATTTTAAGAATTCGATAAATTATTTCTAAATTTTTACGAGACGAGAAAAATTTTAAACGATAGGTCAATATTAAAATATATTTTCGAGTTTTAAACTTTTTTTTTTTTGAGCGAGAAGATAAATAAATTTTTAATAACTCGATAAATAAATTTTCATGTTTTTTTAAACGAAATAATTTTTTTTATGTAACGAAAATAAAATGTTTTATTTATGAAAATAATTTTTCAAACGTTAAACTTGATTTAAATAAATGTTTAAAATTTTAACTCTATTTGAAAAATACGGGGTATTACACAAACGACCCCTAAATATATAGAGTATATAATGATATTTATGTAAATATATAAGTTTTAAAGTATTTGTTTAATATTAAAATAATGACTAAAATGGAAAGGAAAGTTTGGAATTGAACGTCTCAACAAGAAATTAAGAGAAGGTTCGACTTGAATGGAGGGAGTATATAAATAACTAGATCTCTAAATTCCTTCGCCAAATATTGTGCCAATGGAGTGATGGACAATGGTAGAGTGAAGGTTAGACAGAAACGTGTTATTCTAATAACGATCTTTGTTTCAATAAGGATATTCTTTATTTATTGTTTACAAATAAATTTGTATTTCGTTCTATTTGATATCGATCATTTGTAAATGTCGTAGGACCTTTTTATTAATGTAATTGATCTTCACTTCAGAAGGAAAAAAAAAACAAATTATTGCAAAGTATGACTTCAAATAGGTTTGTTATGTTTAGTCTTGATTTAAGAGGGACTCTCCTTATGGAAAGTTGGCGACTTCCAAAGTAAGACCGGAAGGTAGTCACACGCAAAAGGTAGAAGAAGAGGATCCATTTTAGGAAGAGGATCGATTGGAACCGGAGATGAGGTTCCGATCGAGCTAGAGACCTACCGTTTGAAAGACTTGTGCACTATATCAGAATGATCTGAAGGAGATATTAATATAAACGATCTTCATAGGACATCGAACAAATCTTGATAACACAACAAGGGGTGGGGATCCACGTAGAGGTGATAATCCTGAAGGAGAAGAAGACGAACTAAATTGGGGAGAGGTGGTATGTGATGCTAAATTGCTAATCACATCCCCCTCATGGCTTTCAATTTGAAGACCCTTATTCATCTTTAGATAGTTTACAAATGAATAAACGCGTGAAATATCTTACTAACGTGGATCTTGAATGACCATTCCCCAATCCCCATGTGGACCGACTCAGCCTAACATAGTCGCATTCGAAGTTTGTGAACTGGCAAGATCGATGGGAAATGATGAAAACAGTTTCTAATGCACCAAAAAGTAAAGATGGAAGTGGATTGTGTCAGGTCGTGTCTTGTGTTGGTTGATCAGTGTCTGAAGGTAAAAAATATACAATATAGTATAGTCCGAGCATGTTGGGCCAGTGAAATGAAATTGAAGCCCACAACACGTCGCACTTGGGTGCGACAAAGCAACTTCTCCACTTTTATCTTATTTCTTTACATTTTAGGTATGTCTAAGCGTGAGATGTGCCCAGGTGGAGGTGCCGTGTCTGGGCTAGACACAATCTTCCTTATCAAACCTCGATCCACAATTTATCATGTCAACATGGATAGTAGACTCATACCTTATTGGATCGTGGACTACACCAAAATGTACCGATTAAGTGACATCTCTACCGAGAAAGGGCTTCAAAGACGAAGTACACAAAGGCCCAAAGTAGATGTGTGTAATATTGGTGGGAATGAGGAGAATATATATATATACGGCCCATGAAATCTAATATGGCGTGCTCTATCCGCCACATAAAATACTGGTACGCACAAAACTATCTTAAAATTCTTCACAGAAAGTGGGAGTGCGACTGTGAGTGCGGGATCCACAAATGTCGCTTTTGTTGTACTCCATATCCATATAAATATTCCACGTTTCTTTTGAGTACAACTTGTTTACTTGGATCATCACCGACCACTGCTGATTCATGCCGCATGCTGATGCCTCATCTATCCAAAAACATTGAATGCTCCTCACATTTTTGCCCTTCCACCTATTTTATTGGATCTCATTCATCCACCCATCCTAAAATTCCCTAATTCAATAATTCCATCCATATATTGTTTCTCACTAACCCTGTTTTTTTTAAACTGAAATAGACTGAATTGAATTAAACTGAAATAGAGTGAGTTGAAATACTTAGACAAAATGGATCTTCTGAGACTTAACTGAACTGAATAGAAGTGAACTGAAAATAAGTTGAAAAGAACGTGACTTAATACTACCTTCATTTTTTTTCTTTATACGGAATAATTCTCTATTATATGTGAGGATTATTATTATTCACGTGAAAATGTAAAATGAAAATATATTTGATGTCCTTAGAGGTGTTCCGTTGAATTGCTTGTATTTAAGATTACTTTTCATCTTCTTAATTTGGTTTTTTTAGTGAATGTAAATAATTCGTTCGCTTTATTAATTTAATTAAATTAAGATTTGGAATAGTACGGGTATATATTTTCTTTCAATGCACACTGTTTTCAAGACTTCCATATATTCTACGAGACATTTCAAAATCGATGTTGTCTAGAAGTTTTTTTAAAACTTTCCAACAAAAGTACACCTTGTGTTAAAAAGAGAAAAATCATAGACAAATATCAATAGTAGTTGATCTTCTTAGTCAACAAAAAATTACGAACCATTATCACTACATCTAAATAAATAAAATGTACGAGTAAACATTAATATAATTATTTGTAAAAATTACGGAGTAGTTTTTTTACTAATAAGATAACTGAAATGAAAAGCTACCTATGAAAATAAGTTAATTGTTCACGTCATTTTATGAAATACAGGACTCCGTATCAGTTAATTTTTCAGCTATTATACCAAACACTTTTAATGATTTCAGCTAACTTATCAACACCTAATTTAAAATAGTTTAACAACTTTAAAATCAACTAATTTTACCAAATAGATCATAATTCTTACTCGGAATTCATTAATCACATTAAAAGAAAAAAAAAAAAAATCCAAAGATTCACATTTGAGTAACTAGAATCAAAGTTTGTAAACATTGTTCAATTTCCAAAGAAACAAACATGTTTGCATGTGGAAGAAGAGAATGAAGGGCATAAAAGTAAACAACCTTGAAAAAAGTCATTTGATGCTTTCTTTCTCCTTTTTCATTTGATTTCATTTATTCAATTCAAATATGATGACCTCCTCCTCCTCTTCATTCCCCCAACAGCCAACTTCCATAACAGTATTTACAATCTCCCACTTTACAAGCAAACCCCTCATTCAATTCAAGCAATCTCCTCATTTTCAGCTAAAATCACACCTTACCCATTTCTTAATTCTTCATTTCCACTAAAACCCAGGTTTTATTTTGATTCATTACTCTCTAATCTGTATATACTGCTAACCTCCAATCGCATTTCATACTTATTTGGGGATTTTTGGGGGTCTGATTTGATTTGATTTGTTGGATCATATTTATAGATTTCAACAGATTTGTATATAGTTTGATTGATCCCTGATTGCTGATTTAGCTAATCTGTCTGATTTAGCTCCTTAAAGATCAAAATTTGGTGATCTTAGGGATTGGGATTATTTGGGCATGAATACTGGTGGTTCGATTAGAGTTACTACAATGAAACCCTATTGTAAAATCTTGGTTAACTGTAAAAGTTCATCTATTTTTAGTATGTCTACTCATTTGATGACTATCAACAATTCGTCGACGCTACGGTATAGGTTAGATCACCATAGAAATAGATATGCTTGTAGTGAGCCAAAGATGGTAGGTTATAGATTCAAGCACGACTCGAATCGGAAGGCTTTTTATGGTTCTGATTTGAATCGGATTCGTGATACTAGAGTTATGATTAGAGGAAATTGTGGTGTTGATAGTGGTAGGAGGGTTTCTATAGTTTCGAATGTGGCTTCCAATGTGAGGAAGAATTCGACATCCACCACGTCAGTTGATTCTCAAGTTAACGAACCGAGCTTTGAGACATTGTTTCTACAAGGTGCTTTGAATGGTAATGTGAAGCCTTTCCTGATTGGGGAAACAGAACATGAGGTGGTTACAGGGTTAGATGACCGAGGGAGTAAGGTTGGTGTCGATGTAGAGGTGACAAGGGAGTTTAATGATGAGGTTGGAGGTGCGGTTAGTGAAAAGAAGATGTCGGAAATGGAGGAGGAAGCGTGGAGGCTTTTAAGGAGTACGATCGTGAACTATTGTGGAAATCCTGTCGGAACTGTGGCTGCCAATGATCCTGCTGACAAACTGCCGCTTAATTATGATCAAGTTTTCATCCGGGATTTTGTTCCTTCGGCACTTGCTTTCTTACTCAATGGTGAAGGAGAGATTGTGAAGAATTTCCTGCTTCACACATTGCAGTTGCAGGTAACTTAGTTCTGTGAATAGAATGCCGGTGATTGGTGGAACGAGCTTCATTAACTGTATATTGTTTGATTTATAGAGCTGGGAGAAAACTGTTGACTGCTACAGTCCGGGACAAGGATTGATGCCAGCGAGTTTTAAAGTTAGAATGGTACCTCTTGACGGAAAGGAAGGAGCTTTTGAAGAAGTTCTTGATCCGGATTTTGGTGAATCGGCTATTGGGCGTGTGGCTCCTGTTGATTCAGGTGACATAGCATCCCGATTTTGGTGTGTTTGTTTGTTTGTTTGTTAACTTTGTTTGTGGCAGCGATATTCTTGACTTACGCATGATTCATGGTTTAACTTGAAGGTTTGTGGTGGATTATATTGTTAAGAGCTTATGGAAAGATTACCGGCGACTACTCATTGCAAGAACGGGTGGACGTACAGATTGGAATACGATTGATCCTTAATCTGTGTTTGACTAACGGATTTGATATGTTCCCGACACTTCTAGTAACTGATGGTTCCTGCATGATTGATCGCCGTATGGGAATACACGGTCATCCTCTTGAAATTCAAGTAAGTTTGTCAGAATCATATAACCCATTTTGAAAATTTTGAATCATGCTAAGTCGAGCTGTGGTTGTAACCATTGAGATGTTGTGATGTGCACACAGGCATTATTTTACTCAGCTTTACGGTGCTCGCGTGAGATTCTTACTGTCAATGATGGGAACAAAAATTTGCTAGCAGCAATCAATAAGCGACTCAGTGCATTGTCGTTCCATATAAGGGAATACTATTGGGTTGACATGAAGAAGCTTAACGAGATATATCGTTATAAAACGGAGGAGTATTCTACTGATGCAACCAATAAATTTAACATATATCCCGAACAAATACCGTCATGGTTGGGAGATTGGATTCCAGAGGAGGGTGGTTTCTTCATGGGAAACCTGCAGCCTGCTCATATGGATTTCAGATTCTTTACCCTTGGAAACCTTTGGTCGATAGTATCATCTTTGGGGAATTCCAAGCAGAATGAAAGCGTACTTAATTTGATGGACGCCAAATGGGATGATCTTCTCGGGGATATGCCTCTTAAGATTTGTTACCCTGCTCTCGATCTTGAGGAATGGCGTATTATTACTGGCAGTGATCCAAAGAACACGTACCGTCTAAAACCTTCTACTTATTGAATTTTAGTTGCTAACTCCAACTCTAAAATCTAAATACTAATTATCGTCTTTTTCATACAGTCCATGGTCTTATCACAATGGCGGATCTTGGCCGACTCTCTTGTGGCAGGTATTGCGAGAAAAAGAAACTAAATTTCACTAATGGCTGGTTGTAAAAATGGAGCTGTATGTTAATTTTACGTCTTTGCAGTTTACAGTTGCTTGCATTAAGATGAAGAGGCCGGAGCTAGCGAAGAAAGCAATAGACTTGGCGGAGAAGAGGCTTTCAGTGGACAAATGGCCAGAGTATTATGATACGAAGAAGGGACGATTTATAGGGAAACAAGCTCGGCTTTATCAAACATGGACCATCGCCGGGTATCTAACAGCAAAGAAACTCTTAGAAAACCCGGAAGCTGCTTCCTCCCTTATTTTCGAGGAAGATAATGAGCTTCTCGAGATATGTGTTTGTGCTCTCAATAAAGGTGGTAATAGAAAGTGTGCTCGTGGTGGTGTCTCTAAGTTCCCCGTCTCCACCTTAGGTCTTCCAGCGCGCTAGATTATCAGCTCTTGAGCCGCACTTGTATCAGATACTTTATTTTGTTTCTTGAAGTGACTCGTGGCTCGTGCTTATATGTTTTAGCTAGCATTGTAGCAACCCCTGGTTTTGAACCGGGACTAGAGGGGGGACTAGAGGAACCGAATGAGTGCAATTTTTATGCACCAGTGTTCCATTGTTTTTATTCTTTGATGCGGTTTTTATGCATCATCGTTTGTTGAAGTGGATCAGCTTCCACTCCATTACTGTACTGTATTCCGGCAATAATAACAGTGAAAAAAAATTAATAAGCATTTTCCTCTGTAGTAACATGTTTGTTCTTCTTGCTTGATATCGAGTATATCGGTAAAATTCTAGATATCACATGAAACTTGTAGAATAATTCTAGTATTTATATTATAATCAAGGGAATTGAAGTTCCAGCAGAGTAGTGTAATTGACATGTTTTCCCATTCTAAAGAACATTTTTATGAAGGAAAATTGTTGTCATTTTATCGCCATTTTTACGGATATTGTCCTCCCTCTCTGGAGCAGTGAAGGGCAGCTTTGAGTAATAGTAGATTAGCCACACCCTAGAATCCTTGATGCTATTCAAACCACTGTCCGAATTTATATCTCCTGGCAGTCACACAATTCTTAACCCAACTCCCGTCTGATACATTACCTGTAAGCACAAGCATTCGAGTCACATATACAAGTATAGGAAAGTCTGATCTTGTACAAAATCACCCTCCACATGAGACATTAGTATGAGACGGGTCTATCAAGAACCCCTTATCAAAATCATGTGAGAACGAACACCTCCAAAATTATGTGAAAAATACACTATTCCTGTTGTTGAAGAATGATAGCTGCCCTACATTTGAGAGACTCACCCTTTCTAGTGTGAAAGGTACTGTTCATTTGCAATGGTAACAAATCTAGTAAAGTGCCCATAAAGTACAATTTTCCCTCCAGAATATCGTTCCTAACTTAAGCATGTCGCTTTGTCAGATAGAAAGCACAATACAATTTTGAATTTACATAAAACAACTATGTGGCCTACGTTGCATATATACGAATACTATCAAAGATGGAATACATAACGCGAAATGAAGCATAGAACCCACATACTACTTCCTAACAATCATACAATTGAACTGGAACAGAGGAACATTATATATCAGACATTACGCAATCTGTTGGCGTTACGTAGAGATTTTTAAACTTTCCATGCTGATATTTTACTAAATACAGAGGGCTACCAAACAAGGCCGATAATAGGTTGATACAAGGGATTTTGTTACTGACACAACCGAGTATTGATAATTGATCGATACTTGGGCAAAAATAGAACGATAAGACCTATATGATCCTTATATTAGCAAACGTCAATAACCCAAGACATTGGACACACAAGCCGCATTATAGTACACAGCTATGTTCCCGACAGATATTGCGATTTAATACCATGTATACAATGGTCAAAGGAGGGTGTGACATTTGAGTTGCAAACAAAGGTGACAACTCCGTGGGTCTAGGTAGCACATCCAGTTATCCAGATAAACGTACATTAGAAAGAAAGCTCAAGATTCCGGGAATACCTCAAGTATACCGAAATTCGTCGTACTGCGAGCAACGACATTCCCTGCCCGGGACTGAGTAGACTGTTTGGCTTCATCAAACTATTTTGTCAACCTGACTGCATTATCCAGCACATCATTCCAAAACATTCACCAGTTGCTTGATTCCTTTTTCATCGTAATCTTTTTCTTATTACGCTTTTGAGCTGCCCTTCGCTTGGACTGTATCAATTTAACATATTCGGCGACAACGACATGGAACTTGGGTGCAAGTCTACCAGATGCGGCAGCAGTAAGACCTGCTTTCCTCAAGGCTTGTTTAACATCGTTGAGTGCTTTCGGCAGGTGGATGTTACAGAGTGACGGAACAGCTGAACTTAGTATCGGCCTTCCGCAAAAAATCTGTCCCTGCTCTGGACTGGGTAGACAAGAATAGCTACATTAAAAAACAGGCATCAGGATTCAGGAGGGTGTATGCGAATTAACAAGGCTATAAACATCGGAATCAACTAAACATAAGAGTCAATTAAAATGCGAATCGAGCACATAAAAATTTCCTGTTTGTACTTCCACAATTGTTCAACCATCAAGATTTGATTTTATTGATCCACAATACCATGTCAAACTAGATTTCCCCTAGGACTGAGCCACACAAAGAAAAACTTCTATTAATAGTAATGGATCATCATACACTTGGAAACATAACCGAATTTAACGTATTTTTGACAGCTACATTTCATAAAACAGATAAGAGTAAACAATTTTAAGCGCCCACCAACAATGTCACTTAAACATAGTTACAACTTACAAGTATCTCACTTATGTGCATTCCTAAGTGTTGGATTTGTCTAAACTACAGAAAAGCGATAACCTTGGTTTGGAGGGATTTGACGTGAAAAGGAAGGGAAATATTTCCTTTTGTCTAAAGTCTAAACAACAAATCAGCAATACGGAAATGAAGGTATCCATTTTTCTCTACTTAAAGTCGAAGCACAATCCCTCTAACTTACGCAAAATTAGGACGTAACACACAACAACTCATTCCCATAACCTCGCTTTCCCTTTCTACTCGTATATTAAAAAGCTGGCTACTGTCATACCCATGTTCGACAGGGATACACAACGATACATAAAGAATGCATACACAAGAAATCGAGATGAATAAAATTAAGCACAATTGCAAACCAATACCCACGAAAACAAGCATCGAAATCACACACAAAATTGGCGACCTCATCGATCACAAATCACAATACAAACACTTGCCCCTATTCATTAGTCGTGATTTGTATTTTAATCAAAGATAAACGAGCAAATGGAGCATGAATCAACGAATAACGACACAAAAAAGGCGAAGATTGGGAGAAAATTACGCTTTGATAACGAAATTGCAAGGTTTGTAAAGCTTCTGATTCGGATCAGACAAGATATGCAAATAACAAAAACTCGTCAACGCCATTGCCTTCAACTCACACGCACTAAACGAACACCTACGAAACCCATTACCATTAACACTACTCCCACTCTCCCCAAACCCTAACCCTAACCCTAATTTTCCGTCACCGCAATAGCTACCAGCAGCAAAATCAGCAGCATTGTTAAAACTATTCGCAATTGCGGTGTCGGTTTCACCGCAACCTTCGGGAAGAACGCCGAAATCGCCATTTTCATTGGTAGGGGCGGCGGCGAGGGGGGAGATAGGGCTGACGCCATAGGTCCAATAGTAATGACGGAATTGGATCCGGAGGTGGTCCATGAGAGCCCAGAAGTGGATCCGGTAGACCCGAGAGAGTTTGCGGGTACGGGTCAGGCGGCGGCGGAGGAGCTCTCGTCGGGTTAGGTGAGAGGAGGTTGAGAGTGGTGAGGAAGTGGTGGTTTCAACATCGTCGTCAATGGGGTTCCGGCATCCTGACTGTAGGATGGCGGCGGCGGCGGCGGCGGCGGCGGTAGCAGAGGAAGCCATGGCAATTGAGATTTCGGAGTTTGAGTAAGGCAAAGTGCTGTGATTTAGGAATGGCGCGTGTATAGCCGTATAGGTTTATGTATATATTTTCAAATTATTAAAGCGGAGATTTTAATAGGTTGTACACTTTTTCGTAATTAATCACCTATTTTGAAATTAAACACTCAGACCGAAAATTTTACGATTATCAATATATACTCGGACATGAAATAAGTTATTCACGAACATTTTTCTATTTTTTTTTTTTTTTTTTTTTGCAATTAGATCGGGTTTGAGTGACCTGGTTTTATTTTTTTAGTTAAATCATCTCGACTCCACCACCTTCGTTCCCATCACGACTCACAAGCCATCATGGCTCGATTTCTCAGTCGTTGCCCTGTTGTGGTAGCCTCCGCGGTGACATGATACCACCATGAGATTGAACGAAGAATTACTTGAAAATTAAAATGCAGCGGAATGACGAAGAAAGTTCGTGAAGCTAGAGAAGGTTAGAGAGGAGTCGAGTCGAGGAGTTGAGGTAGTTAAACGACGAATTTGTGACAAAAGAGGATTAGAGCGAGGAACGAAGCTAATAAGATCATCGTTAAAATGATAAAAGAAAAGCTTGAGAAACTTCGTTTTCCCCCTTTTCGCTCAAATGAAATGAGAGAGATAAACACGGAATTACATATACTCTGTATAACGTATGTAAGGAGTAGCAAGAAACTGCGTCATGGTTGCCATCGTCTTTTGATATCTAATGCTAGATAAGCCGCCGTCTACATAAAATGAAACAGGAAGACGAGTAAATTAGTGAATGAAACAAGCTGATACTCGAAAGATTTGGTATATCGAAATATTGATCTATCTTGATCACCAGAATCATACTTGTGCGCCGCATTTAAATTAAATCTATGTCGATCTCTAGCTATAAAAGCCAGAATCATCAAGTGTGCATGGCATTTAAATCTAGTATCTATATATATACACACACAAATTTACGCCTTCGTCTTTTTTTTACTACTATAGTTGTTCTTGAAAGTCTAAACTATTGATAAGCGTACGTGATGTTCATACTCCCTCATCGTCTCACCACCTTCATTCTGTTCCGAAATTCTGATGCAGAAATTGTTGTTGTTTAGCTGCGTGGTTTTTCTAGTTTAGAATGTACGTTTATAACTGTATACCGCTCGCGTTTTACTCCTGTGTGATGATTATCAGGTTCTGCTGAAGAAAACAGAATGTGCCATCAGGTTGTTCTTACTCCAGAGATCGAAATGGAAATCATGGACGACTTAGAATGCCAAGAAGTTTTCAACGAGAATTGCGATTCAGAATGCCACGAAGTAGTTCTTCCTCCGACAGAAAACGGAATGAACATCCTCGACTCAGAATGCCATAAAAACCAAATGGAGATGTGGTCGCCCTATCTTACTGACATTTACGACTATCTCAGGGAACGAGAGGTATGTATAATCCAATCCGGTTTCTTTTGATTTTTATAGGAGCGTTAATTAAATTGATCAGTTCATTTTATCGCGTTAATTCTACCCATAGGAAGAAAAACTAAGGCAAGATCGAATGGAAATTGAGCAAACCCTGAGATTTACGAATACAAAGAGACATGCTACGTTATGCTGGCTGGTTCGAGTGGCTGATAAGTTTCAATGTGTTCCGGAGACACTTTACCTAGCGGCATTGATCCATGATCGATACCTAATGAGAAAATCCATTGACGATAACAAAATGGACCTTCTTGGTGCGTCCGCACTGTGGGTAGCCTCGTACGTTCTCAAATAATCTTAACAGACTGCTATTTATATATTTACTCCGTATTTTTTAGTTGTTTGTTGTTTGATCGAGGGTTCATTATATTCTTAGAAAGTACGAAGAGAGTAACACTAGACCATTGACGGAGTTCAGTCAAGAGATTCATCGTCATGTCCATGCCAATGAAGAAATTCAAGCCATGGAGTCGGATATACTCAAGTGTATCAAGTTCGACTTGGGATTTCCGACTGTCCTTACATTTTCAAGGTTGTTTGTAAGGCAAGTCACCCCTCAGGTACATATTATCGATCTTCTTTAATCATTCATTCGTCTACATACTCTGATTTTGATCAATATTATGACATGATGATCGATTTCTTTCTGTAATTTCCCGAGACCAGGATCGTCTAGATCTTCCATTGGAATACATGACCTCGTATCTGGCCGAGCTTTGTTTGCTCTGTTGGGACTTGACGCTTGTATCACCTTCGAATATAGCGGCCGCGATTGTGTTTTACGCTAGGTTTATTCTACGCCCACACGTCCATCCTTGGGTAAGTTTTTTTTTTATGGTTCAACGAAGAGCGCACTCAGTCGCATTACATGTTTAATAAATGTTCATTGAAAAGTAAATCAAGGCATCTTGTTACGTGTTTCAGACATTAAGCTTGCAAACGTACACAAGATACAAAGCATCCGAACTTCAAAAATGTGTTCTTGTGATAATTGATTTGGTGCGATCAACCCAACAACGAACCGGTGTCGATTTTATAAGAAATAAATACAAAGAATTGAAGGTATAAAATCATAACGGTGTCGTTTTTTTTTTTTTGGCATCTTCGATGAAATTATAAGTTTGATGACGCTACTCTTTGTTATTGTTACCTATAGTTCGAAAGAGTCGCTGAAATTTTACCCGCAACTCCACCGGAAATACCACCAAGTTACTTTGGTGAAGTCGCCATCAAGGCGGAGTAATTGGAGGTAATTAATTTTGTCGTCAAAATTTGATTTTTTAAGATTTCTCGTATATATCAAGTTATATAATTCCAAAGAGATTCATGAATAAATTTCGCTCAAATATTTCTTCAACAAAAAAAAATACTCGTAATTATGTAATAAGTTAATATAGAGATGTCATGAAATCCACTAATTTAATTCTAGTTAATCTTTAAACTCTTTATGAGTCACCTAATTAAGTCATAAGCATGTCAAAGAATTAATTGGCTTGGATGTGATTGAATTATATTGGTTACCTATCTTTCGGATAATTTTTCAATTATTCGTGTAAGATTTGGGCCGGGGATTTTCTTGTCGAGTTTAATCGACTCTGGTGTTATTGAATTTGGAACATACTACATATAATATAATCATGTATCTGATTGTGTCGAGACAAACCATTTTTTTTCTTTGTCTTAAATAAGTCGAAAAGTGCATTAAAATAAGATAACGGGTGGGCGCAGATTTGAACCTAGCTTATCATTCACAATAATTTTGTCGTAACCACTAGAGTAAGTCAATCTTCAATACTAAAGAGGAATTATTCCGAATATATAACATTCACCCCTCATCACTTTGTTCCGAATATATCTTCAATTGCTTATTAAGGTTTGTTTGTTTTGATCATTTAATAGATTGTATTTGACATTCATAATGTTTGGTTCAAATACATGTAGATTCAATTTTCAATTTTGTTTTCTTTTGATTATTGTTAAACACTGAAAACCATTGTTTATAATTAAAAATTAATCACTACAAGATAATACAAAAATAATCATCCTTAATGGTCCATAAAAAAATCATCAAAAATTTTCATAGCAAGCTTCAAAATTAAAAACATTCTAGTTCAAAAAGAGAACACGAAAAAAATGTATACCTCAAATTATGAGTGCATCTTGGATGAGGTTAATACGGATCGAGTAACAAACTCCCTCTTCCATTCGTCATCACTTGGATTAGATGCCAATTTTTGTGCGGCTAGTAATGCTTCAAACTTAGTCAATCTTTGTACACCAAGAAGCTCGCTTATCAAGTTTTTCTTCTGATCTTCAAATTCTTGCTCATGGATCATGATGACATGTTTATGTTGCTGAGTTGTTGATAACGCATTTGCAATAGTAGACATATGAACATTCATTCCATTCATAAAACCAGATAAATTTAAAGACATATCTTTAAAATACGCTGTCAGATCCACAACCTCGGGCATTTTTCTCTTCTTTGTTTTTTGTTAGTTATTCTCCAATGGACATTTCATCGTCTTTGCTTTCTTTGAAGTAGGTTCAATTGGACTAAGCTTAGTAGACTGATCAAGTGATTCATCATCATCCAATATGTCATCTTCATCATTGTCATCTTTACTAAAGTCAATGACCTCATTTTGTTGGTTAACCACAGCTTCCGCAAAAGTCTCGGAATTAGTTCCAGTGGCTAGATCAGAACCATATATAATTGCCAACTTATGAAAATGTGGAAACGGAACTTTCCACAATCCACGAGCACTTTTATTTACCTGAAAAAATATAAACACATTATATATCAATTCAACTGGCAAAAAAATTATTACTCCATAAGTATTCAATTTTTTTTTTAAATGTAAAGAATATTACCCTACAAAAATCTTCATAAGGTTGTCTTTCGCACTTTATCATATGGTTCTCCTCATCCCAAGAAAAGTCGGATGTGCGAAACATTTCTGTTAATGCATTATATTTATCTTTGAACCATTTAATTTTAGACTTAATATGAGGAGCTGCTTTTAAATCACATCCTGGAATTTTTTTGTTCAGCATATTCTCCAACTTATTCTTGAAACCACTTTTGAAATTGTCGTCTGCTTTCCATTGTGGGTCATTACTCAACTCCAGTAAGCCGTCAATTAGATGTTCTTCTTCAAGTTTAGTCCAAGCGCGCTTATTTTTTCTTTTTCTACCTTGTGATGTTTGCCCAACATCCATGCTACATACAATACGAGTACAATACAATAATGTTAATGATGTGAAACCAATTGTTAAATAAAATTATTGCATTTCATCTTCACACATTCCTATATATTATACATTACATTAGCTCCAAAAATATTTGCAAACTTATTAAAACATTCAAAATATATTATTTCAAGAAACATGAGGAATACAAGTTGAAACAATTTAGGCATTTTGATTATGTCTAGCTCTCCATCCAATTGTTATAAATAGTCAGTGCTAAGTCAGTGCTAAAGTGTTCCGATAGTTAGTCAATTCATCACATGTCTCAATCAAAGTAATATAATCAACTGTACTTCTTCGTCTGAATCATTGTCAACACATCTTCTTCCTCCTCCTCCTCCTCATCATCATCATCTGATTCTTCATAAATTGTGTAATCAGTAGGCATATATTTTCGAATGAGGTTATGTAATAAGGAACAAGCCTGAACTATACGACCTTGTTTTCGTACCGAAAAAAAAAGGAGACCTAAGAATACCCTTTGAGGAACTTAAGCCACTAGGCCTACTAATAGCGTCTCGAAGAGCACGAACATCATGAATTGATCCTTCCCAACCAGGTTGAACATATATAAACTCCAAAAAAGGATAGATTACATACACTTAACACATTCATAGCAATAGAACGTACCCTTCCTTGTTCGACATCTTGGTCTATCCTTATTTGGCTTTTGAACACTAATGTATGTGTCGTCTAAGGCTCCTATACAATTCTACAAAACAAGTAAAGGTGAATAAGTTTAATAGTGACAATAGTGCATTTGGTTTTGCGTCTCCATACCAAAGAGGCTCAACCAAACATTGAAATGAATTTAATTCATTTCCTACCTTCTACATTATATATCCTGGTTCATCTTTATATATAGTCAGTTAGTCAGCTAACAAATATCCTACATTCTGCGACGACTGTGACTGTGAGTCGACCTGTACTTCCAAAAGAACGGTGAAGAAAAAGAGGGATAGGAGGGAGTACGATTTAAGTTGTTATGGACGACATACATATATACCTTCCAAGTTCATCAGTCGTGTTGAGATGGTCGATCTTCAGGTCGAGCAAGGCGAGACTAGGAGTATAAGTACTAAAGCAAGTAGAATGTGTTTTCTCAATACCAACTTCTTTAAACTCCTTAGTCTCAGGATTACATAACACCAGCTTTCGCCTGAATCCATTACTACGCGACATGATTAATTCCCCGTCTTCTCCCAAGTACGTGACAGGACCGACAGTTTTCAAGCCGTGTACCATTCCGATACACACGATTTTGCACCAGGAATTCTCTGCATTGTAGTCCTGTTTCACCCAAATCTCACATTTACTGTAAGTGTCCATGTTCGCGAAGCAGTCATGGCATTGGGACACCGATAACTTACCTTTGTACTCGAAAACACCCAAAGTAGCTTTAAACGCGTGATTGTCGTCATCAATGTCTTCAGGCAATTCCATCTTTGAAAACGCTTCATCCGAGACATCAAACAAAAGCAGACATTTGTTTGGAATAAGCCAGTGAATAACACCATTCAAAAAGCAATGTATTTGGGAAACAAAATCAATCGAGTTATCAACCAAGTAATTACCACTACAAACGGGTCTCCAAGTCCGTTCTTGAACAGAATAAACCTCTACCAACGGCGTGAACACCTCGTCGTTTATCTTGACAACCCGATGATCATTTTTTCTCAGGTCGAATCCAAACCCCAATACAGAAGAATACGACATAGACGAAGAGACAGGAAGTTGAATGGTTTTCTTGACTAAGGGATTCCAGACGAAGACGCGCATTGTCGAGTTCAGACACCTGGAATCGGAGATGCACAACAAACCATGAACAGAGCCGACAAGGTAAAAGTATGAAGAAGGAGACGAGTAGCGAGGGACGACAGCAGGGAAAACAGAGGAGTGAAGTGTGAGTCCTTGTTTGAGGTGAGACGAGTCACGAAAGAAGACGAAGCTCTCGTGTTTTTTTTTCTTGTCGTTGGTGGTTCTTGAAGAACAAGGCCGGGTTTTGACGAAAAGCAAGGAGTTGAGGGGGTTGAGGGTGTAATGTCGAAGGTGCGTGGCGATGAATGAAGGAGAAGCGACGAGGGAATGCCATGTTTTGCAGACACATCGACATGTACACAATGTTTCGACAGGAAGTTGTTTGAAGATCTCGAACCACACGTCTTTGCAGACCGATTTGGATACGTCTGAAACGATGGGATCAATCGAAGTTTTGGTTGACATCTCCATGGAACAGATCCGGTTCAAGTAAGGTCGTCACTCATCCATCCTCCAATATAATTATCTTAAGGATAATCGGTTGAACAATAACAATAATGGTTTGATCTGAAAACCCTAATGACATACACAACTTGTATGCCGTGTATCTTTACTCTACTTAAAAAAAAGTATATACAAGTAGTATATATACAAGGATAATTGTCGATAAATATTGTGATAATATTTATATCGGAATATTCTACTATATAATATATATATTATTCTACGTTGCCCTCTAAGATAACTAATCTATAAATGTAGATCTTGCTTGTATTTTGGAGATTTTTTTATCATTTTGATGTTTTTTATTAAATTATTATGTCTCGTTTTAACGTGTTTCTAAAACTATTTCTTCTCAATGGGTGACTGGGTGTCCACATCGTCACCATTTTTCATTCTTTTTTCATTTCGGAAACAAAATTACTACTTGGAGTAGCGGCTCTCCCTAATAACACGCAATCGCAACATTTTGTTTTGGATTGTTGTAAAATAATTAGGGATTGTTTGCTAATTGAAGATCGAGAATTAAGTAAAATAACATTTGGGATTGAAATACGGTGGGAATTGGGATATACGGAGTATATGATTAAGTGTACGTGGTAATTTATAATAAACGAAATACGTTGTGGTACTAGTAGTCTGGTATGTGGTAAAATACGACAAATACATGACGGTAAGTTGTAATTTTTCCTTCTTTTTATGATCCGTCCGGTTAAAGATATCTCTACTACAAACCACTAGTATTTGGGATAAAAACAACTACAATAACCTTTCTCTTATTATACTCCATACATACATCTCGGTCGTCAGTCAAAAAACAACAAATGATTGAGACGGAGAGTACCAACCCACCATCATCATTGTACTGCAATTAGCTTGATGGATCATGATCATGCATGGTAGTGGGATGGTACCTGTAGATCGATTATTCCCTCTTCGACTCTTCGTTCAAGCAATCCAATCATGCAACCTCCTCCTCTTTCGAAACCTGTATGTTTACATATATGCATGTCTCAAGCGTCACTGAATTATCAAAACGACATGTAGTAACTTAATTACGCGAATAATGTATGTATATATACCTTTCGAGTTCTTCAGTTGTGAGATCGAGTTGGTCGACCTTTAGGTCGAGCAACGCAAGAGTAGGAGTATAAGTACTAAAGCTAGTAGATTGAGTTTTGCGAATACCGACTTGTTTAAACTCCTTAGTCTTAGGATCACACAACACGATCTCTCCCTTGTCGTCTCCCTTCGCAGACATGATTATTTCCTCGTTTTCTCCCAAGTATTTGACAGGACCGAAAGTGTACAAGTCGTCGTGTACCATTCCGATAATACACAGAATTTTGCACCAGGAATTTTTAACATTGTAGTCTCGTTTCACCCAAATCTGACATTTACCATAAATCTCAGAGCCCACGCAGTCGTGGCATTGGGACACTGATAACTTACCTTGGTACTCGAAAACACCCACAGTCGTTTTAGACGCGTAAATGTCATCGATATCTTCGGGCAATTCCATCTTTGAAAACGCCTCATCCGAGACATCAAACAAAAGCAGGCGTTTGTTTGGAATTAGCCAGTGAATAACTCCATTCAAAAAGCACTGCTTTTGGGAGACGTAATCATTCGAGTTTTTATTTAGCAAGGATTTACCACAGACGACGACTGTTCTCCAAGTCCGTTTCTGAAGCGAGTAAACCTCTACTAGCGGCAAGGAGGCCCCATCGTTTATTTTGACAACCCGGTGATCATGTTTTCGGACATCATAGCCGAACCCCAATACAGGATCAAAGCACATAGATGAAGAGACAGGAAGTTGAATGGTTTTCTTAAGCAAGGGATTCCAAATAAAGACGCGGCCTGTCGAGGTAAGACAACTAGAGTCCAAGAGGCACAACAAACCATTAACAGACCCGACAAGATCAAAAGATGAATACTGAGTACGATACCAAGGCACGACGACAGGGAAAACAGAGGTGTGAAGTCTAACTCCTTGTTTCAGCTGAGACGAATCACGGAAGAAGATGCAGTGCTCGCGTTTCATCTTTTCTTTTTGTATTGAAAAACAAGCCCGGTTTTTGCATAAAAGCATGGAATTGACAGGGTTGAGAGTGTAATGTCGAAGGTGTGCAGCGATGAAAGAAGGGGAAGCGACGAGGGAATGAATGCCATGATTTACATACACATCGACATGTACCCAATGTTTCGACAGGAAGTTGCTTGAAGATTTCGAACCATATGTCTTGGGAGACGGATGTGGCTACGTCTGATACGATGTGATTCCTACTTCGGAACATAATCACATGATCATGTTCGTCATCAATGCAAGTTTTGCTTACCATCTCCATTATATTATCCTCCAATTATCCTGGTTAGATCGATCTCAGGAATATATATAATACCGAGGCACAAACCTATAGAACAGATCCGGTTCCTCCAATTATCTTGGTTGATTACAGAAGCCTAATTGATGATCGATCATACACTTCTATGCCGCAGGTGTATCCTACTCCAGGAAAAATAAATATCTCTATCTCTATATTTTGTTAGTTAACACAAATTGCTTTTTGAATAAATTTGTGATATATATTCCCCCAACTAGAATGATCAAGAAATACTCTATATACTAAAATATTTATCTGATTTAAGAAAATAAAATAAATCTGTCAAACGGGTTCAGTCGAGTGGGTTCAAGTAAAATACGGGTCATTGATATATGGTTTGTAATGATTTTTAGGGTTTCCATAGGGGTTAAGTTCATATACAAGTTACATTAAAGCTACTCCGAAGAATCTTCGATATTTATCATCATCATCATCATCATCATCATCATCATCATCGTATCTTCTAATTTTAATTCAGTTGAAAAATAAAGTGTTATTGTATTTCAGATTATGTTCAGGTCGGGTTAAGAATCAGCTTTTGAGAGTCTACTTATATCTCATTCCTAATGTCGGGCTACCACTGTAAAACTCATACCAGGCGCTTTCAGGAGACTCGACGACTACTATGATTGATCATCAGTGTGCACTCGAAGAAGACGGATTCAAGGATGACGCTCCTACTAAACAAGAAGATAGCTTTATTGTTCTTTATAAAACAAATGAATTTAGAGTTTCACATAGAGTAGTATCGTATTCACCATTAAGCAAAAAAAACAAAGTAGATGTCAGATTTTTTCCCCTTGGTTTGAAAAAAAATGGTGTAAAATATTGAACACTGGTTGTACATAATAACTTTTTTTTCCCTGCTCTCTACATCTCAAAATGTGACTTTTACTTAAAAACTTAAAAGGTCACCCCAAACTGTCTTACAGTCTGCTTGTCCTTCGCTTCGACGGTCCTCCTGGAAATAGCTTCATTATCCACCCTAACACTCTCTCCACGACCTGATAGTATTCGTATACCAAAGCTCAATAACAGTGAAGAAAAACAAACGGCTATAAACAGAAACAATCGTTCACGGTAGACACTAAAAAAGCCTAGATCATGGTAATTAATCAATCACTCGGTTAAGCATACGACTTGGCTCGGGAGATATACCCAGTTACCCACGATATCATATAGGTAAATTGGATGTTCACGGCTTTATACAGGGTAAAGTATCTCTGTTATCAGAACTGACAGTGCGTGGATGACGTATTAGTAGAACTAAATTCGATTACAGTGGTCATTGACAAATAACTGGAAATAAGAGTCGTTGGCGGGAAAAAAAAACCTAGAAAGTAAGAGAGCACTGAATTTGAATGCAGACTCAGGCTCTAGTCCAATTCAGAATGGAAGTCTTTCAAATTCATATGATGTGCTTTTCCGCGACTTACAGCAAAATGCTTGAAATACGTCATATGCAGTATGTTTCAACAACATGCAATTTTCTTACCTACTTTTGTCAAAACTAACCCTTGCTGCTTTTCTTTTATTCAGTTCAGTATTATCTTAGCAATATTAGGACTAAATATAACTATTTTTAATCAAGCAGTTTAACAAAGTTATTAAGACACTACATTGATGACGAGAAACAAAAGTACCTCATCGCCTTCATCTGCATAGGCAACAGTCTCACGTACAGTACGAGGACCCATGGGCTGTCTGGCAGAAGGATTCTCACTTGCCATGCTTTGAGCAGTCAATAGCTCAAGTCTTTGGGTTTGAATTTCAAGTTTGCGGGATAACTCCTTGTTCATGTCCTTCAAATCAAAAGCACAACTTATTATTACACACAATGTAAAATAGATTCCAAGGACACTCAAAGTAGTCTGACTACCTTTAACTTGGCACATGTCGAGACTTCACTTATTAAAGCTTGTGTCACCTCCTCTTTCTCCAACATTATCTGCAAGTAAATTTTCAGTAATTTAGCTGAAGACACTCAAATGCTAACATTTATCAATAGACATGGAATGATGGAAGAGATAACCTACCTCCGAAATTAGGGAATTAATATTCTGTATTACTTGCACTTGATCAGGAGGTACAATAGTAGAAAAATCTTCAAAACCGGTAGATCTGTTCTCTAAAAGAGAGAGCAAATTGTCTGTATTATCGTGCACTTGGATGTTGGATGAAGCTTGCTCCGAGGTGTTCCCTGAAAAACAGAGCCAGAGACAACAAAATCAATGATTGCTGATAACCTAAACCTAAATAAAGATGAAAGCTAGAGAAAGTAACACTTTTAGTAGGATAAGGATGCAACAATATGCCTCAAACAGAAAACACTCCATTGGTAAGAGCTCCCAGAAGGAATATGTAGAGATCAAAAAGTGATAATTAACAACGAGGACAAACATACTCTCAAATAATGCAATGATTCGGGATATATTTAATTAATTATGATGAGGACGTCCTATTGTTGAGAATGTATGCCCGTATGGCCCTGAAGCCAAAGTTGCATGGTGTTATTGAGGTATAATATTTCACACATTTTCACTAAAAAAACATACTTTCAAAATTATTCAGTAGAGAGAATTGGGTGCAACAACTCAAGTGGTCCTGAGTATCTGACCCACAGGCAAAACTCCTACGTATATTTCTGATCAATCAAGAAGGGTCTGTGAAGTAATCTCGGATGATAGTCGCAGAATATGGAACGTTGGTCAATCCAATTGACAGACTGTTGGTTTGTTCACTTCCTGCCACTATTACTAGGTTATTACTACTCCACTGATCATACAGTACAATCTCAAGCAGTCCATACAGTACAATCTCAAGCAGTCATTTGTTCTCCCAATTTCAGCATTGGGGGCCATTAGACCAGTACTTCCTCCTTCCAACATTCAATGTGGTATACCTTCACCTTTCCAGCCACGTTAAAACATTATCGAATCATGTGACATGTCAAAATTTATTTCATGGGGGGGAAACAATTTATTAGACTTAGAATTTTTACAAGCCATGAGACATCAAAGAGAAGCAAAGTAGCAAACGAACCCAGCAATGTGCAGGAAAGAAGGGGGGAAAATATACACATACCCAAATCATTTGTAGATGTGGATGCATCTATCTTGCTTTGTGACCTACTGAGATCTACTGAAGTTCCACTGGTAGAAGCTTTGCGTAATTTAGACTGCAGCAATTTCTTCTCTGCGTCAATGAAGCATTTTTTATTAATGTGGAAAGAGATGCAATGAAATCTGATGTGACTGATTTCAGTGATTTTAAATTAGCTCCTTATAGTTATTGTAGCCTTGTACCCTTGCCTACTGTGCAAAAATGCTGAAAGGTCAATCCTCAAATGGATACCATCATTGCATTAGCATGTTATGTTGATTCAATTGAAAGCTTTTTGTTTCTTCTGTCAAAAAATTAACTGCAAAGTCATATTATGTACCTTCCTGTAAAGCGTCAATAGTCTGTTGCAAGTCACTACGCTCTTTTTCTAAGCTAGATATCTTTTTCCTGCATGATAATTCAATGATATGTTAATCTATTCATAAGAACATCACACTAAGTAATGATTTAGCAAAGAGAAAGTGAATAGAAACATGCACTATAAGCGTAATAAGAAACATCATCGAAGGAAGACAACAACAAACAAGACATTCCCAACTAAAATAAAAAATAAAAAAATCCGTACTTGTAGGAAGTAATTTCAGCATTCGAGTTTTCCAATGCCCTCCCTAGCTTCAACTCATTAGATCTCAACCTAAGGGCCTGCAGAACAATATCAAAACACAAATCCAGTTCAGAAGTACATAACAGAAAGACTGAAAAGCATCAAATAGCATTAATCTAATAAGATCCTACACAATAAAAATTAAAAAATAAGTTCAAATTTAGACATATCTATCTCATAAAGAACTAGAGAAATTCGAGCACATTAACAATTAGCCATCAGTAAATTGAATCAGTGACTCAGACAAATATTATTTGTTTATTTTAAATGGTCAACCAATCACGATTGTGACTATTAGCCACAGTAATAACTGGTACAGCTAATTGATACAGGTAACAAAACTCAACTGATAAAAGATGTTCAACCTGTAAAGTGTGGCTTACTTAATAGTGTCCGCACCACATACTTGACACAATTCCTAGAGAGACTTATATCAATGACCCCATGAAATAGTCATATACGATTAAAACCATTCCCCCAAAATCAGCATTTACACATTACACTTCAAAGGTATGGAGTAGGTAGAGGGCTTTTCTTCCTGGCTAGCCTGTTATGGTCAAAACACCAACAGAGCCACATGTAGACAACATATCCTTCAAGACACTTTCGGGAGTCCTTTTAATTTATTACTACAGAGGCACATAGAATGAATAGTGAATATTTAGGTCCATTGTGACGTAAGTGATATAGTGAAAGGGAATTAATGTGTATATATATTGGCATATGAAGATTTTAAGTTTTCAACATCCCTAGCCAGAATAACTCTTGTTGCTTGTTAGCATAAGGGAATCGAATCTTCCTTGGAACTTCCACTTATCTAGGGTGTTCAATAAGTGAATTCCTATATTCGTAAGAGTTAGAAATCCTTGAGAAGCCATTTTTTGGCAGCCAAACAACAAATTTTCAAAATTCATGGATTTCATGTGCAACCAAACAAGTATAGCATTATGTTTCTTACAAACAAACACACATTTTAGCTTAGTTTAAGGTTTCTGCACTAAAAAAAGGAAAAATCGCCATAAAATGTGATCGCTCTAACCATGAAATCAGTAACTCAGTTGTGAATGGCAACAGCCGATATTTAACACAGTGAATAAATCAATTTCTTTGGAGCATTCAAATAAACAAACCAAATAAAAAAATAATTCACACTCGACTTTTGTGAGAAAATCTTTAAATTGTCAACTGAGGCACGGCATCACTGTAGATCACCCCAAACTGTAAGTATCTACTCTGGTGAAGCCTATGCACAATTGATGCAAGCAAGTTCACATAAAGCTTGAGTAAATGAAGGCATTAAAAGAAAATTCATCACCTTCTCTTCTAAGTTGATGACTTCAGAAGCCAATAGCTTTGCACGCTCGTCAGCTGCATTACATTCAAGATGCGCGTTTGTAAATTCAGCCTTTATAGCCTCAAGCTCAACCTACTACACCAATATGACAGAATTATAAAAGCAGAGATAAATAATACTAGATCAACCTACTTCATATTAGAATATTTAAACATGCAGGCCTAGGTCTCCCACTAAGAAGTTTACATAACACTTCAGCACAATTATCAGTTTACAGAAACATTAATTTCGTAATCTACGTCACAGCACCTGTAACTTCATCCACATAACAGCATGCATGAAAAATGTAGTCATTATCACATTCAAAATCAAGGAAACTTACCGACCGCGCCTTGATTTCCTCCTGTAATCTTTCCATCTCATCCTTTAGCTGGCTCACAAGGCTCGCCTGGAGATAACCCAACACGTCAGGCAACCAAATTGAAGAAAGCAAAAGACTCTGCCATAGATTAACTTTTAAACAAATTCAAATAAACAGACCAGGCAGTAAATGGAGCCAAAGTTGGCACTAGTGTACTAATTTTCTGGCAATCCAATAGATAGCATTGAACATATTTTAATTGCATGTATAACTAGTAAATGTGCGCAAATATATACTCCAACCTATTCTTTGGAATGCCCCACTTCTCAAAATTCTCCACGCATAATACTGAAAATAGGGTCGATATTTGCTGATGCACATATATACTTCCCGAGTCTGAAAGCATGGCCGCTCTATATTTGGTGATGCATCATAACTTCATAAGGTGTGCTGATTATCATGAAATCCTCCTTACGGAGTTACAGGTGAGTGATAAAGACTACGTTTTCCTTACATGTACACGAGACCCTTTAATGGGGAAGCTATGAAAGACTGGAAAGGAGTTAGAAATTGCATCGTGCTTTATATAATCGATCCTTTGGTTAGAGTGTTTCAAAGTTCCAAACTTCCAATGCTTGTAAGGAGTGCCCTTTTTTTAATCATCTTTCAAGACAGGTCAAATCTATGTTCTTTTTATGATCCGTCCAGTTTGAAAGATATCTCCACTACATATTTGGGATAATCAGTGAGTATTATTTCTTTGCGAGGCTTATGATTGTCAATCCTGAATCATTATTGGTACATTTCCTTACCTCGAAACAACTACAGTAACCTTTCTCTTGTACAACCCAACATCATGTGCATACATTAAAAACTTGTTAAAAGAAATATCCCTCCGGTACCATATTCGTTCTTCATTCCTAAGACAAAAGTCCCTCCACTAGTGACACCCTCGAACTCCAACTTTAAGGAGTTAGAGGAAGTAAATACACAGTAACTTTGAAGATCAATACTAAGGAAAAGAGGCATCAAATCGAGTAACATAACACAAAAATTATCAACAAAAACAGCTATTGTATTAAGGACAAAATTATCATTTTGATGAAAGGCGGAAATTTACAAAAACACATCAACATAATCAGATTTCAAAAGGTGTTATCCCCTCCACAATCATACACCAAATTACGAATTCTGACTATCACCATGAGTCACAAACACGGTTGATTTAAAAAATAGAGAGAACAGAGAACTTTCAGCAAAATAAACTTACTGCAAAACTAAAACACATCCAGATTCCAGTTGGATAAGTTTCACGATTTTGATGAAATCTAAATTCCTGTAGTACATCAAGTACAGCTAAAGAAATCAGGCAAAAACTCTACAGACGTACCACTAACCTGTTGGTTATAGCTCTCTGTCAAGGACGAATTTTCGGTAGCTAACGACTCTGATAAAGCTTTTGAAGCTTCCATTGATCGTTGCAAAGAGAACTTCTCTTGTGTCAGATCCTCTATGTGCTGCAGATCATACAATAAAATATATGAGACACTTACAAAGAGAGGACATTTGATTTAAGGAAACTTTAGGGTTAGAAATTTCTTCTTTGTCACCAGCTCACCACGAGAGAAAGGTGTGTTCCTCGGAAGAAAAAAACAAGTTGCACATATATGTTCAGTTTCTTTTGCAGAATTCCCATGCACTAACTTAATTCGCGACTTAAGATTACTATACAAGTAATATGATTCAAGATTTTAACTCCTAATCACATTCTCCTTCTGCAATGAGAGGTTTTCCTTGCTTTCCTTTTTGGGGTGTTCTACTATATTCTTCCCACTTCTTCTTTTTCCATGTATAGAATGTTTGTTTACCAAGTTATGCTAAATAACACTAACATATCACGAAAAAATACCATTGTTAGACTCAACTTAATATGAAAGGTTAAAAGCATCCACATAATCAAATTTGTAATATAACCTAATCAACATTTACTCCCTCTCTCCTAAAACTATCAGCCACTTACAGTCTCCTCCCCGCCAACCCTATAACCTCCGCCTCATCCTTATTGCAATCCTTTGAGCCTCACCCTGCAAAGATTACCCGCCAAACAGCCGCACCTTCCTCTAGATGTGAACCCCAAGCCCAATAGGCTCCCTCCAGCAAAACCTACACGCTCACTTCCCCTCTCCCACCTGAAGGCCCAATATCCTTTCCCGATGTACGGTTTTTGTCACTTTGAAGCTTCAGTTAGGGGCTTTACCCATGGCTGACAGGTCATTCAAGGAAATTAGTAAGGAATCCTCAACCAAACCTATTAATTAAACATTATCTTAGCGAAGAAAGTGTCGGAGCCGCGCAAGACAAAAACAGAGGACAAAAAAAAGGAAAACTGAAGCATATAATATTACTCATGTTTAAGACGTCAATTCTATGAGCAGATTAAATCATTTAGGCTCCTTTGCAATGATGTTATCAAAAGAGCAGTAAAAGCAGAAGGGAAAAAAAAAAAAAAATACCTGCTCTAAAGCAGCAAAATCTTCATTGTGCCAATGTGAATTGAACTGAAGCTTATTTTCCATGGAGTTCTCTAAACTTTTTTGTTCCATAAACCCATTACCAAAATAATCACTATTTGTATTTGAATATGTTGTTGGAAGAGGTTCAGCGGGAGCAAAAGTTGTGGGGTTAGGAACCCATGATGATGATGCTACAGAATCGCTGGTTGGAAGCTTAGAAATTGTGAGGTTTTCCTTTTCACCACGAGGTGGGCCAGATGCAGGAGAATCTTTACCAATTTTCAGAGAATCAAGGAAAGAAGGGCGGGATTTCCTGAAATGTGTTTCGGCCGCAGCTGAGTATGAGATGTCATGCACCGGGCCACTTGAATTGAAATTCAGACCTTCTGAGAGAGGTTCAGATGCCTGTTGGCTACCAAAATCCAAACTCACAGTTGCATCACTAGGACTTTTTACATTAATATCAGAAGCTAGAGCACTCTTCAATGGCAATCTATGCTGGTTATGACTGAACTCCAACGTAGATCCAATATTATGGTGCATTGATTCTGCATGACAGAGGATCATGATGCCCGAATATCAGCTGAATCGCTCGAACTGAATAACACATAAACAACGTTGGCAACACCAAGGTAAACAACTAAATACCTAAAGTGCCTCTAGCTTATGACGAAGTAAATAAGACGGAGAGTCGGAGACACATAGCCTTAACCGTATATCGGAGTAATCATTTAGCAGTAGTTTCCACATGACCCATAACTAATCACAGTAACCAAAAGTAAAAGTAATAGAGTATTATACTGAAAACAAAGGCAATTAGCATTTCTGAGCAACTACTAAACTAACCGGGCTTGTCATACTGATGTGATAAGTTGGTGAAGTGTCCCTCAGAATAAAACGTAGCAGAATGACTTGTGGTGCTGTCGTTAAAGTTTGGAAGGCTTGGAGAAGAATTAGTTTTCTTATCGTCTCCATAAAAAGTAGATGAGAAATTTCTGTTACTACCATCATGCAGACTACCGTGCGTACCTAAAGATATTGCAACTTCATGTTTTCCGTCCTCGACATCAGTCTCAAAGGAAGGAATTGGAAAATTTACACTTTTTACAAAAAGAGAATCTTTTTTGTTCTCTAGATCTGCAGCATCATTCCTATTTCCCACTTTCACCGGGGCTTGTGGAACTGTTTCAGATCCTGTATCACGAGTGAAACCATGTTCTCCTGTAGTATCGCTCGAAAATCCAATGTTATCATGTTGAGATGTGTGTTTCTCAGCTGTTGTAGAGTTAGAAGTACGAGGTTGACTTGTTGCTGCTGCTGCTGCCTTTTTTGCTCCTTTTTTCTTTCTGAATTCTTCCAGCTACAAATATATGCACAGTACAAAGAATTAATCAATATGTTGGGTTTTAATTCAGATTCATTTTCCTGATATCCCGGATTCCCAGGGATGGCAACAGAATAGAACAACGACTATTATCAGTCACCAATTATGGTAGCCAAATGTCTTCCATTTTTTAACCGGAGAAAAGATGTAATGAGGCATTTACTTCAAACACAGCCGCTACTGAGTTCTGACTAACCAAACAATTCATGCCATTTACGATTTAAGATTCACCCCCACTTTCCGAGATGCCTAAATAACGAAAGTAGATATAATACCATTCCCCATAGTCGTAAATCTTCGTTTCTGTCACGGTCATGGTTTCAGTTGTCGCTGCGTAATTTGGCTAAATGCAGCCAATATCACCACAAATGTGCTAAAATGCAGCCACAAAAACCTCCAGAACCATGATATAACACAAACACGTATCAATGTCACAACGGATAGTTAAAATCACGCCGCGCACAGATCCAGCACCAAAAAAAGGGGGAACAATTAACACCAAAATTTCCGAAATTCGCCAATCATATTCCAAAGTTGACAATAAAGACAATCAAAGTTGCAGAAACACACACATTGTATGTAACATTGCTGAATCCGACGAAATCGTAAAATGAAAATGCAAGAAAAAAGGATCAAAATGTAGACAATAATGGAGATTACCCGGCGTCTACCAGCTTCTCTAAGCTCATCTTTCTTAGCCGTTTCCGACGAAACTTGAGCAGTGGCCATTGTCACAATCAAAACAATAACCCTAATCCAATCCAATCCAATCCAATCCAATCGAACTAATTGAAATAGAGTGTAACCTCGCCGAAACCCTAATCGATCCGATCAGAAATGGGAAATTGCAATTGGAGTTGAAAAATGAAGAGGTGAAATTGAAGATGAAGAGCAATCCGATCCCCGAATCAAAGAAGATCTTGCCTAATAATCAGCGATCGAGTGATCGAATTGCGGGAAGAGCTTTGAAAATCGCTCTTCTACAGCATAGAATGGGGGAAATTTGAAGGAATTTGTGCCACCAACCTTCCACAATTTTATGAATATTATTATTATTATTATTATTATTATTATTTATATATACGAAATATTATGTTGAGGATATAATTATAATAATTATAATTAATATGATAAATAAGATGAACCAAAATTAAAATCAAAATAAATTAGGGTAGGGTGGTAGAAGGAGGAGTAGAGGCGCCATGAATATGATTGGAGACAGTAATGGTTTGTTTGTCCCATCAAAAATCTGAAATTGTTAACCACATGGTTAACGTGCTGAGTATGTATTCTACTCTCAATTTGGTGAACTACGTCGATCATCGATTCAAATTCATGAAATCCAAAATTTTCTCTTAAAAGTGGAGCCTAATGGTTTAAAATATGTGGTATCATCTCATGGGTTTCAGGTTTAAGCCCCTGCAAGAGCAATCTAGGCTCGTCCTAACGGTGGCGCGCGTACCATCAAAAAAATCTGATTAATAAATTGACGGTTAGTCTATCAATTTCATGTGTTTTGGTAAATAATTTATTCGGATAGTATATTGGCCGGAATTTAAAGATTATGAGCAACATATTAGGACCAGCAGAATCATCAATTTGTACATGAAAATAATCTTATTGTCCTATAATCTATAATTGTCAAATGTTCTTTCTTAATCCTACTAGTTTAATTTGATTGTCAAGTCTATTGAAGTATTACAATCTGACAATTTGCTAATGTATTTTGCCAATGTTATCGGTCATTACAAAAATTTGTTACTAACATTTGTCAAACCGAGCATTAATTCAGGGGCCGTTTGGTATGAGGTATTCAGGAAAGGGAAAGGGAATCAAAGTTCATGATTCTTTTTGTTGGTATTTGTTTAGTCAATTCAATCATCCCCTTTCCCCCTCCCTTTCCCCCAAACTCCTCTAACTTCTTACCCTCACCCCCCAAGTATTGGGATTCCCTTTCCCCAATCACCAACCTAATCATCACCATCACCACCACCAACTACTGCCACCATCACCACCAACAACCGCACCATCACCACCACCACCACCAAGGCCCACCTACCACCATTACAAACACCACCACACTTTCGAGTCAAGTCAAATATGAGTCGAAGTTGGGTCAAAATAATTTTTGATGTCTTAATTTATCAATTAAAAAGAAAACGCATTTTTAAAAATTTATCGAATTGTAGTAATTATTACTTCGTATATTTACCGTATTTACAATTAAAAAAGTGTAAAAATAATACTCCTTATATTACAAGTATTTTATTATTAAAAGATACTACAAAATTTAATTTTATTATTTTTATAATTTAGATATTAATTTATTTATTTTATAATTTTTTATTTTATATAAGTATAAATAATATGATGGCACACCGCTAATGTTGAGATTTGAGTGAAATTCATTCTCTTTCATTGAAACCAAACAACAACCAACAACCTAAATTTGGGGTAATCTCATTCCTTTCCCTATGTTGATTTTATTCCCTTTCCCTTTGATGAACCAAACGCCACCTCAATTGCTTAGAGGGGTATTGTGAATTTGTGAGCAATAAGTACTAGATTCAAATATTTTTTCATTTCAAATTATAATGTGATTAATTGTTTGTCCGTTCAAAAAAACATGTTTCTCCCTTTACTTCTTCATTCTTTGACCTTCTATGACTTGTAGACCACAATAGCAGTTTCACATCCTTTTTGCACAACCTCTTCAAGTTCGTTCATAATCGCAAAAGTTTTCGCCATATGCGACTCCCACATCCCTTTCCTATAATAAGTCAATCCCCGTGAGACCCTCCTCGTATCATCTAGACAACACAGCACCAGCTCCAACCCCAACTCTTTCCTTCACCCTTGCATCACCACCCGATAATATAGCTAGAAGTGTCGCTCGCTGTCTCTCCTCCCACAACCCTCTTCTCTTTCACATAAAGACCACATCATATTTTCTCCATAACATCACGAGTTTTCTTAATCACGTTCGCCACGTTGTCTCATCCTCGAAACAAAACACTATTTTAAGCTTCCTAAATCGCAAACCACCCCACCATCACCCACATGAATCCCTCCACCCCTATCGCAGACTTCCTTGACTGCATTAGCTTAGGGCTTGTTGGTTTTATTTGATAGGTGTACGAATTAGCCTGCCAGCAGATGTAGTTGGTCTAATATACTACTAGTATAGATCCCGTGCAATAATGCGCGGTACATTAGCATTTTATATTTAGTGATTATTTATAAATATATACTACTTGGTAACCTATTAGTTTTTTTAAACATTTGTAATCTTATTTTCATTTTGATTTGCGAAAAAAATTAAAATTCTAAGATAATCAAGTAATCAAACAATCTGATTTAATGTGAATTCTAATATTTTAAAAACGTATTTTTTTTACAAACCTAATAATAATGTTTTACTCCGTATAATTTATTTTATCATGAAACCAATAGTCACGAATGAAAATACATTCGCTTATATATTCAGATTATTAAAAATTTTGTTTGACAATTTAGAAGATAACATAATATATTCCAAATAATATTAGATAAAAAAATTATTTCATTTATATATTACAGTACAAAATTTGAAAGAGTTATTGTTGTGTATTGGATTTTCCGTATAGTTTTTCTGATGAACAAATATTTTATATTGCTCTACGTCAATACTTTAATTTGATTGTATTTATTGAAAAAAAAAACTTGTGATTGTATTTATATTGCTTTGTTTCCTTATTGAAATTGTGTATTGGTTTTGGAGGGGAAAAAAACTCATGAGAGGATGACACATAAGCATGTGTTATCCTTTTACTCCCTCCGTTTCTATGATTTCTTCCACCTTAAAAGTGGCACATTTCTTAAGAAAAACAATAAAATAAGTAAAAGTAGAGAGGGAGTAAAGTAAGTGGGTTACCTAGGTAAGAGAGAATGTGATAGAAAAAAGGAAAGTGGAAGAAATCAAAGAAATGGTTGAAAAATGAAATGTGGAAGATATCAAAGAAACAGAGGGAGTAGTATATAGGGGATTATGTGTACACACCATAATATTATACGAAATATTAATATATGGTGTATATACTGGATTGTAATCAGGATATAAAATTATGTATTGGTAAAATAATTAGATATAATAATATTTTAGGCATCGGTATACCAAGTATACCAAGCCCCCGGAGGTGGTGTGAACTATTTGGGCATGTTCTATGCCGACTGCAAGTTGAGTTCCCGTGTTCTTGGTTTGGATGAGAAGAGTTGGGATGAGATTTTAACGAGTTCTGCTCTCGGGGATTTGACGAGTTCTGCTCTCGGGGATTTTTAACGAGTTCTGTTCTCGGGATTTTTAACGAGTTCTGTTCTCGGGATTTTTGATGAGTTTTGATCTCGGGTCTTTGATGAGTTTTGATCTCGGGTCTTTGGTGAGTTTTGATCTCGGGTTTTTGATGAGTTTTGATCTCGGGTCTTTGATGAGTTTTGATCTCGGGTTTGTGTATGGTGATTGTGAATTCTGTTATGTAAAGGGGAAGTCGAGAAAAATAGCTCGAACTTCGATTGGGATAGGTTTCGATAATGCGGGATCTGGTTTTTGATGTCTAGGCCTAATGGTTAGGGGTATCCTATAGAGCTTGAATCCTCAAAATTCCGGGCTGTCTCTGGCCTGGGTCTCGGGAAGGTCTTGAAGGTTGTAATGTGGGAAGGCTGAGTGTGGTGTTAGCTGACCAGCTTGATTGAGTATTGATAACTTTGAATTTGACCGTTTTCACTACGGTCATGGGTTATTGAATATTTTTTGGCTGACCTCTTAGCCCCGGTCATGGGTTTTTTGAATTTTGGTTGACCCCTTAGCCCCGGTCATGGGATTCTTTATTTGGATTGACCGCTTTAACCTCGGTGATGGGTGCCTCTTTTTTTTTTTTGACAATGGCCCTTTTTTTTTTGGCCTTTTGCTTCTTTCCTGGACTTTTGATTTTTTTTGTCCAGTTTTTTTTTTTTTTTTTTTTTTTTTTTTTTTTTTTTTTTTCGGTTACCCCCCGATGGTGTTGTGGGCGGATATGGGGGTGGGCCCATCGGTTGGATTAAGCTTGTGGAGCTAAACCTTTGTAAGGTGTAAGCCTAGTTGATATTTGTGTGAGTGCAACTCATGGTGGAGTACTCTACGGTAAACATGGTGGTTTGGATCTCGGTATTGTCATCATAATTCCGAGCAGGCTTGGTGGGAGTATCGTCCCAAGTTGGGTATTTTTGGTTAGACTAACACCTAAGGTAGGGATTTGTCGGTCTTATTGGAGGGGTGTTTATTGTGGGAAATGGGCTTGCCTTCCGTCTTGAACCCAAACTAGGAGACCACCCGGATTTGTCATAGGATTCGATACCGCTCCTGCTAAGGGAAGTTATGTGGCTGTCTATGCCAGACATGGAATAGGTAAAAGGAAAACACGGGTCTCAGTTCCTGCAGTCGTTATAGATGTGCCTATAATAGTCACGTGCATGTGCTCACAGTGTACGATGGTGTTCATCATGTTCTCGGAAACACAAAAGGGAAGCATATATGAGAGATTGAAAAAGCTGATTTTATTGAATTGAAAAAGAGGACAGAATACAGTTGACTCTGACTCTGACTTTGAAATTGCAAGAGATAGAACATCCTAGACTCGGACTCAGACTCGGACTCAAATCAAATCTGGACTCTTGGATGAGGTTGTCAGTAGTCTTCGGCTTCTAAGGACTCAAGTGGATATCCAGTATAGTCTTCGGTAGAAGCTTCACCCAGATCTTCATTATGTCGAAGATCGTCTTCAATCCTGATGCCCATTTCGGTAAGCACTGCAAAGTTTGAAATGCCGGCATACCTAAGATGGACGCGGTAGGAGGGTAGGAGGTTGTTGATGAACGCCTCCACTAGTGTCTTCTCGCTGGGCTTGTCTACCAGCTTAACACTCTCGGCCCGCCAACGTTGAAGGTATTTGGTGAAACCTTCTGTTGGATCTTGGGCCATGACTTCTAAAGTCCGCATGGTAGTCTGAAGTTCAGTGTTATCAGAATAGTTTTTAGCGAACTCGGTAGCCACATCTTCCCAAGTGGGGAATCTTTTTGCATTAAGCCTATAGAACCAGACTTTTGGATATTTTCCGAGAGATGTGCCGAACAGATTGATGAACATGTCGGCTTTGACTCCCTTGATTGCCATAAATGCTTTGAAGGCTCGGAGGTGTAGTAATGGATCCTCCGTCCCTTCGAATATGGGTAACCCCTCTAAGTTGAGATCTGTTGGTAGTTTCTCACTGATGGGTGTATAGTCTCGGGAGTTCTCAATATAAATATTATTCCCTTGAAGGGCGTGGAACTGTTGTTCGAGCTCACGCACCGTGCTGATCAGTTTGGCAAATGGCCCAGTATTTACCAACCCAGAATCGAGGTCTTGCCGTTCAATGACCGTTAAACGAGCATTTATGGCCTCTTGGTTGGTTTTCAGGAACCCTATATGGGTTTCGGTTATGGCCTGCTTACTAGCCATTTTCTCCAGCAAAGCCTTTATTTCATTGATGGTGTTTTCCATGTCCCTATTTCCGGTTGTGGGTGCCATATTCTGCGAGAATACCCACGTAATCAGAAATGTTGCTTCGGAACTTGACTACACCAAGGCATAGGAAATAGCGCGGAAGGAGAGACAACTCTGGTTTGACTCGGGTTAGACTCTCCTAAGACAAATACGTGGGGTGCGATTCTCGGAGTGACTGTGATTAATCTCCCCGTCGGAGAATAGCCCTCAAGTGAGACCAAAGACTCTGATAGGACTCAGATGGTGTGACATCTAAGTGACTCGAAAATGGGGTACATGAGACAACACGTGTAAGACGTGACCCTTAGAGCAACCGTGATTGATCGCTCTGCTAGATGGTAGCCCCCGAGTGGGGTTGAAGATTTTGTTAAAACTCGAGTGTCGGACGAGTGACCCTTAGACGTAAGGACCGTGAACCTTTTTTATAGGGCTATGCCTTGTAAAAGGTTGACTCGGAAAAGACATCTAGATGGGTGACTCGTGAAAGGTGGGCCTTCCTTAGGATCTGGCGGGTGGGCCGAGTCTTGTTCGAAGAAAGGTTTACGTGAGACATCTCTAGACTTTGGACTCGATTGTGTAGACGAGCCCTCCTTTGTAGGAGTGTGTCCTACGTAGGTGGGTCATGCCTTAGTCAAATAAGGCAGACTGGGGTAGGGAAGAAACTCGTGATGTAAGATCGACAGAGTTTCGACGCTAAAGACTTCGATGACTTATGACATGACCCGACACTGCTAAATACGGGAAGTCTTAAGAAGAGGAAAGTTTTGAAAAGGATTACTTTTGGAAAGTCCGAGAAAACTCGGGGAAAGGCCCGATTTTTCAAGAAAAATCGGAAAGTGTATCGGGCCTAGGTTTTGAAAGTTCGAAAATATTTTCGAGTTCTGAATTGGGCAGCATACCGGCTAGAAAGTGGGCTATTTTGAGTAAAATCATAAGTCCTAAATTCGGTATGTATCCCGGGTTTTGAAAATTGGATATCTTGAAATTTGAAAATTTGAATGTTGGAAAAAAGAATTTCCGACGATTTGAAAATTTGAAGATGAGATCCCGAAGATTCGAAAATCGAAAACGGCATCTCGAAGATTTGAAAGTTGAAAATGGCATCGCGAGGATTTGAAAATTGAATTTTGAAAATTCGAAAATCGAATGGTGGATCGGAAATTCGAATTTTGAAATGGGCAGCATGCCGGCTAAAAAAAATAGGCTTGTTTTGAGTCAAATCTTAAGTCTAAATTTCGGCAGCTTTCCGAGTTTTTGAAAATTTGAATATTTTTGGAAAGATGCATTTTTTTGAAATGACGGTTTTGAAAACGACACGGAAACCAAGTAGCACATAGTCACGTAAGCATTATGACGACACCATGTATGCTTTACACTAAGTCTCGGTCGGTCTGAATAGGGTCTATACCAGTGTTCATAGTCTAGTCGAGAAACGGGACGGTCTTCCTAACTCGAGTGGAATTTAGGACATGCCGCAAAGTCCATACGAGTCGACCATGAACACCTTTAACGTATCCAAGACTGAATACGTCGTGGTATAGTGGGACGTCGGTCACCAGTACCGGCCCGGGTAAATATGGGGTTATGCATGAACCGTAAAACTAAAACGCATATTGTACTCGTCAAACGATTTCTATTCGAGTCTCACCCTGAGAACTCCGATGGTAAGGCACACATCGGTTGATCCCCAGTGGAGTCGCCAAATTGTGGACATGACGTAGGTCCACCCCGACGCGGCCACGCGCGGGTTTTGGGTAGGCGAATGAACCTCCATATGAGAAGGATCGAATTGAAATTTAAGTCGAAATGGAGTCGCCACCGAATTTTATGGTTATTCGGAACCGTTCGAGCCCACTCTACATCGCCATGGCCCATACACAAAGTATGGCCCATTTTGGTTTGAGAGTTTATTGGGCTCGTCCCTTTGCATATCGATATAGATGCCGACTTGGGCGGTTAATCGTATATTGAATGACTCTCGTTGCCAATGGATTCGGACATCCGGAAACCACGGTTCTGAGTAAGGGGTGAGGGTACGTGTTGGGAAGCCCACTAAGGACACCCAACCCCGCCCGCACTTAGCGGCCTCTACTAGGACATCGTTTGACTTTTGAATATGCGCGTTAGTAGTTCGATGAAATGTTATGCAAACAGCGTTTTACAAGATATAGAAATTGAATGGGTTGCTACGTCAATTTAATGCATCTAATTTATTGTCGAAGTGATTTAGCATGCAAGTGTTCATTTAAAAGCGGTAAAACGCAAATAAATAAAGCAAAGCAAAAATAAATCGATTACAAGTTACACGGGCGGAATACAACCCGGAATTCACAATACGGCGTACAATAGAATAATTGAAATATACAATTGAAATAACGAGCAATAATTATAAACGGACCCGTGTATAAACTAGACCGTGAATTTGTGTAGATGGACGAACTTTAATTAGTTACACATTATATTGTGTATTAATCAAAGGACGGAGGTTCGAGACCTAGACGTGGTGCTAGCCCGATCTCGAACCTCGATGCCTTGTCCCGATTTATCACTTCGAGAAATTGTGTCTAAATTAATTTTACATCGGATACGACTAAAGAGTCGTCGACATAAAATTGATAATGTGAGACCGTCGATCAAAATCGTTTAAGTGAAGTGATATGCATGAATTTTGAAAAGGAGATCACGTGATTGACTTTACACGTGTCGACTAAGTCGTAAAAAAGACGAGGCTCGAATGTTGCATTAAAGCTCTCGGATTTCTGGGCTACAGGACCCACTCGGTCGAGTTATGGCCTGACTCGGTCGAGTGTGTCCTTAGACGTAGCTACTGCCCGTTTTTATGGGTGCTACTCGATCGAGTAGCAGGTGTACTCGGTCGAGTGGCACCTGTACGAGTCGTGACTCGTTTGTTTTAATGTGCTTTAAATCGATAATTGGCCGAGTCAAATAAAAATATTGACGGATTTAGATTTAACTCGGTTTGTCGGTATTATAATCATGTCTTGTATGGTTATAATACCGTTATCGGAATTTTGTAGAAAAGGTTATTGTTTGATAAAAATTTGATTAGTGACGGAATTGCGCCCCTCTACGTCACGACGTCGATATTAATCCTTACGGATTGTGTGACGTCGGTTTTCGTGTCAACGGGTTCCGTACTAATCTTTGAAATGGATTCATACGCGTTCAACTACGAATGATCGGGATCGTGTTAATAAACGAACCTTAAAAAATGATCATCGTAGTCAAACGAGTTCGGATCCGAGTTTTGATATTATTATATATATACACGGTACATACGGTATTATAGTAAAATATAATAACGATGATTAAATGCTAAAAGTAAAATGTTAGTGTTAGTAAAAATGTCGTTACTATCGACTAAATAAAATACGAATATATAAATATAAATAAAAAATGATGTACGAATATATACATATACAAAAAGACGAGAAAAGGAGGGAAGAAAGAGGAATCGGTGTGGAATTGTTACACCCTCAACCTACATGTTCTTGCTTCTCGGGATACGGTTCGTCAAATGGCGGCAATGGCACGGGAACGTCGAGATATGTAGGAAGAGTTGATGGTGTGTATGTATGGGGTTTGTATGAGATGGATTTTTACGAGTTTTGCTCTCGAAGTGTGTATATGTGTGATGATACTTGAAGATTGAATTATGGCTGAAATGTGATGGAAAAGTTGATGGGAAAAGTTGATGGGACGATGAAAAATGTGTTGTCAAAAGTTGTGTGAGTTGTAAGAGTTGTCCTTGAAGAAAGTTGTTCTTTGTGTCAAAGGTTGACGGGTATTTATAGGGGCCTCGACACATGGGTCACTCGACCGAGTGGCGCGGGTGTACTCGGTCGAGTGCCCTTGCGGATGCACCTGGACCATATTTGTGAGGCTCCACTCGATCGAGTGGTCAATCCACTCGACCGAGTGGATCAATTGAGTCGGGCTATTTTGGGCATGATTGCCTTGATTTGCTCTTTGATTGATTTTAATTGATTTTGGATGATCTTGAATGATCTTGGCTGATTTTTGAACCTGGTGCATGTTTCGAGAATGCACTCGGTCGCTTTTGTGTGTCGGGTTTGTCTTTGACCGGGTTTTGACCCGGTCGCTAAAAGACGAGAATTATTTTTGGTGTCGGTTTTGGCCCAAATTAGTCCCATTTTACTCGGAACGACCCACTGGGCCTGAATTTGAGGTTGGTTTTGTGAGATTTGTATCCCGTTAAAAGCCCATGCCGGACATTATTGATTTCGAGCCCGTATCCGAGCGCGTTAGAACATGTTAGCGTCCGATCATCATCGGGTGTTTTTTGGAAACTGCTATAGACACCTGGCGGTCAAATTTTGGGTGTCTACAAGTACATAACATAGTTTATAATAGAATAGTCTATATGTCTATAATGTCCATATAACACGTTTGAGACGAAATAGTATACTTCCCGCAAGAATGCATTATTATATAATAATATCGTAATAATAATGCAAATATTTACGACATTCGAAAATATTAATACATGTTCATGCACATATTTGAATTTATATATCAATACGATGCATATAATAACTGTGTTGTTATCATATTACGACAAAATATCCTATTATATTACGATATCATATTATTACGATATTTTAACTTGTCGATAATAATACTAATAAGTACATTAATATGGAGTACCATATTATCACAATATTATGTACGTATTGTCATTACGATATCCTATTATGATAATATATTTGAATTTATATATCAATACGATACCTATAATAACCGTATTGTTATCCTATTACGACAATATATCCCATTATATTACAATAACATATTAATACAATGTTTTAAATATTATACGGAATATTAATATATGGCATGAAATATAATTAAAATATATTAATATTAATACGTGTAGACATGGGCCTTTAGCATAATGAAATGATTATATTTGAACTTAGTTATTGTACACATGGGCCTCTAGATTGTACACAGGTAAAGCCCAGGAAGAGTTGGTCTACCTTTAGGCGGGAATTTGTTGAAGGAGGAGACGCCACGTGTCCACTTTTTGGAGAATCCATATCCTTTTAGTAGTAAGGGGGATGTGACTAGACGATCGAGTGAGACAATTCGTTACTCAGTGGATACTGTTACCACTTCTTGCTCGTGTCCATTCCCTCATCTCTTTGTCGTATCATGACAAATATCATAATAATTATATCGTGAAACTATCTCACATGAGACCTCATCATCACAAGACAATAATACGTGTAGCACTGATAAAATTTCCTAAAACGAAAGATGTTAGGGATTTCAGGAGGTGGACACTCTAAAACGGCACCCACTCATCCCATCAGCCAAAAATTTGGAAACAATCAAACGAACTTTTTATTAAAATAATGTTCAAAAATTAAAAAATATCATTTCAATTTGGAATAAAAATATAAATAATTAATTGTCAAAATGCTGTCCACCTAGGTCTGGACAAATACATGCCCACCCTTCTCCATTTAACAATACCCAAACCTAACTCATCTTCTTCAACCTACCAAAACAACCACCATAACCCCATTAACACCACCAACCACCATGGCCACACAACCACCACGCATACCTTTCCAACAGTTTCAAAATTTCAGGTTACAGATAAAGAACAAAAACAGTCCCTCGGCCAATCTTCTATCCAACGTTTCCATAAAGTATGTTATATTAACAAATCCAACCCATGTCCGACAAAGGAGATCAATAACTACCTTCTCATGAGGGGAGGTTAAACGAAAAGACAAGGAGCAATTAACATACTCCATAGTTCATTGAGAAAGAGGACCACCACAACCAACCTTACGATCACCATTCACTCGATCAACATCATGACCCATCTGACCCACCTTATGAATCACCCAGAACTCAACCAAAACCACAACTGTCGTCCAACCACTTTTTATCATATCATGAGAGATATCACAGTAATCATATCGTGAGATCATCTCACAATCATAAACGAGACCTCATCAGAAGACAATAACACGTGTAGTACCAATAAAAGTTCCTAAAATGAAAGATGTCAAAGAACTTGAGTAAGTCTCCCTTACGACAGGTATATCCTTCACAAATTTACAACGAATCACAAATTTATGACGAATAAGACCGTCACAAATAAGACCGTGCGGAAGGACTTGAGGAGGTGGACACTCTCTAAAACGGCATCCACCCACACCCACGCCAAACCTGTTCATGGGATGTACGTCCGAATGACCCGTCCCGTCCGGCCTGAGTTTTTAGCAGGCTTGGACACAACATTTTCAAAAATATACAAAGGACCGACCCGCAAACTCGTCCAAAACCCACTAACCAGCTTGTCCGTGACCCAAAAATTAACACTTAACCCGACTCATATTCAACCCGAACCCTCAAATGATCCCCTCTATCCCACATCCACCGGCCAATCAAACAAACCGTCAATGAGTTTCAAAAGACACCACACCCTTTTTCTTCCCTTCATCTTTTTGGTCCCTCAAACCTCATTATTTTTTCCTTCCTTCTAATTAAAGCCTTCATCTTCTCTTCCCTTCCCTTCTTCACTCTCTCTTTCCTGAATTCTTAATCAATCAATCAATCACATAAATAAAAAAACACACCCAAATCATCAATCATCATCAATCATATTCTTTCCAATTCCTTACTTACTTCCTGTCTTACCTTCCTTCCCCACTTTGTTTGGTACCACCCCAAACCAGGTTTGCTTCCTACTCCTACTTTCCACATACCCCTTTTTTTCCTTATTTAGACGTGTATAGAGTAAGACGATTTCATGCGTGAGACGATACCGACATAAAGTTGCAGTCTTTTTTTATGCAGGAGTATTTATTATTGTTATTGTTGTTATTATTATTATATATACTCTGTATTTGTTTATTTATTTCATTGTACTTTGAATGATACAACTCATATTCCCTGTAAATCCGGATGTACTTTCTTGATCTGTTTTAAAAACCCATGTTTTTTTCTTGCTTTTATTTTCTGGGGTTGTTCAAAGTTTCAATCTTTTTTCTTTCATTTCAATTTCCCTTTTTATTTGTTTTTTTTTATTATTATTTGGGCTCAATTTTTAGGTTTTCCAAGCAAAATTTCTGAAAATCTCCTGTGAATCCATTTATTTAGAATAATAGTAATAATCAACCCCTTTTAATTCGCAGGCTCTCTAATTTATAATTTTTTTTGCTTTCTACCTAAAAATTAAGGTGACATTTCTTAAATTTTGAATTTCGATTCTTTTTCTCTTGTATAGTAATTGAAATTCCTCTCGTTCTTTGTGTTCTTGATTGATGGACGACAAGTTTCGCGGCCGTGGTTATGGGGTGAGGACTGCATTTTTATTTGTGGGTGTTGTGAATTTCATATCAATTTTTTATATATTGATTCTACCTCTTTGTTTGATTTCAATTTGGGTATTTTTCAATCTAGGGTATGATTTGAGCCCTAATTGTTTTGTTGTAATGCATGCAATCATATGTGAATTCAACATTTTATTCATCGTTTGATTTGTTTCCATTGAAGAACATTAACTTGGGGGATTGGTTGGTGTGTATTTGGGTTGATTTTATATGATCATTTGTTGTATTAAGTTGAATTGTTTGTTTATTTTTGGTGGATGAAATTTTGGGGTATGCATTACATACATGTCCTCTACAGTTAGCATGGGATCTAACTATTGTGTTTTCGTTATTGTCTAGCCGCTTTCACTGCCCCGCTACTTTAAAAGGCTTGACGTAGATTCAAAAGACGATCTGCATTTGAGAAAGCCGACTTCAAGGATGCGGAAGTGGCTCTGTTGTACCTGCCATGTAGAAGAGAATTATCCATCAAACGACGAGCCATTTCAAAGTCCAAGGAACAATGTCGAAAGTATGTCGCTTTATACTTGACTACGAGTATATGTTATGTGCTTGATTGTAGTGACTTCAAGTGTGACAGACGACCAGCTTAGAGACATACATATATACCCTTTTCCGATGTTTCCTTGTTGGTATTTGGGGCGACTGACCAACTGTAGTTCAAAATAATACGGAGTTTGTTGTGTTTGATCGGACATTCCCATGCATGCAGTAAATGAACAGTTGGCCGTTGAAGGTCGGGCTCTTAAATTCTTAATTTTGACACATTAGTTTATGTATGAAGTTCAACAGCTCCTGAATTATGAATTTATGATATGTTTGTTGTCCATCATATTTTAAATTAGCCTTTGGCCTGTGTATACTTGGATTTATTATGAGCAGTTGGGATCATGTTGTGATTCTGTATTGTTAGGTAACATTGTCATGGATGGACCCCGTATGTCTTCTCTTACTGTTTGTCCTGAGGATCTTTTATTCTTATTGTGTATGCTTAACATCGTCATGGCCCCTTATCATAACTAACGTTAGACCCATTTGTGAATCACTGCCTAATAATATCCTCTTTTTTTTTTTTTTTCGTAGCACGACCTTCTATTTAACGATGTTTGTCTAAAACTGCCAAATGTTGGTCGTAACTTGCAGCTTAAAGCTTAAGTCATGACTTACAGTCGATGACATGATAAGCATTGTTCGTTTATATACTAAATAATGGTTCATTACACTTTCGAATGTACCCTAACTTATCACAAGAACTAAAACACATATTGTGCCTGATATTATTATTATTATCCACTTTGATTTCTTCTTCAACATCTCCCTCTCAACAATTAGTAGCACAAACAAAATGATTCAAACGGAATTTCAGCAGCGAAAGTTGTTTTCTTGATTTGGTTGGGTGAAATATATTTCTGCAGTTATCTAGCTTATGCCAAATCAATTCATATCAGCTTACTGATAATTGTGTGAATTGACTCAAGTATGTTACGGAGTATAATGCAAACATGGTTGGTTGGGTAGAGGGTTGGTTATTGATCTATGAGATATTTGACATCTGTTGACTGATCAGCTGAAGATCATTTCCTCTATCTGAACTTTTTTTTTTGTGTCTTTGGTGTTCATCTGTCATATATGCAGCGAATGGTAAACATGTGTCGTTATCGTGTACTTCCTAGACAAAGCAGATGTTTTATTTAATTCCTTTATTCTCACATTTTTATTCTAATTTCTAAAAAGTAAAAACTCAATTTTTAAGTGCTATATTTGTAATTGTAACTTGAGGTGTGAGTCACTACATCTGACCGTAGTTGTTTCAAAGGATGATTCATGTCAGCCGACCCCAAATTATTTTAGGACTAAGGCTCTGATTACCCTTTGAATTTGGAAATGAGTTTCTTGTAAATTATCTAACATTGTACTCGTATTATAATTTTATTACTTCTCGTTGACCCTGAAAACATTTTTTATATTTCTTAACAAAATTGCCTATTAATGGCGTGTTTCATCTTGTTTACTTCTACATTGGATAACAGGAGCTTCCAAAAGTCCAAAACCAGCCGCTCCTAAAGAAGAAGTTCAAAAGACAGCACCGACGATCGAAGTACCTGCATTGTCTTTGGACGAGCTCAAGGAAAAAACCGATAATTTTGGTTCCAAGGCATTAATAGGTGAAGGTTCCTATGGAAGAGTGTATTATGCTATGATGGAAAGCGGCAAGGCAGTGGCCGTAAAAAAGCTTGATGTTTCCCAAGAGTCAGAGTCCAATACTGAATTTTTGACACAGGTCGAAATACTATAAGCACTTTTTTTTTTTTATCATACTCCGTGATTTTTTATGCTTCATCAAGTGGTCTGTTAATCTAATCTATTTTGTTTCTTATATTGATAACCTGATATAGGTTTCCAAAGTTTCCCATTTGAAGCATGCTCATTTTGTTGAGCTGCAAGGTTACTGTGTGGAGGGAAATGTGCGGGTGTTAGCTTACGAATTTGCTACAATGGGTTCCTTGCATGACATTTTGCATGGTATGAACATCTTAATTCAAATGATATTAGAAAACTAACATTAGAGTAATGTTTGCTACAATCGGGTTTTTAGGTCGGTCTCACATGGTACGAACATTTTCTTTAATTTAGCGACATTAAGAACGTAACATGAAATCAGTGATTGTTAATTTCTATTGTGAATCGCTATTGCAGGCAGGAAAGGTGTACAAGGTGCACAACCGGGGCCAGTACTTGATTGGATGCAACGAGTGAGGATTGCAGTGGATGCTGCAAGGGGGCTGGAGTACCTTCACGAGAAGGTCCAACCTCCTATTATCCACAGAGACATCAGATCTAGTAATGTGCTCTTGTTCGAAGATTTCAAGGCCAAAATTGCTGATTTCAACCTCTCGAATCAGGCTCCTGATATGGCTGCTCGTCTTCATTCCACCAGGGTTTTGGGTACCTTTGGCTATCATGCACCAGAGTAAGTATCTATAAAGCTGTTTTTTTTTTTGTGTTTATTATTTAACTAGATTCTAAATTTGAAACACATTTGGTACTGTCATTTCAGGTACGCCATGACCGGACAACTGATGCAAAAGAGTGATGTTTACAGTTTTGGTGTGGTTCTTCTGGAACTACTCACTGGCCGTAAACCTGTGGATCACACCATGCCCCGTGGTCAACAAAGTCTTGTGACATGGGTGAGTAGCGCGATCATCCTCTTCCCTCCTTCCCAATTCTTCTAGCATTCTTCTCAGAAGCCTGATTCCGGTTCTTTTTGTACTGTTAGGCAACTCCGAGACTGAGCGAGGACAAAGTAAAACAATGTGTTGACCCTAGACTCAAGGATTACCCTGCAAAAGGAGTTGCTAAGGTATCTTCTTGATTTCGACTCAGTAAAAACGTACAAAATCGCATATGAGAAATTTTTCGTAATACTACTACCATGAAAACTACTACCTATTTGAGAATAATCTTCCTAGTTTGACTTTTATGGTCCAAGCTAAAAACTAAATATCTAGTCAAAGTAGCATCTTGGAGACTACAATTTGAACTAAGAAGATTATCAAATGGGTTCGTCTCACGGCAAGTTAACATGATACCCTTTAACTAGGGACTAGCCGCGGCAAATGTTATAGTATATGTTGTTTTTGTTCCAATATTTGCAATGCTGCAAGCTAACAAGGCGGGGAACATAATTTGTGGGTGCAGTTGGCGGCAGTTGCAGCGCTTTGTGTCCAATATGAATCAGAGTTCAGGCCGAATATGAGCATCGTGGTTAAAGCACTACAGCCGTTGCTAAAGGCACCGGCTCCTGCGCCAGAGGGCTGAGGATGCGCGTCCGTCATGTTGAGTTCCTGAAAATGGAAAGTGTGTTTTAAGTTTTATCTGAAAACTGTTCTGTTCTATTCATCATCGCGATATATATATAAATCTGATTTTTTAATTCGTTTGCAAGTAAAGTCTGGCGGTTTGGAATGTTGGATGTGATTCATGTGAAGAAGGGGTCGGATCTTTGAATCCGTTTGAGTTGAGCTTGTATCCAAAACATAGCTTTTGATTGATATTAACTCTCATTATTTGACTACCATCATTATTGTATTTGTACGATCACTCGCTCTTTTCTTGGCTTCGTTCTGCTGTTTGCGGAAATTATTTCATTTTAATCCTCGAAAATACTCAAATAGTACTCGTACGAAGTATCGCTTGTGAAAGAACAGGGTGTTGAGCAAAACGGAGAGCAGATTTTTGCAATTTACAATCTGTTACAGATTTACGACGGAGTAGATTAGTTAAGGCAAAAAGCATAATGCACTGAGAGCGGTATATACGGTCTTCATCAAAGTATATGGGTAACAGTTAATTCTGTCACAAACAAAGAAAGCATAACAGTTAATTCTGACGGTGAATACCCTCCAAGATAGGTGCTGGAGGGAGGGCCCAAACATCGTTTTCGTCATGGAAACGATGATTCAGGCGAGTGAGTTAGAAAAAGTTAGAAGTAAATGTGGTTTTACTAGAGGTCTTTGTGTGAGTAGCCGAGGGCGGTCGGGAGGGATTGGTATGTGGTGGAAGGATATCGAAGCTGAGTTAGTTACTTACGATGACAATCATATCTGCATTAAAGTGAAAGATGCTGTTCATGGGCATAGTTGGCAAGCGGTGGGTATTTACGGGTGGCCTCGTGCGAATGAAAAATACAAGACCTGGAACCTGATCCGTCGTCTTTGTGAGGATAGGTCAGTCCCGAGAATTGTATTTGGCGACTTTAATGAGATTTTGGGCTCGCTTGAGAAAGAGGGGGGAGCTATACGGGGTGATCGGGAAATGAATGCTTTTCGTGACACCTTGCTGGATTGTGATCTCACTGATATGGGCTTCGTTGGGAATATATTCACATGGCAACGAGGTAGAACCGTTGGGCGGGTTATTAGGGAGAGATTGGACCGTGCACTTGCGAACGTTGATTGGTTTCAAGCTCACCCAAATGTGCGGGTCACCCACCTACCGATTTATGCTTCGGACCATGCCCCCATAGTGATTGCTACTGAGGGGAGTAGGGATTGGAAAGGCAGGAGGAAACGATTTCGGTTCGAGGCTCTGTGGATGTCGGAGGAAGGTTACAGGGATGTGGTAAAAGAGGCGTGGGGTGGAGAGGAGGGTGGACGAATTGAAGAAAGGGTAGGACGATGTGCTACTCGCTTGGCCAACTGGGCTAAGTCGACCTTCGGAGATATAAAAAAGAAAATACGAGATTGCGAGGGTGAGCTTGAAGAGTGGCAGAAGAAAGACCCATCGGCCGATATGCTCGAAAATTGCCGCCGGCTAACTAGCGAGCTCGATACTCTTAGGCGACAACAGGAGACCTATTGGTATATGAGGGCTAGGAAGACGGAGCTCAGGGATGGGGACAAGAATACGAAGTACTTTCATCATAAGGCGTCCCAACGACGTAAAAGAAACACAATTAGAGGGCTTGAGGATGGCGATGGAGCGTGGCGTACAGGGGCGACTGAGATTTTTGAGGTGGCTACGACCTATTTTGCCGACCTTTTTAAATCGCAGGGGGTGAGTGGAAAAGAGGAAGTTCTTGGATTGGTGGGACAGGTGGTCTCGGCTGACATAAATACTAGGCTGTTGACTCCTTTGTCTGATGAGGAGATTCGACGAGCCTTGTTTGATATGCACCCAAACAAAGCGCCGGGACCCGATGGTATGCATGCGATGTTCTACCAGAAGAATTGGGATATTGTAGGGCGTGCTGTGTGCAACTTTGTGAGGGGTTGGTGGGAGGGGGACCGTGACATTGGAGCTGTAAATGAAACCTCGGTGGTCTTAATACCCAAGACCGCGGAGCCACGAAAAATTACAGAGTATCGACCGATTAGCCTGTGTAACGTTCTGTATAAGATAATATCGAAAACGCTGGCTAATAGGCTGAAACCGGTCATGAACGAGCTCATTACGGAGGAACAGAGTGCTTTCACCCCAGGTCGACTTATAACGGATAACGCTCTTATTGCGTTTGAAGTGTTCCATGCTATGAAGAGGGGTGGGGAAGGGCGTGACGGTAATATTGCGCTAAAACTTGATATGAGTAAGGCGTATGATAGGGTGGAATGGGAATTTTTGGAGCATATGATGAGGGCGATGGGTTTTGCGGAGAATTGGGTCAGGAAGGTGATGGGGTGCATTTCGACAGTCAAACATGCCTTTATGGTGAATGGTCAGCTCTCGGGAAGGGTGATCCCGAGTCGTGGGTTGCGACAAGGGGACCCTATCTCGCCGTACCTGTTTCTTCTTTGTGCTGATGCATTTTCCTATTTGTTGAAGCATGTTGTGAGGGAACGGAAGATCCATGGTATGCGAATCTGTCGGGGTGCACCGGTTATTTCTCATCTTTTTTTCGCGGATGATAGTATCCTTTTCGCTAAAGCAACCTTGGCTGAATGCTCGACGATAGCTAATTTAATTAGCCAATATGAAGGAGCTTCGGGACAGAAAATAAATTATTCCAAAACGGAGGTTGTGTTTAGCAAGAAGGTGTCGAATCAAACTCGGACTGAGATTGGAGATGTGTTGGGGGTACGTGAGGTAGATAGACATCAAAAATATTTGGGTCTACCCACGATTATTGGAAGGTCCAAGAAATCCGTCTTCATGAGCCTCAAGGATCGGGTTTGGAAAAAAACTCAAGGTTGGAAAGAAAAACTCCTATCGAAGCCCGGAAAAGAAATTCTAATTAAGGCCGTGGCCCAAGCTATTCCGACCTATATGATGAGCGTGTTTGCTATCCCGGAGAGTATTATTACTGAGTTGCATAGGACCATGGCACGTTTTTGGTGGGGATCTACGGAGGCTAAACGAAAAATCCACTGGGTGTCTTGGGAGAAGCTGTGTCGCACAAAGGGTAAAGGAGGGCTTGGTTTTCGTGACCTTCGAGTTTTTAATCAAGCTCTCTTAGCTAAGCAAGTTTGGAGGTTGTATACTAATCCTATGTCCCTTGCTGCTCGGATGCTCAAAGCCCGCTATTTCAAACATGACTCGGTTCTTGAGGTTAGGAGAGGGTATGACCCGAGTTTCTGTTGGCGGAGTATTTGGGGGGCCAAGGCTCTAATTCTCGAAGGGCTTAAGTGGCGGGTGGGGAATGGTGCCCTTATCAACGTATGGACTGATTCATGGCTGCCTGGCCATACCGTGAGTCGATTTCCGGTACCAAATGTGAATGAAGATGCAAGTATGCAGGTTTCAGAACTCATCGACCTAAACCGTGGTGATTGGGATGTTCACAGACTGCGCGAGGTCCTCGTTGAAACGGATGTCCAAAGCGTGCTGGAGTTACCCATTAGCTCTACTGGGGCCGGTGATATGATGTTCTGGTGGCCGACGGCTGATGGTGTGTTCACGGTGCGATCGGCTTATAAACTCGGAATGAATGGGTTTTGTGCGACTGGTGCCAGCGGGGGTTCGGGAAACTGTGAGCTGCTATGGAAAACTATTTGGGGCTTACCTATCCCACCTAAACTGGCCCATTTTGCTTGGAGGGCGTGTGGGGATTTACTTGCCACGAGATCTCGGTTGCATTATCGACACTGCGCTGAGAGTCCGATTTGTGGTCTATGCGGGGTGGAACCAGAGACGTCTATCCATGCTCTGTTTGGCTGTCCAAAGACTAATGGAGTGTGGGTAGATACTGAATTCAATGACATTATGGCAGCTGCCCCGATGACAAGCTGTGCTGAGACTGTTAAGTGGGTGCTTGAGCAACTTGACTCAGCTGGCAAGATTAAATTCCTCACTATGGCCTGGGTTTCGTGGTCGGTCCGGAACTCCTTTATTTTTAACGATACCCCTACCTCACCTCTGGCCATCATGAATGGTTTAACTGCACTTGTGTCCGATTACGCCCTTTATATGAAGCGTGTTCATGCCCAAACAAGCACGTCGACTGTAGAGGTGGGACGGAGCTGTTGGACGAGACCGGGTCGGGGTTGGGTCAAGGTGAACGTTGATGCGGCTGTTATGGCGAATAACGAGATTGGGCTCGGCTTCGTCATTCGTGATGATGAGGGGCACATATTACGAGCGGGGAGCAGAAGGATTGTGGCACGATGGGCACCAGAAATTGCTGAAGCTAAGGCGGTAAGTTTCGGATTGATTGAGGCGGCTGTGGGAGGCTACTCTGATGTCATAGTGGAAAGTGATTCACTGGGTGTCGTTGGCAAGGTGAAGCAGCAGCATGTTTGGAGAAGCCCAATTGGCATTTGTATTGCTGATATCTTGAATTTACTTACCCGTTTTCCCTTATCTATGTGTATGCACACTAAACGTGGCGGAAATACTGTCGCCCACTGGATGGCTCGTTTCTGTACCACCCGGGGTGATCAGGTTGTATTTACTTCAGGCTTCCCACAAACGGCAGTTGAGTTGTCGGAAGCCGATCTAATATAAGGGCCACGTTTTCTCAAAAAAAAAAAAAAAAAAAAAAAAAGTTGATATGGGGTTATAACTTGATTTCTGATATGGTGTGGTTCAGATGATTGAGAATCAAATCCGAAATTTTAGTTTTTTAAAAATTACTACCTCCCGTTCACTAGAAACCTACCAAATATTGAATATATGTGAGGTATATTTTAATCAAATGGTAGGATTCCAGTAAATGGGAGGGAGTATATTTTAAATATATACAAATTTATACTCCCTCCGTTTCTATGATTTCTTCCACCTTAAAAGTGGCACATTTCTTAAGAAAAATAATAAAATAACTAAAAGTAGAGAGGGAGTAAGTGGGCCACCTAAGAGAGAAGTGTGATAGAAAAAAGGAAAGTGGAAGAAATCAAAGAAATGATTGAAAAAGGAAATATGGAAGATATCAAAGAAACAGGGGGAGTATAACATTAATTATATAAAATCTAAAAATATTAGCATGAAAGAAAAATTGAATAAATTTCATTAAAAACAACCTTTTTGGCGATAAAAAACGCTGAGTTACCTTAATAAAATTTTACTGTAAATTTTTTTTTTATCTTCCCAATTTCCTTTTTTGGCCACTTTTTTTTTATCTTTTCATTTCATTTCTTTCCATTTTAGTCCATAATTTTTACCATACTACCCTTACTATTTACAATACTTTATACCTTTATTCTTTCCTATTTACACACATTTTACCCTTCTACTCTCAATATTTACTAAATTTATCATTTTATATTCATTACAAAAAAAATTGTGGCAAAAGTGAATGGGAAGATAAAAATAAAATGAAGGAAGTAAATTTTTTTTTTGGTATTGTAAATTAGTGTTTCTGTAGACACCCGCATTTTGCCTGCTAGTGTCTATAACAGTTCCCGACAAAACACCCGATGATGATCGGACGTCAACGTGACTTAATATGCTCGAATACGGACTCGAAATCAATAGTATCCGACGTGGGCATTTAGCGGAGTGCAAATCTCTCAAAACCGACCTCAAATTCAGGCCCAGTGGGTCATTCTGAGTCAAATGAGACTAATTTGGGCCAAAATCGACACCGGAAATAAAACCGTCTTTTGGCGACCGGGTCAAAACCCGGTCAAAGATGAATCCGACACAAAAATCAGCCAAATTCAGCTTCTAGAAGCTGGCGCCAAGTCTAAATTCAAATAAAATCAATCAAATCAATCAAGTCAAATCCTTCCTAAAATATCTCGATTCACTTGATCCACTCGATCGAGTGGATTGACCCACTCGGTCGAGTGGAGCGTCTTTCAGCGGATCAAGCCCGTTTTGAAGGGCACTCGATCGAGTGCACTAGGGCCACTCGATCGAGTGACCCTAGGTCGGGGGTAAAGCCTATAAATACCCCCTTAACCCCATTCATTTCACAACTTTTACATCACAATTTCAGCCATCTTTTCACCACATTTACATAACATTCAACCCTACATTTCTACTATATTCAACCTATACACTCACATCCTCTCTACACACACATACAATCAAACTCGAGATCAAAACTCGCCAAAGACCCGAGAGCATCCTCTCCCTAACCAAACACACCCTAACTCACCCTACATATCTCGGCACTCCCGCGCACACGCCGCTACTACGAGTCCGTTTCCGAGGCCATTAAGCATGTAGGTTGAGGGTGTAATTCAAATCCCGACATCTCTTTCTCCCTTCTTCTTTTTTTGTTTCTTTTATATATATATATATTTGTATTATTTGTATTATTATTATTATTATTATTATTATTATTATTATTATTATTATTATTATTATTATTATTATTACTAACCGCTAACACTAACCTTTAATTTTGTGCATACTAACTTTTTATTTATTTTTGTATACTAACATTTTATTTATGTACTCTAACACTAACCTTTTTATCGTTTACTAAAACTTTAATTCCGTATTCTAACATCTAACATTATTATACCGTGTATATATACATATTAATATCAAAATCTCGGTTTCGAATACGTTTGACTGTGACGATCGCCTAAAGTCCATCTAATTCCTTTAAGAGTAACGACGGAGGTGGCACCCTTTCGAGGAGCGCCGCCCCAATGTGCTCAAGGACGTGATGTGATCGTGATCGGTCATAGTTGAACATATTTGGTCCCATTTCTACAATTAGTGCGGAACCCGTTGACACGAAAACCGACATCACATAATCCGAAAGGATTGGTTTCGATGTCGTGACGTAGAGGGATGCAATTCCGTTACTAATTCAAAACTTTTCAATCACATAATAGCATATTTCATAAAATCCCGATAACGGTCTCATAATCGTATAATACACGTTTATGACATCGAGAACCGAGTTGAATTTAAATAATGCAATATTTATATTTAACTCGGTCAATTATCGAATTCAAACAAATAAAAATGAAACGAGCCATGCCTCGTACAGGGGGCACTCGATCGAGTGCCAAGGGCCACTCGATCGAGTAGCACCCAAAAATCTGGACAGTAGCTACTTTAAAGACACACTCGACCGAGTCAGACCATGACTCGATCGAGTGGGTCCTGTAGCCCAGAAATCCGAGAGCTTCAATGCAACATTTGAGCCTCGTCATTTTTTTACGACTTTTAGTCGACACGTGTAAAGTCAATCACGTGATCCTATTTTTCAAAACTCATGCATATCACGACACTTAAAACGACTTTGATCGACGGTCTCGCACTATTAATTTTGTGTCGACGACTCTTTAGTCGTATCCGACACATAATTAATTTAGACCCCATTTTTCGAGGTGATAAGTCGGGACAAGGCATCGAGGTTCGAGATCGGGTTAGCACCACACCTAGGTCACGAACCTCCGTCCTTTGATTAATATGCAATATAATGCGTAATTGTGGACATGACATAGGTCCACCCCGACGCGGCCACGCGCGGGTTTGGGGAGGCGAATGAATCTCCATATGAGATGGTCAAATTGAAATTTAAATCGAAGTAGGAATCGCCACCGAATTTTGTGGTTATTCGGAACCGTTCGAGCCCACTCTATGTCGTAGTGGGCCGTATACAAAATACGGCCCATTTCCGATGTCAGAGTTTATTGGGCTCGTCCCTTTGCATATCGATACCGATGCCGACTGGGCGGTTAATCGTATATTGAATGACTCTCGTTGCCAATGGATTCGGACATCCGGAAACCATGGTTCTGAGTAAGGGGTGAGGGTACGTGTTGGGAAGTTCACTAAGAACACCCAACCCCGCCCGCACTTAGCGGCCTTTACTAAGATATCGTTCGTTTTTGGTGTACACGGGTTAGTTCGACGGTTGAATGATATGCAAACATTATTTTCCTAAGCATGTGAGAAAAATAAAGTGGGTTGCTAAGTCGTTTAATGCATATTAAACTAATAACGTCAAAGTTATTTTAGCATGTGAGTTCGTTTTAGTCTAATAAAACGATAAAAACAAATAAAAAGCTGCAAACACGAGAAAACGAGTTAGTAACGGTGAATAAATCGAATAAAGATGTAAATAAATAATATGCATGATTTTTAGAAAAGGTTTATGACACGTGATTGATTAACACGTGTTGACCGAGGTCGAAAAAAAGTATTTATTAAAATATGTCGCGAAAGTCGCATTTTAATGTAATGTTCGAAAGGAATTAAAAATAGAAAAGCGAAGAAACGAGAAAAAGGAGGCCGGGCGAACCAGGCCGCCGCGCGGGTCGCCTGACAGGCGCGCGACCCGCGTGGTGGTCTGCCGGGTTTTTTTTATTTTGTTCGAAAACCGTTAATTCCTATAAATCGCGTACAAATATGGATTAATTTATACTCGACTTATATTTTCGATATTCGTCGTATTCGATATTCGATTATGAAATCGATATCGAACAGTCGGAATGTTTTGGAAAAGATTTTTGAAAAACGTTTGTTTTTGAATGAAAACGTAAAAAAAGAGTTTTGAATGAAAAAGATATGTTAATTCTCTCCGCGTGTAAAATCATCGAATTTTGTAAATAAAAAGAATAATGATTTTATTAGCATCAACGAGAATAAAATTAATTTAGTTCTTGTAGATACGATATTCGATTAGAGAATCGGTATCGTATTTTAAGAACGTTATATGAAAATAGTTTTACTATCGAAAATAAATAAAAATATGATGCGATGAATGACCCATATTAATAATTAGACGACCGACGAAAAAATAAATAAAACGACGGATGAAAGAAGAAAAAACGTGAGATTAGGGAGAGAGGAAGGAGAAAAAGACGGGTTTGATTTGCACCCTCAACCTACATGCTTTGTTTACTCGGAATAAGGCTCGTCGGACGGTGGCTTGGGCACGTGAGCGTCGAGATGATGTGGGTGAGTTAAGGTGTCGGTCTTCGGGACGTTTTTGTGTGTGTATGTGGGGCGTGGATCGGCCGGATTGGACGGGATGGATTCGTCGGTTTTTTGGTTGCTATTTCGGTATTCCTTCGGACGTGGATTTCGAGACTTATTTTTTAGATACGAGTTGCTGAAAAATTATTGTGTGTCGGGATTATTGTGTTGATATTTCATGTCCTCTTGAATGGTCGGACGTAAGGTCCTATTTATAGGAATTGCGGTGGTCTTGCTTGTGTGACAAGAAACACCGGTTTGGATAGGAAAACGAGAGTTCGTGAGGAAATAAAACTTCTCGTTTCTTGGTAAGTAAGGCAAGGATACTCGGCTGGTGGGAGTATTTTGGCTGTTTCAGCCGAGTTCTGGGAGCTTGATCGATCTCTGATTCGGTTTCCGGATAGAATTCCTACTTAAGATCGAATCCTATCCCTAAACGGATTTGTTTAATATTTGTGAAGGCTGATTTTTGTAGTGTTTCAGTCCGAATTGGACGTGTAATGACACGGCCAGATCGTGTGACTCGGGAAAAAATATCTTTGACCGGGTTTGACTCGGTCGCTAAAAGACGGTTTTACCCCCGGTGTCGGAATCGACCCAAATTAGTCTCATTTGACTCGAAACGACCCACTGGGCCTGGATTTGAGGTCCGTTTTGTGAGATTTGTACTCCGTAATAAGCCTAAACCAAATGTCCATGATTTCGAGCCCATATCCGAGCCCATTAAAGCATGTTTGCGTCCTATCATCATCGGGTGTTTGGCGGGACCTACTATAGACACCTGGCGGTCAAAATGTGGGTGTCTACAGAGCCCCCACTCTGACTGAGGCTTGGACAAGGCGAAAGTCAGAGTAGCTACCAGGCCAATCGAGGATTAAGAACTGGCAGACTTCCGATCGGGTCGTTTAGAGTCCATTAGACTTGCGTGAAGGGCTCGCCAGCCATAAGATAGAAATCATACCTGGATAGATGTTGATAATGGCGCGGGGACTCTCTACTAAAAAAGTCTTGGATTTGTCTGGTTGCAGACAATTTCCATTTTGAAATTGCGTGGGAGCTTTTATTAGAAGCTGCGGATATACCTTTTACTGATGCATCCGATTTCTCAGCGAAAATGTTGCTTGAATTTTTCACTGAGAACTTTGATAATTCTCCGGGAGTCTTGGGATACCTGTCTGTTTTGCATGCAACATACAGATAAAACATCGACTCGTGCTGGGGAGAAAAATGATTTTTGGTTGATTTTTTTTGGAAAAACCGAAAAAAATTTCGAAAATTGGCGGAAAATTTTTCGAAAAATTTGGAAGAAAAGGAATGTTTGGGATGACTTGATTCCTAATCAGATTCTGACACGGATTCCTAAAAAAAATCTCTGGTTAGGCCTGTATGCCTAGGTGAAGTAGGAATACTGCAAAATAATCCCTATTCCAGGGGTGACTAGGAGAGGAGATTTCCCTATTATAAATAGAGAGTTCTTGCCCTTAATCTTCTCATATTCCAACCCGAAATATTTCCTTCTCATCTTAAAAAAAATCCCTTTAGACTTTTTAGATAAATAAAAACTTTTCGCTATGGGAATCGAACATCTGACCGCGATGCTTCACGCGTGGGCCCAAGATTTTCGAGATGGAGATAAGGTCCAGTTGACTCAGACGGGAATTGTAGCTTTGTTCCCGCTCCAGCGACTTAAGGTGGATACCCATTTCTTGGATGCTTGCTTAACCTTTTGGGATACTACCCATCATGTTTTCGCTTTTCCCCGGGGAGAAATATGTCCTCTGCCCGAAGAGATTGCTGCTGTAGGGGGTTGGTGCCCTAATGCTCATCCTGCTATTCCTCCTTTTTACCCTGATCCAAGGAGGAGGCTGAGGGACTTTCTTGGGTTGTCCCATGCTGAGACTTCCCGTATGGTGAAGGGAGGTTCTGTTTCCCTGTTCGACCTAGCTGATAAATTTATGGATCCAAATGGTCCCAGAATTTCTCCTATCCATAGGCGTAGGGCCTTTGCCTTCTGCATGCTGCATCGATACGCTTTCGAAGGCCGGATGGATGCTGACTCATGTTTAGGCGAGATCAGGCTAATTAGCATAGTGGATCAAATGGAGGCAGGTTATAGCCCAGCCTGGCTGATAACTGGGGAGATCATCATGGGCCTTGATGCGAGGAGACTTGATCCAGATCGGCAATTAACGGGCGGCATTCGTCTTCTGCAGGTATTTGACCTCTTTTTTATATATATTTTTTTTCGAAAAATTTTCAAAAAAAAAAAAAAAAAAAATATTCTTTTTTTTTTTAAAAGAAATTACCGAATTTTTTTTTTGATTTGATTTTTTTTCGAATTTCCGAAATTTTTGATTTTTTTGAATTTCCGATTTTTTCTTTTTTTTGAATTTTTTTTCGGATTTTTTTTTTGATTTTTCGAAAGTTTTTGACTTTTCGAAATTTTTTTTTTTCAAATTTGGTTATCCGAGCGCCTGTCAATTATAGAGCCCCCGACGAGCATATCCAGGTATCGAAGCTGTCAGATAGGCTCACGGTCTCGACGAATCAGCTCCAATCATCATATCAACCGGAAGTACTGGGATGAGGAGCTAAGATTCCATGGCGGGCCCTTGATTAGGTGGAACGTGATCTGGTGGTTCCTTTCGAAGATGACGGGCCTAGCTAAAAGAGATAAAGCCCGCTACCTGGTGATTTTGTCCTTGGACTGGACCGTCCATATTTACCCAGATCGTCTTCTAAGGCAGTTTGGTTCATTTCAGCAGATCCCCGAAACTGAAGCAATTATTAGCGTCTCGGTCCAATTGACGGACGCTATGTGTGACACGTGGTTACAACGCTGGTTTACCCGGGTCATGTGGACTATACCTCGCCCTTGTCAGACCGCTTGGGTTTCTGAATCATATCTCAAATGGGCTTCTGAAGAATCCAAAGAGGCCCGTGAAGCTTTAAAGACCGATGAGGCTTTTGACTTAGCCCGTAGAGAATCGGTGAAGGATAATAGATGGTTCTTTGAAGAAGAAACTCCAACTACCTTTGTCGGGCCGGAGTCAGGTTCTAAGTCAAAGACTAAGACTCGAGCTAAAGAGACCGGTGCTAGTGACTTAGAAAGAAGGCTCGGACCTAAGCTAGCGGTCCGAGACAGGCTTGGGCCGCGGGAACGGATACCCGAGGGGGCACGGGTCCGGCTAGGACCGACCGAGGTGACCGGGGAATCAAGTTCGAAGAAACGAGCCCGGGTTAAGGAGATTCCCTTGGTAATTCGGGAGCGTTCCTTTCCACGCCGACGTCGGTGGGCCGAAAAAGGGACTAAGGACAAGGAGGAAAAAATGCCTTAGATTTTTTATTATTTAATATTAGTACTATTTAAGTGTTGTGTTGTTTTTTTTTTGGATTTTTTGTAATTGAATTTTTTTTGAAATAAAATAAAGGAAGTTTATTAGAAACCATTCCTGTTTTTTCGATTGCAGTGGTTGTGCCCTTTTAGGGGGTTGCCTACGTATCCACAAATAGCGGAATCAAACCAAATGTAGTTCAGACTTTTAAATTGCAATTTCGAAATACATCAAGACTATTGGTTCAAGATGTTTATAACAGTAGAATAAGTAATTCTAGCTTTTGACTTGCCTTAAAAAAAAGTTTATTTTTGAAAAGACGTTTTTAATAAACTTTTGCGAATGACATTGAGAGAAACGGGTTTAAGGGTAATAACGTTTCAGCTGGTCCAGGTTAGTTGGGTTGACAAACTCATTCCCGTCCAGATCCGTTAGCATCACCGCTCCACCCGATAGAATCTTCTTTACCAAATAAGGACCAGCCCAGTTAGGTTTGAACTTTCCCCTTGGGTCTACTGGTAATAAAGCTCGTACGGATTTGAGAACCAGATCTCCCTCTTTGATGTTCCTGGGCCTTACCCTTTTGTTGAAAGCCCGTTGGATTCTTTTCTGGTAGATCTGTATGTTATTGAGAGCCCGAGATCGTCGTTCGTCTAGAAGTACTAACGAGTCATATCGTGCTCGAACCCAATCGGCTTCCGGTATTTGACTTTCGAGTAGGATTCTGAGTGACGGTACCTCCAGCTCGACAGGTTGGACCGCTTCCATCCCGTATGCAAGGTAATACGGCGTTGCCCCGGTCGCAGTACGAATCGAGGTTCGATATCCCCAAAGGGCAAACGGTATCTTATCGGCCAGTTCCGATAATTGTCAGCCATCTTTTTGAGTATGGTGACAATGGTTTTGTTAGCTGCTTCTACCGCTCCATTGGTTTGGGGTCGGTAGGGTGAAGACGTATGTCTTTGGATCTTGTATTTGGCTAACAAGGCTGCCGTCTCGGCCTGAAAGTGGGTCCCGTGGTCACTGATGAATTCATGAGGGATCCCATATCGGCATATTATCTTGTTTTGGATAAATTTGGCAACGTGGCTGGCGTTAAGAATACGGTAGGATTCCGCTTCGACCCATTTGGTGAAATAGTCGATCGCTACCAAAATGAAACAGTGTCCTCCGGTTCCCGAGGGGTTTATCTTTCCGATTATGTCGATTCCCCATGTCGAAAATGGCCAGGGTGACGTCATAGTATACAGCAGGGATGGTGGCATGTGCTGTACATTAGCGAAAATCTGGCAATTATGGCAACGTCTTACATATAGTTGGCAATCGGTTTCCATGCTGTTCCAGTAATATCCAAGTCTCATGATCTTCCGGACTAGCATCTGGGCGTTCATGTGAGGACCACACTCGCCGTCATGTACTTCAGCCATGACCTTTTCAGCATTACCCTTGTCGACACATAAAAGGAGAGCCCCATGTGGTGTCTTCTTGTAAAGTTGTCCGTCGTCGGTACGGACGAACTGGGTTGCTAACCTACGCAAGGCCTTTTTGGCTCGATTGTCGGTCCCCGGTGGATACTCCCCGGTTGTCAAATATGCCTGGATCGCCTTATACCATGGCTCGGGATCGGGTATCTCGATATCCTCGATGTCATGGATATATGCTGGCGCGGATCGTCTTTCGACGCAAATCGGCATGCTGGTCATATGATCGGGAATATTTAGTAAAGATGCCAGTTTTGAAAGTGCGTCTGCGAACTGATTTTCTTCCCGAGGTAGGTATATGTATTCTACCTTTTGGAATTGTTTCTCGAGATCCCTTACTCGCGCTTGGTAGGCCACGAGATTGGCATTTCGGGTTTTCCATTTTTGGAGTGCTTGGTTAATGACCAGTGATGAATCGCCGTGTACTCGGAGGTTTGTAACCCCTAAATCGGCGGCGACTTGTAGCCCGTGGATACATGCTTCATACTCAGCGGCGTTATTAGTGACGTCAAAGTCTAATTTGATAGACACGGGAGTATGTTCCCCTCTTGGCGAGATTGGGAGGATTCCGACCCCAAATCCTCGGAAGTTGGATGCCCCATCGAAGTATAAATCCCATGTCTCGGTGTCAGTATGGAAAATATCTTCATCTGGGAAGGACCAAGTGTCGGTGTGTCCTTCTTCGGTTACGGGACTGTCAGCGAGAAATTCGGCTACTACTCGGCCCTTGATGGCTTTCAGTGGTACGAATTTTAGATCGAATTCTGCCAGCATCAGGGTCCATCTTGATATTCTGCCGTTGAGAATGGGCTTTTCGAAAAGATATTTGATCGGATCCATCCTTGACAGTACTTGTACTTCATAGCTGAGCATGTAATGTCTGAGCTTTTTAGTGGCCCAGACCAGTGCTAAACACGTCTTTTCGAGCATGGTGTACTTACACTCGTACTCTAAAAACTTTTTGCTGATGTAGTATATTGCTCGTTCTTCGGAGTTGACCGTTTGAGCTAACATAGCCCCCATGGCTGTCTCTGTCGTGGTTAGGTACAACGACAAAGGTAAACCGTGCTGAGGTGGCATCAGGACCGGCGGTGAAGATAAGATTTCCTTGATTCTGTCGAAGGCTGCTTGACACTTGTCTTCCCATAGTAACCGTTCCCCTATTTTCAGCTTCTTGAAGATCGGTTCACATACCATGGTTAGTTTTGAAATGAACCTGCTGATGTATTGGACCTTTCCGAGAAAACCTCTTATCTCCTTTTCGGTCTTAGGAGGCCGCATCTCGGTGATGGACTTGATCTTAGCTGGATCGACTTCGATACCGCGTTGGCTGACGATGTGACCCAGTAATTTGCCAGAGGTTACCCCGAAACTGCACTTCTGAGGGTTCAGTCTCATGTTGTATTTGCGTAGCCGGGTGAAAAATCTTCTCAGGGCGGTGATGTGACCGTCCCTGTGCTTGGACTTGACGATCATATCGTCTACGTAAACTTCCACTTCTTTATGCATCATGTCATGTAATAAAGTCGTGGCGGTTCGTTGATAGGTGGCCCCGGCATTAATGAGACCAAATGGCATGACGGTATAGCAATAAGTACCCCAAGGTGTAATGAAGGTGGTCTTATCCATATCTTCCTCTGCCATTTTTATTTGATTGTACCCGGCATACCCGTCCATGAATGATAGAAGGGCATGATCAGCTGTGTTGTCCACCAGTATATCGATGTGTGGCAACGGGAAATCGTCTTTCGGGCTCGCCTTGTTAAGATCCCGAAAGTCCACGCAGACACGCACTTTTCCGTCTTTTTTAGGGACCGGTACGATGTTTGCAACCCAATCTGGATACTCGGAGACTCGTATGAACCCAGCCTTGAATTGTTTGTCGACTTCCTCCTTGACTTTGAGGGACCATTCGGGCCTCATGCGTCGGAGTTTTTGCTTAACCGGTTTGAACCCTTCCTTGATCGGTATATGGTGCTCGGCTATTTCGCGGTCTATCCCCGGCATGTCCTTGTAGGACCATGCGAAGACGTCTTTGAACTCTTGGAGGAGATCAATGAATTGTTGCTTCTCCCCGGGATCTAGAGATAACCCTATCTTAAGCATCTGAGGTTCTAAGGTTGTTCCCACGTTGATAGATTCGGTTTCTTCGATTACCGGATTGCGGGATTCCCTCTGCTCTAGTTGCTCGATTAGATGTGGAGGTAAGGATACCTGTTCGTCGGGTTTCTCAATGTCATTGCACAGAATATTTTGAAAATTTAGGAATTTTTGAAAATGAGACAAGTCGTAAGCAGAACGGTTGTTATTATTCATAAACTGAGAGAAAAGTTCGAAAAGAGCTGCCATCTGATCGCTAGTCAGTGGCGGGATAGGCAGGGTGCCCGGGACAGACCCCGAAGCACCAGGAACAGCTAAAGGGAGAGGGGGAGTTACAGGACTGACCCTAGCACCAGACTCACTAGACTCAATCTCAGACTCTGACTCGGACTCTGACTCAGACTCAGACTCAGATTCTGGCATTTCTCCTTCTCCTGTGATAAGCTTGAAAGTCCTTCCTTGACTGTCAGTCCATTTGACAGTCTTTCTCCAGGCTCTCTTACCTGTCCTGGATCCAACATCCGAGATCAGTTTGGATGGATCAAAGGTGCGGCTGCGGAGAATAAGGCTAACTAGCTCCTCCTTCGGTGTTGGGGTCGCGAGCTCCTCCCCGAAAAGTAACCCCAGCGCGGGTTCAGCATTCTTAGCATCTTCTGACTGGACAAGGGCGAAGATGTCGTCGGGTATGTAGTTGCAGACCTGGGCCAAGTGGGTCCCAGGGCGTGTGGTTGGAGGCCGATATAGGCCCGTTTGGACGGACTCGACCACCGGTGTGACGAAGATGACTTTACCGGTCCCAGTTTGGCCCATATTCTCCGGGGTCAGGGTGTAGCCCAGACCGGTTTGAATTATCCCGTTGTCGAGGACTTCAAGGATTTTTCCTGGAGGGAGATCGGGCCTTGACGTGACCCCTGGTAAGAAGCCCAGATTTTGTAACATCCGGTCCATGCTAACAGTAAAGTAGGGTCGGAAAAGGTATTCTTCTTCGATGGCCCCTATGAAGTCGAATCCCCAAAGATCGGTGCGGCCCGAGGTGTTGCAGTTGGCCACAGTCATAGGCGTGGCTTCTAGAGTGATGACGGTATCGCGCAAAGGTAGCTTGATCTTCCGATGCAGGGTAGAGGACACAGCCCTGGTCGAGTGGATCCAGGGTCTTCCTAAAAGAAGGTTAAAGGAAGAGGTTACGTCAATCACTTGAAACTCCAGCTCTTTCTCTATCGGGCCCGTTATGATAGTGAGTTTTACGGCCCCGGCTACGGACTTTGGACTCCCGTCGAAAGCCTGGATAGTTTGGGTTGTAGGGATGTAGTCGGCCTTGGTGACACCGAGGGCTTTGGCGGTCCTTAAGGGAAGGACGTTGACTGCAGACCCGTCGTCAATAAGGGTCATGGGCAGATATTTTCCACGGCAGATTACCGTGATGTAGAGAGCCATGTTGTGGGCTGGCCCAAACGATGGCAGATCAGCATTGGAGAAGGTGATAAGCGGGCCTTCTTCTTTTGCTTTCCCCTTTAGGTGGGGCAGAACCGTGGCTACCATTTCGGCTGGAGTAGCCATGGAATCGATCTTGACCTGATCGAGGGCCTTAGTGAGTGCCTCTCGATGTTCTTGAGAGCTAACTAGGAGTTGCCATATAGAGAGGTCAACTCGAGTCTTGCTTAGCTGCTTTACCAGAGCCTTTTCAGTAGTTGGCGGCTCCTCGGGGACAATCTCCGTTTTGGACGACGGTTCGGTGGTGATGAGGGCTTGACTGCTGGTTAAGGCTTTGGACTTAACCTTCTGGATCTCCTCAGATGTGATAGGGACTGCTTCTCCCTTAGTGAGATAAACGTCGTCTTCATCGTCACACCAGATCCCGTTAATTTGTGGGGTAAATGGGGAAATGAGGTGTGAGCAGTCTATAACCTCTCCGGGGAAGATAGCGTGGGTGGCCAACGGGTTGTCTTTGTTGTTGGGCTTGCCTCCAGGTAAAGGGATTTTCCCGCTTTCAATAAGATCCTGGATAAGATGCTTTAATTTCCAGCATTTCTCAGTATCGTGTCCCTTACCCTGATGGTATTTGCAGTAGGCCTGAGCATCATAGAATTTGGAGCGACGCTCAGCTGGAGGATCGGGTGTTGGGCCAATCGGGGCGATGAGGCCTTTTGATGAAAGCCTTTGTAAGGCATTCGCATAGGTAGTACCTATGTCGGTGAATACTCGGGGTGGCGTATTCTTCTTGGACGGGTTATCAAGTAGATTTACCTCGTCAAAAATGCTACGAGTGGCAGCGGTGGATGCGGGCTTGCTTGTTGATGAGCTGGACCCTTGGTATCCTTTGGTGGAGGCCTTAGTGAGGCTTTCCATCCTTAAATCATCCTCGATTCTCGTTCCCATTTCGGTTAAGACCGCGAAGCTAGGTATGATAGCGTACCGGAGATGGATCCGGTAGGCGGGCAGGAGATTCTTGACAAAGGCTTCAACTAGGACTTTTTCACTGGGCTTATCGACCAGTTTGACACTTTCAGCCCTCCAGCGTTGAAGGTACTTCGTAAACCCTTCCTTAGGCTCCTGGGCCATTACTTCCAGGGTTCGCATGGTGGTTTGGATCTCCGTATTGTCGGCGTAGTTCCGGGCGAATTCTGTTGCTACGTCGTCCCAAGACTTGTATTTCTTGGAATCGAGCCTATAGAACCAGGCTCTCGGGTGTTTCTCTAACGAGGAGGCAAACAGATGCTTGAACATGTCTGACTTGACTCCTTTTAGGGCCATAAACTCCTTGAAGTCCCGGATATGTAATACCGGGTCTTCTGTTCCGTCAAACATCGGGAGGCCCGTTAAATTGAGATTGGCGGGCAATTGGTCGGTCAAGGGGGAGTAACTTCGAGCATTCTCCGTATGGATCGAGTTGTGGGTCGACAAATGGACCTGCTCTTGCAGTTTGAGGACTGCGCTAGTCAGTTCGGCTAATGGCCCATGAGCTTCATCTCCGTCCCTGGGCTTGTCTTGTTCGATGGCGCTAACCCGGGTAACAATGGCGATCTGATCACCCCTAATTTGGTCAAGTTGCTCTTGGATCTTGGCCAACGAAGTGCTCAGTTGATCGATAGCGTCCTTAGTCATGGTTCGGGTGTGAGGTGGCCTGTCTGTAAGAACACCGTGTAATCAGAATCGGACCCAGATCGAAAGGTGCATCCCGAGAAAAACGACTAGACTCGGAAACGGACTAAAAACCGACTTCTAGACGGGTGACTCACGGATAGTAGGTTTTCTTTAGGATTTGGCAAGGTGGGCCTAGTCCCGTGTGAAGAAAGGCCTACGTGTGAACTATTCCCCAGACTTTGGATCCTAAAGTGTAAGTGGGCTTCCCTTCGTAGGTGTCTGTCCTACGTAGGTGGGCCGTGCCTTGACTAATAAGGCGGACTGGGATGGGGTGAAAACCCGTGATGTAAGATCGACGGAGTTTCGACGCTATAGACTCTTACTACTTATGACAAGACCCGACACTGCTAAATACGGGAAGTCCTAAGAAGAAGAAGGTTTGAAAAGAGGATTTGAATTTGAAAACCGAGCAAAGTCGGGTTGGACGGCCCAATTTTTTTTGAAAATCGGAAAAAATGGTTTATCGAGCCGAGTTTTGAATTTTTGAAAAGGTTTGGACAGCATACCGGCTAAAAATAGGCTATTTTTGAGTCAAAATCATAAGTCCTAAATTCGGTAGCTTTCCGGGTTTTGAAAAATGGATGGTTTGAAAAAAGACTCGAGTTTTTTTTTGAAAAGGACGGTTTTTGAAAAGATGAGACACGGACCAAGTAGCATGTAGTCACGAAACAGTATAACGACGCCATGTATGCTCCTAGTCTAAGTCTCGGTCGGTCTAATAGGGTCTATACCAACAACGATGGCTTTCTCGTACTGAGGACGGACTCCCTAAGCCGAGTGGGTCTTAGGACATGCCGCAAAACCTAAACGAGTTCCACCATCGATGTCTTTAGTGGGTCCAAGTAGGAACGCACCGTGGTATAGTGGGACGTCGGTCACAAGTAACCGGCCCGGGAAAGAATGGGTTATGCATGGCCCATTGAACTAAAACGTGTACATTACTATTCGAACGATTTCTTTTCGAGTCTCACCCTAGGGATGCCGATGGTAAGTGACTCATCAGTTAATCCCCAGCAGAGTCGCCAAATTGTGGACATGACATAGGTCCACCCCGACGCGGCCACGCGCGGGTTTGGGGAGGCGAATGAATCTCCATATGAGATGGTCAAATTGAAATTTAAATCGAAGTAGGAGTCGCCACCGAATTTTGTGGTTATTCGGAACCGTTCGAGCCCACTCTATGTCGTAGTGGGCCGTATACAAAATACGGCCCATTTCCGATGTCAGAGTTTATTGGGCTCGTCCCTTTGCATATCGATACCGATGCCGACTGGGCGGTTAATCGTATATTGAATGACTCTCGTTGCCAATGGATTCGGACATCCGGAAACCATGGTTCTGAGTAAGGGGTGAGGGTACGTGTTGGGAAGTTCACTAAGAACACCCAACCCCGCCCGCACTTAGCGGCCTTTACTAAGATATCGTTCGTTTTTGGTGTACACGGGTTAGTTCGACGGTTGAATGATATGCAAACATTATTTTCCTAAGCATGTGAGAAAAATAAAGTGGGTTGCTAAGTCGTTTAATGCATATTAAACTAATAACGTCAAAGTTATTTTAGCATGTGAGTTCGTTTTAGTCTAATAAAACGATAAAAACAAATAAAAAGCTACAAACACGAGAAAACGAGTTAGTAACGGTGAATAAATCGAATAAAGATGTAAATAAATAATATGCATGATTTTTAGAAAAGGTTTATGCCACGTGATTGATTAACACGTGTTGACCGAGGTCGAAAAAAAGTATTTATTAAAATATGTCGCGAAAGTCGCATTTTAATGTAATGTTCGAAAGGAATTAAAAATAGAAAAGCGAAGAAACGAGAAAAAGGAGGCCGGGCGAACCAGGCCGCCGCGCGGGTCGCCTGACAGGCGCGCGACCCGCGTGGTGGTCTGCCGGGTTTTTTTTTATTTTGTTCGAAAACCGTTAATTCCTATAAATCGCGTACAAATATGGATTAATTTATACTCGACTTATATTTTCGATATTCGTCGTATTCGATATTCGATTATGAAATCGATATCGAACAGTCGGAATGTTTTGGAAAAGATTTTTGAAAAACGTTTGTTTTTGAATGAAAACGTAAAAAAAGAGTTTTGAATGAAAAAGATATGTTAACTCTCTCCGCGTGTAAAATCATCGAATTTTGTAAATAAAAAGAATAATGATTTTATTAGCATCAACGAGAATAAAATTAATTTAGTTCTTGTAGATACGATATTCGATTAGAGAATCGGTATCGTATTTTAAGAACGTTATATGAAAATAGTTTTACTATCGAAAATAAATAAAAATATGATGCGATGAATGACCCATATTAATAATTAGACGACCGACGAAAAAATAAATAAAACGACGGATGAAAGAAGAAAAAACGTGAGATTAGGGAGAGAGGAAGGAGAAAAGGACGGGTTTGATTTGCACCCTCAACCTACATGCTTTGTTTACTCGGAATAAGGCTCGTCGGACGGTGGCTTGGGCACGTGAGCGTCGAGATGATGTGGGTGAGTTAAGGTGTCGGTCTTCGGGACGTTTTTGTGTGTGTATGTGGGGCGTGGATCGGCCGGATTGGACGGGATGGATTCGTCGGTTTTTTGGTTGCTATTTCGGTATTCCTTCGGACGTGGATTTCGAGACTTATTTTTTAGATACGAGTTGCTGAAAAATTATTGTGTGTCGGGATTATTGTGTTGATATTTCATGTCCTCTTGAATGGTCGGACGTAAGGTCCTATTTATAGGAATTGCGGTGGTCTTGCTTGTGTGACAAGAAACACCGGTTTGGATAGGAAAACGAGAGTTCGTGAGGAAATAAAACTTCTCGTTTCTTGGTAAGTAAGGCAAGGATACTCGGCTGGTGGGAGTATTTCGGCTGTTTCAGCCGAGTTCTGGGAGCTTGATCGATCTCTGATTCGGTTTCCGGATAGAATTCCTACTTAAGATCGAATCCTATCCCTAAACGGATTTGTTTAATATTTGTGAAGGCTGATTTTTGTAGTGTTTCAGTCCGAATTGGACGTGTAATGACACGGCCAGATCGTGTGACTCGGGAAAAAATATCTTTGACCGGGTTTGACTCGGTCGCTAAAAGACGGTTTTACCCCCGGTGTCGGAATCGACCCAAATTAGTCTCATTTGACTCGAAACGACCCACTGGGCTTGGATTTGAGGTCCGTTTTGTGAGATTTGTACTCCGTAATAAGCCTAAACCAAATGTCCATGATTTCGAGCCCATATCCGAGCCCATTAAAGCATGTTTGCGTCCTATCATCATCGGGTGTTTGGCGGGACCTACTATAGACACCTGGCGGTCAAAATGTGGGTGCCTACAGTAATTAATTAAAGTTCGTCCGTCTATCTAATTCACGATCTAGTGTGCATTTATTATATACGGGTCGTGTATTTATTTATCACTCTTCTTATTTTATTCGATTATTCTATTTTATTGCTCGTTGTATTGTGAATTCCGGTTTGTATTCCGCCCGTGTAATTTGTAATTTATTTACGAGTTTTCTATTTTCGATGTTTGCCATTTATTTATTTAAATGAACATCACATGCTAAATCACTTTGACGTGAATCAAGATGCATTAAATGACGTAGCAAACCAATAATTCACATGCTTAGCCCGAAAACGCTGTTTGCATATCATTTAGTCGTTTCACTAGCGCGCGTACACGAACACGAACGATGTCTTAGTAGAGGCCGCCATTGTGCGGGCGGGGTTGGGTGTCCTTAGTGGGCTTCCCAACACGTACCTTCACCCCTTACTCAGAATCTTTGGTTTCCGGATGTCCGAAACCCTTGGCGCACGAGAGTCATTTTATATACGAAAGCCGGTGTAAACGGTATCGGTATAACAATGCAAAGGGACGAGCCCCATAAACTCTGAAATCGGAGTGGGCTTACTTTGTGTATAGCCCATGACGACATAGAGTGGGCTTGTATGGTTCCGAATAACCACAAAATTCGGTGGCGACTCCATTTTGACTTAAATTTCGAACCCGAGAACAATCTTACCACGAGATTCATTCGCCTACCCAAACCCGCGCTTCGCCGCGTCGGGGTGGACCTACGTCATGTCCACAGTTTCTCAATATAATATTTCAGTCATAATATTTCAACAAAAATCCATAGAAAATATGATAATTTAATTCATTAATTTTAGTTATTTACGACCCCATTCTGTTCAACTAAAGTGAATTTGTAGGCTTAATCAAATCAGTTCAATTGATCGAGATAAACTGACCTCAAAAAAGCTGAACAAAACTGAACGGAAACTGACTTAATAAATTGAATGAAAGTGTATTGAAAATAAGCGGGAAAGAACGGAACTAAAACATTCTCAACTCCATTATCCGAACTACCGAAGATGTCTTAACCTAGTGGTTAAGATGAGATGTTAGGAGACAATAGGTGTCAGGTTCTAATCCCCAAATTATAATGCGACTAAATGCGCTCGAATAGTAAAGCTCCATTATCCGAGCTGTCCACACGCTGTTTACTCCGTATCGCATCGGTTCTCGTCGACTTCCTCCTTCTCCTACTTGCCTCATTTTTCCCACTTCAAGTAATAGATTGAATTTCTAGTGCTTCAAAAACCCCTCTTTCTCAATTTCAACCTAGAATTTCACCCATCATCCATCTCACAATTCCCCCCAAATCAATTCGATATACTTCCCTCAATCCCTCTAACTCTCTCGTACAATCAATCAAACAATCAATCAGTTAATCAAACCCTAATTGGAATATTTGATGGGAATGTCTAGGGTTTGCGTTGGAGAACCCGGGGGATTGTGTTCCTCCTCGTCGGAACTCACCTCATCAATCGCTCGAATCGATACCGTTAACGGAAGCCACGAGTTCCGAATCAATGGGTATTCGTTATCGAAAGGTTTGGGAATTGGGAAGTATATAGCTTCGGATACGTTCATGGTGGGAGGTTATCTTTGGGCAATTTACTTCTATCCAGATGGAAAGAGCCCTGAGGATAATGCCAATTATGTTTCGCTTTTCATCGCGCTTGCGAACGAGGGGACTGATGTTAGGGCGTTGTTTGAGCTCAAGCTTGAAGATCAAAGTGGGAAGCAGAATCACAAGGTGCATTCTCATTTCGGCCGGCCTCTAGAAACGGGTCCTTACACCCTCAAATACCGCGGTAGTATGTGGTATGCTTGGTTAATTTTTTGGATTGTTGTTAATGTTGAAATTTCAGAATTTACAATTTGTTGTTGTATGGATTTTGTGGCATGAGTTTTTCTTACTCCATTGAAATCGCGAGAGAAACCCGTTTAGCTGTTAATTGAACCGATTTTAGTTGATAGTTAGATGAGTGAATGGATTAAGTGTGGTGTCATTAGGCTGTAGTAGTGTCGTTGATTGAGGGTGGAACATAATTAGCTACCTGCTGAGCTTTTTGGATGATGTTGCCAAATGCCAATGTCGGAAATTTTGAATCATAATGAGTTGTATGGAATTAGTTTCATGAGTTAGTCTATTGTGAATGTTCTTAATCATCAAAAGGCGCAAGAGAAACCCGCTTAGCTGTTAATTGGACCCATATTAGACAGTCTGGTGTCATTAGGCTATAGTAGTGTAGTGTAGTGTATTGAGGGTGGACAACTGCATACTAAATTTTGTTTTATTTATATTGTTAGTATTGAGTGTGCTTGAGATTTTAAGGGGTGATTCAAAAGATTGGATGATTTGTTATAGGTGGTGTGCTAGCATAATTGTGGGTGTGACATGTGGGCTCTCTTTCACAAGATTCTCTCTTATGTTTTCGTACATCTACATTATTAAATTATTAACATATACCCAAAAATCAAAATGAAAATGCTATGGATGGTGGGTGCGACAAGCTGTGGCTTCTAATGTGGTGGGGTGGTTCCACGTGGAAGCGAGGTTGTGCAACTAGTTGTGAATGCAAATGGAGATGGTGAGTGATGGTGCAATATGGTTCGTGAGTGGTGCTGCAATGTGGTGCGAGGTGGTGGGGTGAGGTGGTTTGTGGTGGTTAAAGGTCGCATGGGATGGTACATGTGGCGGTATGTAATTTTGCGTGGTGGTGTTGAAGGTGTGGTAGGCGGTGGTTGATGCTGGAGGTTAAGAGGAATGGATGGTGGGGTGTACTTAAAGGGATTGGTTATTTGGTTGGTGTGTAAAAGCTCAATGATGATGCATAAGATGAGGAGAGAGACATGTATATTGAGTAATTATACGGATCTAATGAGGATAAGGTTGTCCATTATCTGCCAAAAATGGAAATGGAAATGGGTACACTGGATTGTCCAGAAAAGGAACGTTGGTGCATTGGTTTGCATAGGAGGAAGTAGAACACTTTGAGTGGTTACAATTTGTTAAATCTAGTCAGATAGATCCCTTTTCATGTTTTTTTACTGTGAACTGTTGAGCGTTTAAATTAGTTTGCTGTTCAGCTGCTGCTTTTGTTAAGTTATTGTGTGATTTAGCATTATTCGTTCATTGGTCTTGAGGCATTCTGTCGAGTTTTCGATTGACCCGTTGAATTTTCAGGGGCTACAAGCGCTTTTACAGGAGAACGTCACTGGAGGCATCTGATTACCTTAAAGATGATTGCCTTGTGATCACCGGCACGGTTGGTGTGGTCAAAGCTCATACCGAGGGACCCAAATTGTATTCATATACAGTTCCTCGGTCGGATATTGGGAAACAATTCGGACAACTTCTAGAAAGCAAGATCGGTACAGATGTAACTTTTGATGTTGATGGTGAGATATTTTCTGGACACAGAATAGTTTTGGCAGCCCGGTCACCTGTGTTTAGGGCACAACTATTTGGTCCAATGAGAGAGAAAAGCATGAGTTTGATAAAGATTGAAGACATGGAAGCTCCTGTTTTCAAGGTTTGTCTATTACTCCCTCCGGACACTATTTTTCGCCCCACTAGCTCAATATATGTGAGGAGTATTTTAATGAAGTGGGGCAAAAAATAGTGTCCGGAGGGAGTATGATTTTTATGACTCCATATTTTTTTCCATCCGTACTGTGTGCTTGCTTGATCATGTGCTTTCTAGATGGCTAATTTTCTTACTCTTGTCTGTGTGCTATCTCTACTATCTTTCTATGCTGCGACATTACTGAGAATCTCAAGTAGTTAATGAAAAATCCAGTCTAGTAAAAATGATAGAGGTTGACATCCTACAGAATTTCATTGTCAGTTTACCATGTAGAAATCCTATGATGTTGCTGCTTTGGTGCTCGTTATGTTTTTAGGTAAGTAATGACAATAATTTCTAACAAGGAAGACGAATGTTTAAACAAAGCCTTAGTGATAAAATGACTTGAGGTTGAGTAGTGGATTCTATTTGGGGAACCTTCTTTTACGAGATTGGATTTAAATTTTAAATAACACAATGTAAAACTGAAGTAAAGAAAAGGTTCGAAGGACATAAATTTTTGAGGAAACATTTTGAATTAGAATTAAAAAACGTAATTAAACGGCCAACAAATGTGAAAAAAGAACAAAGCATAGATAGGATGGAAAAAGGGATCTGAAAAAATTAATTTTGAAAACTATACAAACAAAACTATGGAGTATCATTTAAGACAAACAGTAACATACTTCTCTTTAGCAAACATGGATATGCCGCTTTTCCTTGTTTGTTCAGTGTTTGGTGCTTCACTATCTAATGACGAACTTGTTTCACAAAGTTAGTGTACTGATTGAGATCGTTGGTTGTTTTGGCGCTCGATACGTTGCTGCAAGAATAGTGCAATCTCTCAATAACTTTGCTTTTTCTGCTCAATAGTTTCATTTGTTTTATGTTTTTAACTGTAGGATAATGTATTCTTTCGTTGATTTTCTAATACTCTTTGATTTATGACATTCAGGCATTACTACATTACATATATTGGGATGAATTGCCAGAGATGTGTGAGCTTGGTGGTTTGAATTCCAAAGGAGTCTCGACCTTAATGGCTCAGCATATGCTTGCTGCTGCAGACCGTTATGGACTTGAAAGGCTTAAACTTCTATGTGAGGTTAAACTTTGTGAAGACATTGCAATAAATACTGTGGCAACAACTTTGGCCCTGGCCGAACAGCATCATTGTTTACAACTGAAATCGAAATGTATAAAGTTCATTGCACTCCGTGAAAATCTGAGAGGTAAAATTCTTACTGTATGAAATCTTGCAGTCCCTCTGTTTCTTTAATATCGTCCAAATATCCTTTTTTGGGATGTTTGTTAGTGTTTTCCAATTGCATTTTCTGGCAACTGCTTTTAGTTGCTACTGAGTATGTTTCCTAAATCTGTTGCTATTTGTTTTAGAAGATATTTTCTATGACATGAATAAAGGAACACGTTGTTTTTCAAGTTTTTAATAGCAAAATGAAGGTTGTTCCCCTACTAACTTCCTCTTGTAACTGACTACATTGATAGGTTATTGGGGGATTGGGTCATTGGGTGAATTAATAGGTTAACAAATAAGTTAATACTCCAGCTGAATGGTTGAATTAATGGGTAAGTTAATTAGTCATCTAAGCAACCAAGCTAAATGCCAACTATAATAAGCTAATGGTTGAGTCAAAATATAAAGTTCATAGGTACCCTGTAGAATTTCCATAAAGGAAGGATACTAATTAGAAAATCGAAAAACTCAAACTCAGGGGTACACCGTAGAATATCAATGTAAATTTCTATGGCTAAGGAAACATCGTGTTTGCATTGGTACTGGCTCGTTATGATACCTTAGTTTTACTAACCAGCGTACTGAACTGAAGCCTGTAATGTTGTGTTTTCAGCTGTGATGCAAACGGATGGCTTCGAATATCTGAAAGCGAGCTGCCCATCAGTCATTTCCGAACTACTAGATTGTATAGCAAGAATGACCGAGCATTCTAAGTTGTCTCTCTTGTCCATACATGACAATGATACACTCGACGGGGGTGACATATTCGGAAGAAGAGTAAAGCAAAGGTTATACTGACTCCATATTTTTTTCCGAAGTTGCAGATGCCACGTGGCTTAGTTGGTAAGGTCATGAGAGATGATACTCATAATCTGCTGTTCGACTCCATCAACATCATAATCGTCCTCATGGCTCTTGTATCGGAAAAGTTTTTTTTTTTTTTTTTTTTTTTTTCGGAACATTATAAATTATTTATATAGACATTACTTTCTGTTGTCCTAGTTCATGTAAGAATTACTTGTAAGATCTTGTTGTTTACTAATCTTTGATACTTGATAATATTGAGTGAATTCTTGTAACATGGATTTCTGAAATGGGAGTATGAAACTATGAACTGTTTGCTGCAACTTACTGTGGAATTGGCTTGATTGTGTTGAATCCCCACATTCCAAAACCAGGGTTCGGAAATTTGGAATTATTTTCATTTTCATGAATTTGATTCTGAATATTAGCGTCATTGTTTAGTTTCAAAATGTTGTTTGAGTACCCTTGGAATTGAAATTGGGTGGACCGACAAAACTTGCCCGACCCGAATAGATATTGATTTGATTCGAATTGACATTTGAAATTATAGATTCGAAAATGACCTTGAATCTGTTGTGATCTGAATATCTGATAGAAAACTTTGACTCAATTCTTATTGACCCGACTTAGTTGGTTCATTTTCCATGTCTAGGGGTGAGTTGAGGTCACCATCACCCTCACTTAGGATGGTAATAACTACGGAGTACATGGTGGTGGGAGTCTCGAAATTTAGCGGTGTTATGAGCAACGGGTGAGGTATGGTTATTTGATGCAGAGAACCTCTCTGATACCTAAATCAGCATAAGCAAATTTGAGTCGCCTAGAGCTAGCATTTATAGTGAGCTAGCTCAAGCGTTACTGTAAGGGGTGAAATAGTCAGATAAAGATGTTCAAATTTCATTCAACTTGATATTTAAATTTGAGAATTCCTTTCGTATGTAAATCTAAAATCAACGTAAATAAAAGTGAAACGTAAATATGAAACGCTCGGACTAGTACTTATCGACTAGATCAATAAGATTATATCGTAGATGTCTTAGTCTAATGGTTAAGATCGAGATTCCCACCGAAACCAACCGACATTGGCTCCAAATCGGTTCCTGGTAACCGGCCCCCCAATTCACGAGCTTTTATTTAATGTGGATCTGAAGTTGGAAGTTGATTACTTTTTCTAGTGTTTCAACTTCAATTAAATCGATTTCAATCAAAAAAACCCCCTTTTCTCAATTTCAACCTAGAAATTCCGCCATCATTCTACCTCTTTTCGAAATCAATCAATCAATTCATCCATCATCCATCATCCATCATCCTACATCTCCCCTTAATCAATCAATTCATCGTACTTCTCTCAATCAACCCTAATTGAAATATTTGATGGGAATGTCTAGGGTTTGCGTCGGGGAACCCGGATTATCTTCCTCCTCATCGGAACTCACCTCATCAATCGCTCGAATCGATACCGTGAACGGAAGCCACGAGTTCCGAATCAATGGGTATTCTTTATCGAAAGGTCTGGGAATTGGGAAGTATATAGCTTCAGATACGTTCATGGTGGGAGGTTATCTTTGGGCAATTTACTTCTATCCAGATGGAAAGAGCCCTGAGGATAATGCCAATCATGTTTCGCTTTTCATCGCGCTTGCGAACGAGGGGACTGATGTTAGGGCGCTGTTTGAGCTCAAGCTTGAGGATCAAAGTGGGAAGCAGAATCACAAGGTGCATTCCCATTTCGGCCGCCCTCTCGAAACGGGTCCCTACACCCTCAAATACCGTGGTAGTATGTGGTATGCTTGGCTAATTTGATTTCATATTTCGTTGTATGGTATTTTTATGTTCTAATTTAGTTATCAAAGGCGTGAGAGAAACCCGTTTAGCTGTGAATTATGCCTATTATTAGTTGATGGTAAGACCAGTTAATGGACTAGTGTGGTGCCATTAGGTTGTAGTAGTGTAGTGTAGTGAGGGTGGAACATAATTAGCTGTCTACCGAGCTTGAAATTGGATGATATGTTATTGATGGTGAAGCATGGGCTTAGTGTGGTGAGCTAGCATAATCGTAGTTCTGAGTGAAGCATGGTATCACTGTGACAGGCTGACAGCAGTGACAGTACTATTATGGCTGTTAAAGATCCGCAGCTAAGATGGTGAAACCGAGGGAATTATTATTGTTGTTGTTATCATGGAAATAGTTGTGAGAAATATGCTTGAATCACAGAGTTTTACGGAGTACGTCTTAGGAAGCACTGTCAGTAGGTTATATTATGGATGTAGGTTTGATAGACTTTTGGTAGCAATTGTAAACAGTTACGGATGTAGCAACTGATTGTTTTAATATCCTTTTATCAAACTAAAGCCTGCTTCTGAAGCTTTTTATCAAATAGATTTGGATGCTAGGTACGCAATATTATGTTGATGAAAGAATATTGTGATAAGCCAAACAGTGTAGGATATATTGGGGGAAGGTTCTACAGGGAGTAATGTGTGTTTGGGTATCACTCCAATTTTGAGGAGATGCAACCTTACTTTGACTCTTTGACACGATGTCGGATTGTTGGATATGACTATTATGGGCTAAGTTTTCAGTTTTTTGGTCTAAAGTGAAGTGTTGAAGTATCACAATAATTATAAGGCTCTAATGAGGATAAGGTAAATAGGTGATCTATCATTTGCCAAAATTAGAGATGGGTACACTGGATTGTTCAGAAAAAGAATGTGAGTGCACTGGATTGGATAGGAGGGGGTAGAACACTTTGAGTGGTTACAAGTTTGTTTAATCTAATCAGATAGATCCCTTTCGTATTTTGGAGAGAAAAGCACTTTGCATCAAGATATCTGAATTTTTGTTTAGGTCTCTATTGGTATGTCCGTATGACCATGTTAGGAATAGCATCCCATGGTTGATATTTATTGTGCTTCACATGGTCTTTTGAGATTGGATCCTGTCTCGTTTTAAAGATTACCATGGTAATGAGATGCTTAGCTGCATTTTAGTTGCAGATGACTTTTTTTGTTTCTTGGTTTGTTTTTTGTGAAATAACTATTATTCCTAATAATGTTTTTACTCACTAAATTTCCCTTCTTTGATTTGGAGTTTGTAACCCTTTAAAAATTTATTATTAATGCTTTCAACTTTGTTTTGAGTTTGAAACTTTTTATTTTTATTTATTTATTTATTATTACCATTATTATAAATTTTAATGGAGACGGCTTGACGATTTCAATGATTCATGTGAGCTGACCCTAATTCTTTTTGGGACTAAGGCTCTGATGTTGTTGTTGGTTTGTTTTTGTGAAACACTCCAGAGTCCAGACTTGGAGTTGCATCCATGAGAAAACTGCTTGAGCTGTCGAAATTATTCTATATTGAATGTATCTAGGTGATTCTAGATGATTTTTGTATACTCTGAGACTAACTTACACCCCGTGTAAATGTACAACTTATATAAGAAGTCATTTATTAACAATGAGAATAGATTTTATTATGACGTACCGATTTATGCTAATTTTTTTATTAATCATAGGGGAGAAATGTATTGTCAAGTATCTATATGTATGTTAAGATTTACAATAAAAATCATTAAAGTTACTATTCTACTTTTGTTTGGTGGACTGTTTTCATGATTTTTTTGTTGCCCAAATGTAGTCCGTCAGTGTTTGTTTTTAGGTGGAAAATTGTTTAATGGGAGAGTGCTTAGTGAGTCAGTGACATGTGTCCAGTTCTTCTTTAGTGGTTTCTCATTTAGTATATAGAAGTTGTTCACTAGACATGGGTCAAGAACAATCTACGTGATATTAGAAAGCTAGAATTGAACAAAGTAATATTGGAAGGCTAAAGAATTTAGAAGTCACAAAATTGTATCTTGAATACAATCGCAGAGAGAGTTTGGTAGCTTAAGATATGGTTGTGTCTTCATCGAAATTGGAGCACCGTTCAATCAACTATTTCAAAATAGACAGATGTCTTTAACTTTAGAATGTTGCTTACTCTTGAATTTTTTTTATTTTTTTTCTAAATAAAAATTAGAGTTCAATGTACTCCCAATTACCTAATTTGTGGTTGATCAAAACCAGACCGCCTTGTCAATAGACAATTAGAAATATAATAAAAGTATTAAAGTATGTTGGTATAAGCAATGATACTAGAATGTTTTTTTGATAATAATTACAAATGAACAAGGTACATATTTATAGTGATACAAGGCTACAATCATGCTATAATTATGAGACTACACATATATAAAGTTCCTATAATTTGTAGTATGAACAAGATTAGTGTCCCTTGATCCTTTTGATTATTAGTATGATCTTCTTGATTTGAATGGATATGGTTAATACGCCCCCGCAAGATGGACGTCCGATGGGTAAGGCCAATCTTGGCTCTTAGGTCATGGTATGAAGGTTTGGGCAGCGGCTTGGTTAGTAAGTCAGCTAGTTGATCCTTGCTGGCAATGTGTTGAATTCGAATTTGGCCGAGTTGAAGTTGTTCTTTGACGAAGTGGAAGGAAAGAGCCATGTGCTTCATTCGGGAATGGAAAACTGGGTTCTTGGCGTAGAGTGTCGCGGAAATGTTGTCGCAGTAAATGGCTGGTGATTTTGTGACAGTGATGCAAAGCTCAGTAAGAAGGTTGCGAAGCCAAATTGTTTCAGTGGTAACGGAAGCAACGGCACGGAATTCTGCTTCGGTGGTGGATAGTGCTAAACCGCGTTGTTTTTTGGAGGACCAGGAAATAGGATTGCGTCCAAGGTAAATGATGTAGCCGGTTGTCGAGATGTAGTCGTCTTTGTCACCTGCATGGTCAGCGTCACAGAATGCATGAAGACATAGGGGTGAGTGGCGATATAGTTGTAGGCCAAAGGTTTGAGTTCCTTGCAAGTAGCGAAGGAGATGTTTCAAAGCAGTCCAATGAGTGGCGGTGGGATGATGAAGAAACTGAGCTAGACGGTTTATAACAAAGGCAATGTCGGGCCTAGTTAGAGATAGATATTGTAAGCTTCCAACTATGGCACGATAACTCGATTGATCATGAATGGGTTGGTGATCGTCGCGCTTGAGTGGTGGAGAGGCAGCCATAGGAGTAGTGTTTGGTTTGGCATCTATCATGTTGTATTTGGTGAGTAAGTCGTGAATGTATTTAGATTGGTTTAAGTGTAGACCGAGTTTATTTGGTGTAACTTCTATGCCTAGAAAGTACGAGAGTGGTCCAAGATCTTTTAGGGAAAATCGTTTAGATAGTGTCGTAATAAATTCTTGTAGGTGTGATGGATTTGGTCCAGTGACGATAATGTCATCAACGTAAATTAGCATATAAATACAAGTGGTTTTAGTTTGTAAAATAAATAAGGATGAATCAGAAATAGATTGTTTAAAATTTTGAGTGATTAGGTGGGTTTTTAGTTCGGTGTACCAAGCTCGAGGTGCTTGTTTTAGTCCATATATCGCTTTATTGAGTTTACAAACATGGTTGGGTTTTGTTTGATCAACAAAGCCTGGTGGTTGAGTCATAAAAACATTATCGGTTAGGTGGCCTTGCAGAAAGGCATTGTTAACATCCAATTGTCGGAGAGACCATGATTTTGTTACTGCGAGAGATAAAATTAGACGAAGGGTAGTTGGTTTGATGACTGGACTGAAAGTTTCTGTATAATCAATACCCGGGCGTTGATGGAAACCTTTGGCCACAAGACGAGCCTTGTGTTGTTTGAGAGTTGCATCCTGGTTATATTTGTTTCGAAATACCCATTTACAACCAATGACATTTTGAGATTGCGAATGAGGAACGAGAGACCATGTTTGATTTCGTTCAAGGGCGTCGTACTCATCTTGCATCGCATTGCGCCAGTGGGGCAGTACTAGGGCTTGTTTAACGGTGTTGGGTAGGTTGTCAGGAGACGGGTTAACGTTAGCTAGATTGGCGTATTTGGGATTGGGCTTCCGAATGTTATTATCGAGTCGGGTTGTGACTGTTTTATTGTGTGACGGAGCAGCGCTAGCGGAGTTTGGTTGAGTCTGGGGTGAAGAAGTCGACGGGGATGTTTGGTGTAGGGTAGTAGCGGTGTCAGTTGAGGTGGCAGAAGAGGTAGATGAGGTGACTAGGGGAATTGTGGGGTTTAAGGAAGCCGATCCCGAGGGCTGAGAGGACGATAAGGAGGTGAAGGGTTGACTGTTTTGGGAGGGGTTTCGGCGGGAGTAGACGATGGTAATGGGTGGTTTGGGAGAAGGTGGTGTAGTGACTGGTGGGGTGGTGGGTGGTAGCTCGACAGTGGTAGTGGGGGGTAGGATAGGTACGGATATGTTACACCAATCATCTGGATCATTATGTGGCAAAGAGCATGGTGATGACATTGTATTCTGACGATATGGGTATTCATCATCAACAAACTTTACATGTCTTGAAGTGTAGATACGATGTGTTTTCGGGTCAAGACAATGGTATGCACTTTGAGTGGTCGAGTAGCCAACAAAAATGCATGGAATAGAACGGTTTTCTAATTTATGATGAGTATACGGTCTTAACCACGGGTAGCATAGACATCCAAAATTATGAAGCTTTGTGTAATCGGGTTGTTTATTATGTAGTACAAAATATGGTGATTTGCCATTTAAGGTTTTGGTGGGGAGACGATTTATAAGGTAAGTAGCTGTACTAAATGCAAATGGCCAATAAGTGGTTGGAAGGTTGGCATGATTTAATAGGGCCAAACCTGTTTCTACTATGTGACGATGTCGTCTTTCGGCATATCCATTGTGTTCCGGAGTGTGAGGAGGTGAGGTAGAGTGAGAGATGCCGTTGTCAAGAAGTGTTTTATTTAACTTAATATATTCACCTCCATTGTCGGAGAAAAATTGTCGAATTGGTTTTTGAAAATATTTTTCTACTAGTGCCCGGAATTGAATAAATATTTGGTTGGTGTCGGATTTGCGTTTTAATGGATATCAAACATATTTGCTAAAGTGGTCTACAAATATAACGTAGTATTTGTAATGGTCTCGGGATAGAACCGGACTGGTCCATAGGTCTGAAAATAATAAATCTAGTGGTGCGTTGGACTGTAGTGAGGAAATGGAAAAAGGGAGCTTTTTGCTCTTAGAAACACAACATGAATTACAATTTCCATAGTCCAATATTGGAGAAGATAAACTTTTATTAATAATTTTTATTACATCATAAGATGGGTGTCCTAACTTATGATGCCAGGATAGTGGAGCGGTGCCTTTGACAGCGGCATGAACAGTAGGTTGAGGACACCACTCGTAAATTCCTTGGTTAACACGGCCCTGGAGCAAAATTCTCCCCGTTGATATTGCCTTAAGAAAAAATGAATCAGGTGAGAAAATGATAAAAGCATTATTATCTTTACATAATTGAGAAATTGACAGAATATTGCGAGAGATTGTCGGAACATGTAATACATTATTAAATTTTAGAGATTGAATAGTGAATGAACCTATGTTGGCAATGGGGAGAGCGGAACCGTCGCCGATTATGAGATCGTCCAGGCCAGTGTAAGGAGAGTGAAAAGCCAAGGTGTCCAGATCATGAGTAATATGATTAGTAGCACCACTGTCCAGTAGGAAGTTGGGATTTGGAGACGGTGCACCATAGGTAGCCGAGTGGGCTTGTGGTGGGTTTTGGTTCTGACGGTTGGAGGGTGGGTCAGGGAATACTATTGTCGGAAAAAGTTTCCTAAATAGTGTGCAATTAGCAATGACATGGCCGGTTTGACGGCACCACTGACATCGCCCTTTGAAGGGTCGAGGATTAGGGTTGGTTGTGGGCTGATTCTGGTTGTTGGGTCGTTGATAATTGGGGTTGGAGTAATTGCGAGAATAACCACGGTGGTGGTTATTCTGCGGTAGGCGGGGTTAGCAGATGGTGGAAATTGATGGGTGGTGGTTTGGTGTTTCACAGTGAGTTCATGTTGAAGCAATTTTTCATGTAAAGCTTCAAAGGTTATTGGGTTGTCACGGGCTCTAATGACATGAATGACGGGTTTGAATAATTCATAGTCAAGACCTTTTAAGACTTTGGCTATGACATCTTCAGGATCAATAAGTTTGCCCATAAGAACTAATTGGTCTACACAAGCCTTGATTGAATTCATGTAGTCGGAGATGGTTTGATCCGTTGTTTTCACAATGGAATCGAATCTCTCTTTAAGTTGCATAATGTGTGCTCTAGAGGGGTTGGCATAGGTGTGAGCAAGGATATCCCATGCTTCTTTTGCCGTTGTGGCCCGTACGATGAATGGTTGTACGGCGGAGGTGATGGTGCCCATAAGTGCACCGAGTATCAACCCGTCTTGCTTGAGCCAAGTTAAGTAAGCCGGGTTTGGTGTTTCCTTTTTGTCATTGTCAACCACAGTTTTGGGTGGTGGTGACTCGGTGCCATCCAAAAAACCGAGGAGGCTAAAACCAAACAAGATTTTTGTTAATTGAAATTGCCATTGTAGGTAGTTGAGTGGGGTCAATTTGATGACATTGCTGAGATTGAGAGCGGTTAGTGGTTTTGCCGTCTCATGTGGATTGGGAATGAGGGTTTCTTGGTTGGTGTTAGTCATGGTGGAAGAGGGTGGGGACAAGGGTGGTGTAGTGCGTTTGAAAGGGAACCGTTTTGGACGAAGGTGGTTTGGTGTGGATCGTTGAGAGCTCTTAGATACCATATAAGCAATGATACTAGAATGTTTTTTTGATAATAATTACAAATGAACAAGGTACATATTTATAGTGATACAAGGCTACAATCATGCTATAATTATGAGACTACACATATATAAAGTTCCTATAATTTGTAGTATGAACAAGATTAGTGTCCCTTGATTTTAGGGATTGATTGATTTGTATTGATCCTTTTGATTATTAGTATGATCTTCTTGATTTGAATGGATATGGTTAATAGTTGGTACTTTAGGGCCTTTTGGATTAAGGAAAATGGAGAGATCTATTGCTTTAGTTAGTTGCAAATATGGTAAGATGGAGATGAAAGGGATTCATTTTCTCTATTCGAAGACTAGTTAAAATCTGTCCCACATAGAACTGTAGCAAAACACCTCTACTCCATTTCCTCTCCGGTCCCCTTCCTTCCTTTCTTCAGTCCCTCTACTCTCAAATGCTATCCAAACACTCCATGAGAATGTGGTTGAATCTGGAGTGTAGGTTCCGATAGAGAGGGCAGAGTGAAGGGAAAGGATACACGTGAACGAAGGAGTGTGATTCTTATTTTTAAAATCATAATTATTAAGTCAATTATTTTTATTTATTTTTTTCTTTATAAAAACTATACTTTTCAAAAATTATATTAAGCTTCCTCAATATTTGAATGACTTTTTTTGAGTTGATTTGTATTTCTATACACCCAGCACTTTTAGTTATTACTACATTTACTTTTTTTTTATTATTATTCTTTTAGATCGTTATGGCTAATAATTGAATTTTGTGGTATCTAAACCTCTTTAAAAAGGGGAAAAAACTTGGTTTTGACTTTCATTACTTAACCCTTACATCAAATTTTATTTATTAAAAAACCCTTTTATATGGTTCCATGTCTCCTATTTTCTATTGTATTTTATGTGGACAACCCTTCATTGACGCATCAAAGGGTGCTTCATGTTAGCTGACCACAAATTCTTGCGTGATTATGGATTGATGTTACTCAAAAACTTTAGAGAAACGGTCTCTCATTAAATTATTGAGAGACCATTTGTTTTGTCCCCATTTATCTGTTGTTTGTAACCATTTTATGGTTTAATGTCCTTCAAAATGACTTTTTATTTTGTTCATGTTTTTATAATAAGCTTACCCTTTCTATTGTAGATTGTGACCATTTTTATTAGTATACTCTTTTATAGTAAGCTTACCCTTTCTATAGCAGATTGTGACCATGTTTTTTTTGTTCAATGAAGCGCACATTTAGTCGCATTACAATATAGGGGGAAGGGGGATTCGAACCTATGGCCTGTCACAGGGCACCTAGTCTTAACCACTAGGCTAAGACATCTTCGGTGATTATGGCCATGTTTTTATAATGAGCTTACTCTTTCTATCGTAGATTTTGACCATGTTTGGTACCTATTTTATTACTTTGGACCATTGTTATATCAATTTGTAATTGGTCTCCCAATAAGTTTAATGAGAGACCATCTCTTAGAAGACTTGTTATAGTTTTGAACTTGTGATAACTGCTCCATATCATAGAATTCTTACTCTATGAAGATGAGTGAAGAGACTGTGGAGTGAGTAGTTTCCATAGATTTCTTTTGTGCTCTCTTCAATCCTATCTTATTCCCAACGAGTGATTGTGAGTCTGTCACAGAGTGCCTAACACGGGACAATCGAGTGACTGCATATCAGGATTCAAGATGACCTGTAAGAGCTTTTACCTCAATTTAGGAATAGACCTTGACACAGTTGGTTTTCTTACTGTTTTTTTCCCTTTATTTACTGTTGACCGTTTAAGTTGGTTTGCTGTTCGCTTCTTCTTTTGTAAAGTTATGATGTGATTGAGCATTATTTGTTCATCTGTCTTGAGGCATCCTGTCGAATTTGCATTTGACCTTTTGAATGCCTAACAGTAACAAGGGACAATTAAGTGATTGTGAGTCTGTCACACAGAGTGCCTAACAAGGGACAATTGAGTGACTGCCTATCAAGACGGCCTGTAAGAGCTTTTGCCTCATTTTAGGAATAGATCTTGACGCAGTTGGTTTTCTTACTGTTTTTCCCCTTCATTTACTGTTGAACATTTAAGTTGGTTTGCTGTTTTGTTCTTCTTTTGTATAGTTATGGTGTGATTGAGCATTATTTGTTCATCTGTCTTGAGCCATCCTGTCAAATTTGCATTTGACCTTTTGAAATCTCAGGGGCTACAAACGCTTTTATAGGAGAACGTCACTGGAATCATCTGATTACCTTAAAGATGATTGCCTTGTGATCACCGGCACTGTTGGTGTCGTCAAATCTCAGACGGAGGGACCCAAATTATATTCATATTCAGTTCCTCCGTCAGATATTGGGAAACATTTCGGGCAACTTCTAGAAAGCAAGATCGGCACAGATGTAACTTTTGATGTTGATGGTGAGATATTTGCTGGACACAGAATAGTTTTGGCAGCCCGGTCACCTGTGTTTAGGGCACAGCTCTTTGGTCCAATGCGCGAGAAAAGTATGAGCTCTATAAAAATTGAAGACATGGAAGCTCCAGTTTTCAAGGTGTGCTATTATGAATTTTATGACTCCGTAATTTTTTCCCTCACTACTGTGTGCTGGTCCATATACTTTCAAGATGGCTAATTTTCTTACTCTTGGTCTTTCTGCTATCTCTACTCTCGTTCTATGGTCTGATCTTTCTTGAGACTCTAAAGTGGTGATGGAAAATCCAGTCCAGTAAAAATGATAGAGGCTGATGTCCCACAGATTTTCATACTCAGTTTACGTTGTATCTTATAATGCTGCTGCTTTAGGGCTCATAATTTCTGTAGGTAAATTATCGCAATAAATTCTACCGAGGAAGGTGACTAGGTGAGTGTTTAGCCCAATAACAAAGTGTAATGATTGAGATATTTGTTTTTTTTGGCGTTCTGTTATTTGCTGCAAGAATACTAGAATAGTGCGACCTCTCAATAAAATAATATTCTGCTCTGTAGTTTCATTTGTTTTAACGATAGGATAATGTCTTCTTTCGTTGAGTTTCTAATACTCTTTTTTTTTTACTGTCAGGCTTTACTACATTTCATATATTGGGATGAATTACCAGATATGTGTGAGCTTGGTGGTTTGAATTCTAAAGGGGTTTCAACCTTAATGGCTCAGCATATGCTTGCTGCTGCAGACCGTTATGGACTTGAAAGGCTTAAACTTCTATGTGAGGTTAAACTTTGTGAAGACATTGCAATAAACACTGTCGCAACAACTTTGGCCCTGGCCGAACAGCATCATTGTGTACAACTGAAGTCAAAATGCATAAAGTTCATTGCGCTCCGTGAAAATCTGAGAGGTAAAATTTGAATGAAATCTTGCATCCCCTTTGTTTCTTCAATATCGTCCTAATATCTTTCTTGGGATGTGTACTACGTACGTAGTATTTTTCAATTGCATTTTGAAACTGCTTTTTAATTAGTTGACCAAACTTTCCATCCTTAAAGGGAACACATATCGCGTTTTCTGGAAACTGCTTTTAAAAATATACTCGTAATTAGTTATGGAGTATCACATAAATAATTGAAACACACAGTATTTTTTTCAAGTGAGCAAATGAAGGTTGTGTGTCTAAACAAATACCTCGCTTTTCTGTGCCTCTTCTAGCTCCCTTGAGTGACTCACGACATTGATAGTGTAGTGCTTTTTCATTATATCTTCATACTATCATTTTACTCCATACTGTACTATTGTTGACCTTCTACCCTTTCATTTCCACCCCCTCACTTATTTCAATTTGTAATAAGAAAAAAACATTCCCTGCCCGACTGCCGCGCAACCACCCAACCCACACCAATAATCTTACATTAAACTCCATTTTTTTTCTCTTAAGGTACCTCCATTCAACTCCCCACTACCTCTCTTCTTCTCTCGACACCTTTTAACTTTCTCTTTAACCAATTAGCACATCACTGATCACCCTCCATAACAACAGTCATCAAAACCGCTTTTAACATTACATCTTTAACATGAATTGATTTTGTTTGGTTTGCAGATAGTTAAGGTACCTTTATGGTTTATTTTTGTGTGGGTTAATAGGTAATTGGATTAATGGGTTAACAAATAGGTTACATCACAACTTAGAAGAGACGGTCTCTCATTAAGAGAGACCTCTCACATAATGGTGGGTCCTACAAATATTGTTACATAGGTCTCTCACTAACTTAGTGAGAGATGGGTTCATAGGTCAACTTAGCAATCTAACAGTTGAGTCAAAATATAAAGTTCATGGGATACAGTATAGAATATCAGTACGAATTTCTATGGTTAGGGAAACGCTGCCGTTATGTTTGCATTGGCACTGGCTCATTATGATACCCTTAGTTTTACTAACCAGCATACTGAACTGAAGCCTGTAATGTTGTGTTTCAGCTGTGATGCAAACGGATGGCTTCGAATATCTGAAAGCTAGCTGCCCATCAGTCATTTCAGAACTACTAGATTGCATAGCAAGAATGACCGAGCATTCTAAGTTGTCTCTCTTGTCCATAAATGACAATGATATGCTCGACGGGGGTGACATATTCGGAAGAAGAGTAAAGCCGAGGTTATACTGACTCCATATTTATTCCAAAGTCGATAAATTATTTATATAGACATTACTTTCCGTTGTCCTAGTGCATGTAAGAATTACTCCGTACTTGTAAGAAGATCTTGTTGAGGTACTAATCCTGTAAACTTGATAATATTGTGTGATATCTTTCAACATTGATTTTCAGAAACCTGAAAGTTGAAATGGGATTATGAACTATGATTAGCTCCAGTATGGAATTTGCTTGATTGTTGAACTCGGAAATTCCGAAATTCTTGGGTAAAAATTCAATACACTGAATGCCAAGAACCTGTAAAAAGCACAAACCAGAAAACACACAATGTGCTCCAGCCAACTACCCGTATCCATTATAATTCCTCTGTATTAATCCCAACCCGCTTCATGAATTTGTTATTCCTAAACAAAACAGGAGCTATATGACGAACATATCCCGTCTCCACATCAGCTCACGAACATGACCAAAAACTCATTCATCGCCGGCCCAACCTGCAACTGGAGGAACACTGGCTGGAATCCTTGAGCATTAAAGGCGTCAAATATTCGCTCAGGAGTTATGTACTTACGAATGCAATTAGTGTAGCACAGGGTACCAAATCGTCATATATCATTGCCATTTGATACAAATACCAAAGCGGGTGATGCGCGAGGAAACGAAAGATTGCCATGTGCCCATGTTATAGCTCGTGGCTCGGTTGATGATCCATTATATACCAAGAAGGCAAAAACATCAAGAAGCGGGCACATTGGTAACACATTCTCTCAACACTTGAGCTACATCCTCCACGACTCCCAACCTACGAAACCATTCAACTAACACCTGCGAAGCTTCTTTGCCAACCAAGATGCCATCTTTCTCTAAAGATAATAGCAAGTCAAGAGCCGAGTTGAGTCTGTTCTCTTTCTCGTAAGTTGCTAAAAGAAGAGCCACACATTTATCATCAGGCTCAATACCCGCCTTTCTCATATTATCAAACGCAACACGTGCATTTTGACTTTGACCCGACAAATAGTATGCATTTATCAGAAGTCCACACAGCTTAATGTCGGGGTAAATGCCAGCAACTTGGAGTGCATCGAAAACTCTTTGAGCACCTTCAGCATCACCGTTCATAGAGTAAGTTCTCAATAAAGCTTTGTAAACTTCTCTACCTGCGTAGGTTTCGTGAACCTCCATTTCTTTGATTAAATCTTCACCTTTATCAGGCATCCCGGCCCTGATGTAAGCCATGATCATTGAACCATACGATCTTTTATCTAATGGCACACCGAGAAGCTTCATTTCTTCAAATTTTTCTTGAGCCAGTTCAAAATGCCCGGCTTTGCTGTACATATGAACCATTGTAGTCAGTGTGACTTGGTCGCACGTTAGGCCTCTTTTACTCATAGCTAACAGCACATTTTCTGCATCTTGAAGCCGCCCTAACTTTGCATATTGATGAATCATCTTGGTGTAATCACGAATATTGCCTTCAAATGATTCTTCCAAAAGCACTAGTCCTGAAATCTAAACACAATTGGATATCAGATTTCCTCGTTTTCCTTTCATTTTCCCCTTACGATGACAAAAACATTGTTGGTACCTTCACCATTTCCATTATTCGAGGAAAACAAACTTTTACAACACTTAACTTCACTTCAGTTCAAGTAAACTCGCCCCAGCCGCAAAGAACACAGCCTAAATAGGGTTACTCCTCGGAGCATACTTCTGGCAAATGCAAGTAGTAGTTCGGGGACAACTTAACCATCCAAAATTGAACGCGAACAGATCAAAATCGAAATTAATGTAAGACACTTAAAGCTAAAGAGGATGCATCATAATTCTACAGGCTGAAATAATACAAAATCAGATACATAGCTTTATCTAATGGCATTTTCAAAACCAGGATGTAAAAACAAAAAACCAGTTAGCATTTGCAGAAAATCAGTAAAAACACCATTGCAATTTGCAGAAAATGAATGCAATCAAACTTTACTTATCCTTCTATAACACGAAGAAACCGAGGATGTCTTAGTCTAGTGGTTAACACAGAAGTATTATGAACAACAACAGGTTCCACATTCGATCACATTCCTTCAATTGTAATGCGACTAAGTACACGCTTCTGAACATACAAACAAAACACACCTCAAGAAAGAAAGGATGATCCAAAAAGTTCAATTCTTTGAGGACAGAAAGCCAATCAGCTCTAATGGGTTTCATAATCTTGACCCAAGCACCCAACAAATCAGACAAACTTCCCTTTTCAGGTGAATAACAGATAATCTGTCTCATCAAAGCTTTACATCTTTTCTCCATTGTTTTAGGCAATCTTGAAATCAAAACTTTCTGGGTTTCTGACATGCTTTCTTGCTTTATTTCAATCCATCTGAAATTGGGTTTTTCTTCCTTCTTCTCTTGGAATTCCACATTCTGGGTAACTTGTGCATTATGACTTTGGATTGAATTGAATATGAATAATTGGGTCTTAATGGAAGATGAATTTGTGGGTTTTGTGAGAAATTTGGGAGGTTGAAGGAGGTTGAGGAGAGGGAAAGAGATGATGCGAGCTGGAGAAGAAGCCATTACACCAAGATTAGGATGAAGTTTGCACCAAACGGGTTAGTTAGTAAAATTCTCCCTTAGTTACAGTATTTTTTACGGGATTCCGGATTTGAGCTGTCACAGCCTCACAGGCGGTAAAGTTCTCCCTCTAACACGATTGTGTTCTCGAGCTTGAATTTGACATCTGTGGTTAAATTAGAACAATCGTATGTATAATTGATGCAAGTGTTCACGAATGAGCTTGAATTTGACATCTGTGGTTAAATTAGAGCAATCGTATGTATAATTGATGCAAGTGTTCACGAATACGCTTGTCTGTAGGGTGAACCAGGTTTCAGTTCATTTTAGTCATGCCTAATGTCGCTGTATATTGGTTCATCCTTCAGACAGAGGTATTGACGACAAGAGATTTGGTACATCCGTGTCTCATCCGAGAGCAAAAACGAGTAATAGGGGAAAAGGGGAGTACAACAAAGGAAAGATTTGGTAAGTATTCAAATTGTACTGTTTTGATTTCACAGTACTGTTGGTGCCCTTTTCAGGTTGGAAGTTGGAAGGAAGAAACAGAGGTTATTAGGAGTATTTATTACAATATGTGAGCATAAAAATACATCAAAAGTCAGGACTGAAATAAGAGAGTACATTAGCATTATATGAATAAACCACCGAGCAGGCGAGCAGGATTCCGTTTCCTGCTTTTTCTACTTGGATTTCAACATATTATGGTCCGGTTTTTACGAGTTAACAGATTCCATGCACGTCTGCATTATTCAGAACATGAACACCTCGTCGTGCATCAACCAACTTGCAGTCCGTTCCAAAAACAACACATTCCACCAAACAGATCATCGGAAAATTGCAGCTTTTACCCCATCAGAATCTCCGACAGACCCGTTTTCATGTGACCCAACTTGAGTATCCGCTGGTAACAACACCGAAACACAGTTGCTGCGAAATGCAGGCTCATTATACTTAATAATTTAATACCAAGTTCTCCCAGGCCCGCCTTGGGAAGCAGCTACCTTGCTTGCCATGTACTGGGGCTTAGGTTGTAATCCGTTTGACCCTTCCATGGGTTCGTCTTCTCCTCTCTCATTTGCGCAACCCGGGTTTCTTTTTGGGTATGAAGCAGACCCGACATATTTAGAAGGTATGGATGGGTTCCTCACAATACGTCGCTGTTCCATCATCTCTGCTGTTACTGCACCCCCACAGTTGTTGTAGCGTAGCACAGAACCAACCACCTTTCCCGGCCTTGCAGCAGTACCTGTCCAACACAGTAAAGGCCGTTCAAATTGTCATATTTTCACTCCAATTAGATTGTATGGATGAGTATCGTATGATAATAATTACCTTGTACAGTTTGTGGGACTTGTAAAGGCAGCCTAGACATTGGGATTGAGCCATTTCTGTCCATGAGTGGCCTTTCAGCATCCGTAATATGACATTTGGACATATCGTCAGTGACTTCAGCAGAGCCATGGACCGAGTTATCAGAGTACAATACACATTGCCTGTAAGAGTGAAATCGGGTAATTAACTGGATCAACGAAAGCAGAAACAGGCTCTTCTGAAGCTGTGGGGAAGTGAAACTGTGAAAACGCGTGCAGCCAAGTGTAGGACAGTTTTGAGAAATACCTCGGCAAAGAAGCATGTTGTCTCTCAGGGGCAGTGCCAGTTGAACCATTCTTGTAATGCTCCTCGAGGTAAGCAAATTGTTTTTTGAAGTGGTCCACCGCACTGAAACTCATAATCAACATGTTAAAGACTACCTGTATCCCAAATTTACTGTCCCCGTCTTACTTTGATGGTGAACTGATGTGAACTTTTTACAAAGAATTAATGGGTCGGGAACCAAATACCTTGGATACATGAAGCTAGTTGGTTCAGAACCATCTAACGACTCCCTCAACATTTTGGGATGGTACTCCAGAATCTCCCTGTAGATGAGCTCCCTAACATCATCCTTCGACACCCTTCGTCTCTCAAATTCAAACTCCATTTTTGTGACGGGTTGAGCAGAAGGCTCCCTCTCAACCTTGGCTAGGCCCTTAAAGTATGGATCTGCAAGAGCCTAAATTGCAATAACACGACTCTCATAAGAAGATTCAGAATGCTTTTAATAGTCGGGTTGGAGATGAATATGACACTCAGAACTTCGTACTGTCCATGTGGATTTCTATAAAAATAGTCGAGTTTGGCGCTTCTAGCCAAGTCAGCCAACTAACCTCTTCAGCAGTAGGGCGGTCCTTGGGCTCAAAGGCGAGCATTCTTTCTAGCAAACGAAGGGCAAGAGGATCAGCATTTGGAAATTTGTAGGAAAAGGGAATGGGCTTCTTTTTGCGCATGCTGCTCAAGTATCTTCTAGCTTTCTCATTGCGTATCTGCAATAAGATAAATACAACATGCACAAATATAATCAGGAACAAAGGCTTCAATTATGAAACATAATTGCAGGCACACTGAAATACAGAACACAGTTTGATATTCAGAAACAGACCCGAGCAATGGCATCAGCAGATGGAGTTCCCAACAATTCAGTCATGAGATCCAGCTGATGGACTACATTCTTTCCCGGAAATAGAGGTTTTCCAGTAAGAAGTTCGGCAAAAATGCACCCGATGCTCCAGATATCAATAGCCGGTGTATACTGAGGAAAGAATGGTGTAAATATTAGGAATCACATGTTGATTGCGTTTGATTCGGGTCATTGTAGGTCATGACTAGTTGACTACGATGCTTTTGGACCCGTTATAATAATCGACCATATCGCTCATATTTCATGGCTTCAAGCATTGAAAAGAATTCGAAAATATGACAAAACAGATTTCCAGAATGACACACTTATACTTCATTAAGAAACATCCTCTTGGTGTTATGAACACGTGGATAAGGCTACGTAGATTAGAACCCGCCCCTACTTCCCCTTATCGCCATTTGAGGGTTATTAGGATATGTTTCTGTGGCATTCATATTTTGCAACCATGCACACAGTAATTAGAGTAACCGAGGTATCTACATGTAAACAGCCAAGCTAAAGAATCAGAATACCAGTTGTAAACAAGGTTGTTGGACAGAACAAGTAACACTCATGCTAACATAGGTCATTCACAAAGATCCAGAATGTAACTAACTACGCTGGTTGCATCAGCATACAGTCGGCCAAAATTACAACTTGAGTTCAAGCCATGATATAAAAAAATAAAAAAGTTTTAAAAAATAAAAAATAAAAACATAAATCAATTGTCATAGGTTTGTACCTTGGAAAAGAAAGATCCACACAGCTCCGGCGCCCTGTACCACCTTGTTGCGACATAATCCTAAGAAAAACGAGAAAAAAATGGAGAGGTTGGTGTAAAGAAAAGAGCTAAACGCAAAAACAACACCATCATCTTGACATGAATCATTTTCCAAAACCATCACGAAAAAAAAAAAATTAGTGTCACGAAAGAAGAGATGTGAAAGAAAAGATCGCGAGCTAGAGTTAATGACAGTCAACATACTGTCCAGAATATAGCAGTTGGAGTGTCATTAAAGGCGACCCTTGCAAGACCAAAATCACAAATTTTGAGCTTGCAATCAGCATTTGCTAAGATATTCTTTGGCTTCAAATCTCGATGGAATACATTGGCTGCAAGAAGTAATGCCATTTACAACAATCAGATAAAAGCTACAACTACTAAAGCAAACCCTAAGCCCTCAGCCAATACGAGAAAACATGCCTGTATGAATGTACTTTAAGCCTCTGAGGAGCTGATAAAGAAAAAACTGGTAATGCTCTGGTGTCAAATCATCATTTGCTTTGATAACCTGATGTAGGTCAGACTCCATTAGCTCAAAAACAACATATATGTCTTTAAATTCCCTTCTAGAAGGAGGCAACAATATATGCTTGATTTCCACTATATCTGCATGACGAAGAAGCCGGAGAAGTTTGATTTCACGTAGGATACGAGTGGCATCTGAAACATGCTCAAAAATATCATTGATCTTCTTAATTGCTACTTTTTCTCCGAGATGAGTGTCGTATGCCGAACATACAACACCATAACTTCCTTTACCAATCACCTCCTCAATCTTATACCGGCTACCCTCCCCATACTCGGTAAAGAAGTCGACTTCTGCTGACCCCTGCATAACCAGAATAAAGACGACATATTAAAATGCTAAGCACCTCCTTCTTAGGATAATCACTCACATCTCAAGCATTGAATGACAGCATACAACAACAACGACAACAACACCAACATTACCCAGTGCCTCAAGCAAGGGGGGAGTTAAGGGGGTTGGATGTACGCAGTCGTACCTTTGTGTTAGGTACACAAAGAGGTTATTTCCGAATGACCCAAGATGAAAATTCCGACAGAAACTGCATTGAATGACTGCTACTCTTGTCTTACAGAATCGATAGCAGTACAAAATCATTGACAAGCAATATCACACTATATTTCAGAACTGGAAATTCAAGATCAAGTACCAATCTCATACAAACAAGTGAGGGTTTAGCTCAAACACTTTGAACTTAAAGCAAACAAACACTTCAAGCTCATAAGATTATCCACATTGAACTTCAACTTAAGTTCATAACCAAAAAGCTACTAACACTATTCAGTCCTAGAGCACTAAATCAAAACAAAAACACAACATTTACACTAAAATTACAAGTAGCTGGATCTTGAACTAACAAAAACACCAAACAATTCACTCCCTCCGTCTCTGTCTCAGTCATTTGTTTACCAGCGATTAAAATACTCCTCACAAATAATATAAAAGACAGAACTAGTATAAAGCCATTACCTTTCTCCTTTGATCAGGTTGCATTTTTGCCACAAAGCATCAAAATTGCTCCTTGATCCAAATTAACCAGTACAACAACAAAAAAAACTGAACCCAGCTGAAACTGAATCAAACCCAAATCAAAGATACCCACCCAAGTAACAGTAGCACCCAAAATAATCCACAACAACCAAAAAAGTTGTGAACTTTACAAAGATCTACTGAGAAAACACCCCCAATTTCTCACAAAACTGAATCTTTAAGCTGAAATCTTTAAGATCCAAGTAAAAATCACATGAAACCCCCAAATCATATGAAAAAGAAAGGATCTTTGATGGTTTAAGGTGAAAGTACTTGAAGAACTTACTTCAAAGAGTGTGTTTTTATGAAGGATTAGCAGAAAATTAAAGAGTTTTTAGAGAAAGATCTAAAAAAGAACAGGTGGTAGTATTTATTTTGTCGGACAAAGAACAGATATGTGGGCAGAAATAGTTTTCGACTATGTTTTTTTTTTTTGTTGATTTTACTTAATAATTTGGGTTGGGTTGGGTTGGGTGGGAGAAGAAGAGGAGGTTGAAAGGTTAGATCTTTGGGAAAGATGAGGAAGGGAGAGATTTGAAGTCCCGTGAACAGTGAATTAGTGATGATGCTTGATGCAGCTTCAACCAGATTCAGATTCTGATAGGTAATGTTAGGAATCACCACAAAAATTGGTCTAGGTTTAGTCGGTTTGGATCGTATTTGGTTGAGATTTTTGTAATGGATTCGAATGAATTTATGATCCTCGGTTTCTACCCTGATTCCAACTTCATCCCTCCTTAATCCTCGTGCACAATTTACAATCTGTTACCTGATCAGACCAAACAAATGTTAATAAGCATTGAGTTCTAACTTCAAACTAGAGGTGACATTTTGTTCATATCGGGTCGTGCCTAGTTCTAACCAAGCTCAGCCCGTGCACGGGTAGAAGGCTCGGTGTGCCGTGCCTGGGCCCGACCCGATCCCCATTTTCAAGCCAAAACCCGACCCAAAATACGGACCCCAGTCATGCCTGACCAAATTTTCATTTTTTTCTTTTTTTTTTGGTTCAGGATTGTGCCTCGTATCAGGCCGTGTCCGACCCAATTTCGGGCCTTGTCGGGCTCGTGCTCATCGTGCTCGGGCCGCCCAGATGAACCTGACCCGGATTGCCACCTCTACAGTCTATACCTTCCAAACAATTCTCAATAGATATAGATTGAGAATCTCATATCAGTATACGAATCCGTCTCATTTCATACCTAAGAATTGAACCAAACGATCGTCCTAGAAGAGTAGAAGACCTTAACATAGACGCTGTGAATTTATGTGTTAGATTCTGCTAAGCGGTTTGGGCCTGACTCAAATATGGAGTAATAAGGAATGGTTTGGGCCTCTTCTGAAAAAAAATTAGAATTCACGGGCTTATCCACTCATGGTATTGGAGTATTTTCTCCTTCTACGACCTGAAAAATAGATCGGATCGGGTCATTTTGGGTTAGCTATTTTCAGCATTGTTTATGGGTATTGATTTGTTTCCTAGAATAAAAGTTCGGATCAGGATGTCTCAATTTGAGTTACTGATCAAATTCGAGTCTTAGATTTAGATTTTAGGTTGGATTATTTGGATTAAACCAATTTTACCAGGTCTACCTATCTCGTATTTTTTATTAGTTTCTGGTTGATATAAAGTACTCCATAAACTCATGTTCTCCACCAACTTAAAATAACTAGAAATTTTCATTTCTTTCCTTCATCTGAGTCACGTATTCACCTTTCTTTACTTTTGTTAGGAAAACTATAAGAATGAAGTGAGGTGGAGATTAACTTTGGTTATAATATTACATGACATACGGATGATGAATTGATGATTTTACGTACTAGATAATGTAGATACAATCGTCCCATTAGAGAAAGCAATCGTATGAAGAAGTATCGTTAATGAATTAACTTAACTAAAACGTGATAGTGGAAATCGGCGAATAATTTTGTACTCCGTACTCTAACACATCGATCTCTCATATAGGCGTATACTTATATGAAGATCTTTTGGGCTTGAAGTGTGGATGCATGCTGCATGCATGCAACTAGCCAACTATGCAAGTCATGCCGCACATGCCGGGTGATATAATCATTATTCTGTCTTCATCAAAATTTTAAGGTAATGATTGAAGACCCAGAAACTAGGAATGATTCTATACTCTAACAAGCACAAACGAAAATCATTCAGTTTGTTTCCCTTAAGATGATCACATCAATATTAAATTTAAAACAAGATAGATATTAACCCACATAGATAAATGAGCTAATTTTTTTGTTGTTCCCTTGATATTCCATTTTTTTTTTCCTCCATCCCATGGATGAATGAGATCACGATGTCAAGTCGAATATGTCCATTTTAAAAAATAGAAGGATAAACTTAGACAATTCGATATAACACTGAATTAAACTCGCATAAATTGAATGTTTATAATAGCCTATGGACCAATATCTCTAACAAAATTTGAAATTAAGATCTGAAAATGACTCGACTCGATATGTCCATTCGAGGAGTATAGGTAAACTTGGGATGTATGTTATGTTGTGGAGCACTAAAGAAGGGGAGTGGGTCCATGGCACTTGATTGGATAACAGAAAATGATAGTACTAGTGCAAAGCTGCCCAAAAAAGATCGTATGGTATGGGAGGAGAAGGGGTCAAGGCTCAAGGGAGGAGGAAGATAAAGTATAGAAGACAAGGAGTCATTATAAAGAGGGTAAGTGCAACTCCTTTTCTTCACACCTAAAACCCCCAATACATACATCATCACACCCAACCCAACACACTTGTCAGTTGTGACCTTTTTTGTTGTAGCTGGTCCTTGAGGTACCACCCGATTAACCCGTCATGTCTGATCCGAATTTTTAACAGATTTAGACACAATATTTTCAAAAAATATATAAAGGTCCGACCCGTAAATCCGTCCCAAGTCCGCTAACTCATTTGTTTATGGGCCAAAATTTCAGACTTACCTCGACTCATGTCCAACCTGAATCCCAAATGATCACCTCCACTTTTTGGTAATACCCCAATGTCATTATCTTCACCTACCTCTAACCACTCTCTACTTCCCATGACTTCACTCTTCTTTATCCATATCATATTATTAGTATTATATACTCCTCATGGTATTTAGTATAGCCAATATTTTGTCAATATTCTAACACCAAATCTAGTACTCTATTCCTTTTTTTTTCTTTTTTAATACTCCTATACTATAGTCCTATAGTCCTATATGATTGAAGAAATAGTAGTGAAAAGAGTTAATGGTAAGATAAGGGACTCAACTTTGAATTTTTTTTCGGTTAAGGGTCCGAACTTTTAAATTTTTCAGTTAAGGGATTGACATCCTTTTCCGTCACTAATTCCGTTAATGTGAGTTGATCACGTTATTTATATGAAAAAATTGACATTAATTTTTTTAAAAAAACTTCTTAATTTATGTACTTTTTAAAATATTCATTAAATATTAAATTATAATTATATATTTGATGTTAATATTCTTTAAACATCATATACGGAGTACATTATTATGTTATAATAATTATAAGCAACTAACCATAAAATTATTTTTTGCTATATAGAATTGATTTTTTCAATTTGATGTAATTATGATTGATAAAATTTATACTCATTTAGTAATTATGGAGTATTTCACATTACAATTATTATTGCTTATAAAATTTACTGCACTTAAAAGTGTTTTTTTTTTTTGAAAAGGTTGATAACATTAGATACCCCTACTATTGTTTTTATAATGAAATGTAAGAATAACATTAGATAATTGTTGTTAACATAAACTTAATTGTCTAAAACTCATTCAATTGAAAATTCTTATAATAATATCACTCCTGCTAACGAATGTAACGATATGGCGCCACCAGGTAATAGAGTAATACTTTATTAAAAAAATTGTTTTTTTTCTACTAATTGCTCTTAAATTTAATATTTTTAAAGGAAACCAGGTAAATTACTATAATACCTCGGATGACGAACAAATTAAGCGCTACCGGGTGATGTCATCTCATATTCTCATTTTTCATTACGTATCACAAATGATTAAATTTTGGGTTAAAGAAAATGAAAAAAAAAAAAACAAATATTTGAAATATTAATTAATAAAAAATACTTAAATTAAGAAGTTTTAATTAATATCAATTTTTACATATACAAATAATGTGATCGCCCCAACACATTAACGGAATTAGTGACGGAAAAGGATGTGAATCCCTTAACTGAAAAGTTTTAAAGTTCGGACCCTTAACTGGAAAAAAACTAAAAATTGAGTCCCTTATCTTACCATTAACTCGTAGTGAAAATATTGACTTCTTGGGTATGGGCAGATGGGCTACAAGCCTACAATGCTAGATATACTTAAATGATGCTTTACAATTATTTGTACCACCCCTACTCCCATAGTCTCACCATATTAAAGGATACTACTTGTATTCAGAGAAAGAGGATACTATATTGTCAGTAAGAATCGAACCTCTAATTTCTCGGTTGTGAGTAAAAGAACTTTTACCACTTAAGCTTACCCTTTATATCAATCACAAAATTAATATTGATAAAATCTTCCTTAAAATGACCATAAGTAAAAATATTTATGTTCAATTGCTCACCAAAGCACTTTTTCTATCTCAATTATTTGTTTAACTTTTATATTATTTATGATAATTATTTTAATCAAAAGTAAATAAATGAACCAAACGACGGAGAGTGTTAGATTAGAGAGTGAATTATGTAGGTAGGTTATTTAAATAGTACCGTAAAATAATGAGTAAAAGGGAAGAAAGGGACAAATTATTGTTTGTGACGGATCACATAATAGCCAATTAGCCATTTGGATAAATAAAAACAAACTCGTGCTCTCTTCTTAGACTTGTTTTCTAACCAAGTGATAATATTTAACCTGTCACTGATTTGTAACAGAAATATCCATCACAAAGAAGACTTACTCGTACAATAATAGGTGAGCAGAGGAGATAGGTGAGGTGATAGATAGACAATGAGTGATCTCCAGCAAAGCAGTAACTAAACGAATGAAGTCGCTTTCAGATTGGTGTTTGATTTGCACGTTTGAGTAGCCATATCATATCATATCATGTACTTTGGTGTTTGGTGTAAGCGTGAAACCACCTCAACTGTGCCTTTTGGTAATGTCTATCAACATTCTACATCACCTAACTCTACCCTTTCATTAATCATTAACTGATACCCGTGAAAAAATTTACGGGTTATTGAATTGATCTATTATTGTTTACGTATATGAGTCAAAATGATTAGGAGTGCAGTAACGAATTTATACTGAATCGTACTTCTACTCACGATTACCTCTACCCTTTCATTAATCATTAATAATAATAATACCCTTCAAACTTTAGATAACACTAATCGAGTATAATCGAGGATCTCAGAATCTTAATGACTCGTGTCATGCGTTAAATATTATTCATATATAAATAGATAATACAAAAATGTTAGAATGATTGGACTTTATTTACATACATGGTCGGGTGTTTTTGATCCATCACAAGAATTGTTCCCGATATAAACATTTCTTTGATCAAATGAGTGGACTATGCCACCGGTAAATTTCCTTATGCTTCGTGACCTCAGTTTGTTTGTATTTTTCTTTTAAAATTTACGAGTTTATAAAAAAGATTAATTTCATTTCAAATATTACTCCGTATTATACACCGTACTCTTCGTATTTGACCATTTTTAAATTCTTACGTCTATGCATTGAGATTTCATTTTCGATTATACCGACTCTTCGGTTGATCTCGCATGTCACCACCTTATCTCTACAAAAATGTCCCATGTTCACTAATTCTTCTCATTTATTTCATTTCGTCATCATCTTCACAAACAAAAAACTCCCCAAAAAATATGCCATTAAAAGCATTAATTCTATCCAACTCATACTCAAAGATTTTTTCAAAGTGGCTAAAAATAGAAAATGATCCATGATCTAAAAACAAACAAAAAGAATTCTCCTCTAAATTGTTTACAATTGTTTTATACACCGGTATAAAGATGAAGAAAATGGTGTATAAATTTTAATACTCTATATCGTTTAACGGTTTTTCTAACATGTGCCCAGTGGGCACATGTTAATACCCTAATTAAGGAAATATTAATCATGATAAATATCATGAGAAGTTGAAATGTTAAGCTTTATTACCATATTTATACAATATCTATTTAAATCATGCCTTAATTAACTTATTAACGTGTGCCCAGTGGACACACGTTAGAAAAACCGATCATTTAAAGATAAAATAGACTCGACACTATGTACCCCTCTGTTCCATTTGATTCTTTTACGTTTTTTTTTTCACACTTGTCAATCCACATTTTATTTTGTTCATATCTTTAGCTACATATTTCTAAAAATTATAAAAATTCGATATTTATAACGCATTCGATTAGACAATTTAAACAAGATCTCTCATGACTATATTTTATCTTATATATTAGAAGTTATATCGCCAATCCCCACTTATGAATAGTGTCCAAAAAGCAGACGTAAGAAACCTGATACCCAAATAAAAATGTAAAATATCAACCAGATACATTCTAAAAAAAAGTGTAAACTATTGACGGGATTGATAATGTTGATCCACTAATCATGTTGATGATCATATAAAATAATTGTAATTCTTTCCACACCACATCAAACCAAAGTCTATGCCTTTTTCACTCACTATATTTTGCTCCAATTACATTCCCTCCTTTACCCTGCTTTCCCCATACACAACAAAAACAAACCTAAAACCCATCAACCAATACCCTCAATTATCACACCCCAAATTCCCTAATCCAATCCCAGTAAACCCACATGACATCCAAATAACAATACAATACCCACTTCTCAAAATACAAGATTTTTTTGGGGGAATTTTGGGGTCTGAAACATTCATCAATGGCTGTAGTAAGCATTGAGAAGAGCATATGGGCAAGTGTATTGGAGGTAACAAAGAATGCACAAGAAAAGGGGAGTGATCCTGGGATGTGGGCAATGCAAATTTCAATGATTTTGAATTCTGGGTCTCCTTCAACTGAACTTGCCCATCTTCTTGTATCCCACATTTGTTGGGACAACAATGTCCCTCTTGCTTGGAAGTTTCTAGAATTTGCTCTTCAATTCAATTTGGTCCCTCCTTTCCTTGTTCTTGCCCTCTTATCTACTAGGTTGTCCCCCTCCCCTACCTTAATGTTTCATAACTGTCTGAAAAATGTAATCTTTGATTGACTTTGTCATATCTCATGGGTGTTTTTTTCTTGTCAATGTGGTGGTTTTGTTTTCACATATGTTTATGTCACTGTCATGTTGTTAATTGGGTTTATGTCATACTCGCTCCGTCCCACTAAAATTGTTCTGTTTCATTAAAATACTGCTCGGATGTAATGAGGAAATTAGGCGATCTTTTTGGGACGGGTGTAGTATAATACTCATCGTTAGTGTTGAATTGTCATTTCTCATGGGTAAGTCAAATATGTTGATTTGGTAAAGAAAATGGGGATGTGCTTTGATTTTACTTTGATTTCTGGTAATATGTTGATGTTTTGATTTAATTTTATGGCAAAAATGGAAGGAAGGAATACATGGATTTTGATTTCTTGTGGATTTTTGCTTTGATGTCAAGATGTTTTTTTTTCCTAGAGAAGTTCATGATTCTGAGTAGGTAGAAGTTGCTGTCTTTCTTTATCTGTATCTTAACTTTAACTTAGAGGAGTTAGGTTGCCTACCTGTGGACCTTCCACAACTGTGCCATTGAAATTACATGATGTTTAGTTTTTTCCGAAATGGTGGTGATGTTTGAGGATAGCAGAGTCTTGCTGATACCAGAATGGATGTTGCTTTAAGCCTGGTTCTATGTTAATGTGACACTTCACTGTGGCTGCGTGCCCAACACACTGACATTTCGGAAATGACACTTCATTTTAGACCGATAACATGAAACTTAAATAGCCAATGTTTTGACGTGTTTAACACGGGCTGTTCTTATTTTATGATCTCGTTCCATGTATTAGCATTAGAGCATGTCGAAGTTTGCACAACGCTGACATGGGTGAACAAATCTTGTTTTCTCACAGGGTTTTACCATGTCGCCAGTCTCGCCCTGCAGGATACAGGCTTTACATGGAACTGCTGAAAATATATGCTTTGAAGTTGAAATCTCATTCTCATTCTCACGTCCATAATCCACATTTTCATATGTAAGTTTTGAATAAATATAGCTAATGAAGGGGTGCAATTCTGTAGAGCTCATTACCTTGGCTTTTGGCCCCTGGCCTTCCAAAATCATCCCTTTCAGTTGTGTTGGCAATCACAACTGTGATTTTGATGATATTTAAAGTTGAAAAGTAATGCTGGAAGACTATGACGATGAGTACAACTTGTGATTGTGACTTTAATATGCTTTTCTGGATGGGTTAGCGTGCTACATACAGTTCGATACTTTTTACGTGTCTGAAAATTTGAATCCTACTTCGGAATATCATTATAGTAGATGTAAATCGGAATTCAGGAAACCAATCAGTAGAGCTTATTTCTGCTAGATCACATCTCGGCTTATACTTTTTAGGAGTCTGTGTAAATATCTTTGTCATAGTGACTTCAGTATGGTAGAAGTTTCTTGCGGGGTGCTGATTTATTTTTGTTCTTTTATCTTCTAATCCTTATTGCAGGGTCATGACGTCTATAGACGACGTACTTGGGCTTTCTCAGATCTTTGGTTCGCAAGCAAGTGAGCCAGAGGTTCTTTTGGTTGAATTTATCTTCACTATAGTGTGGCAGCTTCTTGATACATTACTAGATGATGAGGGGTTACTGGATCTTACCCCAGAAAAGAAATCTGTCTGGACAACTTTTTCCAAAGGCATGGTTGTGGATACTTACATGGACTTCGATGAGAAGAAATTTGAACTATTTGAGAAGTTAAAGAGCTTGAACTCTGCGTTGGCGGTTGAGATTATCGGACTATTTCTTCAGGATGAAGTTACCTCCAGAATCCTTCATTTGGTGCACCATAACATGTGAGATTTTGATTCTTCTTTTGGAGCATTTTTTTTTATATGTTGGCTTTGTAGTGTTATGACTTATGACATATAGAAGGGAATTGAGCTAACCTGACTCATGTTTTTTATGCCGTTGAAGAAAGAATGGTACCTAAAGATACTTGATCCGTTTATGTTTGATGGCAGGCCAAGACATTGGGGGACTTTTATCCAGCGGCTAGAGTTGCTTGTGAAAAACTCATCGGCATTAAGAAACTCGGATTTAAGCCCTAAAGCGCTTATTCAGCTGACAGCTGAGGCTGAAAAAATATCATCTTGGGAATACAAGAAGTCTTTGAAAGAGTTTGGTGCTGTAATGGCTTTTGGTTCGCTGTCTTTTCCTGCTGGTCTTTTTGAGGATATTGGTCGTTCTTGTGTGTGGCTTCCCTTAGACGTGATTTTGGAAGATGCTGTTGATGGATATCAAGTTACAGCAGCAAGTGCTGTGGAGACCATTACTGGTATGTAATACGGAGTACTCTCTTTTGTGATAAAAAGGTTTGCTGAAACATTTTGCAATACCTCCTGTTCGACTGTAATGAAAATATTGTTCATAGGTTTGGTAAAGTCTCTTCAAGCTATCAATAATACACGTTGGCATGATACTTTTTTGGCATTATGGATAGCTGCTCTCCGATTTGTTCAAAGGGTAAGATATTTTGTCCATATGCACCTTTGACGTTCTTCACTACATCCTCCAAGATTTTATTTTCTATATAGATTGACGGATGGTTGAGGTTTAATACTTTAATGAACTGTTAATTAAGATTGATTTTGAAATTAAAAAATTTTAAATTGAAGAGGAGAAATAATGATTTCATTTAAGACAAAGTCAAAGACTTGATATTTTTTGATTATGGATAGCGATGAAGTAAAACAAAGTGACAAAATAACTCATTTTTTGCTTCTTTTTATTGTGATCTGACAGTACATTCAATGCAATGCTAGACACATTCTTTATCAGCGGCTGTCTAGAAACAGTCTCTGTGTCGTAAACCCCAGAAACAGTCGCTATGTGTTGTAAACCCGATAAAAAAATCTGATTTAATTTTGTCATAGTTGTTCAGTTAAAACAGTTCCTTGGTCTGCCTGCTTACTGATGGGTGTTCGAATGTAATTACATCATTGTAGGAGCGGGATCCAATTGAAGGGCCAGTTCCTCACCTTGATACTAGAATGTGTGTCCTGCTGTCTATTATTACCTTGGTCGTGGCTGATCTCATCGACGAGGAAGAAAACGGTGTTGATGAATCAAAAGGCTCGACTAATCATTGGAAAGAGAAAAGGGATTCCAAAACGCGTCGCAAAGATTTGATTTCCTGCTTGCAGTTACTATCCAATTTTCAGAGTTTGCTAACGCCTCCTCAATCTGTTGTTGACTCTGCCAATGTGGCGGCTGCAAAAGCAACTATGTTTGTTTCAGGCGTTGATGTTGGAAGAGGATATATAGACTGCGTTACTGTGAAAGATTTGCCAATTAACTGTGGTAAGTAAAAAGTAATACAAAATGTGAAGTACCAGAAAAGTAGCATTATTATTTTTATTGACGCATGCGAAAGATCAGATGACTGATATGCTCTTTATCATTCGTGGCAGCTGGGAACATGCATCACTTAATAGTCGAAGCTTGCATAGCTAGGAATCTACTCGATACGTCAGCATATCTGTGGCCAGGATATGTAAAAAGTGTAATAAATCAGCTCCCCGGTCTTGTGCCTCCTCAAGTGCCTGGTTGGTCATCATTTATGCAGGGATCTCCTCTTACACCTCTGATGATCAATGCAATGGTTGCCGCTCCTGCTTCAAGGTATACTCAACAGTCAACAGTTGTTTCTTGAAAAGTCTTGACCATGAATTTATTCCGACAACTTTTTGCGTACATTTAATGCATGTTGTATCTTTGCTGAGTTTCTGTATCTTTTCTTAAACTTGGCCTCTAGACTGTAGTTACATATTTTCATTCTGAAGTCAGGTTATAACAAATGCTCTTCGTATTAAATTATCCAAAGATAAAGGAACTGAACTTGAGCTCATACATTTGATGGAAGTTTAGCAGAGCTGGAGAAAATTTTTGAGCTTGCAGTAAATGGATCAGAGGATGAGAAAATATATGCGGCTACCATTCTCTGCGGAGCATCCTTGATTCAGGGCTGGGATTTGCAGGTAACATATTCAAACTCCCAATTTTCGATGTATTTTAGTATGCTATTTTTTCTGGATTATACTCCGTATGATTTATTGGTGACACTTACGATCTGTCTTGCAGGAGCACGTAGTGTACTTTATCACCAGGCTATTGGCTCCAGGGGTTCCTGCTGATTATGCTGGCGATAACAGCCATCTAATAACATATGCTCCTATGCTTTTTGTACTTGTGGTTGGAATAGCACCCGTTGATTGTGTACAGATTTTCTGTTTACATGGCATGGTATGCTTTATCTGCCTGTAGTTCAACTTTGAAATTACCCCCTCCTCTCACTTTTGGATTCATTACATTCTAATTGGCATATTTTTTGCAGGTTCCTCAACTTGCTGCTTCGTTGATGACAATCTGCGAAGTTTTTGGATCATGCATCCCTAATGCTTCATGGACAGTCAACGGGGAACAAATTTCTGCTCATTCAGTTTTTTCAAATGCATTTGCTCTCCTTTTAAAGCTTTGGCGGTTCAACCATCCACCTCTGGACTATGCTGTTGGAGATGTCCCACCAGTCGGGTCTCAACTTTCTCCCGAATATCTCTTACTAGTACGCAACTCTTTGCTCCCGTCCTCAGGAAATGTCCTTAAGGACCGCAATAAAAGAAGACTTTCAGCTGTGGTCAGCGCTTCATGTGCGAAACCCATATTTGTTGACCAGTTTCCGAAATTGAAAGTTTGGTACCGGCAGCATCAGGCGTGCATTGCAGCCCCACTGTCGGGTCTTATTCCTGAAAGTACAGTATATCAGATCGTGAATGTTCTCCTTAATATGATATTTAGAAAGATAAATAAAGGAAGCCAAGCTTCTGGTTCTGGCAGTAGTAGTTCTACTGGTCTATCTAGTGAAGACGGTACTGTTAGACCTCAGCTACCTGCTTGGGATATTCTGGAAGCTGTTCCTTATGTCGTTGATGCGGCCTTAACAGCTTGTGCTCATGGACAGGTCACTCCTCGTGAATTAGCTACAGGTATGTCCTCACATATCATACATGCACAATTAGTTTCTACTGTATTTGTTTGGAGTAATATGATCTTAAGATGGAAGTGATCGTTCAAGCATGATCACAGACTTGACAGTACAAAGTCTCTGCCCTATTTTATTGTTTATCTGACTCGTCTGCAAGTATCAGTCATGATATGGTGTCAAAGTATCTGAAACACACATTCTAGATTACGACATGAAACACGATACATATCGGATACATGATATATGAAAATTACGCGAAGTGTCAGAGTATAAACTGTTTTGGAAGGACACGTATTGAACTTGCATCTTGATTCACCATAAAAAGAAGCACAACGAATATAGTCAGCCATTTTATTTGTATTCTCTCATAATCTTGAACCAATGAAAAGTGAGTCTATGCTCTAATTGATAACGGAAAACTTGATTCCAATCTTGCTTGATGTTTTTAACAATCCTCAGGGCTTAAAGATCTGGCAGACTTTCTTCCTGCATCTTTGGCAGCAATAGTGAGTTATTTCTCAGCTGAAGTTACTCGAGGCATTTGGAAACCGGCTCTTATGAATGGAACCGATTGGCCAAGCCCTGCAGCGAATTTGTCCAACGTCGAGGAACAGATCAAAAAAATACTTGCTGCCACAGGAGTTGACGTTCCCAGCCTCGCTGCAGGTACACTATGGGTGACACATTTCCCTTTTGTAGCGCCACACTGCTGAATTTACAGATCTCAAAAATATGCTAACAAACTTCATTGTTGCTGCAGCAGTAAGCACTCCAGCTACACTTCCTCTGCCATTGGCCGCATTTTTGAGCCTAACAATAACCTACAAGCTTGACAAAGTCTCTCAGCGTTTCCTGAATCTTGCTGGTCCCGCCCTCGAGTCCCTTGCAGCAGACTGCCCATGGCCATGCATGCCTATAGTGACTTCCCTGTGGACCCAAAAGGCAAAACGATGGAGCGATTTTCTAGTCTTCTCAGCGTCGCGTACTGTTTTCCTCCATAACCATGATGCCGTGGTTCAGCTTCTCAGGAGTTGCTTCACTGCTACACTTGGACTAAACCCATCCTCTATGTGTACCGAGGGTGGTGTAGCTGCCCTTCTAGGGCATGGGTTTGGGTCACATTTTCATGGCGGGATGTCTCCTGTTGCCCCCGGAATCCTCTATCTGCGTGCATACCGTGGGGTCCGAGATATCATGTTTTTGGCAGAAGAGATTGTTTCCTTATTGATGAAGTCTATTAGAGAAGTAGCCGGTGCTGGAATTTCCAAGCAAACAAGAGAGAACCTTAAGAAAACAAAACTTAGGCCAAGAGACGGGCGGTTCTCACTTCCCGGAGCCTTGACCAGAGTCAAAGTTGCAGCTTATCTTGGCGCAACTCTACTGTGGTTATCTGGAGGACCGGGTTTGGTTCAATGTCTATTCAAAGAAACATTGCCGTCTTGGTTCTTATCGGTTCACAGATCTGAAGTGGAAGACGAGGATGAGCCAGGAAACATTGTTTCTGTACTAAGAGGACGTTCACTAGCATACTTTGCAGTCCTCTGTGGGACCTTTGCTTGGGGTATCGAGCCCTCATCGAAAAGACGGCCTCCAATCATAGGGCAACACTTCAACTTTATAGCAGGTGTGTTGAATGGGAAAATATCTCTAGGGTGTGATTTAACCATTTGGAAGGCTTATGTAACTCAGATTACGAGTCTGATGGTAAGATGTGCACCCAATTGGGTGCTCGAAATGGATAGGGACGTAGTGATTCGATTGAGCAAAGGACTTCGACATTGGAACGAGAATGATCTCAGTCTCGCTCTGCTTGTGACTGGTGGTGTCAGCACTATGGGCGCAGCGGCTAAGCTCATAATAGAAAGCGAGAGATGACGACATTTTTAACACTTTGATCCCGGGATTGTTAACTACTAGTGTCATGTATCTGTACATGAATTGAATGCAGGATAGTTTGTACAGTAATGATTTTTAACAATTAAAAATAGGATGAATTTTGATTGGGCAAATTCTAGGGTTGGGTTTGAGTATAGTAGCTGCTGCATACTGAGCTTATAGAGAGGTTTTAGACTTATTATAGTCCCGAGTTACTGGTTTCTCAACTGTTGAGAGTGTGATCATCATCAAAGGTGTAACAGACAGTTCCATGCAGAAATCGAAATGAAAAATTTGTATGGCAAATCATTTTTGTTTAAGCAGATTTCGCTTACGAGACAGATTAGTTACGGTGCTTGTTAATCCACCTGTGATCTTTTGCTTGGTTTCGAGACGATTAATTGAAAACTGGATAGAAAGAATTCAATGAATTATAGCATTACAACAGCAATTTGCTTCTGTGAGTGACACAGACAGTAGTAAGTAAATGAAAAATCAGGCAACACCACTAGCACCAGGCAGCCTAATCATCTGCTGATCTAACATTGCTTTCCGAACCCCATGTGCATCTTCCCACCTCCCTGAATCTGCATACAGGTTAGACAGCAACACCCTGCTGGCTCCATGTCCTGTATCCAGCCCTGCCAGTCTCGTCGCTGCTCGCTCCCCAATGTCCACCTCACCATGCGTTTTACACGCCGACAGCAACGTACCCCATATCACCACGTCTGCCTCCATCGGCATGCTTTTCACCACTTCCTCCGCTTCTTTCAACCGCCCTGCCCTACCTAAGAGGTCTACCATGCACCCGTAGTGCTTTATGTTTGGATCGATTTTATACACGTGTTTCATGCGCTCAAAGTGTTTCTCCCCGACTTGTACTAGTCCAGCATGGCAGCACGCTGTCAACACCCCGATGAATGTGATCGAGTTGGGCTTTATACCTGTTTTTTCCAGTTGTTCGAATTTTCTTAGACACAATGTCGCGTGCCCGTGCATTGCTAATCCACATATAATTGCATTCCATGGGGAGATGGAAGTGATTTTTTGTTGTTTCGAACTGAAAGTGTTCAAGGCGTTGCTAATGCTCCCACATTTGGCATACACATCAATCAGGGCTGCAGTTAAGTTGTCGTTGAGAGGGATAGAGTTATGTTTGATGTATTCATGGGCCCACTTGGCGTCTTCAAGTACACCCGAGGATGCGATGGCTGACAGGACGCTCACCATAGTGATCTCGTTTGGTTGGACATCAGCTGCCACCATACCTCGAAAGAGCTCTAATGCGACACCAGGGTTTCCAGCTTGAGAGTGCCCTGAAATCATTGAGCTCCAAGAGAAAACATCTCTGTCAGGCATCTGGTCAAAAAGGGTTCGAGCTTGTTCAATCATTCCGTTTTTTATGTGACCGGAGATAAGGGCATTCCAGGATGCAAGATGAGTTTTACAGGAACCGTCGAATTGGGTGCAAGCAAGATTGACCCTCCCACAGGATGAGTAAAAATGAATGATTGTTGACTGAACGAAATCATAGCAATCAAAACCCGTCTTAACAATTGTAGCATGTAACTGCTGACCCTCAGTGATCGCCATTACTCGCCCACAAGCAGAAACTAAATCCACAATCATGACATCATTGGGCTTCAATCTTTTACATAGCATAGAGCGATACAACATTAAAGCATCCGATAACCTGTCTGCTTGTACATAAGCATCAATGATCGTACCCCACGACACCAAATCCTTTCCGGGAATCTCATCAAAAAGATCCTTGGCCAAATCAACAAGCTTTTGTTTCGCATACCCATTCAACATTACATTCCACGAAACAACATTCTTTTCCGGCATTTCACTAAACAACCTGCTAGCATCTCCCAGACTAGAACAAGAACAATACATATGCAACAAATTAGTCGAAACAAGAACAAAGTCCTTGATCCCAAGCTTGGTAGTCAATCCATGAACTAACCTAGCATCCGAAATTCCGCCTACATGTGCATAAGATGAGATGACACTAGCCATGGTGACCTCATTCGGAACCACACCCGCCACCCTCATGTCCCTAAACACCGCGATTGCTCCACTCCACTTTTTATTCTGAGCCAAACCCATGATCATAGTAGTGTACGCAACACAACCTTTGTCAGGCATTACATCAAACATATGGCGTGCATCATCTAACTGCCCTGATCTCACATAAACACCCAACATAATATTACACGACACGAAATCGAGTCTCGAACATAAACTAAAAAACTTGTTAACAACACCCAGTTCATCACATTTGGCATACATACTAAGCAAACTGTTTTGAATAAAAATATTGGAATCGAGACCATTTTTGGAAACAAGGGCATGAATTTGCTTCCCCTGGAAGATTGCCTTAAGGGTAGAACATGATTTCAGTGCAGAAACTATTTCCTGTTCATGGTCATATTTCCCTGGTTTCGGTTTCGGTTTTGGGTTTGAATCTTGAATCCGCATTGAATTGAAGAAAGCTACGAGGTGGGTTTTTGATTCCGATTGAATTTGAAGCGATTTGGTTGAAAAGTGAGAGATGCATGATGAATTGGGGGGAGAAAGAGGGGAAACAGGGGTGACTGTGACTGTGACTGTGAGGAATGAGAGCAGAGATTTGGGTTTGAGAGAAAGGGACATGGAAAACGATCATTTGTTTGTGTCGAGGGTTTTGCCGTTATTAACTAACGGATTTCCGTCCCATTATTGTGTCCCATTCGTGTGCCACATCATACACGGGATGACACCTAAATAAGTTATGATATTTGTTGCATATTTTATTTATGCAATATGCGAGGAGGTGTCATGCTGTGTAGGGTGTGACACACAGGGTGAGACATAAAAATGGGAGAAGAATCCACACTGTTTAGAGGGAAGGCGACGATTCGAGGTTCCCAACCGTGTAAATGTATGACTTATTATCGATGATTAATGTTTTATCTTGGGTTGAAATTTGTACTTTGAGAGTGTGATAAGTGCCTAGTTCTTTTCGGATGATTGTTTCTTCGGTATATAGAAGTTTGTGTAAAGCAGAAAACACAAATTGTTTGGTACGAGTATTAGGTTTAATAGCATGTTTTTAAGATTGTTAAAGTGGACACATATCGACTCTAATTCTGCAAATACTTAGATTGAGAGCCCGGATAGAGTGTCGTTTAAGCATGGGTAGTACTGACGACATAGTAAGATCGGAAATCTCCGGGATTCGTTGTAGGGTTAGCCTAGAGCAGAAGAAAAGTGCATAAAAACTATAATTTGTAAATATCTTATCATTAAATGGTATAAAAATTATATTTTATTACGGTATTTTTTAATTATTTTTGTAATTTACAATATTAACATTATAAATTTTTATTACTTCCTCCATTTTCTTTTTATCTTCCCAATTTTCTTTTTTGGCCACTTTTTTTTTTATCTTCCCATTTCCTTTCTTTCCATTTTAGTTCATAATTTTTACCATACTACCCTTACTATTTACAACACTTTATACCTTTATTCTTTCTTATTTACACACATTTCACCCTTCTACTCTCAATATTTACTAAATTTATCATTTTATATTCATTACAAAAAAAAATTGTGCCAAAAGTGAATGGGAAGTTAAAAAGAAAATGGAGGAAGTAATTATTTTAATTAATTTATAATGACACTCCATCGAACCAACGGGTCAACCGGGGTTTTGATCCTAAATTAACGGACCATTTCAGGTTTAAGCGAAATGGATCGTGAGTCAAAGTTATAGGGTTCTGATCCTAAAAAGGTTCGATAGGTTTACGAGCAAGTCAAAATTTGACATGACTCTTTTCTAATCCAAAAATCTTCTATCTAATCATCATAATCCCTTACTTTAGAAATAAATTAATTTTCGAAAATATTCTACTAAACATTTAGTAAAGGTAAATTGTTGACGGAAACACTAAAAAATAAAGACGTAGGAATATAATTTTATCACGTCATTAAACTCTTTTATAAATAAAATTAATTAAAAAATCGGGCACGAGTTTTTCACTGGTAAGGGTTCGTTTGGTTCATGCGGGAACTTATTTGCAATTCCCAGGAAGTTACTTCCCACTTCAACTTCCCGGGAATTTGAAATATTTGTTTGGTTGACATCCTGGAATTCACACTTCTCGGGAATTGAATTCCTACATCTTGTTTGGTTGGCTCGACCTAATTCCCATGATTTTGATTACAATGACTAGTATGCCCTTTATTAATTAAGTGTATAAAAACTTATGAATTAATTTTTTCAGCAACTTAAGAAATATCTGAAATTGTCTTCACTGTAATATGCAGTCGTAACCAAATTACATTTTATCAGCGTAAAAAATAACGAACATTAATTTATTTATTTTTAAAAAAATTCTGAGTTAACCAAAAAAATAGATGAGCAAAAGCAATAAATTCTTAGTTAACAAAAAGATTTTGAGTCAAAAAAAATAATGCAGAAAAGTTGAGAGGAAGCGGTAAATGGAGAATGGGGATGAGAAATTAAGGTTAAGTAAAAAATAGATGAGTGATAAGGGATAAAAAAGTCATTTGAATAATTTGGGATGTGGGAAGTGCAACTCACCGAGGGGAGTCGGTGAGCAACTTCCCGCATATGCATGAATTACAAGTGATGGGATGAGTTTGAGTTCCCCATTTTTTTTAGTTTTAGGGTAACCAAACAACTTCCCAGGAAAGCATTTCATGGGAAGTTACAATTCCCGGGAGGTGAGGGGACAACCAAACGAGCCCTAATTGTATTATGAAACCGTCTCATACGAGACTTCTTTAAAAAAAATCACAAATTGAGTCAATTGATGCGGGGCCACCAATTCAGTTAATCAGTTATTTAGCTCAATATTTCTGCTCTCCCGCCATTGTTTTCTCCTCTCCTCCATTGCGCTTTTTTCTCTCCATCGTGCTTTCTTCTCTCCTCCATCTTTTCTGGTGATTCCTCTTCTTACTATTCATCTTCTCGCATTGTTTTTCTTTTTTTTTTTCTTTTTGTTGTTTGATTACGGTTTAGTATCGACATCATTGCGGAATTTTGCGATTAATTTCTCCCTCTAACTGCATATTCAATTTTCTGAGGTTTGAGTGAAGTTCGACGGTGAAAATCGATTTCGGCGCAGTTTCGTTGTTATCTAGCCAAAAGGTTAGTGAATTTCGTTATTAATTTCTCTTTTACTGTGCTGCTCCGAAAGTTCTCAACTAAAACCGTGGTATGATCCCCCTTCCAACTTTTTAAAATTCTTATTAAAATATCGGAAAAAAAGTTGGTAGATAATGTCGACACGCGCCTACTTGAGGTGAGGGCGGCTGTATTTGGCATTAACTGGGCTATCGTGCAGGAGTTTAGAAAAGGCGTCGAATCAAATGAATATGAATTTGTTTTGAAGACGACGGACTGCAAATCAGCCTTTAAATTTCTGAAAAAATTGATTCCAAGGATTTGTCAAAGTTGACCAAGACTAAACTTTATAACTGGATCAACAGTTATAAACGATGAAAGATCAACAAAGATGATAACAAGAGGCGGATTACCGTATTATTTTTCTATAACATTAATATTTTATATACTTTGAAAATAAGTCTCGTAAATCAATTTCGCTCCAAAATGCATCAAACAAAAAAAATACTTACATATATTTATAAAAACATTGTCCGGAGAAATTAATGAATTTTTCTTTAACATCCACAATTTCTTTACCACGAAATTTTTGATATCGTTTAAATTATTTATTTTGTTTATCAAAATAATATTTTTTTATTTTCGGAACAAATTTTTTGTGAATTACAATCTATCAAATTTTTTAAGTGAAAAAATTGTACAATAAAACTATTTTTATTTGAGAAATGCTTTGTAAATGAATTATTTTTCGTCCAAACTATCACAATTTTTTCACATGAAATTAGTTTTTCATTATTTTTGTGTATCATTGTTCAGTATGTTTGTATCATCAATGTAGTGATTTTTTTCTATAGTTCACAATATCACAAATTTTTCCGCTATCTAAAATAGCTAAAAATGATCGATTTTGATGGTTATAATTATCATCCATGTTTTTTCGGCCTTTTGGGTCTTGGATTAAAACGCATCCATATTCGCGCTGAATAAACTCTATACAAAATACAATGCCCCGTGTAATATGATGGTCATTTCGATTTCAATAGAGACTTTTAAAAGTCATACCATAGTCATTTGAGACGTGTGGAAATCAGTCGAAATAAAATATGTACTCAATTTTATATCGTGTCAGAGTTTTCTAATAATCAATATTTGGCATTTTATTTCTATCGACAAGTTTTCGTCAAAAAACATTCGCACGGTAGAGCAAATTTCCCCGCCATCGAAAATAACTAAAAACGATTGATTAGACCTAACCCTAATCACGCCAATACATCTTGTGAATCAAGGAATCCAATACGAAATTAAGCCTAAAGGTAATCAAATCGAATCATGAAACAAAAAACACTAAGACGAAGAAAATCCCAAATCAATCAATTAAAATCAACTGAATAACCTAACCCTAATCACGCAAATAGATCTGGTGAATCAACAAATAAGCTACGAAATAAAGCATAAAGGAAAAAGTAGACAAAATTCAACAATTAGTCCGTTTCAGATTTCAGTCATTTATTTACCTTTGATTAGAATATTATTCCTCGTAAATTAAATAATATAAAATGTAAGCAAACAAACGAGACAGCAGAAAGAGTATATGCGCGCGTAAAGTGGGCACATATCAACTCTAATTCTGCAAATACTTTATTTTAAGATTGAAAGCCCGGATAGAGTGTCGTTTAAGCATGGGTAGTACTGACGACATAGTAAGATCGGAAACCTCTAGGATCTGTTGTAGGGTTAGCCTAGAGGCTAGAGCAGAAGAAAAGTGCATAAAAACTATACTTTGTAAATATCTTATCATTAAATGGTATAAAAATTATATTTAATTACAGTATTTTTTAATTATTTTTGTAATTTACAATATTAACATTATAAATTTTTAGTAATTATTTTAATTAATTTTTAATGACACTCCATCGAACCAACAGGTCAACCGGGGTTTTGATCCTAAATTAACGGACCATTTCAGGTTTAAGCGAAATGGATCGTAAGTCAAAGTTATAGGGTTCTGATCCTAAAAAGGTTCGATAGGTTTACGAGCCAAGTCAAAATTTGACATGACTATTTTCTAATCCAAAAATCTTCTATCTAATCATTATAATCCCTTACTTTAGAAATAAATTAATTTTCGAAAATATTCTACTAAACATTTAGTAAAGGTAAACTGTTGACAGAAACACTAAAAAATAAAGACGTAGGGAATATAATTTTATCACGCCAAAAGGTTAGTGAATTTCCTTACTAATTTCTCTTTTGTCAATTTTTGGAGGTTTAAATTAAGTATGATAGTGATTTCGCGAAAATCGCTAGTTTCTATTTGATTTTGCTTGATATCGACATCATTGCGGAATTTTGCGATTAATTTATCTCTTTTTAACTGCACATTCAATTTTCTGAGGTTTGAGTGAAGTTCGACAGTTATTTGTTTGAAAATCGATTCCGGCGTATCTTCGTCGTTATCTAGCCAAAAGATTAGTGAATTTCGTTATTAATTCTCTTTTATCAATTTTTGGAGGTTTAAGTTAAGCATGATAGCGATTTCTTGAGAATCGCTAGTTTCTATTTGTATTTTTTATTTGATTTTGGTTGATTGCTCAGTCGTTTTGTTACAAAAGGATTGGAAATGGCATTCTGTTACTCTTACTTATTACTTTGCATTCTGTCTAATTCTCTGTTGTTGATACTAGTCATTTTGAGTAGTTTCCCCTGGATTTTGAGATTTTTTAAATTGATGTTTATTTGACTACATCTTCATCGTTATTTCTGGAAATTACAGAGTTTTATGATCAATTTCTCATTGTTGATTTGTCGACATTTGAATGAAGTGCAATAGTTATTCCGTGAGAATTGCCACTTTATACTTGTATTTTTTTTATACAGTACGATTTTGCTGGAGTGAAATTCAGTTTGTGGCCGATAAGAGGTTGTGATTTGTTATTAGTTTGCAATATTAGTTATTTCTTGTACTTTTGCTGCAATGTCGATCTTTGGAAGTTTGAACGAAGCTCAAAAGTTTTTGTGTCATCCTCTATTTGTATTCTATTGAGCAGACGATACATAAGTCTGTTAGGATGCCATCAAAAGTATTGTACAGACTATTTAGAGGCTAGAATTTCCTTCAAAAGGTGGCTTTGTTCTCATTTATTAGCATTCAATTTTGAAAAATCCAGTTTTAGATTTTTGACCCCGATCTTGTTTTCTCTTGGTTGTAATTGTGTTCAATGTTTCCATGAGTCAGTCAAGCAATGACATACAATCAGTCATATACTGTCGTTAGTTGGTCGTAATTAGTGTCCTGCGAAAAGAACTAAAACCTGAATCACTAGCTTCCTTCTTGGTAGGTTTTGACGATGCTGGTCTGAATGTAGGAAGAAATGATGATTTTCAATCTTCATACAACTATGCTGCTCCGAAAGTTCTCAACTAAAACCGTGGTATGATCACCCTTCCAAATTTTTTAAATTCTTATTAAAATATCGGAATAGCATCTAAAACGTTTTTTAATTGCAGAAAAACATTGTTGAGGTTGATGCGGGCACCCTTTACCACCGTATCCCGCCTGTCTTGGACAGCAGCTTCATGGGACTGGTTTTAAAAACCACGACGGTGTGATAAAGTGTTAGAAAGGAAGAAAGTTGGTAGATAATGTCGACACGCGCCTACTTGAAGTGAGGGCGGCTGTATTCGGCATTAACTGGGCTATCGCGCAGGAGTTTAGAAAAGGCGTCGAATCGAATGAATATGAATTTGTTTTGAAGACGGACTGCAAATCAGCCTTTAAATTTATGAAAAAATGGATTCCAAGGATTTGTCAAAGTTGACCAAGACTAAACTTTATAACTGGATCAACAATTATAAACGATGAAAGATCAACAAAGATGATAACAAGAGGCGGATTACCGTATTATTTTTCTATAACATTAATTTTTATATACTTTGAAAATAAGTCTCGTAAATCAATTTCGCTCCAAAATGCATCAAACAAAAAAAATACTTAGATATATTTATAAAAACATTGTCCGGAGAAATTAATGAATTTTTCTTTAACATCCACAATTTCTTTACCACAAATTTTTTGATATCGTTTAAATTATTTATTTTGTTTATCAAAATAATATTTTTTCATTTTCGGAACAATTTTTTTGTGAATTACAATCTATCAAATTTTTTAAGTGAAAAAATTGTACAATAAAACTATTTTTATTTGAGAAATGCTTTGTAAATGAATTATTTTTCGTCCAAACTATCACAATTTTTTCACATGAAATTAGTTTTTCATTATTTTTGTGTATCATTGTTCAGTATGTTTGTATCATCAATGTAGTGATTTTTTTCTATAGTTCACAATATCACAAATTTTTCCGCTATCTAAAATAGCTAAAAATAATCGATTTTGATGGTTATAATTATCATCCATCTTTTTTCGGCCTTTTGGGTCTTGGATTAAAACGCATCCATATTCGCGCTGAATAAACTCTATACAAAATACAATGCCCCGTGTAATATGATGGTCATTTCGATTTCAATAGAGACTTTTAAAAGTCATACCATAGTCATTTGAGACGTGTGGAAATCAGTCGAAATAAAATATGTACTCAATTTCATATCGTGTCAGAGTTTTCTAATAATCAATATTTGGCATTTTATTTCTATCGACAAGTTTTCGTCAAAGAACATTCGCGCGGTAGAGCAAATTTACCCGCCATCGAAAATAACTAAAAACGATTGATTAGACCTAACCCTAATCACGTCAATACATCTTGTGAATCAAGAAATCCAATACGAAATTAAGCCTAAAGGTAATCAAATCGAATCATGAAACAAAAAACACTAAGACGAAGAAAATCTCAAATCAATCAATTAAAATCAACTGAATAACCTAGCTCTAATCACGCAAATAGATCTGGTGAATCAACAAATAAGCTACGAAATAAAGCATAAAGGAAAAAGTAGAAAAAATTCAACAATTAGTCCGTTTAAGACTTTCAGTCATTTACTTACCTTTGATTATAATATTATTCCTCGTAAATTAAATAATATAAAATGTAAGCAAACAAACGAGACAACAGAAAGAGTATATGCGCGCGTAAATCTTACCAAAAAGCTTGATTTCCATTAGGCCACAAGAGACTAGTAAACAGTATTCTCAAGAACCGGAGGATTCTCGAGGCCGAAACTATCGAGCAAAGGCATGGGATTACCAGGCTTATAGTAGCCATGATAAGGTAGATTTGATGAATTTCTAGCTTTAACTTGTTGAGGAAGATCAAACATTGGTTGTATGACTTTAAACACTTTGTTATGAAGTTCTTCTGTAATTTTGTCGTATATGGCTATGAAACATCTGTATTCTTCCATTGCTTCTCTTATGGCTTTGCATGTTGATTTCCATGGTTTTGTTTCTGGTTTCGAGTTTTCGCCGTGTAGGTTTATTGTTGGTAGGTTTGATGGAGATGGAGTTGAATTGAAGAAGACATCACCATTGATGATATTAGCTTGATTGCTTCTTCAGCCGTGGTGGGTTGCACTTGCAGCATTGTGGTTGCTACTATGAGCGCAACTATAAGAAGTGTTGTAGTTTGCATCTCGATCAAATTGATTTTGTTTGTACTTGTACTTGTAAAGCGAATGTAAAGCGAGAATTTATAGGCCGTATATGTGCGGTGAAGGTTGGAAATATTCAGCATGGTTTTTGGCTCTAGCTACTGAAAACTCTGAAGAAGAATTGATCAACATGTGTCTTTGGATAAAACATGGCAAACTATGGCAAAGAACACGAAAGAGGTGCGTGCGTCGACTGTAATAAGTCGACTACTAAAAAGTACGATAAGTTCAGCATTCTGCAACCGGGGTACTATACGGTCTTTTCCAAAGCCGCGAACTTGAACTAAGGGCAGTAGTCTTCGATGGATGTGACGGAATTTGCGTCCGATAAGCCAGGATAAATTGGAATTTGTGTTCGTTTTTGAAAGGATGTTAATCCGTGATTATCTCATTAGTCAAGCATGGTATAAATACCAATGGGATACAACCAGTTACAAGGAGTATACAAAGAACCTAGGTAAGAACTAATTACATCTAATAATGAGAGTTATGCATTATTCAATGAGCGGAATATGAACAGTATACTGATTATATACATATAATCTATTACACCCCCGCAGTCGAAACGGTAGGTAGGCGAACGTTGAGGCTGGATCGAAAATCATCAAATAGGACACGTGGGAGCCCCTTAGTGAAAATGTCGGCGTACTGGTAACGAGATGGGACATGAAGAACTTGAACGTGGCCGAGAGCAACTTTTTCGCGGACAAAGTGAATATCTATTTCGATATGCTTCGTTCGTTGATGGCTCACAGGATTGACGGATAAATAGATTGCGCTAACGTTGTCACAATAGATAATGGTAGCCTTAGATAACGGACAATGAAGCTCAAGGAGAAGGTTGCGGAGCCAGCAGGTTTCAGCCACGGCATTAGCTACGCCTCTATATTCGGCCTCCGTACTAGATCGTGACAAAGTTGCTTGGCGTTTCGAGGACCAAGAGATCAAATTGTCACCCAAATAAACACAATAGCCGGATGTGGAGCGGCGCGTATCGGGACAACCACCCCAATCAGCATCGGAGTAAGCGATAAGAGAGTTAAACGAGGATGAACGAATAGTAAGACCCAAGGAGAGAGTCCCCTGAACATAACGCAAAATGCGTTTAAGAGCGGCTCAGTGAGGTTCTCGGGGATCGTGCATGAACAAACACACCTGCTGGACAGCATAGCTAATATCTGGTCGTGTAATGGTGAGATACTGGAGGGCACCTGCGAGGTTTCGATATAGAGTGGGGTCGGAAACGGGAGGACCGGCATCGGCACTTAATTTGGAAGCAGTGTCGACAGGTGTATGTGAGGGCTTACAATTTGACATGTTCACGATCCCATAAAGAGTGATCCATGCGACTTTTCCAAAGCCGCGAACTTGAACTAAGGGCAGTAGTCTTCGATGGATGTGACGGAATTTGCGTCCGATAAGCCAGGATAAATTGGAATTTGTGTTCGTTTTATTCATTGTTGGTTATTATCCACGTTTTTACGATCTTTTGGGGTCCGAAATAAAATGAATCCATATTCACGCTAGATAAACTCCACACCAAATACAATTCCCGGGGTAATTTGAGGGTCATTTGGATTTCAATGGAGAATTTTAAAAGCCGTAACATAGTCATTTGAGATGTTTCTGAATTAAGCGAAACAACTTCTATACTCCTTTTTATATCGTGTCCGAGAGTTCTAATATTCATAATATTAGGCATTCTATTCCCGTCGACAAATTTTCATCAAAAAACATTCGCGCTATAGAGCAGTTTTCACCGCTATCGAAAATAGCTTAAACGACTGATTTTGAAGATTATTATCCACGTTTTTTTCGGTCTTTTGGATTCCGGAATAAAATGAACTATATTCGTACTGTCTACACTAAATATATTGTCTGTAATGAGAGAGTCATTTGTATTTCAATGTACTCTTTTAAAAGCCATAATTAATATGGTCTTTTAAGACATTTTGGAATCAGTCGAAACAACTAATATACTCCATTTTTTATTGTGTCAGAGGGTTCTAATAATAATCGTTAGGCCTTTTATTCTCGTCGAAAAGTTTTTCGTAAAAAAACATTCGTGATTAAGAACAACTTTTACCGCTATCTAAGATAGCTAAAAACAACCGATTTTGAAGTTTATCATCCACTTTTTTCGGCCTTTTGGGTCCCGCAATAAAATGCATCCATATTCGCGCTAAACAAACTCCCCACCAAATACAATGTCCTGGTGTAATATGAGGGTCGTTTGGATTTCAATAGAGACTTTTAAAAGGCATAATATAGCCATTTGAAACGTGTCGAAATTAGTCGAAACAAATTCTGTACTCCATTTTATATCGTGTCAGAGGGGTTCTAATAATCAATATTTGGCATTTTATTCTTATCGACAAGTTTTCGTCAAAAAAACATTCGCGCTATAGAGCAACTTTCCCCTCCATCGAAAATAGCTAAAAACAACCGATTTTGTAGGTGTGGACATGACATAGGTCCACCCCGACGCGGCCACGCGCGGGTTTGGGTAGGCGAATGAATCTTCATATGAGAATGGATCGAATTGAAATTTAGGTCTATGTGGAGTCGCCACCGAATTTTGTGGTTATTCGGAACCATTCGAGCCCACTCTATGTCGTAGTGGTCCGTATACAAAATACGGCCCATTTTCGATATCAGAGTTTATTGGGCTCGTCCCTTTGCATTGCGATACCGATACCGACATTATCGGATATCGTGTATTGAATGACTCTCGTGCGCCAACGGTTTCGGGCATCCGGAAACCGAGGTTCTGAGTAAGGGGTGAGGGTACGTGTTGGGAAGCCCACAAAGGACACCCAACCCCGCCCGCACATTAGCGGCCTCTACTAAGAATTCGAATGACTCACAATACGCGCGTTAATAAAACGGGAAAATGATATGCAAAGATTATTTTCCCTAAACATGTGAATGGAATCGAAACGGGTTTCTAAGTCAATTTAATGCAATTAATTCTACGTCAAAGTGGAATTTTAGCATGTGGATTCATTTAGTACAATAAACGAACAATAATTAAATTGACAAAAGAAATAACAAACGCGTTAGTAACGATGTAATGAAATAACGAGTCATAACGGTTTGTGCAAATATGAGATGAGATGAAAAGGTGCAAATATGAGATGCATGGTTTGAAAAGATAGTAATTCACATGATTGATTAAACACGTGTTGACACAAATCACAAATTACTACCGAGTTTTGAAAATAGAAGAATGTACGACTCATTGTTTTAGTCGTTATGAGGCTACTCGATCGAGTGGTTGATGGACTCGATCGAGTAGACCCGTAAGAGATGATTCTGTTTTGCGTGCTAGACCGTACTCGGTCGAGTTATTGGCCAACCACTTCTCCAAATCTCGATCGTACAACCACTTCTCCATCTCGATCAAGCTTCTGAAAATTGTGATCACACTCACAAAATTAAGATTATATATACTGTATTAAGAATATATAGTCGCATTACAATAGCAGTCGAATTTGAGACTTATCTTTGTGATGGGCATCGTCAGGGACAAAACACGAAAGAGGAAGAGGGCGAACTTGAGGGAAGAAGATGAAGAAGAAGACAGGTTGAGTTCCCTCCCCAATGATATTCTAATCGATATTCTATCTCGTCTTCCTCTCCGATTAGCCATGGCCACAGAGGGTTTCTCTTCACGATGGCGTGGTCTCTGGACTCACATCTCCTCTATTCATATAACCACCACTGTATCCGTGAGAATACCAACCTTAAATCACACCACTTTCGGTGAAACCATAACCCGAATCACCTCACCCTTAATCCGCAGCTTCACACTGAACTTCGCTGACGTGTCTCGGCACCATAGTTTTGATGTCAATCTCAATTATGATTGGTTTCGCCATATTTGCGACCGAAATCTCCGTGAATTGAAGGCAATAAGTAAGCATCAATATCTAACTAAGTTTGTGTTGCCTGGTTTTTTTTTCCAAACGCAGTCGTTGGTGTCGATCGAGTTAGACTCAAAGTGGGACTTTGAGTTGCCTGAGAAAAGGGTGCCAATCAATCTTCCTAATCTAAAGAAATTACACCTCTGTCACCGATTTTTTAGTGTCGAGCCTCTGGAAAGACTAATTAAGGCGTGTCCAGCTCTTGAAGAATTATCTTTCGAGCCTATACAAAGGTTGGCAGTGGCCGATTACTTGCATTAATATTTCACACCAGAATTTACGAAGATTGGTTGTTAAAGGCTTACTTAACAAGTACAGAGTTGTGCTGAATGCCCCAAAGCTCGAGTATTTGGCTGTTCATGTATCAGGGTTAGACAGATTTTGCTTCAAAAAGGAAGCAATGCTGTTGCAGGAAGCACTAATCGATTTTACTAATTATTCCCGTAGCCTAATAACAGAGGATTCTTTCGAGTTCATGTCCATATTTTGGGAGGTGTTTTCCAATGTTGTTATCCTTACCCCCCATGTTTTTGTACGAGACAATCCATCTTGGCTGTCGGGTATGTTTTGTAATGCAACTCGGCTGACACTATCATTGGACATGGCCCAGTCCCACGACATCAACACTTTGTTGGCGATACTGGAACAATGTCCTGCACTAGACATTCTTACGCTACGTACCTGGGATTCACATGGTTATACTATTGGCCCTGTTAGCACCTTGCGACGAGCGCTCCAGAAGATCAAGATAGAAACCAAGTGCGAGACTAATAAGGCCAAAACCGCAGAATCATTCCTAGAGTACTTATTATGCAAATTCATCGAGTTGGAGGACTTGTTCCATGTTATAGTAACTTGGAGTTATAGTGATGAGGGAAGTACAGAATATGCACAATACCGGGAAATGAAGCTATGTAAGCGACTCTATCTGTGTCCAGCCGTTTCAGGAGGGTGTGACGTCGAATTTGTAGGGAGATTTTACAAGCTGTCGTGGAAGGCGCATCATAGAACTTGGATAGGTAAATAATGGTGAAGATGCTCCTGTACATGTCGATTGACCGCTGAGTCTCATGTCTTACAATAGCCACTTTTGCAATTCTCGGTAACTCTATTGCTTATAATAAATTCATAAACGACTGTACTTACTAAATTTACTGTTTTCGTGTTTATTACTTGTTTTTGATTATGTCAAGATTTATCGAGAATATTACTTGCTAGTTTACGTGATGTGCTTTCAGCTACAAAAGAAATCAAGGATAAATGATGTGATTCAGGAAGACTCGTGAAGCTATAAGACTCAAGGATGAAGAAATCAAGGAACAGACTATAAATGTAAAGAAGCTATATAGACAACAAGGTTATATTAACCTCACGGCTCACGATACTCACGATATACAAAAAGCCAATACTTATTTACAAAGAAATCGATTCTAATACTCCGTGTTAAAAGACTTTTATTTGAAAATATTTCACGGATCAAGATTTAGAGGTCTTGAATTTTGATCTACCAATAAACGGATTAGTATTTAACACGATAATATAACTTTAGTCTCCCAGCATGTTTCCTTGTGACGGGAATTTAATGTACTAAAATTGCTACATTAATATCCGTCACAAATTTGCTAGATAATGTACTAAAATTGCTACATAATTTAAGTTAAGATTAAACACAAATTTATATTAAAATAAAAAGATAATATATACAATAATTAATTATATCGAATAACTAGAGTTTTAGGAAAATCTAGACATATTCTTGAGCTGGACTTTTAGACTAAGGTTTTGTAGTCAATAGTTCGGTCCAGGTCATGGTCCAAAATTAAGAGGTCATTTAGGATGTGTTTGGAAAGATTGATTTGGAACGAAAAGATGGGGAGGAAAAATGAGCGAAACAAGTTCATTTGTTTGGTTAGCAAAATGGGACGTAGGGATTTGTATGTGAAAGTAAAATGACATTTTTCTTATCCAAAGCAAAATATTTCTCCTCCAAAATTAGAGGTAATCATATGTGGGATTTGGGCCGGACATGGGTCAGGCTAAATGTAAAATTTCAACCCACAGACAAGCGGGTTTGGGACGTGTTCGCGGGCCGAATGGGACGGGTCAATCGGACGGTACGACCCATGATCAGCTCTATTCAAAATATACAAAATTTTGAGGGAAATGTATTGTAGACACCCACATTTTGACCGCCATGTGTCTATAGCAGTTTCCGACAAACACCCGATGATGATCGGACGCAAACGTGCTTTAAATACTCAGAAACGGGCTCAAAATCATTGGCATTTGGCTTGGGCTCATTATGGAGTACATATCTCACAAAACCGACCTCAAAATCAGGCCCAGTGGGTCGTTTCGAGTCAAATAAGACTAATTTGGGTCGATTCTGACACCAGGGGTAAAACCGTCTTTTTACGACCGAGTCAAAACCCGTCAAAATTATTTCCGAGGCACGTGAGTCAGCCGTGACACCTCACACGGCTGATTCATACTCCAATCCTACAAAAAATCAGCTTCACAAAATATTAAACAAATCCGTTTAAGGATGGAATTCGATCTCAAGCAGGAATCCTATCCAAAAACCGATTCAGACACCCGACCGAGTGCAAATACTCGGCCAGGCAGCACAAACCAGCCGTGATCCCTTTCTTCCTTGACAAGAAAGCGGAATTCTCATGCCTTACAGCTTCCTATATTTCCTATCTCTAGCGGTAGTTCAAACTCTCCTAGCCAAGGTCGGGAATTCCCTATAAATAGCCCCTTGCACACACACTTTTACACATCAATTAACATCTACATTCATCATCAACAATCAATTAGCATCTACAATATACATTCATTATCAATCATCAATCATCTACAACATCAATTATTCTCATACACACACATAAAATTTAGCATCGAGAAACCGATGTTACAAACCCGGAGGAAACCGGCCCGATACCCGACACCCTTCACACGTCACGCCCAAACCGAGCCACCATAACTCACCGACATCCACTCGACGCTCTTGTGCCTAAGCCACGTCCCGACGAGCCCCGATCCGAGTAAACAGAAGCATGTAGGTTGAGGGTGTAACAAAACCCGATTTCTCTTCTTCTTCTCTCTTCCTCCTCGTCCGTCTTATTTTTTATGGGTCGGTCGTCATTTATTTTATTTTCTAATATCGATACTATTAAAAACTATTTTCATACAACAACGTTCTTAAAAATATGATATCGATTTTCTATAATCGAATATTGTATCGAAAAGAATTATATTAAAATCTCGACGATATTAAAAATCGTTACATCTTTTTTTCCGTTCAAACTTTTTTTACAAAACCTTTTTTTAATTCATTCCGAATATTCGATATCGATTTCATAATCGAATATCGGGTACGACGAATATCGAAAACATAAATCGAGTGTAAATTAATTCATATTTGTACGCGATTTATCAAAATTAACAATTTTCGAACAACGAGCAAAACCGGGACAGACCCGCACGCGAGTCGCGCCCCACCTAGGCGACTCGCGCACGGGCCTGAAACCCGAGTCCTTTTTTTCAGCTTTTTCGTTCGTTTTATTTTATTATTCTACGAAACGATTTCAAAATTTATATCTTTTCTAAAACTATTCGAAGTATTTTGATATTGATTTCGTAGTCAATTATCGAATATAACGAATATCGAAAATATTAAGTCGAGTACGAATTATGCAATATTCGTACGCGGTTTAATAAAAGCATCGAATTTTCAAAAAACCGCTTTCGAAATCAGCCCGACACGCGACTCGCCGGCATCCCGGGCGAGCCGCGCGGCCGACTGCCACGACGCGCCTTTATCGTTTTTTTTATTATTTTTCGAACTTCGTTTTTTATACAAAACATCGTTTTTAACAATATTTTTCAGATTTCGATCTCGTATATTTATTTTATTTGCTATATTATTATTTACAAATCGATACTAACTCGTTTGTTCATCTTTTGTAGCAAATTCATCTTTATTTCATCTTTTGTTTTATTATACTAAAACGAACCTCACATGCTAAATTCAACTTTGACGTTAAATTTTTCATGCATTAAACCGACTTAGCAACCCATTCAATTCCTCGCATGTTTAGGAAAACAATGTTTGCATATCATTCATCGTATTACTAACGCGCGTATTCAAAAATCAAACGATATCCTAGTAGAGGCCGCTAATGTGCGGGCGGGGTTGGGTGTTCTTAGTGAACTTCCCAACACGTACCCTCACCCCTTACTCAGAACCGTGGTTTCCGGATGTCCGAAACCATTGGCAACGAGAGTCATTCAATATACGATTAACCGCTCAAGTCGGCATCTATATCGATATGCAAAGGGACGAGCCCAATAAACTCTGACATCGGAAATGGGCCGTATTTTGTATACGGCCCACTACGACATAGAGTGGGCTCGAACGGTTCCGAATAACCATAAAATTCGGTGGCGACTCCGACTTCGATTTAAATTTCCATTTGACCATCTCATGGAGATTCATTCGCCTCCCCAAAACCCGCGCGTGGCCGCGTCGGGGTGGACCTATGTCATGTCCACAATTTGGCGACTCCGCTGGGGATTAGCTGATACGTTACTGACCTTCAGCATCCTCAGGGTGAGACTCGAATAGAAATCGTCTGACTAGTACAATACGCGTTTTAGTTTTACGGTTCATGCATAACCCCATATTTTCCCGGGCCGGTACTGGTGACCGACGTCCCACTATACTATCGATGTAGTCCAAATTGGATATGTCGAAGGTGTCCATTAGCCGATTCGTATGGGTTTTACGGCAGGTTCTAAGCTCAACTCGACTTAGGAAGTCCGCCCCGATTCTCGATAGGCTGTGTACACTGGTATAGACCCTTTCAGACTGACCGAGACTTAGAATTAGAGCATACATGGCGTCGTTATACTATTTCCATGACTACGTGCTACCTGATTTACAAGTCGTTTTTCAAAAACCGTCTTTTTTTCAAAATAGCATCCTTTTCAAAATATCCAATTTCAAAACCCGAGACATATACCGAATTTAGGATCCACGATTTTACTCAAAATAGCCTATTTTTAGCCGGTATTATGCCCATTTCAAAACTCGAAAATATTTTCGAACTTTCAAAACCGTAACCCGGTCCGCCTTTCCGTTTTATTTTTCGAAAAAAAGGGCCGGACTCCTCTCCCCGATTTTACTCGGGCTTTCAAAAGTCAATTTCAAAACCTTCCTCTTTTTAGGACTTCCCGTATTTAGCAGTGTCGGGTCGTGTCTTAAGTCATCAAGGTCTTCTAGCGTCGAAACTCCGTCGATCTTATATCACGAGTTTCCTCCCTATCCCAGTCCGCCTTATTAGACTAAGGCTAGGCCCACCCACGTAGGACATACTCCTACAAGGGTTGGTCCGTCTACCCAATCGAGTCCAAAGTCTGGGGAATATCTCACGTGGACCTCCTTTCGAACAGGGCCCAGCCCATACAGCTGGATCCTAAAGGAGGCCCACCTTTCACAAGTCACCCGTCTAGGTGTCTTTTCCGAGTCAACCTTTTACAAGGCATAGCCCTATAACAAAAGGTTTGTGACCCTTACGTCTAAGGGTCACTCGTCCGACACTCGAGTCTTAACCAAATTTTCGATCCCACTTGGGGACTACCCTTCATTAGAGCGGTCAATTACGGTTGCTTTAAGGGTCATGTCTTACACGTGTCTCACGTACCCCACTTTCGAGCCACTTAGATACCACACCATCTGAGTCCTATCTGAGTCCTTAGCCTCACTTGGGGGCTATTCTCCGACGGAGCGATTAATCACGGTCACTCCGAGGATCATATCCTACACATTTGTCTTAGGAGAGTCTAACCCGAGTCAAACATGGTCGCCCCATTTTCGGACTCACCCTCGTGCAGCTTGAGTCTCATCGTCAAGTCCAAGCCAGGGTCGTTACCTCGTCCAGGTCAACGTTCGAGTATCCCGGTCCATGAATCTTAGTCATTCCCGTCACCCCGGGCCGTGTCTAGTTTGACTCCCTCTCTTGCATTTGCGCAAAACCGAGTTTAGGCGAGTCGTGGCACCTGTCGAAGACCTTACCAAAAAAACAACCAACCGAGTATCCGAAAGTCCGGATCTGATTCGAGTCTAAGTCTGAGTCCGAGTCTAGGATACCCTACATCCCAATTTCCAAATCAGAGTCAGAGTCATTTGTATTCTGTCATCTTTTTCAAAATTCAATAAAATCAGCTTTTCTATTCCTCATATATATTTTCCTTATGTGTTTCCGAGAACATGATGAACACCATCATACACTGTGAGCACATGCACGTGACTATAGGCACATCTATAATGACTGCAGGAAATCGAGACCCGTGCTTTCCTTTACCTGTTCCATGTCTGACATAGGAAGCCACAAAACTACACTTAGCAGGAGCGGTATCGAATCCAATGACGAATCTAGGTAGTCTCCTAGTTTGGGTTCAAGACGGGAGGCAAGCCCATTTCCCACAATAAACACCCCTCCAACAAGATCAACCATACCTACCTACGGTGTTAGTCTGACCAACAGAAAAAAAAAAGACAAAAAACTGGACAAAAAAAGAAATCGAAAGTCCATGAAAAAGGAAAAAGAAAAAGCAAAAGGCCAAAACAAAAAAAGCAGGCCATCATAAAAAAGAGCATCCACGACCAGAACGGTCAACACAAATGAAGATCCCATGACCGGGGCTAAGAGGTCAACCCAAAAAATATTACCAAAAATCAAAGACCCGTAAATCATCTGCTACATAAATCGAATCCGTGTTCAATCCAGGGCATTGCTCGACCGGTATAGCAAACGAGTCACTCCCTTGCCCTATGAAAAAGGCGTGACCATCAACCTTCCTCGTATAACTAATCTTCCCTTGAACCAAATCGAACCTGAACACGTCCACTGCACGCGTCTCAGACACGCCCAGCTCTCTATTGTGGTGCCTTACAACTAGGTACAACACCGGGTCTCCTCGCCCACCCTCGTCTCCGGTTAACACCAAGTACCTGTCTTGATGACACCGCGCCCTCAAGGTCTCAAAATTATTATTATAACAACTAGAATCGTTGATGGTTATATTAATCTGAGACGTGACATTTATATCATCACCGGTCATATCCCAAAGTTGGACCACCCATGGACCGTCTTCACGGCCATAGCGGTTAAGCTTATAAACCGTTTTGGTCTTCTTACAATATACAATAGGCGGATCGTCCTTGTGGAATAGGTCAGGGTACCTAGTCCATGAACGGAAATTGATGGGCCATTGAACGTAAAAGTCATGGTAGTCCTTAGGGGTCGGACGTCGAGGGTGGTACCTGTTTGAGACATATATAATAATAGCATTACTCGATCAGATTCATCAGAATTCAGATTACGATACAAGAAAATAATATTGTTACGGTACCTGGGATAAGAAAGAACGGTGTAAGCATTGCCGACTACAATGAAGAAGCGGGCCGAGGAATGAGGACCCTTGTTGGAAAAGTCCCAAGGGTCCTTGTCGTCGTCTTCATCACCAAAGAAGTAGTCTTTCCCTCCCCCGTCGCCTGTGTGGGGATGCCCGACAAACATCTTACTGTTTTGGCACAGAAAACCGAGTGACTCACGACTCGATCCAAAACATATTAAGCCAGGGTCGATACTGTATACATCCGTGCTTGGAAGCTTCACAAGTTCCTTGTCGACAATGTTGTAGAAATTTTCAAAGTCGACAAAACTCGAGTCGCTCATATCGTTTGGCAGTCGTAACCACGGTGTCCGTGTTGCTGTCTTTGGTAATTTATAACTTCGTCTCACCGTGGTGCTACGGGTCATCGACGTTATGTGTTTTGATGCTCTTCCTAACAAAGATGTAGTAATATTCATCGCCATTATTTTATTATTAGGTTTTTTTTTTTTTTTTTTTTTGTGGAGAAAGATTTATGAATTCTTAATTTTTATTGCTACAAATTCCCTGATTTACAAAACTGTTATGAAGGAAAAGAAAGACTCAAAAATTAAGAACTTAAAATTGGGAGAAACATACGGAAAAGAGAGATTATATACTCAAATTTCAGATTCAAGACAGTGATATAACTAATTAACCTAAAAACTAGTCGAGTGATAACCAAAGTGCTTATATAATATTATTTCATCTAAACTAGTTATCTAAACTAATTAGGAAACAAATACTAACAACATATTATCTTTCCTAAACCAAATAGTATTATGTAACAACTTTATTTTGCAAAGATATCGAACGACAAATCAATTCGATATCCGAAGCAACAATCGCCAGACACTTATTTATTAACAAAAATACTATCCTCTAACAAAAAAATTAAATAATAATGTGGAATATATAAAGCTTTGCAAACAAGAAACCCTTCAAACAAAAGAAAATAATCTTATTAGAATAATCGTAGATCTTATGAAAGATTGTATCAGGTTAATCATGTCGTGAGTCTGTGAGACCAGTCATCTTCTTAGTTACGAGTAATTTTTACTACTAACAAACCATGACAATCGATATTTGCATATCACAAAAATTAGGAAGAGACGGTATCTTATTAGGGTAGACAATATTGTGGAATACTTCCCCCGTCTCGTTACATTGTTAGCCTTTGATTAAAATACGGCTTATAATTGATATAAAAGGCCGCAGGACCGTCAAATGATATTTGGTGGCCCTGTGCCAAATATTTTTTAGAGGCCCTTTACCGAATATCGTCTCCCATATTTAAGGTTATTTTGAAAAATAACACGTACTATCATTAACCTCAAATTGAAATCATGTGCCGAATTTTTCAATATTCCGTATAATAGTGTCATGATACATAAATATACATAGGCCTTGTTTGGTTGCCTCTTAAGATCATGGGAAGTAGAAATTCCCATGAATTGCAAAATATTGAAGTGGTTTGTTTGCCTCAATTTCCCACATATGGAGGAAGTAGAACTTCCGGGGGAATTAACTTCCTACATAAATGCAGGAAGTTGCTTACCGACACCTCCCTCGGTAACTTGCAATTCCCATGAATTGAGTTCCCACATAGGCAACCAAACATTTTTTAGAACTTCCCGTGAATTAGGAACGGGAATTTATTTCCCATGATTTTCTACTTCCCATGAATTTCCACTTCCCGCATCAACCAAACGAGCCCATAGATTCTTGTTATTTACAATGCTATGTAGTTAGGTAGTTACAAGTATGAGTAATTTTTGAATAAAATAGTTTTTGTGGGTGGTAAATCTCGTAGTATGGTAGTCTGTATTTATTACAAAGATTATTTCGTTTTTATAAAACAACTACGGAGTATAAATTAATAAACCATCCTCAAATTATAATCAAAAATATATATCTATATTAAAAGCCATATATTAGGTATTTTTTGTACTCCAAGAAAGCGGAAAATACATCAAAAGCTAACTATCACCACTAACTACTTTTCTATTGCCTTATACAATATATACGGAACTGAAGCCCAATTCGGCCCCCTTACATATTGGGGGTGCCCATGCTTTCCGACGGGCTTAACAAAACTGAGGTAATTGAAGATCTTGCTAACAAGAAGAAGAAAAATACCGAGTATAGTGGAATATGATCAAAAGCTTTGCAAACAAGAAATGTATTCGTCTAACAATTTTTTTTGCAAACAATTGTCTTTCGGATTTTGAATTGACTTGTGATTTGGATCTATTTAATTAAGAAAGTTTCCTAATTAATATCCGATTGATTAGTATCTCACCTACCCTCTTATTGCATAGGATTTCTAGGGTTTCTGAGAGATTATATAAACTCTCATGTCTCTACCATAATAATTATGATATTTTGTCTCTCAATTTTAAGTTCTTATTTTTCTGTTTTCTCCTCTGTTATAACATAAACCCTAATCGTCGTTTTTCTACGTCCTTTAATTTAATTACACTAAAAAAATCAAGAAAAAATCGTCATGGCTTTACGTACCATCCTAAATCATTCTCTTGAGAAATTAAAATCCTATAGAAATATACAATACTATTATTCATCATCAACAAAAAATTTCAAGAATTTATACAAACCATCATTGCCAATTCTATCAACTCCATGACTAATGCTTCCCCCTGACATTAGAGACGGTCCGAACGGCCTGACGGATAACTTCTTGAACATAATCGACAAATCAATTATCAAGATCGACCGTCGGACAGCACACGGGAGCGTTCCACAAAACACAAGGTGTGTTGGGTCGGCCAAAGGTTGGATTGCGTTCGATTGTGATACGGATAATACTAGTTTTTACCTCGTTAATCCGTACACTAAATCGAGCTGTCGTAAGTTGCCAAGTGTCACGAGATGACTCTTTCTTGCCCTTAGAAAGACTCGTGTGCCACCTAACTCGTAGTCCCGTCACAAGTTAAGTCAGGCAAACCCGATAACCACCCCTTAGTCGGATTAACAAGATCGAGATTAAGTAGAGAACGAAGAGACTAAGTTATGAGGGAAAGATTGCTTTATTAAGAAAGCTTTACAAGAAGAGTTTTGGAATGCTTTGAAAGTGTTTGTGTGCTTGTGTGGATGGATGGCAAATGAGCCATGCACCCCCTATTTATAGGGCTCCTTGGAACCCTCTGGAACCCTAAGGCCCCTAGAATCCTCGGGAGCCTTCTAGACTATTCCATACAAGACTCCTTATTTACATGACTACTAGAATGTCCTAGTATGTACAAGAGTTATCTACAAGGACCTAGACTCCCCTAGGGAACTCTGGAACCTTCTGGAGACCTCCGGAGAAATCTAGTCCAAGTGATCTTGTATCCTGACTTGGATGAGAGAAAATTCTCGAGATGATGCGGAACGTTACATTCTCCCCCACCAAAGTCGTTGACGTCCTCGTCACGATTGCTCATCAAAGCGTCTTATGAAGTCTTTAAATTGCCAAAGATCCCCTTCTTTTTCCCACGACGCTTCGCTTTCGGGTAGACCCTTCCAGCGTACTAAGAATTCCCTGGTCCTCGGGACTCCCCGTTTCCTGATGACTCGGTCCGCCATAATCTGTTCAACTTCCTTCTCAAAGGAAGTCACTACTGCGGTTGGAGCCCTTCGGGACTCCACACGGCTTGGATCCACCGTATCCCCATGGTATGGCTTCAACATACTGATATGAAACACCGGATGGATCTTCAGCTTTGGTGGTAGCTCCACCTTATATGATACCTTCCCAACCTTCTTGGTGATCGGGAAAGGTCCTTCGTATTTCCGCACCAGCCCCTTATGGACCTTCCTGAACACCTTGAACTGTTGCGGGAGTAATTTTACCATAACCAAGTCCCCCACTTGGAACTCCAAGTCTCGACGATGTTTGTCTGCAAACTTCTTCATCTTCTTTGAGGCTTTGTCCAAGTACGTCTTGGCTATATCAATTTGCTCATGCCAACCCCTTGCCATGCGAAACGCTGCTGGACTTTGCCCTGAATATCCAGTGGCTAAGGCTTCGGTTGTCAAAGGCTGATGTCCTGTGACAATCTCAAATGGACTCTGACCTGTGGACTCCGACCTTTGAAGGTTATAAGAGAATTGGGCAACATCCATGAGCTTTGCCCAATCTTTATGACTAGCACTCACGAAGTGCCTAAGGTATAGCTCCAACAAAGCATTGATCCTCTCGGTCTGTCCATCGGTCTGCGGATGGAAGCTCGTTGAAAAGTGTAGGCTCGACCCCATCAACTTGAATAACTCGGTCCAGAATCGGGCGGTGAATCGGGGGTCTCGATCGCTCACGATGCTTCGTGGTAGTCCCCAATACTTCACCACGTTCTTGAAAAATAACCTTGCCGCCTCCTCGCCCGTGCAATCCTTCGTAGCCGGTATAAATGTCCCGTACTTGGAAAGACGGTCCACCACCACTAGAATCGAGCCGCACCCATCTGACTTGGGTAAGGCCGAGATAAAATCCATAGAAATGCTCTCCCATGGTTTGTCTGGGATCGGCAAAGGCTGTAAGAGGCCCGCGGGAACTCGTTGCTCAATTTTGTCTTGTTGGCACACAAGACATGTCTTCACATAGGCCTCGACATCATCACCCATTTGGGGCCAATAAAAGGACTTCTCCACCAGAGCCATAGTCCTTTGTATCCCTGGATGACCGGCCCACATCGAGTCATGACACTCCTTCATGACTTCCCTCCACAAGTTATCATATTTCGGTATGTAAACTCGGTGTCCCACGGTATAGAGGACATCATCTTCCACCCAGAATCTTCGAGTCTTACCTTCCTTAGCCAACTTCACCAAGTTCGTGGCTAAGGGGTCTTTGCCAAGGCCCTCCTTGATCCGACCAAGTAGGTTGCTTGCCACGCTACTAATGTTCGCCAGCATGGTCTTACGGCTCAGCGCATCTGCAACCGTATTCGTCCTGCCCGGCTTGTACTCCATCGCATAATCGAACTCGGCCAAGAAGTCTTGCCACCGTGCCTGCTTGGGAGTGAGCTTCTTCTGATTTTGGAAATAGCTTGTTGCCACATTATCGGTCTTGATTATAAATCGGTTCCCAAGCAAGTAATGCCTCCAGATGCGCAAGCAATGAATGATAGCGGTCATCTCCTTGTCATGCACCGGATATCTCCTCTCCGTATCATTGAGCTTGCGGGACTCAAACGCTACTGGATGACCATCTTGAATGAGCACCCCACCAATAGCAAAATCGGAAGCATCGGTATGGACTTCAAACGGCTTCTCATAGTCGGGCAAGACTAGGACGGGTTCCTCGGTCACCGCCTTCTTAAGCCCCTTAAAGGCCTCGTGACATCTATCGTCCCATCCCCATGGGACCTTCTTCTTCAATAGATCGGTCAAGGGGGCCGCCTTGGCCGAATATCCCTGGATGAACCGTCGATAATAATTTGCTAACCCAAGGAACGACCGCAACTCGGACACGTTCTTGGGTACCTCCCATTCATTGATGGCTTTGACCTTGTCATGCTCCATCATGATCGTCCCATTCCGAACTCGGTGTCCCAAGAAGGACACCTCGTCTTGAGCAAACGAGCACTTCTCAAGCTTGATATAAAGTTCATTCTCTCGCAGAACCTGGAACACTTGTCGGAGATGTTCTACGTGGTCTTGCAAGGAATTGCTATACACCACGATATTGCCTAGATATACCACCACGAACTTGTCGAGGAACGGATGGAATATCTTATTCATTAAAGTACAAAATGTGGCAGGGGCATTGGTGAGTCCGAACGGCATTACGAGGAACTCATATGACCCATACCGGGTCACACAAGTTGTCTTTGGCTCATCACCTTCCGCGATGCGCACTTGCCAATACCCCGACCTCAGGTCAAGCTTAGAAAAATACCTCGATTTTCCCAGCCGATCGAATAAGTCTGCCACCAAAGGGATCGGGTACTTATTCTTGACGGTCACCTTGTTAAGAGCTCGGTAATCGATGCACATCCGAAGTGACCCATCGTGCTTCTTTTGGAATAAGACGGGTGCACCGAAAGGGGCCTTGGACGGCCTGATAAACCCTGCATCCAAGAGCTCTTTGAGTTGTCTCCTCAGCTCCTCCAACTCTGGTGGTGCCATGCGATAGGGCACCATGGCTGGCGGTTTAGCTCCAGGCTCCAACTCTATCTCATGGTCCACCTCCCTCCTAGGTGGAAGCTTCTTTGGCAACTCGGGCGGCATGATGTCTCGGTACTCCTCCAAAACCTGGTGCACCTCCGTTGGCACCTTGGATGACATTGGTGCTCCATCCTCAACCAATGCTACGAGATATGTCGCCTCGTTATGCTTTAGTCCTCTCTTAAGTTGGAGTGCTGATAACGCCTTTGCTTCAACTTCCTCCCGTGTAGCCGGAACAGATCGAGCATTGCCTCGACCCTTGATGGTCAAGGACCCATCTTCCTCGAACACCACCGGTCTTACGGAATCGATGAACTCGAGGCCAAGTACCATGGCAAAATCATCCATTGTTACAACAGTGAAATCGGCCTTTCCCTCCCATTCACCCAGACGAAGAAGGACTCCTCGAGCTACCCCATGGATAGGCATCGACGAAGAGTTCACAGCCTTCATCGAGCCTATCTCCCTTTTATATTTTAGCCCTAACCTTGTGGCTTCGGCCTTAGTCACAAAGTTATGGGTGGCACCACAATCGAATAACGACTTGGTACGCTTCCCGTTAACATTTGCCTCAACAAATATTAATCCACTAGAACGAGGGCAAATACCGAGATTCATGGACTTACCATCGTCCTTGGACTCCATAGCGATCTTGTTGAGTAAACGAAGGGATCCCATCTTGGCCTCCTCGTCAGAGCTACTCTTCTCATCGAACACGGAGGCCCTAGCACTTATCTTCTGTCGTTGTGGACACTCCCGGACAAAGTGCGGCCCTCCGCACAAGAAGCAGTCCTTGTTCTTGGTCTTGCCGTCTGAGTTTGGTTTCTCCTTAGACTTCCCCTTGTCTTTGGAGAATTTGTTTCCACCCGAGCCGCTTCCCTGTTGGAACGAGGCTCCCCCACCTTTCTCCTTGCCACTATTCTTCTTGTCGGACTTGTCCCGCTTTGAGTCACTCTTGAGTTCATAAAGTGACTCGGCTGCGGATATTGCTTCGGATAGAGTCTAGACATTCCGTCGCTTTAGCTCTTGCTCGGCCCACCTTTGTAGTCCGTCCATGAAATAGAGGAGGGATATGTTTTCGGACATCCCTTCGACTTCTAGTAAAAGAGATGTGAACTGCTTAATGTACTCCCGAATTGTGCTTGTATGCTTCAAGGCTCGGAGCTTCTTCATGGCAATTTCCCCCGCATTGTCGGGATAGAATTGTTTCTTGAGATCAGCCTTGAAGTCCTCCCAAGTCTTGATCTCACATATCCCCTTTATTGCCTCGGCTTCACGCCTCCTCCACCATAAGTTCGCATCCTCGGATAAATACATGGTGGCGGTATTGATCTTAGCCGCATCCTCTTGAATTTGTGTGGCAGTAAAGAAGCGTTCGACACTCCAGAAGAAGTTGTCGATTTCACGAGCATCTCGTTTTCCACTGAACCGGGGGGGTTCCGGCACTCGTACCATGGATCCACCCCGATTCATGGCACCCCCAACCACCGCAGCTCGACACATGGCCAAGGCCTCCTCCACTTTAGCCATTCTTCCTTCAAGAGCTTTAAACCGAGCATCGTTACTCTCGGCTTGCTTGGCTAACCCCTCAAGTACCAACTGGCTCAATTCTTCCTTGAGCGAACTAGTAAGGGAGTTGATCAGACCTTGGACCTCCTCCTTGAGGTCGACCATCCCACTCTCCATCGCATTGAACCGTTCCGTGAACTCCGTCATTCCCTCAGTTACCTCGGCGAGGGTATCTTGATGTTCCCCTATGGCTACCTCCAATCGGGATATCCGGACATTGGTGGTCTCCTTCCTAGTCTTCTCACCCCCTGGAACGTTCTCTACAACACTCGCACCTTCTGGTCCCGACATTCTTCGTAGCTTCGAACGAAACCGGCTCTGATACCACGTGTCACGAGATGACTCTTTCTTGCCCTTAGAAAGACTCGTGTGCCACCTAACTCGTAGTCCCGTCACAAGTTAAGTCAGGCAAACCCGATAACCACCCCTTAGTCGGATTAACAAGATCGAGATTAAGTAGAGAACGAAGAGACTAAGTTATGAGGGAAAGATTGCTTTATTAAGAAAGCTTTACAAGAAGAGTTTTGGAATGCTTTGAAAGTGTTTGTGTGCTTGTGTGGATGGATGGCAAATGAGCCATGCACCCCCTATTTATAGGGCTCCTTGGAACCCTCTGGAAACCTAAGGCCCCTAGAATCCTCGGGAGCCTTCTAGACTATTCCATACAAGACTCCTTATTTACATGACTACTAGAATGTCCTAGTATGTACAAGAGTGATCTACAAGGACCTAGACTCCCCTAGGGAACTCTGGAACCTTCTGGAGACCTCCAGAGAAATCTAGTCCAAGTGATCTTGTATCCTGACTTGGATGAGAGAAAATTCTCGAGATGATGCGGAACGTTACACAAGGCTCTACAATATTGGGATATTTCGAGATGGTTTACGTTTCACTCTCGACGATGATATGATTAGTTTAATCGATGATGAGCGAGATAGAAGATTTGAGTATGACAGGAGCCGTGATGGACATATGGTGGCGTATAGCAGGAAGGCGAAGACGGAGTATAAAGTAAAATTGGAGGACGAATACATGATGAAGGTGGAGAAGCCTGGGAAGATCCAAGTTACGTGGTCGTGTCGTTCAAGCAAAACAACGGGGGAGTTTTATTCGTTTATTGATCCGAAATTGATCGAAAACGTTGATGATTCATGGGACCATGCTGTCGAGAGATTTGTGGTGGTGGCCGAAGATGATGATGATGATGATCGTAATAATCCGAGTTTGTTCCTGGTGGTTAGACGTTTAGTTAAAGATAATTACGTTCAATGCAAGACGACAGATATCAAATTGTTTGAGATTATTAAGGATAGAGAGGTGGTGGAACGGGTGGAGTCGATAGGCGATAAGGCCTTGTTTTTAGGGAGAAACAGCGAGCCCTTTTTTGTGTCGAGTCGAGACAATGATAAGGTTGGGTTGAGGTCGAATTGTGTGTATGTTGCTGAAGAACTCGGTTTCTACGACTTGGAAACTAAATGTGTTACGCCGGTTGTGTCGCTTGGGGATGTTGTCAACATTCGTCCTCAAGTTTATTGGATCGCTCCTCCGGCCCCTTGTCTTTGATTAATGTCTTTCCCCTTAGGATCCTTTAATTTGCTTAAATCTTACTAGTAGTTTTTCTTCCTTTTTTTTTGAACGAGAAGAATAATTCATTAATAGAAGGCCAAACGATACTTACAACGAATACCTATAATCGTAATCAAATATAATAAAAACCAAAGAAAACCATTTCTCTTATAAACTAAGTATCTCAGGACATGATCTGACAATTCGGCATGACCTCGTATTGCTATCTTCTTGCAGCTTTTGTTGAGGGTATCCTTCGTTTGACTCAGAACTAGAGAAAACTCACCTTCTTTTGGTCTCAAAGATCGATGACAAATTACTTGTAGACATTGAATAGACGTGCGACGAACCATCCACAAACTATTCTTATCAATAAGAATAAAACTAAGCCCTATAACAACGTAAAGGACTGAAACCTTGAACAAAAGGACCGAAATCTTGAAATAAAGGACGAAACTCCCATAAAAAGAGAGACTTTTATTGAATAGGATATTGATTATCATACTAAAAACTGAAAATTAATCAGTTTTTCTTCCTTTTGATTTAGTTTTTGAATGACTCCGATCCATTGTTGATGCAATTTTGAATAAGTCCAAACCAGCAGAATCTTTCCTCGAGTACTCATTATTATGCAAATTCCTGAAATTGGAGGACTTGTTACATGTTATACTAGTAACTTGGAGTTATAGTGGTAATTAACTCTGGTATGAGAAGTACAGAATATGCACGAGACCGGGAAATGAAGCTATGTAAGCGACTCTGTCAGTGTCCAGCCGTTTCAGGAGGGTGTGACGTCGAATTTAAAGGCAGATTTCTCAAGCTGTCGCGGAAGGCTCATCATAAAACTTGGCTAGCTAATGGTGAAGACGATGCTCCTGTACATGTCGATTGACCGCTGAGTCTGCTTTATTTGAAACGGTGTCATGTCTTACAATAGGGACGTTTGCAATTCTCGATAACTCTTTTGCTTCTAATAAATTCATAAACTACTACGGAGTATACTCTAATTCGTATTTCATTTTCATTTATTTTGTTGTGTTACACAAAATAGTCGACTACCGGTACCTTTTCCCTTTCTTTTATGGACAACATTGTCAAAGTCGATCTCATTGTCAAATCTGAATCCATTAAAGAAACTATTTTTGAGATCACCGTGAAACGAGATAACCTTCATAAACAAGTTCATACGTAGAAATGTCGAATCCTTTGCAATGAATAAAGAAACAACATCGGAATCGAACAATTGCCATGATAGTCTAACTATTGAGCCATGTTGTTAAGGAATCAATTAACATTTATTAGCGACAGACAAACCATTTCGAAACATTAAAATCGATTGTTCTGCGTTTGTCGATATCTTGAGATACGAGTTCTTTTCCTAATAAAAATTTAGCAAAAAAACCAAAAAAAAATCTAAATTTATGACGAACCAAACACTATCATTAACATATATTTTTGGTCAAACATGATATTTTTCGCTCCAGGGACGTCTTAATAAATTTGGAGGCTCAGTTCGAGGCCCTTGTATGTATATATATTTTATTTTATTTTCTCAACAAAAAATGCGGAATATTTTTTTTTTTTAATTGTTACTCGTATTATTTTTTTCGATTTATCTGCACATTGATTGTACAAAATAAACAACTAGAAAGACTTAATATTATAAAGTAGAATTGTATCCAACAAGGTTATTAGCCAAACCACCACACTACAAGCATGTATGTGTAGATATTATGTCAAAATTTTGTATATAGAATAAATACTCAGAAAGATGATTATGAGGTCCGATAAATTTGGAGGCCCAGTTCCCATGTTCACCCTGTTTCCCTCGATGTGCTATTTTTTGGAACGTTCCATTTTGGAAAGTAGGTTAATTGATCCGACACTATACACAGGATGATATATCATTTATGCAATAGGCGAGGGGTGAAGGTGTCATTCCTGGGAAAAGTAGGTTAATACAACCACAGCCTCAAATCTCGATCAGGCTTCTAAAATTGTTGTACGATTATTACCTCAAAAGAGGAGGGAGATCGATCTTGAGACCTATATATCTTCATGATGATGGCGGTCAGGGATGAAGCAGGAAAGACGAAGATGGCGAACATGAGTGAAGAAGACAGGTTGAGTTCCCTCCCCAACGATATTCTTATCGACATCCTATCCCGTCTTCCTCTCCGATCAGCCATGGCCACGGCTTGTTTCTCGTCACAATGGCGATGTCTGTGGACTAACATCACCTCTATTCATATAACCAAGAACGAATCCGGGAGAAATCCTACCTTACACACCACCACTTTCAACGAAATCATAACCCGAATCACCTCACCCTTGATCTGCACCTTCACACTGGACGACTTCAGTGACGGGTTTCAGCACTCGAGCCGTGGGAAAACTCAGGCTAGAGCAAGACAGGAGACAGTCGTCGATCACAACTTTTCTTGGGAACGGGGCCCGTACTCACACTATCAAAAATTTTCTTGGGGTCCGTGCCGACACTACAGGGAGACCATCAATTTCGATTATGCTTGGTTTCGTCGCATTTGTGACCGGAATCTCCGTGAATTGAAGGCAATAACTACTCCTAACCGTCGCAGTCGACCAAAGTTTATATTGCCAGATTTTATTTACCAAACGCAGTCGTTGGTGTCGATCGAGTTAGACTCAAAGTGGAGCTTAAAGTTGCCTAAGAAAGGGGTGGCAATCAATCTTCCTAATCTAACGAAATTACACTTTTGTCACAGCTATCCTAATTTCAAGCCTCTGGAAACACTAGTCGAGGCGTGTCCAGCTCTCGAAGAATTGTCTTTCCAGTATATACAAAGAAGATTGTGGCAGTCCTCGATTATTGACATTAATATTTCGCACCAGAATTTAAGACGCCTGTTCGTTAAAGGCATACCTGGCAAGCACAGAGTTGTGCTGAATACCCCAAAGCTCGAATATATGGCTATTCATGATTCAACGATAGCCACATTTAGCTTTGAAAAGGAATCAATGGTGTTGCGTGACGCACAAATCGATTTTACTAATTCTTACGCTCGCCAAATAACAGAGGATTATATCAAGTTAATGTCCAAATGATAGCCAAGATTTGTCGTGAATCCTACCATCAAACAAACCAACTAACCTAAACTAGAATAGCAAGGACAAGTCGGGTCGAATCCTCAGAGAGATCGGGAATGAGTACTAGTTCGGTCTCGGACTATGAATTAGCTACGCGAATCAATTATCAAAGGTGGAATTAGACTAATTAAGCTAACTAAGAAATGCAAAAGAACAAATAATAAGAATGATGATCTAATAATAATTAAAGGCCTAGGGTCCAATTTAACCACCGACATATCATAATCATAGGTAAGAAATACCGATAATGGGTTGCTAGGGATATTAGGATGAGTGGAACGCCTCTAAGGGTCGACTACCTCCCTCCCGGGTTCGTAGTCCAACTAAGTAAAATCCGATCACTTCCCTCCCGGGCTCGTGAGTCGGATTCCTAGGTCAATCGAGTGAGTCCACTCCCGTGGTACCCAATCCAAGGTCCTAGGTCACTAAGTACACGTCTAATCCCGTTCCTTTCTCTCCCCTCTCCCGAGGTGAAGAGTCTAGACCGATAGTTAGGGTACCCTACCTAATTCTCACTCCCGTGTTCAACTAGGCGAGGCAAGGCAAGTCAACGGACGAGTTTTATTACCTAGACCTAACCGACTCCCGTCGGTGGACAAGGGTCAAGGGTTCAAACACAATCCAAAAGACGAGTCGATTCCCGAATCCCAAACTATCCTCCTCCGTATATCACAAACAAACCAAGTACGGAATTTCAAGCCCACAATATAGACATGTCGGGGCGAAATCGTTCCCTAGAAAAAGACTACTCACTAATCATAACTAACATAACACAAAACACACTAATAATTATTCTAGTCATAACACAAAGCATAATAAGATAATAAAGACAAAAACTTGACTAATAAAATAAAATACTAATACTACTAATTACTCTAAACATAATAATTACTCACAAAACCAACAAGACAAGGATAGAAACATAAAACTAAACACAATTAATCGATAAAGATCATAACTTTAAACTAGTTAATAACTAAATGTATCATAAACACAAAACTAAAACTAAATATAACAATAAAAGAAAAGAGATAAGAATTATACCAAAAGGATGGAATTAAAGAGGTGGGAAGTTGAAGAACTGAATAAATAAAAACTAATCGAAAAAATTTAATTAAAATAAATAAGAAGGGAAAATGGAAAACAAAGAGTGGCTGCTGCTATCTACTGTTCAACTACTTCTCCTAAACCCTCTTTAAATTTCTACCTACCAGCCTTTTTGCTTCACAATGAGGGTTTAACCCTTTTAAATATCCCAAAACAAAAGAGAAATGACTAAAATGCCCCCAACTTAAATGATACCAAAAGAGTGAAAAGGAGGGCTCTATTGTCATTTACGTTCAAAATTAGAACACCCAATTCAATCAGCAGAAATCGAATCAATTGATTGATTGAGGGACGGAGGTGCTGTTCGCCGGAGGTCGAACGGAGAGCCGAGAATCGGTCGGTCACGCGTCGGAGCTTGCTGCTGCTGGGCGCACGACGGAGATGGGGCGGCGGAGCACGGCGGCTGCTGCTGGGCGCGGTGGTGGAGCGCGCGGCGTTGCTGCCGGTGCAGGGATGTCGACGGCGGAATCTGGTGGTGTGGTTGGTCCGCCGGAGAGGAACGCAGGGTCGGCGAGATGGTGCAGTGGTTGCCGGTGGTGGACTGTTGACGGAGGTTCGCCGGGGTAATTGATGGTTAGAATGGTGATTGATGATTATAGATGGAGTTTAATGGGGGTGATGTGATTAAGTTTGTAAGCAGGGGAATGAAGATGGGGTTCAAGTTTGAATAAGTTGATGGATGAATAATGGAGTGAAGTTGAACTGGAATTGGAAATGTAGGATAAGAAAGGTGATGAACTGATGATGATGGTAAGTGAAAGAGAGCAGGAGAGTGAAGGGGAAGAATGGTCAAGGTCAAAATCAAGGTCAAAATCGGGTTTGACCCGTTTCACTTGTTGACTCGTTTGATTCCGTCTTTTTCATATTGATTTTTCTCGTGCCGGTACCTACAAATATAAACAAGGACACGCAGTACCCGAAATCTCGAGGAATATAATAAAATAACAATAACTAAGCTAAACTCAATTAATAAACTAATTAAATACAAAATGACTAAATAATAGCTAGACGGTTTATAAAATCGACTAAATAAGAGACAAAACGTGGGACAAAAATAGGTAAAATCACGAGTTATCACCAAATTTTTGGGGGTGTTCTCTAATGTTGTTATCCATACGCCCAATGTTTTTGTACGACACAACCCATGTTGGCCGTCTGGTACATTTTGTAATGCAACTCGGCTGACACTATCAATGGACATGGCCCAGTCCCACGACATCAACACTTTGTTGGCGTTACTGGTACGGTGCCCTGTACTAGACATTCTCACGCTACGAATATGGGATTCAGACGATTATACGATTGGCCCTGTTAGCACCTTGCAACGAGCACTCGAGAAGATCAAGATAAAAACCAAGTGTGAGACTAATAAGGCCAAAACTGCAAAATCTTTCCTCGAGTACTTATTATGCGAATTCCTCAAATTGGAGGAGTTGATCCATGTAATAGTAACTTGGAGTTATAGTGACGAGGGAAGTACAGAATATGCACAAAAGCGGGAAATGAAGCTATGTAAGCGACTCTACGAGTGTCCAGCCGTTTCAGGAGGGTGTGAGGTCGAATTTAAAGGAAGATTTTTCAAGGTGGCTCGAAAGGCCCGTCATTCATAAATTTTGGGTAGCTAATAGTACTCCGTAACAAAGATGTTAGTTCCTGTCAATTGATGGTTGAGTCCGCTGTGACGACAATGGTTTCATGTGTTACAATAGCGACTTTATTTTGCAGTTCTCGGTAATTCTATTGATTTTAATTTCGTAAACTACTTTTTTGTATTTCATTTTCATCTCATTCTATCTCTTGTCCTCAATCAACAACTACAAAGATAATAAATTTGTTACTTCCTATGGCAGTTTTAGAACATTAAAGTAGTCCTTATAAATATGATTGCATTATAAATAGGCAATTGGAGGGAGTATATATTAGAGATATGATAGGATACTATCATAGACTATTACATAGTGTTAAGATAGTCAAAGTATATATATATATATATATATATATATATATATTATAGATTTGGAAAATATATTATTTGAGAATTCTCTTACTACTAAGAGGATAGGAGATGATGAGGTGTCCAATTCTCATTAAAAGTTTTCCCTCCAAATCCTATCACTCAAATAAGGAAACAAATAAAATATTAAACTCAAATAATTATAAATTTATATTATCTAAATTCAAAACAAAATAAATATTAATGTAAAATCAGGAATAAATAAATAAATAAATAAATCTTCAATAAGACAATAAATAACATTATTTTGTATGGGCTATTAAAAAAATAGACATTTATGAGACATTTATTAAAACCAAATATAAGTGTTACAAACTATCGAGATCATATATTGACGTAAACAAATACTATAAAATATTTTATGATGAAAAAATATATGGAGTATAAAATACTTTCAAATTTTGATTTTAATATATAAATAAATTTTTTAATCTGATAATATTTGGAGTATTATGTTATCTTCTAATTTGTTGGAAAAAGTTCTAACTAATCTAAATAAGTGATACCGTACTAAATAAGTGATACCATAACTAAATAAAATTTTTTAGATATACCGCGCATTAGTGCGCGGGATCTACACTAGTTAACCAAATAACAAAACTCATATATTTTCCCGCCTAAAGTTATCCACAACAAAAATAAAAAAAATACCAAATAACAAAACTCATATATTTTCCCGCCTAAAGTTATCCACAAAAAAAAAAAATAGACCAAATGAGCTAGGTGCGAATCGAACCCTTGACCTCATATGTGTGCTCTTCTCCTTTCCAACTACACTCTAACATCTTACTAATTTAAATATTACTACATCACACATAAAGCAATACACCACAGAAAGTATGTAACACAAATTCCAATTTATCCTGGCTTATCGGACGCAAATTCCGTCGCATCCATCGAAGACTACTGCCCTTAGTTCAAGTTCGCGGCTTTGGAAAAGACCGTATGTACCCCAGTTGCAGAATGCTGAACTTATCGTACTTTTTAGTAGTCGACTTATTACAGTCGACGCACGAACCTCTTTCGTGTTCTTTGCCATAGTTTGCCATGTTTTATCCAAAGACACATGTTGATCAATTCTTCTTCCGAGTTTTTCAGTAGCTAGAGCCAAAAACCATGATGAATATTTCCAACCTTCACCGCACATATACGGCCTATAAATTCTCGCTTTACATTCGCTTTACAAGTACAAGTACAAAAAAAATCAATTTGATCGAGATGCAAACTACAACACTTCTTATAGTTGCGCTCATAGTAGCAACCACAATGCTGCAAGTGCAACCCACCACGGCTGAAGAAGCAAAGAAGAAGCAATCAAGTTAATATCATCAATGGTGATGTCTTCTTCAACTCCATCTCCATCAAAGCTACCAACAATAAACCTACATGGCGAAAACTCGAAACCAGGAACAAAACCATGGAAATCAACATGCAAAGCCATAAGAGAAGCAATGGAAGAATACGGATGTTTCATCGCCATATACGACAAAATTACAGAAGAACTTCATAACAAAGTGTTTAAAGTCATACAACCAGTGTTTGATCTTCCTCAACAAATTAAAGCTAGAAATTCATCAAATCTACCTTATCATGGCTACTATAAACCTGGTAATCCCATGCCTTTGCTCGATAGTTTCGGCCTCGAGAATCCTCCGGTTCTTGAGAATACTAAGAAGTTTACTAGTATCTTGTGGCCTAATGGAAATCAAGCTTTTTGGTAAGATTTACGCGCGCATATACTCTTTCTGCTGTCTCGTTTGTTTGCTTACATTTTATATTATTTAATTTACGAGGAATAATATTCTAATCAAAGGTAAATAAATGACTGAAAGTCTGAAACGGACTAATTGTTGAATTTTGTCTACTTTTTCCTTTATGCTTTATTTCGTAGCTTATTTGTTGATTCACCAGATCTATTTGCGTGATTAGAGTTAGGTTATTCAGTTGATTTTAATTGATTGATTTGGGATTTTCTTCGTCTTAGTGTTTTTTGTTTCATGATTCAATTTGATTACCTTTAGGCTTAATTTCGTATTGGATTTCTTGATTCACAAGGGCGTGATTAGGGTTAGGTCTAATCGATCGTTTTTAGTTATTTTCGATGGCGGGGAAATTTGCTCTACCGCGCGAATGTTTTTTGACGAAAACTTGTCGATAGAAATAAAATGTCAAATATTGATTATTAGAAAACTCTGACACGATATAAAATTGAGTACATATTTTATTTCGACTGATTTCCACACGTCTCAAATGACTATGGTATGACTTTTAAAAGTCTCTATTGAAATCGAAATGACCATCATATTACACGGGGCATTGTATTTTGTGTAGAGTTTATTCAGCGCGAATATGTATGCGTTTTAATCCAAGACCCAAAAGGCCGAAAAAACATGGATGATAATTATAACCATCAAAATCGATCATTTTTAGCTATTTTAGATAGCGGTAAAATTTGTGATATTGTGAACTATAGAAAAAAAATCACTACATTGATGATACAAACATACTGAACAATGATACACAAAAATAATGAAAAACTAATTTCATGTGAAAAAATTGTGATAATTTGGACGAAAAATAATTCATTTACAAAGCATTTCTCAAATAAAAATAGTTTTATTGTACAATTTTTTCACTTAAAAAATTTGATAGATTGTAATTCACAAAAAATTTGTTCCGAAAATAAAAAAAATATTATTTTGATAAACAAAATAAATAATTTAAACGATATCAAAAATTTCGTGGTAAAGAAATTGTGGATGTTAAAGAAAAATTCATTAATTTCTCCGGACAATGTTTTTATAAATATATCTAAGTATTTTTTTTGTTTGATGCATTTTGGAGCGAAATTGATTTACGAGACTTATTTTCAAAGTATATAAAAGATTAATGTTATAGAAAAATAATACGGTAACCCGCCTCTTGTTATCATCTTTGTTGATCTTTCATCGTTTATAACTGTTGATCCAGTTATAAAGTTTAGTCTTGGTCAACTTTGACAAATCCTTGGAATCAATTTTTTCAGAAATTTAAAGGCTGATTTGCAGTCCGTCTTCAAAACAAATTCATATTCATTCGATTCGACGCCTTTTCTAAACTCCTGCGCGATAGCCCAGTTAATGCCGAATACAGCCGCCCTCACTTCAAGTAGGCGCGTGTCGTCATCATCTACCAATTTTCTTGCTGTCTGACCCTTTGTCACCCTGTCATGGTTTTTTAAAACCACTGCCATAAAGCTACTGTCCAACACACGCGGTCTTTTGTTGTAAAGGGTGCCCGCATCAACCTCAACAATGTATTTCTGCAATTAAAAAACATATTAAATGCTATTCCGATATTTTAGTAAGAATTTTGAAAATTTGAAAGGGTAATCATACCACAATTTTAGTTGAGAATTTTCGGAGCAGCATAGTTCTACAAGATTGCAAATCTTCAAAACCTACCAAGAAGGAAGATAATGATTCAGGTTTCAGTTCTTTCGCAGGAGCACTAGAACTCATCACTCTAACAACCAAGAGAAAACAAGATCAGGGTCAAAAATCAAACGATCTGCTCAATAGAATACAAATAGAGGATGACATAAAAACTTTTGAGCTTCATTCAAACTTCCAAAGATCGGCATTGCAGCAAAAGTACGAGAAATAACTAATATTGCAAACTAATAACAAATCACAACCTCTTATCGGCCACAAACTGAATTTCACTCCAGCAAAATCGTACTGTATAAAAAAATACAAGTATAAAGTGGCAATTCTCACGGAATAACTATTGCACTTCATTCAAATGTCGACAAATCAACAATGAGAAATTGATCACAAAACTCTGTAATTTCCAGAAATAACGATGAAGATGTAGTCAAATAAACATCAATTTAAAAAATCTCAAAATTTAGGGGAAACTACTCAAATTGACTAATATCAACAGCAGAGAATTCGACAGAATGCAAAACAAACAAGATGAAGAGTAAGGAGAGGAATACCAGAAAAGATAAGGAGAGAAGAAAGCAAAACTCTGTAATCAACAATGAGAAATTGATCACAAAACTCTGTAATTTCCAGAAATAACAATGAGAAGATGAAATCAACAATGAGAAATTGATCACAAAACTCTGTAATTTCCAGAAATAACGATGAAGATGTAGTCAAAGGGAAACTACTCAAATTGACTAATATCAACAACAGAGAATTCGACAGAATGCAAAACAAACAATGCGAGAAGATGAAGAGTAAGGAGAGAATCACCAGAAAAGATGAAGGAGAGAAGAAAGCAAGAAAAGAGCGCAATGGAGGAGAGGAGAAAACAATGGCGGGAGAGAAATATTGAGCTAAAAGCAATACACTACTAACTGACTAACTGAATTGGTGGCCCCGCATCAATTGACTCAATTTGTGATTTTTTTTTAAGAAGTCTCGTATCAGACGGTTTCATAATACAATTACCCGTACAAAACTCGTGCCCGATTTTTTTTTACAAAAGAGTTTAATGACGTGATAAAATTATATTCCCTACCTCTTTATTTTTTAGTGTTTCCGTCAACAGTTTACCTTTACTACATGTTTAGTAGAATATTTTCGAAAATTAATTTATTTCTAAAGTAAGGGATTATGATGATTAGATAGAATATTTTTGGATTAGAAAATAGTCATGTCAAATTTTGACGTGGCTCGTAAACCTAACGAACCTTTTTAGGATCAGAACCCTAAAACTTTGACTCACGATCCATTTCGCTTAAACCTGAAATGGTCCGTTAATTTAGGATCAAAACCCCGGTTGACCCGTTGGTTCGATGGAGTGTCATTAAAAAAATAATTAAAACAATTACTAAAAATTTATAATGTTAATATTGTAAATTACAAAAATAATTAAAAAATACTGTAATTAAATATAATTTTTATACCATTTAATGATAAGATATTTACAAAGTATAGTTTTTATGCACTTTTCTTCTGCTTTAGGCTAACCCTACAACGGATCCCGGAGGTTTCCGATCTTACTATGTCGTCAGTATTACCCATGCTTAAACGACACTCTATCCGGACTTTCAATCTTAAAATAAAGTATTTGCAGAATTAGAGTCGATATGTGCCCACTTTAACAATCTTAAGAACATGCTATTAAACCTAATACTCGTACGAAACAATTTGTGTTTTCTGCTTTACACAAACTTCTATATACCGAAGAAAAAATCATCCGAAAAGAACTAGACATTTATCACGCTCTCGAAGTACAAATGTCAACCCAAGATAAAACACTGATGATCGATAATAAGTCGTACATTTACACGGTTGGGAACATCGAATCATCGCCTTCCCTCTAAACAGTGAGGATCTCCTGTCCCATTTTTATGTACCACTCTTTGTTCCACACCATACACAGGATAAATCCCGTTTGTTTATTCTATAATTGTTTATTTTATATGGAAAAACCTCTGAAATTATTTCAATATTGCTTAAAATAAATCCATTTTTTTTATTTCACGTATTTTATCATACTAATTTCTACTTGATACTCCCGGAGAATAAATTCCGGGGAATTTCATATAAATTATTTTGGGACATTCTTTCCAATCTTCTTTTTATATGATGAACTCGATAAAAAAATTATAAAATTTAAAAAAAAAAAATTGTTTGAATTAAAAAAAAATCCCGATAAATTTTTATTTATTTATTATATTTTAAATTAAATATTACTCCGTATATATTAACAATGACACCTTGCATATTGCACACAATAATAGGTCGGGAATTAGTTAGTTAAATAACGGCCAAACCCTCTCTGCACAAACAAATGATCGTTTTCCATGTCCCTTTCTCTCAAACCCAAATCCCTGCTCTCATTCCTCACACTCACAGTCACCCCTGTTTCCCCTGTTTCTCCCCCAAATTCGTCATGCCTCTCTCACTTTTCCACCAAATCGCTTCAATTTCAATCGGAAGCGAAAACCCACCTCGTATCTTTCTTCAATTCAATGCGGATTCAAGATTCAAACCCAAAACCAAAACCAAAACCAAAACCGAAATCGAAACCAGGGAAATATGACCATGAACAGGAAATAGTTTCTGCACTGAAATCATGTTCTACCCTTAAGGCAATCTTCCAGGGGAAGCAAATTCATGCCCTTGTTTCCAAAAATGGTCTCGATTCCAATATTTTTATTCAAAACAGTTTGCTTAGTATGTATGCCAAATGTGATGAACTGGGTGTTGTTAACAAGTTTTTTAGTTTATGTTCGAGACTCGATTTCGTGTCGTGTAATATTATGTTGGGTGTTTATGTGAGATCAGGGCAGTTAGATGATGCACGCCTTATGTTTGATGTAATGCCTGACAAAGGTTGTGTTGCGTACACTACCATGATCATGGGTTTGGCTCAGAATAAAAAGTGGAGTGAAGCAATCGCGGTGTTTAGGGATATGAGGGTGGCGGGTGTGGTTCCGAATGAGGTCACCATGGCTAGTGTCATCTCATCTTATGCACATGTAGGCGGAATTTCGGATGCTGGGTTAGTTCATGGATTGACTACCAAGCTTGGGATCAAGGACTTTGTTCTTGTTTCGACTAATTTGTTGCATATGTATTGTTCTTGTTCTAGTCTGGGAGATGCTAGCAGGTTGTTTAGTGAAATGCCGGAAAAGAATGTTGTTTCGTGGAATGTAATGTTGAATGGGTATGCGAAACAAAAGCTTGTTGATTTGGCCAAGGATCTTTTTGATGAGATTCCCGGAAAGGATTTGGTGTCGTGGGGTACGATCATTGATGCTTATGTACAAGCAGACAGGTTATCGGATGCTTTAATGTTGTATCGCTCTATGCTATGTAAAAGATTGAAGCCCAATGATGTCATGATTGTGGATTTAGTTTCTGCTTGTGGGCGAGTAATGGCGATCACTGAGGGTCAGCAGTTACATGCTACAATTGTTAAGACGGGTTTTGATTGCTATGATTTCGTTCAGTCAACAATCATTCATTTTTACTCATCCTGTGGGAGGATCAATCTTGCTTGCACCCAGTTCGACGTTTCCTGTAAAACTCATCTTGCATCCTGGAATGCCCTTATCTCCGGTCACATAAAGAACGGAATGATTGAACAAGCTCGGACCCTTTTTGACAAGATGCCTGACAGAGATGTTTTCTCTTGGAGCTCAATGATTTCAGGGCACTCTCAAGCTGGAAACCCTGGTGTGGCATTAGAGCTCTTTCGAGGTATGGTGGCAGCCGATGTCCAACCAAACGAGATCACTATGGTGAGTGTTCTGTCAGCCATCGCATCCTCAGGTGTACTTGAAGACGCAAAGTGGGCACATGAATACATCAAACATAACTCCATCCCTCTCAACGACAACTTAACTGCAGCCCTGATTGATGTGTATGCCAAATGTGGGAGCATTAGCAACGCCTTGAACACTTTCAGTTCGAAACAACAAAAAATCACTTCCATCTCCCCATGGAATGCAATTATATGTGGATTAGCAATGCACGGGCACGCGACATTGTGTCTAACAAAATTCGAACAACTGGAAAAAACAGTTATAAAGCCCAACTCGATCACATTCATCGGGGTGTTGACAGCGTGCTGCCATGCTGGACTCGTACAAGTCGGGGAGAAACACTTTGAGCGCATGAAACACGTGTATAAAATCGATCCAAACATAAAGCACTACGGGTGCATGGTAGACCTCTTGGGTAGGGCAGGGCGGGTGAAAGAAGCGGAGGAAGTGGTGAAAAGCATGCCGATGGAGGCAGACGTGGTGATATGGGGAACGTTGCTGTCGGCGTGTAAAACGCATGGTGAGGTGGACATTGGGGAGCGAGCAGCGACGAGACTGGCAGGGCTGGATACAGGGCATGGAGCCAGCAGGGTTTTGCTGTCTAACCTGTATGCAGATTCAGGGAGGTGGGAAGATGCACATGGGGTTAGGACAGCAATGTTAGATCAGCAGATGATTAGGCTGCCTGGTGCTAGTGGTGTTGCCTGATTTTTCATTTACTTACTGTCTTTGTGTCACTCACAGAAGCAAATTGCTGTTGTAAATTTGTAATGCTATAATTCATTGAATTCTTTCTATCCAGTTTTCAATTAATCGTCTCGAAACCAAGCAAAAGATCACTGTGAAAACCAGGTGGATTAACAAGCACCGTAACTAATTGTCTCGTAAGGGAAATCTGCTTAAACAAAAATGATTCGCCATACAAATTTTTCATTTTGATTTCTGCATGGAACTGTCTGTTGTTACAGCATGTCTGTAATAAGTCTATAATCTCTCTATAAGCTCAGTATGCAGCAGCTACTAACTATACTCAAACCCAACCCTAGAATTTGCCCAATCAAAATTCATCCTATTTTTAATTGTTAAAAATCATTACTGCACAGCTATCCTACATTCAATTCATTTACCAACTAGTTGAATCATGAATAGCCAAATACTCGAGCTTTGGGGTATTCAGCACAACTCTGTGCTTGCTAGGTATGCCTTTAACAAAGAGGCGTCTTAAATTCTGGTGTGAAATATTAATGTCAATAGTCGAGGACTGCCGCAAGCTTCTTTGCATATACTGGAAAGACAATTCTTCGAGAGCTGGACACGCCTCGACTAGTTTTCCCACGGCTCGAGTACTGAAACCCGTCATTGAAGTCGTCCAGTGTGAAGGTGCAGATCAAGGGTGAGGTAATTCGGGTTATGGTTTTGTTGAAAGTGGGGGTGGGTAAGGTAGGCTTTCTCCCGGATTCGTTCCTGGTTATATGAATAGAGATGATGTTAGTCCACAGACATCGCCATCGTGACGAGAAACAAGCCGTGGCCATGGCTGATCGGAGAGGAAGACGGGATAGAATTTCGATAAGAATATCGTCGGGGAGGGAACTCAACCTGTCTTCTTCTCTCATGTTCGCCCTCTTCCTCTTTCGTGTTTTGTCCCTGACCGCCATCATCATGAAGATATATAGGTCTCAAGATTGATCTCCCTCCTCTTTTGCGACTGATAATTGTACAACAATTTTAGAAGCCTGGTCGACATTCGGGGCTGGGGATGTATAACTGGTAAAGAATAAATTTACAAAGAATGTTAATGGTATTAACCTACTTTTCCTAGATCTCCTGTCCCATTTTTGTGTTGTGGCACATCCTACACGGGATGACACATCACCTATTGCATAACTGCCCAAATTAACCTTCTTTCCAAAATGTAACGTTCCAAAATATACCATATCAAGGGAAAATATCATGTTTGACCAAAAAAATATGTTAGTTAATGATAATGTTTGGTTCGTATCTCAAGATATCATCACAAACGCAGAACAATTGATTTTAATGTTTCAAAATGGTTTGTCTGTCGCTAATAAATGTTAATTGATTCCTTAACAACATGTACATGGCTCAATAGTGAGACTATCATGGCAATTGTTCGATTCCGATGTTGTTTCCTTATTCATCGCAAAGGATTCGATATTTCTACATATGAACTTGTTTGTGAAGGTTATCTTGTCTCACGGTGATCTCGAAAATAGTTTCTTCAATGGATTCAGATTTGACAATGAGATCGACTTTGACAATGTTGTCGTTAAAAGAAAAGGTATCGGTAGTCGACTATTTTGTGTAACACAACAAAATAAATGAAAATAAAATACGAATTAGAGTATACTCCGTAGTAGTTTATGAATTTATTAGAATCCCATAATCGTAGCGTGAGAATGTCTAGTAAAGGACACAGTTCCAGTATCGTCAGCAAAGTGTTGACGTCGTGGGACATGTTCAATGATAGTGTCAGCCGAGTTGCATTACAAAACATACCCGACGGCCAACATGGGTTGTTTCGTACAAAAATGTTGGGTGTATGGATAACAACATTCGAAAACACCCCCCAAAATTCAGACATTACCTCGATATAATCCTCTGTTATTTGGCCACCGTAACAATTAGTAATATCGATTTGTGCTCCATCTCCAAGCGATACCATTGATTCCTTTTCAAAGCTAAATGTGGCTAAGGATGATATATGATTAGCCAAATACTCGAGCTTTGGGGCATTCACCACAACTCTGTACTTGCCAGTTAATCTTTTAACAGACAAGCGTCGTAAATTTGGGTGTGCAATCAATATTCATGTAAATAAACTCGGACGTCCAATAATTTGTATGCCCTAAAGGTGTAGTTTCTTAGGCAACTGTAACCACCATAGTGACGCATAGGATTACCTATTGCCTTCAATTCACGTCACGGAGATTTCCATTATCACAAATGTGGCGAAGCCAAGAATAATTGAGATTGAGTGTTGCATCCTCATCGAAAATTAGATGAATAGAGGTGACGTGAGTCCAAAGACAACGCCATCGTGATGAGAAACCCTCTGTGGACATGGCTAATCGGAGAGGAAGACGAGATAGAATTCCGATTAGAATATCGTTGGGTAGGGAACTCGCGAATTAAATATGTCACTAAATTTTGAAAAGAAATTAATTTAATGGAGTTCTCAATATTCTCATCACATGTTCTATCCTAATTGTCAAAACAATTAACCCAACACCCACTTGATTAATAAAGACAATACTATGAGAGGAAAACCTCCTCGGCTTCCAAATATTTAACAAGTGTACTTTCATTTTATAACTAATAATAATCCTCATACGTTCTTACAAACCTACACTGGTCAACCGACCATCTTTATTGAGTTATCACATTAGCGTAAGATCGAAACAAATAAGTATAATAATTAAATAAATATTCGACAATGAGACAAAAATACGGAACTGTGAATTATAAATGACATAAAATAATATAGTATATAGTCTCATACGGTACACGGGTACGAGGACTAGTTAGTTTATTACTCGTATTTGTGTTATTATTATGGCGTAGGGCATTACATTGTGGAGTAGTCTTCAACCTCGCATAAACGGATCAGGATCAAATCTTCTTGGCCTGGGTGGGAGGGCTGGGGAAACCCAAAACGACTGAAATCGCGTCATGGCGAGATCACCCGTGTCTAAAAAACATGTTACGGACCCATCTTTCAAATCAAAGACCCGTAAATCATCTGCTACATAAATCGAATCCGGCTTCAATCCAGGGCATTGCTCGACGGGTATAGCAAACGAGTCACTCCCTTGCCCTATGAAAAAGGCGTGACCATCAACCTTCCTCGTATAACTCATCTTCCCTTGAACCAAATCGAACCTGAACACGTCCACTGCACGCGTCTCAGACACGCCCAGCTCTCTATTGTGGTGCCTTACAACTAGGTACAACACCGGGTCTCCTCGCCCACCCTCGTCTCCGGTTAACACCAAGTACCTGTCTTGATGACACCGCGCCCTCAAGGTCTCAAAATTATTATTATAACAACTAGAATCGTTGATGGTTATATTAATCTGAGACGTGACATTTATATCATCACCGGTCATATCCCAAAGTTGGACCACCCATGGACCGTCTTCACGGCCATAGCGGTTAAGCTTATAAACCGTTTTGGTCTTCTTACAATATACAATAGGCGGATCGTCCTTGTGGAATAGGTCAGGGTACCTAGTCCATGAACGGAAATTGATGGGCCATTGAACGTAAAAGTCATGGTAGTCCTTAGGGGTCGGACGTCGAGGGTGGTACCTGTTTGAGACATATATAATAATAGCATTACTCGATCAGATTCATCAGAATTCAGATTACGATACAAGAAAATAATATTGTTACGGTACCTGGGATAAGAAAGAACGGTGTAAGCATTGCCGACTACAATGAAGAAGCGGGCCGAGGAATGAGGACCCTTGTTGGAAAAGTCCCAAGGGTCCTTGTCGTCGTCTTCATCACCAAAGAAGTAGTCTTTCCCTCCCCCGTCGCCTGTGTGGGGATGCCCGACAAACATCTTACTGTTTTGGCACAGAAAACCGAGTGACTCACGACTCGATCCAAAACATATTAAGCCAGGGTCGATACTGTATACATCCGTGCTTGGAAGCTTCACAAGTTCCTTGTCGACAATGTTGTAGAAATTTTCAAAGTCGACAAAACTCGAGTCGCTCATATCGTTTGGCAGTCGTAACCACGGTGTCCGTGTTGCTGTCTTTGGTAATTTATAACTTCGTCTCACCGTGGTGCTACGGGTCATCGACGTTATGTGTTTTGATGCTCTTCCTAACAAAGATGTAGTAATATTCATCGCCATTATTTTATTATTAGGTTTTTTTTTTTTTTTTTTTTTTTGTGGAGAAAGATTTATGAATTCTTAATTTTTATTGCTACAAATTCCCTGATTTACAAAACTGTTATGAAGGAAAAGAAAGACTCAAAAATTAAGAACTTAAAATTGGGAGAAACATACGGAAAAGAGAGATTATATACTCAAATTTCAGATTCAAGACAGTGATATAACTAATTAACCTAAAAACTAGTCGAGTGATAACCAAGGTGCTTATATAATATTATTTCATCTAAACTAGTTATCTAAACTAATTAGGAAATAAATACTAACAACATATTATCTTTCCTAAACCAAATAGTATTATGTAACAACTTTATTTTGCAAAGATATCGAACGACAAATCAATTCGATATCCGAAGGAACAATCGCCAGACACTTATTTATTAACAAAAATACTATCCTCTAACAAAAAAATTAAATAATAATGTGGAATATATAAAGCTTTGCAAACAAGAAACCCTTCAAACAAAAGAAAATAATCTTATTAGAATAATCGTAGATCTTATGAAAGATTGTATCAGGTTAATCATGTCGTGAGTCTGTGAGACCAGTCATCTTCTTAGTTACGAGTAATTTTTACTACTAACAAACCATGACAATCGATATTTGCATATCACAAAAATTAGGAAGAGACGGTATCTTATTAGGGTAGACAATATTGTGGAATACTTCCCCCGTCTCGTTACATTGTTAGCCTTTGATTAAAATACTGCTTATAATTGATATAAAAGGCCGCAGGACCGTCAAATGATATTTGGTGGCCCTGTGCCAAATATTTTTTAGAGGCCCTTTACCGAATATCGTCTCCCATATTTAAGGTTATTTTGAAAAATAACACGTACTATCATTAACCTCAAATTGAAATCATGTGCCGAATTTTTCAATATTCCGTATAATAGTGTCATGATACATAAATATACATAGGCCTTGTTTGGTTGCCTCTTAAGATCATGGGAAGTAGAAATTCCCATGAATTGCAAAATATTGAAGTGGTTTGTTTGCCTCAATTTCCCACATATGGAGGAAGTAGAACTTCCGGGGGAATTAACTTCCTACATAAATGCAGGAAGTTGCTTACCGACACCTCCCTCGGTAACTTGCAATTCCCATGAATTGAGTTCCCACATAGGCAACCAAACATTTTTTAGAACTTCCCGTGAATTAGGAACGGGAATTTATTTCCCATGATTTTCTACTTCCCATGAATTTCCACTTCCCGCATCAACCAAACGAGCCCATAGATTCTTGTTATTTACAATGCTATGTAGTTAGGTAGTTACAAGTATGAGTAATTTTTGAATAAAATAGTTTTTGTGGGTGGTAAATCTCGTAGTATGGTAGTCTGTATTTATTACAAAGATTATTTCGTTTTTATAAAACAACTACGGAGTATAAATTAATAAACCATCCTCAAATTATAATCAAAAATATATATCTATATTAAAAGCCATATATTAGGTATTTTTTGTACTCCAAGAAAGCGGAAAATACATCAAAAGCTAAAAAAGAAACTAAAATACGAAGTAACAAAGGAGGAGAAAAAAATTTGAAAAATTATCACATGCAGGATTCGATCCCCAATCTCAAGGTGAAACGAAGCCCTATGGGTCAACAAGTTACCACGGTGCCACTATCACCATTAACTACTTTTCTATTGCCTTATACAATATATACGGAACTGAAGCCCAATTCGGCCCCCTTACATATTGGGGGTGCCCATGCTTTCCGACGGGCTTAACAAAACTGAGGTAATTGAAGATCTTGCTAACAAGAAGAAGAAAAATACCGAGTGTAGTGGAATATGATCAAAAGCTTTGCAAACAAGAAATGTATTCGTCTAACAATTTTTTGAATTGACTTGTGATTTGGATCTATTTAATTAAGAAAGTTTCCTAATTAATATCCGATTGATTAGTATCTCACCTACCCTCTTATTGCATAGGATTTCTAGGGTTTCTGAGAGATTATATAAACTCTCATGTCTCTACCATAATAATTATGATATTTTGTCTCTCAATTTTAAGTTCTTATTTTTCTGTTTTGTCCTCTGTTATAACATAAACCCTAATCGTCGTTTTTCTACGTCCTTTAATTTAATTACACTAAAAAAATCAAGAAAAAATCGTCATGGCTTTACTTACCATCCTAAATCATTCTCTTGAGAAATTAAAATCCTATAGAAATATACAATACTATTATTCATCATCAACAAAAAATTTCAAGAATTTATACAAACCATCATTGCCAATTCTATCAACTCCATGGCTAATGCTTCCCCCTGACATTAGAGACGGTCCGAACGGTCCGACGGATAACTTCTTGAACATAATGGACAAATCAATTATCAAGATCGACCGTCGGACAGCACACGGGAGCGTTCCACAAAACACAAGGTGTGTTGGGTCGGCCAAAGGTTGGATTGCGTTCGATTGTGATACGGATAATACTAGTTTTTACCTCGTTAATCCGTACACTAAATCGAGCTGTCGTAAGTTGCCAAGGCTCTACGATATTGGGATATTTCGAGATGGTTTACGTTTCACTCTCGACGATGATATGATTAGTTTAATCGATGATGAGCGAGATAGAAGATTTGAGTATGACAGGAGCCGTGATGGACATATGGTGGCGTATAGCAGGAAGGCGAAGACGGAGTATAAAGTAAAATTGGAGGAGGACGAATACATGATGAAGGTGGAGAAGCCTGGGAAGATCCAAGTTACGTGGTCGTGTCGTTCAAGCAAAACAACGGGGGAGTTTTATTCGTTTATTGATCCGAAATTGATCGAAAACGTTGATGATTCATGTGACCATGCTGTCGAGAGATTTGTGGTGGTGGCCGAAGATGATGATCGGAATCCAAGTTTGTTCCTGGTGGTTAGACGTTTAGTTAAAGATGCTGACGTTATTCAATGCAAGACGACAGATATCAAATTGTTTGAGATTATTGAGGATAGAGAGGTGGTGGAACGGGTGGAGTCGATAGGCGATAAGGCCTTGTTTTTAGGCAGAAACAGCGAGCCCTTTTTTGTGTCGACTCGAGACAATAAGGTTGGGTTGAGGTCGAATTGTGTGTATGTTGCTGAAGAACTCGGTTTCTACGACTTGGAAACTAAATGTGTTACGCCGGTTGTGTCGCTTGGGGATCTTGTCGACATTCGTCCTCAAGTTTATTGGATCGCTCCTCCGATCTAGGCCCCTTCGGATCCTTCAATTTGCTTAAATCTTACTCGTAGTTTTTCTTCCTTTTGATTTAGTTTTTGAATGACTCCGATCCATTGTTGATGCAATTTTGAATAAGGCCAAACCAGCAGAATCTTTCCTAGAGTACTTATTATGCAAATTCCTGAAATCGAACAATTGCCATGATAGTCTCACTATTGAGCCATGTTGTTAAGGAATCAATTAACATTTATCAGCGACAGACAAACCATTTTGAAACATTAAAATCAATTGTTCTACGTTTGTGATGATATCTTGAGATACGAGTTCTTTTCCTAATAAAAATTTGGCAAAAAAACAAAAAAATCGAAATTTGTATTAGACGAACCAAACACTATCATTAACTAACATATTTTTTTGGTCAAACATGATATTTTCCCTTGATATGCAATATTTTGGAACATTCCATTTTGGAAAGTAAGTTAATTTGGGCAGTTATACAATAGGCGATTGTGTCATCCCGTAGGAGATCTGGGAAAGTTAGGTTAATATCCATTAACATTCTTCGTAAAGTTATTGTTTACCAGTTATACAACCACAGCCCCAAATCTCGATCAGGCTTCCAAAATTGTTGTACAATTATCAGTCGCAAAAGAGGAGGGAGATCGATCTTGAGACCTATATATCTTCATGATGATGGCGGTCATCTGGGATGAAGCAGGAAAGACGAACATGAGTGAAGAAGACAGGCTGAGTTCCCTCCCCGACGATATTCTTATTGAAATTCTATCCCGTCTTCCTCTCCGATCAGCCATGGCTACCGCTTGTTTCTCGTCACGGTGGTGATGTCTGTGGACTAACATCACCTCTATCCATATAACCAGGAACGAATCCGGGAGAAAGCCTACCTTACACACCACCACTTTCAACGAAACCATAACTCGAATCACCTCACCCTTGATCTGCACCTTCACACTGGACTTCAATGACGGGTTTAACTACTCGAGCCGTGGCAAAACTCAGGCGAGAGCAAGACAGGAGACAGTCGTCGATCACAACTTTTCTTCGGAACGGGGCCCGTACTCACACTATCAATATTTTTCTTGGGGTCCGTGCCGACACTACAGGGAGACCATCAATTTCGATTATGCTTGGTTTCGTCGCATTTGTGACCTGAATCTCCGTGAATTGAAGGCAATAACTACTCCTAACCATCGCATTCGACCAAAGTTTATATTGCCAGATTTTATTTACCAAACGCAGTCATTGGTGTCGATCGAGTTAGACTCAAAGTGGAGCTTAAAGCTGCCTAAGAAAGGGGTGGTAATCAATCTTCCTAATCTAATGAAATTACACTTTTGTCACAGCTACCCTAATTTCAAGCCTCTGGAAACACTAGTCGAGGCGTGCCCAGCTCTCGAAGAATTGTCTTTCCAGTATATACAAAGAAGATTGTGGCAGTCCTCGACTATTGACATTAATATTTCACACCAGAATTTAAGACGCCTGTTTGTTAAAGGCATACCTGGCAAGCACAGAGTTGTGATGAATACCCCAAAGCTCGAGTATTTGGATATTCATGATTCAACGATAGCCACATTTATCTTTGAAAAGGAATCAATGGTGTTGCGTGGAGCACAAATCGATTTTACTAATTCTTGTGGTAGCCAAATAACAGAGGATTATATCAGGGTAATGTCCAAATTTTTGGGAGTGTTTTCTAATGTTGTTATCCTCACACCCAATGTTTTTGTACGACACAACTACCCGTTTTCTTGGCCGTCTGGTACTTTTTGTAATGCAACTCGGCTGACATTATCAATGGACTTGGCCCAGTCCCACGACATCAACACTTTGTTGGCGTTACTGGAACTGTGCCCTGTACTGGACATTCTCACACTAAGAATATGGGATTCAGACGATTATACGATTGGCCCTGTTAGCACCTTGCAACGAGCACTCGAGAAGATCAAGATAGAAACCAAGTGTGAGACTAATAAGGCCAAAACTGCAAAATCTTTCCTCGAGTACTTATTATGCGAATTCCTCAAATTGGAGGACTTGTTCCATGTTATAGTAACTTGGAGTTATAGTGATAAGGGAAGTACAAAATCTGCACGAAAGCGGAAAATGAAGCTATTACAGCGACTCTACAAGTGTCCAGCCGTTTCAGGAGGGTGTGAGGTCGAATTTAAAGGCAGATTTTTCAAGGAGGCGCGAAAGGCTTGTCATTCATAAATTTTGGATAGCTAATAATACTCCGTAACAAAGATGTTTCTGTCAATTGATCGTTGAGTCCGCTGTGACGACAATGGTTTCATGTGTTACAATAGCGACTTTATTTTGCAGTTCTCGGTGATTCTATTGATTTTAATTTCGTAAACTACTTTTTTGTATTTCATTTTCATCTCATTCTATCTCTAGTCCTCAATCTACAACTACAAAGATAATAAATTTGTTACTTCCTATGGCAGTTTTAGATCATTAAAGTAGTCCTTATAAATATGCTTGCATATATGTACTTGAGTTTTTGGTACAAAAAACACCAAACATTTCCTTTCTCTATTTCTAAATTTATTAAATAATACGAGTAACATGTACTAATAAAAAAATTATTAAATAAAAAATGTTTATATTAAATATTAAATGAGATAATCAAGAAAAATAAAATAACATAAAGACAATTACCGTTTCCAAAAGACGTTAATAACTTAATATGACCCATAGGCCTTAATTGACTTAAAACAGTTAAACAACCCATATAACTCCAACTCTTATATACAGTATATATTAGACTATTAGAGATATGATAGGATACTATCATAGACTATTACATAGTATTAAGGGGGCGTTTGGTTCGCAAGAAGGTATGGGAATGGAATCAAGAATCAAACCAGGGTGGTATGGGGTTGGAACTTGATTCCTCATCCCCAATGTTTGGTTCGTTGGTTAAATGATTAAAAATCAAATTATAAATTATAGTTTTGTAAAATACTCCGTATTTAATAATTTAATTTTAAATATATAAAACTTTATACGATAATGTTATATGGAGTACTACAAAATAAAATAAAAATCAGTTAAAAAAAATGAAATCAATTTAATTAAAAAAACTAGTTATTGGGAATATGAAACTCAAATATATTTAATACTAATTTTCAAGATAATTTTTTTGTATTTTTGTATTAGTTTTCTCAATAAAATATTTTAATTAAAACATTTTACAAAAAAAAAAATCGAAAAAATCAAATATGAATATAAGGATTTTGATTCCAAGGGTATGAGTCTCATACCCACCACCTCCCTTGGGTATGAGAAACCCATACCTTGGAGGTTTGAGGTATGGGTATCAAACCCGTAAATTTGCCAACCAAAGAAGAGGTATAGGTTTGGGTCATTCTAAACCCATACCTTATACCTCTTTTTGACGAACCAAACGCCCCCTAAGATAGTCGGAGTATATATATATATATATTATAGATTTGGAAAATATATTATTTGAGAATATTACGAGTATTCTAATATCTCGGTAATATTATAGGAATATTACGAAGTCACATCACAAAATCTCGGTCAGGCTTGTAAACTTTAGTTGTCACAAAAGAGGAGGGAGATCGAACTTCAGACCTTTATTCGCTATGTCTGTCACAGACAAAGCACGAGTAGGGAGGAGGAGGAGGAGGTGGGCGTACAAGGGTAAGACAGGTTGAGTTCTCTCCCCGACGAGATTCTTATTGAAATTCTATCTTGTCTTCCTCTTTGATTAGCCATGGCCACCAACTGCTTATCGTCAAGATGGCGTGGTCTCTGGACCAACGTCACCTGCATCCATCTAACCACCTCCAAATCCGCGTCTAAACCTATCTTAGACCGCACCACTTTAGATGAAACCATTACCCGAATCACCTCGCCCTTAATCCACAGCTTCAGTGATGTATGTGTCTCGGCACCAAAGTCTTAAGAATCCAATACTAAATCTCAATAAATATGCTTGTTGCCCGACTGTCTTTAGATTGCCACACGCAGTCATTGGTGTCCATCGAGTTAGACTCAAAGTGGAGCTTAGAGTTGCCTGATGAGAAAGGGGGTGCCAATCAATCTTCCTAATCTAAAGAAATTACACCTTTGCCAATTCTATTTTAGTGTCGAGCCTTTGGAAAGACTAATCAAGGCGTGTCCAGCTCTCGAAGAATATAATTATCTTTCCAGTACGTAATTTGTGTGAATTGATCGTTGAGTCGACTGTGAAAACGGTTTCAATGTCTTACAATAACAGTAGCTTCATTTTGCAGTTAATTTGTTCTACATATTTCTATTGCTTTATTAATTTCATAAACTAGTTTGTATTTATTCATTTTCATCTTATTCGATCTCTTGTCATCAATTTCCAAATATGATTGATTAAGCCAACAAGCAGTTGATACTTGATACCTTGCTGAGAGTGACGTACAGTCAGACTTGGACAGTGTAGTGTGTAGTATTGTCGAGACGTTTCTGAATCACGTTTTTTCGACTTTTTGGGTCCGGGAATAAAATCGATCCATATTCATGATGAACAGATTCTATACCTATTAAAAGACATAATATTGTCGAGACGTTTCTGAATCAACCAAAACAACTTCACACCAAATATATACACGCCATACGATTGTCTTTTTAGACGTGTGGGAATTCGTCGAAAATAGTTCTATATTCCATTTTATAGTGTGTCAAAGGATTCTACTCATAATCATTATTCTATTCTTGTAGATAAATTCTCGTCAACATTCGCGCTTTAGAACAACTTCTATCGAAGATAGTTAAAAACGACCGAATTTTAAGGTTTTATTCATGTTATTTGGGCCATTTGGGCTCCGTATTAAAATGGATTCATATAAATGCTAAATTAACTCCATACCAAATACAATGTCCCGGTTATTTTTACTATGTAGTACTATTGGTATCATTGTAGACCGTTTCTCAGTAGACCTAACTGTGTGTGGCAGTTTAGTTTTGTAGGATTTTGTAAAGTTTAGTCTATGTAGTTGCTTGGATAGTTATGGTTCAAAAGCGAGCTGCTCAAGGACCGTTTTCCTTACTCGAAGCTCTCTATTTATTAAAACGGGCCTAGTTTCGTTGTCCATTGCCTATTTATATATTTTAAAATGTCCCGACTAAACCCGCTTACTAAGTGGGCCAAGCGGTTCTAACCAAACGAATTGGCCCGTACTTGATCAGGTCTAACGATTTTGCTCACCATACTTATACTTATGAATTATGATCATAACAAATAACTAAATAAGTAATGAATTTTTTCTTTAAAAAAAGTCACTCCGTCCTTGATCGATTCGGTGTTTAGGGTTTTCTTTTTCTGATTTTTGGGAAAAGTAGATAAACAAGATTAATATTCTTCGACTCTGTGGATATATAGTCGCAATACAATAGCAGTCGAACTTGAGACGTATCTTCGTGATGGGCATCGTCAGGGACAAAACACGAAAGAGGAAGAGGCCGAACTCGAGGAAAGAAGAAGACAGGCTGAGTTCCCTCCCCGATGAGATTCTTATCGATATTCTATCTCGTCTTCCTCTCCGATTAGCCATGTCCACAGAGGGTTTCTCATCACGATGGCGTGGTCTCTGGACTCACATCTTCTCTATCCATCTAACCACCTCCAAATCCGCCAGAAAACCTATCTTAGGCAGCACCACTTTGGATGAAACCATAACCCGAATCACCTCACCCTTAATCCGCAGCTTCACACTGGACTTCGCTGACGTGTCTCGCTACCAAAGTTTTGATGTCAATCTCAATTATGATTGGTTTCGCAATATTTGCGACCGAAATCTCCGTGAATTGAAGGTAATAGATAAGCATCACTATCCAACTAAGTTTATATTGCCTGATTTTTTTTTCCAAACGCAGTCGTTGGTGTCGATTGAGTTAGGCTTAAGGTGGAGCTTACAGTTGCCTAAGAAAGGTGTGCCAATCAATCTTCCTAATCTAAAGAAATTACACTTTTGTCACCGCAATTTTAGTGTCGAGCCTTTCGAAAGACTAATCGAGGCGTGTCCAGCTCTTGAAGAATTATCTTTCGAGTATATACAAACGAGGTCGCAGTGTCCGATTATTTCCATGAATATTTCACACCAGAATTTACGAGGGTTGTTTGTTAAAGGCTTAATTAGAGAATACAGAATTGTGCTGAATGCCCCAAAGCTCGAGTATTTGGCTATTCCTATATCATCGTCCGCTACATTTAGCTTTGGAAACGAGTCAAGGGTGTTGCGTGAAGCACAAATCGAGTTTACTAATGATTACAGTCACCTAATCACAGAGTATTCTATCAAGTTCATGTCCAAATTTTGGGGGGTGTTTTCCAATGTTGTTATCCTTACACCCGATTATTTTGTACGACGCAATCCATCTTGGTTGTCGAGTATATTTTGTAATGCAACTCGGCTGACACTATCAGTGGACATGGCCCAGTCCCACGACATCAACACTTTGTTGGCGTTACTGGAACTGTGTCCTGCACTAGACATTCTGACGCTACGAATATGGGATTCAGACGATTATATGATTGGCCCTGTTAGCACCCTGCGACGAGCACTCCAGACGATCAAGATAGAAACCATGTGTGATCCTAATAAGGCCAAACCCGCAGAATCATTCCTAGAGTACTTATTATGCGAACTCATCGAGTTGGAGGACTCGTTCCATGTTATAGTAACTTGGGGTTATAGTTATAAGGGAAATACAGAATATGCAGAAAAGCGGGAAATGAAGCTATGTAGGCGACTCTATCAGTGTCCGGCCGTGTCAGGAGGGTGTGAGGTCGAATTTAAAGGGAGATTTTTCAATGTGACGCGAAAGTGTGGTCGTCATAAATTTTCTGTCAATTGATCGTTGAGTCCGCTGTGACGACAATGGTTTCTTCATGTCTTACAATAGCGACTTTATTTTGCAATTCTCGGTAATTCTATTGATTTTAATTTCGTAAACTACTTTGTATTTCAATTTCGTAAAACGACCGACCTTTGAAGGTTATAATCCACATTTTTCGGCCTTTTGGGTCGAAGAATAAAATTGATTTATATTCAAGTTAACAAATTTCACACCTATTACAATGCAGCGGTGTAATATTAGGGTAATTGGGATTCCCATGGAGTCTTGTAAAAGACTTAATATTGTCTTTTAAGACGTTTCAGAATGAGGCGAAACAACTTCAATACTCCATTCTATATCGTGTCTGAGAGTTATAATAATCCTTCTATAACCGTCGACAAGTTTTCGTTAAAAAACATCCGCGCTATAGACCAACTTTCACCGCTATCGAAGATAGCTAAAAATTACCGATTTTGAAGGTCATTATCAACGTTTTTTCTGCCTTTTGGGTCCCGGAATAAAATGCATCCGTATTCGCGCTGAACAAACTACCCATCAAATACAATGTCCCGGTGTAATATGATGGTCATTTAGAGTTCAACGGAGACTTTTAACCACCATAAATATTGCCTTTTCAGACGTTTTCGAATCAGTCGAAACAATTTCTATATTCCATTTTATATTCAGTCCGAGGGTTATAATAATTTATTTTTTGGTATTTCATTCACGTCGTAATGTTTTCGTCAAAAACCATCGTTCTATGGAATAACTTTCACCGCTATCGAAAATAGCTAAAAACGACCGATTTTAAAGGTTATTATCCACGTTTTTTAATTTCGGTTTATTGGGTCCGGGAATAAAATCGATTCATATTCATGATGAACAAATTCTATACCTATTACAACGCACCGGTGGAATATGAGGGTCATTTGGATTTAAATGGAGTCTTGTAAAAGACATAATATTGCCTTTTGAGACGTTTCGGAATCAGGCGAAACAACTTCTATACTTCATTTTATATCATGTCCGAGAGTTCTGATAATCAATATTAGGCATTCTAATCCCGCCGAAAAAAAAGTTTTTGTTAAAAAAACATTCGCGTTATAGAGCAATTTTCACCGCTATCGAAAACAGCTAAAAACGATCCATTTTGAAGGTTATTATCCACGTTTTTTCTGCCTTTTGGATACTGGAATAAAATGCATTCATATTCAGGTTGGACAACCTCCACACCAAATACAATGCCCCGATATAATATGAGAATCATTTGGATTTAAATTGAGTCTTTTAACCACCCTAATATTACCTTTTGAAACGTTTTGAAATCAGTCGAAACAACTTCTATACTCCATGTTATATTCAGTCAGAGGGTTATAAATCATTTTTTGGTATTTCATTCCTATCGAAATGTTTTCGTCAAAAAACATTCGTTCTTTAGAATAACTTTAATTTCACCACTATCGAAAATAGTTAAAAACGAACGATTTTGAAGGTTATTATCCACAGTTTTTCGGCTATTTGGGACCGGGAGTAAAATCGATCCATATTCATGATGAACAAATTCCACACCTATTACCATGCAACGGTGTAATATGAGAGTCATTTGGATTTAAATGAAGTCTTATAAAAGACATAATATTGCCTTTTTGAGACGTTTCGGAATCAGGCGAAACAACTTCACACCAACTATATATAAGACATAAGATTGTCTTTTTAGACGTGTGAAATTCTTCGAAATTAGTTCTATATTTCATTTTATATTGTGTCAAAGGATTCTACTAATAATAATTATTCTATTCCAGTCGAGAAATTCTCGTCAAAATATATTTGCGCTTTAGAACAACTTTCACCGCTATCGAAAATAGTTAAAAACGACTGATTTTGAAGGTTTTATACTTTTATTCACGTTTTTTGGGCCCCATATTAAAATGGATCCATATAAGCGTAAATTAATCCACACCAAATACAATGCCCTTGTTATTTTTACTACTATTGGTATCATTACTGTAGACCTAACGGTTAAGGTTTAGGGTTCGCTTGGGATGAGAGTAATGATTGCCGGGTAATAGAGCAAAAATGAACTAGAAACGAAGAAGCTTGTTGCTTAGTAGTAGCATTTTATGGTGTAAAAGGGACAAGAGGAGGAATAATGGACATCACTTGGGGGTAGAGGGGAGTAATGTTTTCCCCCAAATAGGCTATATTACCTTCATTTTCTCAATTTCCGCTTAACATTGTCACTAGTCTCCGTCATTTTCTATTTCATTTTTGCTCTATTATCTCGGAATCATTACCCCCATCCCAAGCGAGCCATTAGACAGTTTAGTGTGGTGGTTTAGTTTTGTAGGATTTTTTAAAGTTTAGTGTATGTACTCCCTCCGTTCCAATGAATTGTTTGCCTTTGATTTTGGCACCAAGGGAAAGAGATCCAATTAGGATGTGACATGTGGAGCCAAAGATCAAATTACACATAAAAAACATTCTTAAAATAGAAAGGCAAACAATTCATTGAGACGCCTCAATATGAAATGAGCAAACAATTCATTGGAACGGAGGGAGTAGTTGCTTGGATAGTTATGGTTCAATAGTGGGCTGCTCAAGGACTGTTTTCTTTGCTCGAAGCTCTCTATTTATTGTAACGGGCCTAGTTTTGTTGTCCGTTGCTAATTTATATATTTTAAAATGTCTCGACTAAATCCGCTTACTAAGTGGGCCAAGCGGATCGAACCAAACGGGTTGGCCCGTATTTGATCTAAGCCTAATGATTTTGCTCCCGATACTTATAGTACTTATGATCATAATCGTAATTATTTTTTCCTAACGAGCCTTTGCTCAATCCTAATGACATTTTACCAGTTTACCTCATCAAAATGTTAGGTTTTCTCTCTAAAAAATCTCAAACACCGTCTTGGATCGGTGGCTGAAATCGATGGCAGAGAAGGCAAGATCGGGTCGGCGGGGGCAGGGTGGGTGGGGTCGGAGTTGGAGTCGGTGTGGGTCGGGTGGGAGGGGTCGTGAGTGGTGCTGGGTAGGGGTCGGGTGAGGGTGGTCGGGATGTGAGTCGTGAGTGGTGGTGGGTGAGTATCGGGTTGTGGGCAGTGGTTAACTGGGCTGGGTGGTGATGGGTGGTGGTGGGCGTGTGGCTTAGGGTGGGCGAGTGGGCTGGGTGGGGGTGGTGGTGGGTGAGGGTGGGGTCAGGGACGTTGTTGGCTTGTTGTCTGTCAATTTGGGTTTTTTTTTTCTTTTTTTTAATTAATTAATTAATTTAAATTTCCCTTTTTTAATTAATTAATTAATTTAAATTTCCTTTTTTTTAATTGCTAATATTTTCCTATATTATTTTTGTTCCGGTCACGGAAACAATTAACCCGATCCTGGATTCGGGTCGTGTAATCGGAATATTGATGAGTAATGAGTCGCTTGATTTCCTTTAATCTCTCCTTCCTCCCTCTCTTATGATCGGACCTTCCCGGCGGAGTTGGCCTGCTCCCTGCACAATGAACGCACAGGGCCCCGGAGGTTGTCCGAGGGAACCCTCTCCGATGCCTAAGTTAGTCCGTGAAGTGCCTTGACAAACCTAGCTCGTGAGGAACTAGGCGGCGTTTTTAGGAGTGAGAGTCTAGAGAGAGAAAATCCAACCCCCTTCAAGTGGGAAATCGATGGGCATTTATACCTTCCCACAAGAGAGAGAGGGGGAGAGGAAAAGAAGAGCGGGAGAATGGGTGGCTAGCAGCGTGACACGTGGATCTGTCTCGTCCACCCATTCTCTCTTACCTTAGGCAGAATGACGGATGGGCCCTCGGCTTCCCCTGCTCCCGCTGGGAGGTTCGGACAGCCTGAAAACCAGCACGCAGGGGACTTGGTGGCCCTGCTCGGATGATAGCAAGACCCTGTCGAGCAGGCGCGGGCCTTGGAGTGCTTTCAGTGGTCTTTTGCAGGGCGGGCCTGCTGGGCAGTCCTCAGTGCACCTCCAGGGCGAATTGTTCCAGGGTGTCCTGGGCGGGCGACCCGTGGTACTTAGTCAACTCCCATCAATTGGCCCACGCCGGCCAGAGGGGAACGAGGTTTTCCTCTTGGCAGGCGTCTTACTGGATGGGATGCAGTTGACCTTTGGACTTCTTCGCATTTAATATGTCGCTTGTTCCCGAGGTGGGAAGCCCAAGCACATTGGTCATGACGAGGGAGGTCAGAATGTTCCTTTTAGTAATGATTACTTCTTGCAAAATGAATTCTCGGGCAACGCGCAGATCTTTATGATTGGCTACTTCCTCTTACAAGGGTGGTTGGCGCGTCATTAATGCATGGCCCTAGTTCCTTGTATAAATTCCGGTCCTTTCACCATTCTTCATAACTCATTCCTAACTTTCTTTCACCTCTCTTCTTAAAGGAAAAATGTCTTGGATTACGAAAGTGCTCTTTTGCCAGGGGGTTCGCATGGTAACCCGCCGCTTCAGGGGACGTTGGAGACTTAGGTATCCTAGAGCATCTTTCCTTGTCCTGCGTCGTAGCCGGCAGCCTCGTACTCGGCTTCGCAGAAAGCTTAGGAGGGCTCATATCAGGGCGGGCAAGCGCCTACGGAGGGCTTCTCCATCCCCTCCTAAGTACAGGCGCTGCCCCCAGGCTGGGGCTTGTTTTGACAGGGGGTGCCATGAATGCTTTCCTTGGCTATACCCTGAGCAGTTTGACCCCGACTGCTCCAAGTTGACTTCATCCCCGGAGTCGGGCCCTTCTTCTCCCAAGAAGAAAACGGGTTGCGGCTCCTGCGATAATGTTGAAACAGCCCCTTATGGCAGGGACTGGGACACTAGTAGCAGGGATTCTGGAGACAGTGACGGCCGAGGTTACTCCTCCGGTTGGGATAAAGACGACGACTCTGCGGACCCCTTCAGAGACTCCGACGATTGGGATTGGGGCTCCGATGTAGCGGGGTACAATAGTCCTGGGGATTATTCCCCAGGTTTTGATGATGACTAGACCTGCCCTTGCCAGGCAGGCGGGTCGAGTCAGGCTTCCTGATCCTTTTGTATTATAGCCATGCTCTGTAACTTGCCCATTTTTGGGCTTTCTTAAATGAAAGATCAGGCGGTTTATTTCTGTCATTTGCTTGCGTTTTTTTTTTGAAATGACGTCATTGATGGGGCAGACCCACTTGACGCCCTTTTGTCTTCTCGAGGTTTTTCTCGGGAAGAGGGGACTGGCTGGTGTGTTACGAGTGTGACGCGTGGAGGCAATTTTACGGGGGGGGGGGGGGGGGGGGGGGGGCTTTGCAAAAAAGGGAAGTGACCCTTCAATTGTCCAGACCTATATAAGCCCTCTCTCCTCCCCCTATTTCTCTCTTTTACGCTTTTGAAACTCAAAACCTTCCCATCTCACCACTCTTCTTGCTGCTGCGAACCCCTTGCAAGATTTGAAGAGCGCGTTACTTCGGATTTTCTTTTCAACGACGGTCATCTTTTCTAGGTTAGAATCTTGATTCCAACTCTTCGCTTTTCTTCTTCTTCATCATATTTCTTCTTCAAAATAGTATGTCTCGTACTCGCGCTCTTTCTTTTAGTCCGTCGTCTGGAAGGACGGAGGGTAGGGAAGGGGGGAGGTCTGACCTAGCCTCCTCTTCCGGGATTAGGCCCGGTGGAGGGGATCGCCCTGAGGAAGATGGAGGTGGCAACTCCCCCGAACCTGCTCCCTTAGACGTCGTTGACTCCGACGACGATGCGCTAGAGATAGATCCCACTACCATTGCTGGCCTTAAACCCAGGGAAAAGGGGACAAAGTACTTCTTGGACAAGAGCAAGTACTTGGTTCCCTTGAAAACCTACCCCGAAACCAAGAACCGGGACCTTATCTTGGAGAGCAATGTTGCCGGGGAGATCGAGAAATTTTATCACTTTGGGGAGGGGTATACCGTTATAATCCCCGGGGAGAAAGACACGGTATGCTGCCCTCCTGACGGTTGTGTGGCCGTTTACCACAAGAGTCTGGAATTCGGCCTGCGATTCCCTCTTCACCCCTTCTTGGAGGAGGTTTTTAGGAGGATGAATGTGGCCATTGCTCAGCTGACTGCCTCGGCAATTAGGACGTTGGTGGCCTATACCTGGACCTGCCTCTTTCATGGGGAAGGGCCCTCTATTGACTCCCTGCGTGCCATGACTTGGCTGCAAATGATGTCTTCGTCAAGGGGAGATGATTCCCCTGGATATTGGTCCATTTTAAAGTCGAAGAAGTACGCTCTAGTCTGGCCGGCATTAAACAGCCTGAAAGACTGGAAGGACAATTTTCTGTATGTACATAGTTCCTCAGGGTGGCGGATCCCTAGGCATTTTAGGAATCATGTGCATACTCGTATGGAAACTCGCAGAGAATACCATCCGGGTGTTGGGGGGAAAGATCTAAAGGTGAGGTTGAGCCAGGCAGACGAGAGTTTAGTTGAGAAGTTTAAGGTTACTGAGGGGGCTCCCCCTATTGAACGTGCTTTCTGGCTTCCTCACGCAGATCTCATTACTACGGATGAATATCTGGAACCGCTGGGCCTAATTCCCGGTCTTGAAGGTAGTTCAGGGGCTTCTTTCGGCCTGATTCTTTCTCGAGGTTTCCATCTCTGTTTCTTTAATCGATGTTTACTTGTCCTTGCAGGTTCTGCTTCTCGCCTTTGGACAAGGAAGCAGGTGAGGAGGCTTGGCCTGTCCGAGGAGTTTGTTGTCATTTCAAGGTGCCCTTCTCTTCCTTCCAATTTCAAGAAAGGAGAGAAGAATCTGATGAGGTTTGTGAAGGAATTTTCCTCTGGCCGACGACTTCCTATTCCTCCACAGCTAAAACCGGCGGCTCCCTCCTCCAGTGCCCAGGGTGGGGAGGCTGAGGTTACTTCTGTGGCGACCCCTTCTCATGCTCACCGGCAGGGTGATTCCCCTGCCGGGACTCATATTTCCCAGGGGTCACGCCCTGCGGACTCTGAGCAGACTGGGGAGAGTGTTCCCTTGGTTCACAGGAGGAAAAGAAATAGGGAGACCCCAGGGGACGTGCCCATGGTTTACTGGAGGCTGATGTGGAGACTCCTCAGGCGAAACGCCCTACTCATGACATCTCGGGCACTTCCCTTTTGGAGGAAAACGTGGAGCTTCACTGTACTGCTGGTGACAGTGTTGATGTGTCCGGCCTGCTTTCAGATTCTGGTACCGTCCTGGCGGATCGCCTTACCAAGTCTGTGACTGCTACCTCCAACCAAGTGATTCAATACATACAACGCAATTCCAAGGTGCTGCAGGCTTCTGCCGAGCTGGCGGCCCTCAGCCGCCTGAGTGATGAGGAGTTGACTGTTACTCCTGGGGCTCCTCCCCCTAACCGCCTAGCTATGGTTGAGAGGGATGTGGCCCTGATCACTAGTTTGAAGGACAGGCTGAAAAAGCAGGAGAGCGAGCTGGAGGAGGCAAAAGACCAAGCTAATCGGTGGAAGCTTCAAGGGGAGAATGCTGTGAGGGAGGCGTCTAAGTTGGAGGGAGAGCTGAAGGAGAGTCGCCTGGCGATGGATCGTGCTATGATATCCCTGGCTGACCTGGACCATGCCAAGAAGAAAGCAGCTGACCTGGAAAAAAGTTTGTCCCAGGCTAACTCGGATTTTCAGCAGGCCCAAAATGGTTGGCAGAGTGAAAAAATGCCATTCTGAAGGAAGTTGAGGCTGCGGCGGACTTGAGCTTTGAGAACGAAGCTAATTCTTCGTTGGAGCTTGTTATGGAGGTAATCAGGGAAATGTTCCCTGTTTTTGATGAGGATGCTTTCCGGAACCTCTACTCCGCCAAGAATGAAGCTCGAGCAGCCATGCCTCCTGAGGAGACTGCTGGCCCCAGCCAGGGTGCTCCCAATACTTAGGTTTCTCTGATAATAGCTTCAACTTTTGTGCTGAGCCCTTGTGTGGCCAGCTTAATTGTAATACTCTGGTTGTTTTTGGATTTTTGTTCTGGTGGTCTTTTTAAACAATGTTACTTTTTCATGAAACAATTTGTGAATGCTCGTTCTTTATCCTGTTTGTTTTGGTTTATCTAAGGCATAGCCTTCCCCTGCTCGCCCAGGGGAGCAGGTTCTTCGCATCTTTTTTATACAAGGTTGGAGAGGCCTGCCCCCAGTCTTTGTTCGACGCGTAGGGTCTGGCCTGTCCCTGGCTTTTCGTTCAAAAGTCCAGGGGGCCTGCCCCCTGCCTACCAAAAGGTAGGCGGGGAGGTTCTTTGCATTTTTTATACAAGGTTGGGGAGGCCTGCCCCCAGTCCTTGTTCGGCGCGTGGGGCCTGGCCTGTCTCTGGCTTTTCGTTCAAAGTCCAGGGGGTCTGCCCCCTACCTACCCAGAGGTAGGCAGGGAGGTTCTTTGTATTTTTTATACAAAGTTGGGGAGGCCTGCCCCCAGTCCTTGTTCGGCGCGTGGGGCCTGGCCTGTCCCTGGATTTTCGTTCAAAGTCCAGGGGGCCTGCCCCCTGCCTACCCAGAGGTAGGCAGGGAGGTTCTTTGTATTTTTTATACAAGGTTGGGGAGGCCTGCCCCCAGTCCTTGTTCGGCGCGTGGGGCCTGGCCTGTCCCTGGCTTTTCGTTCAAAGTCCCGGGGGCCTGCCCCCTGCCTACCCAGAGGTAGGCGGGGAGGTTTTTTGCTGGGGGTCCATTTTTCTTGGCTTTGGCAACAGGAGGGCCTCCCCCTATTGGCCCCTGCTCGTTTGTGTGTGAAAATGCGAGTTTGAACAGGCAACGAGTATGAACCTTAAATTCTTTTCATTTCTTTGTAAAGAAAAAACTTAACATAAGTGTGGTCGGAGCCGTCGACAGTCTTGACCGTTCTCCGCTGATTTTCAGGAAATTATTTTAAGATTTTGCTAGACATAGTATTTTTTCAGAGTGTCTGCATTCCAGTGTGCGCCTAGCTCTTGGCCTTCAAGATTAGCGATTTTATACGTGCCTGGCCCTAAGATCTGAGTTACTTGGTACGGGCCTTCCCAGTTAGCACTAAGTTTGCCATGTTCCCTTGATCTTCCCACTGCCTGTGTTTTTCTGAGAACCAGGTCGCCCATTTGAAAACTTCGCTCATGTACCTTCTTGTTGTACGCCCTTCTCATACGTTGCTGGTAGGCAGCTATGTTGGCACTGGCTTCTTCTCTTAATTCGCCGACCAGATCTAAGGCTTCGGCCATTGCAGCTTCATTTTCTGCCTGATTGTATTGTAAGGAACGCAGGGAGGGGATTCTTGCTTCTATGGGCAAAAGGGCCTCTGCTCCATATACCAGGCCAAATGGGGTCTGCCCTGTAGACTCCTTTCGGGTGGTCCTGATGGACCAAAGAATGCTGGGCAATTCATCAGCCCACCTGCCCTTGAGGTCGTCAACCATCTTTTTAAGGCCATTCAAGATCTGTTTGTTGGCTGCTTCCACCTGTCCGTTGGTCTGAGGATGACAGACAGCAGAGTAGGCAACCGCGACATTATGCCCTTCCAACCAGACCCTCAGGGGGTCGTTGTCGAATTGCCTTCCATGGTCGAATACGAGCATCTTAGGTAGGCCGAACCGGGTGATGACGTTTCTCCATATTACCTTTCTGACTGCCGGTTCGGTAATATTGGGCACTGCCTCTACCTCCACCCATTTGGTGAAGTAGTCTATCGCCATGATCAGGAATTTCCTGCCCCCTGTCGTCGTTGTAAACGGACCTAATATGTCCATCCCCCACTGAGCGAAGGGGATGGGGGATAAGATAGGTCTGAGTTCCTGGGCCGGGGCATGAATGGAAGAGGCGAAAAGTTGGCACTTCCTGCACTTCTGAGTTAAGTCTTTTGCGTCGGCCAGCAGGGTCGGCCAGTAGTATCCTGCCCTTAAGGCCTTGTGCGCCAACGACTTTCCTCCTATGTGATGGCCACATATCCTTGAATGGATGTCATCCAAGACCTCTGCCGCCTGCTCTGCCCCCAGATATTTGAGCAGGGGAGATGAGAACGATTTTTTGTACAAGTCTTCTCCGATTAGCATGAACCATGCAGCCCTTACTAGTACTTTTTTCTTTTGTGCAGGGTCAGACGGTAAAATTCCGAACTTTTTGAATTGGATGATGGGGGTCATCCAATCCTCGGTCCCTGCCTCTTCTATAGCGCTGATTGTCTGGCAAGGGGTGGTGGACCTTTCCTGGATGACATCTACCCAGACCGATCTTCGTATATCCTGCAGGATGGAACTTGCCAGTTTTGACAGGGCGTCCGCCCGGTTGTTCTGGGACCGAGGGATTTGCCTGATTTCATACGATTTTAGCCCTTACAATTCTCTCTTCACCTTTTCCAAGTACGCGGCCATCGTCTGGTCCCTGGCCTCATATTCTCCATTAATCTGGTTGGCGATAAGCTGGGAGTCTGTTGCCAGGATAATCCTTTCTGCGCCTGCAGCTTTGGCCAGGTTAACGCCTGCGAGTACTGCCTCGTATTTAGCCTCGTTATTTGAAGCTGGGAAAACAAATCTGAGGGCGTGCTCGAAATCTACCCCTTCTGGGCTGGTTAGCACGACTCCGGCCCCTGCACCGTTCGCCGTGGAGGACCCGTCGGTGTAGACCACCCATTCGCCGGCAGGCGGGCTGTCCTCCTCGGAGTGGGAACATTCGGCTAGGAAGTCGGCCAGGGCCTGGGCTTTTATGGCTGTCCGGGACTGGTATGTTATCCCCAATCCGCTCAGCTCGATGGCCCATTTTAGCAGCCTGCCTGACTTCTCGAACTTCTCCAGTACCTTTTCTAAGGGCTGGTCCGTCAATACCACGACAGGGTGCGCGTCGAAGTATGGCCTCAGTTTTCTGGCTGCTATGACGACTGCATAGGCTGCTTTTTCGACCATGGGATAATTCTTTTCTGCTGCCCCCAGGGCATGGCTCACAAAGTATATAGACTGTTGAGCGCCTGCCTCCTCTCTCAGGATGACTGCGCTAACTGTAGCATTAGTTACTGCGATGTAGAGGAAAAGTTTTTCCCCTGCCACTGGTCTGGCCAGGGTGGGGAGCTTTTTTAAGTGTTCCTTCAATTGACCGAAGGCTTCTTTTTGCTTGTCCTCCCATTTAAATTGTTTGTTGCCTTTCAATATTTTGAAGAAGGGGGTTGACTTATCTGCTGATCTGGCAATGAAACGTGCCAGGGCGGCCATGCGGCCCGTCAGGCGTTGAATGTCCCTGATGGTCTTGGGCTCAGGAAGGTCCAGAACCGCCTGAACTTTCTCGGGGTTAGCGTCTATTCCCCGAGAGCTGACCAAAAAACCCAAAAACTTGCCAATGCGAACCCCGAACGTACACTTCTTTGGGTTGAGCTTCATATTGTAGGCGCGCAGGGAGGAGAAGGTCTCCTACAGGTCTGCCAGGTGCTCATTGTCCCCTTTGCTTTTCACAATGGCGTCATCGACATAGGCCTCTATGTTTCTACCTTTTTGGTCTTCGAATACCTTGTCGACCAGACGCTGGTACGTGGCCCCTGCGTTCTTAAGCCCAAATGGCATCATTTTGTACATGTAGGTGCCTGAACTAGTGATGAAGGCACATTTCACCCTGTCTGGCTGCCATAAGTACACCTGATGATACCCTGAGAAGGCGTCCAGGAAGCTTAGCATAGTATACCCACTGGTAGCGTCTACCAGTTGGTCAATCCTGGGGAGCGGATAGCAGTCTTTCGGGCAGGCTTTGTTAAGGTTGGTAAAGTCTACGCACATTCTCCATGCGCCTGACGCTTTCTTCACCATGATCACATTTGCTAACCATTCAGGGTAGTCGCAAATCTCAATAAAGTCCGCCTTCAGAAGTTTTTCAATTTCCTCCTTAATCGCCACGTCCTTCTCTGCGGACATATTTCGTTTCTTCTGTTTTACAGGGCGGGCATCCGTGTTTACGTTCAGCCTGTGAACGATACACTCTGGATCAACCCCTGGCATTTCGTCTGCCGAGTAGGCGAATACATCTTTGTTATCTTTTAGCAACTTGATCAACTCTGTCTAGTAAGACTCTTCCAGGTCAGCTCCCACCAGGACCTGTCTCCCTGGTTCCAGGTCCACCAGCGTGCTCTCCCCCCCAGGTTCCAGGTGGTTGGATGCCTGATTGCCGGCTGGAATCTCACCTTCCCTGCTGGGGGAACTGTCAGCTTTTCTCTTTCCTTTTCTTTCAGTTTCGTGAGTCTGCAGGGCCACGGAGTAGCACTGTCTGGCTGACTCCTGGTCCCCATGCACTTTACCTTCGAGGCCGAAGTCTGTCACATAGGCTACAGTAAGAGCCCTGATTGATATGGCCGCTTCAATTTCGTCCAGGGTGGCCCTGCCGATTAGGGCGTTGTAAGCGGACCTGCATCCACTACAACGAATGATGCCCTGACATTTTTGGCAGTGGCTCCCTCCCCGAATGTCAAAGGCAGGTCTATGACTCCCATGGGCAGTACGCCCGCCCCGCTGAAACCGTACAACGATCCGGGGGCGGGTCGCAGGTGCCTCTTTTCCAGGCCCATTTTCTCGAAGGCGTCTTTATACAGCAGGTTTGTGTATGCACCGGTATCCACCATGCACCTTCGCACAATATGATTGCTGATTTCTAGGGATAGCACTAGGGGATCGCTATGTGGGTATATCACTCGCCCTGCATCTTCAGGGGTGATGCTTGATCAACGTATTTTATATCGTATTTTGTAGTCCCCCGATACCTATTTTTGAGCTTTTCTTCTTCCATATTTATATGTTTAATGTCGATTTCTTTTAGAAAGTCGATACTGTTGGTTATCGTGCTATTTTGTAGGTTAAGTGCAGTTTCGAGCATATTTAGGAGCAATAGCCCACATAGCCGAGACGAGGACGAAGGACGAGGAAGAAAACGAAAAAGCCAAGAAGCAAAGGAATAGCTCAATTACGAGCCCCCCAGCAGCACCCACTCGATCGAGTGATGCTAAGCACTCGATCGAGTGCCTATTTCCGTGATTAACCAGACTGCAGATATGGATCCACTCGATCGAGTGCACGCATGTACTCGATCGAGTGCCTTGCATTCAGGCCGCGGATTGGATTTTCTTTTAATTAGAATTACGGGCCTGTTTTGTAAGTCCAACTGATTTCTTTTAAATCAGTTGGAGGAGGATTGTCAGACTACTTTTTCACTTATCACTTTTCATTCTATTTTTCCTAGACACATTACGTTACATTAGCTTAGGTAGAAGACTACGTTCGTTTCCGTTTTTCTTCGCAAGATTCATCGTATTCCGTTCTTCCTTTTTCAGATCTCAAATTGTTCGGTATCGGGTACTTTAATTTTAATTTTAATTTTAATTTCAGTCTTCTATTTTAATTCTTGTCTTAATTCAATTCTCGTACTCGTAGTAATCGTTGTCTCCGTGATTCGTATTGTTTATCGTTTTCCAGCGTAGAATTATTATTGCTTTTCGTTGTTGAATTTTATTCATCTTCATCATGTTTAATTGCATTTCGTCTTTTGCTAGTTTTACTACAATTAATATGATTAGCTAGATTTTATCTAGGGTTTAGGGGGACCGATGCGTATTATTAGGGTTATAGTCAATTGACCTGTTTCTAATCATATGAACTATTGCTCGAATATTGTTTAAACTCTGATTAATTGTTTGATGCATAATTCAATTAATTAGTATCGCAAATTAGGACTTTTCGCCGACCGGGTTAAGAACTAATTAGGCCACGATAGTTTGGGTAGACTGACTTAATGCTAGCGACCGCAGGTTAAGTTTAGATCTAAAGGTTGTAGAGTACCGACCGGACCTGCACCTTAGGTAGTTCGATTAGTGACCTGTCAGTTGACTCCCTGACCGAGTAATATTCATTGTGAACCTGAAGCCTTAGACTTTTCCGTTATTGATTTATCTATTAGTAATTAGTTATTAGCCTACCAAAACCAACTCAGACCGTGACCCATAGCCTATAGTCTAATTCTTAGGAGTAGACGACTGAATCCTGTCTCCTTGTGGTTCGACCCCTACTTCACTATCTACATTAGTTAGTAGACCTTAGGGTATCTTTGATTAGGGATACGACTACCCCTGTCAAATTTTGATGATGCTCAGCGTCATTCCCTTCGGGCTTCCCGCTTTTTCGGCGTAGCAAATTTGGTTTCTTAATTCGCGGATCTGTCTCTTCTGACTCCTTCTGCTGGTCTGTCCTTCCGCGTCCCCTGATACCACGTGGATTACCAGGCGATTTTGCGCCGTGCCTTCGGGTTTTTCAGGGGTTTCTTTTTTAGCCTTATTTCTCGCTGCGTAGTTAGACAGCCAGCCGTTTCTGATAAGTTTTTCGATTTCGTCTTTTAGATGGCGACACTCCTCGGTAGTGTGGCCTGCACAATCGTGGAAGGTGCAGAACTTTTTGGGATCTCCCCTTGGACTGCGAGGCTTGCTCGGACGGTTCCACTTGGTGGTCTCCTTCTCTAGTTCGAAGATTTCTGCCCTGGGTTTGTTGAGGGCGGTGTAGCTATCGAACCTAGGTTGGTAGACTGTGCGCTCCTTTCTGGGGGTATCCCCTTCTTCGGCTCTCTATTTCCCGGGTTCGCCTCTGCCACGTCCACCCTGCGGTCCCCCCTGCGGCCTGGTAGGGCCTGCGGGGGTGTCCGGCAGGCTATGGAACACTTCCTGCAGCATAAACCCTTCCGCGATTCTTCTGGCCTTGGCCAGGGTTTCTGGTTGGGCCTTGATCAGTTGATTTTTCATCTCACCCGGGAGTAGGGAGTTAGTAAGCGCGTACGTCCCCGTCGCATCGTCGATGTCCTTGACTTGTTGGAAAGACAGGTCGAACCTCTTTAGGTATTCCCTGACGGACTCCCCCTTCTTTTGTCTGAGGGTCATCAGGTCGAAACGAGTAAGGCGTCGCCTTTTGTTTCCCGCATACTGGTTAAGGAATATCTCAGCCAACTCGTTGAAGAAACATATTGATCCCTGCGGTAGATCTCTGAACCAACCCTGGGCTAGCCCTACCAGGGTGGTTGGAAAAACTTAGCACCAAACCGCGTCTTCGGCCCATATGGCTTTCGTATGCCGCCAGATGATCCTCCGGGTCAGCTGTGCCGTCAAACTTTATGGAGGGCATCTTAATTTTTAAGATAGGATATGCCTGTACCTCAGGGTGAAGGGGGGTTTTGGTTGGCCTGCCCACCATTCTCGACCTGCTCACGCTGGAGTAGTGACCGTAGTCGTCCCTTCTGTCAGGGGTCGGTCTCCTACTTGCAGGGGAGCGGTACCTTGATGGGCGCCTGCTTATCGCCTCGTCCCCCTTGGAGGGGGAGTGATGCCGAGGGCGTTTATTTTGAACAGGCTCCAGGTTATCGTCCTGCCGGTGTTTTGACCTCAGCGCTTGTCCATTGTTAAGTCTGGACTGCAGACTCAGAGATAGTCCTGGTGCAGGCTGCGATCCCTCGACCGGTGTCAGCCTGGAGAACACATTTCCCTGTTTCTCTCTTAAGCGCTTAGACATTGGCTCTTTGTGCTTCATGCGTGTGGACATGACATAGGTCCACCCCGACGCGGCCACGCGCGGGTTTGGGGAGGCGAATGAATCTCCATGAGATGGTCAAATGGAAATTTAAATCGAAGTCGGAGTCGCCACCGAATTTTGTGGTTATTCGGAACCGTTCGAGCCCACTCTATGTCGTAGTGGGCCGTATACAAAATACGGCCCATTTCCGATGTCAGAGTTTATTGGGCTCGTCCCTTTGCATATCGATATAGATGCCGACTTGAGCGGTTAATCGTATATTGAATGACTCTCGTTGCCAATGGATTCGGACATCCGGAAACCATGGTTCTGAGTAAGGGGTGAGGGTACGTGTTGGGAAGTTCACTAAGAACACCCAACCCCGCCCGCACATTAGCGGCCTCTACTAGGATATCGAATGATTTTTTAATACGCGCGTTAGTAATACGATGAATGATATGCAAACATTGTTTTCCTAAACATGCGAGGAATTGAATGGGTTGCTAAGTCGGTTTAATGCATGAAAAATTAACGTCAAAGTTGAATTTAGCATGTGAGGTTCGTTTTAGTATAATAAAACAAAAGATGAAATAAAGATGAATTTGCTACAAAAGATGAACAAACGAGTTAGTATCGATTTGTAAATATAGCAAATAAATATATGAAATCGAGAAAATAAATATTAATCGAAATCTGAAAAATATCGTTAAAACGCTGTTTTGTATAAAAAACGAAGTTCGAAAAATTATAAAAAGCGGAAAAAGGGGCAGCCGGCCGCGCGGCTCGCCCGGGTCACCGGCGGGTCGCGTGGTGGCCTGTTTTGAAATCGGTTTTCGAAAACTCGATGTTTTTATTAAACCGCGCACGAATATTGCATAATTCGTACTCGACTTAATATTTTCGACATTCATTATATTCGATAATTGACTACGAAATCAATATCAAATACTTCGAATAGTTTTAGAAAAGATATAAATTTTGAAATTGTTTCGTAGAATAAATAATAAAACAAACGAAAAATCTAAAAAAAACGTCTCGGATTTCAGGCCCGTGCGCGAGTCGCCTGGGTATGGCGCGACTCGCGTGCGGGTCTGTCCGGTTTTTATTTTTTGCTCGAAATTGCTAATTTTGATAAATCGCGTACAAAATATGAATTAATTTATACTCGATTTTATGTTTTCGATATTCATCATACCCGATATTCGATTATGAAATCGATATCGAATATTTAGAATGAATAAAAAAGTTTTGTAAAAAAAAGGATTTGAAAAAGATGTGACGATTTTTAATATCGTCGAAATTTTAATATAATTCTTTTAATACGATATTCAACCAAGAAGTTGATATCATATTTTAAGAATGTTCGTTAATATGAAAATAATTTTTGATATTATCGATATTAGAGATAATAAAAGACTCGACGAATGACTAAAAAAAACGACTCGACCCGTATAAAAAAAATGACGAGGAGGAGAAGAGGAGGGAAGAGAGAAGTCGGGTTTTGGTACACCCTCAACCTACATGCTTTAGTCTACTCGGATCGGGGCTCGTCGGGACGTGGCTTGGGCACTGGAGCGTCGAGTATGCGTCGGTGAGGTGGTGGCTCGGTTTGGACGAGTTTCGGGTGAAGGGTTTCGGGTTTAAATGGACCGGTTTTCCTTCGGGAATATTATCGGTTTCTCGATGTTAAGTTTGGTGCTTATGTGTGATGTGAATAATTCTGAATTTTGATGAATGTTAATTGTTGTTGAAAAAGTGTGTGTGCAAGGGGCTATTTATAGGAAATTCCCGACCTTGGCTAGGAGAGTTTGAACTACCGCTTTGGATAGGAAACGTAAGAAGTTGTAAGGCATGAGAATTCCGCTTTCTTGTCCAAGAAGAAAGGGGATACGGCTGGTGGGAGCCTACTCGGCCGAGTATTTGCACTCGGTCGGGTGTTTGAATCGGTTTTTGGATAGGAAATGCGAGAGTTCGAAAGGAATGCGAATTCCGTTGCTTGGTGGAGAAGCCAAAATCTCGGCTGAATGGGGATGTATTTCGGCTGATTTGGGTGTTTTGGCCGAGTAATTGGTGTTCGGTCGATATCCGATTCGGTTTCTGGATAGAATTCCTACTTGAGATCGAATTCCATCCTTAAACGGATTTGTTTAATATTTTGAAAAATTGATTTTTGTAGGATTAGAGTGAGGAATCAGCCGTGTGAGGTGTCACGGCTGACTCACGTGTCTCGGGAAAATCTTTGACCGGGTTTTGACTCGGTCGTTAAAAGACGGTTTTACCCCTGGTGTCGGAATCGACCCAAATTAGTCTTATTTGACTCGAAACGACCCACTGGGCCTGATTTTGAGGTTGGTTTTGTGAGATATGTACCCCATAATGAGCCCAAGCCAAATGCCAATGATTCTGAGCCCGTTTCTGAGTATTTAAAGCACGTTTGCGTCCGATCATCATCGGGTGTTTGTCGGAAACTGTTATAGACACCTGGCGGTCAAAATGTGAGTGTCTACAGAGCCCCCACTCTGACTGAGGTTTGGACAAGGCGAAAGTCAGAGTAAGCTACCAGGCAAATCAAAGTTTAGACCTGGCAGACTTCCGGTCGGGTCGTTTAAGGTCCGTTAGACCTGCGTGGAGGGCCCGCCGGCCGAAGACTAGAAATGTACCTGAGTTTGATGATGATAACTCCGTGGGGAACCGGACTTGTCGTATAAGCCTATGCCGCTGGGGAGTTGTTTGCACGGTTTTGCTTGAATCATCCTGTATAATAATTTATGCCAAGCTTGCATGTAACGCATTTTTAGGAGAAATGACTCGTGCTGGGGAATAAAAATTTGAAGAAGATTTTTTTGAATATTTTTTTGGATGGAAGAATTTTGAAGGATTAAAGAATTTTTTTGACTCTGAGAAGGAGTAGGAATGCTCGGGATGTCTTAGCTAGATACTAGGATTAAAGGCCTGTATGCTAAATCCCATGGGATTAGGAATCCCAAAGTGAGGAGGAGAATCCGATTTCATGCTATAAATACTCATCTCTCTGTTCATAATTCTCACAACTCCCTTCCTTTCTTTTAATAAAAATAAGTTCTGAAAAAAAAACTTAGTCCTTTTTTTTTTAGAAATTCATTATGGGAATCGATCGATTAGTCGGAATGCTGCAAGATTGGTCCCGAACCTTCAGAGATGCTGACAAGGTTATTCTGAACCAAAACGGCGTTGCCCAGTTATCCGTTATTCGGCAGATGCAAGTGGATCGCCACTTTCTGGATGCTTGCCTATCTTATTGGGATGATACCTATCATGTCTTTAGGTTTCCTCGAGGTGAAGTCTGTCCTATTCCTGAGGAAATAGCTGCTGTAGGAGGGTGGAATCCTATTCTTCGTCCTGCTATCCCCTTTTCAGTTCGTGATCCAAGGAGGAAATTAAGAGAATTTTTAGGGCTTTCTCATATGGAGGTATCCCGTATGCTAGAAGGGAATACAGTCTCCTTGATCGATCTGGCTGAAAAATTTATGAATCAAGATGACGTTCGGGTCAGGCCGGTATATAGCCGTAGGGCCTTTACTTTTTGTATGCTCCATGTTTATGCTTTCGAGGGTCATTTGGATTGGCTATCCTGTATGGGCCATGTCAGACTTCTTTCTGTAGCGGATCAAATGGAGACCGAACACAGCCCAGCATGGCTGATTACCGGGGAGATTATCCAAGGTTTAGATAATCGTAAGAGGGATCCATCGATCAAGCTGTCTGGTAGCACCCGTCTTCTACAGGTAGGCTGATTTTTTCTTGATTTTCGCAATTTTTGATTTTTTGCAATTTCCGAGTTTTCGGGTCTTTGATTTTTTGCGCGGTTTTCGCGTCTTTTCTCGATTTTCTCGGTTTTTTCCGATTTTTGCGATTTTGCGATTTTTTTTTTTCCGAAAATCGACATTGACTTTTTTTGCGATTTTGACTTTTCAGCTATGGCTTTTTGAGAGGTTATCGATCCTGGATCCTCCTCTAGACGTAAGCCGATATCGCCCAAATCAGGTGATGACAAGAAGACGGACTGTTGACTTTTCTCGCCTTACTACCCAAAAATTCTGGGACGAGCTGCTATCCTTCCATGGAGGCCCATTGATCCGTTGGACCGTACCTTGGTGGCCTATTTATGCCTGGACTGGATTAGAGTTGCGAGATAGGGCCCGTTATCAGCTAATCCTATCTTTTAGGCAGACGATTCACCTTTATCCCGATCGCATACTTAGGCAATATGGTCGGGCCCAGAGAATCCCGGAGATTGAAGCGGTCGTGAGTGAATCTACCCAGCTAACGGACGTGATGTGTGACATTTGGGCGCAAAGATGGTATACCCGGCACACTTGGCCCGTTTCTAAAGCTTCTCCCTCGATCTGGGTATCGGATTCCTACACGAAGTGGACCCGAGCCGATTCTGCTAAAGCCCGTGCTGCTTTAAAGACCGACGAAGCCTTTGACTTGCTGCGCCGAGAACAGGTTAAGGATAATCGAGCGAGGCTTCTTTGATGATGGCGATACCCCGGCTACGATGGTCCGATTGATGTCAGGCCAAAAGGGGAAGACCAAGACTTTGACTAAAGGGTCAAGCTCTAAAGGTACATGGGGGAAAACGGGCCCCCAGACGGACTTAGAAAGGAGACTTGGTCCAAGACTGGCAGCTAAGGACCGACTTGGTCCTCGGGATAGACTACCCGAGCGCATCCGGGCTCGGATTGAACCCGTGCAGAGGGCGGAGAAGCCGAAGTCGAAGAAACGGGTTCGAGCAAAGGAAGTTCCACTCGTGATTAGGGAACGTTCGCCCCCGCCTCGCCGGCCCCGGGATCCGCGTGACCCGAAAGATAAGGGGAAGGGAAAAATGTACAGGTAGTCTTTTAAATTTTATTATTTAAATATTACTACTATTTTTGTGTGATTTTTGTGATTTATATTTTTTTTGCGTGAGGCATTTCTTTGAAATAATAAAAGACATATTAGTGAAAACCGTTCCTGTCTTTTCGTTATTGCAGTGGTTGTACCCTTTTGAGGGGTTGCCTACGTATCCACGATTAGTGGAATCAAACCGACCGTAGTTCAGACATAGATTTTTGCAATCTTCGAAATACATCAAGACTATTAGTTCGAGATGTGCGACAGTAGGATCAGTAATCCTAACTCATTGACTTGCTTAATTTTTGAAAATTTTGTATAAAAAGATAAATTTTTAGCAAATGACATTGAGATAAGGTTAGGGGTAGTAGCGCTTCAGCTGGTCCAAGTTGGTTGGGTTGACGAATTCATTCCCATCCAAGTCTGTCAGCATTACGGCTCCTCCTGATAAAACCTTCTTCACTAGATAGGGTCCGGCCCAATTAGGTTTGAATTTTTCCCTTGGGTCGACTGGTAACAAAGCCCGGACAGATTTTAAGACTAGATCGCCCTCTTTGATGTTTCTGGGCCTAACCCTTTTGTTGAAAGCCCGTTTTATCCTTTTTTGATATATCTGGATGTTGTTAAGGGCTCGAGATCGTTGTTCGTCTAAAAGAATCAACGAGTCGTATCGGGCTTGAACCCAATCTGCTTCAGGTACTTGACTTTCGAGTAAAATCCTTAGAGATGGTACCTCAAGCTCGACGGGCTGGACCGCCTCCATCCCATACGTCAGATAGTATGGAGTTGCTCCGGTTGCGGTTCGGATTGACGTCTGGTATCCCCATAAAGCGAAAGGAATTTTATCGGGCCAATCTCTGTAATTATCTGCCATCTTTTTAAGTATGGTGACAATGGTTTTATTTGCTGCCTCTACCGCTCCGTTTGTTTGGGGACGGTAAGGTGATGACGTATGCCTTTGAATTCTATATTTTGCTAGCAAAGTAGCGGTTTCAGCTTGGAAATGGGTCCCGTGATCACTTATGAATTCGTGCGGGATCCCGTATCGGCATATAATTTTATCTTGGATAAATTTTGCAACGTGCTTGGCGTTCAAGACACGATATGACTCGGCTTCGACCCATTTAGTAAAATAGTCAATAGCCACTAGAATGAAGCAGTGACCTCCCGTGCCGGACGGGTTCACTTTCCCGATTATATCAATTCCCCATGTTGAGAATGGCCATGGTGATGTCATGGTGTATAATAGGGATGACGGCATATGTTGAACATTGCCGAAAATCTGACAGTTGTGACAGTGCTTGACGTATAACTGACAGTCGGTTTCCATGCTATTCCAATAATACCCGAGTCTTGCGATTTTTTGAGCTAACATATGGGCATTCATATGCGGGCCGTTCTCGCCATCGTGTACCTCGGCCATGACCTTTTCGGCCCGTGTTTTGTCGTTGCATAGGAGTAAAGCCCCCTGTGCTGTTTTTTTTGTACAACTGTCCATCGTTCGTGCGGATGAACTGAGTGACCCATCTTCGTAGGGCCTTCTTGGCCCGGTTTTCAGATCCCGGAGGATATTCTCCTGACGTCAAGTAGGTAAGAACAGCCTGGTACCAAGGTTCTGGGTCGGTTATTTCGATGTCTTGGATAGCGTTGATATATGCCGACTCGGACCGTCTTTCGACGCAAATCGGCATGCTAGTCAGATGTTCCGGGATGTTCAGTAAAGATGCTAATTTGGATAGTGCATCTGCAAACTGGTTTTCTTCCCGGGGCAGATAAATGTATTCTACCCTTTGAAACTGCTTTTCGAGAACTCTTACTCGCGCTTGGTAAGCTACGAGATTTGCGTTCCGAGTTTTCCATTTCTGGAGTGCTTGATTAATGACTAATGATGAGTCACCGTGGACCCGGAGGTTCGTTACTCCTAGATCAACGGCGGCTTGTAACCCGTGAATGCATGCTTCGTATTCGGCTGCGTTATTAGTTACGTCGAAGTCTAACTTGATGGATAACGGGGTGTGCTCTCCTTGTGGTGAGATCAGCAAAATCCCGACACCAAATCCTCGAAAGTTGGATGCTCCATCAAAATATAGATCCCATGTTTCTGTGTCGGTATGGAATATATCTTCGTTAGGGAAGGCCCAAGTATCGGTATGTCCTCCTTCAGGTACCGGGCTATCGGCGAGGAATTCGGCTACTACCCGGCCCTTGATGGCTTTTAATGGTACGAACTTGAGGTCGAACTCAGCTAGCATTAAAGTCCATCTAGATATTCTACCGTTGAGAATGGGCTTTTCGAACAGATACTTGATTGGATCCATTCTTGATAGTACGTGAACTTCGTGGCTAAGCATGTAATGTCGGAGCTTTTTAGTGGCCCAAACTAGAGCTAGACACGTCTTTTCGAGCATCGTGTATTTGCATTCGTACTCTAGGAACTTTTTACTGATGTAGTAAATGGCTCGTTCTTCTGAGTTGACTGTCTGGGCTAGCATAGCCCCCATGGCTGTCTCAATCGTTGTCAAGTATAACGACAAAGGCAAACCGTGTTGAGGTGGCATTAATACCGGCGGAGATGACAGAATCTCTTTGATTTTATCGAAAGCTGTTTGACATTTGTCGTCCCATAGTACCCGTTCTCCTATCTTCAGTTTTTTTAAAATGGGCTCACATACCATGGTTAGCTTCGAAGACGGGTAGATATATACGAATATGAAAGCTTAGATAATAATGAAAAAAAAATGTTAAGTTGTGGGACAAAATGGGACTTACGTGTAGTTAATGAAGTGTATTTAATTATGGATAATATTTAATAATTAATAAATAAAGTGGTCCGTTGAAAATAATGGATGAAGTAATCGTACTCAAAATTATAACATGGAAGTTTTTATGTCCAACATTGCCCGCCCGCTCTTATTTATGATAAATTCATAATTAAACTACCGGTGACTTTGCTTTTAACGACAACATTGTCAAGTCGATCTCATGGTCAAATCTGAATCCATTGACGAAACCGTCTTGACCGATATACATACGGACACCTTTACATGTGAGACCGACTAAACGTATTAGATTATTTACACATTTTGAGTTTAGTTAACTTGACCAAGTGCAAAATTGATAGTGAGAGAGAAACAAATCTGTAACACACACTCCACGTTATACATTACTCCCCTTGTCTCGTTCATTTGTTTGCTTTGAACCTTTGATTAAAATAATTCTCTAAATAAATATAAAAGACAAACAAATGAATAAAATGGAGGAATTGTATATTATACGTCAAGACGGCTGCGTATAGGTTTTTCGATTCTCACCCGCAGGTGCAACTTAGTGCACTCTTCTCTAGACAAAAGAAAACAGTATCATATACGGAGTACAAAAAAAATGTATTCATAATAAAAAAAATGAAATTACCGTTCACAAAAGACATTAAAATGACCCGTAGGCCGTAGTTGACTTTGACCCAATAAATCTGATCCGTATAAAACCATCCACATTTTCCAAACTCGAACTACACTTGTAGACACCGAAATTTTATATTTTGGTGTTCAATATTTTGCTCCATATTTTTTTATATCTAAACATACTGCCACATAAAATAAATATCTTTAGATGTCAAATATAATAGGTATGCTTTTCTAATTTTGTAAGACAGATTTTAACTAGGAATTGGAATCTGTGTGTAGAGTTTAAAAGAAGAGAAATCGACCCACAAAAAAGCTACCTCTAAACTATCCTAATGCGGGATTAAGTCAATAAGACCCTCTCACGGCATCCTGTTCGTAATTAAGTCGATAAGACCTGCGAACTGCACCAAATACCAAAACCTCATCAAAATTACGGAAGTTGTAATCCCCACAATCTTTTAATAATTAAGTGTGCTCTTTGTTGAACCAAAGAGGCAGATCGAACTTGAGACGTATCTTCGCAATGGACGTCAAGGACGAAGCAGAAAAGAGGAAGATGAGGGAAGAAGAAGAAGAAGAAGAAGAAGAAGAAGAAGAAGACAGGTTGAGTTCCCTCCCCGACGAAATTCTTATTGATATTCTATCTCGTCTTCCTCTCTCCGATCAGCCATGTCCACAGCATGTTTCTCTTCACGATGGCGTGGTCTTTGGACTCACATCTCCTCTATCCATCTAAGTCATCTAACCATCTCCGCCGATGGAATACCTGACTTATACCAGACCACTTTGGGATTGGATGAAACCATAACCCGAATCACCTCACCCTCAATCCGCAGTCTCACACTCGACTTCACTGACGCGTTTCAGGAACCAAGTCTTGGGTTTACAACAATCTTTCTCAATTATGCTTGGTTTCGCCGCATTTGTGACCGAAATCTCCGTGAATTGAAGGGAATAACTACTCCTAACCATCGCAATATACATATGTTTAGATTGCCGGGTTTTGTTTGCCAGACGCAGTCGTTGGTGTCCATCGAGTTAGACTCAAAGTGGGGCTTTGAGTTGCCTGAGAAAGGGGTGCCAATCAATCTTCCTAATCTAAAGAAACTACACCTTTGTCAATTCTATTCTAGTGTTCAGCCTCTGCAAACACTGATCAACGCGTGTCCAGCTCTCGAAGAATTGTCTTTCCATTATGTGCGCGGCCATAATGGTTCACTGGTTAACTGGTCCACTACCGAAAACATTATTATTAATATTTCACACCAAAATTTACGACGCCTGTTTGTTAAACGCTTACTTGGCAACTACAGAGTTGTGCTGAATGTCCCAAAGCTCGAGTATTTGGATATTTATGTAGCAACGTTAGCGACATTTAGCTTTGAAAAGGAAGCAATGGTGTTGCCTGGAGCGCAAATCGATTTTACTAATCATTACTATGGCCTAATAACAGAGGATTATATCGAGTTAATGTCCAAATTTTTGGGGGTGTTTTCTAATGTTGGTATACTACGGCCTTATGTTTTTGTCAACTCAAGTTGGCCGTCGGGTATGTTTTGTAATGCAACTCGGCTGACACTGTTAATGGAGACGTCCCGGTTCCACGACATCAACACTTTGTCGACATTATTGGAACTGTGTCCTGTAGTAGACATTCTCACGCTACGAACTTGGGATTCAGACGGTTATACGATTGGCCTTGTTAGCACCTTGCGACAAGCACTCAAGAAGATAATAAAGATAGAAACCAAGTGTGAGACTAATAAGCCCAAACCCGCAGAATCTTTTCTAGAGTACTTATTATGCAAATTCATCGAGTTGGAGGACTTGTTCCATGTTATAGTAAATTGGAGATATAGTAATCAGGGAAGTACAGAATATGCACAATACAGGGAGATGGAGCTATGTAGGCGACTCTGCCAGTGTCCTGTGGTTTCTGGAGGGTGTGAGATCGAATTTGTAGGGAGATTTTTCAAGATGTCGCGAAAGGGGTGTCATAAAATGTGGATGGCTAATAGCAATGATGTTCCTGTCAATTGATTGCAAAGTCTGCTGTGCAACGGTTTCATGTCTTACCATAGCCGCTAGCGCTAGCTTTTGCAGTTCTCAGTAACTCTATTGCTTACAATTTCATAAATTACATAATTTGTACTCTGTATTTCATTTTCGTTTGTTTTGCGACTACTGATCGTCACTTTGCTTTTAATGACAACATCGTCGAAGTCCATGTCATTACTATTTTACTCAATAACTTAACTTATTAAGAAGATGATATAGAAGAATGTATATGAAACATGATCCACACATGAGACGAGATAACATTCGCAGCCGGCTGAATGTACTACTTAAATGTGACGAAATGTAAGTTGCGCACCAAATTGAGGACGAAGAGTTGGAGAAGTCAAGGTAGGAGCATGAACATACGAAGGTGACAATTCAAAAGTGAAGCGTTGCAGAATCGTCACCATCGTCAATTTAGCCTCCAACATAGCAAAATTCGAGCCAATGCAAATGCGAGGCCCCCATCCAAACGAAAAAAACGACATGTTACCCTGAGTCGCTTTTAAAACACCCTCGCAAAATCTATCTGGATTGAATTCCTTGGCGTCACAACCCCATAATTTCTCGTCGTGTTGTACGTAGATGAAAGGCAGGTGAAGGTGTACACCACTCGGAAAAAACGTGTCTCCTATCTTGGTATCGTACTTAACCTCTCTGACTGCAAAGCCTACGGGTGGATACAACCTTAACACCTCAAGGAGTATCATATTAACCTGTTACAACTCCGATATATGTTACTATGTCGTTTTATCAAATGCGCATTGAAACAAGTAATGGTTTTACGAAAGACGAACCTTTTTCAAATCATTGAGGCCATTAAAATCCGGTTTGTTGTTACCGAATTTGTTCAATACCTCTTCGCGAGCCAGTTCTTGCCAATCTTTGTTTCGACTCAACAAAACAAGAGTCCATACCAGTAACGTCGAGGTGGTTTCTTGTCCAGCGATGTAGAACATTTTGCACTCTTCAACCACTTGTTGTAAACTCAACTTTATATTTCGCCTTTGATTCTTACTCAAGTCATCACTATCGCTTTTCTCTTGGTAAAACGATTTCAACAGAATACCCAATAGATCGTCTTTGGGCGCTTCTCCGGCCTCCATCGCCTTACGTCTCTTGTATATCATACCTCTTAGCAATGCCTCAATTTCGCTATTAATCTTTGCCGCCTTGTTATTTATCTTCGTTGGAAGAAACCTGAAATAAAAACCATATACAACATTCAGATCAGACAGGTTATATCAAGTCAGGTCAGGTCAGGTCAATTTTGGCTACGTCTGGGGATTTAGTTACCTGGAACCAGGAATGTAAACGGATTGGAGAACGAGTTTAATAATGGCAAGTTGTTCGCGTAAGAGCTCGAAAACACGTCTGCCTTCACCAAAACAAGTTCCGAAAGCAGCACGTGAAATCGCATCGGCAGACATATTATGTAGACTCGACCATATCTCGATCTCAAAGCATCAATCTCCTGCTTTTTTCTCCCATTCATCGATCATCCCATTGCAACTTACTTCAAAAGCTGATAACATGTGCTACACACAACATCCATCCATCCATCAAACAAACAAAAACATTATTCTAAGGCCCTGTTACGTTTTTTCCAGCTTATTTTCAACTGAGTCACAGTCGGTCACTCATATTCTTTGATAACACGAAAAACCATTGGTAAACTGTATGTTTGAAACGTACGTACCTTGAGTTTGTCGGTATGAAATGCAGGATTGATTAACTTCCGATCTTGAGCCCATCTCAAACCTTCAAGTCTCGATAACCCATTTGAAAGTTTAAGCAAGAGTGGGTGTGTAATTGGCTTCTCAAATTCATTTATCCTCATCATTATCTCCCTCATCATCTCCGGCTTCGTCACAAGTATTGTTGGTATCGGCCCCTCCCATACCAACGATCCTTCTCCTGCATCCCATGTTAGAAAAACCGTATTAGCGACACATAAAGTGAAAGGAGTAGCTGGCTAGAGAGTATAATAAAGATACCATAATCCTTGATGGTTTGGCAGTGGAAAGGCATGAGACGTTGGTAACAATCGTTTGAAAAATGATCCATGGGTTCGGAATTGCTTTGTCGGGTCATCGACACAATTTCCTTCTGATTACCGTGTAAAAACTTGTAACGATGGCCACAAAACCGGAGACCTCTAAGTCGTTTTTCAAGTCGTTTGGGCTTGAACCACACCCACTCTGCCGCTTTCAATACCCACATCGTAATTAATAGAAGGGTGAAAGAAAATACGATATTGCTCAAATTAGCCTCCATTTTAATCCTAAATTCGTTATTAGAAATGTTTAATTAGAGGGAAATAATGGAGAGTTATTTGTAAACTTAAGAGACTTGTTGTTGTTTTTTATAACAAGAAACTTTTATAATGCTTATTCTTTTTTTTCTTAATGATGGGGAACCGCAGCCGCTATCTTTAGTGCGCTCTGAGTAAACCTCGAGTGTACGCAATAGCCGGCAAACCACGCACACCATCTTATGGGCGACATGTTCGAAGTCGAGAAGGCATAGCCTCAAGCCATACAACTCCCCCAAGATCTATCGCTCTTGTAGGGGCTTGAACTTGATGCTTATTTTAATGCTTATTCACTTATTATTATTGTGTCAACTACTTAACTGTCATGAATTACAAAAAAAGTCAAGCGGATCAATTAATTTAGTGAAGTATGACTCATTGCTTAAATTAATTTAGTGAATTATAGGGGTATCATTATTGGAACCACTTAGATCATTTGTGGAAATAGTTTCAAATTTAGGGTCGTTTAATTGAACAAGGAACTTCCAATTTACAAACAAAAAAAAAGGTTTTTTCAGTCAATTTCGATGAATTTGGTAAAAGTAACTTCCTCCATTACGTATGCATTAGAAGTTTCCGAGAACTAACAATTTCTACCTTTTGCAAAAAAAAATGACAACAAAAAACTCATTTTTTGGGGATTCGTGAGAATTTTCAGTTCTCGTATTAATTTATTTTCAACCAAATGACGTATAGCCGTATAGGTGAGATCTTATTCAATCTGCTTGAGTATGTTATAAGATTGAGACATGCAGCTGTGCTCATTTTAAATCAGAATTTGAACGTAGAATATTATTGGTTCATGGACTCATCGATCAGGGACAATGATCCTCTTCATTTCTTATCAAGTTCCTCTAGCTAACATGTACGGAGTAGTATATAAATACATTACTCGTAGTATTTTACTTTCACTTGAGTCTCAACTCTCAATTGTTTCTGTTTTCAACGTTAGATCGTTTAAAGATTGAATCTGGAGAGAATATTATTCATGCGGACTCCTAGTGTTGTGAATAAAAAATTCATTTAATTGTACAATTTCTTCAAAATTGAAAGTCAATTTTTTCCCAACAAAAAGTCAAGATAGAAGAGCAATTATCATAAGACAAAGACGGGTAGATATATACGAATATGAAAGCTTAGATAATAATGAAAAAAAATGTTCAAGTTGTGGGACAAAATGGGACTTACGTGTAGTTAATGAAGTGTATTTGATTATGGATAATAATTAATAATTAATAAATAAAGTAATGGATGAAGTAATCGTACTCAAAATTAGAACATGGAAGTTTTTATGTCCAACATTGCCCGCCCGCTCTTATTTAGGAAGAATATTAATAATATTATGGCCTGAAAATGACCTTTTATTACACCGAGAGATTGTATTTGGTATGAATTTTGTTCTATGGATCCATTTTATTTCGGGACCCAAAACGTCGAAAAAACGTGGATAATAACCTTCAAAATCGATTGTTTTTAGCTATTTTCGATAGCGGTGAATGTTTTTCTGAAACGCGAATGTTTTTCTGAAACGCGAATGTTTTTCGACGAGTGTAGAATGCCTAATAATAATTATTAGAACCCTCTGAGGCGATTTAAAATAAAGTATAAAATTTATTTCAATGGATTCCGACACGTCTTAAAAGGCAATAATATGGCTTTAAAAAGTCTCTATTAAAATTCAAATGACCCTCATATTACACAAGGTCATTTTATTTGGTGTAGAGTTTGTTCAGCGCGAATATGGATCCATTTAATTTCGAGCCCCAAAACGCCGAAAAAACATACTCGTAGATATTAATCTTCAAAATCGGTCGTTTTTAGTTATTTTCGATAGAGTTGAAATTTGTTTTAAAGTGCAAATGTTTTTTTTTGAAAACTTGTTCAAAAGAATATAATGCCTAATAATGATTGGTAGAACTCTCTGATACGATATATACGGAGTATATAACTTGGTTCGATTGATTCCAACATGTTTCAAAATGCAATAGCATGACTTTAAAAAGGTCTTAATTGAAATCTAAATAACCCTCATATTACATCGGGACATTGTATTTGATGTTGAGCTTGTTCAGCGTGAATATTGATCATTTTTATTTCGAGACCAAAAGCCGGAAAAAACATGGATAATAAACTTCAAAATCTACCGTTTATAGCTATTTTCCATACATTGAAAATTGTTCTAAAGTGCGAATGTTTTTCGGTGAAAACTTGTCGACGGGAATGGAATGCCTATCATTGATTATTAGAACCCCTCCAACGCGATATAAAATAGAGTATACAACTTGTTTCGACTGATTCCGAAATGTTTCAAAAGTCAATAGTATGACTTTTAATAAGTCTCCATTTAAATCCAAATAACCCTAATATTACACAGGGCATAATATTTGGTATGCAATTTTTCTGTGCGAATATGTATTCATTTTATTTCGGGACCAAAAAGCCGGAAAAACGTGGATAATAACCTTCAAAATCGACCGTTTTTAGCTATTTTCGATAACATGGAAAATTGTTCTAAAGCGCGAATGTTCTTCTATGAAAACTTGTCGACGGGAATGAAATGTCTATCAATGATTATTAGAACCACTCTAACGCGATATAAAATAGTGTATACAACTTGTTTCGACTAATTACTAGGCAATAGTATGACTTTTAATACGTCTCTATTTAAATCCAAATGACCTTAAAATGTAGTACTCCCTCCGTTCAAGTCAAAGCTTCCCTTTTGCTTTTTCACGTTTGCCAGCGCGCATTTTGCATCGTTAATATCTTTCGTAACATATTAGTAAAACTTATGAAAATTGGATATTAATAATGTACTTTTAAAGACGAATCAAACAAGATCCCACATGGATATATTTTTTCTAATAGATTGTCATGAATATCGAAAGTTATCCTTGATTGTGAATAGTGTCAAAACAAGGAAGGGGAAGCTTGGACTTGAACGGATGGAGTATTACACTATGACATACTCCCTCCGGTTTTATATGATTGCCCCATTTCCCTAATATATGTGAGGAGTATTATATTGAAACGGGGCAAACATATAAAACCGGAGGGAGTAATATTTAGTGTGAATTTGTTCGACACGAATATGGATCCATTTTATTCCGAGACACAAAATGCTGAAAAAACGTGGATAATAACCTTCAAAATGGTCGTTTTTAGTTTTTTTCGATAGCGGTGAAAGTTGTTCTAAAGTACGAATGTTTTTCGACGAAAATATATTGATGGGAATAAAATATCTGATAATGATTATTTGAACCCCTGACGTGATATAAAATACAATATAAAACTTGTTTCGAATGATTGTAACATATCTCAAAATAGAATATTATGACTTGAAAAGCCTTCATTTAAATCCAAATGACCTTCATATTACACCGGCATATTGTATTTGGTATGGAGTTTGTTCAACGCGAATATGGATCCATTTTATTTCCGGAATCAAAAAGCGAAAAAACGTGGATAATAACCTTCAAAATCGGTTGTTTTTAGCTATTTTCGATAGCGGTGAATGTTTTTCTAAAACGCGAATGTTTTTCGACGAAAACTAGTCGACGAGAGTAGAATGCCCATCAATGATTATTAGAACACTCAATCCATAATGCAACCGTCAATCTAGTTAACTCCAATAGTAACAATAACCCATGATATCATCGAATCCAGTCGACTCCAAATATCGACTAAATTGAATTGCGGGAAAAAAACAGAAAAAAAAAAAAAAAAAAAAAAAAAAAAGGCGGAACTGAGAGTCCATAGGCAGTCTTAGATATCGATGCATATGTACATTATAATTTTCCGGCAGGACCTCTACAGCAAGTATGAGGTACGGTAACAGTAACAGTAACTAAACAATGATGAAGTAAATCACCATCTCATATACGAGTAGCAGACTCCATTTACTTATTATTGGTATAAATTGTTATATCTCTAAATAAATATTAAAAAAAAAGGCTAAAGATAGTTTTCAGTTTTCATCCCTTCCGGTTCCGGACAGCATGTCGACATAAAATATAAATGAGGTCAGTTGACAGTTTGATCCTTTCAACAGCATTCAACCAAATGAGTATCAGCTGATCAGAAATGTGAAGGTCATTTGCCGATCAGCTTAGCATTCACCTCAGCTGTCAGCGATGATCTCCGTTGTAGGCAGTACCCCCTAAGGCTCTGCAGTGAAGACCAAATCACATGTTATGATTTGATTGTAGTATAAAAAGCACTATACAAAGTAGTTAAAGATCCACTAGTTATCCCTCCCGACCCTCTATGATCCTCCTCTCTTTATTTCACATGGAAAGTCTGAAACCATTTACGAAAAACTGAAGGGGGTAAAGTTTTTACCTGGAAACAAATAATACATCAGTACTCGAAAGATACATTATGACGTTCTTAGAGGGACAACTAAAAAAAGAAGCAAAGATCATAGCGGAATAGATAGGAGTGCAAACAACAGCAAATCCTAGATACTAGTGTGTTAATTAGAAGCCAAATGAGTGTTTCCAAGACAAATTTCGTAGAACTCATTGTCTAACTCTGTATTTTGAACCATGATGAAGGCTATTCACAGCCTATGTTAATCAATCTTGTTTAAAAATCCACTTATTTTTGGCTTAATACAAAGCGTGTAGGTGTGAAATACTAGCTCAGTCATATCTATGTCCAAGTATCAAGTATTGGACCCAGGTTGCATGGTAATACGAAAAGTCGGAATAACATGGTTCAAAAAAGGTTTCATAAACTTTACTCATAAGTGTCACTGTCAGAAATATGCGCGTAACATGTTTTTGGTTTAAATGACAAGTCCAAGTATCACACGTGTGCAAGCATCGAGAGTCAAGTGTCGAACATGGTCCATTAGGTAAATATGAAATGTCAGACTACCACAGTCCACAGCAAGGTCTTATCATATAAGCAGAATCACTTAGAAAAAATTCCAAAACAAAGCAAGATTTAAATGACATGTCCAAGTATTATAAACATGTCCCAACATCAAGGGTCAAGTGTCGGACAACGGTATATAGGTAATATGAAATGTTGGACTATCTCCTTCCACAACAAGGTCTTCTTATCATATAACTTCAAAGAAATTCCAAAACAACGCAAGGTAGCCTAAATGCTCAAGGCAACAGGCCAACAGATAGAAGAAAAAAACAACTAACCTTTAATGTAATAAACACTACAAAAGTACACACGAATATTTGAAGGATTGAATAAGAATAAGACACAGATACCAATTAGCCGATAGCCCATATGTTAACTTGTGTAAACTCGACTGCAAGTGATAGACACATGATGTGTACGGGTGTCAGACTCGACTTTTTCATGGTGGTTTTTCTTCAAGTAGCAAAAAATGAAGCTATCAGATGCCATGACAATTAAGTGTTGTGTTTGACACGTGACATCACTGACATGCAAGGTCACAAGACACGTAACATGCCATGGAGTAACAAAGGTGCGAACACAGGAGCAACAGTTTTGGTGAACGCATTGATCAATGTAAAACAGGATATTAAATAGATGAAGCCAATTCCAGGTAGAACTATATAAAGCAGAGGGCAAGTGAATACTAAGTTACAACCAAGCAAGCAACGGATAAAGATATTGATTGTTATCAACGACAAAGGAGTATTACTAAATACCATATCACATAAGAAAGGTGAATAATAAGAAGAAAACACAAAACAAGGTTTGAAATAACACATAACTTGCGAATTCTGTTGAAAAAGTTTAGGTCCTCCAAAATGCTACATGTAAAATTAGGGTGGAAAGTAAAACAACATAAGCCTATAGAACATAGCAATTACCACTATGATTACCGGACTCGGTTAGGGGAATCCAATACGGGTTCGTATCCAAGTTTCAGAACCTTAAAATCTCAAAATCAAGAACCCGGACAAAATTTCGAAGGATTAAAAAACTAAAAATGGACTCGACCAAAATACAACTAGGAAGCTGACCTTCCCTATCTCAAAGACCTTTATAACTAAATTTTACAGTAAAAAGAGATAAACATGAAGTTGTACCCAGAACAAAACAGTTAAGAAAAATGCACTTAGCCTAAACACTCCCCCATAATTTACTCTACGCTCAGTCCCATCTCTACCTCAAAAGATGAAGAGATGAAGAACCTAACTTAACCATCCACCATTCACGTAGAGATTTTTTTATTCTTATAAATAAGATATAATTTTAGTTAAGAGACACCAAGGGGGTGATACCCATGCACCAAAGATATAATAGAGGCGGTGCCCTTCTCAAAAAGACAGACAAGTTTCACTTTGGATGAAGCATATGACTAAATATATAATAGCTTCAAAAATGAAACTTGAAATCTTGACGGGAAGAAGCAACATCATTTACTTAAAAATAAATTCAGTTCCCCAAAACAGCCAAAAATTAAAGCAACCAAACAATCATCCTTCACTTCCCACAAATCTACCCTTATTACACACTTTCCAGTGCGTAATGGTAGTTGAACCAACTCTTCATCTCTACCAGATACTTCACTCCTTACTTTTTCCTTCATCACATCCATATCACTCCATTAATACCTCCCAAGTCCCACCTAACCATGCTGCTGAGACTGTTTTCCACCTGCCCTGTCCAACCAATATCTGTGTTCAGACAACTTGGGACGGTGCTCCAGTGAGTTCAAGCATCGAACAATACACATCTTCATCATTAAGGAAGTTTCGACAACATATACCCTCCATCCCATGTATAACGGCCTCATTAGACATTTGACGCCAAATAATAAAGTATAAATAGTTGAAGTTCTAAAACAATAATAAAATCAATATTTTTTTTTTATATATACGAGTATGAGACATAACTTTTTACATACTTTTCCACATATACTAAGAAGTATTAGTGGTCTAAGTTGATGTTGCTCACTGTAGTCAAGTAGTAACAATGAATTAGGATGGATATAGTACAGTATTTCTTAAGGGTATCCCAACTGTAAACAATGTGGGGAGTAAGCTGGGAACCATCCAAAGTTCCAGAGATTCACCAAAGGAGAATAAAAGTCAATTAGTGAAAACTGCTGTTTGTGTTTATTTTCAACAAGATTTTGCCTCTCAAGTCTTGTCAAATGATCTCAGCTATAACCTGACTTAGCACCTTCGTCTTTGAATGAATTACTGTGCAGCGAAAAATTCGGATTCCAGTTTTCTACAGACCTAGATTTGACTTTTGAGATGCAATCAGCAGGGGTTTTTAGACACTCTTGTTGACTTTTATTCTCTGCTTAAATAAACTTACTCCAGGGTTTCATGTCACAACACAAAATTAGACACTGTACACACCAGGACAGATAAGATTGATCATTCTTCAACTTAGATGAGATACGTGTCGATTTCCATGCAGGAAAGCATTGATACAAATGTGTATTTATATACCTTCGATAACATACAGAGTAATTCAGAAGTCCAAGGACACATATAAAGGCCACAGATCAGCTCAATCTCAGTCCTCCGCCCTCTCTCCTTTGTCGTCTGAATTTATCATATCAAGTGAAAGAAAGAATGATCAAATTAAAATAGTTGGCAGGTCAGACTGCCTACGCGAACTCCTTAAGGAAAAAGATGAATTCTTTTTGTATGGGAAATATTAATATCTAATCTGACGTGTATCAAAAGATTTCATTCTGTATGCATGTAACCCATCTATTGAAAAAGCTAACATGCATACAAGATAAAAAAAATTATTAAAAAAAAAAAACAGAAGCTTATTAGAGAATATAGGTTGCTTTGACTTTTCATTTCAAGAAACCATACTTGAGACACTGGCAACACATTCAAGGTTATGAGTATGGAACTTGTGCCTCCAATCTGGAGCATTTAATACCATTTTTGACGACTTAACAATGTCTTGAACACATTGCCATTTCATATCTGAAAACTCTATATGCTTCAAACACTTACTAAACATTCACGATGTGTTGCTGTACGTATCCATGTCCTCAATTCTGGACAGAGTTCTCGTCACTCGTAAAACAAATGATGGCAAGATGAACATTTAGATACGCACCAATACTACGTATCCATGTAACATAAACTGCAGATGCTTTGTGTTTAGGTAATAAGACTCAGCTTTGTATTAGAGGGAGACCTCCAAGAAATTGTCAAACCAGTAAATCAACCCTTCGCAAAAGAAATTGTCAAACCTTGGAGTTAACAATTTACAAAATATCCACCATCGTTACAGCATTCCTCCAAAACCTTAGTTTCCAAGCAACAAGAAACCTATATTTGTAGAGGTGTGCGACTACAGGAGTGACATATGTGACAAAGGGAATAACTAGAAAATAAAAGACAATAGGAGTGTCAAAATACACTACTTCCTATTACCCCAAGCAAACATACACTAATGTCCAACTTACGCAATGCAGCAGTTCAGGCTGCAATATGAGCTAAGAATAACCCCTAATAAAATGACAAACTTTTGGCATTAGAAACATCCTTCCTACTACAAAACCAACATAGATTTGAAATTGCCAACATTCTTCAACACCTCAAACAACCTAAACAAGCCCCTTGTCACTAGGATGCCTAAATTTAGGACCCAATGCCTGCTGCTTTCATTACAAATACAACTACTAGATTTGTAATACCCCAAATATCAGTTAAAAAGTAAGGATTTAAACTTATTGAAGTTTCAAGGTACCCTCACTGCCATAAATGCCTGCTTCTACCATGAGTCTCTTTCATTCTCTTCTACTCATCTATTTACCTCGTTTTTCCAATAATCGCTTCCTCCCGTGTATATTCCTCTTTCATTCATCACTGTAAATGTCATCTTCTTATTGATTCATCGTTATTCACATCTCCGTTTCTATGCTACTCTGAAAGCATCTTGAAGGATTTCAACCCCACGAAACCTATATACTTGACTAGCTTCTCGGATTTTCGCGATTGGCTATTTTCTATGGAGAATTCACTTATATAACGTATACTTCATACTATCGCCCTTGGATCATGGAGTTGTTTTTATAATGATTTAATATTTGGTCGCATTTTGTAGGTTATGTATTATGCTTTCGGTAGTTTGTAATTTAGTTTTCCAGTGTTTTATGGATGACCAGCGGTACATGGAAGTAACATTCTCTTCCTTAATGTGAATTCATGTTTTTTAAGTAGTGCATTGCTGGGAGTAGAGTTACTTTAAAGACCTTAAGTAAAAACGGTGTGCCTTGCTCCCAAACATGTGGACCTTTGCCTACCCCTTGTGTCTCATCGCTTTGACCCCCTAGCGAGCTAATGGCACAATAAGCCTTGTGCCTCTTGAAACAAAGCCCCACACCCATCCTCTAAGTTATCCATGTTCTCCCCTTACGCCTTTGTTTTCGTACCAACAATCCAACATCCGCGATGCCATTTCATTTCTCGCTCTTCTATTACCATTTTGTCGGCTTCACCACCATACAAAACTCACATTTATGTGTCACCCATCCCACCTTTAGCTTCCCACGTCCGTTGATTTTTCCGTCCTCATTTTCAATCACACTGCCCATCTGTCGTCCATTCTCATGATCCTGCACCCACCTTGTATAAGAAAAAGGTGTGCCTTGCATCCAAAAGATGTGCGCCTTCATCTTACACCACGCACCCCAACTCCTTAGTGCCATGATGCATGTAGTACCTCCTCAACAACAGAAGGCTTTCTACAGAGCAGCTCAAACAATATACGACGATATAGGCAGTGGGCCTTGCTTCAGAGGTGTGCGATAGATGACAACAACCAATAGATACATTTGCACCAACGTTGATATATCAAAGGGAAATGTATCTTCAGAATGTCATCTGTTTAAACTACCTCATATGTGAAGGCCAGAGACAAGACAAACCACCCACAGTCTGCTGAAAACTACTAATCTACTGATATCCATAAATATCTGCTGAAAACCACATGTACATGTGACTCCAGTGACAAAAGGCAAAGAGGCAGCATCAATCAGCCAGTGACGTTCATTTCTGTCAAAATAGAATTATGACTGCCCTTCCTCTTACCGCTCAAGGCAGCCCAACAATGCCATCAACTCGCCACTAGACCCCGAATATTAATTCCCTTGATGTTTATCAAAACTTCAAAAGATCAGATTTTTGGCTTCAATACGAAGTTTTAAGTTTTAACCCGCTGCCACTCAAGGAAAAAAAAACTACCTAACCATAACGAGGAGGGTTCGAGACTTAGAGATCATGAGTGGTATATGGTCCATCTCTAGAGTGACTTTAACCCTGACCAAACATTAGTAGCACAAACAGTGGGACTAAACATAAATGCCATCCACCATACAGAAATATCCTTAGGTACACCTAATCTACCACATTACTATACACCTCAGCCAAATGAGAAGCCTTAGAAAACTGTTGTTACCTTCGCTTTTCTGTTTGTCCGAGTGGTATCACAACACAATACTTAACAATTTGCTGTTGAAAACTGTTGCTTGCCCAATCAAACATTTACAATACAGTAATAATCAACAAATCAATTGAAGAAGAAAGTGGAAAAGCACAACTCAAGTACATGACAAGATGGAACTAGAATTCAATTTCAGTTGACAAGTCATTTATATCCACCATACCTAGGTACACCCCCATGTACCCCATCCCCCCACTTCGTTATTAATGGAAAATGTTAAGAGTCAATTTCAACCAACCGAATGATACACCCCATGTACACATCCCCCTACAGACTAGATTCTACTTTGTTATTTGCAGCAAATCTTGCCAATTTTGATCAATGCCATGCATACATGATACACCCCACGCACTCCATTGCCCTCAAACCTAGATTCTACTGTGTTATTTACGGAAAATGATGTCAATTTTGATCAATGAAACGATACACCCCATGTACCACACGTCCACACACCCCTAAAGACTAGATTCTACTTTGTTATTTGCGGCAAATGTTGCCAATTCATGGTACTCCATTGCCCTACAGCCTAGATTCTACAGTGTTATTTACGGAAAATGTCGACAGTTTTGATCAATTACACGATACACCCCATGTACCACATCCCCCTAGCAATGCATAATCATTGACATTGTTGAAAAATACTATAAGTTGCCCAATTAAAGAAACCCACAAATCAAACAAATGAATTAATCAATCAATCAAACAATGGAGGAATAAAAGAGCGAAAAGACGAGAAAAGAGGCTGACTTTTTATGCTTGCGAGTTTTCTTAGGAGCCCAACCAACAAGCTTAGCAACAGGACAACCACACTTAGCCCGAAACAGCAGAACAGCACGGCCATTAGGAGGAGCCATCTTCCTCAACTCAGCCCTCAAACACTCGTAATCCGGATTCCCCTCACTCCCCCCTTTCCACGGCAACTTCTCCACATCCACATTACTCTTACTGTTATTACCGCCATTGTTGCCACCACCACTGCTACTAAGCGAATCTTCGGTCTGAAGCTGGAGGTCAAACTCAAGAGCCTTAGTCAAACCCTTACAATTAGGGTTAGAGCATCGGCGGGGGCGGCGGCAGAGGGAGACGGCGGCGACGGCGGAGAAGGCGGATAAGGCGGCGGCGATGAAGGCGGAGGGGGGGATGGGGGGGAGGGGAGGGAGGGAAGGGAGGAGGAGGGTGAGAGAGGTGAAGAGGTAGGAGAAGTAGGAGGTGAGGAGGAAGGTGGCGGAGATGAGGACGAGGATGAGGATGAGGAGATCTAGGGTTCCGGTGGCGGAGAGGGAGAGGGAGTGGTGGCGGCAGAAGAGGGTGGGGGAGGAGTGGTGGTGGGAGGAGGCGGCGGCGGAGGAGGAGGAGGAGGGGGGTTTGATTCGGGGTTTGGTGGTAGTTGGGGTGGAGTAGGAGGATGAAGGGGGCATTGTTATGGGTATGGTTGGTTGATTGTGTGGGTATGGTGGTGGTAGCATGTTAGTCAAGGGAGGAGGGGTGTTATTGGTGGGTGTGGTGTGGGGAGAATATTTGTGACTTGAGTTTTCTTTTTCCTTTTTTCTTTTATTTTTTTCCTTTTTTTTCTTAAAGACAAATTGGACACGAGTCGAATCAAGTGCAACCTGGAATAGTCCTTGTGGCCTTGTGGAGGTGTGTATTGGACTATCGGCTAGGATGTTCATGTGTCATACATGGCTTAAGAGTTAAGACCAACTCGTGGAGGTGTTGACCGTGTTGTGACTAAACATCTCCCTAAAAAACAAATCGGATTTTCTAATGTGTATCTTGATACATGTTAATATGTTAATTAAGGAAAGAATCATCATTATGCTGTCTAAGTATGTTAATTAAGAGTTTGTATTTCAATTTATCGTGATAATATAATGGTGATTCATTCCTTAATTAGCATATTAACATGTATCCAATGGACACACGTTAGAAAAACCGAAAACAAATTTGAAACATGATTCACTCGGAAAGTCCACGCTTGAGCTTAACCGTAGGATTCTCTTCATAAATACTCGTAGTTCGTTTTGACCTGAAATGAACCAAGACATAGTATATGCGTATATGTCGAGGTACGACAAAGCCCATCAAATTGGCCTGAAATTAAACACATCAAAGGGGGCCGGTCGGTATGTATGATCATGAGCCTCAACCTCAGGTCCTCAATGAGCTAATAGAAACACGTAAAATAACTCCATATCACGAACCTAGAAGCATAGAACATTGATCTGTTCACGACCTTTTCGAGCCAACCCAATTGTTACTCGTCTTGAGTCGTTAAATTGTTGGGTCGAACTCGTTTTGTTAAAGAAAAGTTGGTTGAATGATTTGGTATTGTTGGTGGTGCGGTGCAGACCAAATTATGGGCTGAATAGGTTAAAGTCCGTTTTTTTCTTTGGGATTTTTGGAAAAGTAGGTTAAGTTGTGGCAAACAAGATGAAGAGATCGAGATATATATTGTGTGTATTCACAATGTGAACTTGTTGATCAGTATGTACAACCACATCTCCAAATCTCGATCAGTAATCTCAAAATATCGGCGGAGCATATATAGAGGAAGATCGAACTTGGAGACGAGGTATCTTCGTGATGGACAAAACACGAAAGAGGAAGACGGAAGAAGACAGGCTGAGTTCCCTCTCTGACGAGATCCTTGTCGAAATTCTATCTCGTCTTCCTCTTCGATCAGCCATGTCCACTGCTTGTTTCTCATCACGATGGCGTAGTCTCTGGACTAACATCACCTCTATCCATCTAATCAGTACTGAATCCATGGAAATACCTACCTTAGACGACCACACCCCTTTGGATGAAACCATAACCCGAATCACCTCACCCTCAATCCGCAGTATCACACTGGACTTCACCGACGGGTTTCAGATGCCACGCCTACTTTCGATGACAGAAGTCAATCTCAATTATGCTTGGCTTCGCCGCATTTGTGACCGGAATCTCCGTGAATTGAAGGCAATAAGTACTCCTACCCATCACAGTCTACATAAGTTTACATTGCCAGGTTTTATTTGCCAAACGCAGTCGTTGGAGTCCATCGAGCTAGACTCAAAGTGGAGGTTACTGTTGCCTGACGAAGGGGAGCCAATCAATCTTCCTAATCTGAAGAAATTACACCTTTGTCACGGCTATTTTAATCCTAATTTAGAGGCTCTGAAAAGACTAATCGAGGCGTGTCCAGCTCTCGAAGAATTGTCTTTCCAGTATGTACCTTACCCTGCTGGTTGTTCACCGATTCACTGGTCCAATACTGGAAACATGATTAGAATTTCACACCAAAATTTACGACGATTGTTCGTTAAAGGCTTACTGTGCAAACACAAAGTTGTGCTGAATACCCCAAAGCTCGAGTATTTGGATATTAATGTTTCAACGTTAGCCACATTTCGCTTTGAGAAGGAATCAATGGTGTTGCGTGGAGCACAAATCGATTTTACTAATTCTTACGACTGCCTAATCACAGAGGATTATATCAAGTTAATGTCCAACTTTTTGGGGGTGTTTTCTAATGTTGTTATCCATACACCCAATGTTTTTGTAGGAGGCTACTACTCACGTTCTTGGCCGTCGGGTATGTTTTGTAATGCAACTCGGTTGACACTATCATTGGACACGTCCCACGACATCAATGCTTTGTCGACTTTACTGGAATTGTGTCCTGTACTAGACATTCTCACGCTACGAATCTGGGATTCAAACTGTTATATGATTGGCCCTGTTAGCACATTGCAACGAGCACTGAAAACGATAGAGATGGAAACCAAGTGTGAGACTGATGAGGCCAACCCCCCAGAATCTTTCCTAGAGTACTTATTATGCAAATTCATAGATTTGAAGCGCTCCTTCCGTGTTACAGTAAAATGGAGTTATAGTGATCAGGGAAGTGCAGAATATGCACATAACCAGGAAATGAAGCTATGTGAGCGACTGAACCAGTGTTCAGTCGTTCCAGGAGAGTGTGAGATCGAATTTTTAGGGAGATTCTTCAAGTTTCCTTCAGAAGGCTCATCATAAAATTCTGCTACCTAATAATGGCAAAGATGCTCCTGTCGATTGACGGTTGAGAGTCCACTGTGAAACGGTTTCATGTTTTACAATAGCAACTTTCGCAATTCTCAATAACTCCATCTCTTGCAATTAATTTCATAAATTACTTTCAGCCGTACGGAGTATTTCATTGTCGTTCTTTGGTTGTGTTACACAAAATAGTAGACTACTCGCAACTTCAAATTTCCAGAGTTCAAGTATTTCGTTTTGAAACATTCAATTTCAAGATTTCCCTTTTCATTTTAGTCAATTTGTATTACTTCTTCGTCCTAAAATTCAACCTAAAAAATCGACGATTTAACTGATTGACCAAGGCTCAACGACCAAATAAATTCAGAAGACGAATAATTATTTTTTCAAAAGACGAAAAAATTCAACAATTACCTACTCACAAAATTGTTAACTACGGAGTACTAGGCTAAGTTTTCAGTTATTTGGACTACACAAAAACTCATACTGGGACTAGACGACTAGTTGTCTTGAGTCTTGACTATTGTGTTTGTTTTTTTTCTGTTTTTTTATTATGTAGGGAGTATTTTACAAGTTTGCTTGATATCTTTTACGGAATATTATTTATTTTTTTATTCTTATTAGTGTGTTTCGTGAGACAGTCTTTCACGAGACTTTTTGTTTACCGTATAATTTGCTTGTTTTTTCTGTCCTTTTTTGGTCATACTTTTAATTAATTCTTTATTTCTGAAAGAAAGTAGATTGATTTGGTATTTAGGATATTTTTTTGGATTTTTAGAAAAGTAGGTTAAGTTGAGGTAAAGACTAAAGAAGATGGAGGAATATATAACATGCGAATTCACAATAGAACGGCGACGACCGCAAAGAAAATAAAGATTCAACTACATCAACCATCTTCAACGCAGCGTACTTAGTTGCATTACCATAACAGTCAAACTTGAGACGTATCTTCGTGATGGCCGTCAGCGACGAAGCACGAAAGAGGAAGAGGAGGGAAGACGACAGGCTGAGTTCCCTCCCCGACGATATTCTGGTCGATATTCTATCTCGTCTTCCTCTCCGATTAGCCATGTCCACAGCCTGTTTCTCGTCACGATGGCGTGGTCTCTGGACTCATATCACCTCTATCCATCTAATCAGTACCGATTCCATGAGAATACCTACCTTAAACCACACCACTTTCGATGAAACCATAACCCGAATCACCTCACCCTCAATCCGCAGTTTCACACTGGACTTTGGTAACGTATCTCGGTACCACCCAACGCTTGTGAATACAGTCAATCTCAATTATGCTTGGCTTCGCCACATTTGTGACCGGAATCTCCGTGAATTGAAGGCAATAAGTACTCATAACCATCACCGTCTATCTAAGTTTATATTGCCGGGTTTTGTTTGCCAGACGCAGTCGTTGGTGTCCATCGAGCTAGACACAAAGTGGAGGTTACTGTTGCCTGACGACGGGGTGCCAATCAATCTTCCTAATCTAAAGAAATTACACCTTTCTCACGGCTGTCTTAATCCTAATTTAAAGTCTCTGGAAAGACTAATCGAGGCGTGTCCAGCTCTCCAAGAATTGTCTTTCCAGCATGTACCTCACCGTACTGGTTCACGGATTCGCCGGTCCACTACTGGAAACATTATTATTAATATTTCACACCAAAATTTACGACGATTGCTCGTTAAAGGCTTACGTGACAATTACAGAGTTGTGCTGAATGCCCCAAAGCTCGAGTATTTGGCTATTCATGCATTATCGTTAGCCACATTTAGCTTTGAAAAGGAATTAATGGTGTTGAGTAGAGCACAAATCGATTTTACTAATTCTTGTGGTGGCCTAATCACAGAGGATTATATCAAGGTAATGTCCAACTTTTTGAGGGTGTTTTCTAATGTTGTTATCCATTCCCCTGATGTTTTTGTACGACACAACTACCCGTGGTGTTGGCCGTTGGGTATGTTTTGTAATGCAACTCGGCTGACACTATCATTAAACATGTCCTACGACATCAATGCTTTGTCGACTTTACTGGAATTGTGTCCTGTACTAGACATCCTCACGCTACGAATCTGGGATTCAAACTGTTATACGATTGGCCCTGTTGGTACCTTGCGACGAGCACTGAAGAAGATGAAGCTGATAGAAACCAAGTGTGAGGCTAATAAGGCCAAACCCGCAAAATCTTTCCTAGAGTACTTATTATGCAAATTCATAGATTTGAAGCGCTCCTTCCGTGTCAAAGTAAAATGGAGTTATAGTGATAAGGGAAGTGCAGACTATGCACGAAATCAGGAAAGGAAGCTATGTAAGCGACTCTACAATCATCCAGTCGTTCTAGGAGGGTGTCAGATCGATTTTGTAGGGAGATTTTTCAAGCTGTCGCGGAAGGCTACTCGTCATAAAAGATTTCTCAAGACTCTCCTATCGGTTGACCGTTGAGAGTCTGCTGTGAAACCGTTTTATATCGAACAATAACAACTTTTGCAATTCTCAATAACTCTATTGCTTGCAATTAATTAAGTTCATAAATTACTTCAGTTGTATTTCATTTTTGATTCTTTTGTTGTGTTCCACAAAATAGTAGACTACTCGTAACTTTAATTTGCTTTTAATGACAACATTGTCAAATCCGAATCCATTAATGAAACTATTTACTAAGTACATTATATTCGTGACAACCCTTGGGTTCTTTTTTGATGATTTTTGGGACAGACTCAATTTCAGCGGTTAAAGTCTTTAACTGTCTTAATAGATTTGCATCCAACAAGGTTTGAACCCGCGATCTTTCAAGTAAAAGGGTAGACTCAAACCACCACACTACAAGCTACTATGTAGATATTTTTTCATAATTTTATAGGGGTTGCTCTTCGCAGTACGCGTTTTACTCGACGTAGTACGATATTTCCAAGTTTGCCCCTCTCACTTCCCCTCACCTCAAATTCCTAGTTCTTTGTATATACTTGCATAGTTCTTTGTAGATAGTCTTAATTATAGCATTGTTCCTAGGCTTCTAGGAAGTAGTATTGTCTATCTAGTCTTGTATAAATAGATGATATGATAATGAAATCAATCTGGGAAAAATACCTTCCTTTATGGTATCAGAACAACCTAAATAAACAATTCAATTTTTTCCCCCTTTTTTCTTCTTCCCTTTCCTCTTCTTCTGTTCTTCCCTACCCAATTGCTATGGCTGCTCCGTTCTTCCCTACCCAATTGCTCCCTGACTATTCATCTATGGCTCCCACCGAGAACCACCGCGCGCCGCCTCCCTTCACAACTCCCACCACCGGCGTCCGGCGACCCACCCCTGCCGCGCCGCCTACGCCACCTCCTCCGACGCCCGCCGGTGCTACTGGTCACTGGGTATGGGTCCCCGGACCAGCCCCCTCAATTCAGGCTTACTTCCCTCCGTCAAACTCCGGTGTCGGGATCCTCGATTGCCGGCCCAAGGTGTTCGTCTCGAACAAGCAGCCACCGGTCGTGGCCTTCCAGACAGTTCCGTCCGTCACCCTCCAAAAACCTGATGCAGAATGGTATATGGACACAGGAGCTTCTGCTCATATGACCTATGACTCAGGTACCTTTGTATCCTATTTTAATTCGAGCAATTCTCGTAATATAATTGTCGGTAATGGTCATCGTATTCCAATTAAAGGTTTCGGCGATACTATTTTATCTCGTCCCCTTCCTCCTTTAAAACTCAATGAAGTTCTCCATGTCCCGGACATAGTTAAAAACCTTGTGTCAGTCCGAAAATTTACCACCGATAATAATGTTTCCGTGGAATTTGACCCATTCGGTTTCACTGTAAAAGACCTTCGTACGGGGACCCGTCTTATGCGATGCAGTAGCAGCGGTGACCTTTACCCTCTCTCCGCCTCCAAAACCGATAAAAATGAAGCTCCTCGATCTTTCGTAGCTCTCTCCGCCGTAACTTCAAGTTTATGGCACTCCCGTCTCGGACATCCGGGACCGTCTATTCTAAATAATTTACGCTCCACTAATGCTATTTCTTGTAATAATGTACCGAGCTCCAAACTTTGTCATGCTTGTGAACTCGGTAAACACACCCGTCTCCCTTTCTTCCCATCTAATAATACTACCGTTCTTCCCTTTGATATCGTCCATAGCGACCTATGGACATCCCCCGTCCTTAGTAATCTTCAACATCGTTACTATCTCTTATTTTTAGATGACTATACCAATTTTTTATGGACTTTTCCGCTTAAAACTAAGGCCCAAGTTTTCACCCTCTTTACTCAATTCCATAATCTCGTCCTTACCCAATTTAATCGAAAAGTTAAAAATTTTCAATGCGATAATGGTCGCGAATTTGATAATGGCCCGTATCACTCATTCTTTCACCAACATGGAATTCAATTCCGTTTCTCGTGTCCCCATACCTCAAGCCAAAACGGAAAAGCCGAAAGAAAAATTCGAACGATCAATAATATTATTCGCACTCTTCTTGCTCACTCTCACGTTCCCCCCAACTTATGGCCCTACGCTCTCGCTATGGCCACCTACCTTCACAATCTCACTCCAAGTAAAGCAAGCGGTCTCGTGTCTCCCACACAACGTCTTTACTTACAAATTCCCTCCTATGATCATCTCCGTGTCTTCGGTTGTCTTTGTTATCCTCATCTTCCCCCTTCCACCATCAACAAACTCGACCCTCGATCCACTCCTTGTGTGTTCCTCGGTTATCCTTCCGCTCACCGGGGCTACTTGTGTCTTGACTTGTCTACCCGAAAGGTTCTTATTAACCGACATGTTACGTTCCACGAAACTATCTTTCCCTTTAAAGACAAAATATGTCCTAACCCACCCACCTATGACTTTCTTAGCCCAGATTCATCCCCCTCTTCAATCCACCATCAGGCCCAATCATCTAACTCTCCTCTTCTAGTGTACTCTAGGAGGCCCAAAATCACACACCAAAATCCTCCCTCCCCACCAGACCAGACCACCTCCTCGGCCCACTTTAACTCCTCCCCCCATTCCCAGACCAATTCCTCACCAGACCAGCCCGACTCCTCGGCCCATCATAACTCCTCCCCCCATTCCCAGACCAACTCCCCACTAGACCAGCCCAACCCCTCGGCCCATCATAACTCCTCCCCCCACTCCCAGACCAACTCCCCACCAGACCAGCCCAACTCCTCTCGTGATTCCCAGCCCACCTCACCAAATCAACCCAATTCGCCTCCCATTTCCCAGCTCACCTCGACCAACCCATCCTCCACTCCCATTCCATCTCACCCCATGCAAACCCGGAGTAAACACGGCATACACAAACCTCGTATTATTCCTAGTCTCACCGTCACCACCGATCTTTCTCCTATTCCCCGTGACCCCATTTCCGCCCTCCGAGACCCTAATTGGAAACATGCCATGAACGATGAATTTAATGCTCTTATTAAAAACGGAACTTGGGTCCTAGTCCCTAGGCCCCACGATGCAAATGTTACTCGGTGTATGTGGCTATTTAAACATAAATTCAAATCTAACGGTGTGTTGGAACGATACAAAGCTCGTCTTGTTGTTAATGGCAGGTCACAACAAGTCGGTATCGATTGTGAAGAAACTTTCAGTCCCGTTGTCAAACCCGCTACCATCCGCACCGTCCTCAGCATTGCAGTCTTCCGTAATTGGTCCTTGCATCAGCTAGACGTGAAGAATGCCTTTTTACATGGTCACTTATCCGAGACTGTCTACATGCACCAACCACCCGGTTTCCGTCACCCTCAACACCCCAACCATGTTTGTCTCCTAAAGAAGTCTCTTTATGGCCTCAAACAGGCGCCACGAGCTTGGTTTCAGCGCTTTACTAATTTCGTATGCTCCATCGGGTTCCTTCACAGCCGGGTTGACCATTCTCTCTTCATCCTCCGCACTTCCTCTCACACTGCCTATATCCTTCTATATGTTGATGATATTATTTTGGTCTCCTCCTCCGACCAACTCCGCGACTCCATTATCAACCAATTCAAGTCTGAATTCTCTATGACCGACCTTGGTCCTCTCAGTTATTTCCTTGGTGTATCCGTTGAACGTCGAACAGAAGGACTTTTTCTGTCCCAATCCAAATACGCCGAAGAAATCCTCACTCGTGCTAACATGTCTTCCTGCAAGCCATCTCAGACACCGGTAGATACTCAAGCCAAAATCAGCGCCGCCACCGGTCCCCCTATCTCCGACCCCACCTTATATCGTAGTGTCGTCGGAGCCCTTCAATATCTCACTTTCACCCGTCCCGACATTTCCTATGCTGTTCAACAGGTCTGCCTCTTCATGCACGACCCTCGAGAACCCCACCTTGCCGCCCTCAAACGCATTCTCCGATACCTCCGCGGTACCATATCTCACGGCATCACCATCCGGCCTTCCACCACCAGCTCTCTTATTGCTTATTCTGACGCTGATTGGGCAGGCTGCTCTGACACCCGCCGCTCCACATCTAGTTACTGTGTTTATCTCGGCGACAATATTGTCTCATGGTCCTCTAAACGTCAATCCACAGTATCCCGTTCTAGTACTGAGGCCGAATACCGTGGCGTTGCAAACACTGTCGCCGAGACTTGTTGGCTCCGTAATCTCCTCCTTGAACTTCACTGTCCTCAATCTAAAGCCACCATTGTCTACTGCGATAACGTAAGTGCGATCTACCTTGCCGGTAATCCTGTCAATCATCAACGCACCAAGCATATAGAAATCGATATTCACTTTGTTAGAGAAAAAGTTGCTCTTGGCCAACTACGCGTCCTGCACGTCCCGTCCCGCTATCAGTTTGCAGATATCTTCACCAAAGGCCTCCCTAAAGCCCTCTTCGATGACTTCCGCTCCAGTCTCAATGTTCAGTCCCCTACCGTTTCGACTGCGGGGGCGTAATAGATAGACTCATTGTATAGCCTAGTTCTTTGTATATACTTGCATAGTTCTTTGTAGATAGTCTTAATTATAGCATTGTTCCTAGGCTTCTAGGAAGTAGTATTGTCTATCTAGTCTTGTATAAATAGATGATATGATAATGAAATCAATCAGGGAAAAATACCTTCCTTTAGTATTTCATTTTTGATTCTTTTGTTGTGTTCCACAAAATAGTAGACTACTCGTAACTTTAATTTGCTTTTAATGACAACATTGTCAAATCCGAATCCATTAATGAAACTATTTACTAAGTACATTATATTCGTGACAACCCTTGGGTTCTTTTTTGATGATTTTTGGGACAGACTCAATTTCAGCGGTTAAAGTCTTTAACTGTCTTAATAGATTTGCATCCAACAAGGTTTGAACCCGTGATCTTTCAAGTAAAAGGGTAGACTCAAACCACCACACTACAAGCTACTATGTAGATATTTTTTCATAATTTTATAGGGGTTGCTCTTCGCAGTACGCGTTTTACTCGACGTAGTACGATATTTCCAAGTTTGCCCCTCTCATTTCCCCTCACCTCAAATTCCTCTTTTCATTTCCTTTTTTTTTTTCTTTTCTCCTCCTCTTCTCTCCAATCTATTTGATTTAATCCAATACTTTATTTTTTTACTTTTACGCAGTACACATTCTTTTAGCTTTGAAGTTAGTATATTTGTTTTAATTTGTATAGTTCTAATTGGAGGAGAATCGATGGTAAATGAAAAAATTAGACATTTTCTAGAACCCTAATTTCAATAATTAGGGATAAACGTCAAATCATACCTGTTTTTCTATCAACCTTGTATTCATGCTCTTATAAATTTGATGTATTGAATGAGTTGTATCATTGTTAGAACTTAGAATTGAAATGAATTGTTGATTCAATAGATCTGGATTAGAGAGGGTTAGAGAGTAGTAAGAATATTTCTATTTTTCAGTGAAGGGCGTATAATGGAAAAATTATATGCAAAATGTACGGTTCAGAAGGAGGATTATGAGGCCCAACAAAATTGGAGGCGCAGTTTTCCTGCTCACCCTGAACTTCCTATGAGCCATCCCGTTAGAATAAGTAATTAGGATATTTTTTCTTCAAGAATAAGGAAATAATACCTGATTCCGATCATAAAAAGATACTCTGTACTAGGTAAGTGATGATTTTTTTCTTAAAGAAAGTTGATTGATTTGGTATTTAGCATTCTCTTCTTTTATAATAAGTGTGACCAAGTTCACGGCGACTGAAAAAACCCTAGCCTCCAAAAAATAAAAAAATTGGGGCTTCCACCATTAATTGGTGGTAAGTTCCCCCGCCAATTTTAATTAATTATATAATTTTAATATTCGTAACAGTATTATTATTATAGTTTTAATAATTGTCCTCTCCTTTTGGAGAGTTTCGTCCCCATCAATTGATGGGTTTCGCTCTCTCTTTTAGGAGAGATGTTCAATCGTCTATGATAGCAGAGAGGACGCGGAAGATCAGTGCCACAATCGTTCTTTATATGGTGTCTCAAATTATGTCAAATTGGCGGCTACAATCTATCAAGTTTGATGGAATCGATTCTCTTCAAAACATTGGAAGATCCGAAGACCCTCTTGTGAAAAGTTGTATCATTAAACAGCGATATATTGAAAGAGGATGTGCAGAAGCGGAGTTCAAAATCATAGTGAGAGATCTTTGTTTTAACGAGAATTTATTTTACTCAAATTTTATAGTATTGTATCCGTTTAATTTCGATATATTTTGTAGATGTCGTATGACTTTTTTATTAATGAAATGATTTTTTCGCTCAAAAAAAAAGCATTCTCTTCTTTTTAGGAAGAATCAACTTAGTCGCATTACATTTGCGGTTGAACTTGAGACGTATCTTCGTGATGGCCACCAGGGACGAAGCAGGAAAGAGCAAGAGGGTGAAGATGAGGGAAGAAGAAGAAGAAGAAGAAGAAGAAGAAGAAGAAGACAGGCTGAGTTCCCTCCCCGACGAGATTCTTATTGAAATTCTATCTCGTCTTCCTCTTCGATTAGCCATGTCCACAGAGGGTTTCTCATCACGATGGCGTCGTCTCTGGACTCACATCTCCTCTATTCATATAACCAGCACTTTATCCATGAGAACACCAAACTTAAAACCGTCCGCTTTCAAAGGAACCATAACCCGAATAACCTCACCCTTAATCCGCAGCTTCACACTGGACTTGGCTGACGTGCCCCGAGTAAGTCTTGAGAATGCAATACTCAATCTCAATTATGTTTGGCTTCGCCGCATTTGTGGCAGGAATCTCCGTGAATTCAAGGCAATGGGTCCTCGTAATCCTCAATATGGAGCTACCTTAAAGTTGCCAAAAAAGATTTTCAAAACGCAGTCGTTGGTGTCCATCGACTTAGACTTAAGGTGGAGGCTACGGTTGCCTAAGAAAGGGGTGCCAATCAATCTTCCTAATCTAAAGAAATTACACCTTTGTTACAGAAATAATAGATTCAAGCCTCTGGAAAGATTAATCAAGGCGTGTCCAGCTCTCGAAGAATTATCTTTCGTGTATAAACTTTGGAAGTGGTCGCGGCCTATTTACATGAATATTTCACACCGAAATTTACGAAGATTGTTCGTAAAAGGCTTACCTGGCAGGTACAGAGCTGTGCTGAATGCCCCAAAGCTCGAATATTTGGCTATTCCTATATCATCGTTCGCCACATTTAGCTTTGAAAAGGAATCAATGGTGTTACGTGAAGCACGAATCAAGTTGACTAATGATTACAGTGAGGAACATATCAAGTTAATGTCCAAATTTTGGGGGATGTTTTCCAATGTTGTTATCCTTACACCCGATGTTTTTGTACATGACCACCCATCTTGGCCGTCAGGTATGTTTCGTAATCTAACTCAGCTGACACTATCAATGTACACGTCCAGCGACATCAACTTTTTGTTGGCGATACTAGAACTGTGTCCTGTACTAGACATTCTCACGCTACGAATGTGGGATTCAGACGGTTATTTGATTGGCCCTGTTAGCACCCTGCGACAAGCACTCAAGAAGATTAACATAGAAACCAAGTGTGAGACTAATGAGGCCAAACCCGAAGAACCTTTCCTAGAGTACTTATTATGCAAATTCATCGAGTTGGAGGACTCGTTCCATGTTATAGTAACTTGGAGTAATAGTGAATTTAGTGATGAGGGACGTACAAAATATGCAGAATTCCGGGAATGGAAGCTATGCAGGCGACTCTATGAATGTCCAATCGTTTCAGGAGGGTGTGAGATTGAATTTGTGGGGAGATTCTTCACGATGTCGCGAAGGTCTCATCATAAAATGTGGATAGCTAATAGAAAAGATGATCCTGTCAATTGTTCTCCAAGGGGTCATTTGGTTCAACGCTCTCGATTTAGGTTCGAGTTAGAACCCTTTAGGTATCCAATTCCACCCCAAAACCTGTAGTCAACCAAATACCCCTAAGTCTGCTATGAAACGGTTTCATGTCTTACAATGGCGGCTTTTGGAGTTCTCAGTAACTCTTTTGCTTACAGTTTCATAAATTACTTAAGTTGTACTCTGTATTTCATTTTCGTTTCTTTTGCAACTGCTCGTAACTTTGCTTTTAATGACACCATTGTCAAAAGTCCATGTCATTACTATTTTACTCAATAACTTATTAAGATGATGATCTAACATTGTGTTTACATTGTAAAACACAAGATGATTGGTCTAACATGTGAGACCGACTAAATGCAGGGCTAGTACAAAGTATACATAGAACGAACGATTGGTCCAACGTGAGATCGACTAATCCTATTAAATTATCTGAAGACGATTTTATAGTAGAGTAGTTCAATTAATGTTGACAAAGTCACACATTATGTGTTCAGTTAACTTGACAAAGTCTAAAGTTTTGACAGTGAAAGAGACGCACTCAAACCTGTTGTACACTTGTACTTCAGTTGTATTTCATTTTTGATTCTTTTGTTGTGTTACACAAAATAGTAGACTACTCGTAACTTTGCTTTTAATGACAACATTGTCATAGTCGATCTCATTGCCAAATCCGAATCCATTGGCCGTCGGGTATGTTTTGTAATGCAACTCGGCTACACGCAACTAACTTTGCTATTCATGACAACATTGTTAAAGTCGATCTCATTGGCAAATCCGAATCCATTCATGAAACTATTTACTTAAAAGATCACCATCAATCCATTCACAAATGAGACGAGATAACCTTCACATAAGAACTCATACGTACAATCCTTTCAAATGAACAAGGAAACAACAACGTCAACCAATATATATACGAATCTATGGTAACATCACCATTACATGGTCAGACGTAGGACGATGGGTGTAACATGTGAGGCCGACTAAGCATATTACTGTATTAGATTATTCACACATTTTTGAGTTTAGGGAACATGACCAAGTCTAAAACTGATAGTGAAAGACACTCAAATCTGTCACACATACTCCACATTACAATACTAAAGTATATAACTTACGTACATTATACATTGCCTGAATATATAACCAATAATACAGGGTATAGTACACTGTACACCCAATTCAATGGCTTCACCCACGTCACCTTCCGTCGCTGGAATCAACGACTTCGTCCAAGGACAAAGTAACAAAGTGAAGGGCCTGGTTGACACGGGAATATGAATAGCTATTCATTGTTGGAATAGTGTCCCTCCTAATGGGACAAAGATGCATTAAATGCATATGAAGAAAATGGATGTGCATGGAGCTAGGACGGTGAAGCTAAGTAGCTAGGCATGCACACCATTTTCAACCTTTGCAGCTACACACATTTTTTCATGTCACTAGTTGCAAAATGTGCAGTACCACGGAGTACTATAAATACCAAGCTGCGGAGGAGTTCAGCATATCATCCATCCCAGCAAAACACATAACCCAGTAAGTGAGAAGTAATAAGAGTCTTACTGAGAGTGTGAGAGAAAAATACAGAGAGTTTGAGAGTAATTGTGATACTACTCAAATAATCCTGTCAGTACGGTATCCAGTCGGAAAGTCGTAAAACCTTCGACTGAGTCCCACAAAAATATAAAGTATTATTTCTAAGAGTCCGAGTGTTCATTCGGGTAGCCAGAATAATATTTGTAAGCTCCTAGTGGGTACTAGGAAAGTATTGTATTCCCATTATTTTACATATAGTGGAGATATTAAGCGGCCTCAGGGTCCCGTGGTTTTTACCCTTATTCAGAGGGGTTTTCCACGTAAAAATCGTTGTGTCTTTGTTCTTTATTTTCTTTGACGTATTTATTATCGTCTAGCTTATTTTATAATTACACTCGTAAAAGGGTAATAGGCTCACGCTTCCGCTCATCTTTTAGTCCTATTTCCCAACAGAGTGGTATCAGAGCTTTGGTAGCTTTCGATATTTTTTGTGTAATTTTAAAATGGAGGATACCGTCACTATTGGTGGCATGATAAAATTAACGGCAACCAATTATCCAATTTGGAAGCCAAGAATGGAGGATATTCTTTATTGCAAAGACATGTACCATGTCGTCGAAGCCTCGACGAAACCCGAAGATAAGACGGAAGATGCATGGAATACACTTAATCGGAAAGTTGTCGGCTTAATCCGTCAATTTATCGACCAAAGTGTTTTTCAGCATGTAGCCAGTGATACAGTGGCTCATACGCTCTGGAACAGATTGGAGTCCATGTACGAACGCAAGACAGCTCTCAACAAAGCCTCTCTAGTCAGACGACTAGTGAGACAGGAGTACAAAGATGGTCGTAGCATGGTGGAGCACCTCAATGACTATCAGGGCTTGTTAAATCAGATAACAAGCATGAAGATAAGTCTCGCGGATGAGGTTCAAGCTCTTTTACTTCTCAGCTCCCTCCCGGATAGCTGGGAAACGCTCGTTGTGTCCTTGAGCAACTCCGTTCCAGAAGGAAATCTCACAATGACAATTGTGAAAGATAGCTTGCTCAATGAAGAAGCAAGGAGGAAAGAATTTCATACTTCCAATTCTGTGGAAGTTCATGTTGCAGCAGAGACCTCTCGTGGAAGAGGTAAAAACAAAGGGTCGCAAAAACGCGACAATTCCAGGGGGAAATCGAATGCCAGAAAAGAAGTAATCTGCTACTATTGCAATAAGCCGGGCCACAAGAAGAACGAATGTCGAACACGGAAACGTGATCTAGCCAAAGGAAAAACTGGCAACAATGATCACGAAAGCCAGGGTGATACCAGTGCCGTAGCTGCCAGTGATGAAGTATTCTTTATAGGTGACGATGGTTACCTAAATATTGCGTGTGAGGATAGTATGTGGGTTGTTGACTCTGGTGCGTCATACCACCTCACCTCAGACGCGGGTTTCTTCTCTACTTATACTCCCGGAAATTACGGTAGTGTAAGGATGGGAAATGATGGTTCCTCCGAAATCATTGGTATTGGAGATGTTTGTTTAGAAACCAACACTGGGCATAAATTGGTATTGAAGAACGTCCGACATGTTCCTGACATCCGGTTAAACTTAATGTCTATCGGAATGTTGGATGATGATGGTTATTGCAGTCAACTCAATGAAGGCAAATGGAAGTTGACTAAAGGTTCTATGATCGTGGCACGAGGAAAGAAGCAAAGAACATTGTATATGACTCATGCGAAGGTGAGTCGTGGAGAGGCAAACATTGCAGCACCTGATGCCTCAACCGAGCTATGGCACAAAAGGCTCGGGCATATGAGCGAGAAGGGCCTACAAATCCTCGCTCGTAAGCAAATCCTCCCTGAAGTGAAAGGTGTGCCCCTAAAACCTTGTGTTGATTGTTTAGCTGGGAAACAACATAGGGTGGCATTTCAAAGAGCGCCTCGGAAAAGGCGTATCCACGTGTTGGATTTAGTTCACACGGATGTTTGCTCGATAACAGAGAAGTCACATGATGGTGCATTGTATTTTGTGACTTTCATTGATGATCATTCCAGGAAAATATGGGCATCTGCGTTGTCAAATAAGTCCCAAGTCCTAGATTCATTCAAGGTGTTCCATGCCAAAGTCGAGAGAGAAGCTGGCAGGAAGTTGAAGTGTATTAGAGCAGACAATGGTGGTGAGTATCGGGGTCCATTTGAAGAGTATTGCCAAAGTCAAGGGATTAGACTCGAGAAGACGGTTCCCAAGACACCACAACAGAATGGTGTGGCTGAGAGAATGAACAGGACAATCGGAGAAAGAATTCGGTCCATGCTCTCTCACGCGAAGCTTCCAAAAACTTTTTGGAAAGAAGCATTAAGAACTGCGGTCTATCTAATTAACCGATCCCCCTCAGTTCCTCTGGATGGTGATATCCCAGAGAAAGTCTGGTCAGGAAAAGATGTTTCCTACAAGAACTTGATAGTCTTCGGATGCAGAGCGTTTGCTCATATCCCGAGAGATGAAAGAGCCAAGCTTGATAGCAAGACGAAGCAGTGCATCTTCGTCGGTTATGGGGAAGAACAGTTCGGTTATCGTCTGTGGGACCCGGTAGATAAGAAGATCTTCAGAAGCAGGGATGTTGTATTCTTTGAAGATCAAACAATTGAAGACTTTGAGAAGCCAAGCAAACCAAAGTATGACCTCATGAGTCCAGTGAATTTGGACCCAGAAGCTTCCGAAAGGAATGAAGATCATGGGGGAGTAGATCACGATGATAATCAAGGTGGTGATGGACTAGAGCCACCACAAAATCAAGTGAATCAACAGCGTCAAGTGAGAAAATCAGGTAGGCCTCGGAAGCCGAATTCTCGTCTTTCACCTAGCATGTGGTCTTTACTCAGTGACGGGGGAGAGCCAGAGTCCTATGATGAGGCTGTTACAGATGTTCACCAGAAAGATTGGATAAAAGCCATGCAAGAGGAGATCAAATCCTTGCATGAGAATCACACCTATAATCTGGTAGGGTTGCCAAAAGGCAGGAAAGCGCTCAAGAATAAGTGGGTGTTCAAATTGAAGACTGAAGAAAATAGCTCACAACCAAGGTACAAGGCAAGGCTTGTTGTGAAAGGGTTCAGTCAGAAGAAGGGAATTGATTTCGATGAAATCTTTTCTCCAGTCGTGAAAATGTCTTCGATCCGAGTTGTGCTTGGCATGGCTGCAAGCATGGATATGGAAATCGAACAACTCGACGTGAAGACAGCCTTCCTACATGGAGATTTGGAAGAAGAAATTTTCATGGAGCAACCTGAGGGGTTTGAGGAGAAGGGAAATGAACACTTAGTGTGTCGGTTGAACAAGAGTTTGTACGGTTTGAAACAAGCTCCACGACAGTGGTATAAGAAATTTGAATCCTTCATGATAGATCATGGCTATCAGAAGACGACTGCAGACCACTGTGTATTCGTGAAGAAGTTCTCCGACGGGGATAATATTATCCTCCTGTTGTACGTGGATGATATGTTGATCGTTGGTCGTGATACTGCGAAGATTGCTAATTTGAAGAAGGCGATGACTAAGTACTTTGCTATGAAAGACTTAGGTCCTGCAAAACAAATCCTTGGATTGAAAATTTCCCGTGACAGAGAGAGCAAGAAGATATGGCTGTCACAGGAAAATTATATCGAGAAGATGTTAGAGAAGTTCAGTATGAATAAGGCGAAACCAGTAAGTTCTCCACTAGCTGGTCATTTCAAGTTGAGCTCTCAACAATGTCCTGGAAGTAAGGCCGATGAACTAGAAATGCAAAATATTCCTTATGCATCTGCAGTTGGAAGTCTTATGTACGCAATGGTGTGCACAAGACCAGATATTGCTTATGCAGTTGGTGTTGTTAGCCGGTTTCTTTCAAAACCAGGAAAAGCGCACTGGGAAGCTGTTAAGTGGATCCTCAGATATTTGCGCGGTACATCCAAGATGTGTTTATGTTTTGGTCAAGGCGACCATGTGTTAGATGGGTATACAGATGCTAATCTAGCCGGAGATCCAGACTCTCGAAAATCAACTTCGGGATACCTGATGACTTATGCAGGGGGAGCAGTATCATGGCAATCAAGGTTACAGAAATGTGTAGCTCTGTCTACAACAGAGGCGGAGTACATCGCAGTAACTGAAGCTTGTAAGGAACTCCTATGGATGAAAAAGTTCTTACAAGAGTTAGGTCAACAACAGGAGACGTATCGACTATACTGTGATAGTCAAAGTGCGATTCATCTCGCAAAGAATCCCACCTTCCATTCCAGGTCCAAACATATCGATATGAGATATCATTGGATCCGAGATGCATTAGATTCCAACCTCCTACAACTTGAGAAAATCCATACCGACGATAATGGATCAGATATGATGACGAAGACCTTACCTATGGAGAAGCTGGACGTTTGTCGAAAGAAAGCAGGTATGGCAGCGTTCCCACTTAGTCGGGAGGGGGAGAATTGTTGGAATAGTGTCCCTCCTAATGGGACAAAGATGCATTAAATGCATATGAAGAAAATGGATGTGCATGGAGCTAGGACGGTGAAGCTAAGTAGCTAGGCATGCACACCATTTTCAACCTTTGCAGCTACACACATTTTTTCATGTCACTAGTTGCAAAATGTGCAGTACCACGGAGTACTATAAATACCAAGCTGCGGAGGAGTTCAGCATATCATCCATCCCAGCAAAACACATAACCCAGTAAGTGAGAAGTAATAAGAGTCTTACTGAGAGTGTGAGAGAAAAATACAGAGAGTTTGAGAGTAATTGTGATACTACTCAAATAATCCTGTCAGTACGGTATCCAGTCGGAAAGTCGTAAAACCTTCGACTGAGTCCCACAAAAATATAAAGTATTATTTCTAAGAGTCCGAGTGTTCATTCGGGTAGCCAGAATAATATTTGTAAGCTCCTAGTGGGTACTAGGAAAGTATTGTATTCCCATTATTTTACATATAGTGGAGATATTAAGCGGCCTCAGGGTCCCGTGGTTTTTACCCTTATTCAGAGGGGTTTTCCACGTAAAAATCGTTGTGTCTTTGTTCTTTATTTTCTTTGACGTATTTATTATCGTCTAGCTTATTTTATAATTACACTCGTAAAAGGGTAATAGGCTCACGCTTCCGCTCATCTTTTAGTCCTATTTCCCAACATTCATTTACTAACCTAATATATTAACGTGTGTCCAGTGGTCACTAGAAAAATGTTTCTAATTTAATAGGATATAAATGAACTTTAACCATCACCTTTAAGGTTTTGGTTGAATTGTTTTCCTAACATGGTATCAGAGTCAGAGTTCACGAGTTCGAACTCTGGCAGCCCCCAATATCTCGAACTAATGATACGGGTGAGTTTGTGCACGTAATTGAAGGCAAGAAATTATGATAATCCTATGATGAGAGTGAGACCGTTACATATGATACCTCCTAGGCTCCTATTCACAGTTTAATAATCGTCACAATCGTAAAATAAAATAAATAAAAAATAGGGAATAATTTATTTATTTTTTAAAAAAAAAATAGTTTATTGATTTGGTATAGTTGGTGCCGACGAAATTAGGTGCTGAATTGGTTAAACTGCGAGGGTTTTTTTTGGAGGAATTTTTGGAAGGTAAGTAGGTTAAGGGGAAATTAGGTTAAGACCCATTAACATTCTTCATGTAGTTGTTCTTTACAAGATCTCGATCAGGCTTCCAAAATTGTTGTCACAAAAGGGCGAGCAGGGAGATCGAACTTGAGACATATCTTGGTGATGGATGTCAGGGACAAAACACGAAAAAGTAAGAGGGAGAACATGAAGGGAGAAGACAGGCTGAGTTCCCTCCCCGCTGATATTCTTATTGAAATTCTATCTCGTCTTCCTCTCCGATTAGCCATGTCCACAGAGGGTTTCTCTTCACGATGGCGTGGCCTCTGGACTCACATCACCTCTATTCGTATAACCAGCACTGTATCCGTGGGAATACCAAACTTAAAACCGACCGCTTTCAAAGAAACCATAACCCGAATAACCTCACCCTTAATCCGCAACTTCGCACTGGACTTTGCTGACGTGCCCCGAGCAAGTCTTGAGAATGCAATAATCAATCTCAATCATGTTCGGCTTCGCCGCATTTGTGGCAGGAATCTCCGTGAATTCAAGTTAATAGGTCCTCGTAATCTTCAATATGCAGCTACCTTAAAGTTGCCAAAAAAGATTTTCCAAACGCAGTCGTTGGTGTCCATCGACTTAGACTTGAGGTGGGGCTTATGGTTGCCTGCCAAAGGGGTGCCAGTCAATCTTCCTAATCTAAAGAAATTACACCTTCTTCACAGAAATTTTAGTTTCGAGCCTCTGGAAAGATTAATCAACGCATGTCCAGCTCTCGAAGAATTATCTTTCGTGTATGAAATTTGGGAGTGGTCGCGGTTTATTTACATGAATATTTCACACCAGAATTTACGACGATTGTTCGTTAAAGTCATACGTGGCAAGTACAGAGTTGTGGTGAATGCCCCAAAGCTCGAGTATTTGGCTACTCCTAAATCATCGTCCGCCACATTTAGCTTTGAAAAAGAATCAATGGTGTTACGTGAAGCACAAATCGAGTTTACTAATGATTACAGTCACCTAATAACAAAGGAACATATCAAGTTAATGTCCAAATTTTGGGGGATGTTTTCCAATGTTATTATCCTTACGCCCGATGTTTTTTTAGGAGACAGTCCATCTTGGCCGCCAGGTATTTTTCGTAATCTAAATCGGCTGACACTATCAATGGACTTGGCTCAATCCAACGACATCAACACTTTGTTGGCGATACTAGAACTGTGTCCTGTACTAGACATTCTGAGGCTACAAGTATGGGATTCATACTATTATACGATTGGCCCTGTTAGCACCCTGCGACGAGCACTCAAGAAGATTAACATAGAAACCAAATGTGACACTAATGAGGCCAAACCTACAGAATCATTCCTAGAGTTCTTATTATGCAAATTCATCAATTTGGAGGAGTTGTTCCATGTTATAGTAAAATGGAGTTATAGTGATCAGGGAAGTGCAGAATATGCACGAAATCAGGAAATGAAGCTATGTAGGCGACTCTACGAGTGTCCAGTGGTTTCAGGAGGGTGTGAGGTCGAATTTGTGGGGCGATTCTTCAAGATGTCACGAAAGGCTTGTCATAATATGTGGATAGCTAATACTCCGTAGCAAAGATGTTCCTGTCAATTGATCTCTAAGTCTGCTGTGAAACCGTTTCATGTCTTACATACAATATAATGGCGGCTTGCTTACAGTTTCATAAATTACTTAAGTTGTACTCCGTATTTCATTTTCGTTTCTTTTGCAATAACTGCTCGTAACTTTGCTTTTAATGACAACATTGTCGAAAGCCCGTGTCATTATATATAGAAGAATCATATGTATGTCATTACCATTCACTCAATCAGCTATTAACCTTATGAAGATGATACAGAACGAAGAATCATATGAATCCGAATCCGAATCCATTCATGAAACTATTTAATTAAAAGATCACCATCAAATCATCAATCAAACAACAGTCTCGACAATATATATATATACACACAAATCTAATAGATTACTCTCGCGTTTACATTGTCAAACACAGGACGATTGGTCTAGCATGTGAGACCGACTAAATGCAGGGCTAGTACAAAGCATACAAAGAACGAACAATTGGTCTAACGTGAGATCGATTAATCCTACTCCCTCCGTCCCAATGAATTGTTTGTCTATTCTATATTGGGGCGTCTCAATGAATGGTTTGCCTTTCCATTTTAGGAATGTTTTTTATATGCATCTCATGAGTTTTGCCCCACATGTCACTTCCTCGTTGGATTCCCAATTCATTGGAATGGAGGGAGTATTAAATGATCTGAAGACGATTTTATAGTAGAGTTCTTCAATTAATGTTGACAAAGTCACACATTATGAGTTCAGTTAACTTGACAAAGTCTAAGGGGTTTGACTTTTGACAGTGAAAGAGACATACTCAAAGCTCTCACAAGTCACATACCTACTCCGATCCACACTAATACACTACATATATACTATATACATTGCTTCAAAACATAGAGCGCCAATTAAACACCCTTTCGCAAAAAAAATATCATCAACTAACACCCGATTCAATGGATTCAACCGTCACCAGAATCGAAGACATCAACGACTTCGTCCAAGGACAAGGTAACGGAGTGAAGGGTCTGGCCGACATGGGAATCGAACAATTGCCAAAACAATACATCCATCCTCACGAAAAACGTCTAAACATGGACAAAGTTGTAAACAAGGGAGGCCTACAACACTGTATTCCAGTAATCGACATGTCTGATTCGGACCGACTCCTGGTAGAAAAGCAAGTGTGTGAAGCCGCTAAAACATGGGGATTTTTCCAAGTGATCAACCATGGGGTGCCTCTTAGGCTGATGGAGGACGTCAAGGCGGCTGCGTATAGGTTTTTCGAGTCACCTGTCGAGGTAAAGAGGGCGTACTTGAAGGGGAAATCCCCTTCGGAATATGTCAAGTATGGTACGAGTTTTGTTCCTGATATCGAGAGGTGTTTGGAATGGAAGGACTACCTTAGTCTCACTTACGTTTCTGATGAGGAAGCCTCCATCGTTTGGCCTATTTCATGCAGGTAATTTAATTACGTACACAACTTCTATAATATAGGTACGATCTGATATGTCACACCTTTTTACTATGTAAAGTGTGCTGAGATTTCAGATGAGAGTTCGAAATATTGGGGGGCTCCCAAGGTTCGAACTCATGACCTCTGGCTTTAGATACCATGTTAACAAACCATCTCAACCAAAACCTTAAGGCGATGGTTGAGGCCCGTTTATATTCTATTATTTACGAGGTGTTATGTCGTGTAGGGATGAAACCTTGAAATATTTGAAGAGCTCAAACGATGTAATAAGCCAAGTTTTCGACATCCTCTTGAGGGGACTCAACGTTAACAACCTCGACGAGAGGAAGAAATCAAGTTTGATAGCATCGAGGATGATAAACATGAATTATTATCCGAAATGTCCTGATCCAGACCTAACAGTCGGGGTTGGGCCTCACTCAGATGTGACTACCTTAACGGTACTCATACAAGACGATGTAGGGGGTCTCTATGCTCGAGGCTTAGACGGTGAGAGTTGGGTGAACATCCCTCCGATCCAAGAAGCACTCATATTCAACATCGGAGATGCACTTCAAATCCTGAGCAATGGTGTTTATAAAAGTGCAGAGCATCGGGTGGTTGCGAACGGGTGCAGGAGTAGAGTGTCCGTCCCCATATTTGTGACTCCGAGTTTACACGAAACGAGTATATCTCCGTTTCCTGAAGTGGTGAAAGAAGGAGAAGTGGCCATGTATAAGGAGGTTCTCTACTTAGACTACTTTAAGCACTTCTTCAAGAATGCTCATAATGGCAAGTCTACAATTGAATTTGCAAAGGCATAGCTCATCGACAATGATCACTTTTCATTATAAAATGGTCAACTTGAATCAAAATATGATATCCCCATCTCGATCATCTGATAAAAATACTCTTCATAAATAATGTACGGAATACAAGTAAACAATGACCAAGTATAATGTAATTGGTGAATTGTAATAATGTTAGTTTGGTTAAGTATGCTCTTTGTATATGTAGTTGGTCTCTCTTGCGATGGATATATATCCGTCGCAAGCTTAAAACGGGTCAAATAGATATCATTTGAGGGGAAAAGGACAAAAGTCCCACCAACCTCACTTTTATCTTTTCCCCTCAAATAGTATCTATTTAACCCGTCACTTATTTGTGACGGATACTCCGTCACAAACAAGAATTTGTGTTGTACATGTTGCTTGATTATCTTACTCTTTGGACTATTTTTACCTTGTACACTATTAAACATGGGCTTTGGCCCAAGTCAATTTTCCAAGTCCTACATCACTCTCAACAACCCTCTCACCATTTGACAAGGAGTAATTTTTTTTAAATCATTGGTGGGTTCTACACTTCTACCTTGGGATATTCATCAGTCCAGAATCAGACCAGACCGTAAAAATCCAGTTGTCGTGTCTCTAAAAAATTTGGATTTGAAGATCGGACTGCATTGGTTCAAGTGACATAAAAACCTTAGAAAGACGGTCTCTCAATAACCACATTGAGTGACTTCGGGTAGCACGCTAGAGGGAGTGAGGGAGGGAGGTTGAATAGAATAGAATAGAAATAGTGCAGAAAAGTACAAGTGAAATGTTGAGAATGGTAGGAGGGATTGTGTTTAGAGTTTAGACAAGCGCATGTGATTGTACTCACTTCTCTTCTCTCATATTCCCTTTTACTGATCGCTCTTTGAACTTTGAGCCACCTTCCTTTGAACTCCACAAAATTCCCCTCGATTTCCGCTACTGTTACTCATACAGACAGCCATACAAATACACAATTAAGCTTATTTTAAACCAATCACCTTCTTCTAATCTCCTCTCACTGCCTTAAAACTGTCTCCATTTAGTACCCCTATTTTAAAATCAAACGCTAAATATTCTCGTCTCTCGTTGACGTTATGGTGAGTCCTATCGATTTTGTTTCTCTACATGTCTTTCACTAATTGAGCAAAAGACGATATCGTACTAAAGATACTGTGAAATTACATAAGGGGTCTGGGCCACACCCGAGACGGAAAGAGTCTGTAGACACAAAAAATTTATATATTTTTGTATCTATTTATGTCAAATATCTTTAGTATTTAGAGATAATTATCAATAAATATTGTGATAATATCTTAGAATACCGTAGATTCTTAACTTCCTCTCTAAGCTACGACCCCATCATCCTACTACCAAATTGTAGGTAAATGGAACAAGTCACCAAAAAGACACCATCTTCCCCTACGGGATCTACGTCGATAAGACTTCCGTAGAAATATCAAAATCCTAGCCTTCGAGATTGGAATCAAGAAATCTACGAAAGTTGTAACGCTCAATCTTTCGATTATCAAATAAAACTCGTATTCCATATTATACTCGTATTCCATATTATTTTGTATCTGTTATCATATTATCGCAGGTGTGAAATTTTATGTTTTACAGAGTCCACTCACAAGACATACGGCTCATAATAAGATCATATTTACATCTACACCGCAAATACAGAGTATTCAGTTAAGGAATAAGAGTATGTGGAGTCGCAATTTGTACTCCTTCTATCCCAACAAGATGTTTCCATTTGATTACTCATATTATATTTCTTACTCTGGTCATCGAAATAAAAGTGATGGTATCTTAGTGGGAGGGAGGGAGTAATCCGTACTCCAGTAACCACATGAATTAGACAAACAATATCAAATGAAGTGTAAATCATATCATGAAACCACTTAAAATAAAATAAAAAGTTTGAATTGAGTGGAGTACGTGATTTAATTAGATATTTGAAGATAAAATCATAATAAAATTATGTAAATTGAAGAATGAGGTATCAAAGTAGTAAACTAATTAAACCATTTTTAAATCGCCTACGTATTTGAAGAGATACATTTTTATATTATTTGATGAAGTATAATAAAGACAAGTTCTCCTATAGGATTGCCCGATCGTCTTATATTATAAGACGATACCAAATTAGGAGAAACTCGATTTAAAAAGGAAAAATTTCAATTTAAATATATGAAGTTTGTTAAACTCATAACATGAGATTTTTAGCTAATGTAGTAATGGATCGAGTCTCATAATGTAAGACAGTCTTATTAAATACGAGTATTAGTATAAAATAAATCAAATTCAAATATTGTGTTATTAACTTATCATCATCATCATCATCATCATCTTTTTTTCTTTTATAATAACACCATTTGTAGTTTGTACAAGGCTAAAAAGTAAGCACCAATCAAAAACAAAAGAAAAATGATCCATACACATAATACTCCCTCCGTTTTTCATTTATTGTCCCGTTTCAATAAAATATACCTCATATATATTTATAAATTTTTTTTTTAGTTTATCGAAGAGCGTACTTAGTCGCATTATAATATATGGGAAACGGAATTCGAACCTAGAAACTACTGTCCAGAATACTTAGTCTTAACCAATAGACTAAGACATCTTCGACGCAGAAAGTAAGAAGTAAGGTAGCTCAAGAAATGAAATGGGCCAAACATGGTGCTTTAATTGATTGCGGCAAATAGCAAATGGCGCATTTTGTATAAAAAGAAATTCATAATAATTGTTATTTTGCGGGAAATAGGAAATGGGTAGACAGTCACACAGACAGACATGAAATAACTTTATAATCGATTGGATTTGATTACCTAACACACTTACACTTTAGTTAATACTACAGTACTCCATTATAAAGAGGGTTTAGTGGGGTCATTAATCAATCCACTTTTCCATAAACTCATCCCCACCACCCTCATTATTAATACACTCATGCTCATCCATCATTCAGCTGATATCGCCTAAAACGGAATATTCATTTTAAATCTCAGAACAAGTTACTCTGACCTTTCTTAAACAATTTGTCGTATGATTTGATACTATTCGTATGTCTGATCTCGCCTAAAACGGAATATTCATTTTAAATCTCAGAACAAGTTACTCTGACCTTTCTTAAACAATTTGTCGTATGATTTGATACTATTCGTATGTATTTGACATGTCTTAAAGATGTAAGAAGGACTGAGAATTTGGCACCATCATTTTGATTTTTGAACACTTCTATAACGACATGTAAAATTGATATGTGAAGTACTTTTCATTGTCTAAATATGAGATCTGCAATTGATTGACTATTGTAGGGCCAAGCATGCTACCAATTGCCCCCCATTTTGACCTCTGTAACTCGAATTGACTCGACCTATAACATAATTCGACCCAAATGACTTGATCCGAACCAAATTCGTCCTGATTTCTATCATGTCTAGTCGAGACAAAAGCGCGGAAAATAAAACAAAGAGAGGGAGAAGAAAATATAAAAGGGGTTCCAAACTCATTTCTCAGTTGTTTATTTGGGTTTTCTCCAAACATTATAAACACATAAAACAAACTCATTTAAAGAAGTGCCCTTCATGCTCATCCTCCACTAATTAACTTTTTTTTTTCCTCTCATATTTTTAATTCTATAAAATAAAATAAAATACTTGGTATATAACTTAGTTTATCTATGGTAATGGAAATTCTTAATTCAACTTAAGGTTAAAAAGGAGGAAATGATAGTGACACTAAAAAAAAAAAAAAAAAAAAAAAATTGAACTATGTAGACTTGAGATTTGAGAAGTTGAGAGATGTCTTTGAGCTTAATCAAACAAGAAGCTTAATTTCACCTTAACCACCACTCCATCCTAACCCTTTGATATCAATGATCACATTACATTGCAACTTGAGGAGGTGTTTTCGTCGCTGAAGTAGTGCGTGTAGGGGTCGGCTGGGGGCGGGTATGGCGGCATGTAATGCATTGCGGGGGGTGGTCGAGCGTACATCATGGGTTGAAACCGCTCGTTCCCGTTGGCCCGTTGTTGGTTCATCATCATTTGTGCTAAGTATTGTTGATGGTACGGGTTGCCGGGGGCGGCCATCATTTCTTGAGGCGGTCCAGCATGAAATGCGCTGTGGCCACCGGCGGGGAGTCCTTGGACAGCCGGGATCGAGCCCATGGGTCCCATTTGCATGTTTGATACTTGGGCCATGGGAGGCATGATGCCCATGCCTGGATGATGGCCCATGTTGGGGACACCAGCATGTGCATGAGGAGGAGCCATGGACCCACCCATCCCCATTCCCATGGCTTGATGATTGAACCCACCTCCTCCGCCACCGCCACCGCCACCTCCGCCTCCCATGCTAGGGTGATGATGAGGCATCCCGCCATCATTCATCCCACCACCACCACCGCCGCCACCTCCTTTTTTACCACCACCTCCATTCATCATCATGTTTCCACCGCCTCCACCACCATTATTTTGACCACTATTACCGCCCTTGCCATTTTTACCATCCATAGGGATGGGCCCACTTTGTTTGCCCCCATTTTTACCACCACCGCCGCCTCCACCACCTTGATTTTGATTATTATTACCACCTCCGCCATTTCCCCCCTTTTTACCACCGTTGCCATTTTTACCGTCATTCATCATCACCGGAATATTCCCATTTCCATTCCCTCCACCACCACCGCCGCCACCGCCGCCCTTCTTTCCATTATTTCCTCCACCACCACCGCCACCATTGGCGGCCGCGGCCGCCTTAGCCTGAGCAATAGCATTCATTATTTGAGGATTCAACCCTGCAGGACCACCTACACCACCACCACCACCCATCATCATCATATTAGGAGGACCACCACCCATCATCATATTAGGACCACCACCACCGGCGCCACCATTACCAAGTTTCATCTTATTCAAAGGCGGTAAATCCTCAAACTCATCATCGTAATCATCATCCTCATCATCGTCATCAAACTCATCATCATCATAATCATCGTCATCAAACTCATCATCATCCTCATCCCCATGAGGCGGTATATTAAACTTCACCGCCTTCCCCTGCTGCTGTTGCTGTGGCAGCGGCGGCATTTTCATGCCCTGAAACTGAGGACCACCCAGTTTCATCTGCTGCTGCAGCTGCATCATTTGTTGCAGCTGCGGCGGCGTCGGCTGCTGGGGCCCACCCCCACCCCCACCGCCTTTCGGCATGTTCTGCGGGGGCCCACCCCCACCTCCACCACCACCGCCGCCTTTCGGCATGTTCTGCTGGGGCCCACCCCCACCTTTCGGCATGTTCTGCTGGGGCCCACCCCCACCACCACCGCCTTTCGGCATGTTTTGCTGTGGCCCTCCCCCGCCACCACCGCCGCCGCCTTTGGGGATGTTTTGCTGTCCGCCACCACCCTTGGGCGGGTTTTGAGGCTGACCTTTTTGGTTACTATTGTTATTGGGTTTTCCGGTATCGCCGCCTCCACCGCCTTTGAGGTTGTTGTTTGCGGCGGGGGGTTTGGGGGAGGATCCCCAAAGTTCGGCATGTTTACCGGCTTTATTGAGTTTCTTGATTAGAGTCGGTGCGTCTACGTTTCCTGAAACCGTTACTTTCCCTGCTTCTGCATCTATGCTTAGTTTATATACCCCTGTTCCATTTCAATTCAATTCAAATTACCATCACTTTCAACAATTTATTTCAATTTCTTTTTCCCCACATTTAAATCAGTGTTAATACAATCGTCCACATAATTCTTCAATAGTTATCGTGTAAAACCGTCTCAAATCTCGAACTTAATTTGATATCGTAAATTAGTGAAAATGGGTCAAAGTTTGGAACTTTTTAATATTGATGTAAATGGAAAGAAATACTGTAATTTGGTAAACTGAATAACAAGAAAAGAATAAAGTTTTAGTTCCGTCAGTCAGTAGTGTATATTTACTAAAAACAAAAAGAAAAAAAAAAAGAATCAAATCAAAAGGAGAAGTAATAAGAAGAAGATAGATAGATACCTTCGATTTTCTGTAGGATTTTCTTGACTTTGTGTTTGCATCCATCACAATGTATATTCACTTTTAGTACACAAGTCTGCATGCCCAATAAATAAAAACACCCATTAATTAAACTCAAAATAAACTTAACTCCAATAAAAACTCAAATAAGACCCTTATATACCTACGACATTACGTGTATGTTTGCACTTACAGATACGTATGTACAACGGTCTTAGACAAGACTAATACTACTCAGAGTGGTTAATTGGTATTTAGAATAATCACACAAACTTGTATGAGACGGTCTCACAGTTACTGTAGAATAATTTAGGATGGATACCTGAATCTTCAAGAACTCTTCTTTACTCATGTTTATGGGATTAAATGGTGCAACAGATCTGAGAGAGGTGAATGAAGTGAAGTGAAGTAAAAAATAATGGGGAGGGGGATATTGTGAGGGAGGGAGGGGGGGATAATGATATTATTGGGGTTCTTCAACGGTCCACAATGATAATAATGTTAGTGTATAAAATGAGTATGTGAGAGAAGAGGAGGAGGAGGGTGGGTGAAGGGACATTAAAATTGAGTGTGCTTGCTTGGGAGTATGTACTCAGTACTCGTATTATTATTATTATTATTGAGTTTCCTCTATTTCAGAGTTATAGAGAGAGAAGGAAAAGGAAATTTATGAGATAGAGAGAAGGTGAGTGAGTGAGTGAGTGAGTGAAGTGGGGGACGTTGATGCAGAAGAAGGGGGACTGGTCCAACCTACACTATACTTATTTCTTTCCTCTATTCTATAGGACTATACATACTACCTCTAACTCTTGTTTCAAACGAGAGATCAATCACCATATTCATCTTAAACTCATAATTCAAGTACTCTCCCGAGTTTTTATTACTGTCTCATTTACTTTTGGAATGAAAATTAAGAAAGAGAAAAGAAGAGCAAATATGAACCATGATCTAAAAAACAAAGTGTTACAAAAATCAAACTCAGCTCAAAAAGGAAAGTAGGACAAAAATAGAAACTCGGATAGAGTATTGTATTCATATAGTTAGATAAATACATATGAGCTTTTTTGCAACTTAAATATTTAACGGTTGTTAGAAGACACATGTTACAAAAACCGCTTAATTATTTATGTTTGTATAACAAGTTTTTCTCCCACCCTTGCTAATCACGTTTTTTAGCTAGTAGGATTGTACGCCGGTTCGGGATCGGATCGGATATGAACCGAAATCGTCAAAAAAATTGGATTGGAATCCAAAACTTTTTTTTTTGAAGACTCGAATCAACAAACTTGTGATTAAATTCATTAAAATGGAGTCTTATGTAGGGGAATGAAGAGAAAAAGTGCATAATATGATCGTTGAAGCTTAAGTAGTACTCCATCTGATTCTTACAATTCGCAACATATTTCATATTTGATAAATTCATTAGATTTGCTACGAATCTATAATAGGTAAGTTTTTGCTTGGATTTGTTTTTTATTTTATTGGTGAGACCCACAATCCTCACCCACAGCCTTAAGGATTGCATTTAAACATTAAAAATCTTCCAAAATTTGTATACACGTATGGATTTGAACACAAATTATAAATCAAGACAATTAATACATATATTAAAATATTACTCCCTCCGAGTTCCTATTATTGTCCCATAAGGTTTTGGGATGAAAAATAAGGAAAGGGAAACGAGTGGTTGAAAAAAGAAGGAGGAAGAGAGAGAAATGAGAGAATAATTGTGAACCACAAATTGATGGCCTAAAAAGAAAAATGAGACAAAAATCAAACTCAGCCCAATAAGGAGAGTGGGACAATAATAGGAACTCGAAGAAAGTATTTCCTTATTTGATCTCTTAAATACAACCTTAAGAATTACGAGTATGTACTCCGTATATCATTTCCTTTTATTTATCTCTACTAATAATTCACTTTTGATGTTATTAATAATCCGTATGTATAATTAATGAGGGGAAATGAGGAAAGAGTGAGTGTGATGAGTGAGTGTGACAAAAATGGTTAGCAAATGCATTGGTTCAAAAGCTAAGGACTAAAAAGTGAGGAGAGTTTGGGGAGGAAGCAATGAGTTGGCCTGCTCTGCTCTTCTCTTTATTTAATACTCCCTCCTTCTACTCATGTAGTCATGTTTGGTTGTTTTTTTGAACAGAGAGTGAGTGAGTGAGTTTGGTATCATCATTTTATTTGACTCTTTACAGGTTACTCTACATACTCTAGTGTGAACATTTGACATTACTCTTCCTTCTTGCCTTGAACTACTCAACTCATTACCTTCTCCTTCAATCCTTCCCTTCCTTCCATTTAAATAGTTTTAAATTCTCTCTTTTTGTTGAGGTAAACACGGGGTGCTCTTTCTTTTCTGATTTAAATAGTGTTGGATTCAAAGTAATACTTATATCAATAAAATGTACTTTTTTTTTCTGATTTGTACTCCCTCCGTTCCAACCATTTGTATTCATTTGCTTTATGCACGTATGTCGATACTCGTTTCCTTTTGTCTATATCTTTAGTTACGTATTACTAAAAGTTATAAAAATTTGATATTCGAAATGTATACGATTAAACGATTTAAACAAGATCCCACATAAATATATTTTATATTATATATTAGAAGTTATATCGAAAATTCATCATACTTATAAATAGTGTCAAAAAAGCAAATGTATATTATTCAATGGAACGGAGGGAGTATATGATAAGAACTCACACTTAAGCGTGCTTGGTTGGAAATGCGCTGAGTGAGTACAAAATGCGATGGAAAGGACTCGTGTTGGTCTATGGAATCAGTACAAAACCCGACGAGCTACCGCGGTTAACATTTCCGGTCCTAGTTTGGGTCGGGGTGTTACAAGTTGTCGGGTCGCACCTGGCTAATAAATCGGGTGGACTCGTTCAACTGATCAGGTCAACATAGGGTTATAGAACTAATACAATACTACTCAGAATCCCAACCGCAACTAATTGTCATGATTTAATGTATACTTACACAAGAAGAGGAAAATTGGGGCGGGCCCAAGGCGAAGGCACGACCCGGCTCGAAGCCCAACACGGCCTGGAGGTATGATCGCAGCATGCACGAGCCAGGCCCGACATGCCCCAGGTTGGGTCACGACACAGTAATACAAAAATGGTCATGCCTTGGCACGACACGACCTAAAGCACAGCGGGTGAGGCAAGTCTCGGCCCGACCGTGGACACGCCACACCACTGTCAGGGACTTAGGAGGTAATGGTTTTTTTACTAGTACTTCGTATTAATTTAGTAAATTTATAAATACTCATTTATTCAAAGCTCATTTTTTCACGCAATTCAATCAGATATTCTTCTAACAAATTTATTCTTCAATCACGAGAGTAAGTATCTCGTATGATGAATATATTCACCACAAATTTGTGACCGATTAAGTAGCACCAACATGGATAGATTAGACAAAATTATTATTTAGAAAATACTACGAAGTAAATGATTTATATTTGTCTGCGCATACAAATCTTAACTTTACTTAACATTTCACAACTTTATAAAGAATATGTTCGTCGATCACTCCATAACCATTTGTACAATTTATATAGGGAGTACAATTTACACTGCGACTCGGACCTTTCATTGAAACAATATTGCGTATGGGCGTCAGATATTTCATCCACAAGACCACAAGTGGAACATACATTTATTATTTAGGTCAATTAAATGTTTACTATAGGTGAGTTGAGTAGCAATAATACCCTGATATACAAATATACATTTCTCCACCATATCTATAAAATAAATCAAAATAATAACGAGTTTTCTAATCTGTGTCCATCGAGAACACGTTAAAATGTTATTTAAAGAAAGAATCATAATAATGTTATTTATACTCATAGTATTTATCATATTTAAATAATATTATTATGTTTTTTTTTTATTAAATAATATTTTTTAACATGTGTCCAAACGTTAGAAACACACGTTAGAAAAATCGAAATAATAATATTCGTAATTGTAATAGACACACTGCATGCCCTACCTCGCTGCTCGCTCTTTGTTGGAGACCAGTATTACATGCACTGCTCACTGAACTCGGCCATGTGTTTCTGGGAGTTGCATTTATAGCCCTATTTATTCTGTTTTACTTTAAGCCACCCAATCGACATTTTTGGTCACTGCGATGAATAAAACAAAGCTTTACTACAACCTTCATCAATTTTCCTTTTATGTTTACGTACTAGCTACTCGTAGCTAGAAGTGGCGAATGTGTCAACCGAGTCGTGTCCAGTCAGGTCCATTAATTTACATCGGAAATTTGTGGGTTTGTTACTGTGTACATATTCAGCTGATCATTTTGTGATTTCGGTCCGTTTCGACTATGTTAATACGATTAATTTTATGTTCAGGTCATTTGAGTCGTCGGGTCATTTTCGCATTGTATTATTTCGCTCCCATGTAATGAGGTAAAGCATTAGAAGCATTCATGGTCCTTGATTGAATAAAGTAAGAGATGGTGAACAGAAAAGATGAGCTAAATATATGGGAATGTTGGCTTATAAATTGGGTACTTCACTTCCTCACGCACACAGTCGTTCACATTGTTTTGTATCACAGATTCTTATTTGCGACGAAATTATCTATCATAAGTTTATAACGGGTCAGATACGACCCGATTGTATAGAAAAAACAAAATACTACTCGTACAAAAATACATGAGTTGTATTTTCTATGTAAATGAGGAATATTTAACCCGTTATAACAAAATAACAGATACCCCATCACAAGGGAGAATAGCCGCTTTTGTATATACGGTCAACCAAATTGTTTAAAGGAGTGTACCAAGACTCCAAGAGAATGTAATAAGATCGAGGAGAATACTGATGGCTATGTAACATAGCAAGTATAATAAAAGTTCGAAAGATTCAATTATGCTAAAACTAATAATCAATGTTCTTTCCTGCTTAAGTAAAAGTAATTAAGTAGACTTATTCCAACTAAACCATCATGTATAATATGGATTAGAACCTAGCTAGTAAGGTCTCAAAGATAATAAAGTTATTTCCATGAATTTTAACACTGATAAAGTCTAAAGATTCAAATTTAGTTAGGACCTTTGATTAATTTATAAAAATCCCTTACTGATTGATCCATTTGTGGAAGGATCAACTTAAGATCATCCCCTTCAAAGGGGGTGACTTAGGTCATGAAGGTTTACGGTCATCCTAATTATTGATTAACAATTGACCTTCTATAAGATTAAGATGATTTTTTGGCTTTGAATGTCATGTGATGACCCTCAAAAATCCGGATGACCTCAACTGCTTTATGTACTTTTATTCCTCATTTATTCCAACTTGTGGCCTTGTGGAGGTGTGAGTCATCCCATCCACTTTATTAGAAAAATGATTGGGTTGATGACCTGAGTCATGATTTTATGAATGAAAACGTATAGAATGAGTGAGAGTAAAAATTGATTAAAATACTAAAATAGAGATGACGGGCCTTTGGATGAAGATGGTCTTAGATTGAAGAGGACACTAAATAAAAGGCGTTAATAATAAGCTAATGATCACCAGAATGGCTTGTGTCACTCATTTTTGTGAGGGTATATCCTTGTTAATTCAACCGTACTTTCTTAAAATTGTGCGATAGAAGTAATATCGAAGTAACGTTATTAGTTCCGAATGAGAGTATGAGAGTGTTGCAGTGGTAGTGGTTGGGGTGGAACTAAATTCGTAGGAGGGATGGGAATTGAAGACAATGCAAGACTCTACTCTACTGATGTACGTACTCAGCTGGTACGTAGCTGCATGCATGCCTCTGGAAGCTAGATTCCACTTGATTTCATTTCTACTGAAATTACGTCTAAACTACTACCATTGCAATTTTGAGGCAACCTACGCACTGTTTACTTCTCTGTTTTATGTCGGACTCCTCTGTTTCTGGTGCTTCGCGTAACCTCTTTACTAGCTAGTACTACTGCACTACTAGACTACTTCCCTATTTCATCATCTTATATTAAATAACTAAGATGTCTTAGTCCAGTGCTTAAGACTAGGTGTTTCAAATCTCACTCCCTCTATATTGTGTACTCCCTTCCATCCATTCAATACTTTACCTGGGGATTAAACAACTTTTAAGAAAAGTGGTAAAAGTAAGGATATTATTGGTAAATCAAATAGTTTTATGAGTCCACCAAATTTAAAGTAAGGAAAAAGTTGTGGTATTTTGTGTAAATAGAGGAAAGATATGATGGTTATATGGTAAAGTTTTTTGCCAAAAGAAATATGTAAATAATTGATTGGATTGTCCATTTACGGTAAGGGTAAAGAATTGAATGGATGAGAGGGAGCAGTTATTTATTCCCTCCGGGAAGTATTCGTGCAACCAACTGGGTTAATGTAAAACATGGATTGGATCAGAATAAGTATTACTTTTGGACCAAAGTTCATGACAACATTAATTGGTGAATTTGGATTACAAAAAATTCATTTGCACAATACACATACTATAACAAAAGTTATCAAAAATAAAATAGATAATTAATAATAATAATAATAATAATAATAAAGTAAAAAAATGAAATATATAACTATTGAATAGGACAGGGAGAGTATTTAACTTAATTATTGATTGGTAAATTTGGATCACACTACCCGATACTTAAAATGTCGAATCTGTGTCTGAACCGACCTGACACCTAAACTAATAACTCAAATTCGACTCATACATAATATAAATGGATCCAAAACTATTAATCACTCGTATCTCTTAAAGGTGCTGAAAATGAATCAAACCCAAAATGAAACATATCGATTCTTAATAAGTAGGAGTAGCGTGCAAGACGAAGTAGTCATGTCTAATCACAATTAGGGAGGGAGTACAATTCAAGTGTACAACACACACTATTCAAACCATATTGAAATGATATTCAAACAAATTTCATGTGAAAGGAGGAAGGAGTCTAACGTGAAAGAAAGAAATAAAGAAAACGTGATAAGATGTGTATAGTACTACTCCCTCTCATCAATTCAATTAATAAAGTGGTAAAAGTAAGGTATTATTGATAAATTAAATGTTTTTATGGGTTTTTCAAACTTAAAGTAAAGGAAAAATAGTGGTATTTTGTGTAAATAAAGTAAAGATACGAGGATTACAAGGTACAGTGTTTTGCAAAAAAAAGGAAGGTAAAGAATTGATTGGATTGTAAATATATAGTAAGGATAAAGAATTGAATTGATGAGAGGAAGTACACAATTGTTTTGAATGGATATTAACCGAAATTAAGTGTTTGCTTGGACTTTGCAGTTAACATCGACGTTAAAGAATAGTTCCGGAAAGATGGTAAGTACTCGTATGCACTACTCCCAATTTACCCAATGGGTTAATCCCGGTGCTTTATTTGAATATTACCCGGTGGATCCTTGAGTTTCCAGTTTACCAGTAAAGTGTGAAAATTGATTTGTGATAAAACAAAACACTAGTCACTCGCTACTAACACATCTACTGCACTAGACTACACTGATGATGACATTGATAGTAGAAGTGGAGTATGTTATATGTATATGCTTTCGTTGGATTCTTATTATTACGAGTAGTATTATTTCCTGCTACAATTTGTCAACCTTTTACAAATCCAACACTACTTACTTACTTGCGAGTACTTACGTATCATTGTATCAATGCAGACTGCTGAATGCTGATGGTAGAAAATCTAATCTGCACGTAAAATATACTAGTAGTAACAGTCATTTTCTGTTTTATGAGGGAGGCGAGGCAGGGCAGCCCAAATATGGAACAACCATTCTCCCTACTTTTGATCATTCCACACACTTGTTATTCCGTATCATCTACATCTAGTTAACTACAAGTATTTTTAAAGATTATGTATCGAGTATATCGATTTACAACTTTATTGTCAGATATTTTGGGCCGAATTTTGATTGAGGTTAGGAGTTATGACCACCAGGCCAACCTCAATATATAAATTATTGACGGTTTTAGGGGGGGCCTGAAGTTGCAATTGAACAATTGTGAATTTGTGATAGAGCGTGTATATTATGTCAAAGTGGTCATGGGTTCTCGACTCCTTTCTAATTTTTGAAGTGTCGTGTTTAAGCCGCTACTAATAGCAGTTTATAGATATCATCGTGCGTGGACAAATAATTTATTGAAAATTTTGCCCCCTATATATCTTGCATCCTCCACGAATATGTAAATGAATTTTTTTTTCTAGTTTTTCCCACCTCTATCAGAAACCCTAACCTTAGATTCAAGAATATAGATAATAATATGACGAGTTTGATGGGTTTGCATCATCAACTCATTGTTTTGCTCAGCAACCAGTAACCGAGAGACGAGATAGTATTATTCGTGTTGGCGCCTGTTGGGTATCAAAAAATTACTATCATTCATTAGTTAATGTACTCCCTCCGGACACAATTTATCGCCCCGCTTTCCTTATTTGGCAGGTTATTATTTTTTGCCCCACTTCTCCACTTTCCTTTTCTATCTTACACTTTTACCATATTATCCCTCTTTCTATCCTTTATTTACAAGAAATGCCATTGAATTTTATACTTTAAGGCCCACCATTCATTTCTTTACCATTTTATATTCATTTTTCACTACTCCACCATCATTTTTTACCATTTTATATTCATTCCTTATTTTACGTGCAAAAGTGAGCGGGGCAATAAATAATGACCGGAGGGAGTATTACTCACTAGTTCGTATTTCGTAAATGATATAACAGTCCCTACATATTTTTTACACCGTATTTTATATATATTCTAAACAGTGTCCACATAGAGGAAGACATAGAATAGAACATGTTAAAAAGGTAAAACATAGAGATTATGAAAGTGATTAGAAAGAAGAGAATGAAATAGAAAGACAGAATGGATGATTATCATCCCTCTGTTTTCTGTAAATTGCTTTGAGAAAAGTTCATATCCCTCACCTCACCTCACCTCCTTCATTCCCTTCCCTTGTAAACTTACTTTTGACTTTTTATATCAACAACATTCTTGAACTACTACTCCTCTCCTCCTACTTTATGCTTAACTTAACTTGTGGAGTATACTCACCAAATAAACTCCCATCTCCACCGCCTATAAGCCTAACCAAAAGAGGAACTAAAATAAGGAAACAAACCTCAGAAGTGAAGTAGTGCTGCCTTCTCCCTTCTGATTCTTTGGAATTGCAACATATTCCTTTTAGAATAGTCGTTTCACTAAAATTGACACATTTCTATAATGAGTATGTTTTGGTTAGTGGATATGTTTTATTTTATTAGTGAGGCCCACCATCCACACTCACAACCTTATTCCATGTGCAAAAAATAAATGTTGCGATTCCGAAGAACCGGAGGGAGTATAAAATAAAGGTAACAATTAATTAAATTAATTGGTCAGTTTTCTTTGTGACAGGTCAAATACTATCCATGTAGGTAGATAAGACAAAACAGATTATCATTTTTGAGACATTTTACTTTTGATAGTATTTGACCTGTCCCACATTTACGACATAGTGTGTAAGTCATAATCATGGAAGTTTGTGCCATGATAATGTGATTAATAAATCTTTGGTTTATTATTATTATTAGGTATTATTGATTGGATGAGAGGTGGGACAGCAGGCAGTGACCCAGGTATGGTGTGGTCTCACTCACATAACTGATAACTCACTTTGGATACCATAATTGTACCCCAACTACTGTATCTGTATGTATGAGTATATCATATCATATCATATCATACGGAATATCTTATTAACATTTGTGTTACTGTTTTTTGTTTATTCATATTTTGACTTTCGGAACCACTTTGTCTCCCTCCCTCCCTTCCTTCTCACCTTTCTTCTTCTATTCTATTCAAATTTAACGGACTACCATTTCCTCTATTAATTTCCCCCAATATTAACTTTCATAATTCACTTGAAATACTAAAGTCAGTATTACTTTGTGACGGAGGTATTCGTCGCTTTATTATAAGACGGTCAAATATTAACTCATTTAGATAGAACAGACAAAATGTTACTTTGGTAATGTTTTGTCTTTTACTATGTAAACATGTCGTATTTCACCCATTAACTCCATCACAAACAAGAATTTGTGATAATAGTATCATTTTCCTTGATTTTCAATCATTTTATAGCAATCATAATATATGAATAGTTGTATCATTCCGAAAAAAAATCTGAATCATTGATGATGATAAAGAGGAACCCTCCCAAATTTAACACTTGCCACATCACTACGTCACATATAATAAGAGTTAGTTTAAGTTGTACTGCGTAAAATTTCCGTGGTTTAACCATGAGATCCTGGGGTTCGATTTTTACCTATCATATAATGCGCTCATTTGAACAATTTTTAATATTCCAAGTTTGGCACTTTTAAGTAGTACTCCCTCCGAGGGCACCAAAAAAAGGAAGAGAGAAATGTGTGGAAAATGGAAAGTAGATAAAAGCTCAAACTCAGCCTAAAAGAAAATACGTGTCAATAATAAGAACTAGGAGGGAGAATTATTTCATCTTGTTAATGACGAATAGAAGACCCGTGCATAACATTTAGCCACAAATCACCTGAACCATCCAGACCCAACCCAGTATAGTTGCTCATCCCCCAACACATGCATGACCACTTTCGAATATGAACAATCGGTCAAATTGGTAACCCAAAGAGGTCACTGGTTCACGGAGTAAGATTCAAGGTCGAACAAATATTTCGACACACCTAAAAGATTTGCACACCCATATTACAATTATGGTACAAACATACAAGTATATACACATAACAATCCAAAAAGGGGGGAAATTTCATGTAAGATTCGCTACATTATACACTCGATTTCATTACAAAGTCTATATTATTCATTAGAACTGTTGATGTTGATCTCAATTAACTCCGTGATTGGCTGGCGACATATTGGGCACTTGTTCGTCTGAAGCCTTAGCTCTTTGGCACAGTCACTGCACATACACTGTCACCCCAAACACAGAACGAAAGTCACATAACAGACACCACAAACCATTAGCCTGTCTGTCTAGTATACAGGAAACGAAGACACATCCCAAAAACAAATACGGAGTACAGAATATGAATAGAGTAGGACAGTCTCAAACGTGAGACGGTCCATATTGATAGAGGAGACATCTTTTTATACAAAGGAGCTATTTCACAGTGTAATACCCCCCGTCTCACACAGTAACCACTTGATACTAGATTCATTCCAGGAAACAAAGCTCAAATAAGGAATACCAAAAACTGAATTGACATTGAGGGAGGGGGAAAAAATAACTCTTCCCCTTTAGTCTTTATATAACCTAGGACAATTGATGAAAAAAAAAACAAGAAACGACTTTCTTTATATACACGATGCGTTGCATCTCATAAAGTCTGAGTTCTAAGACCCTTTGAAGTGAGTTGTAACTTCGCTAAACTGAATTGAGTGGGGATTAACTTAATTGAATTGAGCTGAAAATGGACTCAAAGAACACGTCCTAACTCCTAAGTCATGCATGCTACAGTACAATTTTCAAAAGCAGGAATTCGTAACACTTCCCTCCATCTTCTATAGATCATTAGCCTAGGAAGAAAGACTTGGTAAACTGAACAAAAGTTTCTTTCTGAGAAACCACCTTATATATTGCTCACTCTAATGCTCGGTATATGATTAAAATAGATTGGTCTCATATAGTTGTCAGATGTAACACCAAGAAATAGTAAATTCTTACCAGATGTCGGCAAGGTATTACAGCGGTGTTCTTTGGTTCCGTCATGCAAATCACACACTCTTTTCCTGGCTCGTCGTCATTAAAGCCTTCTGAGGATGCATTCCCTATCCCATACAAATCACGGAGTTCATAACGAACACCATCAAACCACAATATCTGCCTGATCACTTTAACTTTATAATCTCCTTCTGTCTCGTTCTTCTTCTCGATTACAGCTTGGGTAACTTGTACCCTTTGAGAGCCCTCTACTGAAGATTCTTGAACATCTGAGGAATGCACTTCAGCGAATATGACAAGTGGGAAAACATCATCTTCTGTTGGTTTTGCAAGAAATTCTAAGTCAAAAAATCCGAAGTCAATTCCAGTGCCAGAAGGCTGTTGAAATCTCTGCGCAGTTCCTTTTTGGAATGGAACTTTTACTGGACGGATTGCTGATGTTGAGGTAAATTTACAGTTGTCTTTGTCTTCCTTAGCAAAATAATAGATTGTGATACTGTCAAAAAGAGAAAATGCTATAAAACTTCAGATCCCAGCATCAGAAATCAAATCTGACTAAAACGCCATTTTCACAACACGATGTTTAACTCAAAGAAAAACTAAGTTCCTGTAGTCAATCGATCTAACGGCTCTGAAAATAATCTACACAGAAATTCAATAAATGCAAAATGCATCATAAATAATAATGCAATTCCACCAAGGCAAGCACAACAAACAAAAAACGGTTTAAAGTCACAGTCCGTGAAACAGGTAAGCTAGAAATAAACTCTCCAATTTCAGCAAGTGTTTAACAGCAGAAAATATTTCCAGAACTTATACCATCTTTTCAAGAATGACACTTTTTCGTCCCACCCTAATCATATTAGGAATAATGTATGCTTTTTAGTATACCTAGACAGTTGAGTAATGCTTTTAAATACATAAGTGAATTCTTAACAAAAAAAAAATCCAGAAATTCAGAAATCCTTCGACAAAATATGGTGCTGCCGATACCCTATGGCCCCCTTACCTTATCTGGCTAGTACCATAGACAATGTGTATAAGAAAAACCATATCTGTCTAGAATCAGATTAGGGCCGCCCAAACAAGAGAGTAATTTTGTGTTGAGTCTCCTGTACCTCCCAGTACAGTTACCAGTACTTCTCCTTGATGCCCACATCATAGTTTCGTTGACTAAAGTCTCCAAAAGCGCCTCTTCCCTTTTTTAACTGATAAAATCAGTAAAATCTCAATGTTTCTCTCATAAAATTCTTCCCCGACATTTCTCCATTGCCTCTACAAACAAGATTTCCAAAATATAAAGTTAGGACCCGGTTCCCAAAAACTTCATTGCATCCTCGGTAGAGCAATTTCTTTGATCCTTCAACATAGGGCAGGACAGGAAAATTTGGCAACTGAAAACTAATAGAAAACCCTACGAACTTCACTCAACTAGAACTAATAATACTGTCCGTTTAAGAATGGACGGTAAATAAGTCCCCATTAATGCACAAGGATTCCACAGATTCCGAATTAGTCGGATACAACAAGACATGGGTAGTCCAGAGCAAGTCCGCCACCATTTCTCTCTGTCAAGAGCAAACACCTCATGCCCAAACAGTCACTACAACTTCACAGGTCATCCTCCGCCTCCAATTACGTCACTCCTTCCATCATGGGACATGCACCACTTTTATGTGAACCTATTTTAAGGGTTGCAAGTGAATGGCCATTTATTAAAGAGAGAGTAGACTAATATAGGGGTAAATATTTTAACATAGATGCCTTTCCACCCAACCACCACATCTCTCCACCGTCACCATTACTGTTGTTATTATCAACACCATCCTTCTCCATCTACAGTGGCGTAGAATCCACCACCACCACCCCTGTATTCACAAAACTCGCAACACTAGATCTCCCATTACCCACCCTTACACCGCTGACCACAAATGACCAACCTTCAAGAACATCAGCATGATCCTAAATTCTGTCTACTCCTCACATAGTCACACCCTTGCACAACCGCCAGCAATATCCAACTATACCTTGTCATATCACACTCGTTTTAAACCAAAAATGGAAATGGGGTAATCTAAGAATAAGCCAAATGTGGAACAGTGGAAGACAGAGTCCTCAGAATAGAGAGGAGTGGCATGTTACTTGCATCCCATTTATATTGTCTGCATGTAACTTTAGTAATCATACAATGTTACATCTGAATAATGTTTTCTAGCAACATACAGAAACTACAGCTTTCCCTTGAAAAAAGCAATGAGGACCCGAAACAAAATGGTTTTAATACATCAAACATACGGTACAAATTGTCTGTCTCTATGTATATTTGAATAATTTAATTGCAGATAGACTAGCTAACCACGAATCTGAATTTAAATCCATCATTTTGTAGTGAAGAATCATATTAAACATTTAAACATCACATTTGTAGTGCTTAGCCTATGACACAATTGTGTAACTTGTTAGGGATATCCCACATCTTTTCCAAGTCACCCGTTTCCAATTATGATTGGAAATGTATGTTTAGTGCATTTTTCTCAAACTTCTCGATATGGTAATACTGGAGAACAAGATGAGTTTGTAGATTTAAAGGGTGCTTAGGAACACATTTAGAAGGGGGAGAAGTTGAATACACCGCCCTAACCATAAGTTCCAGTGTCTGACATTGAAAGAATATAATTGGAAGTGGTCCACAAGTGTGATCGGTTGCAACTCACAGACCGAGCTAGACAACACAAATGTAGAAGGTCTACAAAAGTACTAATCTTTCCGAGAACCATACTCCAACAAAAGCTCAATAACAAGCAACAACATCAAAGACAAAAACCCTTTGATTGGACGAAGGAAAAAGGAGGAAATGGATTTTCACCCCTCTTTTTTCCACCCGAACAAACCCCAAGGCCCAAATGCTCAAACATTGTGGAGTCAAGTGGCATCACCAATCTCCACACAAGTTGGGTAGTTAGTAACATCCTATATGGCCTTCTTTACTTCAAATGGCTAAACATATCATCCAAAACGGTTCAATCAAGAAACGGACATTAGCTCAATCCGTAATTCACTTTCCTGATAGTGGTTACTCATTTGGCAATGACAATAACTCCACAACCAACAAATCCATTTATTCACCACTACTACATGCTGCACCCTAAATCCCACCTGCCCACCTCAATTGTCAACTCATTCAACCAATATCCAAATAACCACAAAAACTGACAAATTCAACATCAAAACAACCAATTTATAACATCTAGAACCGTATTTTAATCAAAGCTAAACAGATAATTGGCAAATACTGTACATACTCCTGAATTGTCAAGTCCTTGACCCAAAATCACAATTTCAAACAAGCACAATAAAGCGATATTGAATGAAAGATAAACAAATGATCGGAGACAAACCTGCCATCAAAATGAGCATCGAAAACAAAAGAAACCAAGAAACGATCAGGAAAAGAGTGATCAGGCAAAAGCTTAATAGTATCCTTATGAACATTGACATCATTCTTGACAACCTTAGCATTCTGATGCTCAACATACGGAGGCGGCGAAGGCGAAACCATGGCGGGGTGGTCCCTCATCTGATGCCACCCATTTCCATAATTAGCACCCCCACCCCAAGGAAAAAACTGAACGTTATTAGGCGGCCTACCCCCGTTACCACCCACCATCATCATCCCATTTCCATAACTACTACCATTAGAACTAGTATTATTATTACTATACCATCCATGACCCGTATTTGAATTGGAATTGGAATTGGAATTGGGCGGGTAGTAGGAATTGGATGGTTGGACCTGGGTTACATGAGGTGGGTATTGGTAGTTGTAGTGATATGGGTAGTATGTTTGGTAGGTGGTGGATGGATCGGCGGTGGATGGTGGTGCGGCGGTGTAGGAGTATGGTGGTGGGAGTTGCGGCGGCGGTGGCGGTGGTTGGGTGTAGTATGGGTTGTGTAGGTGGTGGTTGTGGTGGTTGTTTGGTTGGTTTCTTCTTGATGAACTTAGCGAGATTCCCATTGATTATTGATTGATTGGTTGATTAGGGTTTTTTGGGGGGATTGGACTGGATTGGATTGATGTTGGAAGAAGAGAATAAATTGGGGAAGAAGGGGTTGAAGTTGACGAAGTAGAAGATGGAGGAATTGGGAAAGAGTTTGTGAGAAGGAAGGTATTGTGTACACACATGACACAACCGACCCAGACTAGACAGGTTTATGTTAATTAAGTACTCCCTACCATCCATTCAATTCTTGACATGGGCGGTTTCACAAGTTTTAAGAAAAGTGGTAAAAGTAAGGGTATTATTGGTAAATCAAATGGTTTTATGGGTCCACCAAACTTAAAATAAGGAAAAAATAGTGGTATTTTGTGTAAATAGAGTAAGGATATAAGGATTATAAAGTAAAGTGTTTTGCCAAAAAGGGAATATAAAGAATTGATTGGATTGTCCATTTATAGTAAGTGTAAAGAATTGAATGGATGGGAGGGAGTACCAGTTATAATGCCCGTGCGATGCACGGGTGCAACAAAAATGCTACCAAATCATCCATAATAGTGATAATACTTCATTTTATAATATTGACTGTGACGAACTGTTTATGATTATTTCGAATAATTATAATTTTGGAGTTATTGATAATAACTCGACCCGTGACTCGTATAACCCGACCCGTATCCTGACTCCACTCGTATAACTCGACCCGTGAGCCGACCCGCTCGACTTGTTTGACTGGTCAAGTGCCTATATTGATTACTTACTTACTTGGATAAAAAAAACGACGCTCATCAAAATAGTAGGTCATGTATCTGTGAGCAATATTAATACGTCACAATCACAAATCATCTGTGAACATTTAGTTTATCTACGTCTTTTACCTTATAAGATTATAATCATTTGACTTTCTCCGTCAAATATTTTGTATGTATGTCATCATCTGGCACTATATTCGACCCTACCCGCCTGACCCATTGTTTTTAGGGTCATGAGCCCTTTTTTCTTGAGGCGTGACCCATTTGACCTAAACCAAGCTAAAACATTTAGTCTAAAAGCCTAGTTCGACTCAATCTATTACTCTGCCTAGATTTTGTTAAAATTCTAATTATAATTTTTTAGTTATTCGATATAATTAATTTTATATATTATTCTTTTTATCTGAATATAACTTTATGTCTAATCTTAACATAAATTATCTAGCAATTTTAGTACGTTAGTCTCTTGTAAAGTTGTATATAGGGAGCCTAACATAAATTGTTACTTGTGACAAACTTGCGACGGGTCAAGTACTATCTATGTGGGGTAGATAAACTAAAGCAAAATACTTAGTAAATGACACTTTATTTTGTCTTATCTACCCAATGGGTAGTATTTTCCCCGTCGCAAGCTTGCGATTCTGTGACAGATATGGTCGTCACAAGAAACACTCGTTGGGAGATTAAATTTGTGTTATCGTGTTAAATAGTAACGTTACTATTAGACTCGACAAAACTTGACCTGACTTGTAACACGATCCGCTCAACCCATTTATTCATAGGTTAAGAGTCAAGACATCTAAATCTTGATCCGTGACTTGATATTTTAAATTACAAATATAAATCAATATTCAATTTAATACAATATTTTTTATCTTTTGATAGTAAATAATTATTAAAATAGTTTTAAAAATTCATTGTAATATAAACATTATAATAAAGGAGTATAAAAATAATATTATAAAAATAAATAAAAGGTAATATCGAAAATATTACTCCGTTCTACTTAAAGGTAAAAAAAAAATTACGTTCGAAACTATTTTTCAGCTGTATTCTAAGCATAATCCGTCTCGTGACCCGTATAACCCGACTCCTATTTGAACCGACCTGTAGTCTAACCCGACTTTATATCCTATTTGAACCGACATGTAGTCTAACCCGACATATATAAAGTTATTTAAATAAATTATGTAGTTTAAAGAGGTTTGAGACTACATGTCACTTGAAATATCCGTAGTCTAACCCGACATGTATTCATTTTGTTTTTAATTATTTAATTATTCTATTTAAGTGTTTTAACTTCATTAAATTCTGAATTAGTTAAAATACACTACAAAAAACGAGCCGGAATTGCGTCGGACAAATCCGACGCAAATGAACAAAATCCGACGCAAATTGAAGATTGCGTGGGATTAACCGACGCAATCGGCCGCCGTTATATTTTGACGCTTTTTTTTTTGCATCGGCTAATCCGACGCACAGAATTTGCGCCGGCTTTGCGTCGGCTATTACGACACGAAGAAATGGAGGTCAACACCCCTGTCAATGGGCTTTGCGTGGGATTAGCCGACGCAAAGTCAACAGAATGTTTGACTTTGCGTCGGCTAATCCCACGCAAAGCCTCTCAGTCAAATCCCAGGCAATGGGTTTGCGTGGGATTAGCCGACGCAAAGTCAACAGAATGTTTGACTTTGCGTCGGCTAATCCCACACAAAGCCTATTAACAAAAAAACCGTTTCTTTGTTTTCAGCTCCCCGTATGCGCGAAATAAAACAAGCTGCAATTAACCAACCCACTCCTACAACAAGCGACAACAACACCACATCCCAAACAAAAGTCCATCAATAACTCCAATCAAAGCTCTCGTACATGTCTTCTTCACAAAACTCCACAAAACGAAACAAACATAAACTAGTATACTGTTATAGAAAATGAAAATATTACAAAGACAACCAGCGCTAGGTTCAGAATTCTATCTAGGAGTTGGTAAAATATATACACACAATGCAACCAGAATCTAAACAAGTAACATAAGAGAGCGGAACTACCTACGAAAGGGACTCAATCTGCTCCGACCCAAAGGGATGACCATCGTTGTTGTCGTCATCGTCGCGCCTAGTCATGCGTGGTCCTCCACCGCATCCCTCGTTCCCCATGGCGAACCGTTCCCTCATGAACTGAATAATCTGGTCCTGCTCTTCGCACCTCTTCTCCAATGTCTTCAGGCGCTCTTCTTGTCTTTCGAATTTATCTTCCTTACGCTCGTTGAGTGTGCGTTCCTGCGAGGTGGCGGTGGGGAGGTATGTGTCCGCAGATACCTCCTTACTACGGTTCAAGCATGGGCGGAAGAGCTCTTTCGCCACGTTACCTATCCCCCAAAACCTTTTCTTCGAGTTGTAGCCACCTGTCACATCGTGGAAGATCTTCAAGGTGTTGGGTGCTTGATCAGAGGCGCGTGCCTCCTCCACCGCTTTCTCGTAGCTCTCCTGAAACAGCAACATGAAACAGTGTTATAACTTTAGGAACACATACTATCACATCGTAATTTTCATGCCTAGTATATTTTTTAAAAACATTACTACTACTCACAACGATCTCCGGTCCTCTAGGGTCAATCCACTTGCCGTCTTACACCTTCTTCGTCTTCTCCAAGAGCTGGACCGGGGTTGCAGATGGGCCCTTCATATAACAGTGTTAAATTTTTCAGCATTTATTTACCAATAGTATATATTGAATTATACTCAAATTTTTTACTTGTGTTATAAGCACTTACCAACTGCGCGAAGGCTGTTGCTGCACTCCTACTTCCAAGGCAGCTAGTGGGTTTGGCCACCCCGTCCACCTGCCCACCTCTCCTGTTCGACGACTTAATCGCCGATTTCTTCTTGAAGCTTGGGTCGGCAGCGTTCTTCTTCAGTATCTCCCACTTCTCTTGCGGAATCCAGTCCGCCTTCTCGACCCTCGGGACAGCTCGCTGGAATAAGTCGGTTATCTTCTTCTTAATCCGACTCTCATAATCCGACCTGAGGTCGTACCCCAGGTCTATACGCACTCTCTTCTGTTTGTCAAAAAAAAGATTCGTTAGCTACAATTGAATGTATAAATCGTGCAACGAAAATCTTAGAAACACAGACGAGGTAATTACCGCGAAATGCATATACATCGCTTCCCGAGCTTCCGGTGGCGCCTCCGTCCAGCTACGGTAAGCGCCAGGGGTGGACGCATACGTCATGACTACGGAATCCCGCATATAATCAGAGTACTTCTTGTCGTCCCACCTACACAAGTCAATTATGATAATGTGAAGCAAATAAATGAGTGAAAATTTAGAAAAGAACTGGTTACAACAACTAAAACTCACCAAGTAGCGGAAGGCACTTTCTGCCGTGATAGGTACGATTTCCCAGGCGTGGCAACGTAGACCGTCGCCCCGACTTCCTGGACAGCGTCCACACCTAGGATGACAGAAGTCCTAGGCACGTCCTCCTCCATATGGTCACCATGGCTGCTGCCCCCCGTCAGCATCTCACTGCTACCTGCCATAATCACGTCTACAAAATATGTTCGCAAAGTTAAACTGTAGAGTCAGTTCGTTTAGGGTAAAGCAGGAATTTCATTAAGTACCAAAATAGTCTTCAATTACAAATAAATAAATTACAACTTATGCGAATAAGATACAAACAACTACATAATTGCTAATTATCGTCACTGTCACTGTCATTGTCCGCGTCGGTGTGCGGTTCAATGAACCCCTCGTCCCCGTCTTCATCATCATCGTCCCAGTCAGTATTCACCTCATCACCATCATCTTCATCGTCGATGATCAAGTCGTCGTCCTCATCACCCTCTCCCTCAGGAACAATCTAGTCGGCAAACTCGTCGTCCTCCCCTACAGCACCATCAACTTCAACTACATATTCTTCTTCATTGACGTCAGTGTCTTCGACCAGAGTTGATGACATCGGCTGATTATTACCAACCACACTCTCTTGGTAGACGTCATCGTCGATGATAGGATTATCAACTTGTGATCTTGCCTTGATTTTGAAAACCGCAGACCAATTCGTACTCTTTTTTCCCTTTGGGTAAGGTGCATAGCAGACTTGATCGACTTGATACGCCAACACAAAAGGGTTGTGCCCTCGCAGTTTTCTCGTCAGGTCGACATCCACAAGATTGTAGTTCTCATGAACAGTGACTCCGTGCGGGGAGTTGTCGATCCAATCACATTTGAACAGTATGGCCTTGCAGTTTTTGTGGCTGTCGTAGTAGTCTAGCTCGATCACCTCGATTAGTGTTCCATAGTAATCTGACCCTTCGGTGGACAACACACATACGCCGTTACTTTTGGTCAGTTTTGGAACATCAACACCCTCGACAAACGCACGGAACTTGTACCCGTTAATTGTATATCGCCTCCAAGTTCTGACTCGTGAAGACGGCCCAGTGACTAGAGGTCTTACAATGGGATCCTCCAGCGCTTCAGGCTATTGTCAACATAAAATTCGTCGAAAAACTATGCAATTAAATTTTGTACCAAACACATACACAATTTATAATGATCAAGCAAATAGCATTTCAACATACTTGAGTACGTAGCCATGAGGGAAACAGTGACTCATATGCCACCCAAACATCTTCAGATGTTGTCACTCCCGCATGTTCTGCCATAATGAAAGCCTCGAATTTCCTGAAATGGTCAGCAGTTGTACTTAATCACACATACTACCAATTATGAGGAGGGTATGTTGTACGTGAGTTACTTACTCCCCGTACGGTCTGATTACAGGGCCACAGTTTCTCAGAACGTAGGAGTGTGCCTGCTTGTACTCAACATCGATCAACCACCTCTCCTTACATTTTCCAGTGGTACTTCCAACATCAGACTGAAAGGGTTCCACCTCTATTTGGTGGTCTTCAGTCTGATGCGCACCCACGTCTAGGTCTTTGGCTTTTGTGTCAACGTGCTCTTCGAAGTAGAAGGAGCAGAAGTTTAATGTCTCCTCTAACAAATACGCGTTGCATATTGAACCCTCAACACGTGCTTTGTTACCAATTTTTTTTTTCAGATGGTTTAAGAACCTGCAAATTAAAATATTAGCTCTCATGTAAGACTTAATTGGTAATCAATGCACGGGAAGTCACACTAAGGACAGTTGAGGACGTTACCTTTCGAATGGGTACATCCACCTGTACTGAACAGGACCGCCAACCCTTGCCTCATACGACAAATGAAGTGGGAGATGCTCCATCGAGTTGAAGAATGACAGAGGGAATATTTTCTCCAACTTGCAAAGGATCTCGGGAATACTATTCTCAAGTCGATTCATGGACTCGACTGACACCATAGTGGAACACAAATCTCGGAAGAACTGACTGATCTCCGTCAATGCATTCCACGTGTTCATTGGCAGCAGCTGCTTCAAAGCTACTGGCATCAAGCGCGACATAAACACGTGACAGTCGTGGCTTTTCATGCCATGCAAAATTAACTTGGACTGGTCCACACACCGGGATAAGTCGGATGTGTAACCATCCGAAAACTTCAAACCACTCACCCAATCGCACAAAGCCTTCCTATCATTTTTGTCCATAACAAAGGACGACGATTTGGGTCACCCAAGACACAGTTCCTTGAAATCTGCTTTGCCTTTTGGTCCGAAGGCTGTCTTGTTCGGTACATCCATCACGGTGTTGATAATCTGCTCAAAGAAATTCTTCTCGATATGCATAACATCAAGGTTGTGTCTGATAAGCAAAGTGTGCCAGTACGGAAGTTCCCAGAATATGCTCTGCTTCCACCAACCTTCCTTCTTGTCCTTCAATTTTTTCAACTGTTGGTGGGTAGCGTGTACTATTGTAGGGTACTTCTGCACATCTGTTCATATCTCATCGCCTGTTAACCGTTTACATGCGATCCTAGTTTCATCGGGTTGTTTCTTCAGGAAACTCTTACAGTTACGCCTAAATGGATGGCGGAAGGTAGAAATTGTCTGTGACAGTCAAACCAAGATACATTTCCGCTATTTTTAAGCCAAAAGGATTTTTTATCCTTCGCTTGACAGTAAGGACAAGCACGGTAACCCGTTGTACTCCAACCAGACAACATCCCGTAAGCTGGGAAGTCGTTGATGGTCCACATTAGTGCAGCTCGTAAATTGAAACTAGTTTTCCTCGACACGTCGTACGTGTAAATCCCATTATCCCACAAACTTTTTAACTCTTCAACAAGTGGTTGGAGATACACGTCCATATTGGCTTTCGGGTTCTTAGGGCCAGGAACAATAAGTGACAGGAGCATAAATTGTCTCTTATTGCATAACCACGGCGGTAGGTTGTACGGTGTCAAAATAACCGGCCAACATGAGTACGACTTGCCGAACTGCCCGTAGGGTGAGAAACCATCTGTGCACAAACCCAAACGTACGTTGCGCGGCTCTTTCGCGAACTCGGGATGTTTGATATCAAATGTCTTCCAAGCGTCACCATCGCTAGGGTGTGTCATCATACCACTAACTATGATTTCGGAGTTACTGTGGTGCCAACTCATCTCGCCCGCAATTTTCTTTGTCGCATACAGTCTTTGCAGCCTCGGACCAACTGGGAAGTAAGTCAAGACCTTAGTTGGTACTCTCTTCCCCCTAGTATTTTTTGTTCGACTCTTGTACCTCCCGGATCCACATTTCCTACACGCGTCGAGGTCCGAATCTCCCTTCCAGAACAGCATGCATCCATTCGGACACGAGTCTATCTTTTCATGGGGGAGTTGGAGGCCCTTCAACAAATTTTTAACCTCGTAGAAATTATTTGCCATGACATTCTCCTTAGTGCCTCGTAGAAGGTCAATTAGCAGTTGGATCCAACCGTCTAAATGTCTTAAGGCCATGTTGCTCTCGCACTTCAAAGTCAGCATCCTTGAAGCGACTTGCAACAGACTCATATCGCACCCGCTGAAAACTGGGAGTTCAGCATTTTTTAGCATTTCGAAAAAGGAAAGGACTTGTGGGTTAGGTTCATGTTGTAGTTCTTCGTCGCTTAAGTTGTCTGGGTTACGTTCCTCCTCCATGATGTCCTCAACCGTCGTACGCAGTGCGTCCTCTACGAAGTCCCGGTACGGATTTTCGCGAACAGGTTCTTGCAGACGACTACTTTCATTTTCACCATGATACGTCCACACGTAGTAGTTCTCAACAAAACCGTGCTTGTATAGATGCTGTTTGACATCTACTTCATGTTTTAAGGCACGGTTTTGACATTTTCTACATGGGCACCTAAGCTGCTCGCTGGTGTAGTGGGGGTTATTATCTAAGGAAAACTTGATGAACTCCTCCACACCGTCTCTAAATTCTATTTTCGGTCGCTTATTGTCGGCCAGTCTCTCGTACATCCAACTTCGTTCTACTCTATTCATTCTATATGGATTGAACTATGAATGATTAGGGTATGTACACATGAACAAAATGGCGTGGGGAAAGAAGTCAACAACATGGAATTTGAAGAAAAGTTCGCGAATTTCACCATAAGTTGGAACTCTCACAACCATCAATTTAAAAATGATTCATCACCGGGGACCTTATCACTCCAACCTAAACCCATTCTTGTGCGTTTCATGTCACTGATAAACACGAAATTGTGTAATGTCGATAAGAGAAAAATTCGGCAGCAATTCGCCTCAGTTCTCCAAAAGCACAATGTGGAATATATGAAGACTCCACATATGCAATCGAAGAACATTGAGAGAATTGTCACCAAATTTTGCTCTTACCAACACAACACAATTTCATGTTTACCACCTAAGTGACATGAAAGGCACAAGAACAGTCCCAAAACGGGGACTGTCCAAGAATTACTCCTAATGAGTAACTCTTGAACGGGCACTAGATAGGTCTGAGTAGATTTCAAACAATGCTCATGCACAATACACAACGAAAACAAATAACAACAACAATCATATCTCAACACAGTAATCCAAAACATTAATACTTATTATAATTACAACCACTAACTAGTAATAGTAATAGTAGTAAAAGTAGTAGTAGTAAATTAGTAGTACTAGTAGTAGTAGTAGTAGAAAATTAGTAGTAGTGGTAGTAGTAGAAAATTAGTAGTAGTGGTAGTAGTAGTAGTAATAGTTTAGTAGTAGTAATAGTAGTGGAAAATTAGTAGTAGAAGTATAGTAGTAGTAGTAATAGTAGTGGAAAATTAGTAGTAGAAGTAGTAGAAAATTAGTATTAGTGGTAGTAGAAAATTAGTAGTAGTGGTAGTAGTAGAAAATTAGTAGTAGTGGTAGTAGTAAAAGTAGAAGTAGGAAATTAGTAGTAGTAGTAGTAGTACAAAATTAGTATTAGTGGTAGTGGTAGAAAATTAGTAGTAGTGGTAGTAGTAAAAGTAGAAGTAGGAAATTAGTAGTAGTAGTAGTAGAAAATTAGTATTAGTAATAGATTAATAGTTGTGAAGTAGAAGAAGATTGGTAGTTGTGTAGTAGTATAGTAGAATAGTAGTAAATTAGTAAAGTATTAGCTAGATTAGTAGTAGTAGTGTTAGTAGATTTGTTGTACTAGATTAGTAGTAGTATTAGTAGTACATAGTATTAGTAGTAGGTTATTAGTATTAGTAATATTAGTAGTACCATTAGTAGTAGTAATGAAGTATTTTAATGTAATATTAGTAGTAGATTAGTAATACTACTACTAGCACTACTAATGTAGTACTACTAACACTACTAATTAATCTACTACTAATACTACTAACCATCTATCTCAACAAATCTAATTCATTATACTAGTACATACTATTACTACTAATCTAATAACACAATTTCTAACCTAATACAATAATCACTAATACCTAATTAACATACTAACTAACCTAATTAACATACTACAATTACCGTCTAACAATAAAACGAAATCTAACCTAATTCACATACTAATTAACCTAATTCACATACTAATTAACCTAATTAATATACTAATTAACCTAATTAACCTAATTACTAAACTAACTAACCTAATTAACATAATCACCCTACAATCTAATTAACTAATTAACCATACATAATCATCATATAATCTAATCACCATAGTTATTATACTAATTATTAATCTAACTTAATCAAAACAGTTTAGTAAACTAATTGAGTTAAAATTAAGTAAAAATTAATCTAATTAATTTAACTAATTGAGTAAAAATTAAACAGTAAACCGTAAACTAACGATTAAACCGTAAACTAATTGAACTAATTACGTAAAATTAAACTAATAAAAACATTAACCTAATTGAACTAACAGTAAACAACAACATACCTGAGATTTGGGGGGTCGGGTTAGGGTTTTTCGGGGCTGGGTCGGGTTTTTCGGGGTTAAGGTCGCGCGTGGGGGGTGGGGGGGTGGGGGGGGTTTATGGGTCGCCGCCGGCAGGGTTCGCCGGATCTGGGTTTATGGGACTTAGGGTTTCGATTTTGTTTTGGGATCGAACTAGGGTGATGGTGCCGGATCTGGGTAGGACGGGGGTCGCCGAAGATTTCTGCGTCGCCGGTGTGGTCGTCGTTTGCCGTCGTCGTCTTCTTCGTCGTCGTCTTTTTGGGGGAGTTGGGGGAGCGGGTTTATGTTCTGAACATAAATCGCGTTATTTTTTTTTTTATATTAACAGGTGTTGCATCGGAATAGCCGACGCAGACCGACGCAGGTTTCAAGTTTGCGTCGGCTATTCCGATGCAGACCTCGATATTTTTTTTTATATTAAAAACGTTGCGTGGGATTAACCGACGCAGACCAACGCAATATTCAAGTTTGCGTCGGCTAATCCGATGCAAAACATTTAATTCTGGTTTTTTTATTTATTTAAACACATGCTGCATCGGATTAGCCGACGCAATCAGACGCAATATTAAACATTGCGTCGGCTAATCCGATGCAAAGCTATTAATTCTGTTTTTACTTTGACGCATACTGCATCGGAGTAGTCGACGCAATCAGACGCAATATTATAATTTGCGTCGGCTAATCCGATGCAACGCTATTAATTCTGTTGACTAGATTTTTTTAATTTTGACGCACCCTGCATCGGATTAGCCGACGCAATCAGACGCAATATTAAAATTTGCGTCGGCTAATCCGATGCAAAGCTATTAATTCTGTTGACTAATTTTTTTTATTTTGACGCAGGCTGCATCGGATTAGCCGACGCAAATTTTGTTTTTGCGTCTGGTTGCGTCGGCTAATCCCACGCAAAACCTTTCACATAGTGGCGCCAACCCAAAATTATTGGCGCCTGTATCATGGAGTCGGATAGCGTCGGCTAGTCCCACGCAATATTATTGCATCGGATTAGCCGACGCAAATCGACACAGTTACGCCAGTTGCGTCGGATAAATCCGACGCAACTTATCCGACGCTATTTCCGTCGTTTTTAGTAGTGATAGTTTAATCAAGTTTGCAGTGTTCAAAATTGTTAAATACTTAAATATGATAAATAATTTAAGTTTGTATTTAAGAATTCTAAAACTATTGGAGATTATCAACGTCCCTCGAAAAACGTATCGTTTAATTATATTGATAATTGATGGATTGATTGATTGAACATAATTATTTTTTATATATTAATCAATTTATTTGAATATGATTTTGTTTCTAATTTTAACTTAAACGTATCGTTTAATATGACTTGACTTGACTTGACCCGTATGCCCTACTCATCCAACCTGTTTTTTCGTAGGTCAACGCCTATATATCTTGATCCCCGACTTGACTGTCATCAAACCCGGTATATTAAGGTCGCGGCCCGACCCGACTTGTTCGTTAAAAATTATTTACTCTATATGATTGCAATATTAAATGCAGTGTAGTTTTATTTTGATGACACCTATAAATGAAGTAATAATTTATTTTTTTATTGTGTGATATCTTTTAAAACATTTATTATTTATAATTATTTTTATATAAATATGACAAGTATAGAATATAAATAAAATACTCCAATATTAAATTAAAAAAACTCTTAAATATTTTTGTATTGATATAAAAGGTAAAAAGTTAAAAAAAAATGTAATAGTTTTTACGTAAAATTGTAATTCCTCACACCGTATTTTCGCAAAAATGTAAATCCAATTCTATTAGGGTAATTTTATCTTAATAAATATATCTACTTATATATTAGGATAATAATTTTATTTTAATAATAATTCTCCAAAAATGACGATTATTTGAAATAATCATAACCATTTTACGCGTTCCACGCGGTGTCTATTGAAATTTTGTTGTTTTCTGAGGTGGTAATTGACGGTTTATATAATGGTAATTCTTTGACTCTTAGGGGTGTTAAGGATTGTTTTGTCTAATAGTCAAATGGCATTATTTATTATCTAATACTAAAACAAATAGGAGTATTATCTATCATATCCACTTTTATTATGGATAATATTTAAATTCTTAGTGTTTCATAAAAGTTGGATTCTCTTGAAAAAAAGTTTCCTTTAATTATATATATTCTTTTATTATGGATAATATTTAAATTCTTAGTGTTTCATAAAAGTTGGATTCTCTCGAAAAAAAAGCTTCCTTTAATTATATATATTGATATTGATTAGGGGTGGGCTTGTTTGGGACGGCGCTAATGTATCAAGAGATAACGAAAGTTAAGATGAACTTGAAAATGTCAGTTTAAACGTTTGTCAAACAAGGTCATCACTATACCATGGATATCCTTTGAAATTTCACGATTGTATATGGCCAGTAGGTTAAAAGACTATTTCCATTTTGTAAGACTTCAAGCTTAATGTTTTAGCGATAGAAAGACGAATCTTCCTTGGAACACTGCGCGCCCAATTAGTAGGGAAAAAAAATAGAAAAAAGAAAGAGACGTTGCACTCCAGTGGTAAAAAACAATCATTTTTCCTGGGTTCGGGCCCGCCGTGCCCGAGTTATGCCCGTCAGAGTGCCAGACCGAGCCGTACCTGACTACCCGTGCTAGACACGGACTTCTCAACCAATTTGCCACCGAGATCCGACCTGAGACTGCTCGTGGCAGGCACAATTTTTCACTCGGGTCGGACCGATCGGACCCAAAAACTGTGCCTGGTCTAACTTTACTCCATAACTATGAATACCTAATACGGTGGTTTATAACCCTAACCCTACGACTCTATGGGCAGAGTAAGAGTTGGTAACAGCCTGCAGTGCTGTACATCTTTCATCTTCCTCCTCCTAAAAAAAATTGAAAATTGAAATTGAAAAAATTGAAAGCAACCTATTCCTCCTCCTAATATATCATCTTCGCTTATCATCCTCCTCCTCATCTCTCATCTTCCTCGAAAAAATTGAAAAGTTTGGTGGTGTTCGAAAGTTGAAACTCTGAAGATTTTTCTCCAACTTCTGCTTCATTTCATGGGCTCATCAGCTTAAAGTCTTTGCCTTTTAGGGAGTCAAGGTAATAGTATTTGTTTCGGATTGATTTTTGTTGTTTTCATGCTTCATTGATTCAGCAATTTCTATTTCAAAATTCAGTTCGTTAGTGATGGTTCGTAAATCGGGCGAATTAGTTCGGAAATCGTGCCGGCGAACTGCGAATCTGGTAACACTGATCGAAGCTGTGATTGTTAATAAGTAGGTTTAAGGAAATATGTTGCTCGTCAAATTTCTTAGAAAATTCACGCAGGCTCAAATGGCGAGCATTTGTTTTGAAAATTGAATGTTCGATAGTAGTAGCTGTTTTCCTCCGAATGTTCGATTAAATAAGGGAAAATGAGTGATTAAATTCAATGTGATGCGTAAAGCTGCGTTACTCCGACTGTGTGCCAGGGTATAGTGTCAAGGTGTTTGATACGGGATACGGCTATTGTGGGCGAAGTTTTCGATTCTTTGCTCTAACATGAAGTGTCGCAGTAACGTAGACGTGAATTACAGAGTATATAGGGTAGTATTTTGTCTAATGTTATCTAATCAGGGAGGAACGTTTTGCTGTATAAGAAGTTTTGCAGGAAGTGTTCTTAAGCATGGTGTAACATTTTTTCTTTACAGGTTTTTTTGTCGTTTTGTAGATGATAATTTCAGTTTGTAACACTGTGTTGTTCACTGACAGGTATTTTGCTGCACATACAATAACAACGATGATTTCCACCATAAATTCTCGTAAACAATCACTGAAAACTGTATTCTCCCTCCTCCACCACCTCCACCACCACCCAAAACCTTCGAATCAGAACAACTACTACCCATTTCCCTATAACCCAATAAAATTAGGAGTAGGAGTAGGAGGAGTTGGTAGTAGTAAAGGTTCAATCTTTGAGGCGTTGTCTAGTTCATGGAGGACTGGTTTTGATGGGGGGAGAAGATGGATGTCTACATCAAAGGCGAGGAGCATGAGGAGCAAAGTGGAGAGAAGAATGGAGAAAGAGGCCGGTAAAACTGTTAAGCAAATTCGTCAAGCTAAAAAGCTTAAGCTCAAGCTTATGACTGAGGAAGAACGCCTTCTTTATAGTCTTAGAAGGGTATTATTTTTATTATTACCTTTTCCCCCTCTATTTTATTCTTCATCAATTTTGAATCTACTTTGATAAGGTTCCATTATTCCATTAATTGAGTTCATAGAATTTAACACATGGATGTCCCATTTATTATAATTTTTTGATTGTTCCAATTTAAAAGTAGGACATATGACTAATCATTTCGGTATAATTGTTACAAACATGTTAAAAATGATTTCGTTTATAAGATCATATTAGGTTATGGGTTCAGTTAGGGTTGAGACAATAAACAATTGACCATGTTTATGTGATTAGGCTGGTTTGGTTTGGGAGGATAATGCCCATTGAATGAATGTTAAAGAATTGACCATGTTTATGTAACGAGGTCGGCTGGGTTTGGTTTGGTTTGGGAGGATGATGCCCATTGAATGAATGTTAAACAAGTGACCATGTTTATGTTATTAGGCCGGTTTGGTTTAGTTTGGTTTGGTTGGGAGAATAAACAATTGACCATGTTTATGTAATTAGGCCAGTTTAGTTTAGTTTGGTTTGGGAGGATAATGCTCATTGGATGAAAGTTAACATGTGAGTACCTGAATACTTATGCAGGCGAAGAAAAAGGTGGCGTTGCTTCTGCAAAAGCTTAAGAAATATGATTTGCCCGAGTTGCCTCAACCTAGACATGATCCTGAACTTTTGACATCTGAGCAGCTTCAAGCTTATAAGAAAATTGGTTTCAGGAATAAAAATTATTGTCAGGTGGGTGTTCGAGGAGTCTTTGGAGGAGTCGTTCAGAATATGCATCTTCATTGGAAGTTCCATGAAACTGTGCAAGTCTGCTGTGATAACTTCCCCAAGGAAAAGATTAAGGAGATGGCGCATTTACTTGCCAGGCTCAGTGGTGGTATCGTGGTTAATGTACACAATGTCAAGACAATAATCATGTTCCGTGGTAGAAATTATCGTCAACCCAAGAATTTGATACCTATCAACACCCTAACTAAAAGAAAGGTATGCTCTAGTCTTATTTTATTTTCCTTCTGAAAGGTCACTGACTTCTTGTTCGTTCTGCACTTCTGCTGGATTCGCTGAATGTGTCAGTGAAGCGTAGTTTGGTTGGGAGTCAATAGTTTTCTGAAACGTGGCTTCCCTTAGTTCCCCTGGGGTAAAAGGAAAATGAGGAAAACATGAACATTAATTCAATTTCTGCAAAGTAAAACTCATTATCCCTTTGCAAATTGGAATGCAAATTTTCTTGATTATAAATATGTTGTTTGAATGAAAATGGGACCGTTTTTCATGAGACTAACTGATTGCATGATATATTTTGGAATTGCAGGCCCTTTTCAAAGCCAGATTTGAGCAAGCACTCGAATCTCAAAAACTGAACATAAAAAAAATCGAGCAGCAGCTTCGTAAAAAGGGAATAAGCCCTGACGATCCTGTTGCCATGGCGAGCATCCAAAGAGTGGCATCCACCTTCTTTAATGCCATTGACAAGAAGGAAGGGAGTCCCTATGTCTTCCGGGGGGATGAGGAATTCCGGAGCGAACCCCAGAGAACCTCTGAGCAGAGTGGTGGGCCTGGTGAGGATAGTGATCAAGAGGAGCTCGACAAGTTTATAGCCGAGATAGAGGATGCTGCTGATAAAGAATGGGCCGATGAGGAAGCTGCAGAACAGGAAGAAGTCAATAGAATTAGATACTTGAATAAGGATGAGTCAAGTGGACGATTCATACCTGAGAGGTATATATATAATGACTCCAATGGTGAGATGCGCGAAGGTAAGGGGTTCAGGGATAGATACCGAAGGGAAAGAACAGAAGACAGTGAGAATGATGATGATGATGAGGAGGAGGACGAGGAGGAGGTAGGTGATGCAAGTGAAGATGAAAGCCATTCAATTCATCCTAAAAGAGATATGTATAAGCCAGAAAGAACCAGAGGCCCCCGTGAAAACCATGGAACTAAGCATAGTAATAGCGGGTTTAAAGGAATGGTATCAGACGGGGAATCTGGGTCAAGGATTAGAAGTGGGTCTCAAGAGTTTGATCGAAATTGCTACAAAGAACCGGTGGAAGATGATGAATCTGAGATTGATGATGATGGATTTAGTGAATCTGAAATGCCCATATATGAGGAGTCAGATGATGATGTTCTAGAATCGAGTGCCCTTAAAGGAGTTGATGATGATTATAGCGGCGCTGTGGTATCGCCATATTATCATAATAAAGGCAAGGGAGACCTTTCACGGGGAAAATGGGTGCCTGAAAAGAATGACGAGATTTGGGATAGCGATTGAGCGTTATTGTGAATCCAAGCGTGAATGCCATGCCATGTGACAAACCCATGACTACACATTGCTATTGCCGTAAGTTTTTGTATTGCTATTACATCAATATATCATCACATTAAACCCAAATATTCTACTATGCATTTACTGTTCTTTAACTTTCAGATGTTTCATGAATACTTGAAGCTAAGACAGTGCAAAAAGCCGAGCTAGTAGAGCTAGGAATTGAACACGGTTATGCAGTTTGGGGCTATGCAAGGAACTATGAATCATATAAGTCGTGATGGCGAAACAAGGTACTGATCACTTTGTTGGACAAGTGCTGCGGATGAAGCCATGTTTGTGAGCGAAACTGTGGACGGAAGAGAGCAGAGAAACGAGATGGAGATGTTTTAGCCAGGAATGTTGGAGATGTACCGAAATGGTAGATCAAATTTTGCTATGACCACAGCTGGGAACTAGTTTATAACCGTTTGCGGTCCAGCAGATTAATATTGACAATCGGCAGATTGCAGTTCATCAAATTTTGGAGTAATTTTTCTTTTTTTTCAATATAGTGCTTACTTATTTGCATTATAATAACGGGAATGACGGATTGAAAGATACCTCACGTTACAATATGGGAAGGGGGGATTCGAATCTGTGACATACGGAGTATTAGGTTAAGACATCTTCGGACATTATTCATAGGAGGGTTAGGGTTGACTTCTTTCTCACAGAAATGCAACCTCGTTGATGATCTCTATAAACCCTAATCTCAGAGCAATCCCTAAGATCTTCAAGACTTACATATTGTTGCTTCACCATCCTTGAAAAACCACCACCTCCACTTTCATGGATCCACACATATGGCAAACACGTCTCATCAACATAATACGACGTATACTTCTTCTTCTTCTTCATCGTACCTTTTCCATTATTATTATTATTATTATTATTATTATTATTATTATTATTATTATTATTATTATTATCGTTATTATTATGATTTGTAACTACTACTTGTGGCATATAAGCTTTGTATATGGCCTTGCTCTTGAGCCGTTTCGATGAACCCGGCTTTAACGTGTAAACCTTCTTCAAGATCGAGCCCACCCTTATTTGTATCTCCACCGGTTTATCACTCAAGTTATGCACCTTTGTGCCGAGTAGTCGTGGCGTGGCTGCTACCGTAGTGTCGTCGTCTTTGCATGTACTCACGTACTTTAGTAGAGACGAAATAGTTAAGCTTGTCATTTTGGGTGTGGTATGGATTTGGAGGATTATGGCATTTTTGTAGGAGTGTTTTTCAAGTTTTGATTTTTGTGTGTAAGGGAGGTGAAGTAGTGAAGGTTATATAAAGAAAAGAAAAGAAAAGAAAAGGTTTACTTTCACTATGAAATATGAGAAAAGAGTCATTATAGTACGTATGTAGTCGTCGTAATTATGATGCTTTCCTCACTTTTGTACCATGCCAAATTGTTTGCATACAAAAATTTTATAAAGACGGTTTCTCGATAAGGTTATAATTAACACGAAAGACCTTTCATATGTTGCTGGAGATATTTTTTATTTTTATCATTTTGTATTATATCGCACATTGAATTCATGTGAGAGTGTGAGACGATCTCTAAAATTTTTTTTACTAGAGCGTTATTTAATTTTAAAAGAAAAGGGTAATGATGTTGTTTTGTCTTGGTCAAGTATATAGGGTAAACACTTTATTGAACTGATACCCCCCACAAGGTAAAAGTATATTGCACAATGACCGGTTAGATTTATCGAATAAATTTCATGTCTATTACCTTCTTTTCTTCATTATTTTTCATTACTTTTAGAAGGTTTAAATTCATTTTGTAATAATTTAACGGTTATCGATTTTGATGAGGTTGAGAAAGATTAATAATTTTATATATTGTTGTATTAGAAGTAATGGAGAGAAAAACTAATGAAGATGATCCACACACAGATGGACCATAGGTACAGTTGATAATTTGGTATGACTTCGTCGTTGTTGTGGCTTAAGATACAGGTTGCAAATTATTTTCTTTATTTTAACACCGACAAAAAACAAGAAGAAGAGTTAATCTAAGAGTAGTAGCGCATATAAAAATCAATACGAATGCTTATAATTGAAGTTTTATCGCTCTTTGGAGTGGTTTTGTGCCTCTAATGTGTTTCCTAGTGATGTTTTGTGTTATTAGGGTCGTTTGAAGGGAAACAAGATGATTCTGGCCTATTTTCGTGTTATTTGAAGCTTATGAGCATCATTACGAATAACCGAGGCTTGCGACTCGTTCCCGAGCTCCTTGGTTTTGCACTAAGCTCATTCATGACCACCAAGCATCACAAAAGAGCTTAAGAAGAAAGGTGAAAGCGTCCCTAAGGGGCGTCAATCGTGTCAATCGAAGTATGGATCTTCCAAGATTTTGTGTTTATGAAGATGGGTGATTCATTTGGGTCGTCGGCGTTTCAGATGGATCGTCGGCGCTTTATACATGATTTTACCATATTGTCCTTCTCTAATTATCATTAATATAATTAATTGGTTTTGTATATAAATCTAATTCTATGTTTCCGAGTATTAATTTGTCACGGTTTTTGTAATTTAACGGTTTTTGTGACACGTTTCCCCGTAAACCCCGGGATCATATTGCTCTTATCTTAACCTTAGGACAATTTAAACTTAGGACAATTTAAACTAAGTTCGATGTTAATGTGACGTCTTAAATTTTTACCGTTAATAGTTTGTAGCGTTCATCGGCAAAATGTGGGATATCTACATTTACGGATCCGCAAAAGTGAGTAAGTCACATTTTACGGATCTGCAAAAAGTGAGTATCTCACGTTTTACGGATCCGCAAAACGTGAGTATGCCAAATTTTACAGATCTGTGACGTTTTGCACCTTTTTAATAATAAATAAAATAAACCGTAATATACATCTTCGATTAATTAAACCATAATCACCTAAAAAACATACGTAATCGTAACTAACGAATCTAACATCCTACGTATTTTATTAATAAAAATTAAACAATGCTCGAAAATACGATAGTTATAAATGGAAGAACACAAACGAAAATGCGAATAAAAACAATCAAGTAATAACTAACTCCGAAATGTAAATATGGTTGTCCGGTCGCCATTAATTTAAAATTAAGAAATACGTAAAGACGTAAGCTCCACTGAAATAACATACAAAAGTGCCAAAAAAAAGACGGTTTTACAAAATAATCAAAACCGTTACGTAGTATATTTCACAAATAACCAAATAAACAATAGAAGTAATTAGTAATGTTAATGAAGTAGCCCATAAGGGTGTTGCCTAGTGGTTAAAACTTGTGGTCATCGGTCCAAGGGTCTCAGGTTCAAGCCCCTGCCCACGGGCGGTTTACCTTGGTGTGCGTGGACGACAAAAGAATTGACAAAAGCGTCAATTCACGTTATAAAGCGCCGACAATACACTATCCATAATACGACAATTTTTTGTTTATGACGAAGATATCCATTATATCGTTATAAGTTATAACATATCAAAATAATATTACTTCCTTCATTTTCTTGATTTAGGCCCATGTGAGTTTAACACAAAGTTTAAGAAAATGTTAAAAAAAAAGAGGATAAGGTCGATATGATGCATTTGATGAGAGAAAAAAAAAAATAAAGATGCAAATATTTCCTAAAAAGAAAATGAGACTAACTAAAAAAATCCATAAAAAGAATATGAAACCAATTGAAGAAGAAAAGGGGCAACTATTTGCCGGATTTGGACAATAAACTACTCTCTCATCCATTCAATTCTTTATACTTACTATAAATGGACAATTCAATCAATTCTTTACCTTCCCCTTTTGACAAAATACTTTACCTTATCATCATCATATTCATACTCTATTTATACAAAATGTCACTATTTTTTCCTTACTTTAAGTTTGGTGGACCTATAAAAACATTTGATTTACCAATAATATCCTTACTTTTACCACTTTTCTTAAAAGTGGTGAAATATCCTAGGTAAATAATTGAATGGATGAGAGAGTACAAAAATACACATTCTTAAGCGAAATAATATTTCAACTGTTATCTGTCTAAATGACTAATATTTGATCTGTTATAATAATACGACAATTATGATATTATTTGGAATGGTGTAGGTATGCTATGAAGCACCATTGTCAATCAATCTATGGTCACTACACACTAGAAGATTTAGACCACCATAAAACAAATGTGACTTTGTTTGTTGATGAGGCATAACATAATATAGGTAACAAACAAGCATAATGGTGGTGGAGGAAAAGATAATGAAAACCATCAAACAGAAAAATAAAGAAAGAGAAGAGTTGGATTATACTTGGATTACAACAACAACAACAACTAGGAAAAGGAAGGCTGCCTTCACTGCCTTCTCGATCGTCACCTCAATTCTCTCATCATATCTTCTTCTTCTTCTTCTTCCCCCTTCTCAAACCCTAACTTTCTCTCTCCTTCAATTCAATTTCACCCCCTTCTTCTTCTTCCTCCTCCACGATTTTCAATTTCACCTCCCGACGCCACGTTTTCACCCACTTCCCTGAGTTTTGGTATGCCCCCTTTTACTTTAATTTGTGATTCCTTTGATACCCTTTTCGTGTTTCGTGATTTACTGTGATGGGTATGTGATGGATTTTTGTTTAATTGCCGGATTACTGCAGGTTTGTGATATGGTTACCTTCTGACTGTAATGTGTTTGTATAATTTGGGGGTTCGAGAGGTTGTTTAGCATTGTGCATCGTCTTGGAATGGCGGCTGATCAGCGTAAGAGGCGGCCGAGTTCGACAGTGGCACCATTTGGGTGTGGGAATCAAGAACAGTATAGAGCGAAAAAGAGGGAGTTTAGACCGTTTCAATTTGAGTTTAATTGTAACAGTCATGTGTCTTTGAAGTGGGATGATAATGAGAAAATGGTTGTTGCTAAAGAAGAGCAAATTGCGATATCGTCAAGACATTTGGGTGCATTTGGTCCTGTTAGTAGTAATGCTAAATTGGCTGATGTTGTTACGGTTCCAAAGGAGGTCTTCGAGTTGGATGATTTGGCTGAGGTCCTTACTTATGAGGTTGGTGGCCATAGAAGTGGATAAACTGATGTTTTGTTGATGTGTTATGTGCTGTAAGCCTGTTAGTGTTGAGTTGATCAGAGTAGTGTTTTTGTTTTCAGGGTTGGCAGTCGCTTTTGACGGACAAAGATAGAAGCTTTCTTTCGCAATTTCTCCCGGAAGGATTTGAAGCTGATGAAATCGTGCAAGCTTTGCTTGGTTGTGAGAATTTTCATTTTGGGAATCCTTTTCTCAAATGGTGAGCCTATTGTTTTCTCTCAGCTGTGAAACTCTGTACATTTAATTTTGGGGCCTGTTAGATGTTGTTAATCGCGAGTAGTCTTGGGAGGAATTTTGGGTGAAATTTGATGATTTGACAAACTAGTGAAGATCAACTTATCGTCAAAAGTTGTGTCTTTTATTTTGAGGGATGACATGTGATCAGTGCCATTCCATTTTCTTCATCAAATCACTTTGTGAGTTTAGTGATTCTGTTTGTAAAATCGCTTTTGATGAGCTTATCTAGAACTTTGGTAGGCTAACTCCGTCTTTTCTGGAAAGAGGTTGAACTGAATTTAAATGAAAGAGGCTTAATGCAACTTAACTTAATGGGGCTGAACTAAATTGAAATGAACTAAGTGGACTGAATAACTTAACTTAACTGTACTCAATAAGGATGAACATAATTGGTTCGAGCAAGGTGGAAAGAACAGGGCCTTAGGTAGTGTACTAGTGTTTGGAAAAACCTTCTCTTTGCTTGTCTTAGCTGTTGCCTGTTGAGAAAGGACGGCAGCCAAGTGATGCTATAGTTTGTGTTGTGATTCCGCGATATTCATTCACCCGTCCTATTTTATACAGGGGCTCTTCACTGTGTCTAGGGAATTTTCATCCTGATGCAGTAGTGCGATATGAAAAGTCCTTTAAAGCTAACAAGAAAACATACTATTCCGAGCTCCAACAGTATCATGATAAGTATGTTGTGAGTTTTTTTAAAAATCATTTCATGTCTGGTTCATTCATATTTACATAGTCAGTACCCAGTACTTCACCACTAATGACTTTTCTCTGACAGCATGATAAAGAATTTGCATAAGTTGAAGGAAAGGTGTGGAAGTGCAAAGGACCCCGAATCAGAGATCTTGAAATTAACGTCAAGGTTTGTCATTTATTCACTGAAGCAAGCTATGCCATTGGGTTTCTAAGTTTCTTTATCTTCCTTGCTACTTAAAGTGGCAAACAAGGTCATTTATCATGCTTCGCTATATTTTAGATATTTATAATTCCGAGTTCTCAAACACTACCTTAGATATTTATCAAGCTTTGCTATATTTTACACATCACTTATGTATCCCTTTTGTTTCTTGAAAATGTGGTCTAACTATAGCTCATACTTCTTTTTATGTGAAAACATTTCATGTAGTGCTTCTAATTTTTAAGCTGTACGTTGTCTTCTGAGTAGCTTGTCAACTTTGTCAGTTTATAGAGACTAGGGGAGATTTTGTTACGTAAACTAGGTCTCCTGATACCCTATGATGCTGTCGTGGTTTTGGTTTCTGAAGTAATTTCATTCTGGGCAGATCAAGAGGACATGCTGAGAAAATTGTTCTACCTGATTCAAACGGTTTCAGTTCTCAAAAATTTGAGGCAAATGCTGCACATGAATCTGCTTCTTCAATCGCAGATGATAAATCATATTATAGTGACAACCAAAAGCTGTCTGTCATCAGGGATGCTGAGATCCAGAGAAGGTAAATACTTCCTTAATTTCATTTGATTAGTTTCATATCACTTTTGGGACATTTCACTTGTTGGTTTATGTATTCTGATTTGGCAATTGGCACGTCTGATTAATTCAAGTTTCAAAATTTTACTTACAACCTTACTCAAATTTAAAAATGGAATGATAAATTTGGACCCGCTTTCTCCCTTCATGCTTGGTTCATGTGCAAAAAAGCAAATGTATCGAACCAAGTGAAATAGTTGGAGTACAATTTTACTTCGTCAGTTCATCATGCTTATATTTCATTGTCATGGATCCATGTGGATGGTTAGACAGAAGTGGGACATATTTGACTACGACTTTGTCCAAGAAACTATCTCACAAGCAAAAATTGTTAGTTACTTAGATGGCCCTTGAGATTCTCTGTCTTAATTGTGTTTCTTCATGAAATAAGGAGTAACTAGTTTATAGCTTCTACTCTTTTACCTAACATTTTTCTTAGATATTAGGCTTGATCTTGTTTTGTCAAAAGTAATAATTGTTGCCAAAAGGGCTTGTTTGCCTGTTTGGTGTATTTGTTTTGAATTTTTGCCACATTGTGTATGAAATGGGAGTAAAGCCGTAAAGATCTTGGAATTATTGAGGACATAATTGCATGAGTTGGTGAGAATAACTGGCCATCGTTAGAGGCTTTATCTGTTGGCTGGCCTTGCTCTCTTTGTTCAGCAGTGCATTTCGGTGATTTGAAAATGTGATTAGCGTGCTTCAATTTTAGGATACGCAATCAGGAGTTTAAAAAGGACAAACAAGAGAAATGGTCATCATCACCCAATGGCATTAAGGGTTTACCGAGACCTAAGAAAGCAGAAAAGTCACAGAAGGCAAGCACCACTACCAATGATGGGACCAAATACATGTCTTATGTGAAGGTGAGGTTTTTCATTAGTAGATTTCATTTTCTTAACGACTGCATAAAACTCATGTCATATTACCCATATGAAATTATAAGTCAATATGTACATTCAAGTACCCGGGTGGGTGTTGCTCTCACATGTGAGACTGGTTTTAACCGAATTATTGTCTGCTACTCAAGAACCTATCACGTATCTGATTTTTGTCTTTTTCAGATTAGCAAGAAGCAACATGAAGAACTTGTCTCAAGTATGGGGCAATCTGGCCCTGTTATTCAGCCTAAGAATCTAAATCGTCTACTAGGCAGCCTCGATAGTTACAATGTAAAGCCTTATGTGATGTTTGAGCAAGAAGAACAAACGAGAATCCATGAGCACTGGTATGTGTGCTTTACTAGCTGGGACGCCTCAATTTTAAGTCCATTCAAGCATGGTATAAAAATATGATATTGGTCATGGTTTGAGTAATAAAATCTATGGATACTGCAGATGTAACGCAACGGGTTATGACAAATCTGGCCGTAATTTTAAATTCATTTGCCAAGTGCACTAAATTGTCACTGCACCTCAAAGATATGAATTTTGAGTTTATAGCAATCTTTGTAGTCTCTCTTTCCCTTTTAGGCCTTTGTTTCAGAAATATTTCCAACATTGCATATATGCTTGTACACATGCTTCCAATATCTTTCCCGGAAAATAATAGTTGACATATTTCTCCACGCTTTGCCGTTTTTCACTGGGTTGTCATATAGCTGAAAATAACGTAGCGGTGGCAAAATTGTGGTACATACTGGGCATTGAGTACATAAATGTCACATTTTTATTCCATGCACTCAAGTGTAATCTTCTTGTTTATGCAGGGTCAATTTGGTTCGCAAGGATCTTCCAGCAATGTTACAAAAATGGAGAAGAGTGCAGTTAGAAAGGCTGCAGATTATGGGTTATTTGTGCCAAGAAGTGGAAGATAAAATACCAGTCGTCACAGAGGTTTGTGTTAATTTGCCATTTGTGGTTTGCCTGTTTTTTGTTACGTCGCTACAGTCTTGATTTGTTTTCTCAGGCTCAAAATGAGAAATTTGTGCGGCCAACTGGTGTGGCAATTGCAAATGCTCAGAATATAGATGGGGATTCTCGAGGGACTTTCGAAAATCACCCTGACGACAAATCTGGGACTCCGGCTTCTGTCTCTGTCTCTGTCTCCGATAGTGATAACTCTGATAAGCCTACTCCATCCTCCTCTCCAAACGAGACTTCCAAACAAAGTCTTCCTCTAAATATAGACCCAGAGCTTGATCCTCCTTCCTTGCCAAATCCTTTTTCTGTGGATGACAAGTTTGATACATCCTCAATAAAAAAAGAAGCCCCGCAAAATTCCGTGGTAAATTTCGACCAAGAACCTGATCCATCCTCCAAGGGCAATCAATCGTTTCTTAACTCTCCTCTAAATGTGAATGATGAATTTAGGGCTTCCAAAACCAAGGAGTTGGACCCTATGGATCTAGATTCGCAAAATAATATGGTTTCTACTGAGACACTCGACACTTTACCAGCATCTGAAGAGCATGTTGGCCAGACATCTGAAGTATCTCTTGGTAAATTGCAAACCAAGACTCTTTCATCGGTCAATATGTGGTCTTCGACTTCCTCCATGGAGAAAAAATTATTGACAGGTAAAACCGAGAAGTTGGACCCTATGGATTTAAATTCACAAAATAATATGGTTTCTTCTGAGACACTTGTCACTTTTCCAGCATCCGAAGAGCATGTTGGTCAGACATCTGAAGCATCTCTTGGTAAATCGCACACTGGGACTCAATCATCGGTCAACATGTGGTCTCCGGTTTCCTCAGTGGAGAAGAAATCATTGACAGTTAAAACCGAGGAGTTGGACCCAATGGATCTAAATTCGCGAAATAATATGGTTTCTTGTTCAGCATCGGAAGACCATGTTGGCCAGACCTCTGAAGTATCTCTTGTTAAATCGCACACCAAGACTCATTCACCGGTCAGCATGTGGTCTTCTATGGGTTTGCCAGAATCGTCAGTGGGTGGTTCCACACCGTTTGCATCTTCTAGCAAGCTAACTGTTGGGATTCCACAATTAGTAACCAAGCCGCCAGCCAATCTGATCGATCTTGGGGGATTCTCCATGGAGAATAGAACTTCAACGATTAAGAACCAGCAGTTTGATTCTATGGATCTTAACTCGAAAAATAGTCAGGTTTCGTCAGAGCCGCATGAAACTTGCTCACCATCTGTAGTATCTCTTGGTATATCACACACCAAGACTCGTCCATCTGTCAACATGTGGTCTTCAATGGGTTCGGCACCATTTGCGTCTTCTAATGAGCTAAGTGCCGGGCTTCCACTTTTAGTCAACAAGCAAACAGTCAGTCCAATTGATCTTGGGGTTTTCTCAGTGGAGAACAAAACAATGACGACGACTAAGAACCAGGGGTTTAACCCTATGGATCTGAACTCGAAAAATGTTCAAATTTCTTCCGAGATACACGACGCTTGCTCACCATCTGAAGAGCGCGTTACCAAGACTCATTCGCCTGTCAACAACTTATGGCCTCCAATGGGTTTGCAAGGAGCTTATGGTCTTTCTCATCCAATTACACCGTTTACGTCTTCTGGTGAACTGGGTGTCAGGCTCCCACGATTCCCGGAGCAGCCAGCCCATTTGATTAATCTTGGGCATGATCTACCAGCGGGTCACACCAAAGATCTTTTGAACAGGCATACCAACCATATGCCCTTCACTGACTCTCTCGCAAACAAAGAAAGAAACGAGCCGTTGCTGCAATCTCTAATTTTGCGCGACAGTTTTCATCAGGAGCAGAAAAAGACGGGACCCGTATTCCATCCGGGTAATGTTTTATTGGAACCCAATCAGTTTCAAAGCCATAGTAGCCGTGGAGAGCTATTTTTGAATCATCAAACCATTCATGACAATGTTTTCCCCGACAACAGCCGGTATGGTTTCCAGGGCCCCCCAGACCACTTTTCAACCCTTAATCCAAGGGAGTGGACTAATTCTCGTGGGCCAACCCAAATGCAATCTCATTTAAGCTCCGGGGGACAGTTGAACCAGGGTTGGTTTGGTAACGATACTAGTAGGGCGGTTCACAGTCATAGTAGTTGGACGGCCCCTGAAGTGCCGGTTTTCTCAACGACAAGCCTTGGAAGTGGGAGCGGTGATCAGAGCCTGTACAGTGTCCTGTCACAGTGCAATTCTCTTCAGCCTCGGACGACCCAGTTCAACAACCCTGTGGGGTCAACCGAGCCTATGATGATTCATTCAACAAGCTATGGACAAGACATGGTTATGGCCAACCCTGGGATTTCCATAACTCCCAACCCTGGAACTCCCAACCCTGTGGTGGGCCTAACCTCTCCCTTCGACTACTTGAGTGGGGCCGGGGGTGAAGCAAGTGGGCCTACCTTGAAAAATCCAATGGGGTGGAGGAGTTTGGGGAATCCACCACCTTCAGCATTGCAAGACCCGTCTGGAAAACCGTTCCTCAAACCGTGGAATCCGTAAGTGGGGCCCAACACCAAATCCCACACATTGTGGCAGTGTTAGATGAATGACTTCGAACAAGTGGAACCCGTACCAAAGCTGAGACACCCCCCATGTTACCACCATGTACATAACTAGGTTGTAGTAGTAGGCAAACGGAGATGATGAAGAGCCAAGCTAAGTATCGGAGGAGTAACTTGGAGCCATTTGGGAGGTAATTTGTGTAACCATTGTTCTGATCGCCATTGAAGGAAGTTATGGGCGATTTTGTCGGTTAGAGGGACAGAGAGCCTTGAAAGTCGAGCCCTGCAGTTGAATAAACATGTAGCGGGCGGCATTGTCGCCTATTTCATGCATGCAGTCCTCGTACATTTAGTGCAAAATAACATCCTCTGGCATGATAGCCTCTGTGTTCATTTTTTAAAATATTGATTTATTCCAAACCAGCCTACTTTATTTCCATAACAAGTTCCTCAAAGCCTCAAAGCATTAGGCCCTGTTCTTTTCGGCTTAATTTCAGCCCGTTTCAGACCAGCTCAACTTTTATCAGCTCAGTCCCAATATTTTTCTTAAAATTATTAGATAATTTATATAAGAAATTATTAGTTTCAGCTTCTATAAATTCAGCTCAGCTCAACTTTTATCAGTCCAGCTCAGCTCCTATCAGACCAACTCAGCTCAGCTCAGCCTTGTTTCAGCCGAAAAGAACAGGGCCTTAGTTAGCTCATTAGCTATGTACAGACCTGTTCTCGAATCCTAGCTTGATGATTTCGAGCTTAGATCTGGGCTAAATCGACTCAAACAACTTGAAGTAGCTAGATTATGTTCACGGTGATTGAATCGGGAAAGCAAATGGTTGAGGCAAGGCTATTACACCATATGAAGATAAAACCGTCATCATGGGAAATTCATTCGTTATAACCACCCGACGTCAATTAGCTTAATCAATACGAGTAAAGTTAAAAGGAAATTCATTCGTGTTACATACGAGTTGTTGCATTACATTAGCGGGGTCTGGGGATCGAACCTGTGACATTTTTCTTTCAGGTTAAGACATTGACGATATTTCTTCCAAATTTTGAATAACCGTGAATGATAAAATAACGTTTTTTTTTTTTTTTCTTCAACGAAACGCGTATTTAGTCGCATAAATACACGGCGCAGGGAGTATATATACATAACCGCGCTTAAATCTCCCTCCAAAAGCCTGAAATTCCCTCTCAATAATTCCTTAGGGTTAACCAACGGTCATCTCATCTGTCAAATTCAGTCATCACACTTCATCATCTGCAATCTCGTAATGTAAGTCATTCAATAATTTCACTGTTTCTGTATTCCTAATTAATTAATTTCCGAATTGTTGCGTTAATTTATCGAAACCCTAACTTTTATCGTCTCATATTTTCTTCACACCAACTTCATTGCTTTGATCAAACTACTTTCACAATATTGATCGATTGTATGGAATTGGAGTGAACCGAGGGATTTTTATCGATTTCGGTGATTGAAATTTGTTTTATCTGTAATAGTTTTGTTACTTGATTGATTTTCCCTAATTTGAAGGACGTTAGAAGCTTTATGTATACAATTGAATGTGATATACTCCGTATAAGCTGTGGGGAACACTCAGAGTTGCCCTTCGGGCCGACATATTCGCAAAGATGCTTGCAAAAACTCGAATTAGACTGTTGTATGTGTACTACGGCGTCATTCCATGTTATGGACTTCAGAAAATGATGATATACATATCAATGATGTTGTATGCGTGCATAAACGAACTAAAAGATGTTCTTGCGACCTCATCAGAATTGCTTATGGGAGGGTAGACTAGAAATAATCGTGGAAGGTAGTAGATATTGGCCATTCCGACTGAATTATATAGATCTAATCATTAAATTGTACTATAAAAATCCGTATATTTTTCAAGTTAGTTTTTAGCTTAAGGCGATTGGGGTACACGTGTTTGATTTTTGATCTATTGTTCGATCAGAAATGACAATATCAAGTGTTAGTCCCAACTATTAGTGAAACAGTAAACATAGTGTTAATGTGCCGCTTCGTATCAAAGACCCTGCTTCACCCCCCAACCAACGTGAAAAGTCAGAGTAACATAGTACCATAGTAAGCATCATACTCCCTCATTATCTTCGAAACCTTCCAGCTTTTCAAATGGATAAGTTAAATGTACGATATTTCGTCACAAAAACTATTGTTCTTACAACATCTAGCACCACCCACGTCACCATTCTCACCCCTTAGACACTGATCTAGGATTTGCGAGGGAGAGGGGGAGGGGAAAATTGGGACTGGTGTGGATTTTTGAGGTGTTTGGGTGGTGATTTCAGGGCACGGGAGAGGAGTTTGGCAGTTCGGAGCTGAGGTTGGCCGTTGGGGTGGGGATGACATAGGGAAGTGGCGCGCTTGCTTGGTAGTGGTGGGTGAAGTTTTGATTGAAGTGATTTGTGTTTGTGAGATAGGTGAAATTGAGGGTAGTGTGGTCTTTGGTCTTATTTTAGTGTCTTATATTAGCGAGTGAGACTTTCAGTGAATATACCGAAAAACCAAGTGTGGAAGCTCTTAAGGGTTCAATGGGAGTATGATAAGGAATGCATTAGTGTAATGACTTGGAACCTAGAAGCCTTGTGGCTTAGAGATGGTGGGATGAAAATGTATATTATTGAAGACTGAGCTCAAAGAAGAGAAGATGAGTCTGGGAACGTAAGTTATGCTTATGCTGGACATGGTAGTGTATTTGAAGTGGCATATGTTCTTGCTGTTTTGGGTTGTAACAATGGTCCTAGCTGTGGACCCGCTGTGGCTGTTGGTTTCAGTTTGTGTATTGAATGATTAGATAGTTTTACCTCAACAAGAAGATGAGTATGCTATTTGGTGAAGGTAAACTGTTAAATTATCTTCAAATTTAGGTCTACATATTAGAGAGCTTCTCTTTAGCTTGGATCCATCTGGCTTTATCCAGGCAAATTATACATTTGAAGGGGTTCGTTGCTAGAATACTAGATGTGCTGGTAGTCTCCCGAGAATATTGATGTGTATGACATACCGGCGAAATTCTGCATGAAAAAGTTCATTATGAATATTTATGTGGTGTTAACTTCTTATCATGATACACTATTCCCTAAAGATGATGTAATAATTCGATGTTCTGTTTTTGAATGTAACTGGTGACAGAAATTGTTGATCTTTACATTGTTCATTTAGGCCTCTGGCTTTGTATCCGTTCATTTTTTTGTAATATAAGTTATTCTCGAAAAAGCCAGGCATTCATGATGATGAAATCTGAGTGTAAGTGTTTCTTTGTCTCAGCCTAGCATTTTTTTTTTATCTGGAAGTAGTCCTAATTAGTATTTCCATTTCTAGTGGAGTAAGATGGAATAAAGCGAAATGAGATTATTAATTTGTCTGCTTTTGTTGAATTATATAGTAGCATCTGATCTGTGCTCTTTTCGATGACATTATCACCGCAAGCCATCCAAAAACACCTCTATACTTTAACACAGTTGAATTATATAGTAGCATCTGATCTTTGCTATTGGTCTTTCAGGCACAATAGTAATATTGTTTTTGTAGTAGTCATAATCAGCGATGAGGAATACTGTAGTGAATCACCCTTAGTAGTGATAGTAGCAGGCAAGCTTGAACTTGAAGCTGAGTTGAATGATACTACTATTGACTAAATTGACAACTTATATCCAGTCTAATGTTATTCAAAAGTAAGCCCAGCAATCGAATACTGTCTGTTGTTACTCATGAGCATTTCGATACAACCTAAGTGGAATATATTATCTGTGCTCTACTGTAAAGCGGGTATGACCTATGATAAGTACAAAATTCGGCTAAAAAATTGCGCAACCATATCATTAGATGCTTGTCTTGCATGCTTGAGGATTGAGTTTGATTGATTATGACTTATGTGATTGTCTTTTACTATCTCTTATTTCTTTCTAGAGATGAAATTTGATAAGAAGTATCAACAGTTCATAGTTACTTATCTTTTGGGAGTGATTGCATCCAATCTCATTCGTTATAACTTTTCAGCAAGCAGATACAGAAAAGGGAAAGGAAAAGTTATGTGTGTTCAGCCATATTTGTCCTATTTGCTGTCAATTCTCTTGTATCCTATTGAATTGCTTTTGTGTAAGTCTTAATCTGCTTTGTATCTTCTGATCAGCCTTATTGTGGTGGTAGTTCCATTCCTTTGTCCCCACTATAAATCGTCATCTATGGTTGATACTTGATACTTTCTAGCTAATTTATTCAAAGGATTTTTGTTGTTGTCATGAAAGATACTTATTGATGAGTAAATGAAGAACGATGATCATGTTGATGACTCCACGAGGTATTGATGGTTAATCAATTACTACGTGTTAGTGATGGAACATAACATATATATTTGGAGAATATAGGTTGTTTGGAGAAATTTTTCATTGAGTTTAGGGATACAATAGATAATTTCAAAAAGGAATGGTACTCCATAGAGGATTCCTTTACTTAATTGTAAGTTGGTGTATGTAAATTTTTCAAGTTGTATGAATCGTCACATCTAACTATGTTCAGCTTAATCTAGATTTGCCTCCATAAACACAACCCTAACCCTTCCTGCCTTTCTAAAGTATGATTTTTAAGGTTACACCGTTGCCATATTGGTTCATGGCTCTGTTGTCATGATATTACCTTTGGTTTTATTGTATAATTGCATCTCTTGATGTTTAGTTGATAGAAAGTTAACCCCGATATTTGCATCACATGCTTTTCATGTGTCATAAAATCATAAACTAATTCGAACTTTCGGGTATGTGCAGTATCATTTGGATTTTGAATATGAATGAAGGATGATAGAAGTTTCGAACATTGACATTTTCAAATTGTAGAGAAGGTAAACATCTATGTTTTTCAATAACTTGCTTGGTTTCTCTGAACCTCTGTAGTCAGTTTGCAGTACAGTAGAGGTATGACAATAATGTGTGGTAGGATTAACCTATGTTGGAATATTTGTTAGAATCTGGAGCTTAATTTTAGTATATTTAAACTTCATTTGTGAAATAACGTGATAATTGTAGAATTATTTGTGTCATACTGTCATGTTACGATATGTTACGATGCACGTGTGTCAGTAAACTCAGATCTTCATACTTTGATAGTTTGATGTCTTTGGTCATCACAAGGCGAACTAGGGATAATGTGCAAATATTGAAATATCTAGGTCACATTTATACAAAGTGTAATATAAACTTTCATTTCAGAAAAAAAAGTGGCACACTGTTCATATATACAGGAAGGACAAAGTAAAATATAAGAGGATAAACATGTCCTCTAGAAAAAGGGAGCTTACTCCCTATTTGTGGGATCCACAGTTCCTGATTCCTATAAAATGGTATGTGGACCCTCATCACAAGTCTTATTTGGGTTATTCTTCATGTGATAGGCAGTCTACTTTCCCAAAGTATAAATTGTACGGATGATTTTGCTGCATGCGCCATCATACAGCAGTCACCATGCATGCTCCTTATTTCTAAACTTATTCCAAAGGTATGTACGCCATGTACGGCTCTCTATAACAGACTCAGAGCAACATCTTTAGTGCAAAATATTATTTTTCTTTCTTTCTTTTTTCTGTTTTCGTATGAGGCAACTTTTCAACCTTTATCACTATTATCTGTAACAGGAAGGAATTTGATAAGAATGATAATGTTTGAGCCCCATCTAGTGAGTTACGGTGGCCAAAGCTTCCATGGGCGAAACGGTTATTGGAATGATTGTTTTACCTTGTGGTTTGCTCCGGGCCTTGTACAGAAATTGTGCCACAATCATCGTACTGGGATCGACAACTAGCCTTTCCCAGGCTTCATTGGAATCTTTTCCATGGTTTAGAAATGCTTCGGTAGCATCTATACGATGCAAATTCCAACCCCGTAATTCTCTTAGGCGATGAATTTTGTTCACCTGACGGCATGCAAGCCTGTAAGTGTTTTCTTTAATTTGATTAATGGCTTCATGAAGAAGAGTGTCCAAGGTTTCTGGGTCTGCATTAGCACTTCTTTCTTTCCTTAAAAATTCATCTAGCTCAGGAACGCCAATTGCACGTCGAACTCCTTTTGTGTAATCTGTTTGGCTATCAAATAGCCCTCTAACCTCTTCGACCAATCCCGCTTTTACCATTTGATCAACCCGTTTTGACACAAAGCGTTGGAGGATGGGTAGGGATACATCAACCCAGAGAAAGCAGCACTGGTAGCTTGATGCAAACAAGGGATCATCATTCACCAGGGATTCAATGAATGAATTTGATCCCCCTGCTATAATTGGGAGCTTGTCTTGTTCAATGATTGATTCTATAGCATGAATTGCATGATAGCGAAAATCAGATGCTGTGTAATCAGCATTTGGGTCTGCTATCCCTAAGAGATGATGGGGTATACCTTGGCACTCTTCTTTGGTCACTTTGTTGGTTACAATATCTAGCCCTTTATAAACTTGCATTTTATCAGAATTTATTATTTCACCTGGAACATAGTTTGCCAAGTCAATTGAGAGTCTTGATTTGCCAGTCCCTGTTGCGCCCATCACAATCACCACCTTCTTCTGATTCTGAAAGCTTATGGAGCTTGTGTTAGTTGCCCCTGGAAAACTAAGAAGAGCTTGCGCTTGTTTGCACATGGAAAATATGCGATTCATTGTGCAAATAGGCTTGCAAAATATGGACAGCTTTGTGATTTACAAAATTACAGTTTGTTATAAGAGAGGGGAATTTTATTTGTGAAGAAGAATGTTCAGCTTTGAAGTGTGAAAGTGTGAGGACCAGAGGCTCCTAGATCAATATTAGCACCTGGGATAGAAGATGAAGCTCCTATTTATTTACCGTAGCAGCAATAACATTTTTGTTTCTTTCTCTGGAGAATTAAAAGGTAGACTATTATTTAGGATTTTGAAAAATCATGAATTTCACCTGAGGCTGGAGAAGTCGACTTTATTGTGGTAGAAAATGCAGTAACATCTACATTTAATACTTGGACACCTCAAAGAAAAGTGGCTTCTTAGTGCTCACATTCGGTTTTTAAGGCAAGCTAAGTAAATGTCACCTTCTTCACTGAAGGCAGGTGAATTTTGCAAGCTCCAGAATCATGAAAATGACACTGGGAAAATATTCACTCTCAAGTTTACAGAGACATGTTTGCCAGGCTGGGTATTTATGCTGCGGATGGCCACAAACTGTCATGTTGTAGGGTATGTTACAGATTCTCTGCGCTTGAAGCCTTTTTTTGACACGTTGTATGCTGAATAAATTACTTTATATTTTCACTTTTTCGACGTTAAAAATCGATTGATAAGACAGAATCCACACCTCGAACTTTTGGACTTGTTTGGTTGTTTTTAGTCTTTTGGAGGTTTCATTGTGCTCTTCTAATTTGTTAAATCTTAAAATTCTTAGAGGAAGTTTGTTAAAATTTTCCTGATTTTTTAATTTGGAATCCCAGTCTGTTAATCTTATGTCTGTCATATTCATCCTACCATTCTTCCAGGCATTTTCATATTGGATCAACAAGATTCTACTGAAGAAAACGCAAGGGTCTGCTGGATGAGGTTTGCTAACATTTTTCCACATCTACCCTATGGTTTGTTTCCTATTTTATGCAATGGTTGTTACAAATTTATGATATATTTGAAATTCGACGTTTCATTGAGTTTTAAGTAAGGTTCTAAAACATGGTGGCTGGTGAGTGAGGGTAAATTTTTAATGTTGAAGTTTCACACCCTACTTTAGTATAAGACATTAAGACCATCTTACCTACATTGGTCTTACCCTATGGTAGTATACTAGTATGGTAGCCAAGGCTGACTGAACATTCCCTTACATTTGAGGTAAGATAGGGTGGGAGTGGGCTGTGAAGTAGTGGTCTATACCTGTTTCTATATATAAAGTGTGTCCTATTACTTATTGTGCTTTTGTTCTTCCAATAGAAAATTAATGCTGCCACAAGACGAGAATCTCAGCTGGACTACCAATCGCATCATGCAAATTCCCTTTTAGTCTAATTGGCTGTGGAGGTTAGTGTTTTTTGTTTAACTGTTGATGTTTATTGTTTCTATGGAATCAACCTTTTTTTAGAGAATCTCAGTTGGGTAGTTTTCTTTGACACTGCACGAAGATAACATTCTTTTATGGCTCCGTGCTCATTGATAATATAGATAAATAAAAAAGTTTTCCAGGCTTATTATTAGGACCTCACTTGTAATCGGAGTTCTAAATTCAATATAGATTGCAGATATGAGCCATAACTGTCGTGCCTATTAGCATTTTCTTACATTACTACCTGGTGAACAGTTAGAAATACTTTATAACCCTTGGATGTAGCCAGCTCAAATGAATTACCTAGTAATTTGGCTTTTTGGCCCATATAAATGATTTTGTTGTTTAGAATGTCTAAAAGTTTTCCGTGTAAGCAGCAACCGTCCAGTGAGTTTTGCTTATGGTAAAATCTATTCGTAGATGATGTTGTTCGGGGAAACGGTTTTGGTATTGGATGATGAATTAAGAAGACAATCCATATATGCTTTTAGCCTTTTAGGTCAGGATGGTTCCTTCATTTGATGTTAAAAGTATAAAGAATAAGCAACATTTTGTCTCAATAGTGAATTTCTTGATCACAAGGTGCAGGAAAGACTAGTACATTGGCCCATGCTTATAGACATACAAATAAAAGCACATTGTGGAGAGGGATTACCAATATTCTTACTCTGGCGCGCAGAAAGGTTTTTCACAGCTCTCACGAATCTCCTCTAGCTATGTGTTTGGTTAGTGTTGGAACTGGAAACCCTGTGAGTTCCTGCATTCAAACTCCGGTTTACTGAAAAAACTTGCTTGGTTTTCTGGGTAGGTACTTCATTTTGTAGAAACTGAAATTCGGATTAATTGATAATGTCACAATTTAAAAATAAATCAAACTACAACAGAGTAGTACAGTATCTTTTAGCAAATACGGAACCCTTGCATTTGCATTTTCTGAATTCATCTTTGGTTGGAACCCTTGCATTTGCATCACTTGCACTTTTAATACCTGTGTTTTTCTAAAGTCGTCCACGGTTCTACCATTTGCATTTTCACTATCACTTTTAATCCTCGTGCTTTTCTGAAGTCATCTTTTGGTAGGTACCCTATGCGTTTTCACTATTACGCGCAATACTTGTATCTCTCTAGGCTCATCATGGGTAGGTACACATTCAATTTTCACTATTACTCGTCATGTTTCTAACTTGTCATTGATCAATGTTGTACCTTCTGGTCGGGGTTTTTCTAAAGCAATTAGGCTCCTAATGACCCGAATTATTCGTTGCTAGAAAGAAATATAGGAATCACAAAGTTAATACGTAGAACTGGCTTATAGGGATTAATAAAACTCGAATAATGTGGGCATTAAAGCATAAAAAGTATACGTCTTATATTCTAGTTGAAGTGAACATACATATGTATTATCTCACCGAAAGCTAATGCTTATAATTGGTCAGAATGTAATTTAATACCTCATCTTGGAAAACACCTTTCTATGTTTGTTTCAAACGAATATTTCTCTCTTCATTTTTGAACTATATCTTGGTTTCATCGGGGCCGGAAACAGCATATTCTAATGGAACCAAGAAAGCTAAAAGCACTGATGTAGTGGTAAGCTGAGGGTTTTTAGTCAAATACTATCTAAAACTTGCCTTATTTTAGATATAAACTAGGTAAATTGTTGAAGGAAAGAATATGGCAATTTATTTTGTTGTGTGTGTTACATGATATTGATGTTTGGGTTAGTTTGCTTTTGTTTTTGGTTCAAGTGAGCGCACTATGTCGCCGGTAAGAATCAAAGTTTTTGGTTGGAGTAAGAGAGTTCTTACCACTAGAGCGAACTATTTTTGTTTTAGTAACTGGTGAATATCATGAATGATTTCTTATTGAAATCTTTGATTTGATTATGAGGCTACTGTGTGGAGAAGCCTATATAAAATAATGTGACTAACTCAAGATGAAATCAAACTATAAAATATTAGATTGGACAACATTAAACTATTGTAATATGTTGTTCAACACTGTTTTATTAGGACTCTCCGACACGGTGTCGTGCCTTACACATGGCGGAGTGTCAAATACAGTTATTTTGGGTGAAGTTTTCAATTTTTTTGTCTAAAAATGAAGGGTCGAATTAAGTGTTGTGTCAGACAAAGGACAATACGACATGCCACCTACGTGAAGTCTCAGGGCAACATAGGTTTACTAAACACTCAACAACTAGGTTGAATAAAGTTGATGTATGGATTGGTTTACTAATTGCTGAATATCATGAAAGATCTTATAAAAATCCTTGAATTGATTATGATGCTACTATGTGTTATTTGATCTAGAGATGTGTTTTAGTTTCTCTTTTGCAAATTTTAGGATAATGCAACATATTGCACATGCTGGGAGAAGCCTACTAAAATAATCTAATGTGACTAACTCAAGATGAAATCTTATTAGAAAAGAAGAGTGCTCTTAAACTAAATTTACGCCGATTATTTTGCGTGAAATTTATAGCGTTGGTGTATGTCGTTCTTGTCATCTTAGGCCCATTCAAAAAGGGGTTGTGTCTAATTTCCGCTTTCGTCTAGTTGTCGTCTGGTACAATATTGATAAATCTCGAGTCATTGCATGAAGAATGAGTCGCCAAAGTCTTGAGACTTGTTTTATAAGATGCATAATGAAAATAGGAAAAAAATGGCAAGGTATAGAATAAGAAGAGGAGGAAATAGCCGCAAGAGAGAAGAAGAAGAGGCAATTAAGGAAGATGATGAGAAGGAGGCCAGTATCAGAAAGTTTTTGCCCTTTTTTTCTTCTTCAAGTGAGCGCAGTAGCGCACTATGTTCTAGGTAAGAATCAAATCCTCGATCTCATATTTTCATGGTTGGATAAGAGAGTTCCTTTCACTCGAGTTAATCAAAGCTGGTTGTTTGTTCATGTTGTTCAATCAAAGGCCTGGTTTTGGGACCTAATCTCACTTGGGCTTATGAGGTGGGTATCTCCTTCATATGGGTTTGATTCAGACTTATGCATGAATTAAACCATAAGCGCACTAACATTGCAATGTTAGTTTTTGTATTGAACTCTTATACAACCATAATAAAATATTAAAACTAGATCAAGTGATTATCATACATATGATATACGTATGATAATTAAACCTCCAAAAAGACGCTCTCACAATAAATTTATTGGTGATTGTTCTACAATTTAAAGTAAAAGTGGCGCTACAAGGTACGAATCACCGTCAAACATAAAATCAGTATGCTTAGTAAGAAACTAGCTAGGTACTGTACTAGATTAAAGAGTTATGTTAGGCCACGATCAAGGTGTTGGTCTCCAAATAACTTAACGAGTGGATCGTCAATCCTAATGCTTTACAGCAAGTATACTTTATCTTCCTAAAGAAGAGCAGGCAATGTTGGAGATTAAAATTTCCTTGTTTGATAAAGGATCTCAGGAGTGAGGGATAGACATGGTTGCATAGCAGCAGCAGCAGCATCCATCGTCATGAATTTGGTATATATCTTCTTTTTTGAGTAACTTCATCCCTTATCTTCAATGTACTACTACATACTTTATCCCTGATTAAATCAAGATTACTGTGTATGTAGCTCATTCATCAACTACACGTAAGTGCTATTTTTGTCTCACAACACTTTTTTCATTACTCCATTATCTAAGCTTTTCATATTCATCTACTAACCAGTCTTTGTCTCATCACAAATCCTCTTCTTTCTTGACTCTCTGTTGGGAAAAGTCCCTTGTTATAAATAATTCTCATAAGTTTACGAACTCCATTATTTCTCTCTAATCAAACATCTCTAACTTTAGGATTAATGGAGGCAAATTTGAGCAACATCGTATTTTCTTCCACCCTTTTATTAATTACGATATGGGTATTGAAAGCAACGGAGTGGGTGTGGTTCAAGCCCAAACGACTCAAAAGACGACTTAGAAGTCTCGGGTTTTGTGGCCAGCCTTACAAGTTTTTACATGGTAACCAGAAAGAAATTGCTTTGATGACCCGACAAAGCAATTCCAAGCCCATGGACCATTTTTCAAACGATTGCTACCAACGTATCATGCCTTTCTACTACCAAACCATCAAGGATTATGGTATCTTTATATTCTAGCTACTTCTTTCACTTTATGTGTTGCTAATTTAATAGATTCTCTTAGAAATATAGCCGTGATATCGACCGTCTCACATAAGAGTTACTGTAAGAAACTAATAAACATACTTGCAAATAATGTGTCACATATACGCGTCTTAAATTAAAAATTGTAAAATTATAGACAATGAGAGAGTTAATAATCATACAATTAAATGACTATTGGATTCATAAGTGGTTCTCACTCACATAAGGAAAATAAGGCCACATGGGTATTCTTTGTAAAAAAGACTATTCATGTATTATTAGTAAATGAGTAATTTTTTTTTATACAAAAGATGGTTTCACGGTATAGTAACTAGTAACTATGATCTATCATGTTTTAGAAAAAGTGTAAGGAATTGGTGAATGTATAATGGCAGGAGAAGGATCGTTCGTATGGGAGGGACCAATACCAACAATACTAGTGACGAAGCCAGAAATGATGAGGGAAATAATGATGAAGATTCATGAATTTGAAAAGCCAATCACACACCCACTTTTGGTTAAACTTTCAGTTGGGTTGTCAAGACTTGAAGGCCAAAAATGGGCTCAAGATAGGAAGTTAATCAATCCTGCATTTCATACTGACAAACTCAAGGTACATACTCATCAGAATCACAGTTACTCTCAAACTCTGTCATTTTTCTCACACATTGATCGACTAAGTAGTTTTTATGTACTTTTTTCACTTACGGGTTGGTATTTGTTTGATGAATGTTGTATGTATGCAGCACATGTTATCAGCCTTTGAAGTAAGTTGCAATGGGATGATAGATGAATGGGAGGAAAAAGCAGGAGGAAGTGGTGGTGGTTTTGAGATAGATATATGGCCGAGTCTCCATGATATGTCTGCCGATGCCATCTCACGTGCTGCTTTTGGAACCTGTTTTCGTGAAGGCAAACGTGTTTTCGAGCTCTTACGCCAACAACTTGCCATTATTGTACACGTTCTCCAATCTGTTTACATTCCCGGTTCCAGGTTTATTTCACACCCGTCTCAACACTCGTAATCCGAATTGATCCGACTCATCTGAATGTTGTATGATATTTATTTCAGGTTTCTTCCAACGAAGACAAATAAAAGGGCGGCAAAGATTAACAATGAAATTGAGACATTACTAAGAGATATGATACTCAAGAGATGTAAGGCGATGGAGGCCGGAGACGCACCCAAAGACGATTTATTGGGCATTTTGTTGAAATCTTGTCACCAAGGTTATACTTCTAATAAGAATGAAAAGAATGATATAAAGTTGAGTTTAAAACAAGTAATTGAAGAGTGCAAATTGTTCTATATCGCCGGACAAGGAACAACATCCACCTTATTAGTATGGACTCTTATTTTGTTGGGTAAATACAAAGATTGGCAAGAATTGGCCCGACGAGAAGTTTTCGACAAATTTGGCAATAATAATGAACCCGATTTTAATGGCCTAAATGATTTGAAGAAGGTGCGTCGTCTTTCATTTCATATATACTCCGTACTTGTTTTTGATTCATTATTCTTCATGTTCGCGTGTTATTACATACAGTATGTTTGGCGTTATTTGATACACTTTTTGTTGAGTTTATGAATCCGGTAGTCAACGGGGGGATTGAAAGGGATGAATTGAGTACCCACTTTTCAAAATTTCGTTGATAGTTACGGAGAATAGCTAATCAACTTGTCGGTACTGCTGTAATTAAACAGAATTGTCAATTGGACTGTTCTAATGACAAAATTCTGCAGTACTTGTTATTTTCTTGAGTAACTAATTTTATGAGTTGTAACAGGTTAATATGATACTACAGGAGGTGTTAAGGTTGTATCCACCCATAACATCCGTAGTTAGGAAGGTTAAGCATGATACGAAAATAGGAGACATGCTTTTTCCGAGTGGTGTACAACTTCACCTACCTTTCGTCTACGTACAACATGATGAGAAATTATGGGGTTGTGATGCCAAGGAGTTCAATCCAGATAGATTTTCCGAGGGTGTTTTAAAGGCGACTCAGGGTAACATGTCGCTATTTTCATTTGGATGGGGGCCTCGCATTTGTATCGGCTCCAACTTTGCTATGTTGGAGGCTAAATTGACGTTGGTGGCGATTTTGCAACGCTTCACTTTCGAATTGTCACCTTCGTATGTCCATGCTCCTACCACAAGTTCAGGGGCTCTTCGTCCTCAATTTGGCGCCCAACTTACATTTCATCACATCTAGCTCCTACGCTTGTATTTATCTTTGTATTTATACTTTGTACGAGTACTATTTATCTTTGCAGTTGTTTGGTAACTAGTATAGATCCCATGCATTAATGAATGGTAAATTTAGAATTTTATATTTAATGATTACTTGTAAGTATCTAATCGGTAACCTATTAACTTTAAACATTTTCAATCTTTACCTTTTGATTTAAGAAAATAATTTAAAATTTTCAAAGATAATCGAGTAATATCATTTACTCCGTAATGTATTTGTCGGTAAGTGTTTGACTTGCCCGCAAGTTGAAGAATATATATATTGTTGCAAAGCTAATGATAGTGTTTTTATAATTTTTAGTTGATTATTTAATTTAAAGTCTTTTTTAATTATCATGAAACCAATCGGCTTGTTAACAAATATTTTACCATATAATCCTCATATTTTACATCTATTTACACAAAATGCTACTCCTTTTTACTTCAACTTTGTTGAACCCATAAAATCATTTGATGTACCAATAATATCCTTATTTTTACCACTTTTCTTAAAAATGGTAAAAAAACATATGTCAAGAATTGCGGATGAGAGGAAATAGTTAAACATCCGTCTTAATTTGACAAAGCATTGTATTCTGTCTCCCCCCAAAACATACTCAAGAGATGTAAGACGATGGAGAGGCCGGAGACGCACCCAAAGACGATTTATTGGGAATTTTGTTGAAATCATGTTACCAAGGTTATAATTCTAATAAGAATGAAAAGAATTTGTGCTTATTATATGGGAGAGATCTCACGATAAACTTATTGTGAGACCGTCTCATACAAGAATTTGTGTTTGATTCATAGAGTATAATCTCTGTGTAATTAGAAATATTGGCTTATTGCATATTTGCATGTATAGCATCGGTTCTTCTATGTAATTAGAAATGGAGTATGGCATCGGTTCTTCTTATCGTTATTTATCAAATTGTTGATTAATTACTACGGAATAAGATACATGTCACATGTACGTGTCTTAAATCATACAGTATGATTGTAAAATTGTGAGTAATCATCCTATTTTATTAAAGCAAGATTTTTTTAAGCCTCCACGTTCACTCTCAAACAATTTTGCCTACGTGTCAAGCTATCAAATTTTTGGGGAATATTTTATTCTCATACTTAACCACTACCAATTAACCACACTTAACTCTAACTTACCAAAACTTAACCACCGCCAATTAACTACAATTAATTCAATTTGATATTAAAATTAAACCAATTTTAACTACAGTTATACTTAAGCTTAAATTAATTTAATACTTCAGTTTTCATTGACGTATGCGAAATATGTATTTCATGTCATTTAATTTATTGAAGGACATTTATCATAACTCGATGAAAATCTAAATTAATTAAAGGAAAAATTACAAATTACCAGATTTACCACCATATATTTAACATATTTTGTAATTTACCACCATGTATTTTGATTTTTACAAAATAATACCAACATTTATCATATATTCCCCAACTCCCACTGTATTTCTATCCCGATATTATTTTAACTTAAATCTCAATTCTTTTAAGTTAATTAACAGATACCCAATTTAAACATTATTAAGCTATATAAATTAGTGCATAGTTAAAAATAATGTAGCACAAATTCCAATCCATTAAAAAATTACAAAAGAAAAATTTAAATATGACAATAAATATTAAAATTAAAAATTACAATGTATTATAAATTAATTCTCTCAAATTTTTAAAAAATCGATCAACATTGAGAATTTAAAATTGCTAAATTATAACTCAACAACAATTACGGTTGCCACATTTTCGACCTTATAAGAGTGGCAAGACGTAAGCGACTGGACGCTTGAACTTAACATTTTTTTTTTCGATTACGAGTTGTCGTCTTTCCGATTTTATTAGGGTGGCATAAAGGTAATTGTAGTTGTCGTCGTTCCTAGAGATATTGTTGGTTTATGAAAAGGTAATTACATGAATTTACAACAAAAAACTTTTTTTTAAGTACATGTTATTCATTTTTTATATATATCATAATCATAAATTAATGTAATTAGTTGCTTTAATTACTTTTGAACGTTCTTATTTGAGGGGATAAAGGGTGCATCGAATGCGACGACAAACGTAGTGTACAAGGAAATATTTCAAAAATTATGATATATTAGATATGTTCGGACTACGCCATTTCTTTTTCAATTACATCGACGATAATCAATGCGCCATTTTTTTTGTTTGTATGAGTGTTTATTGGAAGTACACAACCGTGATAATATCTTAAACACAAATTGCAAAATATTTTTTAGCGGTCGCCCGTGCATGCTATGCACGGGGTTAATACTAGTACAATTAATAAATGACTATTGAATTCATAGGCGATTCTCATTTGCGTACAAATGAGCATTCTTTGTAAAACGACAATTCATGTATTATTAGTAAACGAGTAATTGAGAAATTCATGTTTTTTTGCCAAGGAATTCAATCGAGACAGAAGGGTGTTTTGAAAGCGACTCAGGGTAACACGTCGTTTTTTTCATTTGGATGGGGGCCTCGCATTTGTATCGGCTCCAATTTTGAAATTGGTGACTATTTTACAACGCTTCACTTTTGAATTGTCACAACGAAAATGAAATACAAATGAAGTAATTTATGAAATTGTAAGCAATAGAGTTACCGAGAGTTGCAAAAGCTGCGCGCTATTGTAAGACATGAAACCGTTTCATATCAAACTCAATCGTCAACTCACATGAACATCTTTGCTATATACTCCATTAGCTATCGACCTTTATTTTATGACGACCCTTTCGCGACATCTTCAAGAATCTCCCTACAAATTCGATCTCACACCTTCCTGAAATGACTGGATGATAGTAGAGCCGGTCACGTAGCTTCATTTCCCTGTTTCGTGCATATTCTGTACTTCCGTGATCACCATTACTCCAATTTACTATAACATGGAACGACTCGGTCCTCCAACTCTATGAGTTTGCATAATAAGAACTCTAGGAAAGATTCTCTGGGTTTGGTCACATCACTGTCAAACTTGTTTTTTATCTCTATCTTCTTCAGTGCTCGTCGCAACGTGCTAACAGGGCCAATCGTATAATCGTCTAACCCCCAAATTCGTAGCGTGAGAATGTCAAGTACAGGGCACAGTTCCAGTATCGCCAACAAAGTGTTGATGTCGTGGGACGTGTCTGTTGATAGTGTCAGCCGAGTTGCATCACAGAACATACCCGATGGCCAACATGGGTTGCGTCGTACAAAAACATTGGGTGTACGGATAACAACATTAGAAAACACCCCCAAAAATCCGGACATTAACTTGATATAATCCTCTGTTATTCGGCCACGGTAAGAATTAGTAATATCGATTTGTGCTTCACGCAACACCATTGATTCCTTTTCAAAGCTAAATGTGGCTAACGTTGAAACATTAATATCCAAATACTCGAGCTTTGGGGCATTCAGCACAACTCCGTGGTTGCCAAGTAAGCCTTTAACGAACAAGCGTCGTAGATTTTGGTGTGAAATATTAATAACGATGTTTACAGTAATGAACCAGTGAGGCCGTGAAGCAGTATTATGGGGACATTCATAGTGGAAAGACAATTGTTCGAGAGCTGGACACGCCTCGATTAGTATTTCCAGAAACGCTAAATTAGGATTAAGGCAGCTGTGAGAAAGGTGTAGTTTCTTCAGATTAGGAAGATTGATTGGCGCCCCTTCGTCGGGCAACTGTAACCTCCAGGTTGAGCCTAACTCGATGGACACCAACGACTGCGTTTGAAAAATAAAATCAGGGAGTCTAGAGACAGGCGGGTAACGGTAATGTGTATGAGTACCAATGGCCTTGAATTCACGGAGATCCCGGTCACACAAGTGGCGAAGGCAGGCATAATTGAGATCATGTCTTTGATAATGAGAGTCGTCAGGGAAGTCGAGCGTGATGGTGTGGATTGAGGGAGAGGTGATTCGGGTTATGGTTTCATGGAAAGTAGTGGGGTTAGGTTTTGTGGGGAAGTCGGAGGTGGTTATATGAATAGAGGAGATGTGAGTCCAGAGACGACGCCATCGTGATGAGAAACACGCTGTGGACATGGCTAATCGGAGAGGAAGACGAGATAGAATTTCGATAAGAATATCATTGGGGAGGGAACTCAGCCTGTCTTCTTCTTCTTCTTCTTCTTCCCTCATGTTCGCGTTTTGTCCCTCACGAAGATAGATAGATAGGTCTCGAGTTCAATCTCCACTTTTGTCACTAATCATATTTATACTAATTAATCTTAGACGACGCTTCTTCTAATGAAATTAGGAAACTTATAAGACTATCATAAACTAATTAGTTGATACTTTACTAAAATTAGGAAACTTGTTTAACTAACCGTCAAAGTTAATTACAACCAACTCTGAAATACGGAGTACTAGTAAGTACGAGTAATAATAGTAGGATTAGGAAATAGTAGTAGACTTTCCTAATTTTGTTCGATATTTCGAGGTTTGACAATGTGGGTGGTTTTATACGTGTCATTTTTATAGGGGGTCAATCCAATATGTCTTAGCCCAGTGGTTAAGATTATGTGTTCTAGGACAGTAGGTCTCAGGTTCGAATCCCCCTATTGTAATTCGACTAAGTACGCTTTTCGATAAACCAAAAATAAATAAATTCTAGGGGGTCCAAGTCTACTATGGCTCATATTAATGTCTTTTGCCAAAGGATAGTTGTCCTTACTTTTTATTATTATTATATAAATACATTATTTTATTTACTTAATTGACTATTTATGAGTGTAAATCGTTATCTTTCTTAGGCTATTTATATGGATATTTGTATTGAGAGAGAATAGACATTGATGAAATAACAAAAGAAACTTGTGTCGCTCTTAAACGTGTGCTACGTTTGGTGTGAAACTCGGATTGTTGCGATAATCCAAAACTAGTGATTATTTAGGACGCGACTCCTAATTGTTACTCGATTGGAACCAATAGGTATTCGTTAGCCAATCTCGTTCATCAAGTTATAGGTCTAACTTGGTGTATGCCTATCCTTTTTATTTATTTCACCTGCGTATTCACATCAACACCTTCACCTGCCTTTCATCTACGTACAACATGACGAGAAATTATGGGGTTGTGACGCCAAGGAATTCAATCCCAATAGATTTTGCGAAGGTGTTTTAAAAGCGACTCAGGGTAACATGTCGTTTTTTTCGTTTGGATGGGGGCCTCGCATTTGCATTGGCTCGAATTTTGCTATGTTGGAGGCTAAATTGACGCTGGTGACGATTTTGCAACGCTTCACTTTTGAATTGTCACCTTCGTATGTTCATGCTCCGACCTTGACTTCTCCAACTCTTCGTCCTCAATTTGGTGCGCAACTTACATTTCGTCACATTTAAATCGTACATTCAGCTAGCCAGTTGCGAAGGTTATCAATCTCGTCTCATGTGTGGATTGGTTATTGATGGTGATTTTCTAAATAGTTTCATTAATTAATGGATCATGTTTCATATACATTCTCCTACATCATTTTCTTGAGTAAAATAGTAATGACATGGACTTTGACAATGTTGTCATTAAAAGCAAAGTGACGATCAGTAGTCGCAAAACAAACGACAATGAAATACGGAGTACAAATTAAGTAATTTATGAAATTGTAAGCAATATATATAGTTACTAAGAACTGCAAAAGCTAGCGGCTATGGTAAGACATGAAACCATTGCACAGCAGACTTTGCGATCAATTGACTGGAACATCTTTGCTATTAGCCATCCACATATTATGACAGCCCTTTCGCGACATCTTGCAAAATCTCCCTACAAATTCGATCTCACACCTTCCTGAAACCACGGGACACTGGCAGAGTCGCCTACATAGCTCCATCTCCCGGTTTAGTGCATACTCCGTACTTCCCTTATCACTATAACTCCAAGTTACTATAACATGGAACAACTCCTCCAAATTGATGAATTCGCATCTAGGAAAGATTCAGCTAGTTTGGCCTTATTAGTCTCACACTTGGTTTCTATCTTTATCATCTTCTTAAGTGCTCGTCGCAAAGTGCTAACAGGACCAATCATATAACCGTCTGAATCCCATATTCGTAGCGTGAGAATGTCTAGTACAGGACACAGTTCCAGTAATGTCGACAAAGTGTGGATGTCGTGGGACCGGGATGTATCCAATGATAGTGTCAGCCGAGTTGCATTACAAAACATACCGGACGGCCAACATGAGTTGACAAAAACATAAGGCCGTACTATACCAACATTAGAAAACACCCCCAAAAATTCAGACATTAACTCGATATAATCCTCTGTTATTAGGCCATAGTAATGATTTTGTGCTCCAGGCAACACCGTTGATTCCTTTTCAAAGCTAAATGTCGCTAACGTTGCCACATAAATATCCAAATACTCGAGCTTTGGGGCATTCAGCACAACTCTGTAGTTGCCAAGTAAGCGTTTAACAAACAGGCGTCGTAAATTTTGGTGCGAAATATTAATAATAATGTTTCCAGTAGTGGACCTGTGAACCAGTGAACCATTATGGCCACACACGTACTGGAACGACAATTCTTCCAGAGCTGGACACGAGTTGATTAGTGTTTGCAGAGGCTCGACACTAGAATAGAATTGACAAAGGTGTAGTTTCTTTAGATTCGGAAGATTGATTGGCGCCCCTTTGTCAGGCAACTGTAAGCTCCACTTTGAGTCTAACTCGATGAACACCAACGACTGCGTCTGGCAAATAAAACCTGGCAATCTAAACACGTTTACATTGCGATGGTTAGGAGTAGTTATTCCCTTCAATTCACGGAGATTCCGGTCACAGATGAGGCGAAACCAAGTGTAATTGAGAAAGATTGTTGTAAACCCAAGTAGTCTTGGATTCTGAAATGCGTCAGGGAAGTCGAGTGTGAGGCTGCGGATTAAGGGTGAGGTGATTCGGGCTATGGTTTCGTCCAATCCCAAAGTGGTCGTCTGGTATAAGTCAGGTATTCCCTCAGCGAAGATGGTTAGATCAGTTAGATGGATAGAGGAGATGTGAGTCCAGAGACGATGCCATCGTGATGAGAAACCCTCTGTGGCCATGGCTGATCGGAGAGGAAGACAAGATAGAATTTCGATAAGAATCTCATCGGGGAGGGAACTCAGCCTGTCTTCTTCTTCTTCTTCTTCTTCTTCTTCTTCTTCTTCCCTCATCTTCCTCTTTTCTGCTTCGTCGTTGACGTCCATTGCGAAGATTCGTCTCAAGTTCGATCTGCCTTTTTTGTTCAACAAAGAGCGCACTTAATTATTAAAAGATTGTGTTCCGTAATCTTGTTGAGGTTTTGGTATTTGGTGTAGTTCGCAGGTGTTATCGATTTAATTACAAACAAGAGGTAGCTTTTTTGTGGCTCGATTTCTCTTCTTTTAAACTCTACACACAGATTCCAATTTCTAGTTAAAATCTGTCTTACAGAATAAAAAAATATATATTTTTAACATTAAAGATATTTATTTTATATTGTAACATGTTTAGATTTAAAAAAATATGGAGCAAAATATCGAACACCAAAGTGTAGTTCGAGTTTGGAAAATATGGATGGTTTTATACGGATCAGATTTATTGGGTCAAAGTCAACTACGGGTCATATTAATGTCTTTTGCAAACGGTAATTGTCCTTAATTTTTTTTATTATGAATTTTTTTTTTTTTTTGTATATGATACTGTTTCTTTTGTCTAGAGAAGAATGCACTAAGGCACACCTCACAAGTGAGAATCGAAAAACCTATACGCAGCCACCTTGACGTGTGATATACAATTCCTCCGTTTTATTTATTGATTTATTTGTCTTTTATATTTATTCTGAGAATTATTTTAATCAAAGGCTCAAAGCATCGCAAACAAATAAACGAGGCAGAGGGAGTAATGTATAACATTGTTTCCTTATTCATTGCAAAGGATTCTACGTATGAATTTGTTTGTGAAGGTTATCTCGTCTCATGGTCATCTCGAAAATAGTTTCATCAATGAGATCGACTTGACAATGTTGTCGTTGAAAGCAAAGTTACCGGTATGTAGTTGACTAGTTATTTCGTGTAACACCACAAAATAACTGAAAATCAAATACGAATTGATGAAGTACAATAGTTTATGAATTTTCTATAAGCAATCGAGTTATCGAGAATTGCAAAAGTCGCTATTGTTAGACATGAAACCGTTTCAAATAAAGCAGACTCAGCGGTCAATCGACAAGTACAGGAGCATCGTCTTCATCATTAGCTAGCCAAGTTTTATGATGAGCCTTCCGCGACAGATTGACAAAAACTCCCTACAAATTCGACCTCACACCCTCCTGAAACCACTGGACACTCGTAGAGTCGCTTACATAGCTTCATTTCCCGGTTTAGTGCATATTCTGTACTTCCCTTATAACTCCAAGTTACTATAACATGGAACAAGTCTTCCAAATCGAGGAATTTGCATAATAAGTACTCGAGGAAAGATTCTGCGGGATTGGCCTTATTAGCCTCACACTTGGTTTCTATCTTGATCTTCTGAAGTGCTCGTCGCAAGGTGCTAACAGGGCCAATCGTATAATCGTCCGAATCCCATATTTGTAGCGTCAGAATGTCTAGTGCAGGACATTGTTCCAGTATCGCCAACAAAGTGTTGATGTCGTGGGACTGGGCCATGTCCATTGATAGTGTCAGCCGAGTTGCATTACAAAACATACTCGACGGCCAAGATAGATTATGAGGTGTAAGGATAACAACATTGGAAAACATCCCCCAAAATTTGGACATGAACTTGATAGAATCCTCTTTGATTTGGTCACTGCAAGAATCAATAATAGCGATTTGTGATTCACGCAACACCATTGATTCGTTTTCAAAGCTAAATGTGGCGGACGATGATACAGGAATAGCCAAATACTCGAGCTTTGGGGCATTCACCACAACTCTGTACTTGCCACGTAAGCCTTTAAAAAACAATCCTCGTAAATTCTGGTGCAAAATATTAATGTTAATAATCGGACACTGCGACTTCGTTTGTATTTGTATATACTTGAAAGATAATTCTTCGAGAGCTGGACACGCCTTGATTAGTCTTTCGAAAGGCTCGACACTAAAATTGCTGTGACAAAAGTGTAATTTCTTCAGATTAGGAAGATTGATTGCCACCCCTTTGTCAGGCAACTGTAAGCTCCACCTCAAGTCTAACTCGATTGACACCAACGACTGCGTTTGGAAAAAAAAACCTGGCAATATAAACTTAGTTAGATAGTGATGCTTACTTATTGCCTTCAATTCACTGAGATCTCGGTTGCAAATATTGCGAAACCAATCATAATTGAGATTGACATCAGAACTTTGGTACTGAGACACGTCAGCGAAGTCCAGTATGAAGCTGCGGATTAAGGGTGAGGTTATTCGGGTTATGGTTTCATCCAAAGTGGTGTGGCTTAAGGTTGGTGCTCTCATGGATACAGTGCTGGTTATATGAATAGAAGAGATGTGAGTCCAGAGACCACGCCATCGTGACGAGAAACATGCGGTGGCCATGGCTAATCGGAGAGGAAGACGAGATAGAATATCGATAAGAATATCAGTGGGAAGGGAACTCAGCCTGTCGTCTTCTTCCCTCGAGTTCGGCCTCTTCCTCTTTCGTGTTTTGTCCCTCATGACGATGCCCATCACGAAGATACGTCTCAAGTTCGATCGCTATTGTAATAATATATTGTCCCTCATGACGATGCCCATCACGGAGATGTGGTTGCAGTGAACCGAGTCGTAGAATATTGGAGTAATATACACATACTTTTCCAAAAAATCCGAAAAAGAAAAACCCTAAACACCGAATCAAGCCAATCAATCAAGGACGAACTAGGCCTGTTATACCCTTTTTATTTTTTCTGATCAATTGCTAAATTTCTCGTCAATTTCATGTCAATATCTCATTACTATCAATAAATATTTTATCCCAAAATACATCAATATAATACGTATACCTATAGAAATACATATTCCCAAGTACAAAGTAGTACCAAAAAAAAATACTATTCGTATATCCCAAGTAGTTTGATAAAATATTTTATCCCGTAATGTACGTATTCGTATTCTATTGTAATTTGTAATGTACATATTCTTATTCTACCGTAATGTATGTATTCGTATTCTAGTATGAGAAATTGACGAAAAGTTGAGCAATTGATCGAAAAATAAATAAAAAAGGTTAATTTCACGTATTGGCAAAGTTAAGGGGTCTAATTGCACCAATCAAAAGTCAAGGGGCTTGATTTCACAATTAAGTAGAGTAGAGGGGTTCAATCACTATTTTTCCGTCCAAGAACCTAAATAGACTAAACTTTACAAAATCCTACACAACCAGTCCGCCACACTAAACCTTACCTTAACCGTTAGGTGTAATCAGAGACGATCTACAATGATATCAATAGTAGTAAAAATAATCGGGACATTATATTTGGCGTGAATTTTATTTAACGCGAATATGGATTCATTTTAATACGGAGCCTCAAAAAGGACCAAAAAACGTGGATGAAACCTTCAAAATTGGTCGTTTTTAACTATTTTCGATAGTGCTGAAAGTTGTTCTAAAGCACGAATGTTTTTGGACGAGAATTTTTTGACAAGAATAGAATAATTGTTATTATTAGAATTGTTTGACACGATATAAAATGAAATATAGAACTAATTTCCACGAATTCACACACGTCTAAAAACACAATGTTATACGGAGTAGCTTTTAAAAGTCTCCACAAAAAAACCCGAATGACCCTCATATAGTCATATCACAACAAGGCATTGTATTTGGTGTACAGTTTGTTCAGAGCAAATTGCATTTTATTCCGGAACCACACGGCCGAAAAAAAGTGGATAATAACCTTCAGACTCGGTCGTTTTTTTTTTTTTGTCATTTTCGATGGAGGTTAAAGTTATTCAAAAGCGCAAAAAAGTTTTTTAATGAAAACATGTCGACAATAATAGAATGCCTATTAATGATTATTAGAACTTTCTGACACGATATAAAATGGAGTATAGAAACTGTTTCGATTGATTCTATCACGTCTTTAAAGACAATATTATGACTTTTAAAAGTTTCCACTTGAACTCCAAGTGACCCTCGTATTACACTGCGACATTGTATTTGGTGTGCATGTAATGTCTTTTGTAGTTCTAAGCTGAAACAAATTTATACGAGTATGTATTTCTTTTGAACCGTCTTTCATAAAACTTTACAGCGAGTCACCTCTTAGAATCTTACAAAAATGTTACTACTTTCTTGTAAATTAATTGCACATGGAACCAAAAGTGTCTCGATCATACATACTCTCATGTTACGTACTTTAGTTAATGATGATCACATTTGCATTGTGATCTGATTTCGACTCTCTACATGAGTACATACACGTATGTCTTTGATGTAAGGACTACTTATGCTCAATAACAGTCGAATTGTAATACTCTATATTTGATTATTTATTTTGTTGATAATTGGGACGCAGCAATGGTGATGGGAGCGCCCGCTGAAGAGATGATTGCAAAGACAAGAAAGCTAGGAGTAGTAGTAAATGACAACGACACTGGTTGCGATCTAAGCGAATGCAGACAATATTATGATTTTAGCAGTAAAAGTTGTTTTAAAGCGCGAATAATGTCTTTTGACAATAACTTTTGACAGGAATAGAATGTCTAATAATGATTATTAGAATCCTTGGACACGATATATAATGGAGTATAGAAGTTGTTTCGCTTGATTCTGAAATGTCTCAAAAGGCAACATTATGGCTGTTACAAGACTCTATTGAAATCGAAATGAACCTCATATTACACCGGGCATGCATTTTTTCCAGGGACCAAAACGTCGAAAAAACGTGGATAATAACCTTCAAAATCGGTCGTTTTTAGATATTTTCGATAGCGGTCAAAGTTAATTATTCTAATGCGCGAATGTTTTTTGACGAAAAACTTTTCGACAGAAATGGAATGCCTAATAATGATTATTATTATATTGCTCTGACATTATATAAAATGGAATATATAAGTTGTTTCGACTGATTCTGAAACGTCTCAAAACACAATATTATGACTTTCAAAGGACTCCATTGAAATCTAAATGACCCTCTCATTCCACTGGGGCATTGTATTTGGTGTGAAGTTTGTTCAGCGCGAATATAAATGCATTTTAATCCGGGACCCAAAAGATAAAAAAACGTGAATAATAACATTTAAAATAGATCGATCATTTCTCGTTATTTTCGATAGAGGTGAAAGTTGCTCTATAAGACGAAAATGAAAGACTACAAAGTAGTTTATGAAATTAGTAAAGCAATAGAATTATAGGACAAATTAACTGCAACATAAAGCTATACTGATATTGTAAGACATGAAACCATTTTCACAGCGGTCTCAACGATCAATTCACACAATCATCTTTGCTATCCGAAATTTATGACGATGAGCCTTTCTCAGCATCTTGAAAAATCTTCCATCCCCACAAATTCAATCTCGAACCCTTCCTGATCAAAAATTTACGACAATTACCCTTTCGCGTCACCTTGAAAAATCTCCCCACAAGCTCGACCTCACACCCTCCTGAAACCACTGGACACCGGTAGAGTCGCATACACAGCTCCATTTCCCGGTTTTGTGCATCTTTTGTACTTCCCTTATAACTATAACCCCAAGTTACTTTAACATGGAACGAGTCCTCCAACTCGATGAATTTGCATAATAAGTACTCTAGGAATGATTCTGCGGATTTGGCCTTATTAGTCTCACACTTGGTTTCCATCTGAATCTTCTTCAGTGCTTGTCGCAATGTGCTAACAGGGCCAATCGTATAACAGTCCGAATCCCATAGCGTCAGAATGTCTAGTACAGGACACAATTCCAATATCGCCAACAAAGTGTCGATGCCATGGGACGTGTACATTGATAGTGTCAGCCGAGTTGCATTACAAAACATGCCCGACGGCCAACATGGTTTGTTTTGTACAAAAACATCGGGTGTATGGATAACAACATTAGAAAACACCCCCAAAAATTTGGACATTAACTTGATATAATCCTCTGTTATTAGGCGACCGTGAGAATTAGTAAAATCAATTAGTGCTTCATCACGCAACACCGTTGATTCCTTTTCAAAGCTAAATGTGGCTAACGTTGAATCATGAATAGCCAAATACTCGAGCTTTGGGGTATTCAGCACAACTCTGTGCTTGCCACGTGTGCCTTTAACGAACAAGCGTCGTAAATTCTGGTGCGAAATATTAATGTTAATAATCGAGGACTGCCACAATCTTCTTTGTATATACTGGAAAGACAATTCTTCGAGAGCTGGACACGCCTCGACTAGTGTTTCCAGAGGCTTGAAATTAGGATAGCTGTGACAAAAGTGTAATTTGTTTAGATTAGGAAGATTGATTGCCACCCCTTTCTTAGGCAACTTTAAGCTCCACTTTGAGTCTAACTCGATCGACACCAACGACTGCGTTTGGTAAATAAAATCTGGCAATATAAACTTTGGTCGACTGCGATGGTTAGGAGTAGTTATTGCCTTCAATTCACGGAGATTCCGGTCACAAATGCGACGAAACCAAGCATAATCGAAATGGACGGTCACACTTGAGTAGTGTCGGAACGGACCCCAAGAAAAGTTGTGATCGACGACTGTCGCCTGTCCTGCTCTAGCCTGAGTTTTCCCACGGCTCGAATACTGAAACCCGTCACTGAAGTCGTCCAGTGTGAAGGTGCAGATCAAGGGTGAGGTGATTCGGGTTATGATTTCGTTGAAAGTGGTGGTGTGTAAGGTAGGATTTCTCCCGGATTCGTTCTTGGTTATATGAATAGAGGTGATGTTAGTCCACAGACATCGCCATTGTGACGAGAAACAAGCCGTAGACATGGCTGATCGGAGAGGAAGACGGGATAGGATGTCGATAAGAATATCGTTGGGGAGGGAACTCAGCCTGTCTTCTTCTTCACTCATGTTCGCCCTCTTCGTCTTTCTTGCTTCGTCCCTGACCGCCATCATCATGAAGATATATAGGTCTCAAGATCGATCTCCCTCCTCTTTTGCAACTGATAATTGTACAACAACTTTACGAAGAATGTAATGGGTATTAACCTACTTTTTCCAGATCTCCCGTATATTATTAACTAGTTGATATGTCATCCCCTGTGTATATGGTGTGTATGGTGTGGCACAAGGATGAGACACAAAATGGGTCGGGAGATCCGTTCAAATTAACCTACTCTCCGAAATGGAAAGTTCCAAAAAATAGTATATCGAGGGAAAATATCATGTTTGACCAAAAAAATATGTTAATGATAGTGTTTGGTTCGTCTTATACAAATTTCGATTTTTTTGGGGTTTTTTTGCTAAATTTTATTAGGAAAAGAACTAGTATTCCAAGATATCATCACAAACGAGAACAATCGATTTTAATGTTTCGAAATGGTTTGTCTGTCACTGATAAATGTTAATTGATTCCTTAACAACATGGCTCAATAGTGAGACTATCATGGCAATTGTTGGATTCATTGCAAAGTATTCGACATTTCTACGTATGAACTTGTTTCTGAAGGTTATCTCGTCTCACAGTGATCTCGAAAATAGTTTCTTTAATGGATTCAGATTTGATAATGAGACCGACATTGACAATGTTGTCGTTAAACGAAAAGGTACCAGTAGTCGACGAATTAAAGTATACTGCAGTAGTTTATGAATATATTAGAAGCAAAAGAGTTATCGAGAATTGCAAACGTCTCTATTGTAAGACATGAAACCGTTTCAAATAAAGAAGACTCAGCGGTCAATTGACAGGAGCATCGTCTTTGCATTGCCATTAGCTAGCCAAGTTTTATGACGAGCTTTCCGCGACAGCTTGAAAAATCTCCCTTTAAATTCGACCTCACACCCTCCTGAAACGGCTGGACACTCATAGAGTCGCTCACATAGCTTCATTTCCCGTTTTCGTGCATATTCTGTACTTCCCTTATCACTATAACTCCAAGTTACTATAACATGGAACAAGTCCTCCAACTCGATGAATTTGCATAGTAAGTTCTCTAAGAAAGATTCGGCTGGTTTGGCCTTATTAGTCTCACACTTGGTTTCTATCTTTATTATCTTCTCGAGTGCTTGTCGCAATGTGCTAACAGGTCCAATCGTATAAATCTCTGAAATCCATGTTCGTAGCGTCAGAATGTCTAGTAAAGGACACAGTTCTAGTATCGCCAGCAAAGTGATGATGTCGTGGGACGTGTACATTGATAGTGTCAGCCTAGTTGCATTACAAAACATGCCCGACGGCCAACATGGGTTGTCTCGTACAAAAACATTGGGTGTACGGATAACAACATTTGAAAACATCCCCCAAAATTTGGACATCACCTCCATATAATCCTTTGTTATTTCGCCACTGTAACAATTAGTAATATCGATTTGCGCTCTTTGCGAAACCATTGATTCCTTTTCAAAGCTAAATGTGGCTAACGACAATATATGATTAGCCAAATACTCGAGCTTTGGGGCATTCAGCACAACTCTGTACTCGCCAGTTAATTGTTTAACAAACAAGCGTCGTAAATTTGGGTGTGCAATATTCATGTAAATAAACTGCGACGTTGAATTTAAATGTTCGAGAGACAATTCTTCGAGAGCTGGACACGCCTTGATTAGTCTTTCAATAGGCTCGAAACTATAAGAGCATTGAGACAGGTGTAATTTCTTTAGATTAGGAAGATTGACTGGCACCCCTTTGACAGGCAACAGTAACCTCCACTTTGAGTCTAACTCGATCGACACCAACGACTGCGTTTGGAAAAAAAAACCTGGCAACACAAACTTATTAGGTAGATAGTGAGGCCTAGGAGTACCAATTGCCTTCAATTCACGGAGGTTTCGGTCACAGATGTGGCGGAGCCAGGCATAATTGAGATTGAGTGTTGCATTCTCAAGACTTCGGTTGCGAGGCACGTCACTGAAGTTCAGTGTGAAGCTGTGGATTGAGGGTGAGGTGATTCGGGTTATGGTTTCACCAAAAGTGGTGTGATTTAAGGTTGGTATTCTCATGGATACAGTGGTGGTTATATGAATAGAGGAGATGTGAGTCCAGAGACGACGCCATCGTGATGAGAAACCCTCTGTGGACATGGCTAATCGGAGAGGAAGACGAGATAGAATATCGATTAGAATCTCATCGGGGAGGGAACTCAGCCTGTCTTCTTCTTCTTCTTCTTCTTCTTCATCTTCTTCCATCAAGTTCGCCCTCTTCCTCTTTCGTGTTTTGTCCCTGACGATGCCCATCAAGAAGATAAGTCTCAAATTCGACTGCTATTGTAATGCGACTATGTATCTTAATTTTGTGAGTGTGATCACAATTTTTAGAAGCTTGATCGAGATTCGGAGATGTGGTTGTAGTGAACAAGTTCAACGAGACGAAGAATATTAATACTCCCTATTTTCTTCCCCTTTTTGTGGAATGAAAAATATAAGAGAGATACTATATTAATTAATGAGGAAAAGTAAAGAGTGAAAAATTTCCTTAAATGGAACGAAGAAAGAAAATCAAACTCAGTCCAATAAGAAAGATGGAAGAAAATAAGTAATCGGAGGGAGTATTGTTTACCACAGATTAACCTACTTTATACCCTCGATAACTTTGTTTTTCAAACTTTATATCTTACCTAATTTTTTTTCAAAACTTATACTTCCTCCGATTTTTATCTATCTTCCATGTTTCTTTATTGGGCTGAAACACCTTTCTTCCATATTTCTATTTTGGGTCATCAACATGTGATCTAGAATCACTCTCACATTTCTCTCCCTTCCTTCTTTTATTTTGAAGATAATAAAAAATCGGAGGGAGTACATACTTATTCTATTAATCACATAATCAATATCTAAATTTATTTTCCGTCAAAAACTTACCTACTTCATTGTCTTTACAAGCTATTCTACTTGATATCCTATGTCTTTTTGTTTCATTGTCATTACAAGATCCCTCTCATTCATTCAATTCTTTACATAGACCCATCAATTCACCTCACAAATATGTGAACAATTGAATGAATGAGAGGGAGTAAGAGTTATGTACAGTCAAACGTTTTTAACCGAATGACCGACAATAACTCTTTGTCCCGAGTTCCGAATGTGATGATTTTTTTCCCAAACCAATCGTTTGTAAGATATCTTCGGTTTGAAATTAAAATCGCCTCTTTCGGAATTCATAGCTAAGAGTGATTGTAAGTCAAATATATTTCGACCAAAACAAGGAGTGACACGTAGAATATGAAAAATCATCACTAAGGGCTCGTTTGGTTCACCATGGGAAGATGAAGTTACCGGAAACTTTAAATTCACGTGAATTTGTATTTCATGGGAATTACAAAATATTGGTTGGTTGCCATGTGGGAAATGAATTCATGCGAGAAGTTCTACGCACCAAGGGGGGCTTGGTGAGTAACTTCCCCCATTGTGGAGGAAGTGGCACTTCCCGGGAAGTGGCAGTTGCCACTTCCCGGGAAGTGGGTAACTAAACAACTCCCTGAAAATGCACTTCCCGGTAATTGCATGAGTAACCAAACGACCTCTAACAATGGTACCAAAGCTAATAAAAATTGATACGTTTAACATAAAAGAGTATACAAATATAAAAGGGATACACTTGTTATAAAAATAGGTACAAAACAAAATTGTCATTCAGAGGTACCTATAATAATAAAATAATAATACATAAAGTTGTACTCACAAGTCGTATCTCAATAACTTATGGAGAGATCATCTCTCCCAAAAATTTGTGTATGAAAAAAATACATGTATAGAATATTTCTGTATAAATTCTTTAGACGTGAACAACAATTCGAACAAAACGTAAATATTTTTCGTGACAACGTAAAAACAAGAGTAAGATTTGGTACGAATTGTATATGTAAACTGACAAAGACAATTGCGATGTATTGAGCCAGAATCCTAACAGATTGATGTACGAGTTTATTTGATCATTTGTAGCTCAGATATTAGTGATTCGAGACTAAGCCAAGACGACCCACCTACTTGACCCGCCTTCTTCGCTAGCTTCGCAACCTCCTCCACATTCCTTCTAACCATTTTACCATTCTCTCCGACCATAAGTTCCGGTATAACTTTGCTCAACTCTTCCGATTTCACAAACCCTCTAACCGACCCATTACACGTCTCAACTCTCAACCCGACCTTCAATTCATCGACAACCATCTTCGCATTCAAATGTTGCTCAGCCATCATTGGCATTGCCAAGATGGGGACGCTAGCGCATATGCTTTCAGACGTCGAGTTCCATCCACAATGACTTAAATGACCTCGAATAGCCTCATGTTCCAAAATCCTCCTTTGGTTGACCCATTCTCTTACAATCAACCCTCTTCCTTGAACCCGTTCCTCAAGCCCATGAACCACTTCTTCTTGGTCGGGTTTTATCCTCAAAACCCATAAGAATTCAACTCTTGAATTCTCAACCCCAATCATAATCTCCTTCAATTGCTCATTGGAAACCTCAGCTTGGGTTCCAAATGCTACATACAAAACGGGTACGTTATCGACCCGTTTTTCGTCCAACCAATCTACCCACTTGGGGTTGGGCTTCTCACAACCATCCGATTCGGGCTTATCGGCTAAGCATAATGGCCCGATACACCAAGCTTTGGGCTGACAATTCGAATTCCAAAACTCAAAATATTTGGATTCTAATTCAAGAAAACTATTAACCAACAAACCGTAACTATTTGATGTTGCAATGCCACACTTGACAACATAATCAACAATCGGACCTTGTGGCTCTTGTTCATTCCACGGGCTATCGAAATGGTTCCTTGTGACTTGAACCCATGGCAACCCGGGCACCGTGACCAACTCATCCTCGGACTCTACCTAGAGAAATTGCATAATTAAAAAATACAAAAAAAAATATTAAATACAGTTCTTAGGATTACAAATAAGAATTAAAATACAATTAAAATAGTACGGAGTATTTGTATAAAAACATTAAAATGACTATATATATGTAAGAGCATATAAATATTTCTGGGCCTCCAACAATACTTAAGGTTTTGGTTGAGTTGGTTCCACAACATGGTATCAGAGCCAGCATGACAAAAGGTCACGGGTTCGAATCTCCACCCCCTTGTTTCTAAAGTGGAATATTTGGCGTTGCATCCACGCTTCAAGCCCAATGGGCATATAAATATTTTTGAGCCTCCAACCATCGCATTAAGGTTTTGGTTGAGTTCGTTCCACAACAATATCATTTTCAATGATTACATTAATACTATAACTTGTATAGATCTCGCGCATTAATGCGCCGTATCTTTTAACATTTTATGTCTAGTAATTACTTGTAAATATCTATCGGTAACTTATTACCTTTTCACATTTATAATCTTTACATTTTGATTTGAGAAAATAATTTAAAATTTCAATGATGATTATGATAATAGAGTATATTTTAGTGAACTTATTTTTTTACAAAGTTAATACTCCCTCCGTATCTATATGTTCGTCCACTTTTAATATAATACTTCACTCATATATTAGACAAAGTGGACGAACATATAGATACGGAGGGAGTAATACTTTTTTCGTTCCATTTGATTCTTTATGTTTGCTTTTTGAACATTATTTGTAAGTGAGTAAAATCGTCAATATAACTTCTAATATATAAGATAAAAGATAGTCATGTGAGATCTTGTTTAAATAGTATAATTGAGTGCTTTATAAATATCAATATTTTTTATAATTTTTAGAAATACGTAATTAAATATATACGAATAATAGAAAACGTGTATTGGAAGCGTGAAAGAACAAACATAAAGAATCAAACGGAACGGAGGGAATAATATTTTATAATTTTTACTTGACTATTCAATTAAAAGTTTGTTTTATATATAATCATAGAACCAACAGATAGGAATCAAAATACATTCCTTTATATATTCAGATAAGCCATAAATTTTGTTAACAAATTAAAAGATAACATAATAATTCACCTATTATTAGATAAAAAACTATTTATATATTAAAATCAAAATTTGAAAGTATTTTATACAGGATATAGTTTTTCCCATCATCAAACATTTATGCTCCGTATTTGTTTATGTCAACACTTAGACTTCAATAGTTAACGGCGCTTATATTTTGTTACAAAAAAGTTGTATAATAAAGGTTTATTTGTTAAATAGCTCATAAATAAGGAGTAATAATTTTATTTTATTTTTGAAGAATTTACATAAATATTTACTTTGAGTTGAATTTAAGTATTATATAAGTAAGTGTGTGTAATGATTTATTTGTTTCCTTAATTTTTTAGGAAATTAGTTTATTTATTTAGGTAATAATGTTTGGAAGGAAAACATTGCATGAGGAGATGACACGTATCATTTGGCTAGTTCTCCCTATCCTTTTAGTATATAGGGATCTAAAAATTAATAATATTCTGCATAATAAATAATAATAACGATTTTTCTAATGTGGGTTTACTGGACCCACATTAAAATACTCCATCCGTTCCATTTGATTCTTTATATTTAATTTTTTCACACTTGTCAATGCACATTTTTTATGTTCATATTTTAGTTACATATTTCTAATAATTATAAAAAATTAATATTTATAACGGACTCGATTAGACAATTTAAACCAGATCTCAAATGACTATATTTTTTATAGTATTATATATTAGAAGTTATATCGATAATTCCCCCCACTAATGAATAGTTCCCGAAACTCAAATGCAAAGAATCTATTGGAACAGATGAAGCATTAAATAAAACAAGATTTATAATGATATTATGCTGAGAAATTGAAATAAACGTTCATACAAACATACTTACCTTGGAAAAACATCGACCCCCCATCATAAGATGGTAAATGAGAAAAGAATAGTTGTTCATCCCAAAGAAGGCCAACCGAGGAATATTAAACTTAGAAGCCGATTCTTGAGTCCAATGTAGAAAACCATCCGACAATATAAAACTAATCGGAGTACCAACGTTCTTCAACTCGATTTCAAATTGTTGTTGAAGTGTTTCAGTCGAATACATGAACGGAACAAGAAGTTGCTGCATAGACGGGAGTTGATCAGTACTTTCAACCCCGCCTGTAATGATTTGACTTTCAGGAGGGAAATGGAGACAGATGGTTTTTACGAGTTGAGAGGGAATGGAAGCAAGTGAAGACACGATGAAGGGCTCGTTGGCCGGGGTCGTGAAGACGGTGAAGGTGGCTTGAGGGTTTTGAGTGTTGATTAGTTTGAGTAATTGAAGAAGTGGGATTGTATGGCCTTTTGACATGAAGGGGAATACTCCTACATGCAAGGAGGAGGATGAAGATGTCATTTTTATTGTTTTTGTGGTGTTAGTGTAACTAGAGGGTATCGACTTATATGGCTTAGGTCGAGAGTCGAGACATTACGTTAAAAAGGAAAATAAAATCGAAAACTATTTTTAATATGGGACGTGTCATTTATTGTTTGATAAACAAAATATAAGGTGAAATTAGTAGTTTTCGATTTTAATGGAACAATATGTTAATTTGACATATTTGGTAAACGACATATTCAGTTAACATAGTACGAGTACTATTTTTTTGAATATAAGCAATGTATTTAGATCATTCTATACCGTATACATGCAAGCGTTTAAATTGTGTGCTAATCGGTTGATTACCAAACAATCTCAATTAAAACGTATGTATTATGCTAATATTATCTGTTATTATAAATTAACGGATTATTGTTCACAAAATAAGGGTAGGTATTATTGTATAAGTATAATTTGCGTAGATATTAGTAATAAATAATTAAGATTCCTTTTCGTATTTTGTCATTGTTAGATGACTTTTTACAAGTGACGTTAAGTTTTTATTAATATATCATATACGTAAGTGTATTATATATATATATGGGCAGTCTTGTTTACGTAGAGTGTTATAAACTATGATCTCTTCGTTATGATTTCATTTAGTCCGTATGTGAGAAGAATAAAATAAGATGGTAAATAAAATTGACGGTCATGGATTCGGATCAATCAACTTTTGAACAATTAAAACGATTACAAAGATCATTATAAATACAATCATTATACGGAGTAGTTAGAATGAATAGTAGAAAACATAACTCTTGGTGGATACTCAAAATTAAAGATTAACCTAGAAACAAATATTATGAGAATGTATGCGTAAAAATAGTTAACTTAATATTATTTCGATATTTAGATTGGATCGGACAAAAGATCAAAGTTTCACCAAAACTTCACAGCACACAAGTATATCCCGCTTTTGATGCAAATTGCACTAGGTATGGTCCGATTTGGACCAAACTAATATGATACGGACCATACGGTCATGATGTGAACCACTCATACCCTTCAATTCACTCAATAATTAATATTCCTTTTTCAACGAAAGCCAAGAAGAAGAAGAAAAAATAATTACGGTATAAAAAAATGTACTCCATAACTATCAAATAAATAAAAAAACGGTAATGTTAAATACAGTCCTAATGGTTGTATTTAAACATTAAAAATCATCCAAATTTAACATAAATTTAAGGATTGAAACAAAAATTACACAAATATCAATACAATTAATGTATGTTTTAAAAGATTATTTCCCTTCATGATCTCTTAGATACAGTCCTTAGGATTGTATTTATCATTTTCCATAAAATAATAATATTCCAATAAAACCAAATGGCTAACTATGGGAAATAGACTGACCCAATTACGGGTCAAAGAAAAACACACAAAGATTCATTGTCGGCAAAACACACATGAAACAATTAAGCCCAAAGCCACGTAGAAACAATACCTACATGAAATACAAGGCCCACTTTCACGCAAAAGGCCAAAAACTTCGGATTGCGCTACAAGACGGTTTTATCAATTAAAAGTCCAAATAATTAACTTTATCGTGTCATAAAAATTTATCGTGATCCGTAAGATATCCTAATAGAAAAAAAAAAATGTAGTAGTAATAATATTTGGCCTTAAATTTACCGTCACAATAAATTAGACCATGAAATACAGAATTATATTATATGTGAGAAGTTTCACAATAAATTTACCGTCACACCATATCATACAAGAATTTGTGGCTATCTTTTTAGGACAATAATCTCCATTTTTAATTAATTCGTCCAATAATAACCATTGTTTTTAATTTGATTTATCTGCTCATTCTATGATATAAAACGATTTTAGGTGGGTAAATTTGCCACAAACTTACGTATCCAAGCAAGGGCCCAAGCATCACGTGGGCACATGGCTGAAAGCCTGAAACAAACCATAGCCAGGGGCCCGGCCCAATACTGCGACACATTGTAGACTCGTCGTGCTATCATTCTTCTGTATTTTTTCTTTTACCCACTCCGATTTTTTGGAAATGTTATTGTGCAGTACTTCGTGAATCTTGTTTCGCTTTCTTTCCTTAGCTCGACAAATTAATCCCGAGTCATGAAAAATACTTGACACGTTTAATAATATAATACGTTGACATTCAAAATTAACTAATTTTTGCGTAATCTAGCTTGCACAAATAGCATAAAAACTTATTAAAGACGATCTTTTAATAGTACGTGTTGTTGATAAACCTTAGCTTTCACATAATAAAGTTAGTTAATCTCGTTTGTGGTGTTAGAAACTCTTATGTATCAACCAATCCAGTATGAAACCGTCTCTTAAACCACTTACTTTGTATATAGAAATTTATTTTAGTCGATACATTTTTTTAATAGGGCACAATGTCTAGAATTTAGGGCGCATTTTTTTTGTGGTTCAACGAAGCGCGCACTTAGTCGCATTACAATATAGGGGAGGGGGATTCGAACGTGGGACCTATAGTCCACGGCACCCAGTCTTGACCACTAGGCCAAGACATCTTCGGTATTTAGGGCGCATTTAGGAGTACATTAAACTCCTCTAAACTGGGAGCAGGAAGTTCCATAACCAAGCAAAGACCAAGTGACCCTTAGATTGGAGGACACCAAATCAAACTCAACCAAATTATCTTCCATTTGCTTTCCACCTATTACCATCGACGCCTTCATCGTCGTCCCACCGTCCAAAAACGCTAGGCATCTCACGTCCTTAGACACCTTAATCATAGAATTAGACCCATATATCCTCCAAAAATTGTAATACTTCCCATCTATCGAAAAATCAATGTCCGGAACTTTAGGACCCGTCTTCGTCCCAACCCAATTTCGCGACCTGTAACACGCGCTAAATGAACTCACTTTCGCCACCCTTGTAATGTTCATTGTGGCCGCGGTGGCCGTGAACGTGTCCACTAGGGCATTGTAGATGTTTGTATGAAGTGTTGTGTAGGAATATATTGGGTTAAATTTTGTGCCCCCTAATCCATTTTTGTCTAGTATGAGCAAAGACGAATTAATTTTCAATTCGGTACCGTGTACCCTTATCGACGTGATATTGATAAAGTACTCGATTGAAGAGTTCCTCTTTTCTTCGTACGTCTCACTGACGTCTATAGGATTATGTATAAGCGGTGTTGTGACGAAGTATAGAGACATATCGACTTTACTAGGAGGCAGCATATACGGACCGCCCCCAAAATACATGGCTCCATTAAGGACAGACTTGGAATGAGATGGCAAACAGAGTGCGAATTTACGAGGAACTTTAAAAGTCTTTGATATAAAACCAAGGAACGAATTAGTATCCTTCCTAGCTAGACTAAGGACACCCTTGGTGTACCGGGACAATCCCTTTAAATCTTCGACACGGGTACACCCAAAAGGGAATCTGTACACACGTTTTCCTAATGGGACTGGACCATTTGATTTATAAACGGTGATTATATCGAACAATAACCGGACCATTGTGTGCTCCGTTGACAAACCGCCGGAGTAGACGTTCGGCGGGTAGATCTCACCCAAACACATTTTACCCTTTGGAGCGCAACCGGGAGAGTCACACGTGTAGCAACGTTGGCTGTCGTACACAGCACATGATGTGTCGTTGGTGCAACGTTGTACTCTATAAGTCGAGCTGTTGGGGACACCAGTATACCATGTCGTGTTAAATCCGACTGTGTTACAAGTGAACCATGACCAAGGGCTCGACAGGTCGATTGCGAGGGAGACGGGTAATGAGGGAGTTCCAATTAGGAAGGTAGTGTAGTATTGTGGCTTACTTGAGTCCTTGAATTGAAGATTGGGAGAATGATTGGATTTGTGGCTTTAGATATTGTGATTAAGGCTAGTAATAATAGTATGGTCACGAAAAATGGATATGATTGATAAAATATCATAGCTTTGATGATATCTGATCTACAACTCAATTTGGTACGTCAATTATTGATTATTTGTACTAGTAGTAGAAATCAAAGGATTTTAATGAGACTTTTTTGCAATTAAATGTTCAACATGTGAATGCAGTGAATTGCACAATATCACAGCGAAGAAGTACATGTTGGAGTACCCAAAATAGTAAAATTAAAGTGTCACATTAAACTTTAACTACTAGTTGGATAATTATATTTTACAAGTGGATTAGAGACAATTAATTATATTCAAGATTCGAGTCTGAGATCACTGTCCCACATTCTCGGAATATATAGTCTTAATTATTAGATTAAGACACCTTCGAATACTATATCGAGGGTTCAAGTTTGATTAACATTACTTTACCCTAAAAGAACATCCAACTTGTCGAGTATTAGCATACTACACGTCGCAGATTCTCAGAATAACTAGTTTTTACCATTAATTAGGTTAAGACATCTTCGATTACTATATCTAGGGTTCAAGTTTGATTAACATTATTTTACAGGACATCCAACTTGTCGAGTACTAGTGTACTACATGTACGGATCGGAGTAATTCGTAAATAAACCACTTGAATTACAATTATCCAACTAGATATAGTTTAATAGGACCATTTGTTACTGTAATTAATTTTACACCTACTTCTACGTTAATGTAATGTGCATCTTGACTCAAAAAAAATTGTCAGATCCTTCAATTTTGTACTGCTACTACTTGAATAAGCAACCAATTGACTTAAGATTAGGTCTAGCAGAAATCATGAGAGTTCATTAATACTAATGAGAGAATGAGAGATCGTCTTTTCAAAATTTCTGCGTTGACTTAATGCAGTTATAAATGATCAGACTTAGCTTTAGGGTTCATAAATTCATCATATCAACTTCCTACAAGAAAAAAAAAAAACAATGGCATTTTATCATCGATCATGTCCATTTCACTTGACCATACTATTACTAGCCTTAATCCCAATATCAAAAGCAACAAATCCCATCATTCTCCCAATCTTCAAAGACTCAAGCAAGCCACAATACTACACTACCTTCCTACTCGGAACTCCCTCGTTACCCGTCTCGCTCTCAATCGACCTATCTAGCCCTTGGTCATGGTTCACTTGTAACACGGTCGGGTTCAACAGGACTTGGCCGTACTCTGGTGTCCCCAACAGCTCGACTTATAGAGTACAACGTTGCACCAACGACACATCATGTGCTGTCTACGACAGCCAACGATGCCTTACGTGCAACTCACCCGCTTGCGCACCCAAGGGCGACATGTGCATGGGTGAGATATACCCGCCGTACCTATACGCCCATGGCTCAATATACGGTGGGCACACGTTGGCCCCGTTGTTATTAGATATAATCACAGTTTTTAAATCAAATGGCCCAGTCCCGATAGGGAAAAGAGTGTACGGGTTCTCTTTTGGGTGTACGAGTGTTGATGATTTAAAGGGGTTGTCGCGTTACACCAAGGGTGTCCTTAGCTTAGCTAGGAAAGGTAGTAATTCGTTCCATGGGTTTATATCAAAGGCTTTCAACGTTCCTCGTAAATTCGCTCTTTGTTTACCTTCCAATTCTAAGTCTGCCCTTAACGGGGTCATGTATTTTGGGGGCGGTCCGTATAAGTTGTCCCCTAATAAATCTGATTTGTCTCAAAACTTTGTCACGACTGCTCTAGTAGTTAATCCTATAGACATTGGTGAGACGTACGAAAAGAGGAACTCTTCGATTGAGTACTTTGTCAATGTCAAGTTAATACTTGTAGACGGTACCCCATTGAAAATTAACTCGTCTTTGCTCTTACTAGACAAAAATGGACTAGGGGGCACAAAAATTAACCCTATATATTCTTACACGACACTTCATACAAACATCTATGATGCCCTTGTGGACGCGTTCACGGCCAAGGCGGCCACAATGAACATTACTAGGGTGGCGGGGGTGAGTTCGTTTAGGGCGTGCTTTAGCTCGAAAAATATGGTTGGGACGAAGACGGGTCCTAGAGTTCCGAGCATCAATCTCGTGCTAGATGGTAGTAAGAATGATAATGTATGGAGGATATATGGGTCCAATTCTATGGTTAAGGTGTCTAATGATGTTAGATGTCTAGCATTTGCGGATGGTGGGACGAATGTGAAGGCGTCGATAGTGATAGGTGGAAAGCAAATGGAAGATAATTTGGTTGAGTTTGATTTGGAGTCCTCCAAGTTAAAGGTCACTTCGTCTCTACTTCGTTTTGGAACATCTTGCTCGCAGTTTAGAGGAGTTTAATGCATCTACACTCTATAGATCCGTCTCTGTCATTTGATAACAGTCATGGATTACTTATGAGATATATTTTAATCAAGTTTATATCAAGCTTTAATTTATATATACATCTGTTCAAATTTAAGTTAGTGAAGGGTTAGGGTAAAAATGTACTTTGTATGTTTAAGCTTTAAATCCACGACATTATTTTGAAGAGATTTGAGTGATAAATATCATCACTTATAAGTTACGGAGTATAATGCATGCAACACAGTACATTAACAAGTGCGATGAATTACAAACATCAATCTATGCATCGACTACCTTAAAAAGTGGATCTATATATGAAGTACGGAGTATGTTTTAAGCAACATCTATTTGTAAGACTCATCAACCGCAGTCAGATCATTCTTAATGTTTATCCGTCTGACTTCCTCACTAATGAGAGAGTACGGTAGTATTTATGTTAATAGAAACTTGGGCTCACCCCAACACTATAATAACATGCTAAGCCCAATACCCTTTAAGTTGGAGCGTGGGGATTCACCGTACCCAACTTGCTTGTTGAAGTATGAAATTGCGACACATCTAAAGCTTTAGTAAGAACATTAGCCAACCGAATAGCACTCCGTAAGTAGTAGGAAACTAGGAATGTAGGTAGGCGCAATAAGTTTTTCTTTAATCGCATCCCGAACGAAACGACAATCAACTTATTGTGTTTCGTCCATTCATATTAAACACCTAATTCCAAGCAATATAAACTGCCGACCGACTAACACAGTGTAGTGGAACCGTGCCATCAGGCTCGATGGTGAAACTACAAAGCAAATGCATATAAACTTCCTCATACAGATCCTCGCACAAGATTACATTATGCACATCTATCTTATGTAAGTGCCAATTCTTGCTAACTGCCACCATAAGTAAAGTACAAACCGCAGTCATTTTCACCACAAGAGCAAACGTCTCATTATAGTTCACCCCCTCCATTTGATGGTTTCCGAAAGCCACCAAATGTGCCTTAAATCGCTCAGTTATGGAATCAGACTTGTATTAAATCTTGTAAACTCATTTACTAGAAAGCCACTACATAATCCACGTAACCCTGTTCCATTTTTCTCGAGACCAACGGATTTAACAATGACAAAAAGAAGGTCAGAGTAATTAAGTTTCCGAGTTAGGATAAATTTTGTCTAGACCAAACAAACACCAACCAACCAATGAGAGGCCTCCAAACACATCACGAGTTTCACAAGACAAACATACATAGATCAATACATACATTCATACATCCTGTTCTACGTTAGAATACGTTACCCGTATAATTTCTTCCCCAAATTTCTGGGGTATACATAATTATTCCTGGTCTTAACAGTCAAAATTAATCAATCTTCTTCACTAGATCATCAATAAAAACTCAAAAAAACATGCATTCATTTGGGTACAGAGCAAATGCACTGCTTACTCTAGCAGTTACAGTTCTTGCATTCATGTGCGCCGTCGCTTCTTTCTCTGATACCTTCAATCGTCCTCTTCCTTCTGTTGATATCAAGGTCTGTTTTTTTTTTACTTCACTTCGATATGATGTTGGGTTTTTTCAAATTAGTTTGATTTGCATCTGATTTGGGTTTTTTTTGGTTGTTGTTTGATGAATCAGGTTGTAAGCTTCAACAGATTTATCAAATCCAAAGACGGCAATGAAGGGGTAAATATATTCTGGGGTTTTATACTTGAATTGGGGATATTTCTGGGTATTTGATTGATTTTGTTTTTGTGATTGGGTTTGATTGAAAGATGTAATCTTGCCGCTGTCATTTACTAATTGATTGATGCACTAAGTTGTTGACATTGACTACATAAGGAATCAATTAGAATCTGCGATTTTAGTCGAGTTTTAAGTTGTTGCATTGAGTGTATAAGTTGTGCTATGATATCCGGTACCACAGATATGCAAATTGTAGTGGATTTAATCTGTAACGCGTAGCATAGTTTAGTGATGAGCTAGTAAAGAAATTTCTTATACGGTTTCATGCTGAAGTTTGTTGGTTTTGGTTATTGATTCGAGTTGATCAGGATTAGTGTTTTTATAGTTTATCTTGGAACTATTTTGTTGCCGAGCTCTTCCTGAACATTTGAGTCTGTCAATTGTGTTGGGGGTTGCAAGTTTGACATTGAAATTCTGTAGCATAGCGGGATTGATTTGAACTTTGGCATATCTCGATGTTCTTGCACTATATTTTGGGAATCCTTTGACCGTATTTGTTTCGTTGATTGACATTTTCTCATTGATTTTCTTAGGAAAAATTGTTAGTTAGGACCTATCACGGACTACGATATGTTTGTTGTTGAGTGAAGGGCGTGCTTGAGAAGTAGTTGTATAAATATCACGGAAGGGCTGGACTTTGGAGGTTATTTTGTGGTTTATGGTGCTTGGTACTTTGATGGTTTCAATAATGATTATACGTAGCTGATCCCTAGTGAGTTTGGGATATTAAAGTTCTTGTGTTGTATGTCTGTGGTACGTTGTGAGTTGTGACCCTGTCAGTAGGAAATCTGAGGTTTGGTACATGTGCATTGTCTCATGTTCGACAATCGAGGTTATAATGGTGTTTTCAGTTCAAAGCGCTCCCTTTTGCAACCATGTTGCAATGAGAAGGATAGGTGTAGTGGGCTTGGTAGGGATGGATGGCTTTAGAATATGGGGTGGGACAGTGGATATGCGTATTAGCTGAAGCTTGGTAGGATTTGTCGTGATTCCTTTTAGACATTTATTGCTTTGAGCCTCGTGTCATTTATGTTTCTGTCTCTTTTTATCTAACTATTGTTTTGCACTAGATTCTATCTTTAAAAAAATTGAGTGACATGTAGATGATCAAACGAGTGACTTGACCAATTCTGTAGACACATGTGCGATTCATTTTTTGAATAATCACACTTCTTGTGTTAAACAATCCTGTCAACTTTTTTGATATAGAATTACATAAATATAAACTAATGATTTAAGCCTGCACATTTTCCATACTCCAACAAAAAGGAGAAGAAATTACATTCCTGTCTCGATTCTAACCGGAGTCCTGCATTCTCTATTTTGTCTCCCATTATTATTATTCACTCCTTATGTCATTTTACTTTCTCCTTCTTGCTCTTGTTTGATACTGTTGAAATTCAATATCTGTCAAGTGTCATCGTGTGTCGTGTCTGTTTTTGCGCCTGATATTGGCATCTTGAATACTGTCTTCATCGGGTTAGTCGTGAGTCGTAGAAACTTAGAACACCTAGCGTGCGGGTTAGCAGACTAGAGTGATTGGAGAGAGGCCTAGTAGAAACTTAGAACACCTAGCGTGTGGGTCGGAAGTCAAGCTGTCTATATACACAAACTTACTGATAAGGACCTATCGGTTTTTTGTGTTTTATGTAGGAATGAGTAAGCTCTAACTGTCTCATTTTTGTAAATTAAAGGTTAGCATGAAGCTAAAAGTAGCAGCTGATTTGCAGTCATTGTTTACTTGGAACACCAAGCAGGTAACCGTCTCACATGCCTTGCCTTGTCATTGTTTTCTTGTAGTTATCTCCCTTCACCAAGCACTATCACTTTAACCACATTTCATTCGCTTTGACATATCACAAGCGATGCCTAGTTATTAACACACCTACACGACACAATACTCGACCCTTAGACCAAACATGTAACTTTTTCACGAAAGAGATGTGGTGGACACTGAACATCGTGCTGCCTCTGATGCTTGCAGTATAATCATAGTAACATAGATTTTAACTCTGATTGCTTCTACAATTATTCCCTACAGGTCTTTGCCTTTGTCGCTGCAGAGTACAAAACCCCTCAAAATGCACTAAATCAGGTATCTTCATACTTCCCTGTGTCATAGCTGGCTAGCTAGTGATATAACCATCATTAGCATGCTAAACAAATAAAACATGATACTCCATAAACAACAGGTTTGTAAAAATTGGTGTAATTTTTTTTAAGGCCCCTACCCTACAGATTTGTGCCTCGTCTCTAAAGTTGTACACTTAACTGCCTAACATCCTAGATGCCCTAGTGAAATCACCATAGTCTGTGTAATGTTTGGGCTATACCTGCTGAACCATGATTTCAACTTTCAAGCTCATTTTTGGTGTTTTTAATCTGTGTTCTGCAAATTCTTTTTGGAACAGATTTCTTTATGGGATGTTATTATACAATCACGAGAAGACGCTGTGATTAAGGCGACTTTCAGAAACAAGTACCCGTTATTCGACCAAGTAAGCCTTTCATTAAACCATGTTTCCTGTGGCTGCCGTTTAGAATTTTGATTCAAATCGCTATCCTTCTTCTATGTGAGATATCACATACCCGCATATCTTCCCTATACACATTCCTTCTTCTTTGCTCCATTTGATTGTTTATGTTTGCTTTTGGCCCGAAGTCTTAATCTTGGATTGAGGAACTTTTGAGCAAATATCATATTTGTTGTTTGACATGGCAAAATCTTGCCGAAAGGCAAAGACTGATTCGTAACCAGTGATTTAGGATGGCCTAAGATTGAAAGAATAAACGACTGTTTAGAATGTTTCATTGCATTATGGCTTAAAGACTTTTCAGCAATTAGCAACGACTGATGAGGTTCTTCATCTCGACATTACAGGGTAGCAATTTGCGAGGCAGACAGTTCAACTTGACGTTACACTGGCACGTCATGCCCAAGACTGGAATGATGTTTGCAGGCAAAAGAGTACTGACCGGATATCAGTTTCCTAAAGAATACATTTGATTATCATAGATTCCCGGGTTTACATTTTTGCTTGAAAGGATCCTGATCTGCATGTCAAACACCGGTTAAAAAGCAATGAAACACATCTCCATGAATTTGACTTCACTGTCATGTTTCTCCGAATCATATTTTCGACTTTTGTTGTATTCTTCATGCAGGGATGATAGCCTTTGAATGTATGGTTGATTTATGACTTTATGTCATCATTTTTAGGCTTCTATTTGGATACACAGTGATTTGAGGCAAAAAAAAAGTGGTCGAGAAAGCACCTGTAATTTACCTTGTTGAGTTAATCCTTTGCATTACAGTCGATAATCTTCCTCCCTTTTTTTTACTTGGCAAATTGAGTAAATCTCTTGTGAGACATCGGTGATACACATTTTATAATACACTAAAAACAAATTCGAAATTATTACTAATCCTTTTTGCAAAACCATCATCCTCAAATTCTCAATTAATAGAAACTAGAAAGTTAAAAATGCAACTAATAGAAGAATGAGTGCAAACCCTTCAATTACAGGGAAATGTCACCGGTTTCAAAATACGTTTATTGTCCAGTAATTATTGTCTACTATTGTTATATACTCCCTCCGTCTCGACAACAAATGAACGAGACGGAGGGAGTAATACTTTCTCTGATCACTATTTTTTACCCCATTTTATAAGTATTTGTGTGGAATATTTTAATGAAATGAGGCAAAAAATAATTACCAGAGGGGGATATGATGGAAGAAAAAATGACTACTAATATTAAAATGGTTAATATTTAAATAGTGTAGATCCCGTGCGATTGCACGATATTTGGTAGGTTTCGTATTAATAGGTTTTCGTATAGTAGTACGACTGTGCGAAGAAGATAATATTTTACAACAATCATAACACTTTGTTGGGCAATTTGATAAAATCTATTATGAAACTCCGGGTCTGTAGTATTAAATATGCTAGGGACAGCAGAGTACAATCATGAAATAAAGAAGAGTCTATGTAATACTTGTCATTTAATTTGTCTAACTTTGTTATTTAATAAATGATACCATAAGGTAATGAGAAATATATGAAGCCGTAGCACATTTGAAATGACAGAGTGATGTTCAGTTACTTATGCATACAATATATACAATCCTCGCATATAATGTGGGGGTAAGAAGATAAAAAGCAGTGTGAAAGTATAAGACTATACTTTTATAAGATTAGCTCATCTGAGGTTTTGGAAGACTTCCTTGTACACTACATTACCGACTAATTTCATTCCAAGCCGGTACGGAATACATCCTAATGACTCTTACCTGATTCTCCACGTCTCCTTGGTGTCATGTCACCGACCATATTGAAATGTCGGGATTGAGACACAGATATTTTTTGGGTATGGTGTAAATAAAGTTGAAAGATTAGAAAATTAAAAGAATATTACGTATAGTATGGTAGTGAAGCTAGAATGATATTTGTATGTGAAATGTGTACGGGATTAAATATCCGACGAATGAGTTAGATGAATTATATATATAATAAATCATGGATAATATCCTATAAGAATAAGGTAGGTGAGTAATTTTGTACAAATAATACCGTGTAAATAATATACTGAGTATAAAACAGTAGTATCAACCGTGCATATGTGAACAGTAGTATCCTATAATAATTTATAGATTAATTATTTATAGATTAATTATTTATAGAATAGAGGTTTAAAAACAGTAGAATTTATTTGACAAAAATATTATATGTTCAAGATTATACGGTAAGATTATGCTATCAAATAAGAATAAGAATATTAAAGTGTTATAAGAGTGTTATAATATAATATTTTTGTGATATACATGGCATATAATCAATCAGTTAATCAATCAACAACAATCAATTAGTTAGTATGAACCGTCCATCAATTAAATCTTATTTAAATTATATATTATTATATTATTATATATTACTATATTACTATATATATTATATATAATCAATACTTGTGATTATATTGTTACTATATAATATCTACAAATATCCTATATTGAATAGATCATGGAATAAGATTATACATATCGTAATATTATGATATATCATAACAATAGGTAAAATTATAGTAATATCTTCTAGTGTAGACTTGAATAACACATGTATATATCACGTGACACATATTGTACAATAATAATAATCGTAACTATTTTATATTCTATGTGAAATATTGTACGGGATAGTACAATCTCCAATTAAGTAAAATAATGCAACTATTTGGTTAAAACGGAATACAATATGCTTATAGTTTTAAAAGAAAAATTGATGATACATTCCATATTAAATATTGTGTGTGATACATTCCAATTAAAACATGTGATTTTCGTAATCAATGTAATCAATCGGATTTCCTTAATTACATACCTCATGTGTTGTATAGCTTTATGTGTGATGGAGTGACATTTATATCAGTAAGATGTTAGAGTGTAGTTGGAGAGGAGAAGGGTCACATATACATGAGGTCAATGGTTCGAATCCTGCTTAGCCCAGTTTTATGTGAGTTTACCTTCATCTCGATAATTTGTCATCAGAACAATAAAAAAAATGACTGAGACGGAATGGATAATTTTTAACCCTAGCGGGGTTACGGTTGTCGCGGTAAAATTATTGTACGGTTATAATTTGATTATTTGAAGACCTAAATCCAAGAAAACATTTTCGAAAGCCGACGAAACAGTTAGCGGCGAAACACCCTACCGCCGTCACTTCCGCCAATAAACCACCGTCGGCCGCCGTTCGCATCTGCATTCAGGCAACAATTTCCTGTTTTTCTATCTTTTTTTTACTGCATTTTTTTTACTCTTTCTGTAATTATTTGACGGCCATGAAGTTAAGATTGTGTTATTGAATCGCTTGATTGAATGAGATGAATTGTCGAATCCCTTGATTAATTTATCCCCAAAAATCATCAGGTAAGTTTGATTGTATCGCCTTATAGGTTCTGTGAAATGCCTGATCGTTCAAAATCCGTCATTTCTTAGTTTAGTGGTTAAGATGGAGGCAGTCTCAGTTTCGATCCCCCTCCGCGCTATTGTAATGCGCCTGGGTGCGCTGTTTGTTGGAAAAAATGCAATAAATGTTTGGATTCAATTTCAAACTTTGTGTTGCAAGATGTTGGTTATATTTTTTGATGTTATGTGTTCAATGAGATGCCTGATCGATTAAAATTTGTAATTTGATACATTATGTTTGGATACCGTAGATGTTTTAGTCGGTTAAGATGGATTTTCTGGCCGATAGGCTCACATTCAATCTCCTCCCGTTTATTGTAATATGACTGAGAGCACTCGTATGTTGGTTATATTGTATGGTAGGTTGGTTAGTTGATTAATTTGAGGTGAATTGTTATGTGAAGTCTGAATGGAGCTTTTATATTCAAAAATCGTCAGGTACTGATCACGCACTTCAGAGCCATGAAACCCCGAAAGCGTTTGCGTTCCTCAAAGTCTGATGTTGGCCTGGATAGGTTGAGTGAGATGCCTGATAATGTGATTGTGCATGTACTTTCACTTATGCCTACTCGAGATGCTGTTAGAACGATGTTGCTCCGCCGTTTTGGATATCTCTGGACCTTCCTTCCTGATCTTACCTTTAATATTAGTGATTTCTATGTTACACCCGTTGTTGACGATGATGATGATGATGATGATGATGATGATGATGATGATGATGATGATGATGTGGATGTGGCTGTTGATGATGAGGACGATGATGATGATGACGATGACAGTGATGATGATGATGTTGATGATGATGATGATGAGGAGGAGGAGGAGGAGGAGGTGGATGACTTTGACTATGACTTTGCCGCTTATGTGGAAGGACGAAGACTCAGGAGCGAGGCATTTTCACGTTTTGCTCGCTATGTTCGAAATGTGTTGATGCTTCATAGAAGACCCACCATTGTCTCTTTCAAGCTCTTTATCGGAGAACGTAAGTTTCATCATGTTGATCCATCCGTTATGGATGATGTTCGATTGTGGCTGAAATTTGCTATCGATAAAGATGTCAGACATCTAGTATTCATGTGTGATTATCATGATAATTTTGCTCTACCTCAATGTATCTTCACAAGTCACTCTATCGTCACACTTGCAATCGCTGGTGGTATGCTTGTGCACTATAAGCGTCAATCTCAACTTCACATGGGAAATTTAAGAAGATTATCTCTTTTGGGTGTCCATGGAAGTAACGAGGCGTACAACCAGTTGATATCTGCATGCTCTTCTTTACAACAACTGAGGTTGTATCAACCTGAAGGATTGCTGAATTTGAATATTACCGCTCCAAGTCTTAGTACGTTAAAACTGGATGATATATTTGACGTGCATGAACGCCCTTTTACTCTTAATTGCCCCCATGTGGAAAATTTGGAAATTTCCTGTGGCCAATTCCCTGAAAATTCTTCGCCCTTTCCTGTGGATGTGATTGATCTTTCGTCTCTTCGAACGGTGACTATTGGGCGTTTCCCTGTAACTTGGTCTGGTCCAGTAACAACGGCATATTTGAGGAACTTTCGACATGCTAATTTTGTAAAAATGAATAGAGTAGCATTTGAGGTACGTTTTTAGTAATTCTTCATTCAAAATTTGCAGGGTCTTCGATTGTTTATAACATTTCAGGGAGTAACATTGTTGCTATTTTTTTGCTGTTGGCTTGCTGGTTGACCACTAATGTCAAATGTGCACAATATAGATGAGTTTGACATGAAGTTTTGTGTTTTCATCACTCTTTTTTGCCATTACTAATTACAAATTTGACAGTTCAAGTTAGAATCGAGTAATGTGAGACTTATTTAATTTTCTTTCATTTCAGCAAATATGCTTAAAGAAGGCGGATATTCCACAAACTAGATGGCAGGGTATGGTGTTGTGGCCAGATTGGGATGATGATAGATGTCTTCAAGTTATTACCGAGTTTGTGACAAGCTCAGTGGACTTGAAGTTGCTCGTAATCGTTGGTGGACTTTCGGTAAGTGAGGTTATTGAATACTATTTTCGTCTTTTACTTAATCGACTTGTACCATCTACTTATATTATCTCTTCTAACATCCTTCTATCTAAACCAATGGCAGGATGATCTGGAAGAACTTGGCACGGGGTTACCTACTTCTTGTGTGTTGCCCCAACTTAAAAATGTCCTCTTCGATGACTACCAAATAGGTTGCGAAGATCAGCTCCGAGTAGTAGAATTTATATTGAAAAGCGCAGTCGTGTTGGAGAATTTGGATTTTATGTGGCCAGAGGGTCGAGTAACACCCGTCCAGCAGCTTGAATTACTTAAACAAGTATCAAGAATGAAGAGAGCTTCAGCAAATGCAACTGTCAACTTTTTATGAACAACTCAGTGCAACCAGGTAATTAGAGGAATTTAGGAGTGCCTATCAAATTTAGGGATAGCTTGCTTATGAATGTGAGGTTGATTTTATGTCAGATTGTCGGCTTTGTTAGACATCTAATTTGGATCGAGTTCAAACCTGGTTTGGAGTATTAACACATCGAGTCATCGACCACGACCACCATCTTTTGTACTCCGATCCCATTTATGGGTGATGGTTTAGGTTTAACATCGATGGTTTCACACTTCCATGTATATAAGTTTGCGTATCTATTTTATGAATCGAAAAAGATAAAATAAATTACTCGTATAACATTGTTAAAGACTACTATGATTACAATAAACAATGTAGTGATTTCTGTTTTATTATATACTATAGATAGATATATACATGGTGCGTGCCTCATATATGGGCTCGATCTTACCAGCTAGCAGCCATTTGGCATAACCATGCCAGAAGCCGAGACGATGGCATTGTTGCAAAAGACTGATGCCGGTTTATTGCCACCGTATGCCAATTCTACGTTTTTCAGTGTTATCCCGTCACAGTTAGACTTCGAGCTCTTCTTGCTGCAATCAAATTTTACTGCTACTGGTGTCGCTGATGTTCCATGTATATCTTCGTACCTCACCCCACTAATTCTTACACCCGATACCTGCTCACCACAATACAATTATCGTTAGACCAACCGTCTTATGCATATAAATTATGAAACCTTCTTTTGTAAAATGACAAATAAAACGGAATGAAATTAAACGTTAAACGAACCTGTTGAGGACAGTTTTTGTTGCCAGGGCAGTAATGCTGATCGATGATGATCGGATTTTGAGAATTATCCATGGTCAGATGTTGGAAAACAATGTCTTTAACAAATCCATTACTTTCTCTTGCCCATGATTTTATTCTAACTCCGTTTTGAGTGTTTGTGAAAGTCGATCCTGTGACCGTTACATTTTGCACTCCTGCTTCGTTCACTTCTCTCGCTAAGCTTCCAATGCTGAAAAAGTAAAACTAATGAGCCTATTGTCCGAGCTGAAAATAAGCTGGAAAAAACAGATTTCACGTGGTCTATACTAATAAATCTTTAGATAGATAGATAATGAACGTACCTGATACCGTGGCCTGGACCGCAACGGATCCCTTCCATCCACAAGCCATTAGCCCCTGAACCGATGGAGATGCAGTCGTCACCCGTGCTAATCTTTGTGTTTAAGATCTTGACATCAGTCGACATTTGGACATGAATACCGTCAGTGTTAGGGCTAGTACGCGAGGCAGAGACTGTAACGCCTTGTACCTTGACGTTCTTACACCCGTTGAATACAATGTGATATAGTTGACTGTTCAGTGATGTTACTCCTTCAACCACGATGTTCTTTGAGTTTGTGAACCTTAGTGTCTGCAATTCCATACACAAAAAACTACATATTAGTCCCTCGATCTTTAATTTCCGTCTCAATTATTTAATTTTATATTATTTGTAATAAATATTTTAATCAAAACTAAACAAATGACCAAATGAATAATATTTGACTTACCGTGATACCAGTAGGACAGCCACCGTTGGCAAACCTCTTACAAGTCCACAACCCGGCTCCTTGGCCGTCAAACACCCCGCCGGAGATGGTAACGCCGTTAGTATTCTCGAACGCCAACCAAGTACCCGGCGAGTCACCAAGAACCCGGAAATCAGACGGGGCCAAAACGGTACCCTTAACACGAAACGTGATCCCGCTACTCTTACACCCGTACCCTGAAAATACTATCTTGGACCGGACCAAGAACCGGCCTGATGGAACCACAATGGTGGACCGGTTGGTTGAACCACATGCTGCGGTCCATGCTGCCTTGAATGCATGAGACGAGTCGGTTCGACCGTCCGGTTTGGCACCTAAGCTTTGTACATTGAAATTATTATCATCATTACCTCCAATTACACCATTAACCAAGGTAATTAGTGTTATTAGGGTGAGGATTAAGTGTAGGGTTGAGGGTAGTTTAGTCATTGTATACATGTTTGGTTTAGTTAATATACGATAATATACTGTATATACGTTAATATATATGTTGGTAAAAGGTGAGGAGATTTGGATGAGGAGGGTGATTAAGGAGATAATGACAAGGGTATTTATAGGGTACTAATTTGTTTTACTTAATTAGAAAGGAATTCGGAAAATTAATACTATTCCTAATATGAGTAGATGTCATTATTGGCATGCATGCATTATAATTTATACTTTTAAATTTCATTAAATAATAGGGAGTAAATAATCTTTTCGGATTTCCTCTCAAACTTGAAATATAATACTCGATACTAAAAAAGAAAAAGATAATTGATAAATAATGTCTCATTTACGTTATGGATAATAAGAAAAGAATGGTTAGCTCAAGTGGTGAGTGTTTCCTTACATAAACCAAGAGGTCGGATGATTCTTATCTGCGATTAGTTGCATTTTCTTATTTAGATCAAAAACGTAATTGAAAAAAGAGTAGATCTTCTGATCTTCATAAATAATGCGAGTGGTTTCTCAATAACAATATTGAAATATCAAATACGAGTATATTTTATGTGCTGTATAATCAAACGGTATTAACCTAATAACATGCACTATCAACATCGTGGTTGAATAGTAAGGTACGTATATAATACGGAGTAGGAAATAAGTCAACATGAGTCTTGTATGATTTTTTGATGATTATTAATCGAGTGGTGGAAGAATATTATTACCAGCAAAGAAAAGGGATAAAATATCAAACATGAAGTAAAAGTGTATTCGGGACAAATTTTAAGACCGTCATACGTACGTATAAAGTAATAAAACAACTCCATTCCAAATTATCTTTAAAAAAACAAATTACATCGATTTGGTGCTATTTAAAAAAAAAAAAAAAGTTTTTGGTACAGATTGAATTTGGGAACGGGATTTTGCACACACTTTATTACAAGTACGGAGTATTATTTTTTTTCTTCCTGAAATTCAGTTGCATACCGCTGTCAAGGACAGCGGCGTACTCCCTGTTTCGAGTCGACTTCGCGACAATTTCGATATCACCACACGTACAACATTGTAAGTTCGTTTGGCCTAAGATTTTACGGACGAGTTACTATAATATGGAGTAATATAGATTAGAATACAAGTAGTATTATAAATTTAAGAATTTCCGAACCCTCCAATTGTCGTCGTGTTCCATTAATATGCCTAGACTTGTTCCGTTAGTTACGACCAAGAACGATCCACGAATAAGATTCTCAAATACATGTGTTGACTTAGAAAAGATGTGTATAGATAGTTTCTTTTTCGACATCGATCAAAGGCTAAACTAGAACTTCCATAAAAACGTCTTTGATGTTACAGTTTTTCCATAACGATTTTGTTTACATAGTTAAAGAAAGTATAGTTCATATTATTTTCCATGTTATATATATCAACTTGCGTTAATTACAAGTTAGTGTTTATAATCCAAGAACGTATTTTCAACGTGAACATGAAGAAATGAGGGTTAATAAGTTGAAAGATTTATAACGTATTGGCTACTTCGTAGTCTATATGTATAACAATTCTGAGAACATTATTTTTGTAAGGCCTTCGAGAATTTTAAGTGCATGTGGACATGAAAAATACGAAAATTTTAACTTCTTGTGTCCCATATTTTATACTCCCTCCTTCCCCCATCATTTTTGTTTTTATCCTTTTATATTATTTGTGAGGAACTGCTCCAAAATTCGACGAGGATGTCCAAAATATGCAGATAATGTAGAACATCCATTAATGTTACTCACTCTCGGCTCTCGACTCTAAACTGTAGAGTACGTGTATATTCTAGTGCAGGTTAGAGTGTCAGACACGCCTAATTTGTGTATAGAATGAAGTGTCGTGTCGTGATAACTTAGTGTGTGTATATATATCTGATCTCTAAGCTCAGCCTCGGTGGTGTTCTTCGATTTCCACCGAAGAAGGCCTAACAACAACGCGATTGATGAACTAATCAACCGTAACTTATCGAAATAATCCCTCCATCTTTCTTTAAAAATCGATCATTGACATTAGTAGAATGGTTTGAACGGTTTTTACATTGGACTACAACTCTTAATTGAGCTCGATCGTTCTATAGCATAAGACGGTTATTGTTCAATCACAACAAGCAGTAGATCTATAAGCAATGAACTAAAAACGGGCCAGGCACAGGGCCAGTTACAAAGCGAGGCGGTCCATAAGAATATAGACAAGGGCGAGGAGTCGGAGCAGCATATGAGATAATTGGAGCAGCAACCGGCCTAGCATAACAGTAGCGAACAGGGACCATCACACGTGGAGGCGGCATCCTCCTCCGCTCTTCAATATCAGCTGCAATTACTCGTGGATCGATCTTCTCCCTCAGAAGCCGTGCTACAACCTGAAACCTACGACGATTGACCTGCATTGACCGCCACATGAAGCCGACAATGTGGTCAACATCCCTCAGGAAATACTCTCTAGTGTACCCCACAATCTCCAACAACTCTTCACTGCTAACAGGCTTCCTTTGAGCAATCTCAAGTATTGTTTTGTTAGGCAGAACATACCCACAGCTCTCATCTTCCTCCCTACTCACTCCATCCCTCCACTCGTACAACGCTGCCACGATTCCCACCTGCTCCTCGTCCAGGCATGCGTCCCACAGTCCGTACATGTGTAAGTACGACGTCTCCCTGTCAAACTTCTCTATGTTGTACAGCCTCTTGCAGACATCGTAGCTTGCCTGGTACACCTCGTAGAGCACGTGAGGTCCAATCGAACTCAATTCCTTGATCATCGAATCATATATGAACAGAAGGTAATGCGTGTCTTCTCTTGCGTACTTCAACATATCGACAGGAACGGGTCGGATCCTCCAATCTGAAGCCTGGTACTCTTTATTGGATACAATCCCACAGTAACGGTTGAGCAGAAAAGCAAGTGAATTTCTTTCCAATTGTAAAACCTGTGACGCTCTCATTGTATCGAATAGATTCACCACGTAAATGCTGAAATCCCGTTGCAACCACATGATATCGTTATCAGACCCGTGTACCACCTTCTTCTTGGTCGGGTCCATAAACGAATCCCTCAAATACTCACCCACATAATCTCGGAGCTTGAGTGTGTCCACAACGAAATCATCAGACCGAGTCGATATTTGCATCAGACACGTCATACCTTGGTAAGAACGGTAAGAGTTATGCTCCAAATCGACAGCAAACTCATCCACTTCATTTAACTTGGACGCCAAGTACTCCAAATCTTCAACCGACTCAACGAGTCTGAATGGGGTCGACTCCATGGTTAACGGAAAGCTAACAATCGGGTCCCTGACGCAAGAAACAAAGTCAGACGGGTCGAAAGCCTCGAGCGGGTGAACAGGCCTAGACCCGTCACGAGAAAGAGGGAGGTAAACATGAGAAAAGGGCGTGAAATTATCGATATTGTAATTATATTGTTGTTGAGGTTTTTGTAAACTTGGGATGTTGAAAGGGATAGTCATTATTATTCTTAATCTCTTATGATTAAGCTAAGACAGATGAAATTTGTTGTGATTTGAATATGTGATGGAGTAGTAGGGTATATATAAGGGTGAACAGTGAAAGTCGGTGCTTGAGGCTTGACCGTTAATTTCTACGCGCATTAATACATTACATTATGGAAAGTTTTCCATAATTATTCAATCAATCCATTCAAATATTATTCTTGTTTTATGATAAGGGTTTTTGCTTTAATCAAGAAATTATCATATTAAGACATATCGAATTAAGATATTAACTCAAAATTACATAGACTCGACCTAAAATACAAAATCGAAATAATCTGATTCAGACCTTTTTAATTGACCCGATTACCACTCTTGTTATTTATACTTAGAGACTTAGCCTTACAAAACTGGGCCGACCCAAAGAAGCCCACCAAAAACCAACCCGACACTTGGACTGAAGATCCAAGTTTGACCCGTGATCCGAATTGACTCGGTCTAACCTAAAACTCGGCCAAATGTTATTACTCCGTACTCCCTCCGATTACCTATTTTCTTCCCTCTTTCCTTTTTGGGCTGTGTTGGATTTTCTTCTCTCTTTCCATTTAAGGAAAATTTTCCATTACTCATTAACTAATATAATATTTCTCTCTCCTACTTTTTCACCCCACTTTTTCTCATTTAATTAATATAATATTTATTTCTCCTACTTTTCCACCCACTTTTTCTCCTTTAATTAATTTAATATTTCTTTCTCTTACTTTTTCATTCCACATTCCATTAATATAATATTCCCTCCCTATTTTCCTCCCAAAAAGAAAGGGAAAGAACACAGGTAATCGGAGGGAGTATATAATAGTACAAGTCAATAATCACTAAAAAAATTAAAATAGTAAACCCGAAAATGACCAAACTAAAAAGATCCAGCACACTCGAAACTAACCCGATTTTTATAATCCGAAAGTGACACGAGTACACGACCCAACCTAAAACCGACTTAGTTCACCCGTTTGCCAGGTATGTAATATATTGACGTTATACTCCATGAAACAATTCTTAAAAGAACATTTGAAGAATGATCAGTTGCGAAAAACGAAATCTTTAATCTTTAACGGTTAGGGTTTCCGCCATTAGAGGTAGCATCATGGCAGAACTTCCAATGGTGTTGATCACAGAGATACTGTCAAGGCTTCCTGTCAAATCTCTGGTACGTTTCCTCTCTGTTTCTAAACCATGGAATTCCCTCATCAAAGACCCTCTTTTCATCAAACTTCATCTCACTCATTCCTTACTCACTCACACTAATCTAACCCTAATCATCAGAGATTGCTACATTTATTCCCTAGATTTCCCTCAACTTAGTTCCATCTCTCTCATAGACCATCCATTGAAGTCTGATTCTTTTGGAACTGAACTTCTGGGTTCTTCTAATGGCTTACTCTGTCTCTCTAATGGTGATGAAGAGGGTATTAATGGTACTATTTTCTACAACCCTGCTACTCGGGAACAACATGAATTACCCGCTTCCGAAATCGAGTTCCCTGAAGGGGATCGTTTTACGTGGTGTGATAGGACTGTATATGGGTTTGGATATGACCATGTTAATGATGATTATAAACTTGTGAGGGTAATTCAGTTTATGGGTGATGATGAATTCGATAGTGAAGTTAAGGTTTATAGCTTGAATTCGGGTTCATGGGAAAGAATTCGCGATTTTCCTAGGGAATATTATCTTTCCTACAAAAGGGCTTGGGGGTTTTATGTTAATGGGTGTTTGCATTGGGTTGTGACCCGAAAACCCGTATCTGATGGAACAAATTTGATCATTGCATTCGATATTGGAACTGAGGAGTATAAAATTGTGTCGGAACCTCAATATTCGGATGGGGAGTTTCATATGAATGTGGGAGTCTTGAATGGGTGTTTGTCTGTGTTGTGTAATTATGTGGGTGTGAAGACTGAATTCTGGGTGATGGAGGAGTATGGTGTGAAGAACTCTTGGAGGAAATTATTGTCTATTGCACAAGGTGATGTAATTGGAGTGTTTGAGTATGTGAGGCCGTTAGCTCGCTCGAAAGATGGTTCCAGGGTGCTGGTTGAACAAGATGGTAAAGGTTTGTTTTGGTTCAATTTGGAAACGCAAACAATTGAGGATGTTGAGGTTGAGGGTTCGCCTCGCTTGTTGGATGCTGAAATGTTGGTGGAAAGTCTTGTTCCTGTTGAATGCCGTCAAAATAAGGTGAAGCCTAAAGTGAAGAAAGTGCAGTCTGAACGAAAGGAAAAGTAGTCGAAACAGAAGAGGTATAACATTTAGGAATTTACGTAGTAGCCAAATTTACATGCTCGCATTAAGAAAGCAAATTGGTTGATACATTTCTCGTTGCAGTTTTCGTTATGAAACTGTCACGGGGGCTGGGCTGCTTTATATTTTTGAAAATGGTGTGTCCAAAGCCTTCTTCTTGTTTGCAGACATTTATACAAGCCTAGTTTTGTGATTCCAATCTGAATTTCTAATCTTAAATATGACGACCTTGTTCTCCTAACTTTGTGTACTACATACTCTATAGCTCTTCAACCGGTTGCATAAACATTTGAAATCCTTGTATTTTCTAGGGGTGATGATATGAACGGTTTCCTGTCAAAAGGATTCAAGCTGAAGCTTTGAGGATACTCAACAAGATGCTAAACTTCAGATGTGCAGGTCAGAATTTCTATCTACCTGACAGAGTTCTTTTAGTGTCCAGCTATTTTTTGCAACAACTGAACAAAATCTTAGCCTTAGTCCGAAAAAGATTAGGGGTCGGCTAACATGAATCATTATCTGAAATCATCAAGTAAAAGCTTCAATGTTGCTTGGGAATACAGTGAACTAGATTAAAATGACTAGTTAAAGGCTCAACGTCGCTTTTCCATCTCAGTCACTTCTTTAATTTTGTTAGTTACACTTGATAACTGCTGTGGTAAATCGATGAAGGGGAATCTTTCGATGGAAAGGTTGATGGAGAAACTGGAATGGGCAGTGACACAAGTTTAAGGCCTAACGTAGAGCCTAGATATCATTTACCTGTGTTGTTTTCTTCTTGCAATTTAAGACCACCAGCCTTTCACCTTAAAAAAAAATCGGAAAAACTGGCAATGTCCCTATAACTAACGATAAATTTATGGTTTTGACAGGGTGAGTATTTGGCGCTATCTGGTTTGGGCGACAATGTTTAATCTGAAGCTATTTAAGAAGATTACGGTGAATAAGTTTAGGGTTGTTTACTTGCATTGTGGTACGGAACAAGCTTCACAAGATCGCGGTTGATAAATTTAGGATTGTTTAAGTTTCAGAAGATCACGGTTGCGGATGATGAATTTAGGATTGTTCAATTGCATTTGTATAAATTTAGGATTGTTTACTTAGGTTGTGTTATGGAACAAGCTCGCCAAGATCACTGTTGAAAATTTTAGTATAGTTGCATTGTGTTATGAAACATTTTGTACCGTCTCTATAAACTTGAAAGAGCTGGACTCAATGGTCGACGGAAAGGTAATTTATTTATCTGGTCCTTGAGGCTGGAAAGAAAGTCGGACGGCTCGAAGGCCTCGATCGGGTGAACGGGTCTAAAATCGTCACGAGAAAGAGGGAGGTAGACGTGAGAAAACGGCGTAAGGTTATGAATATTGAAATTATACTTGTTTTGAGGCTTGGTTAGATGAAATTATACGGCGTAAGGTAATTATTATTGTGTTATGAAACTCGGTACATTTTAATTTTTTTTTGTGTAAAGAAGAAAAGAGCCGAATATTTAGAACTGACTCTAATAATCGGTTATAACAAAAGACGTCTTAATGTAACAAAAGAACGAGTACTAAAGAACAAAAATTACACAACGTTATTTAAATGTATGGTCGATAATGATCGTGAGTAAACCATCCTTTTCGAACTTGTTTCATAACACAACTACAAATGTTTTAGTCTAGTACTTAAAACGGGGGTCCACGTTCGATCCTCTTTACAATGTAGTTAAATGTGTTCTTCATCAGGGGAAAAAATTGTTTCATAACACAATGCAACAATCCTAAAATTTTCAACAGTGATCTTCAGGAGCTTGTTCCACAACACAACATAAGTAAACAATCCGTAAATCTTCCGATTAAACAACCCAAAATTTATCGCTGTAATCTTCTTAAGTAGCTTAAGATTAAACAACCCAAAATTTATTCACCATAATCTTCTTAGATAGCTTCAGATTAAACATTGTCGCCCAAACCAGATAGCGTCAAATACTCACCCTGTCAAAACCATAAATTTATCGTTAGTTATAGTGACATTGCTAGCTTTTCCGATTTTTTGGAGGTGAAAAGCTGGTGGTCTTAAATTGCAAGAAGGAAACAACACAGGTAAACAAAAGATTGGGACGGAAAGAGTACTTAATGGAAAAGCGACGTTGAGGCTTTTAACAGCCATTTTAATCTAGTTCACTATATTCCCAAGCGACATTGATGGTTTTACTTGAAGATTTCCGATAATGATTCATGTTAGCCGACCCCTAATATTTATCGGACCAAGGCTAAGTTGTTGTTGCAAATATAACCGGACACTAAATGGCAGATAGAAATTCTGACCTGCTGATAGTCGGGATTTGTCGTCAATCTAACCATCAAATAAACCAACTAACCTAAACTAGAATAGTAAGGGTAAGTCGGGTCGAATCCACAGAGAGATCGGGATCGAGTACTAGTTCGGTCTCGGATTATAATTAGCTACGCGGATCAATTAATAAGAGTGAGATTAAACTAGATAGACTAACTAATTAAACTAATCTAACATAACATAGACTAATTATTCAAGATAAATATAAAATACAAACTTAGAATCATATTTCTAAACACAATAGACAATAAAGATGACAACTTTAAGCTAACTAACCTAAATCAAACATAAACTCAAGACAATAAATAAAAAAAAGGGGAAAGATGAATTAAATCAAAAGAGAAATTAATGCATAAAGAGGAAAGTATGTAGTACACAAACCCAAAAGATTAAGTGATAAATTGAATTAGGAAATCAATTAAAGCTAAATTAATTAATCAAAATAAACAAAAGAAGGAAGATGGAGCCGGGAGGTTTGCTGCGGCTTACTCCCCTCTCTCTCATCTCTGCTGCTCCCTCTGTTTTTCAAAATGGAGGGTTTCATCCAAAAAAAAAAGAAGACAAAATTACCAAAACACCCTCACTTAAATGAGAAGGAAATAAGTAAATCTAAGGGCTGAATAGTCATTGTCATCTTGAGCATAGTGCCATCTTCTTCTTTTAGTCTTGACCCGTCTTGACTTGTCTCGGTTTTAAGTCGACCCGATCCTTCCGGTACCTATAATATCAAAATGACTAGAGCAGTACCAAAATCCCGAGAAATACATAATTTGACACTAATTATACAAGACTCGACTAATAATCTAATTAAACGTAAAATGACTAATTACTAACAAATCGGTTATAAAATTGATCGAATAAGAGTAGAAATATGGGGCAAAAACGAGTAAAATCACGAGTTATCAAACTCCCCACACTTAACTCTTACTCGTCCTCGAGTAAGCTCAAAAGACAACTACGACCCGTAAATAAAATCACGAAAAAAAAAAACACAATATATACAAAAACGAAAATAAGTAAATATAAACAAACGAGTCACAAGTTTCCCAAATCAAAAGTCACGATTCTAAAATCCAACTAAAATATAGAATATGAACGTAAAAATTACTAAATCGGTTGCAAAAATTATTATTACATATTTCTTGGCCTCGGTCCATACTATGTCGGGATGTGAGATGGAAATGGAAGGAGTTCTCCCATGGAGTTAGTGACTAATGCATATAAGTCTCGACCACTTGCAAAAACAAGGGTTAGGGTCGTCCTATTCACTCAAGTGACACATAAACGATCCAAAATGGAAAATAAGGATAAACAAAAATACTCGGGGAAGGAATCGTCTTTCTTTTCTTTTTCTTTTTCTTTTTTCTTTTTTCTTCTTTTTCATTTTTCTTTCTTTTTCATTTTTCATTTTTTTTTTCATTTTTTTTTTCTTCTTCTCCCCCTTATTCTTTTCTTTTTGAGTTTTTGAGAATTTTTCTTTGTTTCTCGTATTTGATGCTTGAGCTCTTTTTGGATGGAAGATAACTCTTATATCTATCACTTGGGTAAATAGTCACCTAGACAAATATACAAAGCCAAAATCACAACACGGGAGGTGGAAGGTGGAAACAAGTGAAGGACACATCCCGAGCGACTTATAGTAGGAGGACAATCAATATATAATATTAAGAAACAACCGATAAGTAATAGAAAAATACATACTCTTTAAAGAAGTTGAAAATTAGAAAAATCACTCTATCAAGGAAAACAAGTGAATCGAAAAACAAAAATCTTTTTGAAATTTTTCATTTTTTCACTTTTTAGGATTTTTTTCAAAATTTTCAATTTTACAAAAGAAAAACACAAAAATGACACAAAACACAAAAACAAGAAACTTAAAAACAATAAAACAGTAACACAAGCTACAATCCCACACAAACCACATATTTACAACAAAACTCCACCAAAATATCCTCCAACAAGAGTAACAACCACAATATCCTCAAACAACGACAAATACATCAATCAAGAATCTACCTCCCCACACTTGAAACGAACATTGTCCTCAATGTTCAAAACTAGGGAGGGAAAGAGAGGGTAAAAGAATACCTTTTAGAGTATAAGTCTTCCCCACGCTTGATCGATTTCATGTCTCTAATCCATTTTGCTACATTGTGGTTCCTTGTTTGAGGTACCTACAAACAAACAAAAACACAAACAAACAAAAACATAAATATGTACAACAAACTTGGGGTGCCTCCCAAGAAGCGCGGTTTTAAGGACCGCCAAACCTACAATTAAGCTTAAAATCTAACCGGGATCCCACAATCGGTATTCTAAGCCACTCATGTTTCTAAACTCATCAAAGTAATCAACATGCCTAACCTCTCTTCCTTTTTTCACTTCTTTCATGAAAGGTAGGCTATAAACCACATAGAAGACATGATTAGTCTCCTTAACCATCATGTCACTCTTCCAAACGCCTCCTTCCTCGTCCCAAATCACACCACTTCCATGTAACAAACCAATGATCAAGTCATTGAAAGAATTCTTCCAAGCATCTTCAAACATCAATTCGTAAGTGGGGATTAGAAAGTCTTGAGGAAAACAATCAAGATGAAATGAAAATACATCCTCAAAGACAATGGACTCATAAGAAGGGACATGGAAGTCAAGAGGAAAACAAGTGAGAGGAATAAGAGATTCATCAAGAATGAAAGGGGTAGACTCATGAATTTCCTCAAAAAATATCTCAAAAATGGGTTCCTCAAATAAATCAATTTCAACATCCCATTTATCCTCAAATACCCCCACGCTCTCGTCTATCCCTACAACACTCTCACCACAAGTCTCAAAATCATCAACATCCATAGAGTGAGGCAAGCAAGCATCCTTAAGACTAGGGGAAGGGATTTGAATCTCCATAAGAACACAATTTTCATCCCTCTCCATATCAAAAGCATCATTAAACACACTCATGCACTCATCATATGGCTCATCAACAATCTCAAAAACCTCAAGAAGAGTCTCTTTTATAACATCATTACCAACACATCTCTTATCCTCAAGATTATCATCAAATGAAGGCTTGATATCATCAATAAGAACAATAGACCCAACATAAACGCTACCATGATCATCACATCCCTTAAGGAAGGGAGAACTAATCAAATCACAAATGGTAGGCAAAGTGGTCATGCTAACAAGAGGCTCATCATCCAACTTAGACTCTAAGTCATCAACTAAAGTGGTAGCATCCACATGGAGAGGTAAATAAGTATTCCTATAACTAGTGCTCTCCGATTGCCTAGAATCATTAACTAACTTATTAAGAAGGTCCCATCTTTCACAATATGACATCGATGTAAACCTACCTTGACAACTTTCTTCAATCATGCCTCTAATGTTATCATGAACACCATCATACACCATATGACAAAATTCCCACATCTCAACATCAAATTCAAGAGTACAATTCTTAAGTTTATCCCAATAATCATGCAATGTCTCTTTACGTTGTGAAATGTGGTAGATCGTCATAGGAACAAGCACCAAGTAACAAGTAGCAAGTAACCAAGCATAGTCTAATAAATCTAAAACTAAACTAATATCAATCCGTTGATCTCCCCGGCAACGGCGCCATTTTGATAGTCGGGATTTGTCGTCAATCTAACCATCAAATAAACCAACTAACCTAAACTAGAATAGTAAGGGTAAGTCGGGTCGAATCCACAGAGAGATCGGGATCGAGTACTAGTTCGGTCTCGGATTATAATTAGCTACGCGGATCAATTAATAAGAGTGAGATTAAACTAGATAGACTAACTAATTAAACTAATCTAACATAACATAGACTAATTATTCAAGATAAATATAAAATACAAACTTAGAATCATATTTCTAAACACAATAGACAATAAAGATGACAACTTTAAGCTAACTAACCTAAATCAAACATAAACTCAAGACAATAAATAAAAAAAAGGGGAAAGATGAATTAAATCAAAAGAGAAATTAATGCATAAAGAGGAAAGTATGTATTACACAAACCCAAAAGATTAAGTGATAAATTGAATTAGGAAATCAATTAAAGCTAAATTAATTAATCAAAATAAACAAAAGAAGGAAGATGGAGCCTGGAGGTTTGCTGCGGCTTACTCCCCTCTCTCTCATCTCTGCTGCTCCCTCTGTTTTTCAAAATGGAGGGTTTCATCCAAAAAAAAAGAAGACAAAATTACCAAAACACCCTCACTTAAATGAGAAGGAAATAAGTAAATCTAAGGGCTGAATAGTCATTGTCATCTTGAGCATAGTGCCATCTTCTTCTTTTAGTCTTGACCCGTCTTGACTTGTCTCGGTTTGTCTCGGTTTTAAGTCGACCCGATCCTTCCGGTACCTATAATATCAAAATGACTAGAGCAGTACCAAAATCCCGAGAAATACATAATTTGACACTAATTATACAAGACTCGACTAATAATCTAATTAAACGTAAAATGACTAATTACTAACAAATCGGGTTATAAAATTGATCGAATAAGAGTAGAAATATGGGGCAAAAACGAGTAAAATCACGAGTTATCACCTGCACATCTGAAGTTTAGCATCTTGTTAAGTGTCTTCAAAGCTTCAGCTTGAATCCTTTTGACAGGAAACCGGTCATATCATCACCCCTAGAAAATACAAGGATTTCAAATGTTTATGCCGTGAAATGAAGAACAAATTTGACCAAGAACATTTCTAAATAAGAGAGAACTCATAGGCTTTGGCATTCAACCATTTTGAGAAAGTTTTTAGGTTCGACATAATTGTCATGGTTACAGGTTACTACAAACATATTAGTGTGAAACCGAAACTAAATCATTCTATATAATTGGATTGTAAGAAAGGAAGTAACTTCATTGTTTCGATAGTAAAACAGCATGAATGAATAGAAACGAAGGAATCTATTTTCCCTACCAGAAAACTACAGACAAGTATCCTTTAATGCAATACGGTTAACAATTAACCCTTTCACCAGAATTCCATATCCTATTAGAATGCATGCGGTTAATTGCACATGCCAGCCACATCACACATATATAAATCAAGGATTGTAAAAACTATACTGCCCTTGGCCATACAACTAAACAACAACACGGAAATCTAAGTCAATGAACGGATATGTATGCAACAACAACATTAATACGACTATGGCAAAATAAAAGGGTCAGCTATAGATCAATTTCCCGGAAACGTGAATTATCAATAGAAGTGTTCCAAGAGCGGGACGACCTCCTTGTCCGGCCTGCAAAAGAAGAGGGCTTGGACACACCATTTTCAAAAATATAAAGCAGCCCAGATGTCATAACAGTTTCATAACGAAAACTGCAACGTGAAATGTATCAACCAATTTGCTTTCTTAATGCGAGCATGTAAATTTGGTTCCTATGTAAATTCCTAAATGTTATACCTCTTCTGTTTCGACTTCTTTTCCTTTCGTTCAGACTGCACTTTCTTCACTTTAGGCTTCACCTTATTTTGACGGCATTCAACAGGAACAAGACTTTCCACCAACATTTCAGAATCCGACAAGCGAGGTGAACCATTCAACCTCAACATCCTCAGCTAGTTCCAAATCGAACCAAAACAAATGTTTACCATCTTGTTCAATCAGCATCCAGACACCATCTTTTGAGCGAGCTAACGGCCTCACATACTCAAACTCTCCGATTACATCATCTTGTGCAATACAGAATAACTTACTCCAAGAGTTCTTCACACCATACTCCTCCATCACCCAAAATTCAGTCTTCACACCCACATAATTACACAGCACAGACAAACACCCATTCAAGACTCCCACATTCATATGAAACTCCCCATCAGAATATTGAGGTTCCGAAACAACTTTATACTCCTCAGTTCCAATATCGAATGCAATAATCAATTTTGTTCCATCAGATTCGGGATTTCGGGTCACAACCCAATGTAAACACCCATTAACATAAAACCCCCACGCCCTTTTGTAGGTAAGATAATACTCCCTAGGAAAATCGCGAATTCTTTCCCATGAACCCGAATTTAAGCTATAAACCTTAACTTCACTATCGAATTCATCATCCCCCATGAACTGAATTACCCTCACAAGCTTATAATCATCATTAACATGGTCATATCCAAACCCGTATACAGTTCTATCACAGCACATAAAACCATATCCTTCAGGGAATTCGATTTCGGAAGCGGGTAATTCATGGTGTTTCCGAGTAGCAGGGTTGTAGAAAATAGTACCATTAATTCCCTCTTCATCACCATTAGAGAGACAGAGTAAGCCATTACAAGAACCCAGAAGTTCAGTTCCAATAGAATCACACTTTAATGGATGGTCTATGAGAGAGATGGAACTAAGTTGAGGGAAATCTAAGGAATAAAGGTAGCAATCTCTGATGATTAGGGTTAGATTAGCGTGAGTGAGTAAGGAATGAGTGAGATGAAGTTTGATGAAAAGAGGGTCTTTGATGAGGGAATTCCATGGTTTAGAAACAGAGAGGAAACGTACCAGAGATTTGACAGGGAGCCTTGACAGTATCTCTGTGATCAACACCATTGGAAGTTCTGCCATGATGCTAGCTCTAATGGCGGAAACCCTAACCGTTAAAGATTTCGTTTTTCGGACTTCGGAGTGATCATGCTTCAAATGTTCTTTTGAGAAATGTTTCATGGAGTTTAAATATACATGGCAACTGGGCCAGGTTGGGTCGGGTTACTTTCGGATTAAATATTGAGTTGATTTTCGGTTGGACCAAATCTTTTTGCGTTCGTGTTATTTGCGGTTTTGTTATTTTTGTTTTTTTTTTTCCAACAGAAACAAGTCAACGTCCCCTTACTAGAGGTAGCATTTGCGTTCGTGACGAGGCGTGTCTCATGCCGACCCTTACTCCCTCAGAGCACCGACAGTTCATGCATGAGTGCGAGAATTAAGGAACGGGGGATAAACCTTAAAAAAAACACAAAGAAAAACTGATCATTCAAAATAAATATCTTTGATAAGTGAGGCAGGCGGTTCCAAGTTCTCCATTTTCATTTCAGTCTTTGTTTTAATATTAAGTAATTATTTAAACTTTATATATTTACTACCCCTCCATCCTGATGTATTCTTTGCATATGCTTTTGGCACAAAGGAAAGAGATTCAATTATGAGCTGACATGTGTAATCAAATTTATATAAAAAACATTCATAAAATAAAAAATAAATAATTCATTGAGACGCCCCAATATGAAATAGAGAAAGAATTCATTGGGACGGAGTTACATGGACCCACCTTTTGTGAGGAGAAAATGGGTCGTACATGAAGAATTAATTGGATGAGATAGAGCAATACAAATCTCTCTATTTACCATAAATCTAATATTAAATAAATGTTTAATCGTTAATAAATCTAATATACATTTGTATCGTTAATATTAAATACTCCGTAAATGTTTAATCGTTTATAAATCTAATACTTCCTCCGAGTTTCTATTATTGTCCTGCTTTCCTTTTTGGGCTGAGTTTGATTTTTGTCCCACCTTATTTTTTAGGTCATCAATGTGTGGTTCATAATTACTCTCTCATTTCTCTCTCTCCCTCATTCTTTTTTGAACCCTTGCTTATTTTCCATCCCAAAAAACTTTTGGGATAATAATAGAAACTCGGAGGGAGTACACATTTATATCGTTAATACTCCGTAATAAACAATGACTTTCTTAAAACTCGTGCATAAGACACAATAGAATGTTTGAGTTGAACTGAAGGAAGGGAGTAGTTAACAAAATAACAACTCACTAATCCACTCCATTCCAACAAGTAGCCGTTGCCGCTCCACTTCATTCAAATTCAAAACCCCCAAACCTCTTCATAAACCATCATCACCCCTGCACACCCTGCTTCACTCACTCAATCACTCTCCCTCCAATCTCTTCTCTCTCTATCTATCTCCATTTCTCTCCTTCAATCCGTCCACCATGCTCGCAACCGATTTGCCAGCAACTCAACCAACCCGCCACCAGAAACCCGGTTTCCGAATACCCCTACAACCCAAAAACATCTTCACCCAAATCACAAAATCACCACAAAAATGTCAAATTAAACCGCCCATTCCAATATTATCAATTGATAAGGAAAATTTCTGGGGTTTGTCGAACCCGGTTGAGTCAATCGATGCGTCTTTAGCCGAGGAGCTTAGTGCGGTTCGGCAGAAGATGGAGAGGTTAAGGTTGGATAAGGAGAAGACTGAGAAATTGCTTGAAGAAAGAGAAAAGTGGCTTGATTTTCAGTTGTATGAGTTGGAGGAAAGAGGAGAGTTCCAAAGGGAGCTTGAAATGGAGGTCGATCGTCTCTTTCGATTGAACCAGCTCAAGCTTGCTTCCATGGTAACCTTAACCTAACCTACCTACTCTAAACTAATTTCTGAATACAGCGAAAATCGAATGCAAGTAATATACTATCGAAATTTAACTTAGATGTTGCGTATTGGACTTCTGTAGTCGAACATGGCCTTCAAATTTTATGGGACGGCCGTGTTTGAAGTTTTTGGGTGATCGCGAATTTTAACACTTGTGGTTTTTTGAAAAATGTGTAGCTGAAGATGTCTCCAATTCCATCATTGAGAGAGAAAGAAATGCAGAAGAAGAATAACAAGGAAGGACATCTTGAGGTGGGTTTACGGCTAATTACTCCATCTGTTCCGTTCAATTGTTTACCTTTGATTAAAATATTCCTCACGATGAATATAAAAAACAAACAATTGAATGAAACGGAGAGAGTACTCTATTATGTATGATCAGTTCTTTTTAAGTTAGTCTTTTATACTCCTTGATTTTTACCAAATGGGATTGTAAGACGTCTTTGAGGAGACTAATTTGTGTACTCGTTATTATTAACACCGAGCACAAGAGTGATGTTGATTATGTTCGACAATTGACATTATTTGTCTCGAGATTTACATGATAATCGGATGAAATTGTTTGTTCAGAGTGCGACAAGCGAAGAAAGTAAATTAGAATGGGTTGGTGGAAGGAGCATAACAGAGAGCTCGAGCTTGAGTTTGGAGAGCGCCTGGGCGTCGCCGTCTACATCAACATCGAATTCAAATGACAGTGTAAAAAACGTCACTACTTTTACCAAGTTTGATCTTAGAAACTTCGTCTCTTAAGTGTTGAATATTTATGACAACAAAGATCAAATCCACGGTTGTTTGTTTGATCGATCGATCGATTTAGGTAGAAATACACAAAAGTAATGTGCGTGCTCTATGTATGTAACGTCTCGTTATTCTTATATATGTCATCAAACTACATTAGTTACTACTCGTTTGTTTTCATTTCAAAGCATAAACATATCGAGTCATCCGTCAAATAAAAGAAATGACACGATGATGTCTCAAATTTTATTTGAATATTGTCCAACGACAAATTAAGCGGTCGGTCTCATATATCCGTTGTAAGATTAAAATGGGTCAGTATCATTTGAGAAGATGATGACAATTGTTATACGTTTGTGATGGATATCTTCGTTTCAAACAAGAATTTGTGCAAATTAAGTACCGATATATTTCCATTTAAAACGAAAAAGAAATTGAGATCTGGTCCTACAACATCCAAACCGTGTACACGATAAGGTCTCCAGGGATAATTTGTAGACACGGAAAATTTGAAAAAACAACAAATTTTTGAAAAGACAACAAATTAATTATTTCAAGTTAATGACAAATTATGACTTAATTTAATTATTTTTATCCCGTAAAATTCAAATCCAAACCGATCCATTTTTGAATGTGATTATTTGGCAGAAAGTGATTCACGGGTCAACTTGGCCCAAAAGTTATGATCCGCAAGTTGGTCCAAAAGTCAAATAATTATCATCTGGACTCGAAAGTGTAAGTATTGGTCCACATTAGGTTACGAATATTTGATAATTGTTTTTTTTAACGGGTGTTTATGCCAAATCACCTACAAAAACTTTCCATAATAGGTTTACCTATTACATTTAGGAAAAGAAATAACTAATGGTAACTAGTTAAGTCTTCAACCTCTATATATAGTTATATACCCCAAATTGCCGAATTTTATTTCCCAACAAATTTCGCATGACCCATTTAATTCTTTCATTATAGTTTCCAAAAAAAAAAAAACAAAAAAAAAATATTCTTTGATTAAATCAGTAAGGATGACTATCATCCCTTTCAACCTTCCTAATTTACATAAACCTCAAAAACAATATAATTATAATATCGATAATTTCACGCCCTTTTCTCATGTTTACCTCCCTCTTTCTCGTGACGGGTCTAGGCCTGTTCACCCGCTCGAGGCTTTCGACCCGTCCGACTTTGTTTCTTGCGTCAGGGACCCGATTGTTAGCTTTCCGTTGACCATGGAGTCGACCCCGTTCAGGCTCGTTGAGACGGTTGAAGATTTGGAGTACTTGGCGTCCAAGTTAAATGAAGTGGATGAGTTTGCTGTCGATTTGGAGCATAACTCTTACCGTTCTTACCAAGGTATGACGTGTCTGATGCAAATATCGACTCGGTCTGATGATTTCGTTGTGGACACACTCAAGCTCCGAGATTATGTGGGTGAGTATTTGAGGGATTCGTTTATGGACCCGACCAAGAAGAAGGTGGTACACGGGTCTGATAACGATATCATGTGGTTGCAACGGGATTTCAGCATTTACGTGGTGAATCTATTCGATACAATGAGAGCGTCACAGGTTTTACAATTGGAAAGAAACTCACTTGCCTTTCTGCTCAACTATTACTGTGGGATTGTATCCAATAAAGAGTACCAGGCTTCAGATTGGAGGATCCGACCCGTTCCTGTCGATATGTTGAAGTACGCAAGAGAAGACACGCATTACCTTCTGTTTATATATGATTCGATGATCAAGGAATTGAGTTCGATTGGACCTCACGCGCTCAACGAGGTGTATCAGGCAAGCTACGATGTATGCAAGAGGCTGTACAGCATAGAGAAGTTTGACAGGGAGACGTCGTACTTACACATGTACGGACTGTGGGACGCATGCCTGGACGAGGAGCAGGTGGGAATCGTGGCAGCGTTGTACGAGTGGAGGGATGGAGTGAGTAGGGAGGAAGATGAGAGCTGTGGGTATGTTCTGCCTAACAAAACAATACTTGAGATTGCTCAAAGGAAGCCTGTTAGCAGTGAAGAGTTGTTGGAGATTGTGGGGTACACTAGAGAGTATTTCCTGAGGGATGTTGACCACATTGTCGGCTTCATGTGGCGGTCAATGCAGGTCAATCGTCGTAGGTTTCAGGTTGTAGCACGGCTTCTGAGGGAGAAGATCGATCCACGAGTAATTGCAGCTGATATTGAAGAGCGGAGGAGGATGCCGCCTCCACGTGTGATGGTCCCTGTTCGCTACTGTTATGCTAGGCCGGTTGCTGCTCCAATTATCTCATATGCTTCTCCGACTCCTCGCCCTTGTCTATATTCTTATGGACCGCCTCGCTATGTAACTGGCTCTGTGCCTGGCCCGTTTGTGATTCATTGTTTATAGATTTACCGCTAGCTTGTTGTTTAAACAATGACTGTCTTATGCTATAGAACGAGCGCGATAAGAGTTGTAGTCCAATGTAAAAACCATTCAAACCAATTTCTAGTTTCCAGTAACGTCAATGTTTCTGCTAATTCATTTTATGATTTTGTTGCCTTTCAAGTTTCAACAATCTATTGTCAATGGCTGATCAAATAGACAGCAGGTAAAATCAGTTGCAAGGCATCACAGGTTGCATTGCCTGCAACTCTGCAGTAACTGCGCTAATTTACTGATAATGGTAACTAATCCGTAATGTTAATCGTCATATATAAATCTAACTTGCAGTAAAAATGTCTAATGTTTCTACTTGTATCAGATGGATCATAAAAGCATGAAAATATCAGAAATGAGTTTCTAAATTCTTTCTAATTACGACTTTATTAAATGTATGTTGTCATGATGTTATCAATTAAACCAGGCTCATCGAACATCTACAGAAAGTAATATTGGACTGCAGCATAGATATTCGGATTTCAGAAAACATTGTCTAAGCAAGTGAAACGATCTAGAAAGTGATTGATATCGAGACTGCAATATAGTACAGCTTTTTAACGCGTGAAACAGAAACAACCACCTCACAGCAGTCGCAATGTTTATGAAATAATCGAGTAGAACAACCAGTAATCAATCCTAGTTCCACACATTATCCCACAACAAGTAACTCGACTCAAGCTTGTCCAACACGACGTGAATGAATCGTGTACTGCTGTCTACATATGTTGCATAACTCGACTCCGCCTTTCTTCATAGTCACCACAGCCCTATCAACCCCCATCTATTAGTCTATTACTTGCTCTGCTGCACAGGCAGATGAATTTCAAGTACCCATAAGTCATAAAAGCAAGTTCAGCTTGGCGGAGGGTGGTAGTAATTAACTAGCAAAATCAGAGAACCCTTAATCAAACAATATAACTTGAATTACTAGAAGCTAAAATTGAAACAGTGAAAATTTAAGAATAAATTGAGAGTTGAATTCCAAGGATAAAAATAGATTAATTAAAAAAATTGAAAGGAAAAATAGCTTAACAAACCCTAAAAATTGATTAATTAAATTAGGAAAGGGTGGCATCACTTCTTTTTACAACCGATTCATTCTATAGATTTCGTACATAAGTTGCTTTCTAGCGGGTTTGGCTAGGGAAAGATCAAAGGCGGGTAAAATCCTGATACGCATGCATTCGGAAAGAAGCAGCCCGACCCTGACTTTGATTGAGAGGGTGCTAGCTAGCTAGCTTCCTGTAAGATACTAAGATCTACTCGTAACCTTAAATAAATTGTTTAGTACTTTAGTTCGTGTCCTTTATTAAAAAAGTAAATTCGTCCAATTTACACAGAATTAACACTAATAATATCGCCCGATAAACATAGGGAAGACCAAAAGGTAGACACACTAAACACTACTACTCGTAGTATATTCTATTTTGTATTCCGTCGTATTACCTCCGAAGTACGAGTATTATCTTTCCTAAGGTGTTTAGGAAAGAGTGAAAGACTTAGAAGGATACTTACCATAAAATTAATTGCTCTAACTCTGCTAGTATATAACCCCATCTTGTATTCAATGATGAAACAACAAAAATCATCTTATATTCAATGATGAAACACACAAAAATCATCAAAACTATCATACGGTTCTTTACGAAATCTAAAAGGATGCGTACGCGTTGTCATGATGAGGATGGTGATGATGATGTGAGTCGAGACCGGTTGAGTGAAATGCCAGATGAAATCCTTGTCTACATTCTTTCTTGTATGCCCGTCCTAGACGCGGCAAGAACTGTCCTCCTCCGTCCCTTTGGAAACCTTTGGACTTACGCTCATAATGTTAAAGTTTACGACTCTAAATCGAACACCACCACAACCACAACCACGTCTCCGTTTTGTTATGGTTTGGAGCGGGTCAGCATATTCATGCCCAATGTCACGATAGTCCACAGTCGACCTTCCAACGATGATATAAAAATGTGGTTACAGTTTTCGCTGAACAAACAAGCCACAGAAATCAGTTTCCGATTTTCGGACTATCATTCTTTCCCTACTGGTGTACTTATTATTCCAAATAATCTCACGAGTCAGTCTCTTGTTACTCTTGAACTCAGTGGTTGCAGGATCGATCATCACATTCAAGTCAATTTGGCGTCAATAACGAAGTTAGTCCTTGAACGTGTTAGTATGTGTGACGAGACATTCCGAAATTTTTTATCAGGATGCCCTTCCTTGGAAGAACTGCGTATTGTGTCGCCTCTTGGGATACGGCCGCCTTCTTTTCCGTGTGGGATGCCAAAACTTAAGAGGGTCTTCCTACTTGGCGACACAGCACAAGAACACGTGAAATGGGAGCTTCAAGTCCTAGAATTCTTAGTCCAAAACGCAGCTGCCTTGGAGAAATTGGTAATCGTTAGGAGGATGATGCATCGATTGACTAGAGAAGACCAGCAGAGGTATTATAACTTTGTGATAAAGTTCCAAAGGTCATCACGAAGGGGAAGGATATACTTTCAGGGTCATCAGCGCTAGCTGGAGTCGGTAAACAATGACACGAACTGAACCCAGCACGAAGGTTTGGTTTGATGTAAGCGGGTTGAAACGAACCCGACACAAGATTTAATTGGATCAAGTCTGGTTTTAGAAGTACATCTAATAATGAAATACGTACGTATAAGACATAAATGATACCGAAAAGTAATATCTAAAAAATAAGTTAGTAAAAGACTTCTCTTCTTATATTTTGTTTATACATCATACGTTGAAATACTTTCACGTGGTAAGGTATCATATTCAGGTAAAATTGGAACGCGCGACCCGATATGACCTCTCGAACAGCTCGAATTAAAATGTATAATGCATGTTTTTTTAAGATTCAGGATCTGAAATAAAAAAGATCATTTTGAGGGTCCCGATATGTGTTAAAACTTCGTCGATCGAAAATCGTTATTTATGCAATTCATAATTCTAACAGAAACACACAAAAATCATCGAAACTATTTACGACAAATACCTCATCAATCAACACTATCACTATTATAATTATAAGTTTATAACTAAAATTAGCATGAAATCATCAAAAAGGTTGTGTACGCGTTGTCCTGAGGGTAGTGAAGATGATGATGTGAGTCGAGACCGGTTGAGTGAAATGCCAGATGAAATCCTTGTCAATATTCTTTCTCGTATGCCCGTCCTAGACGCGTCAAGAACCGTCCTCCTCCATCCCTTCGGAAACCTTTGGACTTACGCTCATCATATTAAATTTTCCGACTCTAAATCAAACACCACGACGTTTAGGTTATGTTTGTTTGAAAACCATGATTTGGGGCGGGTCAACATATTCATGCCCAATGTCACGATAGTCCACAGTCGACCTTCCATCAATGATATAAAAATGTGGTCACAGTTTTTGCTGGACAAACAAGCCAAGGAAATCAGTTTCCGATTTTCAGACTATCATTCTTTCCCTACTGGTGTAATAATTATTCCAAATAATCTCACGAGTCCGTCTCTTGTTACTCTTGAACTCAGTGGTTGCAGGATCGATCCTCGCATTCAAGTCGATTTGGTGTCTCTAACGAAGTTAGTCCTTGAACGTGTTAGCATCTGTGTCGAGACATTCCAACAAATTTTATCTGGATGCATGCCCTTCCTTGGAAGAACTCCGTATTGTGTCGCCGCTACTTGAGATAACTGAAAAGACGAGTTTTAGAAGTGCTGATGATCGGCCGCCTTCTTTTCCAAAACTTAAGAGGGTCTTCCTACTTGGCGACACAGCACCAGAACATGTGAATTGGGAGCTTCAACTCATTGAATTCTTAGTCCAAAACGCAGCTGCCTTGGAGAAATTGGTAGTCATTAGGAGGAAGATGCATCGATTGACTAGAGAAGACCAGTGGAGATATTTTAACTTTATGTTAAAGTTGGATAGGACATGGCGAGGAAAGATATGCTTTCAGGATCATCACCACTAGCTGGAGCCGGTAAACAATGACACGAACTGAACCCGACACCAAGACATAAAGTGATACTAAAAGTAATATTTCAATAAGAGAGACGGTCTCTTCCTAGATTTTGTGTATTTATCCTAGGTTGAAATACTTTCACGTGGCATCAAATTCAGGTAAAATTAAAACGCGACTCGGTACGACCTCCCGAGCAGCTCGAATTAAAGTGTATAATGCATGTTTTCTTAAGATTCAGGATCTGAAATAAAAAAGGCCAAATATTGAGCAAAGCTTTCATTGGGTCAATGGAATAACCACACAAAATATGAGAAGCAATAGAGAACATTTGAGGGTCCCGATATGCATCGTCGATCGAAAATCGATTTCCGTCTACTAGTTTTCGTCAAAAACATTCACTCTTTCAAACAACTTTCATCGCTATAAAAAATAGCTCAAAATGACCGATTTTTCCACATTTTTTGACTTTTGGATTCCGGAATAAAATGGATCCATATTCGCGTTGAATAAAATTCCACACCTAGCACAATCCCCAAGTGAAATATGAGTGAGATTTTGTTCTACGCGAATATTCATTTATCGAAACAATATCTATAATCCATTTTATATCGTGTCAGAATGTTCTAATAATCATTATTAGGCATTCTATTCTTGTTGATAATTTTTCATCTAAAAAACATTCGCACTTCAGAACAACTTTCACAGTTATCAAAAATAGTTAAAAATGGATTAATATTCTCACGGAAAAACCTTAAAACCAAATACAATGACCCGGTATAATATGAGAACCATTTGGATTTCAATGGAGATTTTTAAAAGTCACAGTATTTCCTTTTGAGTCGTGTCAGAATCGATGGAAACCGTTTTATGCTCCATTTTATATCGTATCAGAGAGTTCTAACATGCGTTATTAGGCATTCTATTCCTGTCAACAAGTTTTCTTCAAAAAGCATTCGCGTTATAGAACAATATTCTCTTTTATCGAAAATAGCAAAAAAAGACCGATTTTGAAGGTTATTATCCAAGTTTTTTCAACGTTTTTGGTCCTGAAATAAAATGAATCCATATTTCCGTTGAACAAACTTAACACCATATACAATGTCGCGGTGTAATATAAGAGGCATTTGGACTTCAATGAAGACTTTTAAAAGCACAATATTTTTCTTTTGAGACGTGTTGGAATCTATCGAAACAATATCTATAATCCATTTTATATCGTGTCAGACTGTTCTAACAATCATTATTAGGTATTTTATTCATGTCGATAAGTTTTCGTCAAAAAAACATTCACCCTTTTGGAACAACTTTTACATTTATAAAAAATTGCTAAAAACGACCGATTTTGAAGGTTTTTTTTTTTTTTGGTAAATGGTAAGTATGTATTAAAAAATGATGTTCAATGTACAAATAAATGGCTACATCAAATTATGCAACCATCTCGCATCTCTAGTTCTTAGTGGGTATTTTATCTTAGCCATTATTCTATCTCTAACATCCATCTTAATCATCGTAACGACATGCGTGGGACGGCAAACCGCACCATCAATTCGACACAAGTTGCGTTGTCTCCACACATGATAAATCATGGCGTTGATTAGAGCCCGGATAATATTGCATTGCAACTTCGACCCGCGCACCTTACACGCCCACAGTAACGCACCCGAGTATGGGATTTGTTTCTTCGTCCAAACCCGCATACTCTCCACGATCTTGGCACTCCACACACAATAAAAAAATAGATGCTCCAAACTTTCCTCATGCGCTTCACACAAAACACAACGGTCAGATTCAGCAACCCCATATCTAACCAGGTTAATCCTAGTGTTTAAAGCCCTCCTAAACACTAGCCACGAAATGAAGCTATGTTTAGGAGTGCTCCAACCACTCCAAACAAGACGGGCCCAAGGCATCATCGGCTTGTGTACCCGAATACCTTCATAATCCTCCGAGATCGAGTAGTAAGCTCGCGTCCCATGCCACAGGCCATTCACATACATATGTTTAATTTTTTCCTTAGCCTGACAGATCTTTCTCCAGGCCCAGGTGACATCGGTGTTAGGCTGATACTCCCGCCAGTCCCGTCCTTTCAAGTAAACTGCATTCACCCATCTAACCCAAAGACTATCCGGTTGATGAAAGACCTACGAAGCTAATTTAGCCACGGCAGCCTGATTCCACAGGGTCAGATCACGAAGCCCCAACCCACCTTCCAACTTAGGACAACAAATTTTCTCCCAACTCACTAGCGCCCTATTATTCCCTTCTACCCCACCATTCCAAAGAAAATTCCGGCACACAGAAATAATTCTGGACATCACATAAGAAGGGATAATAAACACCATCGCCCAATAGTTGTGGAGCTGAGACAGCACAGACTGAACTAAAGTCAGTCTACCTGCATATGAGAGTCTACGCGCCCCAATACTCGAAATCCTCGAGATGATACGCGCAACGAGGCATTCACAATCAAGTTTACTAATTCGAGTACTTTGGATCGGAAGACCCAGATAACGAAACGGAAACGTACCTTCAACACAGCCTGAAAACAGCAGTATATCAGCTTTCGTCCCCTCGTCCACCCCGGCGAAATAGGCTTGGGACTTACCCGCGCTAATAATCAATCCTGAGGCCTTACTAAAAGTAGCGAAGGCTCTCCACAGAAAATTCATAGAATGCGCGTCACCCCTGCAAAAGAGGAGTAGGTCGTCCGCAAACATGAGATGAGTAAGTTTCAACGGTGCACACCTCGGGTGGAATCTAAATTTCTTGTCAATCTTCCCATGGCTAAGGATGCGCGAGAAATACTCCATACAAATAGTAAAAAGCAACGGAGACATAGGGTCTCCCTGCCTAAGTCCTCTCTTCCCCGGGAAAAAACCGAAAGAATCACCATTAACACAGAGAGAGTACGAAACAGTAGTGACACACTCCATGATCAGACGACGGAAATGATCCGGGAAATCCAAAGCTCTCAGCATTTGATCAACAAAATCCCATTCCACACTGTCATAGGCCTTGTGTAAATCAACCTTGAAGAGACATCGAGGTGACACATGCCCTCTCCCATACATCTTAACAAGATCCTGACAAATTAGAACGTTCTCAACAATACTCCGTCCTTCAATAAACCCACCCTGTGTTGGAGAAATTATCTGAGGAAGGACCTTGGCCAATCTCGCACAGATTATCTTAGTGATACATTTATATAAGACATTGCAACACGCAATAGGCCTAAAATCTTTCACAGACTGAGGCTTGCTCACTTTTGGGATTAAGGTAATGATAGCACAGTTCAGTTGTTTCAGCAGCTTACCTGACACAAAGAAATCCTGAACCGCGCTGACTACATCTCCTCCAACTATATCCCATGCATCATTGAAGAATTGACTCGTGAATCCGTCCGGACCCGGAGCCTTGTCTCGATGTATACCATGAAGGGCCTTCTTGATTTCTGTTTCCGTCACACTAGCCAAGAGGGAATTTTTATGCTCCAGCGAGCATATGTTCCCCATACGCACCGTATCCACGCACTCTTGCTCCACCGACTTGGAATCACCCAGCAACGATCGGTAGTACCTCAAAAACGCAGCCTCAATCTCCGCCTTACTCGACCACTCTACACCCTCAGCGTCAAAAAGTTTGGAGACTGCATTATGAGCCCGTCGAGCTCTCAAAACGCCATGGAAATAAGCAGAATTTATATCTCCTTGTTTCGCCCATCGTTGCTTCGATTTTTGGGCCCAAAAATCTGCCCGCGCGGCTTGAAGAACACGCACGGCCTCGTTTGCTTCCCCTTCTTCCTGCAGTAACGCCGTAGTTCGGGCAGTCCGCAGGCGAGTTTGAAGCTCCGCCAGCCCCACTTCCGCCAAGCTACATCGATTCTCAATGTCAGAAAACGACGTAGCATTCAATAATTTCAGTGGCGCTTTCAACTTCTTCAAATTCATGACCAGACGAAACATCCTAGTACCTGCTATTTGATCATCCCAATTTGTCTCAACACAAGCAAGAAAATCAGGAGATCGACTCCACATATTCATGTATTTGAAGGAACGATTCTTCCTACTCGGAGGATTCCCGAGTTGGACTATACACGGACAATGGTCGAAAGTCCCCTCAGGAAGAAAATTAGCGAACCCATCCGGAAACAACTCCACCATTTCGTCGTTCACCAAACATCGGTCGATACGGCTAAAAACTCTAGTCTCCACCACCTTGTGTTTGTTGTTCCAAGTGAACCACGAACCACTTGCCCGAAAATCACCAACTTCACAGTTCGCAATGCAATCCCGGAATTGGTTCATTTCTTCATCCGACGAATTTCCCCCGAGCCTTTCTCGAGCATCAATAACACAATTGAAGTCCCCCATAATCACCCAAGGACCCTTATGAGCATAATTCTCCAGTTTGCGCCAAAGTATAGTCCGCTCCGTCACAGAATTATAAGCATAAACAAATGTCAGAAAATAATTCTTACCCGTAGCAGTCGATACCTTGACATGAATACTTTGAGCTGTATACTCCAAAATCATCAAGTTAACCCTGTCATGCTTCCAAAGAAGCCAAACTCGGCCCCCCTCTCCACAATGACTATTAGTAGTAATACTCCACTCCGAAAATACATTTTGGTGCACTTTTGCATACGCCTTATTTTTAATTTTAGTCTCCAACAAACCAAAGACATCAACTTGTTGCTTCCTAACAAACTCACTAATAGTACGCTGCTTATTTATATTACACATGCCGCGTACATTCCAAAACCCAATATTATGTGTCAGCATGGACAACTAATTCCAACCCCTCCCCTTCATTCCTCACTATCTCATCCTTCCTTGGGGATCCTATCACCATATCAACGTAAGATACCCCATGAACTACTCCCTGCGCATGTTTTGCCACTCCACTAACCAGACCACCCTGTGGCCTCTGTTGATTCTGTACCTCATGAGTTACGGACACGCTGCCCGCCCCGCGAACAGCTTGTGATTTGGTCGCAACAACCAGCCTCGAAGGCTGCTGTTTTGGACCGGACCCTCCTTCGATTTTCTTTTGTTTCATCTCCTGCCTAGCCTTCCTCAACTCATCTTTCCTGCATTCTTTACTCTCATGGCCATAACCTTTGCATTTCGTGCACGACATGGGTTTCCACTCATACCTTACACGAACTTCAATCACATTCTCCTTCTCATCCATAATTTTGATTTCACTCCTAAATTTTTGACCAACTTTTGCCATAACCATGATTCTAGCATACCCAAGTCTAGACCGTTCTTCCGTAGCCAAGTCAGACTTGACATACGGACCCACTAGCGAGACAATCCTAGGTAAACATCTACCCCAAAATTTCAAGGGCAAATCATGAAGTTGGATCCATATTGGCACTTCAAGCACATCACTCTTATCTAGTTTAACTTCCGGGGTCCATTCTTTCACAATCAGGGGTTTATTATCAAACATATAGAGGCCATGATCAAGAACTTTTACCTTCGCAGCTTTGTCCTTGAACCGGACTAAGAAGATACCATTCGGGAGAAAGGATATCTTGTCAATTCCGAGATCTTTCCAAATCCGTCTCACAAACCCTTCAACGACTTCCCAAGGCGGATTAGCACCCATGATGAAACAGTAGACTGCGGTGCTCCAATATTCAATCTCGTCATCCACATCCTCCTCAGAGAATCGTAAAAGTTCATCTTCCTCTTCCATGTCAACTATTCGCTTCCCCTCACGTTGTTTCCATCCCCCCACGTCCACTGGCGCTTCGTCCCCTGTTTCCGGTACAAAATCCGGCACCTCCTCATCCTCCAGGTCGGATACGTAGTTCAGTCCGGGAATTTCAATCACGGAATTACATACTCTGGCCGTAGGGTTTTCATCTAATTTCGAGTTTTTCACAACTTTTCGAAGAATCTCCTCTTTTGCCTTTTTGGTGATTGGCTTCATAGCCCTAGCACCTCTAGAACCTGTCGTAGTCTTGTGTTTCATTCTAGAACAGAGAAAAAAATGGCGGTCTCCAGCCTGGTCGATTTTGAAGGTTATTATCCACGCTTTTTCGGCCTTTTGGGTCCCGAAATTAAATGGATCAATATTTGCACTAAACAAACTTAAAACCAAATACAATGATCGGGTGTAATATGAGAGACATTTGGATTTCTATGGAGACTAAAGTCATAGTATTTCCTTTTATTTTGAGTCGTGTCGGAATCTATCGAAACAGTTTTATACTCCATTTTATATCGTATCAGAGAGTTCTAACCTGCGTTATTAGCTAGGTATTCTATTCATGTCAACAAGTTTTCTTCAAAAAACATTCGCACATTAGAACAATTTTATCCTTTATCGAAAATAGCAAAAAAACGATCGATTTTGAAGGTTATTATCCACATTTTTTCGGCGTTTTGGGTCCCGAAATTAAATTAAATCCATATTCGCGTTGTACAAACGTAACTCTAAATACAATGCTCCGGTGTAACATAAGAGGCATTAGGGCTTCAATGGAGACTTTAAAACTATAATATTTCTTTTTGAGACGTGTCAGAATAATCTATAAAAATATACGATTTAATCTTAAGATTAATATATTCTTATACAAAAATATTAAAAATAAATAAATAATGGGACGGACAGTCGGACACACCTTAATCATTAGTGCTAGCTTATTGAGTTTTCTAAACTTTAAAAAAATTTATTTTTAGTGCTTTTAAATTGATTTTGAAATAACATTTTATTATTTTTTTTTTCTTTGTTCGATTTTATTTTATTTTATTTATTTTGGGATGACGACTTGACGACCTCAGATTTTGATTCATGGTGACCGATCCCAAATCTTTTGGGAGTAAAGCTCAGATGATGGTGTTATTGTAGTACCGTCGGACACGTCTTTATCTTCAATATTCATGGTTGATACTATGTAATCGTGGCCACATGCGTACATGACCACGCTACGTTAAGGAATTTAGTCCTTAGCTAGCTTATCAATGTTGTAGGGACCAAATTGTATTTCATTCTCACATGTACAATATATACACAACCGCAATATACATACTTGCTTAAACGTTGCTAAATAAAATAAATTAACTAAAAATGGGAACAATTCGCAACGAAGAAGACTCCAATTACGATAGAGTGAAGGAACTCAAGGTGTTTGATGAAACAAAGATGGGTGTTAAAGGAATCGTCGATTCAGGTTCCAAAACCGTTCCAAAGATGTTCATTAGACCCCAAGACGAGCTCATCGAAGAACGTAACATTACTAGTGTTAATCTCCAAGTTCCGGTTATTAGTCTACGTGGTATCGAATCAAAAGATGTTTGCGATGAGATAGTCAAACAAGTTTTAAGTGCATCGGAGACGTGGGGATTTTTTCAAGTAGTCGATCATGGAATTCCGATACGTGTTCTTGAGAAAATGTTGGACGGGATTAGAATGTTTCATGAGCAAGATAATGAAGTTAAGAAAACATGGTATGCTCGTGATGGGAAGAGATCAGTTAAGTATAATAGTAACCATGATCTTTACTTATCAATGGCCGCTTATTGGAGGGATACTTTGGTCATCGCTAATCCTTATCCTGGTTTCCTTAACACCAATGACATACCCGAAATTTGCAGGTATTTATGCAATTCTCGACACAATTTTCATTGTATTAGTCATTTCTAAATGACGTTAGTGTAGATAGAGTGGGCCACGGGCCATGCTCATGGCATGGCCACATGGGATCTAGGCCCGACATGGCTTTTGAGTATTAACGGGGCGTGCCAGCAATAATGAGTAAATTATACAACCAGTTGTACATAGTTTTACGTACAACTAGTTCTATGATTTTGAGTATATCGAGTTTTGTTGTAAACTTTATGAGCTTTAATGTAATATTGTCGAGCTAAATCACACAAATGTTTAAGCTCAAAAACTTACAACTCAGTCAGAAACTTGTATAAGTTCAACATACAGCTTTGCTGTGGTTGTACATACAACTGGTGATATAATACTATTTTTCGCGTACCAGATGGTGGTATAATATTATTTTTCGCATAAGTTTAATTTAAAATACTATTTGAATCATCTTGTTACTAATTCGTCGATTTGGCGGTTGTAGGGATGTGATGGTAGACTACCTCAACCAAGTAATGAACCTAAGTGACATTTTGCTAGAGTTACTATCAATGGGACTTGTACTCAAACCAAGTTACTTAAAAGAAGAAATGGAATGCAAGCAAGGATGGTCCATGGTGAACCACTACTACCCTCCTTGCCCTGCCCCTGAGCTAACACTCGGATCGAGCAAACATTCCGATCCCTCGTTTTTCACCATTCTTCTACAAGACCACATCGGCGGCCTACAAGTTTTACATCAAAATCACTGGGTTAATGTTGAACCGATTACAGGCGCCATTGTCATTAACATTGGAGACATTCTGCAGGTTTGAACCTAAATTTTACAAAAGACAATCTCATATATATGAACCTGATCGTTTAACCGTGTGAATTTTAATGCAGATAATATCGAATGATAAGCTGAAAAGTGTGTACCACAGAGTGACTGCAAATGTAACTGGACCTAGGATTTCAAGTGCATTGTTTCTCAAAGGTGATCAATCGTCTACAAAGTTATATGGACCTATTAAAGAGTTGGTGTCGGAAGATCGTCCTCCTCTTTATAAAGAGTTTACTCTCGGTGACTTTCAAACCCACTTCTTCAGTCGCCCTCTCACTGGTCCTAGATTTGACCACGTTAGAGTCGAGAACCATGCGAATTAAACGTTTGTTCTTTAATTTGTCTAAAGAAGTTATAAGCAAAAATACGTGAAAATGAAATAATGATCAATAATATAAAAGTAAAGAGTAATAGTTAAATGTTTAGATTGTTTGTGAATGTTTGTTCTTTACTCTTTAAATTGGCTAAATTTCGAGAAACAGGGCCAATTCTGTGATATATCGTCACAACTCACAATAAACTCTATCTCTAAGTGTTAATCATTGACATGTATACTAGAACATCTTCGATATGGAATATATATTTTTTATTTATAGACCGATGAAAAGATCTCGTCTTTATTGGAGCCAGTGAGAAAGTAAGACCTACTCCACTCTCGAGTATTCTATTTCTCGACTCCATTATTTTTCCCATTTACTAATCTGAAAACATACAGAAGAAAAAGTCTGTCTTCTTTACCAAAATCAAATGGATAACCAAAGTAGCTATGATCGAACCAACGATCTCAAGGCTTTTGACAGTCGAAAAACCGGAGTAAAAGGGTTACTAGACGAAGCAACAGGCGAACTTGAAGTTCCAAGCATCTTTATTTGACCACTCGAAAACCGTTCAAACGATTTAAAAACTTGTACCAAAGACATAACAATTCCGATCATAGACCTTGCTCATCTCAACGAAAAAGACAGACCAAAACCTGAAATCATAAAGGAAATTCTATTGGCATCAGAAATATGGGGATTTTTCCAAGTGGTTAACCACGGAAGTCTTCTACATAGGGATGTCAATTTCACCCGAATCCGTTCAAAATCCATCCACCCGAATAAAATTAATGGACGAAAACCCGAACTAAATGGATTTTAAGCGGATGACGGATGAATCGGGTGATGGATCGGGTCGGATTCGGGTGGAGATTTTTCACCCGTCACCCGATCCATTCATCCGTTTATAGATTTTAAAAAAAAAATTATGAATATGTCAAAAAAATAATTAATTTCACTCTATTTGTATACTCATTATTCCTTTTTTTCTTAAAACTCTAAGAAAATATTTTCCGTAATCACTTTGGCGGCCACCATTTTATATTTTCTTTCCCCGTCTTAATTTCCGACCACCAAAAAATCCCAAAATTTTTTACGCATCTTATAATTTGTATATTTGTTATTGTATTTTAAAAAAATATTTTTCATCCGCTAAGCACCCGATCCACCCGAATCACCCGCGGATGACGGATGGATTGGATCCGGGTGGAGGGTTAATCGGGTGACGGATGGATCGGGTGGAGTATGCGGATTCGGGTGATGAATTCGGGTGAGGCTCCACCCGACCCGAAACCAACCCGTTGACATCCCTACTTCTACACGTGTTGAATAATACTGTATGATTGAAGGCACGAGGATGTCTCATGATTTTTTTTCCCTCATTTTTTTTTCTTCTCCCCTTATTATTTCTTTTCGAGTTTTTGTGAGATTTCTTGGTTGCTCATTTTTTTTTTATGTTTGAGCCTTTTTGTGATACTGGTATGAAAAACCAACTTTTATTCCGTAGAGTATTTTTGTGGAAAATGGATCGTAAAAAACATAGTGTCACTCGGGTTCTAGTCACCTAGGCAAGTCTAAGGTCAAATCACATCACGGGAGGTGGATAGTGGAATTGAAGGAAGTACACACCCTCGAGCGACTTACAGTAGTAGACCAATTTATATATAACCTTCAAATGCAACGATCCATTGTCTAAATATCATTATTTCCACAAAAGTTAGAAATTAGAAAATAAACTAAATCAAAGAAGTAGAAAACTTATTTTTTTTGGATTTTTCTAATTTTCCACTTTATAGGAATTTTTCAAAAAAAATTAAATTTTTATGGATTTTCTAAATTTTTTGAAAGAAAACACGTAATAGACATGAAAAACAAAAACCGCTTAAAATAAGATATAAAAAACATTCGCACTTTAGAACAACTTTCACAGTTATCGAAAAAAGGAAAAAATATCAATTTTGAAGGTTATTATCCATCATTTTTTTGACCTTTTGCATTAAAGAGTTGGTGTCTCGAGATCATCCTCCTCTTTATAAAGAGTTTACTCTCGGTGACTGTCAAACCCACTTCTACAGTCGCCTTCTCACTGCATCTAGATTCGACCATTGTAATGGCCGAGTATCATGCGAACACCCCAAGATAGTTGTTACTCGTAATGTTGCTTTAAAATCTTACACTGCTACAAACTTTGGCCTTAATTAGTCTTCTATTTTCTGGGATTGACAATCAAGTCATATTTGGATCGGATCGGTCATTAATGGATCGATCGTTTTTAGGTTGGGTTTTTTCAAGTTGAATTCAAACCTTAGTCTAAGTTTGAGACACAATAAATAAATCTCTTTTCTATTAAAAATGTATTAAACATCATAATATGGTTCGTGGTTTATGGGAAGTGTTTATTTTGTTTTTGATGTTTTTTGCTTTTTTCGTGGTTGAGACGAGCTGAATTAAGCACCTCGCAAGTTTATATAAAATGTTCCATTAACCCACTAGTGATATTTTATTTTTGCCAACAAGTACAAACCCACCTATATACTTTGTGCAAAGCATGCATGAGCACAAATATTAAGGTTTGGGGATATATATTTAATAGCTACACAATAAAAATTAGCAGAAACGTCTAAGAAAATGGAAATTATATCTCTAATGCAATGCACCTCAGCCAATTGTCGTACTAGTTGGAGACAGTCCATTTCCAAAGTGATATGAAACTATGGAAATAGCCAAGTGACAGTGCCCATTTTAGTGCTTGTAGTGGAGATTCTGTGATGCGTGTCGTTTCCGCAGTCAAAATTAAATTTATAAACACTACTAACTCTACAGTAGATAGGGTAAGTAGAGGTCGATCCCACAGAGACTGACGTTATTATCTAAGACGATTTATTATTTAATAGTATAAATATATAAAAGGGGGTTTTTTTTGTTGGTTTAAAAAATAATAATGAAAATAAAACATCACCATAAATAAATAATTAATCATAACAATATTCGAGACATGCAATATATGATATAGTCGGGTTAATCATCGATTCAATTAATTAGACTCAAATAGATCGGTAACTATTTAATCCCTTGTAAGCAAGTAAATTAACAGTTTTATCTTTCTTAATCGTTAAACTCCGTTAACCACGCAAGTTTAATCCTAACTAAATTATATCAACTCAACCATGTAAGCACGTATCAAGTCAATAAATTTAATCGCGTGAAGAACACCAATCAATTGAATTATATAGAACCAGAAAGCTGCAATTAAATATAACTCAATTATCATACAAAATTCTAGTAGTTAAATTAGACCAGTAAGTTGCAACCTAATTTAAAATACTATTAATTTAACGATCGACTCAGGTAAATAATCTAGGTGATCAGGCTAAATTAATAAACATGAAAACAACAGTCAAATCGTGAATTTCATACGAATATCAAAGTACTAATTAAACGTTAAAACAATAACGTAATCTCATAACTCATTGACAATAATCGGTACATTACATGTTCGAATAATTGAAAGATTAAACTAAATAACTAATTAAAAAAATAAATAAACTAAATAAGATAGATAGATACAACCGTTAAATAAATTAGGAGTTGAATTGATCGCGTCCCGCATTAAAATCTGACTGCATCCTAAATAACCTTGGCCGTGAAGGCCAAGGCCTTCTGCCCTACTCCTATGTGATTTGTGGTTCCTTGTTCTCTTCTTCTCTTCTCCCCTCCTTACATTAAAGGCTTAATGTTTTCTTTTATAGTGTTGATTTGGTCTTAATGAATTTATTTTTTCCTTAATTAATTGATCCTTCTTTCCTTTTTACACCGGATTTCATTTTCTTATTTTTCCATAATGGCCGATGGTTTCAAGCTTGATTTAGACAGACCTGCAAACATACATACGATTTTAGTAGTCTCACAAGTGGGTTATTACTAATTAATTAAAATATATATTAAAAACTCAATTTAGCACAAAAAAATCGAAAGTTTAATAATAAACACAACTTATATAAAATAATCATTTTAACTCAAATATTACAAAAGACGACATAAAAATAATAATATTAAAGGGGTAAAAATACGTATAAATATCGACTTATCAAATTCCTTCACACTTAGTCCATTGTCGTCCTCGACAATGAGAACTCAAGAGCTAAAACGAAGAACCAAAATATTAACCTTAAAAACATTTTAGACTAACCAAACTAGGTACGATCGACGACAAAATAAAAATATTTTATAAGTTAGTAAGTTAGTAAAGTTAACGAAACAAATTACAAGTTAGATTAGCAAGTAATATATAATAAATTTTTCCTCCACTATAAACTATTCAATTAATTAATTTAACAACATATAATATTTTAAATCGCTTCTAAATCTAAATTAGAAATAAACTAAATTATCCTTCCCACTTATTTAACTAACTTCAAAAAAATTGGGTAAAAATTGACTCAAGAAGACGGGTTTCAGCAGTTTAAGGTCTTAGGGGAAGGGGATTTACTTTCGGTACATTCCCAGTTCAGTACGAGGATCGTCCTCCCGAGCACATAAGGCAAACTAGACACCTCGTCTCTCTTTTTCCGCTCTTATTCTTTTTCCTCTTTTTTTTTTTTTTTTTTTTTTTTTTTTTTTTGTCTTTTTTTTACGTATGATTTTTTTTCTTTATTTTTTTTTCTTCCAATTCTTTTTTTTTCATTTTTTTTTCCAAGATCGAGTGACCATGTAGCGAGCTTTCAACCAATGACTCCCGCCCTTCCGGACAAGGCATTAGGCATTCTCCCAATCCTGTTAGGACTAGGTTCCCCTCGGATTTACTAACTCGAGTCACAAGACCGATTCACTCACTTTTGAGGCATCTAATCTTTCTTATAGCTCTAATTAGGAGTCACCTACGAAAGTAAATTAATTAAAACAAGACCGGCTTACCGCTCGTACCTATAGAGTCAACGAAAAAAATAGTTAAGGTAGCTAAAACAAGTGGTATTCTTTATAATTTATTTGTAACTTAAATTTAAAATATTCTTAAAATACCATCTATTACTAAATTAATTAATCCAAGTCTAATCGGGAGGAAAAATAAATGCATACACAAAAACGAATTTTTAAAGTTAGTAACAGTTTAAATATAGAGTTAATATTTTTTTTATGAAAGAAAAGTTAAATTAGAATTTGTCGTCGATTTCCCTATTCTAGTTAGTCGAATAAAAATAAAGGGTTTTTTAAACAATAAGTTCCATTTTTTTTTTCAAAAGAATTAACTTTTCCATTTTTTTTTCCGTAAGAATTAACCACTCCCCCACACTTAAACTCGACATCGTCCTCGATGTCAAAAATAGACATTGAGAACTTAAATATTAAGCATATAATAAGAGGGTGGAGGGACTTAGCGGATTCCAATTATTCGGTAGTTGGTGATATCATGTTACTTGGACGCAAAAATATAATTGTTTCCTCCTTACATTAAAGGCTTAATATTTTCTTTTATAGTGTTGATTTGGTCTTAATGAATTTATTCTTTCCTTAATTAATTGATCCTTCTTTCCTTTTTACACCGGATTTCATTTTCTTATTTTTCCATAATGGCCGATGGTTTCAAGCTTGATTTAGACAGACCTGCAAACATACATACGATTTTAGTAGTCTCACAAGTGGGTTATTACTAATTAATTAAAATATATATTAAAAACTCAATTTAGCACAAAAAAATCGAAAGTTTAATAATAAACACAACTTATATAAAATAATCATTTTAACTCAAATATTACAAAAGACGACATAAAAATAATAATATTAAAGGGGTAAAAATACGTATAAATATCGACTTATCATTCTGCCATAAAATATGTACATCCAAAATTTCTCAAATTTTGTCCTGAACTTGTAATGATCCATCCAGCAGAAACATTCTCATTGGGATCCAACCAGCATCAACATTAATGATAGTAGTAGTGATAAGAAGGGAAATAGTGCATCTATAAGAATTTTTTATCGTTTTAATGCTTTTTATTAAACTATTTATTGTTTTAGTGTTCTTTTCAAACTATTTATCGTCAATGGTTCCACGTCATCGTTTCTTTTTCTTTTTTTCATCCTGGAAACCGAGCCGCTAGTTGAACTAGCGGCTGCCTGCTGTACAATAGAAAAAACAGAGCAAAATAACATAGCAGCAGCTTCATCATCATCAATCTCACGCCATTTGAATCCCACCTCCTCCCCCTTCTTCTTCTTCTTCTTCTTCTTCTTCTTCTTCTTTCAACTCACTGAAACTCTCAAAGCTAATCAATAAATTCCAACCCAAGTATTGTGAGGCGATTTGGGCGAATCCATGTTCGTTCCGCCTGTTGCAAAAAAACGATTGAAAACTACAAGAATTTCTGCAATTACCAGAAATTGAACTGCAGATGTGTAGATAACTGGAACAAATTGAAAACTATTGCGAATATTTCGAAATTTCAGAGATTAAATTGTTAGAATTGGAACTAAGAATCTCAATAAATTAATTTATAACAACAAATTAATGCATGAAATTATTACTTCGTAATTGATACGGAGTACTAATAATTGGAAGAACGACATAAACTAACCAACAAACAATGATCTGATGGATAACCAAATTAAACAAAATTACTCGATCTGAGATGGCGTGCCTCCAGAAGAAGGTCAGACGGCGGAGGGAGACGGCGGTGGCAGAGACGAGGTGACAGTGGACGACTGAAATGGTGGATGAGGAGGGTGGGATTGAGGATGATGCTGCTGCTCTGTTTTTGTTCTCTGTATTTTTGCTTCAGTAAAGTAGGCAGCCGCTAGTTCAACTAGCGGCTTGATTTCCGAGATGAAAAAAGAAAAGAAAATGATGACGTGGATCCATTGACGATAAATAGTTTGAAAATGACACTAAAACAATAAATAGTTTAATAAAAAGCATTAAAACGATAAAAAATTCCATCTATAAACAACAAAATGCTCCACTTCCTGGCAAAGTAGGATGATGGAAAATACTATTGTACTTGGAAAAACCAAACCCTTATTTTCAACAAAGGGTATATAAAGATAGTCGTGATTATGGTGCTCACTTGAGTGACTGGATTCAAACTTTAAACAGTTACACTTGTTATAATTTTAATAATTAAGTTAGTTGACATAGAGTCATCTCGTGACAATCTGTCCACAATCAACATAGGACACCAACATGTGATCAATTAACTTAAATACTACTCCATATGACTCACGTATTTGTTCAATTTTGATTAAAATACTCTTAAATATGTAAAATAAATTACTCGTAGTAAATAATGAAACCGACAGTCCGACACGCCTTTATCTTCAATTTTCATGGTAGATACAATGTAATCGTGGCCACATGACCGCACTAAGTTAAGAAATTTAGTCATTGGTTATATTCAATGTTGTAGGGACCAAATTGTAATTGTCACAACTCACAATCTCAATATATATACTAAACCGCTTTGATCCGTATTCGATCATATATTTGCTTAAACACTGCTAAGTAACATAAATTTAACTAAAAATGGGAACAATTAGCAATGAAGAACACTCCAATTACGATAGAGTGAAGGAACTCAAGGTGTTTGATGAAACAAAGATGGGTGTTAAAGGAATCGTCGATTCAGGTTCCAAAACCGTTCCAAAGATGTTCATTAGACCCCAAGACGAGCTCATCGAAGAACATAACATCACTAGTGTTAATCTCCAAGTTCCGGTTATTAGTTTGCGTGGTATCGAATCAAATGTTCGTGATGAGATAGTTAAACAAGTTTCAAGTGCATCGGAGACGTGGGGATTTTTTCAGGTAGTTGATCATGGAATTCCGATACAAGTTCTTGAGAAAATGTTGGATGGGATTAGAATGTTTCATGAGCAAGATAATGAAGTTAAGAAAACATGGTATGCTCGTGATGTGAAGAAATCAGTTGTGTATGGTAGTAACTATGATCTTTACGCATCAAGGGCTGCTAATTGGAGGGATACTTTGGCCCTTGCCAATCCTTATCCTGGTTACCTTAACACCAATGACATGCCCGAAATTTGCAGGTATTATTTATGCAATTCTCGACACAATTTTCATTGTATTAGTCGTTTCTAAATAATTTTAGTGTAATAGAGCGGGCTACAGGCCATGGTCATAAAAAATACAAATTTATTGGTTACATCAATGAAAAGAGAGTTACTGGTCATTCAATAGGACACTAAATACGGATGGATAGAGATCTCCTCAAAAAATACTCCCTCCGATTTTTTATTATCTTCCCCTTTGGTTTTGGGAAGAAAATAAGGGTGTAGGAATGTGTGGTTCAAAATAAAAGAAGGAAGAGAGAGAAATGTAAGGGTGATTCTAGACCACATGTTGATGGCTCAAAATGGAAATAGGGAGGGAAGAAAGGGTGTTTCAGTCCAATAAGGAAATAGGGAAGATAATAAAAAATTGGAGTGAGTAATTACTCCTACTTCATCTATGTTTATAATAGTGACTTCAACATGTGGACAACTTCCCCTGTCGGAAAGCATCCTAGATGTCACAAAAACCGACTGAAAGACGGGTATATATCCATCTTAAATTTATGACAATAGTTAGCATAAGATTGATCGTAAAAAACAAATATTATTATTATTATTATTATTATTATTATTATTATTATTATTATTATTATTTATCCTAATAAGGTCACATTTGACTTGTTTTAACGACAAGACAAACTGATGTTATATAAATTCATTGTCCACAATGATGTCGTTGTGTCCTTGTGCCATCAGTCGCCCTTATACGTAAGATGTCCACAACGATGTAGGCGTCCTTCTGCCATCAGTCGGCCCTTACACAGAAGATGTCTTAATCTAACAGTAAAATTACGAAACTGAAGTGATTGCTCTGATGTGAGACGATTTTTCAAAACATGGGGCATTATCAATTTAGAAACGACTAATACAATGAAACTTACAACTCAGTTCAGAAACTTGTATAAGTTCAGTAAGTATACAAAAAAGTTCAGCGTATAGCTTTGTTGTGGTTGTACATACAACTTGTGGTATAATACTATTTTCCGCGTGCCAGATGGATTTTTAAATTAAAATAGCAACTAAACTAGTTAACATTTGAATTGATCTTGTTACTAATTCGTCGATTTGGCGGTTGTAGGGATGTGACGGTAGACTACATCAACCAAGTAATGAAACTAAGTGACATTTTGCTAGAGTTACTCTCAATGGGACTTGGACTCAAACCAAGTTACTTAAAAGAAGAAATGGAATGCAACAAAGGATGGGACATGGTGAACCACTACTACCCTCCTTGCCCTGCCCCTGAACTAACACTCGGAACGAGCAAACATTCCGATCCTTCATTTTTCACCATTCTTCTACAAGACCACATCGGCGGCCTACAAGTTTTACATCAAAATTACTGGGTTAATATTGAACCGATTATAGGCGCCTTTGTCATTAACATTGGAGACATTCTGCAGGTTTGAACCTAAATTATACAAAAGACAGTCTCATATATATGAATCAGACCCTTTAACCATGTGAATTTTGGTGCAGATAATATCGAATGATAAGCTGAAAAGTGTGTACCACAGAGTGACTGCAAATGTAACTGGACCTAGGATTTCAAGTGCATTGTTTCTCAAAGGTGATCAATCATCTACAAAGTTATATGGACCTATTAAAGAGTTGGTGTCTGAAGATCGTTCTGCTCTTTATAAAGAGTTTACTCTCGGTGACTTTCAAACCCACTTCTTCGGTCGCCCTCTCACTGGTCCTAGATTCGACCATGTTAGAGTCAAGAACCATGCAAATTAAACGTTTGTTCTTTGTCTAACGAAGTTATAAGCAAAAATACGTGAAAATGAAATTACGATCAATAATATATAAGTAAAGAATAATACGAAGTACTCCCTCCGTATCTATATATTCATCAACTTTCAATATATTACTTCATCCATATATTAAACAAAGTGGACGAACATATAAATACGGAAGGAGTAGTTAAATGTTTATTTAGATGGCTTGTGAATGTTTGTGTTTTACTCTTTAAATTGGCTAAATTTTGGAAAACAAAGTCAATTCTGTGATATATTGTCGCAACTCAAAGTAAACTCTATCTCAAACGTTAATCATTGCACTATATTAGAATATCTTCGATATGGAATATATTTTTTTATTAATAGACGGTCGAAACAATCTCGTCTTTATTGGACCCACTAAGAAAGTAAGACCTACTCCACTCTCGAGTATTCTATTTCTCCACTCCATTTTCCCCATTTACTAATTGAAAACGTACAAAACAAAAAGTAGTCTTCTTCACCAAATCAAATGGATAACCAAAGTAGCTATGATCGAACCAACATTCTCAATAAGGCGATGGTTAGAGGCTGTCAGGGTTCAAACTCGTGACCTCTGACTCTGATACCATGTTAACGAACCATCTCAACCAAAACCTTAAAGCGATGGTTAGAGGCCCAAAAATATTAATATACATACTCTTACACTCAAGGCTTTCGACAGTCGAAAAACCGGAGTAAAAGGGCTACTAGACGAAGCAAAAGGCGAAGTTGAAGTCGAAGTTCCAAGAATCTTTATTCGATCACTGGAAGACCATTCAAACGATTTAAAAACTTGTACCAAAGACATAACAATTCCGATCATAGACATTGCTCATGTCAACGAAAAAGACGGTCCAAAACCTGAAATCGTAAAGGAGATCCTATTGGCATAAAAAACCTGGGGATTTTTCCAAGTGGCCGGTTAATCACGGGATTCCTGTACAAGTGTTGGATAATATGATTGAAGGTATGAGGATGTTTCATGAACAAAATGACGAAGTTAGGAAACAATATTATAGTCATCACGTATAATACTAACTACTTTCTTCATTCAACTCCAATTTATCCATTAATTTATGCACATTTGTCAAAACGCATTTTAAATCGTTAATATCTTTCACTAGGTATGAGTAAAAATTATAAGTTTTTGCTATTCTTATTCTATTCGTCAAGACGAATCAAACAAGATCCCACGTGATAATATTTTATCTTATAGATTGGGTAGAATTTTAAAGATCCTTTTGATTTGTAAATAGTGGCGAAAATCTTTATGATAAATTGGAGTTGAACGGAGGGAGTATGATTTTTTTCTCATTTTTTTATCTTTTTTTTCTTCTCCCCTTGTTCTTTCTTTTCAAGTATTTGTGATATTTTCTTGGTTGCTCATTTTTTTAATGCTTCAGCCTTTTTGTGATATTGGTATGAAAAATGAACTCTTATTTTGTAGAGTATTTTATGGAAAATGAATCGTAAAAAATATAGTGTCACTCAGGTTATAGTCACCTAGACAAGTTCAAGGTAAAATCACATCACGGGAGGTGGCTAGTGGAATTGAAGAAAGAACACACCCTCGAACGACTTACAGTAGAAGACCAATTTATATATAACATTCAAATGAAACGATCCAATGTCTAAATATCATTATTTTCATAAAAGTTAAAAATTAGAAAAAGAAACTAAATCAAAGAAGTAGAAAACTTGAAACTTTTTGGGAATTTCTAATTTTTCACTTTTTACGAATTTTTCAAAAAATGTAAATATTTATGGATTTTCTAAATTTTTTGAAAGAAAACACGTAATAGACATGAAAAACAAAAACGGTCAAAACAAGCTATCAAAAAATATTCGCGCTTTAGAACAACTTTCACAGTTATCGAAAATAGCTAAAAATGACCGATTTTGAAGGTTATTATATCCATCATTTTTTCGACCTTTTGCATTAAAGAGTTGGTGTCTCGAGATCATCCTCCTCTTTATAAAGAGTTTACTCTAAGTGACTTTCAAACCCACTTCTACAGTCGCCTTCTCACTGCATCTAGATTCAACCATTGTTATGGCTGAGAATCATGCGAACACCCCTAGATAATAGTCGTTACTCGTAATGTTGATTTAAAATCTTACACTGATACAAACTTTGGCCTTAATTAGTCTTCTATTTTCTGGGATTGACAATCAAGTCAGATTTTGATCGGATCAATCATTAAAGGATCGATCATTTTTAGGTTGGGTTATTTCGAGTTGAATTCACTTAGTCTAAGTTTTAGACTAAAAACGTCTTTTCTATTAAAAATGTAGTCAACATCATAATATGGTTCGTGGTTTATGTGAAGTGTTTATTTTGTTTTAGATGTTTTTGCTTTTTTTGTGGTGCTGACTTGAATGACTGAATTCAAACTTTACACAGTTAAACTTGTTATAATTTTAGCAACTAAGTTAGTTGACATAGAGCCATCTCGTGACAATCTGTCCACAACCAACATGTGATCAATTAACTTTAATAGTATTCCTTATAACTCACGTATTTGTTCAATTTTAATTAAAATAATCTTAAATATGAAAAATAAATTACTCATAGTAAATAATGAAACCGACAGTACAACACACCTTATCTTCAATTTCCACGGTTAATACAAACGTAACGTGGCCACATGAGCACGCTAAGTTAATAAATTTAGTCATTGGTTATATTCAAATGTTGTAGGGACCAAATTGTACTAGTCACAACTCACAATCTCAATATATATACTAAACCGGTTCGATCCGTATTCGATTATATATTTGCTTAAACATTGCTAAGTAACATAAATTTAACTAAAAATGGGAACAATTAGCGATGAAGAACACTCCAATTACGATAGAGTGAAAGAACTCAAGGCGTTTGATGAAACAAAGATGGGTGTTAAAGGAATCGTCGATTCAGGTTCCAAAACCGTTCCAAAGATGTTCATTAGACCCCAAGACGAGCTCATCAAAGAACATAACATAACTAGTGTTAATCTCCAAGTTCCGGTTATTAGTTTACATGGTATCGAATCAAAAGATGTTTGCGATGAGATAGTCAAACAAGTTTTAAGTGCATCGGAGACGTGGGGATTTTTTCAAGTAGTCGATCATGGAATTCCGATATGTGTTCTTGAGAAAATGTTGGATGGGATTAGAATGTTTCATGAGCAAGATAATGAAGTTAAGAAAACATGGTATGCTCGTGATGGGAAGAGATCAGTTAAGTATAATACTAACTATGATCTTTACGTATCAAGGGCCGCTAATTGGAGGGATACTTTGGTCATCACAAATCCTTATCCTGGTTACCTTAACACCAATGACATACCTGAAATTTGCAGGTATTTATGCAATTCTCGACACAATTTTCATTGTATTAGTCATTTTTAAATGACGTTAATGTAGATAGAGTGGGCCACGGGCCAAGCTCATGGCATGGCCACATGGGATCTAGGCCTGACATGGCTTTTGAGTATTAACGGGGCGTGCCAGCAATGAGTAAATTATACAACTAGTTGTACATAGCTATACGTACAATTAGTTCTATGATTTGGAGTATTATCACAAAGTTTTTGAGTTTTGTTGTAAAGTTGTCAAGCTAAATCACATAAATGTTTATGCTCAAAAACTTACAACTCGGTCAGAAACTTGTATAAGCTCAACATACAGCTTTGCGGTGGTTGTACATACAACTGGTGGTATAATACTATTTTTCGCGTACCAGATGAGTTTTTAAATTAAAATAACAACTAAACTAGTTAACATTTGAATTGATTTTGTTACTAATTCGCCAATTTGGCGGTTGTAGGGATGTGATGGTAGACTACCTCAACCAAGTAATGAAACTAAGTGACATTTTGCTAGAGTTACTATCCATTGGACTTGGACTCAAACCAAGTTACTTAAAAGAAGAAACGGAATGCAACCAAGGATGGTCCATGGTAAACCACTACTACCCTCCTTGCCCTGCCCCTGAGCTAACACTCGGATCGAGCAAACATTCCGATCCTTCGTTTTTTACCATTCTTCTACAAGACCACATCGGCGGCCTACAAGTTTTACATCAAAATCAGTGGGTTAATGTTGAACCGATTACAGGCGCCATTGTCATTAACATTGGAGACATTCTGCAGGTTTGAACCTAAATTTTAAAAAAGACAATCTCATATATATGAACCTGATCATTTAACCGTGTGAATTTTGATGCAGATAATATCGAATGATAAGCTGAAAAGTGTGTACCACAGAGTGACTGCAAATGTAACTGGACCTAGGATTTCAAGTGCATTGTTTCTCAAAGGTGATCAATCGTCTACAAAGTTATATGGACCTATTAAAGAGTTGGTGTCGGAAGATCGTCCTCCTCTTTATAAAGAGTTTACTCTCAACGACTTTCAAACCCACTTCTTCAGTCGCCCTCTCACTGGTCCTAGATTCGACCACGTTAGAGTCGAGAACCATGCGAATTAAACGTTTGTTCTTTAATTTGTTTAAAGAAGTTATAAGCAAAAATACGTGAAAATGAAATAATGATCAATAATATAGAAGTAAAGAGTAATAGTTACTCCCTCCGTCTCAATGAATTGTTTGCCTATTCCATATTATGTCATCTCAATGAATTGTTTGACTTTCTATTTTAGGAATGCTTTTTATATGTAATTTAGCTCTTCCCATGAGTTGCTCCGCATGTCACTTCTTCATTGGATTCCTTACCCTTGTTGCCAAAAACAAAGGCAAACAATTCATTGGAACGGAGGGAGTAAATGTTTAGATTGCTTGTCAATGTTTGTTCTTTACTCTTTAAAATGACTAAATTTCGATAAACAGGGCCAATTCTGTGATATATCGTCACAACTCACAATAAACTCTTCTATCTCTAAGTGTTAATCATTGACCTGTATACTAGAACATCTTCGATATGGAATATATATCTGATAAAATATAAAAGTTTGTATTATTATAACTTCTTGCTTTCTTTCTTGATTATGAATACAAACATAGACCTATATTTACAGTATCCATATCTAACTTAAACTAGGAAAGGAAACTAAATCATATCTCATACAATATTATTCTATTGCGTGTTTCCTAATCTTCACGCAATATTGTGTTATTGCGTGTTTCCTAAACCTTCACGCAATATTGTCCTATTGCGTATTTCCTAAACCGAGTCGGATACCGTACTACGGTATCCGACATTACCTATACTCTATTACCTATACTCTATTATCCCCCCTCAAACTCATGGTAATTTTTAAAATTTCCATGAGTTTGCACAAATTAAAAAAATCCAATATCTTCGATCTTTGATATCTTCGAAGGTAATGTCATGACGATGATCTTTGGACCGTTCCCGTTCCCCTTCAATTTTTCGTCACCATTTGTCTATGGTACGATAACACGATATTTTCTTATCGTAAATTAAAAAAAACTGATATCTTTGATCTTCGATCTTCATTGCTCTCTTCTCCACGGTGGCATATAGACTCTTCCGGCTAAAATTCGAACGAGGTTTCCGACTCGTCGATGATTAAACGTCAAGTTTTCTACTTGACAATTTCAAGACGGTAAACTTTCCGCTAATTTAAATTGCTTGAGAACCTTCTCGAACTCATAGCAAATTCACAAACGCCACAGATAGAATCGTCAGCCTCACATCTGTGGAAGAATGAGGTATTGTGGAATACAAATTCAGAGGGGAAATAGGGTTTTTTTTTTTTAACAAAACTACGAAAAAATTGTTTTTTTGTGTGTATGTGAGAATAACAACGAACAGATCCCGCCGGTGGGTGCCGTATTTTCAACCCACCGGCAGGGCAGCGGAAATTTGTTTTGTTGTCCTCAAGAATCGAGAGGCTCTGATACCATGATAAAATATAAAAGTTTGTATTATTATAACTTCTTACTTTCTTTCTTGATTATGAATACAAACATAGACCTATATTTATAGTATCCATATCTAACTTAAACTAGGAAAGAAAACTAAATCATATCTCACACAATATTATTCTATTGCGTGTTTCCTAATCTTCACGCAATATTGTGTTATTGCGTGTTTCCTAAACCTTCACGCAATATTGTCCTATTGCGTATTTCCTAAACCGAGTCGGATACCGTACTACGGTATCCGACATTACCTATACTCTATTAATATCTCTGAGGTTTCCGTTGCAGTTCATTAATTTGGTGATGGAATGTGTAACGACTACTAGTTATTCTCTTGTACTTAATGGGAGTAGTTTTGGGTTTTTTCAAGGGAAGATGGGTTTACGACAAGGAGATCCCCTCTCTCCTTTGTTATTTCCAATATGTATGGAATATCTATCAAGAATTTTGCAGGAGGTTCAAAATTTTCAAGGGTTAAGTACCATTCTATATGTAAGCAGTTGAAGATAGCTCATTTATGCTTTGCTGATGATTTACTCTTATTCTCTTATGGGAATAAAGAGTCAGTCACAATTTTGATGAGAGCTTTTCTGACTTTTTCCGAAGCTTCAGGGTTTACAAATGAATAAGAAAAAAATCAGAGATATACATGAATGGAGTCAGGGAGGAGAGTGATATACTGCTGGTCACGGGGATGAGGAAGGGCAATTTACCATTTAAGTATTTAGGAATTGGAATTCCTATCTCTTGTAAGAAGCTTGGTGTTCTTGATTGTGCAGTATTAGCAGAGAAAATTGTGGATCGTATTCGTAGCCTTGGATCTGGGCATTTGTCTTATGGAGGTAGATTAACATTGATTAAATCAGTTCTTCAGAATCTACATAGCTATTGGGCTAGAGTTTTCATACTCCCTAAGACAGTGATCAAGAAGGTTGAGGACATATGTAGGAATTTTCTTTGGAAAGGGGACTATAATTACATTAATGCTCCTTTAATTGGATGGCAACAAATTTGTAATTCCAAGAGGAAAGGAGGTTTGGGAATAAGGGATGCCATGGATTGGAATCTATCATGTATTGCTAAATATTTATGGTGGCTGGCAGTGAAGAAGGATAGATTGTGGGTGCGTTGGATTCACTCTGTGTTCTTAAAGGGGAGAGACTGGCACTGATGATGAGTAATACCAATTCAAGTTGGTCTTGGAAAAGAATGTGCAAGATTTATGGAAAATTCAAGGATGGATTTGTATCAGATGGATGGCAGCAGGCAGGCGGGATTTATACTGTGCAACAGGGCTATGTTTGGCTTAGAGAGAAGAAGCAGGATGTGGATTGGTGTGGACTGGTTTGGCATAAACTGGTATTATCTAAGCACTCATTCATTTCCTGGTTGATGATGCATAGAAGACGTACTGTTGACAAATGATAGAGTGGCGAAATGGGGATTGAATATTAGTCTAAATTGTTGGCTGTGTGGGGTTGAGAAGGAGGATCATAATCACCTCTTCTTCTGTTGTATGTACAGCAGGAAGATGTTGGACCTGCTGCCAAGTTGGTTGGGTGCTAAAATCCCGGAGGTTGATGTAGTTAGTTGGTGGAGAAGCTATAGATTTGAGAATGCAACACATAAACGTATAGTAGGATGTGGAGTGGTTGCACTTATCTATCATATTTGGAAAGCTCGTAATTCTAGCAAGCATGATAAATGGATCCCAAGACCGGAGCAGTCCCTAAGAATGATACAAGAGGAAGTGAAAGCACGACACCGGTTTTTGTTATCGCAAAGTAGAATTTGTTCAATTGAGAAATATATGTAGTGTTGAGATGTGTGGGTTACAACGAATGAGAGGTTCTAAAATCTAATGTAAGGGAACAAGTTGTAAATCTTCATACCATATGCTAATACAAAGCTTACATTTTCCCAAAAAAAAAAAAGATCTCGTCTTTATTGGACCCACTAAGAAAGTAAGACCTACTCCACTCCCTTGGATTCTATTTCTCTACTCCATTTTTCCCATTTACTAATCTGAAAACATACAAAACAAAAAGTCTTCTTCATCACCAAATCAAATGGATAACCAAAGTAGCTATGATCGAACCAACGATCTCAAGGCTTTCGACAGTCGAAAAATTGGAGTAAAAGGGCTACTAGACGAAGCAACACGCGAAGTTCAAGTTCCCAACATCTTTATTCGACCACTCGAAGACCGTTCAAACGATTTAAAAACTTGTACCAAAGACGACATAACAATTCCGATCATAGACCTTGCTCATGTCAACGAAAAAGACGGTCCAAAACCTGAAATCGTAAAGGAGATCCTATTGGCATCAGAAACATGGGGATTTTTCCAAGTGGTTAATCACAGGATTCCTGTACAAGTGTTGGATAATACTATGATTGAAGGTACGAGGATGTTTCATGAACAAAATGACGAAGTTAGGAAACAGTAACACTAACTACTCCCTCCATTCAACTTCAATTTACCCATTATTTTATGTACATTTGCCGAGACGCATTTTAAATCGTTAATGTCTTTCACTAGGTATGAGTAAAACTTATAATTTTTTGATATTCTTATTCTATTCGTCAAGACGAATCAAACAAGATCTCACATGATAATATTTTGTCTTATAAATTGGGTAGAATTTTAAAAATCCTTTTGATTTGTGAATAGTGTCAAAAACCTTATGATAAATTGGAGTTGAATGGAGGGAGTATTGATTTTTATTTCTCTTTTTTTTTTCTTCTCCCCTAATTCTTTCTTTTCGAGTTTTTGTTATAATTGTATGAAAAATGAACTCTTATTTTGTAGAGTATTTTTGTGGAAAATGGATCGTAAAAAACATAGTGTCACTCAGGTTATAGTCACCTACACAAGTTCAATGTCAAATCACATCACAGGAGGTGGATAGTGGAATTGAAGGAAGTACACACCTTGAACGACTTACCGTAGTAGAAGACCAATTTATATATAACATTCAAATGCAATGATCTAATGTCTAAATATCATTATTTTCACAAAAGTTAAAAATTAGAAAAGAAACTAAATCAAAGAAGTAGAAAACTTGAAACTTTTTGGGAATTTCTAATTTTTCATTTTTAGGAATTTTTCTAAAAAATTAAATATTTATGGATTTTCTAAATTTTTCGAAAGAAAACACGTAGACATGAAAAACAAAAACGGTCAAAACAAGCTATCAAAAAATATTCGCGCTTTAGAACAACTTTCACAGTTATCGAAAATAACTAAAAATGACCTATTTTGAAGGTTATTATCCATCATTTTTTCGACTTTTTGCATTAGAGAGTTGGTGTCTCGAGATCATCCTCCTCTTTATAAAGAGTTTACTCTTGTGACTTTCAAACGCACTTCTACACTCGCCTTCTCACTGCATCTCGATTCGACCATTGTTATGGCCGAGAATCATGCGAACACCCCTAGATAGTCGTTACTCGTAATGTTGATTTAAAATCTTACACTGCTACAAACTTTGGCCTTAATTAGTCTTCTGCTATTTTCTGGGTAGTCAAATTTGGATCGGATTGGTCATTAATGGATCGGTCGTTTTTAGGTTGGATTTTTTCAAGTTGAATTCGAACCTTAGTCTAAGTTTTAGATACAATAAATAAATCTCTTTTCTATTAAAAAATGTAGTAAACATTATAATATGGTTCGTGGTTTATGCAAAGTGTTTATTTTGTTTTTGATGTTTTTGCTTTTTTCCTGGTTGAGACGAACTGAATTAAGCACCTCACAAAGTCACAATTTCATATAAAATGCTTCATTAACCCACTAGTGATAAGAAGAGAAATAGTGCATATATAAACAACAAAATGCTCCACTTCCTGGCCAACGTAGGATGATGGAAAATACTATTGTACTTGGAAAAACCAAACCCCTATTTTCGACAAAGGGTATATAAAGATATATAGTCGTGATTATTTTGCTGACTTGAGTGACTGGATTCAAACTTTACACAGTTACCCTTGTTATAATTTTAACAACTAAGTTAGTTGACATAGAGTCATCTCGTGACAATCTGTCCACCACCAACACGTTATCAATTAACTTTAATAGTATTCCTTATGACTCGGGTATTTGTTCAATTTTGAGTAAAATACTCTTAAATATGAAAAATAAATTACTCGTAATAAATAATGAAACCGACAATCCGACATGCCTTTATCTTCAATTTTAATGTAATCGTGACCACATGACCACGCTAAGTTAAGAAATTTATTCAATGTTGTAGGGACCAAGTTGTATTTGTCACAACTCACAACTACTCACAAGTACATACGCAACCATAAAGATGTCAATCCCACAATTGTCACAATCTCAATATATTCATAAACTTACATAAACATTATTGTTAAGTAAAATACATTAACTAAAAATGGGAACAATTAGCAACGATGAACACGCTAACGAATTACTATCAAACTAGTATAGATCCCGCGTAATAATGCATGGCAAATTTATAATTTTATATTTAGTGATTACTTATAAATATTTAATCGGTAAGTTAGTAATTTTTCACATTTTTAATCTTTACATTTTGATCTAAGAACACCTTTATTTTCATATTAGACGATCTCACAATACAATTATTGTGAAACCTCTCACGTGGGAGGAAGTTATTAAAATAATAAAATACTCCTATGTGAGAGGTCTTACAATAATCGTATTGTGAGACCATCTCACATGAGACTAACTACTAAGAAAATTATTTAAGATTTCAAAGATAATATATATAATCGAGTAATCTTACTCAACGTAATTTTTAAGATGATCTCAACACTTAGTTTCGATAGTTGTGAGATTTATATTTTGTTACATTATCATAAATATCTACGTATTTTTTTTAATAGCATCACAATTATTTTCTTTGATTACATAAATATTTAACTTGAATTGAATTTGGATTAGTTGACACCTCACCCCACTTCTTAGGATTGTTATCCTCTCTTAGTAGTAAGAAGATTATAATAGAGTGAAGGAACTCAAGGTATTTGATGAAACAAAGATGGATGTTAGAGGAATCGTCGATTCAGATTCCAAAACCATTCCAAAGATGTTCATTAGACCCCAGGACGAGCTCATCAACGAACATAACAATACTAGTGTTAATCTCCATGTTCCCGTTATTAGTCCGACAGTCCAACGACAGTCCGACACGCCTATATCATCAATTTTCATGGTAGATACAATATAATCGTGAAATTGTATTCAATGTGGTAGGGACCAAATTGTACTTATTGTCACACTCACATGCACGTACGTATATACTACAATTGTCACAACTCACAATCTCAATATATATACACTAAACCGCTCTGATCTGTATTCGATCATATATTTGCTTAAACATTGCTAAGTAACATAAATTTAACTAAAAATGGGAACAATTAGCAATGAAGAAGACTCCAATTACGATAGAGTGAAGGAACTCAAGGTGTTTGATGAAACAAAGATGGGTGTCAAAGGAATCGTCGATTCAGGTTCCAAAATCATTCCAAAGATGTTCATTAGACCCCAAGACGAGCTCGTCAAAGAACATAACATTATCACTAGTGTTAATCTCCAAGCTCCGGTTATTAGTTTACTTGGTATAGAATCAAAAGATGTTTGCGATGAGATAGTTAAACAAGTTTTAAGTGCATCGGAGACATGGGGATTTTTTCAAGTAGTCGATCATGGAATTCCGATACATGTTCTTGAGAAAATGTTGGACGGGATTAGAATGTTTCATGAGCAAGATAAGGAAGTTAAGAAAACATGGTATGCTCGTGATGTGAAGAAATCGGTTGTGTATGTTAGTAACTATGATCTTTACATATCAAGGGCTGCTAATTGGAGGGATACTTTGGTCATCGCTAATCCTTATCCTGGTTTCCTTAACACCAATGACATACCCGAAATTTGCAGGTATTATTTATGCAATTCTCGACACAATTTTCTTTGTATTATTTGTCGTTTCTATATGACATTAGTGTAGATAGAATGGTCCACGGGCATGGCCGCATGGGATCCAGGCCCGACAGGCTGACGTGGCTTTTGAGAGTATTAACGAGGCGTGAGGGTTGTGAGTGAGCCGAACTATTCGATACAATTCGTAAAGCTTGACTCGAAAAAGGTTTGATTCATATTCGATTCATCCGATCAAATATAGCCAAATAATAATTAGGTATTCAGACTAAATCAAACCAAATATTCGGCTCGATTTATTTCAACCCATTTTTTCGGTTCACTTAAATTCATTGTCTATTTAGAAAATTTAAACTAAAATTTTATTTAAAAGTTGATATTAATCACGGCCTATTTTACTTAAATTCAAGGTGTTGCCAAAAAAATTGCAAAATAAACCTTGGTCGAGCACTAAGAAGCAAAGAAAAACTTGAAATTAGATTTGATTTGGGACTTATTATTATTTGATGAATTTATATTGTAATAGATAATAAAGACTTTATTAAGTATGTTTACATTTTGTACGAAGTTTTTTATTTTATGAGATCAAATCAAATATTATTCGATTATTCATTTGATTCGAAAAATCAAATACCAAATCAAATAATGATTTTCATTATTCGATTATATCAAACCAAATCAAACGTCGATTCGAAAAAATTATCAAATCAAACCAAATAATGTCATTATTCGGTATTTTTCGGCTCGATCACAGTCCTAGGCGTGCCAGATGAGTTTTTTAATTAATTAAAATATCAACTAAACTAGTTAACATTTGAATTGATCCGGTTACTAATTCGTCCATTTGGCGGTTGTAGGGATGTGATGGTAGACTACATCAATCAAGTAATGAAACTAAGTGACATTTTGCTAGAGTTACTATCAATGGGACTTGGACTCAAACCAAGTTACTTAAAAGAAGAAATGGAATGCAAGCAAGGATGGTCCATGGTGAACCACTACTACCCTCCTTGCCCTGCCCCAGAGCTCACACTCGGAACTAGCAAACATTCCGATCCTTCGTTTTTCACCATTCTTCTACAAGACCACGTCGGCGGCCTACAAGTTTTACATGAAAACCATTGGGTTGATGTTGAACCGATTACAGGCGCCTTTGTCATTAACATTGGAGACATTTTACAGGTTTGGACCTAAATTTTACAAAAGACAGTCTCATTCATATATATGAATCTGATTCTTTAACCGTGTGAATTTTGGTGCAGATAATATCGAATGATAAGCTGAAAAGTGTGTACCACAGAGTGACTGCAAATGTAACTGGACCGAGGATTTCAAGTGCATTGTTTCTCAAAGGTGATCAATCCTCAACAAAGTTATATGGACCTATTAAAGAATTGGTGTCTCGAGATCGTCCTCCTCTTTATAAAGAGTTTACTCTCGATGACTTTCAAACCCACTTCTACAGTCGCCCTCTCACTAGTCCTAGATTCGACCACGTTAGAGTCGAGAACCATGCAAATTAAACGTTTGTTCTTTGTCTAATAAAGTTAGGGCAATAACAATGGTGATATTTAAGGAGTTCCATACCATATAAGGAGCTCCTTAACCATTGTGATAGAAAATAAGGAGTTCCTTATATGAAACCGGTTTCTACCGGTTTCATACATTTAAAAGAGTGAAAAAAAGGACCCACAATAAATGTATGAAACTTTTACCATTGAGGAATAATAAAAAGTCCCTTGTATTATTATATTTGCTTTGGTGTCAATGGAAATATGTACATGGAAGTACAATGATCAATAATATAGAAGTGAAGAGTAATAGTTAAATGTTTAGATTGCTAGTGAATGTTTGTTCTTTACTCTTTAAATTGGCTAAATTTTGGAAAACGGAGTCAATTCTGTGAATTATCGTCACAACTCATAATAAATTCTATCTCAGTGCTAATTGTTGACCACTATACTAGAACAACTTCGATATGATATGGAGTATATTTTTTATTCATAGATCGTGGAAAAAATCTTGTCTTTATTGGACCCACAAAGAAAGTAAGACCTACTCCACTCCCTTGGATTCTATTTCTCTACTCCATTTTTCCCATTTACTAATCTGAAAACATACAAAACAAAAGGTCGTCTTCTTCACCAAATCAAATGGATAACCAAAGTAGCTATGATCGAACCAACGATCTCAAGGCTTTCGACAGTCGAAAAACCGGAGTAAAAGGGCTACTAGACGAAGCAACACGCGAAGTCGAAGTTGAAGTTCCCAACATCTTTATTCGACCACTCGAAGACCGTTCAAACGATTTAAAAACTTGTACCCAAGACATAACAATTCCGATCATAGACCTTACTCATGTCAACGAAAAAGACGGTAGTCCAAAAGCCAAGATAGTGAAGGAGGTGTTGTTGGCATCAGAGACATGGGGATTTTTCCAAGTGGTTAATCACGGGATTCCTAGCGAAGTGTTGAATAATATGATTGAAGCTACGAGGATGTTTCATGAACAAAATGACGAGGTTAAGAAAGAGTATTATAGTCGTGATATGTCTAAGGTCGTCACGTATAATACTAACTACGATTTCTATAAATCAAAATCGGCTAATTGGAGGGATTCTTTGGTTGTTATTGCTAATAGGTTTATTGGCTCTTTTAATCCTCAAGATTTGCCTCCTATTTGCAGGTTCGTCTTCCATTTCTTCTGATTTAATCTTTGCATTTAATTAGATGTATGTTGTAAGGAGTGTGATTTTATTTTATTTTATTTTTGATTCATTGAAGCATGTACTTAGTTGCGTTACATAGAAATAAGAATTCGAACCTAAGATCTATCTTTCACAATACTTCGTCTAAACCACCATGTTCACGGTATTTAGTCTTAACAACCAGGCTAAGATATATATATATATATATATATATATATATATATATATATATATATATATATATATATGTTGTATGATCGAGATGATATTGCTTTTGTTTGACTCAATCAATTAGCTCAATTTGATTTTTTTTGAAAAGTCAAAGTCAGATTTTTGGGTTCCAATAATTAAAATGTCATTAATTGCCCAACACTTCACTTAGGGATATGTTTGTTACACACATCGTTTACATTCGTTGTTGTCGGACTCATTTGGACGATCTTTAAGGAACCTACGAAGTACCACTTACTAAATAATTTTTTTTCACAAATCTTAAAAAGTAGAACAATTACAAAGAATCGGAGGTTATATTGTGTTGTTTGGACAAATACCCAAATAATATTTGCATTTTATAATATAAAAATACATGAAAATTTTAAAGAATATAGGTGATTCATTTTCTCAATATTTCATATTTGACGAAAATTGGGTGTTACTTTGTCAATTAGGGAAGCAATATTGGAGTACCTTAAGCATACCCTAAACGTAGGAGACATAATACTAGAGTTACTATCACTAGCACTTGGACTAGAACAAGACTATCTTTCAAAAATACGAAGTAGAGAAGCATGGAGCTATGCATGCCATTACTACCCTGCATGCCCTAAGCCAGAGTTAACCTTGGGAACAAGTAAACACACTGATTCCTCGTTCATCACCATGGTTTTGCAAGATCATATTGGCGGCCTCCAAGTTCTTCATGACAATCAATGGGTTAATGTTACGCCTCGTCCTGGTGCGTTGATTGTTAACATTGGCGACTTACTCCAGGTTTTGTCTCATTCCCCTTCTACCTATTATTACCTTTGAGGCTTTGAAATCTTGTTAACTTGATCATGCATGGTGTCCCTCAACCTTAATAGTTGGTCTCTTCTAATTGGACGTTACTATGTTAAGATTAATACAACACGTCAAATTACACTCTACTTGGAAGATGATTTAGATGAAACAAATATTTTGCTTTGTAGTCTTATTATTTCATCTATTCTGTCAAATCGTTTTAGTTTTAAAACACAAACACTCGTTTTAAATGGAAAAAAAATGTGTACATACAATTACTAATGAGAGTACATAACTCACGACTATCATAACCGGAGTACATCATAATTCTCGACTAAAAGGTACTAGGAGATAATCAATAAGAATAAGGATTTATTAAGTTAATCGCTTTGAGGTTTTAAGTAATCTACTCATCATATACTCCGTAATATAAGAAAGTCTTACTCGTAATTAAACAATTTGCGTATACAGATAATTTCGAACGACAAGTTTAAAAGTGTGAGCCACAGAGTGATAGCCCAAACAGTTGGGCCGAGGGTTTCCATTGCATTATTTCTACAAGGCATGTTCTCAACTCCAGAAAAATATGGGCCGATTAAGGAGCTGCTATCGGAAGAAAATCTACCCATTTACAAGGAGTTCACCCTTGAAGAGTTCTTCACATATTTCTATTCTAGACCCGTTGATCAATCTGGGCTTCATTATTTCAAGCTATAAGGAGACAAATAATTTTTACAGTAATTATTGTGTACAATCATTGTACCATGCGACAATAGTAAAAGTTAGCAACTTATGATAAAAAATGATCATTTTAGGTTAGTTAGTTATCATTTTCAGATAATAGTTACCACTTTTTCATATTAAAACGTGATCACTATTCAACTTAAAGTGGTCACTAAATTAGGTCCGTTGTACGGTACAACGGTTGTATAGTATAATTTGTGTAATTTTTACAGTATTTTTTATGTTATGTCTATAACTAATTTAGCAGAAGACGATCTGTAAGGTGACCTATTCATATTACAGACATAATACATCGAAAATTAAAATAGTACGTTACAAAATACTAAACTATTACAAATTACAACAACAGAAATTAACGGAAATTATAAGTTGTTTGGATATCTATATAGAATCGTGAACGGAATCATTTTCCTTCAAGAATAATCGACCATATTGTGTCATTCACTTGATCATTTATACAAACCGCAAGCTCGTTTTAGACTTAGACAAACGTGCACTCCCCACTCGCAACTCATCATATAGCTAAACCGAGTTCACACTTCTTTGTAACTAAATCCCGACTATACTAAATGAAACGATGATTAACTCAAATCACCAACGCTTAGTTTCAGTCATAATATCTTTCTTAGTTCAACATAACTCATAAATTAAGACGGTCTCGTGATATGAGACGATAGATTTCTTTAGCCCAACATTCCACGAACAAAGTCTATCATTTATCAAAGACAAATTGCATGTTTGGTACGTGTCCAAGTGTTAGGTGAAATATTGTCAATTTGTCATCCTAGAAGCATGTTTTAGTGTTAGATGAGATGAGATGAGATGTACTATGCCCTGTAAATAGAAGCATCCAACCTTTTCTTCTTCTTCTTCTTTACCAAACCAAATGGATAACCAAAGTAGCTATGATCGAACCAACGATCTCAAGGCTTTCGACAATCGAAAAACTGGAGTAAAAGGGCTACTAGACGAAGCAACATGCGAAGTTGAAGTCGAAGTTCCAAGCATCTTTATTCGACCACTCGAAGACCGTTCAAACGATTTTAAAACTTGTACTGAAGACATAACAATTCCGATCATAGACCTTGCTCATGTCAACGAAAAAGACGGTCCAAAACCTGAGATCATAAAGGAGATACTATTGGCATCAGAAACATGGGGATTTTTCCAAGTGATTAATCACGGGATTCCTGTACAAGTGTTGAATAATATGATCGAAGGTACGAGGATGTTTCATGAACAAGATGACGAGATTAAGAAAGAGTATTATAGTCGTGATATGTCTAAGGTCGTCACGTATAATACTAACTATGATTTCTATAAATCAAAGTCGGTTAATTGGAGGGATTCTTTGGTTGTTGTTGCTAATATGTCTACTACCTCCTTTAATCCTCAAGATTTGCCTCCTATTTGCAGGTTCGTCTTTCATTTTCTTTTGATTTGGGCATTAAGTTTTTTTTTTTATGCAGATCAATTTCATTAATAATAAACCATATCACATCTACAAACGATACCAAATTTCATTAATATTGAGTAGAATTTTAGATGTATCTCCTGTATCGTACTCCCTTTATTTTTTTTTTATTGTCTTGTTTCATTAAAATACTTCAACTACCTATATACTGATGAAATTAGACAATAAATAAAAATAGAAGGAAGAATGATGCTACCGCTTTAGTTTGACTCAATGAACTAGCTCGATTTGACTTCTCTTTGACTGTTTTGAAAAGTCAAATTCGGATTTTTGAGTTTGAATAGAGGAAATAATACGACTATACGAGTATGTCATTAATAGCCTATAGTTCACTTAGGGATATGTTTGTTACACACATCATTTACATTCATTGTGTCAGACTCGTTTAACCAACTATCGTTAAGGAACATACGAAGTACTCTGTATTAATTAAAAAAAAAAGCGCAATCTTAAGAAGTAGAACAGTTCCAAAGAATCGAAGGTTATATATACTATTAATTATGAAGTTTAATTTGGACAAATAGTCAAATACTACCCAAATAAAATTTGCATTCTAGCCCGCAAGGGTGGAGCCGGTTAAAACATATGGTCATCATCTCATAGGTCTCAGACGATCTTGTGTGAGTTGTATGGCTTGAGATTCAAGCCCCTGCACTCGTTTTCTAACTATTTCATATTTGACCAAAATTCTGTTACTTGGTCAATCAGGGAAGCAATATTGGAGTACCTTAAACATACCCTAAACGTAGGAGACATAATACTAGAGTTACTATCACTAGCACTTGGACTAGAACAAGATTATCTTTCAAAAATACGAAGTAGAGAAGCATGGAGCTGTGCATGCCATTACTATCCTTCATGTCCTAAGCCAGAGTTAACCTTAGGAAGAAGTAAACACACCGATTCCTCGTTCATCACCCTACTTTTGCAAGATCATATCGGTGGCCTCCAAGTTCTCCACGACAATCAATGGGTTAATGTTACGCCTCGTCCTGATGCATTGATTGTTAACATCGGCGACTTACTCCAGGTTTTGTCACAATCCCCTTCTACCTAGTTATCTTGTTAACTTGATTATGGTATCCCTCACCCTTAAGAGTTTGTCTCTGGTTAACATTAATACAGGTCAAATAACATTTCACTTGAAAAAAAATGAAAATATATTATGATTTTTTTGTAATTTTATTATTTCATTTATTTTGTCAAATCGTTTTATTTTTAAAACACAAAATGCTCATTTTAAATGGAAATTGTGTGCCCCTAATGCTACATAAGATTACTAATGAGGGTCCTAAAAACATAGGGTACGTCTAAAAAATCTCGACTAAAAGATATTCCGTAGGAGATAATCAATAAGTATAAGGATTTATTAAGTTAATCGCTTTGAATTTTAGGTAATTGGCTCATCTTATGATATACTCGACAATTAGACAATCTTATTAAACAATTTGCGTACACAGATAATCTCGAACGACAGGTTTAAAAGTGTGAGCCACAGAGTGATAGCCCAAAAAGTTGGGCCGAGGGTTTCCATTGCATTATTTCTACAAGGCATGTTCTCAGCTCCAGAAAAATATGGGCCGATTAAGGAGCTACTATCAGAAGAAAATCGACCCATTTACAAGGACTTCACTCTTGAAGAGTTCTTCACATATTTCTATTCTAGGCCCGTTGATCAATCCGGGCTTGAGTATTTCAAGCTATAAGGTTAGTCCAAATGGACAACTACATAGTACATACTCGCCCGTGCTACACTTACATAGTTATATGTAAACACTAATCACGTGTAAGAAAGCCTCATAAAATGCTTTTATTTATTTAAGTAGATTTTAAATTTGTTTGAATTATTTATTTATGCAAACGGGTCGATTACTAATACTTTAGTTTTTTGTTCTATTTAAATGGATAAATATTTGAATTGTTATAACATTATGGTGGCTATCTCCCCTACTCCATCGCAAAGAAGATTTTTTTAAAAACAATTTTAATGACTTTGAATAGTCTAAGGGATCGTTTGATTGCCCTCTCAAATCATGGGAAATAGAACTTCTCATGAATTGATAAATTGGGATGCGGTTTGGTTGCCCACTTCTCCAGGAATTATCACTTCCTCCATAATGGGAGAAGTTATTCACCAAGCCCCCTTGGTGTGTAGAACTTCCCGCATGAAGTTATTTCCCACAACTAAACAATATTTTTGTAATTCACGTGAATTTAAGTTCCCAGTAACTCCATCTTCCCATAGTGAACCAAACGAGCCCTAAGAATTGAACTTAACTTGTGGCTATTCTTTATTGATCTTCTCTTCTTCGGAAAGGTATATATGTAAGGAAGGATGCAAGATTTTGCTCAAGAGAAGGCATGGAAAAAAAAATTGTACTGTATATATTCTATATTTTGAAATTTATTATCTAAAATTATGTCATACTCGTAAAATACATACTCCCTCCAAATTTTATTTATCTTCTCGTTTGATTTTTAGGTGAAAAATAAAAGTTTAGAAATATGTGACTCAAAAGATAAGAAGGATGAGAGAGGAATGTAAGGATAGTTCTATACCAAGGAAGATAAATAAAAATCGGAGGGAGTATTTCGTTAATGTTTACTTAAGTTATGAGGTGTAGAGTTTAATTCTTTGTAGAAATTCTTGTCTCTTCTCTCTTATCGCGCACCATCCACTAAGTAAGTCTCTGTTGTAACGGGTAAATTTCGGTGTATTTTTTATGTCACAATTTCTTATATGAGACTTCCCACATCTAATACGATTATTTTAATAATTTTTTTATTTTCTATTAGTACCTCTCACACTGACGCTCATTGTTTTTATATTTAGAGACCATTGAAAATATCTACTCATTTAGAGACCATCAAAAATATCTACTGTAGTCGTTATTGGACCCCACATGAAAAGTAAGACCTACACTTACTCCACTCTCAAGTATATATTCATTGTATTTCTCAACTCCATTTTCCCCATTTACTAATCTGAAAACATACCAAAGAAAAAAGTCGTAATCTTTAACATTCAAATGGATAACCAAATCAGCTATGATCGAACCAAGGATCTCAAGGCTTTCGACAGTCGAAAAACCGGTGTAAAAGGGCTACTAGACGAAGCAACAAGCCAAGTTGAAGTCGAAGTTCCAAGAATCTTTATTCGATCACTCGAAGACCGTTCAAACGATTTAAAAACTTGTACCAAAGACATAACAATTCCGATCATAGACCTTGCTCATGTGAACGGCAGTCAAAAAGCCGAGATCGTGAAGGAGGTGTTGTTGGCATCGGAGACATGGGGATGTTTTCAAGTGGTTAATCACGGGATTCCGCAGCAAGTGTTGAATGATATGATCGAAGGTACGAGGATGTTTCATGAACAAGATGCCGAGGTTAAGAAGCAATATTATGGACGTGGTGGGTCTAAAGCTGTCACGTATAATACAAACTATGATTTCTATAAATCAAAATCTGCTAATTGGAGGGATTCCCTGTCTTTCAGTACTATGATTACTGGCTCATTTGATCCTCAACAATTACCTCAAATCTGCAGGTTTGTTCTCTTTTTTTTTATCGTATCCAGTTATCTACATCTACATATATAAATGATAATCGGTTCCAATTAAGGGTTCTCTTGGGATGATGCATAGTAATTTGTTAGGGATAATGAAGTTGAAAATAAGAAGAAAAATGGAGGAAATTGGTGATTAGGGCGTCCACAATCGTAATTTGTGGAGTTTGTAACCGCCGTCATTGTTGCATGAAGTTCATGCATGTGACGATAGAAAAGGGTGAGAGGGAGTGTGGGTCACGCAACAATTAAAGATTCAATTAATGTGTGGTTGAGGCTCATCCACCATTTGTGAGATTGAAATTCCATGTCTAACATAAACATTGATAAACACCCTTAATTCATTTCATTTTCACACGAGTTTTTTGTCGAAAGGTCCTAACATTTAAACTTTCTGTAGAAAATATATCTTATGTTTTTTTTTTGTCCAAAAGCATCTAAAATTCTATTTTTTTTGTTTAAAGGCACCAAATACCAATTTTCGTCAAAAAAAATACAAATACACGTTAGACTTGACGGATGTACTCCATACAAAAGTTTAGGAAAAATGTAGTGTCACAAAAAAAATAAAAAATCACAAATCATGTACTCCGCACTAAAAAAAATGTAAAACATATCCGTGAATGTTCCAAAACAAAAATGTGGAACATCCTGACTAGAGAGGTGGAATAAGTAATTGATTATTATCGAATTCTTTTTGTTACATGATTGTGGTATGCTCCCCAATCTTAACGATTTATTTATTTATATCCGTATTTGATTAAAATACTCCTTCCGGTTTTTAATTTTCGCCCCACTGTATTTAGCACATAAATTAAGAAAATTTGATAAATTATTGATAAAGAGATAAATGATGATGAAATTTGGTGACTAGACACCAATGAGTCATCAAAGTGAAGAGAATATAATGTTAGTTTAATCAATTCAATGGCATAATGGGTAAATAATAGAAAAGTATAAGGATAATATGGTAATATATACCTGACAAATAAAGAAAGTTAAGAAGTGGGGCAAAAAATAAAATTTTGCCAAAAAAGAAATACGGGACAAAAATAAAAAACGGAGGGAGTAGTTCTTACAAAGAATAAATAAATCATCGAAACGAAAGGATAATAGTATATATAGTTGTACTGGGTTTGACGTTAATTAATAATTAAATCAGGGAAGCAATAGAGGAATACCTGAAGCATACCTTAAAGTTGGGGGATCTGATATTAGAGTTAATATCAGTAGGTCTTGGACTAAAACCAGATTACCTTCCAAACAAAGGAAGCAGCAAAGCATGGAACTTCGTTTGCCACTATTACCCTTCATGTCCCAAGCCAGAGTTAACCTTGGGAACCACCCAACACACTGATTCCTCATTCATCACCCTACTTTTGCAAGATCACATTGGTGACCTTCAAGTTCTTCATCACAATCAATGGGTTAATGTTACGCCTCGTCCTGACGCTTTGGTTGTTAACATCGGCGACTTACTCCAGGTTTTGTTGCTTACACTCCTTTTCTTTTCTTTCTGCGTATGTACTTATATAAAACGGGTTTATCATACAATTATATGGAATAATTAGTCGCAATGACATGGTGAGTTTGGATTTTACAATAAAGATTCACTCGAGATTTCAGAAATCAGTTAGTTTTCCTTGTGACAGACTAAAGTTCTACTATGTATTACGTACTCCCTCCTAGTTGTTTATATCTTCCCTCTTTTTTTTGGCACAAATATTAAGAAAAGAATAAATAATTGATTAAAGTAAGAAAATGTGGGTATAAAGTAGAAATATGGTAAAGTTTGTGAGTAAAGGAAGAATAAAAAATTGATTTAAGTACAATCCAAAAATGAAAAAAGAAAAGATAATCGAACTAGTATCAAAAAGGAAAGAGGGAAGATAAAAAAAAACTAGGAGGGGCGAGGGAGTACAAATTTACAATGACCCCTAATGGAGTACATGTATTATTGTTCACAGATATTATCGAATGACAAGCTGAAAAGTGTGAGCCACAGGTTAATAGCCCAAACAGTTGGGCCAAGGATTTCCATTGCAATATTTTTCAATGGCTCTTTCTCATCTCCAGAAAGATATGGACCTATTAAAGAACTACTATACGAAGAAAATCCACCCGTTTACAAAGACTTCACCCTTCGAGAATACAACACATATTTCTTCTCTAAGCCTATTGATCATTCTGGATTTGAGTATTTCAAACTCTAAATCAATTCATTTATGAGACGGTTTTAACCCGTACGATATACTAGTTGTAAAGACTTGTATTTTATCTAATTTTATTTCCATGAACTAATATTTCTTATTCCTTAATGACCCCAAATTTTTGGTAACTTTGATCTTCCACTTGTGACCCGACACCCGATATAACTCGATAATCAGTGATCCATACCCGACCTTATTTGATCCATACCCGGTAACCACACAACTGTTACTGTCTTAAATATTTGAATCGTTTTAATATTATTGTGGCTATCTCCCCGACACCTTCGCAAAGAAGATTTTTTTTAAAACAATTTTAATGACTTTGAATACTCTAAGAGTTGAACTTAAGTTGTGCCTATTCTTTATTGATCTTCTCTTCTTCGGAAAGGTATATATATGTATAAGTAAGGACGGATGCAAGATTTTACTCAAGAGAGGGCATGGAAAAAAAATTGTATATATTCCATATTTTGATATTTATTATCTAAAATTATGTCATACTCGTAAAATACATATTTCGTAAAGGTTTACTTAAGTTACGAGGCGTAGAGTTAAATTCTTTGTAGAAATTCTTGTCTCTTCTTTCTTACCGTGCGGTAGATTTTGTACAGTTAGAGAACATGGAAAATATGTCATCGTTATTGGACCCCACATGAAAAGTAAGACCTACACCTACTCCACTCTCGAGTATGTACATACTCATTCTATTTCTCATCATCTCCATTTTCCCCATTTACTAATCTGAAAACATACCGACAATCTCAAATGGATGGCCAAAGTAGCTATGATCGAACCAACGATCTCAAGGCTTTCGACGAGCGAAAAACCGGAGTAAAAGGTTTACTAGACGAAGCAACAAACGAAGCTGAACTCGAAGTTCCCAACATCTTTATTCGACCACTCGAAGACCGTTCAAACGATTTAAAAACTTGTACCCAAGACATAACCATTCCGATCATAGACCTTGCTCATGTCAACGAAAAAGACGGTAGTCCAAAAGATGAGATCGTGAAGGAGGTGTTGTTGGCATCAGAGACATGGGGATTTTTCCAAGTGGTTAATCACGGGATTCCCGTACACGTGTTGAATAATATGATTGAAGGTACGAGGATGTTTCATGAACAAGATAACGAGGTTAAGAAGCAATATTATGGACGTGGTGGTTCTAAAGCTGTCACGTATAATACAAACTATGATTTCTATAAATCAAAATCGGCTAATTGGAGGGATTCCTTGTCTCTCAGTACTATGTTTACTGGCTCATTTGATCCTCAAGAATTACCTCAAATTTGCAGGTCTGTCCTCATTTTTATCATATCTTCATCTACATATATAAATGATAATCTATCACAATCAAGGACTCGTTTGTAATGACGATAATTTATTAGAGTAATGAAATTCAAAATAAGAAGAAAAAAATTGAGAAAATTGGTGATAAAGGGCACAGAAGGGAGGAACAATTACCGCGTATAGTTGCATTACTTATGGGAAGGGGGTAATGTTTTACCCAAAAGATACTATATTTATCTCTTTTTCTCCATTTTTCGTTTAACATCATTATACTCTTCCATTTTCTAATTCATTTTAGCGTCATTATATTATCCCCTAATAAAATACATTATTCCAAGCGAGCCCTTCTCTATGACGTTCCTCTTTGATTTAGAGAAGATGATAAAAAAAAATGAGGATATTCGAAGAAAAATGAAAGTGCAGGAAAAATGTCCCATCACAAATCATGTAAAAAAAAGCAGAACATGTCGGTGAATATCCCAAAACGAAAATGTGGAGCATCCTAGCCAGAGAAGAGGAGGGAGGAATTGATTATTATCAAATTCTATTGAGTTTTGTTACATGAATGTGGTATACTCCTCCTTATTTATACGGAATATTTGATTAAAATATTTCTTATAAAAAATAAATAAATAATTGAGATGAAACAGGACAATTTGTAATTTGTACTATGTTGACATTGATAAATCAGGGAAGCAATGGAGGAATACCTGAAGCATACATTAAAGTTAGGGGATCTGATACTAGAGTTAATATCAGTAGGTCTTGGACTAAAACCAGATTACCTTCCAAACAAAGGAAGCAGCAAAGCATGGAACTTCGTTTGCCACTATTACCCTTCATGTCCCAAACCAGACTTAACCTTGGGAACCAGCAAACACACTGATTCCTCATTCATCACCTTACTTTTGCAAGATCACATCGGTGGCCTTCAAGTTCTCCATGACAATCAATGGGTTAATGTTACGCCTCGTCCTGACGCTTTGATTGTCAACATCGGTGACTTACTCCAGGTTTCGTTACACTCCTTTTCTTTTCCGCGTATGTGCTTATTTAAAACGGTTTTATAGTAAAAATTATGCGGAATAATTAGTTGCAATAACATGGTGAGTTTGGATTTTACAATAAAGATTCACTCAAGATTTCAGAAATTGGCTAATCATCCTTGTAACGGAGTAAAATGTAAAATGAAAGATACTTCGTATTACTATTGAGTACTTTCTCTGTTCAAGTCGAACTTTTCCTTATTTATTTTGGGACATTCAAGTCCAATCTATCCATTTCCATTTTAATCATTGTTTTAATATTAAGTAAATACTTTAAACCTTATATATTTACATAAATATCCGTATCTATTCAACATTTAATATTAAACAAATACTTAACTTTTACCCATTTGTGTACCTTTAATAATAAACAATTGATTTCTTAGAAATTGTGCAAAAAGCAAAAGAAAAATGTTCGATTAAACAAATTTAAAATGGTCCCTAATAGAAGTGTTTTTCTTTACAGATATTATCCAATGACAAGCTCAAAAGTGTGAGCCATAGAGTAGTAGCCCAAACAGTTGGGCCAAGGGTTTCCATTGCATTATTTTTCAAAGGCTTGTTCTCATCTTCAGAAATATATGGACCTATTAAAGAATTACTATCCGAAGAAAATCAACCCGTTTACAAAGACTTCACCCTTGAAGAATTCAACACATATTTTTTCTCTAGGCCTGTTGATCAATCTGGATTTGAGTATTTCAAACTGTGAATCAATTTATTTAATGAGACGGTTTAACGTGTACGATATACGGAGTAATGGTAAAGACTTTTGTATTTTTATCAAAATCTAGTTTTATTTCCATGAACTAATAGTATTTCCTATTGTTAGATTGGTAAATAACATTTGAACCCGACTTGATTAGATTGGAAACCAGACAAGTGTATCAATTCATTTATGAGACGGTTTAACGTGTACGATATAGTTGTAAATACTTTTGTATTTTATCAAAATCTAGTTTTATTTTCATGAACTAATATTTCCTATTATTAGATTGGTAAATAACATTTTAACCCGACTTGATTAGATTGGAAACCATTAAATCAATTCATTTATGAGACGGTCTCGTAATAAACAATTTTATTTCAAAAGTATCAAAAATACTGTCACAATTTAGTAGTGGCTAACTTATCACAATTAATTTTAAAAACAAAATTGTGACAGTCAATTTAAAATATATCCGTGATTTTCACGGATAAAAAAACTGGTTCAATCATTTATAAATAAGATTGATACGGTTCTCCTCCCTTCCCTACGATTCTCTCTAACCTTTACCTACAATAAAATAATTAAGAACTCTGATGGAGAAAGCTCTAACTTTCACAGTACCACTAAGTGGTTGAGGTTGGATTTGGGTAAACAAGCAAAGGAAATACATTTCGGTGATGTTAATTTTGAGTGAAGTATCGCTTCCGACATTATATGTAACAGCATGCATGTGCCAAAAAATAGTTACGATTCGCTCCCATTGAAGGATTCTTTTCCGTGTGAGATTCCAAAACTTAAATTGTGGTCATCCATGATTACGAAGAACCTTTGAATCGGGAGCTTCAACTAATTGAATTCTTACTCAAAAGCACAACTGCCATGGACAAATTGGTAATTGTTATAAGCAAGCATCAATTGCGAGCAAAACAGGGAGTTTGAATTTGTTAAGCACGTGACAAACTTTAAAAAGTCATCACCAGAGTAAGGCTAATCTTCGCTTGAGATGTATGTAGCTCCATTATCATGTCAGAATCCGATGAAAGTTATCGTGAATATTTTGGTGAAGCATTATTATAGGTAGAAATTGCGGTTCAGAAACATGGAACAGAACAGTTACTTCAGTTATCTTATTTGTGTGATATCACGGTTTTTTTAAAGCTCGAGAAATTTGCTTTTTGATAGTATAGGTTTCAACCAGAGATCGTAAGTTGTTAAATCTATGTAGCCAGTTCTTCCCAATGTATGTTGCTTAATTACATGCTTTGCCGACTCTAGATAGTGAACATACTGTCTCAATGCTGCGACGGTGAAAATATTGTGAAGGTATACGTTTACTGTTGTGCATTCGAACTTGAAACGATTGTACTATTATAGCATTCGAACCAGAAATATCGTCAAGTTTTACTCTCCTCCATCTTTGAACTACAACCCTCGTTCCAGCCTTGCATTATACTCAGTATACAATCATATACTCGTATGCCGGAATTTTAAATTTCTCTCAGAATATTGTTTCCCTATTACCTTGCACAGAGTATATCTTTTTTTTAATCATTCCAGTAGACAAACGAGAAAAAAGTTTTTTCACGTGGTAATTTATACAAATTTTTTTTAAAAAAAGTCGTCTAACATGGTGTAATTCTGCGATATGCGATTGCCGATTTGTCTCATACAACCATTTGCGTTGTTTTTTTTGCCTTGAGGTGCCTTGATGCGATGAGACCAAGAAGCAATCATTAGGGCCGGAAGCTACAAGATTATTATTATTAGAGGATATAATTAAGTTTTATTAATTAAGAAATTTAGATTATTCCAATTAATAATTTCCTAAAAGGCAGATTTACAATAAATAAGGTTAAAACTAACTTATATCACCGATTAGTACCTAGAAAAATAAAATACTCGGTAGGAAATACTATCTGATGTTATTTATTTTATTATAGGACCGTTTTATAAGAGTATTATTGGTGAAATTGATTTTAAAGTTGTTGAGATTTAAGAATTGTATTATATACATCTAATTTTTTATTTTTTTAAAAAAAGGATGGTTGAGCAAATGAAAGAAAATGAAATAGGAAGTAAACATTATTTGAGATTCCAACCAAAACGTTATTTTCAAAGGGAAGATGACACACACTGACACTGTACTCCAGCAAGGAGGAGCCAAGGAAGAGGAAGATTCCCTAATTTAATTTTGTTTGTATGACATGGATTACCAATAATGTTGATCAACCTTAATCATTTTACATTTTTAAATAATTGAATATGTCAACTAGTTTAATTAATTTGCATCGTCCTAAGAAATAATACTCGTGATCTAGGTGCGAACGTCAATATCATAATCGTTTTTGCGACTTTCTTTTTCCAGAATAAAATAAAACTGAATGCTAGATAGGTCATTAAATAAAGGTCGTCTCATAAAAGATCGTCTCCCTTTTACAAATTATAGGTTATACACTTCGGTTTAAAAATCATCTTTGTTTTAACAAATTACACGTTACTCTTTTCTTGTTTCATTACTTTTTTTATTAAGATATGTGAGTTACGGAGTATATTTTAATCGAATGGGACAATTCCTATGTATTGGAGGGAATAACTCATAAAACAGTAACTCTCATGTGAAATCGTCTCACGATAATTTCATCGTGAGACCTCTCACATAGGGGGTGGTTACAAATTTAGTAACCACCTCTTATACGAGACGTCTCACGATAAATTATCGTGAGACGGTCTCATACAAGTTTTTGTGCTCATAAAAAGTGGATAAAATAATGGAGTATATTTTTTGAACAAGAATAATTCTTTAATAGAATGACATATGACACGTACTTATAATGTATACATATAATCGCAATCAAACTTTACAAAAAAAAAAAAACAAATAACACAATTATTTCTTTAATAAAATATGGACCTCTAAACTATGATAAGATAATTTGGCACGTCCTCCTATTGCTATCTTCTTACGGTTATAATGGATTGGGGATTCTTCTTTCGATTCATAATAAGAGAAAAATGAATACGTATGTTTATTGATTCCAAAAATCGTTGACAAATTATTTGTATCCATTAAATAGACGAACGACGAAACATCAAAGTAGATGAATAATTGAAAAGGGGTAGTACTTGAGAATAAAATACACAAAGTGAGTAGGACATGTACAACCATCGCACTTAATATGAGTTTGTGGTTTGAGAATGGCACAATGAAAATCTTCCACAAACTGTGGGCTGATCTGAATGCACTCCTTTGGCCAAAAATGACATGTTAATTGATTCTTGTTTTATACACCTTCAGCTTAGCTTACTAGTGCTCCATAATTTTCACATAAATATTTCAACTTGCTGGCTGCGCTGAATCATTTAATCTCTTTAAAGGTTTTATTTTTACGTGTAAATTAAATCGTATACTAATTGTTTTATTAGTTGGTTGATTAGAGTAAGTCCAATAGCAAGCTACGAGTGCCTGTAGTTTGCGTTGTCATCTCAATTTCTTTAGCTACTTCATTTTCCGGCTACATACCGTTCCAATAGTGGATTGTAATATGTTGTAACTTGTTTGGTCCCACATTATTATTTTTAACCAATGAAAAAATCTCTTTTTATTTTTTTGGATGCAAGCCATTGTAGCTTTGTAGAGCTACAATGCTTGTAAGCTACAATGATAATATTCATGTCCAATAGTGAGTTTGTAGCTTGAAAGTTTTTCTAAATTGCAAGCCAGTCCTTTTTTACTCACTATTGGACTTGCTCTTATAAGCTATGATCAATTATGATCGTATACTCTGAGTCATACGACTTTAGCCCGTCAGACCTTGCTCCAAGGCCGCAACGCTCTTTTTGATTGGCTTTAACACAGTTACGCACCAAGGGGTTAATCAAAAACCTTTAATTAAGTTAAAACAACTCATTATCAATTGATTCAAGTGCTCATGCCGTATACTCCTTAGTAGGATAGCTAATGTGGTGCAAGATGACGTAAATGCATTATATATAGTACTAAGCTTTCTAGTTTCTATGGCACTTCGTCATATACTCGCATATTGATACGAGTATTCATTAGAAAAGTTAGTGGAGTAGTAGTTATTTTCGCTCTTGTTTGGGATAGTCTTAGAGAAGTGGAAAAAGACATCCCGAATGAAGGGAAATAATAATACTAACAAAAGACAAACAAATACTCAGTAACTAATATGAGTAGTATAAATCTCATGCAATTTTATGATTTTTTTTAAAAAAAAAGTGTGTAAATGAACAAATAACTTAAACATTTGTAACTCGTTGAAAAAATTATTGAAAATGAATGCTTTTTCGTATTAGTATTACCCGTAAAGATTGAAAATGAAAAAAATTACATTTTTAATTGACGTGTAAGTAAATAATTAAATTAAGTCAGATAATTTTTTTTTTAAAATCACATTTTCTTCCAATTTTTATGATTTATCATACTTCCTTCGCGTTGTTCATTTGTTTGTCTTCTGTATTCATTGTAAGAAGTATTTTAATCAATGACAAACAAATGAAAGAAACATATAAAAAAATTAAAAAAAATTATAAATATGATTTTATTCTTTCCTTGACTATCTTTTTTTTTCTTGACTTAAAATTTTGAGGGAAAAAACTTTTAACGAAAGATTGACACGTAAACAACTGTTAATCTCTTGCATAGTAGAGTTAAATCAACCCTTGAAAGATAAAACTTTAAGTTAAGGAGCTAATTAAACTAATTACAATCGTCAATTCGTCATCAAGATTATCTTTATCTTCCATGAAATGACGATAATACCCTTCAATGTGTGTATAAAAAAGCCTATACCATCATCATTTATATCTCCATTATTATTACTCAATACTCTAAATTCCCATATATATTTTTCACTATAATTAATTAAGTAAACTTAATTAAGTATCAGTAAAGTTAATTAATTAATTAATAAGGATGTTGGGAGTGTTTAGCAGCTCAGTGGTATCCCCTCCGGAGGATTTAGTGGTGGCGGGAAGCCGGACGCCTTCGCCTAAGACCAAGGCGTCCGTGCTTATGACCCGCTTCCTCACCGACAACCCTTCCGCGGTGTCGGTTAATGTTGGCGATGATGCCCAATTGGCTATCTCTCATCACGGTCAATCTCCTCTACGCCCTAGGTATTATTATTAACCTCATCTTTTTATACTATCATACCTAAATATTACTTCTTCCTCCGTATCTATATGTTCGTCCACTTTCAATATAATACTAAAAATCATAGACAAACATATAGATCGGAGGGAGTACTCCTCTGATCACTAATTTTGACCTGTTTTATCAATATGTGAGCAATATTTTAATAAAATAAGACGAAAAATAGTGACTATTATCCAGACTACTTCTGTCTTATTCACTGCACTAAAACATCTATTTTTTAGAAAATCTTAAAGATTATACAAGTACATAGCACTCTACCTGTCTTAGTCATTTGTTATCTTTTATTCCCTTCTCGTTTATTTATTTGTCTATTGGAACGAATGGAATATTTAGTTATAACATTACAAAAAATACCTTTTATAGATCGTTTCACATGAGAATTTGTTCTTAGAAAGCGGTTCTAGTAATTTTGTAAGGGATATTTTACTCGGTAATATATCCGTCACAAATTTATAACGGATGAAATATAATCACATAGTTGGGAAAAGATAACCCATGTGCTATCTAACAAGCATCATGTTTTTTTTGTTTTCTCTCTTCTATTTGATTCGTCACAAATTTACAATAGATATGACCGTTGCAAACAAGAATTTGCTTTTTTTTTACTCGCCTATTTGGGAAAATAAGATAAATTTCGAGAAATTGAATATAGAAGAATATATGGATTATCTTGTACGCACACTTGGCAAAAGAATAAGGCGATGGTTTGTTAATCTGTCATGTTTTCTTGTCAATAGAAGAAATTATGGAATGCGATCGATCATCATAGTATTTAATTGCATGTACTTACCACTTCATAATGTACATGCAATTAACGATTTTTCTAACGTGTACCTATTACGTTAAGATCTTAATTAAAGAATGAATTGCTAAGCTAGGATAATTATGAATTTGTATTTCAATTTTTTGCGATAATATAATTGTGCTTCCCTCCTTAATTATTAGCAGTAATCAGTTAGACAAATGTTAGAAAAATCGATATACTCATAAATTTCTGAATTTTGAGAAATCACCTCTAGTTAATTTAGTGTGAAATATATCCCTACAATAAAGTCAATAACATCATATCTCTCGTTCAAAAATGATCTAAAATCATTATCTGAAATCGTTGCTTGTTAGATTTGTATACAGTAAGTGAGATTGGGAATTTAGTAAGAAGTTGCATGTGCCAATCAATATGGATAACGTTTGAAAAGTTGTTCTAAAAAAGAACAACAAATAGTGTGACAATTTTACTTTTGAGTGAACAAATAGTGTGACTTAAATCAGAATAAATCACGTACTTCTCGTTCATTCATCCCCACTTTCCATTTAATTGGCATCTTTTTTTTGCCGGATCTTTCATCAAAACGTAAATTCTTGTTTAAAACGATATTTGGACTTCTAAATATAACATTGATCATCATCATCATAACTCTTTTATTTAAAACTTTGGACTTATATTTAAGACTCGGGAAAGATAAAGACATGAGCTAGTTTGAGTGGTAATAGCTTCCTTAGTTCAGTCGTGGGATTAGGGTTTCGATTTTACTAAACAACCATCATCATAACTCTTTTACGTGTCGAATGATAAATAATTTATTTTACGTAAAGGAATCGTATGTAAGTAGAAGTAGTTGTTACATTATATTGTATGAAAACCATGGGCGAGGGCTTTGATTTATTTGACTGGTAACGTACGTTTTAGCACCCTTATAGGTTGTTCAATGAAACGTTCAAGTATGAGGAGAATCCCATACGATAAACATTAAAAAAACTCGTAAGGGTGTTGCCTAATAGTTAAAACTTGTGGTCATCGATACAAGGATCTCAGGTTCAAGTTCAAGTTCCTGCAAGCGCGAACGTGTGAGAGTTGTATGGCTTGAGACTATGTCTTTTAGACTTCGAGCATGTCGTCCACATGCGGTTTACCTTGATGTGCGTGGTTTGCAGGCTATGCGTACACCCGAGGTTTACCCAGTGCGCACCAAAAAGGTAGCGGCTGCCGGTTCCCTCGTTCATGAAAAAAAAACATTAAAAAAACTTGCCCCCGCACCAAGAGGCCCAAAATTCCACGAACAAAGTCATTTATCAAGGACAAATTGCATGTTTGGTACGTGTCCAAGTCTTAGGTGAAATATTGTCATTAGTCATCCTAGCTTAGATCTAAGGTACAATAGTTTGTGACCTACACTCATGATTCACCAATGGTCCAATACACCTGTCGAAATGTTAGCCTACATCCAATAAACGGGTTAATTGGGTTGAGTTCAGAGTTCGAACCCAATCAGTTTGGAGTTTGGACCGTATCATTTCAGATATTCTCCTTACGAGAATTTCATTCAATGAAGAATTGAAGAGTGCATTTAGTCGCATTACAATATAGGAAAATGAGTTCGAATTTGGGATATATTGTCTAAGTTAAGATATCTTCGACATTTCTGATCAAAAGGTTATCATCAAACTATTTGGAGATAATGATTCATGCTTTGAAGATAAAACATTAAGGATAAAAAGTAAGTCGGGGACAATAATATTCAAAGTGTGGTGGTGACCCATTCCTAGTAACATTTGAAAGCAAAATTGAAGCACTTACATACTTTTTGGTTGATCATTAATTTTAATAGAGAGATAAATTGTTTTATGGGACGGTCTTATACCGTAAGATTAACCCAGAGCAATCAACGGATTAGCCTAAACTTCTAATTTAATTGGTACAAGTAACAATTGATTATCGGTGCAAACATAAAGAAAAATACGGAGTACTTAACTTATTGGTGGACGATAAATAAATGATCTATTTATATAAACCGAGAGTCTTATATAAGCTATAATGTCTGTCTCGATTATGGGAGTGTCTTACTTTATAATTTCTGGTCCAACGAGGAGTTTATATATTAGGTAAGAAATTGACGGCCAATTTGTAATAACTTTTTTACATGATTATGACTAAACTCTGATGATTTACTACTTCCTTTGGTTATGTTTTGTTTTATTCCTTGTGGGGACAAGTTAAGTATGTACTTACGGATTATAATTAAAAACTATGAGCGTATCAATGAAACCAGGTGCTTAATTAACGACGGCTAACTTTAAAGGGGTTGCTTTAACTTAATCATATTTTCGTACGTTAAAATAATGTTTAGTCAATTACGTCGCCCTTTAATAATGCAAGTATTATTCAATGTATTTTGTACGTAGTACGTACTACTTAGTATGTTTACCTCAATACACGTAATCGACTCATCTCATCTCCATAACGTAAATTTATTAGTAACTGAGGAAGAGGAAAATTAATACGAATATTATTTTATGATGAAATAACGGGAAAAAATGATCATTTTACGATGAAAAGTAGCCATTTCATTTTAAAAATTGTCATTTTAATACAGAATACTATAGAACGGTTGTATAGTATAAGTTCTGCCCCACGAGTAGTATGCATGCGCATACATGTAGCTAACCTTTGTTACAACTGTGCAATCGATGTACAATAATCTAGCTTAGGTTGTAACGGTCACATGGTATATTTTACGAATTTAATGTTAATTATCTTTTGTCATATTTTATGTAACTTGATATATATTGGATGATACATTTTTTTTGTTATGTACCGTAATTAATTGGAAAAGTTGATGGAAAACGTACAGTTGACCTTTAATTTGATGTATTGTTATGGACTAATGCATGGTAGGTCATTTGGTGTGAAAGACGGGATATTCTGCTTGTTTGAAGGAGCACTTCACAACTTAGGAAGTCTTAACCAACATTATGGACTATCAAAATCGACCAACGAATCGGTTTTGATAATTGAAGCTTACAAGGCACTTCGGGACCGAGCTCCATACCCGCCCAATCACGTTATCGGTCACCTTGATGGCGACTTCTCTTTCGTTGTTTACGACAAGTCCACCTCCACTTTATTCGTTGCTTCGGTCCGTCTTCCTAACTTAATTAACCTTTTTCATACAACTTTCGAATAATATTGAGTGTATGTTAATATATACTAGTATGTGTGTGACAGGACCAAGACGCGAAGATTCCGTTGTATTGGGGAATCACTATGGATGGATACGTTGCTTTCGCTGATGACGCCGAATTGCTTAAAGGTTCTTGTGGCAAGTCCCTTGCTTCTTTTCCTCAAGGTGAGTTAGTGCTTTCGTGCATATAGTCGTCATGACGATATGCTCGTCTAGGCCAAATATCACCCACGACAAGTCATTTGCGACAGTCTATTCCCTAGACATTCTGATTTGTGTCAAATAGTAGGATTAAAAACCAATGATAAAGTTGAAGCGATTAGGGTTCAAATAACATCATCAAAACCGCCCTTCTGACTCTCTTTAGACCAGATTATAATTACCGAATAAAAAATGGTTATGATCGTGGGAAATCGCAGGATGTTTCTTCTCTACGGCCGATGGAGAAGGAAAGTTGAGGAGCTATGAAAATCCAAAGAGCACAATTACTGCAATTCCAGCCACAGATGAGGAAATATGGGGTGCAACATTTAAGGTACGTACCATCATACATACGTTATTACTCCCATTATATATTTGTTGGTGTATGTCCTTTTCATAATATAGCTCAGTTTGACAACCACATAGATTTTTCAGCAAATAATCAACTACCTACATACACTAATTGAGTAAAATACTCTGAGATTAGTCATTTATTGACTTTAATCGTCCTACTAAGACGAACAATAATACAAAGTTATTAATATCGGGTTCATGTTAACAGACGTGTCAGGTGTCACATGTTACTTAATCGACCTAAATTAATCTTTTATATGTCAACTTATTACCTAATTGAATGAGCTATATATCCGATATTAATCTTAATATACTAGTTTTCACTTTGACCATCATCGCTGAGTGGTCCATATATTAAGTTTCGTAGTCAAGATGTTTAAATCGATGACCTTATATCTACCGCTGAAATCTGTCACGATAGCTAATGATGTAATGGCGATAGAGACCGGTCCAACATGATATTATCTATAACTCGAGATTGAATCAAAATTATTGGAGAAGCTTCCAGCAGCTTTTAATTATGCCAATATATAATGAACATTGCTGAAGTGACAAATAGAAGAACTGTAGTCACAAATTAAAAAAGCAGAGCTGATTATTTATCGACTATTTAATTGGATGGATATGAGACGATCTTATACAATAATAACTGATGCGTGGGATGTTATTGGTATGATGATCAGGTGGAAGGGCCACCCGTTTTGGCAGCCACAAAATAAAGACTCGATCGACAATTCTGTATACGCATATCACAAGACCATACAGTATTTACTTGTCGTCATGATGCAAGATATATATATTCTGTACTATTATTAGTATTATTGTGTGGTGAAGAAAGTATGAACATGAGTTTGTACAGAGTCGACGACAACGACATACCCAGATGTTTGCCTATTTAATGGCGCATTATTGTTTAAAATAAGGCGGTGTTGTGTTGTGTTGTGTCGTGTTGTATGATTTCGTATTTATTTTGCGTCTTGGACTCTTGGTTATAATCTATGAGTATACTATAGCGACTTGTGTAGGTGAACTTACTTGACGTCTTTTATGTCAAGTTTCTTATGTATTTGTGTACAGTTCTGGTGAATGGGTTAATAAATTTGATATGGATTTACATCTCTTATTCAACGTCGTTGAGACTAATAGTGACGAGACTGATAAAAAAAATTTGGCTACATAATGGTTCGTTAAGATTAAATAGTGACGAGATTTATGATCTTACGTGTGAGATCGTCTTACATTATAATTCGACAAAATTCGTGATAAGCATGAAGAAATTTATTTGGGCTTGTATTTAACATCAAGGGGTAGAAAAGTTTGAAGCTAAAAGTAATCATTTGAGTTGGCGGCTGGCCCATATTAATCTGGGTCTAGCAGATCGGCATAAGTTGAGCAATGCCGCGTATGAACAACCCATCATATTTGGGTTTGTAGTAGCTGGCCCATACTAATTTGATTTTTTGAACGTGACTCATCAGCCTATACTATCATCACAAATTCTTTTTTGTGATGAAAATATTCGTATTAAGTTTATGACAGAACAAATACGGAGTATGTAGGATCAAATAAAGGAAAAATTACAAAATACCACCATGTATAACCCGTATTTTACAAATTACCACCACGTATTTTCATTTTTACAAATTACCACCATGTATTTAGCGTATATATCCAAATCGCCACCGTATTTCTATTCCGACCCTCACTTATACTATTTTCCGATTCCGTTAATGAAATTTCAGACATATCACGGGATCGGAACCTCCCTCCATTAATCAAAACGTGTTTTACAAATATTAATTAATCTCCCCTAATCACATGCATTACTCACCTAAATACCTAATGACCTAATCTAACCAAGAATTGAATCAGACATCTCACACTCTTTCATCATACGAGTACACTCATCCTCCATCCAGTTCCTCCTCAGTCCTCAGGTATCCATCTTCAATTTTTCAAGCAATAATTATTTTGTTTAATTTCGTTAAAATTTGGAGTTTTTATGCAAGGGTGTTTGGCAGGTTTCGATTAAAATCATTTTTATGGGTTCGTGTTTTGTTCGATTAGTGTTTCGTTCGATTAGGTTTCTGGGTTTGTTTTTTTTGGGAAAGTTTTCTGTTTCCAGGTTCATTTCGATTAGGGTTTCTTGTTTTAATCAAATTTTTGCACAGTTGGGTGAATTAAACTTGTTCAATCAAATGCATATTTCATCTTTTTGCAGATTTTGAACAATTTGGTGTTCTACATCAATGAATTATTCAATTTAATAGCAAAAATCAAACATAAGTTGGTTAGTTCCTTAATTTAACCTATGCTATGGTAAGTAGTTGTAACTGTAATTGACACATGACTGATTCATGCTACTCTCTTGTAGAGTAAGATGCTCACTTCCGCTTATACTGTAGAGTTATATGTAGTGTAGTAGCTAAACTTGTATTTACTCCAAACTTCTATTTTTAAAACACATTGTGAGTTGTGATCCTGTGGTCCGTAGAATACATTATATTTCATTTCTGTATGCTGATGACAGATCAATTACATGGTTCGAGCAGTCGTTAGACGCGTGGGTGTGGACATTTCAAATGGAGTAATGAAGACGAGACATATGACAAAAAATGTTATCTACTCTAGCGAGCTGAGGATGGACGAGGCTTCGATGCATAAGAGAAATATGTCAATCCAATGTCTTTATTTGGGTAGGAGAAATGAATAACAAGCAAATAAAGTAGTTTAGAGTGAAGTTGTAATGTGGTACGAGTATTTTTTTTTTTGTTTTTGGTGACTTAGTTGTATAGTGAGGATGAAGTTGTAATGATGTTTACACCATTATGGTGAGTTTCTAAACTACTGTCACTGAGTTTTCATTGAGCTTTCTAATATAATGCCTTGAAGTACTTGATTTGGCTTGTTTTCTAAATAAGCTTTTCTATAATGCAAGTTGAAGCATTATTGTGATGCTGGAGAAGCATTGGACTTTCTAAGTTTATTGTAGTTTAGTTTAATTGAGCTTCATTCAATTCCTTTCGGTCTCACTTTTGGAAGGCCGCATGGGCAACAATTCTTGGTATATAGGTTAGGTGAGTAATGCATGTGATTAGGTCATTAGGTATTTAGGTGAGTAATGCATGTGATTAGGGGAGATTAATTAATATTTGTAAAACACGTTTTGATTAATGGAGGGAGGTTCCGATCCCGTGATATGTCTGAAATTTCATTAACGGAATCGGAAAATAGTATAAGTGAGGGTCGGAATAGAAATACGGTGGCGATTTGGATATATACGCTAAATACATGGTGGTAATTTGTAAAAATGAAAATACGTGGTGGTAATTTGTAAAATACGGGTTATACATGGTGGTATTTTGTAATTTTTCCTCAAATAAATTCATGTGTTTAGGATATATTTGATCCATTTTAAGTTTCTTATCTTGTTGTACTCCCTCCGTTTCTATGATTTCTTCCACCTTAAAAGTGACACATTTGTTAAGAAAAACAATAAAATAAGTAAAAGTAGAGAAGGAGTAAAGTAAGTGGGCCACCTAGGTAAGAGAGAAGTGTGATAGAAAAAAGGAAAGTGGAAGAAATCAAAGAAATAGTTGAAAAAGGAAATGTGGAAGATATCAAAGAAATAAAGGGAGTATATATTTAATCCATTTTAATATTATGATAAATATATCCGTCGTAAGGAAGATCAACGGTAATATCGTACGTTCATACTAGATTCAATTGATTATGTTTGAATGTACATATTCTTTTGCCCATGCATCATATATACAAACTTTCAACAAAGCATACACGCATAATATATTGTAGGTTGCACTCCCCTTATTCTTTTAATACATACGGAGTAGAAGTGTACGTTTATTTCCTTTGAGCTAGCATCCTTTTTCATCCATTGACGATTGCTCCTCCTAACGTAAAATTAAGCAAACCAATCAAAACCTCAATTAAACACCCACTCATGATTTAAGATGAACCAAAAATGTTCTAGTATGGTGATCATATGTTTGAATTCTGACTTACGGTATATTATAATGCGACCAAATATGCGCATCTTTGAACTAAAATACTATGGAGTATAAAATAAAATAACATACCATTGGGATGAAGAACTTGTCCGGTAAAGTATGAGGAGCATTCATTACTAGCAAGGAAAACATAGGAAGGAGCCATTTCGAAGGGCTCTGCAACTCGACCAATCGGCTCTTGGGTAGCCAGAGTGGCAACTTTATCGGCCGGCCATGAAGCCACTTGAAGGGGAGTCCAGATGGCCCCTGGTGCAACCCCATTCACCCGGATTCCTCGCTTAAGCAGCTGCAGGGCGAGGCTTCGGGTGAACGTGACGATGGCTCCTTTGGTGCAACTGTAGTCCAGTAGGTTTTCATTGCCCATGTAGGCTACCACTGATGTTGTGTTTATTATCGCACTTCCTTCTTTCATGTGTTTCAGTGATTCCCTGCATGCAATTATGCAAATATGCACGTACAAAAGATCTTAGCCTAGTGATTAAGATTAGGTATCATGGACAATAAGTGTCAAGCTGACATACCTTGCCATGAAGATATAAGCAAAGATGTTAGTCTCGAAAGTCCGCCTAACCTGCTCCTCAGTAATCTCCTCGATACTCTCATTATAGAATTGTACGGCAGCATTGTTCACAAGGACGTCGATACGTCCAAAAAGACCGACCACCTGTCTGACCACTTGCTCGCATTGGGCCTCCGACCTCAGATCAGTCGGAATTGCAACGGGATCACCCGCGTCACAAGCCTTAGCTTGTTTAATAAGGGCAAGGGCGTCATTAGCATCACGGTCCTCGTCTCCTGGAACGTAAGTGAAGGCCACAGTCGCGCCTTCTAGTGAGAAATAGTAGCATACTGCCCTTCCTATCCCTGAATCGCCTCCTGTTACTAGAGCCACCTTTCCCTATACAAATTCGTCACGTAAAATATATTTGATCACTTCAGTCAGGTTAAGTTTATCTTTATTTTTTAGAAAAAAACACGTTAACAAATACTTTTTCTGGCTATGAATATCTATAACATTTCTACAATGATGTTATGACGTGCATATATTTATTTACATTTTACCTATCAGAGGGTTCCGAAACACTATAAATAAGACCTTTTTTTTTAATCTATTTTGATCCAATTAAGTATACAAAATTTATATTCGCATGTAGAGTTAGGTATTACGGAGTAGATTTTGTATTCGTTATTGATGCGTCTAACCTGAAGTTTGTTGGAGGGTTTGTAATTCGGATCGACAGATATGGGGAGAGGAGTCATCAAGTATTGTTTCCCTGGTTGTGTATCTTGATGTTGTGGTGGCAAGTTAACCAAGTTTTTACCCTCAGCACAAGCCATTGATCTGAATTATTACCTTACCTCAAATTATTTCAATTACTCGCTATATAAATTCTTTTGTTTTTTTGCTTCGTTCTAAGCATTTATTGGCATGCATATATATATATGGACCAACCAGGATTTGTGTTTAGTTTCAAATTAGTAGTCCGTACGAGTTATCTATCAATAATATTCAATAATACCGACGTGGTTCGTTGTATCAAATGTGTCACGCTAATTAATATTATGATACCGTGTCGTAGCCAACTAGTTATATATGGTTTCATGCAATGTATATATACCACCCAGGTATTAATGAGTGTAAGACTTTGATATGATTGTGTAATTAGGAAGGATTGTATATATGAGACGGTTTGATGTCGTAAAATGATCATTTGTTAGTTACGGAATAATAATAATAATAATAAGTGAATCGACGATGTTACTCTATATGTTGTGTTGTCTAATAATAAAGTTACTATTACTACTTTCATTTAAGTCATCATGATTCATGAATGATTTAAAATGGTTTACTAACAAATTGATCTTAGAATATTTAAAATCCGTCTTAGTTACTTATTTATTTTCATTTAAAATATTTTTTTTATAAATAATATAAAAAAATAAAAATAAATGATTGAGAATCTGAGACGGATATATTAAGAATCGTACCACATTATAACTCGATCTCACTTTTATTTTCCTCCGATTAATTAAACTATGGTTAATTTCATACAAAGAATCTGTGGTTAATTTCAGATGTACTTATGCTATTGTTTGTATAATTGTATACTCATGGTCTATGGCAAGTCAAGTAACCATCAGTTGTACGGATTTAAGAATTGGTTCACCGCACCGGCGCTATCGTACGCCACTAAAACTCTACTTGAGGATTGCCAAACATGCCTCTAAATTGCCTAACCTAGTTCTAAATGATCATCAAAGTGCAACATAAGATAGTTTAACGATGTTTTAGCTGATTTTTTTATAGTCCGATTCTAATATTACTAGGAAATAACATAAAGACATTTATAATGTTTTCATTGAGTAGTCACGGTCACACCGCCATTGAGTAGAATTAATCCCGACTCTAAGTCAAACCCACGACTCTACCAAGAACTCAAGCTAAAATATCTAGATATTCTAGAAGGATGGTTTGCATGGAGTAGGTCAAGGAGACACTGTTTCATTGTCTCGGAATCTTTTCAAAAATCGCTGGGTCAACCTCGTAATCACCTCGCACGAGGCGACTAACACTTTGGCGCCTTATACCAGACCGAGCTTCCTTGGCGCGCCTTAGTTCCATATCATTTTTAAAATTGACTATCACAAAATTTAAAATATTTCATCATAGACAATTTTTTTGTGCCCCCTAGATCCTACATTCCCACGTCCTGTCATTGGTGACGATAGTCATGCCGGTATAGTTGTATCAATGTATCCTGTATATAAGGTTTCGTTGAACCGGACAAAACTGAAGTAAAGTGAGCGAAAAATAAGTCAAAAAGAACCGATCTTTATGACTTGGAACGCGTGAACCAGTTCACAACACACACCATAAACGATCCGTCCTCCATTCTGCTCAACTTTACATAAATGAACGTGAAGTGTTTTTTTTCTGTACACATATAAAAACGTGAAGTGTGAACGTGCCGTTACATCAAATTGGTCCACTTGCACGCATAGTACTAATTTCTTGGTCAACTCTTCTCCCTTACTTATACACATTATCGTACAGATTTGTGACGAGTTAAATATTATCCCTCTGAGTTTCTAACATTTTCTCATTTGTGTTTTGGGTGAAAAATAAGGAAGGAAAAATAAGTGGTTAAAAAAAAAATTAGGAAGAAAGAGAAATTGGTGAATAAATATGAACCACACATTTATGACCAAAAGTAAAAAATGGATAAAAGATCAAACTCAGTCCAAAAAAAAAATGGGGCAATGTTAGAAACTACGAGGGAGTAATCATATTAGTAGACACGAGGTCTTTGACTTTTTATCTGTAATTAATATATGACTCGTCAGTCGTCACAAGTCTGTAACGAAGTCAGTCGTCACAAGTCTGTAACGAATATACTGATCCCGAAACAAAAATTGTGATTTCTAGGATTCCTATCTGATCTCTAAAGCCCTATATATTGCACCACCAAGCAATTCAATCACTACATTGTCCACAAAACACACTTCACTACTATGTCAATTATTTTCTTCACTATCCTCTTTTTCCTACCATCAGTAGTACACCCACTTAAGTGCTTCCAAGATGACCAAAATACCCTTCTCAAAATAAAGAACCATTTTAATAACAATTCAATCCTTTTTTCGGACTGGACACCCGGATCCGATTGTTGTAAATGGTATGGTGTCGCATGCAGAATGATCCCAAAAACGAACACCCTCCGGGTTAACCAGCTCGATGTCAAACGGGCACGCGACCTTGTCGGTACAATTCCGTCCACCATCGGCGACCTACTGTACCTCGAGACCCTCATTCTTTCTTACAATAAACTCACCGGTCCAATTCCGTACTCTTTAAGTAAACTTAAAAATTTAGGCACGCTTGAACTTGACGCGAACCAATTAACCGGTCCGGTCCCAAGTTTCTTAACCCAACTACCCAACTTATATTTAATCCGGTTTTCAGATAACCAACTTACTGGACCGATCCCACCTAATTTGGGCTCAATGCCTAAACTTCAATCCATACAATTATCAAATAACAAGCTCACGGGTCCAATCCCGCGATCATTAGGTAACATTAACTATTACACATTGGAACTCGGAGGGAATCAATTAACCGGGGACGCGTCATTTCTGTTTGGGCCGACTAAGACGAACTATGCTTATTTGAATTTAACCTCGAACCATTTGTCGTTCGACTTATCCCACGTTGTTTTGCCAATGAAGAATAAGAAGAGCGTGTTCGTGTTCGACCTGAGCCATAACATGATATATGGACGGGTTCCGAATTGGGTTGGTCAAGTGCCCGACTTGTTTGATGTGGATTTGAGTTATAATCAGCTTTGTGGGCCCATTCCGAAGACGCAACGGAAATCACAAGTGTTTGATTCGTCTGTGTTTGAGCATAATAAGTGCTTGTGTGGTGCTCCTATGCCTCCATGCAAATCTTAATCTTTCGTTCTTCTTCTTCTTCTTCTTCCTCTTCTTCTTCTTCTTCTTCTTCTTCTTCTTCTTCATGGAATAACAAATTCCTCCATTGGTTCTAATATATAGAGACACTGTATGAGGATGAACAACTATGTAATGGATTTAACGTTCCTCTGTCGCGCTCATTTGCTTATCTATTTCTAAATTATGAGTTGAAGTATATTCCATATAGTTTTAGGCTTTTAGTTCCGTAATCAAGCCCAATATAATTGATGAGGCCAGCTAATCGGCCCAGCCGACTCAGGGCCGGCCTTGTCGGCCTCAAGCCAAGCTGCGCCTCGGCCTGAGAGTCATCCCAAGGGATGTCTCAGACTCAAGCCTTGTCACATGCGATTGATAAAACAAAACACATAGATATTTTGCGTTTTGGTTGAAAAATATGTTATTTGTATAATTTTAAGATATTTATTTATGAACCATATTTATAAATATCACGGATGTCTTAGTCTAATTGTTAAAAAGATTGTCACGTCGATTGGTAAGTTGGTATGTTCTGATCCATCCATTTAATTTGAAGCCTCATAACTCATAAGGTCCAAAAATCTATCACTAGAAAGCAGTTTTTCTTGACTAATATAATCCACATCTTTACAAGATAAACTTTCTATAAACGTAGTGCTACGACATAAACTTTGAATTAATCTGGTAGAAACTGAGTCACATAACGATTTTGATTTTGATGCTGACGAGATTCAAACATGACATAGCTAGTTAAGATTTGCATGGGGGCAATGGAGCATCACACAAACACTTATTATGCCCAAACGATGACGCTTCAAACACTTTCAATCTCCCTTCCGGCTTCGGAATGGGCCCACATAACTGGTTGTAACTCAAGTCCAAGAACGTCAATTCGGGTGCTTGACCAACCCAGGCCGGGATCCGTCCAAAAATCATGTTATGGCTTAGGTCCAATAACTCTAAGTTAAAAACACCTATAGGTAATACAACATTGGATAGGTCGAACGATAATTGATTCGATGTCAAATTTAGAGTATTGTAGTTTGTCTTGTTTTCCCCGAAAAGAAATGACGCGTCCCCGTGAATTGGTTGCCTCCAAGTTCCAATATTTCAAAGTTAAGGTTACCTAATGATCGCGGTATTGGACCTGAAAGCATATTGTTCGACAATTGAAGAAACGTAAATTTGGGCAAGAAGCCCAAGTTAGCAGGGATAGGCCCGGTAAGTTGGTTGTTGGAAAAGTCCAAGGCTGTTAGGTTCGGAAGTTGGCCGAATAAACTTGGGATTGAACCCGTTAATCGGTTGTCATTAAGCTCAAGGCCGGCTAATTTAGTAAGTTTAATGAGAAAGTTTGGAATCGGACCGGTTAGGTTATTAATGTTTAGGAGGAGAACGTGTAGGTTGGTGAGTTTTGTGATCGATGAAGGGATTGAACCGGTGAGGTTCGGGTTCCCACGAATAATGAGGGTCTCAAGGTACGGGAGATCGCCAATAGTAGACGGGATTGTACCAACAATGTCATTTCCGAAATTAACTTCTAGGAAGTTGACGCGGTATGTGCTTGTTTTAGGGAGTTTTTTGCAAGCGACACCGCTCCACCTACAACAATCGGATCCCGAGGTCCAAGTCGAGAAAAGGGTTGAATTGTTCCAATGCTCCTTGATTTTGAGGAGGGTAGTTTGGTCATTTACGAAGCAATGATTCGGATGTACCGGTATAGATGAATGAAAAGATGGAAGGAAGAGAGTTGCGAAGAAGAGGAGGGATATAATGTACGGAGTTCGTTCCATTTTTGGTCGTAAATGTTAAGAGTATTGAAAATGTAAAGTGTTTGATTATTGGCAATGTTTGTTACTATAAGAAGTGAGTGTGCATTTATATAACAAATGGGAATGTATAGTCGTATAAGGTGGGCTGGCTTAGAAGGGTCACACAGTCACACGTTTAGATTTTGGTGGTCGGGTTGGATGGGTTATCCATTCGAAGAAACGGTAAGGCTGTCTTAAAATTAATGAGTAGTTTATACAACCAGCCGTATATATTTTTATGTACTACTACTTTTATGATTTTGAGTTACAACTTTGAGGTCGTTGTACATATAATTGTTACTATAATAATATCATCCTCTTAAAATATACATGACGGACCCAAATAATGCAACTAAATATAAGTACGAAATAGTCATCAAGAAGAAAGTTATTAACGGATTCTTAGATTAGTATTGTTATGAGTTACTGTAAAATATACTGTAACTATTAGTATTAGGTATAAACCATCGACACAGAAAAAATGGTTAAACTACAATTGCATGCTCCGTATATAAAAGAAACTACTCGGTAACTAATTTGTTACGGAGTACTCCGTAATTTTTTTTTGTAGTAATTTACTCTGTATTAGTTTGTGGGCTTCATTCTAGACTCTAGGGTACTTCAAATTTTAAATAAATGTATAATTGACGTATAGTACGACTGTACGAGTATATATATCTTATATACCCAATATACTTAGTAATATTTTTGTAATCCTTATCTACACAATAAATATTAGTGGCTGAATGATTGTGATATTACTTGTAAGTCTAGATATTTTTGTTTGAGGGCTCGTTTGGTTGCCTCCCCACTTTCCGGGAATTGCAACATCCCATGAAATGCTTTCCTGGGGAGTTGTTTGATTACCCAAAACTAAAAAAATGGGGAACTCAAACTCACCCTCGCTTGCAATTCCTGCATGATGCGGGAAGTTGCTCACCGACCCCCCCTCGGTGAGTTGCACTTCCCACATCCCGAATTATTCAAATGACTTTTTTATCCCTTCTCCATTCATCTATTTTTCACTTAACCCTAGTTTCTCATCCCGATTCTCCATTTACGGCTTCTTCTCAACTTTTCTGCATTATTTTTTTTTAACTCAGAATTTTTTGGTTAACTCAGAATTTACTACTTACACTCATCTATTTTTTGGTTAACTCAGAATTTTTAAAATAAAATAAAATAATGGTTGTTATTTTTTACGCCGATAATGTAATTTGGTTACGACTGTATATTATAGTGAAGACAATTTCAGATATTTTTTAAGTTGCTGAAAAAATAAATTCATAAGTTTTTATACCCTTGATTAATAAAGGGCATAATAGTCATTGTAATCAAAATCATGGGAATTAGGTCGAATCAACCAAACAAGATGTAGAAATTCAATTCCCGGGAAGTGTGAATTCCAGGATGTCAACCAAACAAATATTTCAAATTCCCGGGAAGTTGGAGTGGGAAGTAGTTTCCTGGGAATTGCAACTTCCTCCAGGAAATAAGTTCCCGCATGAACCAAACGAACCCTGAATGTGCAAAATAATTCAAGGATAGCACCTTAGATAATGCGTCAATTACAATTAATATCTATAATCGCAATCAAATCTACTAAAAATCAAAGAATATAATCTCTTATTAATTAAGATTTCAAAACATGATCTGACAATTTGGAACGTCCTCGACTCCTCTTATTAATCAAATCTATTCCGTAGTAATTATTCGTTCGATTTATTAGGAGAAAAAACTTATCAGAAATTGATCCAAATATCGTTGACAAATTATTTGTATTCATTGAATAGACGAATTACGAACCATCAACAAACTAATCTTGTCATTAAAACCAATAAAACTAAGTCCTATATAACAATTAACAACTGTCGTGTTCGTACCCAACTCGTTTTGGTTAGGCTAACTTCAGTTAGAGGTGGCTAATGTGGCGGACTAGGTCCACATTAGTCCAATTTGGCAGCCTGTCTTGGCCGAATATCGGCCTGGCCTACCCGGATCTCGACTTTGGATGGACTTGGCCACTCTTTTAAAGTCGTCCGACGAGTCGAATCCATTACAAAAGTAAATTAACAACTTAAGACAATCCAAATACACATTAATTTCAATCTATTTAAATCTCAACAAGTGTATATCCAATCGAACTGGTTGATTATGTTAAATTAGCCCCCAAAATACATAAATTATAGAGTGAGAAGGCACGCATGAGATCATATAATTCTGTAAAAAGAACAATATTTTAAGTACAAATTAATATCTTACACAATATCGAATTCATACCGTTGTGGTACTATGATGCAAGATAGTTATTGGAACTGCATGTGTCAGTGCTTAAGAGAAGACAAATCTATGTGTCTAGGTGATAGGAAACGATTTTTGACATTTTCTTTTTAATTAGATATATTTAACCTGTTTTAACGTTACGTTGGATATGTCCGTCGCATGTAAGATCATCTGTTGCTTTAAAATATTGGTATTGGATTGAATATGATCATGTTTTCAATGTTGTCAAATGTAGTAAACTGAGTTAGTAACTTCTAAGACATATGCTAGAATTAACTTTAGAGGGTTGCCCATAAGGGTGTTGCCTAATAGTTAAAATTTGTGGTCATCGGCTTAAGGGTCTCAGATCCAGGTGCTTGCAAGCGCAAACTTGTGGGAGTTGTATGGCTTGAGACTATGCCTTCTAGACCTTCGAGCCTGTAGGATTAGGTGACAATTGTTCCTGCAGGTTCCCTCGTTCATTTAAAAAAAAACAAAAAAAAGAAAAAAAAAAAAAAAAAAAAAGAAAAAAAAAAAAAAAACTTTAGAGGGTTAGGTGACAATTGTTCCAATTGGATATAGTATCGTGAAAACTTTGTAAAGTTAATTTAGCTAAGTGCAATAGTGAATCATATGTTTTTCCCACATACTATACGAACTACTTACGTCAATAATTATGTTTCTTACAATTTCAGCAATTTTATACTCACTTTTTTGCCGTTTCAAGCCCATTTACCCTGTTGTTTCTTTTGGCAAAATATGGCAATAACCTTTCACAACTAATCATGCTGACTGACTCGGATAATATTGAGTATAATTTAAATTTAGTTTAGTATTCTTATGCTCACAGCATACTCAATGTATATCACTTTATTTCGATCAAAATAGAATGAGTTGTCGAGTTTGTTAGGTGGCCGGATGGGTTTATAATGTTGGTTAAAAGTGAACTTTTTGTCGAAATAATGCTCATAAATAAACTCGGTTGATGAGTAAGTCTAGTTAGGAGCATGAGTTGTGTGGATTGAATTTGTAAGAGATTTAGAGATGTCACATGCGATAGCCTCCTTCATCGACGAAGAGGGGAGATAAGTTTCTAATACATAAATCAAAGACTCATCGAGTGATTCATCCATTGACCATTTATCAATTGATTTTGGGATGAAACCTAAGTCGGGCATGAGTCACACCCATTAATTACATGTCTAACAAGCCTAGGATGATGAGTGACCAAGGTTCGATAAAGTGAAATCTGACCTAATTGAACAGCTAAATGAATCGAAGAGAGCTCACATGTTAAGGGACGGTTGAAGATAAGACTAGCCATGTTCTTTCCACCTTAATTTCAGTCGAGTGAGTGACTATGATTCATCTTCGTAAGATTAGGAGGTGGCAGTCCTCCACTAATGCAGCATTCTAATGATGATTATTTTGCAGCATTCTCCATCATTTTGCTCTTTTCCTCACTCACCATAAATCCCCTGCATGCCCAATCTCCTTCCACATCCCCATCCCATCAAAATTTACCTTAAACAAAAAACCAACTCTTCAAATTAATGGATCCCAATTGGCCTAATAATATTCATCAACAACTCCCTATAATCAACTACATTCAAAACTCATCAGTTTCACAAACCAGCAACAGTACTACTAACTCCTCAGAGTCACTGCAACACAATCTGAGGAGATTCTGGGAGAAGCAACGACGCGAGATTGAGCAAAACAGCGAACTATGCAAACGCGGACACAGCTTGCCATTGTCGAGAATCAAGAAGATAATGAAATCGGATGAACAGGTTCGAATGATATCAGCAGAAGCTCCTGTATTATTGTCCAAAGCATGCGACATTTTCATACAGGACTTGACTCTAAGGTCCTGGAGTAGTACCGAGGAATGCAGGCGCAGGACGCTTCAGAAAGCCGATATTACAGCTGCTGTTTCGACCACTGACTTGTTCGATTTTTTGGTGGATATTGTCCCTAAGGTGAAGCCTCTTGTGTCGAATAATTTGATGCCTGCTATGAGGCCGGTCATGGTCATAGGAGGTGGTAATAAGCGTGAGCGTGAGCTGCATGGGCAACCTCGAGGGTTGCCCATGCAGCTGATGCCGAGTGGCGAGTAATGAGCTCGTTGATAGGAGTTGGTCCGGTTTGGCCCGACAAAACGGCTGGGTCCCACCGGATGTGTGACGTAGGATATAGATTGAAAAATATAAGACTAAAAGTACGAAATATTAAATTATGAGTATACTCCATCCCATGCATGGATTCCTACCATTTTCAAATTTCTCATCTTAGTCGAAAATTTTATACTTCAAAAGCGATTAATTGGAATTATGTTGTATCAATTTACGGGTTATTTTTCTTATCAAAAGCGATTTGTCGATTTTAAAGAGATTTTACTATGAGACAATCAACTACGTACTTCAAATATTCTGTTTTGGGTCTTACAAAATTTTTGTTAGAAATAATAATGAGTAGCAATTGTCCGTATTATAAAATGTCTGAAGACTAAAGGGATAGGTCATCCGATACAATATATAGGAATAGAGTCAACTTAAAAATCAACTAGAAGACCAGATCCAATAGTAATAACTGCAGCGCAAGGGAATTTTAGAACATAAATCCTTGTATTAAGGGAATTGTTGATCTGTTGTTCTATATAATCCAAGATTTATATATCCTTACATTTTTCTCTCAATTTTTTCCTTTTTCTTTGAGCCACTCAGCCAAAAGATCACGAATATATCAAAACCTTCCATTGTTTTCAATTCATAGGAAAGAATTCTGTGGTACATGCAAGCATAGAGTGTAGAATCATCAAAGGGTAGGATAAGCAAAGTGATGGGAGTATAGAAGTCAAGTATATACGAATCATTTGAAAAGAATTGAGATAACATAACCTCATGCTTCACCTTCCATTCTCCTTTAATATGGTGTTTTAGATCCCAAACAGTTACCAACACTTTTTTTTCCTTCGTATTAATCTTACACGCACTTCCTTTACATAAGGATGCTTGCTGGTCCAATATGTTATGTGCGAATAAGGAAATGACCGAAAAACAACACTGAATCGACTAAAAGTTTTCCTAAAAGAACAATTCGACCCTTCTTTCAGTGCAGGGTTGTACCAAATTTTCTACTGAGATAAGACGAGATTGCTCTGAATTTGCACAGTAAACATATATAGATATAACTCTGAAGTATTTTGTGGAGATTTTGCTTGTCTTTTCGGATTTAATCAATCCTCTAGATTTATTGTCAACAATTAAGTAGAAGATAACTAAATATTATGTTGTATCTTTATCTCCAATAGTACGTGTTACAAATATGGCTACATTGACCTTATCGACTTTTCCTGCCCAGGGCGATGCGATGCGATGCTTGAAGCATCAAGCTAAACACTATCGCACATGTAATCGTTAAGGCTGATAACGATGAAGCATCTTACATTCTGCATTCAGAAGAAACTCACTTCCTTCCAAGAAACTCATTTGACTTAGTCAATGGTTTTCATACATTGAATTATCCGAGAAAGCAATTTTAACTCCAACTTCTTTCGTTGCAAATGTTACCTTGTTTCTCTTTTAATTGCTGTTATAATGGTAGAAAATTAGAATGAACCTTGTTAAAATCAAGGTAACTGTAGAAGCCATAGCCCTAGTATAGAGAAATAGGGAAGAATCGAAGATACATGTGACGAAATGGAGAGAAAGTAAATGATTTTCAAGTTCCATAATAAGACGTGCGAAGGGGAGGAGGAGTCAACCGGAAGATTATTGTGACATGTAGATGATTTTACTGAGAATTTTGACGAATAAACCAAACAAGAATTTAAAAAGTGACACAATTTTATTGGGTAGACAATTTAAAAAGTATTTCGTGGTAAAAAGAACCGTGGTAAAAAGAATAAAGTTGGGGTAAAAGAATTTAAAAAGTACTCCGTTGTAGGTGGTTGAGTTTGATTTAGGTGGAAACCGTTTTTGGATGGGAGGGCGAGGGTGGTGGTATAGAAGTTGAATCGTAAATATTATTGATCACAATATTTACAAAAACTAAATAGAGATAAAGAATTACAAGTAGATAGATAATATGTAGAATGTTTTCATTCGTTGTAGATCCGGAAGAAACCAACTACGTCGACATTTTCATTCGTGAGTATTGAATCTCATTGACTTAAATGTTTTTCTTGATTTTGAATGTTTCTTGATTCGCTGATGTGTGTTTAACGACAAATTTTGTATCGCAGAAAACTGAAATACAAAACAAGGAACCGTATTACTACCTGTGCAAACAGAATACAAAACCGTTGAATTCAGAGGAGCTAAATGCTCAACATTACGATTGGATTGCAGCAATATGTTTCAACAATTTCTCAGCTCATCGATGAACCTGCACAAGAATTTGCAGCATTACCTCCCTTGCAGCCCATTATCAATCCACCTACTGTCAACCCGTTCTCAAATCATCCAATAACTTCGATATCAGAGCCACTGTCAACCCGTTCTCAAATCATCCAATAACTTTGGTATCAGAGCCGGGTGAAAGACCTGCCTTGATTTGCCAACAACTTCGTCGACACAATACTCGACGTCCGTGTATGTCCTACTTCCGCCTAGCCTCACGCCAAAATGGCCGGAGACGACGCCATGCCCCACCCTCCAAAGCTTCCTCCCGTCTACATTGTCAACAACATCCAACAACGTGTACGGATCCTTGACGGTACTAAGGTACGAAGTATTTTTTTTTCTTTTTTTTCGAATTATTCAGAGTGTAATAATCAAAGTATATTTTCTGTACAAAGTTTCATGAACGAACTCCTAACAAAAACCAACATTACATTTTGTCCTCAACATCCTTCTTCTAAATTCCGTATTTAACTCTCTCTAATCCGATCTCATAATCATATAATCTCGTGATTTCGCGGGTGATTTGATTTTACTTACAAACTCCTTAACGTGTCGACACGGTCAATAACATCCAACGCTTTAACCCGAACTCCTTAACGTGTCCACACGGTCAATAACATCCAACGCTTTAACCCGGTCAATATCAAAGTCAATGACGGGCACAGAAGAAGGCCGCTTCACCGAATACATTTCTCTCCTACTCTCTCGACTTGGTGAATGACTACTCCTCTTGCTCAACCGATGCTGCTTACTCAAGCGAGGGTTCTTTAGGTTGAACTCCTGCCTTTTGCACAGAATAGACCTGTCAAACGGGTCGGGCGGTCGGATTTCGGATTCGGTCAATACGGGTTCGGGTAAAATACGGGTCGAATGTATTTCGGGTTTGAAAATACGGGTTTTATACGGGTCGAATTTATACGGATTTCGGGTCAAATACGGGTTATTAACGCACTTTAAAAACATTAATTTTTTTCAATTTTTTTTATCATAAATACATTTTTATTATTAATTTTCTTAATCATCTCATTTAATATAAGATATTGGTATGTTTTATTTAATATATTTTTTAATATACGTTGATATTTTATTTATATAGGAGGTACGAATATATATGACGAACTTTGACTCGATTTGTTGATTTTTTTTTTCTTATTATAATAATCATGTGATAAAAATATGATTTTAAAGATATATATATATATATATTATTTCTTAAAATTTTGAAAATAAAGAAATATTTCTTACTGTTTTTAGAAACTTTAGTTTATAAAAGCAATATTTTTTAATTTATCTATTTTCGGGTTCGGGCGGGTTTTGACCCAATATATTCGGGTTATTATCGGATCGGGTCACTTTCAGATTTCGGTCATTTTCGGACGGATTTTTTCAAATATTTTCGAATCGGATTTTCAGGTCGAGTCAGTTTTTGACAGGTATAACTAGAAGTAATGAACTTTAGAGGGTTAGGTGACAATTGTTCCAATTGGATATAATATCGTGAAAACTTTGTAAAGCTAAGCTAAGTGCAATAGTCAATAATATGTTTTTCCCACATACTATACGAACTACTTATGTCAATAATTATGTTTCTTACAATTTCAGCAATTTTATACTCACTTTTTTTGCCGTTTCAAGCCTATTTACCCTGTTGTTTCTTTTGGCAAAATATGGCAATAACCTTTTACAAATAATCATGCTGACTGACTCGGATAATATTGAGTATAATTTAAATTTAGTTTAGTATTCTTTTGCTCACAGCATACTCAATGTATAACACTTTATTTCGATCAAAATAGAATGAGTTGTCGAATTATTAGGTGGATTGATAATTAAACTTGATTAAAAGTAGACACGAGTACACGACAAATGGACCAACAACACGACTCAAACTCGGCTGGCGATCCTGTTCTAGATAGGAGCACGATTTGTGTGACTTGAATTTGTAAGAGATAATGTCACATGCGACAGTCTCCTACATAAATCAAAGGCTCAACGAGTCACTCGTCCATTTCCAATTGATTTTGGGATGAACCACACCCATATATATATGTGTCTAACAAGCCCAGGATGATGAATGACCAAGGTTCGATAAAGTGAAATCCGACCTAATTGAACAACTAAACGAATCGAGGAGAGCTCACATGTAAAGGGACGGTTTGAAGATAAACCCAACCCCATAAGAGTAACGTCGATCATATATAAGACCGGTCATGTTCTTTCCACCTTAATTTCAGTCGAGTGAGCTACTATGATTCATGTTTGTAAGATTAGGAGGTGGCAGTCCTCCACTAATGCAGCATTCTAATGATGATCATTACCAATACATGGCTTTGTTTTATCAAACCCTTCATAATCTTAACTCTTAAGTGCTAATTTCTCATCATTCTCCATCATTTTGCTCTTTTCCTCCCTCACCATAAATCCCCTGCATGCCCAATCTCCTTCCACATCCCAACTCAAATCAATGGATCCCAATTGGCCTAATAATATTCATCAAAACTCATCAGTTTCACAAACCAGCAACAGTAGTACTAACTCCTCACTGTCACTGCAACACAATCTGAGGAGATTCTGGGAGAAGCAACGACATGAGATTGAGCAAAACAGCGAACTATGCAAAGGCAGACACAGCTTGCCATTGTCGAGAATCAAGAAGATAATGAAATCGGATGAACAGGTTCGAATGATATCAGCAGAAGCTCCTGTATTATTGTCCAAAGCATGCGACATTTTCATACAGGACTTGACTCTAAGGTCCTGGAATAGTACCGAGGAATGCAGGCGCAGGACGCTTCAGAAAGCCGATATTACAGCTGCTGTTTCGACCACTGACTTGTTCGATTTTTTGGTGGATATTGTCCCCAAGGAGAAGCCTCTTGTGTCGAATAATTTGATGCCTGCTGTGAGGCCGATCATGGTCATGGGAGGCGGTAATGAGCGTGAGCTGCATGGGCAACCTCGAGGGTTGCCCATGCAGCTGATGCCAAGTAATGAGCTCATTGATGGGAGATGGTCCGGTTTGGCCCGACAAAATGGCTGGGCCCCACCGGATGTATGACGTAGGATATAGATTGAAAAATATAAGAATAAAAGTACGAAGTATTAAATTATGAGTATACTCCATCCCATGGATTCCTACCATTTTCAAATTTCTTATGTTAGTTGAAAATTTTATACTTTAATTAATTGGAATGATGTTGTATCAATTTACGGGTTATATTTCTTATCAAAAACTATTTGTCAATTTTATAGAGATTTTACAATGAGACGATCAACTAGGACTCCACATATTCTGTTTCGAGGGCCTTACAAATTTTTTGTTACAAATAATAATTAATAGCAATTGTCCGTATTTGAGCCTCAGATTGAATAGCAATCTACATACGTTCGAAAAAAGATGTTTTTTGTCAGAACGTGATTCGTCCCACGTGTACAGAACGATGAAGCTAGTGTGATTATTTTGCTATGTATAATAAATTATAAAATGTCTGAATACTAAAGGGATAGGTCATCCGATACTATAAATAGGAGTCGCACAAAAATCAACAAGAAGACAAAATACAATAGTAATACAAGCTGCAAGGGAATTTTAGAACATAAACCCTTGTATTAAGGGAATGGTTGTCTTAAATGATCTAGATTATTCTTACATATTTCTCTCTATCTTTTTCCTTCTTTTTCTAACCAGTCAGCCAAAAGGATACGAATATATCAAAACCCTCTATAAGAAAAATATAATAACTTGAATAAATATTTTAATAGATAATAACATAAGCGTAGTTGTACATTTATACATGAACCTAGCTTCTTGACTAAGCTACGACTAATTATATAAGGCAATAATCATATGATGATTATTTACATAAATACAATGATTACAATCTGATAATTATAGAAACTATTGATTACATAATATTTGTATTATCGGGAAGATATCGAGAGGATATTCAGGGAATATCCTTAATATGCTCCTGCAAGATGGACGGACTGAAAGTAAGACCAATCTTGAGCAACAATGGATACAAAGCGGACCGGGGGAGAGGTTTGGTGAGAGCATCAGCGAGTTGATCATTCGAGGAAATATGTTGGACTCGGAGAAGACCACGTTGCACCTGTTCGCGGACAAAGTGAAAAGCAAGAGCAACATGTTTCATTTTAGAATGAAAAATTGGATTAGCGGAGTAATTTACCGCACCCAAGTTATCGCAAAAAATGGCAGGAGGGTTTGTTATGGTGACATCAAGTTCAAGAAGGAGGGAACGAAGCCAAATGAGCTCTGAGGTAGTGTCAGCAACAGCCCTGAACTCCGCTTCGGTGGAGGAACGAGCGACGGACCGTTGCTTTTGGGATACCCAGCTGATCGGATTCGTGTCGAGGTAGACGATATAGCCCGTGGTAGAAATATAGTCAGAAGTATCACGGGCATGGTTAGCATCACAGAAGGCGTGTAGACGGAGAGGTGAATTCCGAGTGAGGCGGATACCTACATTGGTGGAGCCAACAAGATAACGAAGGAGGCGTTTTAGGGCCGTCCAATGTATTTCTTGGGTGTCCTGCATGAACTGAGCCAACTTATTGACATTATAGGCAATATCGGGACGGGTAAGGGAGAGATATTGGAGAGAGCCTACAGCGGCGCGATAGTCAGTGGGATTGGAGATAGGTGTACCAGTGACGGGCAGGAGAGGAGGATAGGCTAGCATGGGTGTGGTGGCTGGTTTTGACTCTGTCATATGAAAACGAGAGAGAAGGTCTGTGATGTATTTGGTTTGAGTAAGTTGTAGGCCGTAGGCAGTGGGGGTAACTTCTACACCAAGAAAATACGACGGGAAACCGAGATCTTTTAAAGAGAAGCGGGTCGAGAAGGAGGTAAAGAATTATTGTCAAGAGTAGGAGAGGGTAGACCGGCGACAATTATGTCATCTACGTAGACAAGAAGGTAAATAAGACATTGTTTGTGACTGAAAATAAAAAGCGAGGGATCCGACAAAGATTGTCTGAACCAAAATGAGACAAGATAATTTGTGAGTTCGTTATACCAGGCTCTAGGAGCCTGTTTTAGACCATAAATAGCTTTAGACAATTTGCAGACATGTGAGGGGAACTGGGAATTAATGAACCCTGGGGGTTGAGACATATATACTGTGTCAGATAACGTACCTTGAAGGAAAGCATTATTCACGTCAAGTTGTCGGAGGGACCATCCTCGGGAAAGAGCTAATGTCAACACGAGTCGAATCGTAGCGGGCTTAACGACGGGACTAAAGGTTTCGGAGTAATCAAGGCCGGGTCGTTGATGAAAGCCTTTGGCTACGAGACGAGCTTTGTATTTTTGGATAGAGTTATCTGGGTTGTATTTGACTCGATAAACCCATTTACAACCAATGACATTGTAGGTGGAGTGAGGAGGGACTAGGGACCAAGTTTCATTTTTGAGAAGGGCGGAGTGCTCCTCTTTCATAGCCTCGTGCCAGTGAGGAGTGGTCAGGGCTACTTTAAGTGAGGATGGAAGTGAGGTGGGAGAGATGTGGGCGAGGTTAGCATAACGTGGGTTGGGGACCCGGATATTATTAGAGAGGCGAGTGGTGGGTCGGTGACGGGGAATGTCGGGAGAGCTGGTGGGGGTGGACTCGGGTGAGGAGTCTGGTGGTGTCGAGGTAGGGGTGTGTGATGAAGAAGAGGGTGAGGACGTGGTAGTGGAGGATGAGGTAGATGGAAGAGGTGTAGTGGGAGTGGAGGGTTGGTCCACTAAAATATTAGCAGGGGAACAGGGGCTGAGGAAGGGGAAAATTGAAGGGAGAGAGAACACCATGTAGTGGGAGTAGGTGGGACAAGTGTTTCGTTTTGTGTGAGCTGAGGGTAGGGAAAAATGTGTTCTATAAATTTAACATGGCGTGATGTATAGACACGTTGAGTTAGGGGATCTAGACAATGATATGCACTTTGGGTGGCGGAGTAGCCAACAAAAATGCACGGAGTGGATTTGGGATCAAGCTTATGGGTGGTGTAAGGACGTAGCCAAGGGTAGCATAGACACCCGAAACTTCTTAATTTATTGTAATTAGGGGGGATATTAAAGAATTTAAGGAAAGGACTGGAGTTATTGAGAGTTGGGGTGGGAAGACGGTTAATTAGATAAACAGCAGTGACAAGGGCGAATGACCAATATGAGGATGGGAGATGGGCATGACTAAGAAGAGATAACCCGGTTTCAACTATATGACGATGTCGCCTTTCGGCATATCCGTTATGTTCAGGTGTGTGGGGAGGGGAGGTGAGGTGAGTGATACCATCGTTTGTAATGGAGGGAGTGAGTTTAAGGTACTCTCTACCATTGTCAGAGTAGAGTTGGACTATGGGTCGATTAAAATATTTTTCTACTAATGCGCGGAAACGTGAAAAGGTAGTATATGTATCGGATTTATTTTTAAGTGGATATAACCAGGTATATTTAGTGAAGTGATCGACGAAAATTACATAATATTTAAAATTGTCGATGGAGTGAACATGAGAGGTCCATACATCGGAAAATATAAGTTGAAGGGGAGCAGTAGTGGTGAGCGTGGATAACGAGAAAGGTAACTTATGACTTTTATTTACGTTGCAAGCATTACAATTATGATGAATTGATAAAGGCAACGACAAGGAAAAATTATTGCTAATTATTTTATAAATATGGGGGGAGGGATGACCAAGTTTATGGTGCCATGGAGAGGTGGTAGTTAGGGAATGAAGGTGGGCGGTGGGTGGAGCCGAGATGGGAGGAGTGGGGCTCCATTCGTATAAACCCGCATTAAGTCGACCGTGGATTAGCGTCATTCCCGTGAGATGATCCTGTAAAAAACATGAGGTAGAGGTGAATAACGCGTAAGCATGATTATCGAGACAAAATTGAGATATGGACAAAATATTCTTAGAAATTGTGGGAACATGGAGAACATTAGCAAATTTAAGAGAAGAAGAAGGAAGAGAGTAGGTGAATGAACCAATATTGTGGATGGGGAGGGAGGACCCATCTCCAATTAAGAGATCGTCGGCACCGTCGTAAGGAGAGTGGAGGGCAAGGGTGTCAAGATCACGTGCAATGTGATGACTAGCACCACTGTCAAGGATCCAACCGGGAGAGGAGGGTTGGCCAACGGTGGCAGTGTTGGCCCGGGGGGGGGTTGGTTTGGGCGACGGGTGGGGTTAGGGGGAGCTGGGCGGACAGGTACGGTTACATTGGGAAAGAGGGAGCGGAAGATAGGACAATGACCTAGGAAATGGGCCGGTGTGTGACACCATTGACATTTGCCTTTGAAGGGAGTGGTGGTAGAGTCGGAAAGGAAAGGACGAGTGGGATTGGTGGTGGGTAGGGGGAGAATACCGGGGGAGGCAGAGGGAGTGTGATGTGTGTTGCGGGAAGGGTTGTAGGGGCGGTTAGGGGGACGGGTATAGGTGACATGGGCCGAGGCAGGTTGATGAGTATTGGGGCGGGAGACGTGAGTTTGGGGGTTAATTTTGAGGGAAAGGTCAAACTGAAGCAGTTTCTCATGGAAGTCATCGAACGATATGGGTGTGTCCCTAGCCTTGACAGCGTCAATAAGAGGAGAGTAGATTTCATAGTCGAGACCATGAATGAGTTTGGCCGTGACATCTTCAATGTCCATAGGCTTACCCATGTGGTGGAGTTCTTCCACACAAGATTTAATTGATTGCATATACTCAGTGGCCGTGAGATTGCCTTTGCTGATCGATTGAAGACGATCTTTGATTGTGAGGATGTGGTCTCGGGAAGGGTTGGCATAGGTGGACTGAAGGGTCGTCCAAATTTCCCGGGACGTAGTAGCCGAGAGGAGAAGAGGAGCAATGGACTCGTGTATGGTGCCACGGAGAGCACCACTCACTAAGTTGTCTTGGCGGAGCCAAGTTTGATGGGCCGGGTTGGGAGTGACATGGGGGACGGTTAGGGTTGTAGGGGCGGTTAGGGGGACGGGTATAGGTGACATGGGCCGAGGCAGGTTGATGAGTATTGGGGCGGGAGACGTGAGTTTGGGGGTTAATTTTGAGGGAAAGGTCAAACTGAAGCAGTTTCTCATGGAAGTCATCGAACGATATGGGTGTGTCCCTAGCCTTGACAGCGTCAATAAGAGGAGAGTAGATTTCATAGTCGAGACCATGAATGAGTTTGGCCGTGACATCTTCAATGTCCATAGGCTTACCCATGTGGTGGAGTTCTTCCACACAAGATTTAATTGATTGCATATACTCAGTGGCCGTGAGATTGCCTTTGCTGATCGATTGAAGACGATCTTTGATTGTGAGGATGTGGTCTCGGGAAGGGTTGGCATAGGTGGACTGAAGGGTCGTCCAAATTTCCCGGGACGTAGTAGCCGAGAGGAGAAGAGGAGCAATGGACTCGTGTATGGTGCCACGGAGAGCACCACTCACTAAGTTGTCTTGGCGGAGCCAAGTTTGATGGGCCGGGTTGGGAGTGACATCATCGTCATCATCGGTTATGGTTTCTTCGGGGCAAGGATAAGTTCCGTCAACAAATTTGAACAAGTCGTATCCAAAGAGAAGGTTTTGGACTTGACGTGCCCAAGAGCGGTAGGTTATTGGGACAAGTTCAATGCATTGAGATAAATCTGCTACAATGAGAGGAACAGAGGGTTGAGTGGGGTTAGGAAGAATGTGGAAATTGCCAGACATGTTGGCAGATGATTTTTGTTCGTGAGGACAAGAGAGGAGAAGGGTTGGATTTGTGAGGAACTAGGGCCTGATACCATATAAGAAAAATATAATAACTTGGATAAATATTTTAATAGATAATAACATAAGCGTAGTTGTACATTTATACATGAACCTAGCTTCTTGACTAAGCTACGACTAATTATATAAGGCAATAATCATATGATGATTATTTACATAAATACAATGATTACAATCTGATAATTACAGAAACTATTTGTAACACCCCATATTTTTCAAACAGTGTTAAAATTTTAAATATTTATTTAAACTAAGTTTAACGCTTGAAAAATTATTTTCATGAATAAAATTATTTTATATATTTTCGTTAAAAAAATATATTATTCTGTTAAAAAAAACATTAGAATTTATTTATCGAATTATTAAAATTTTTATCTTTCGTTAAATAAAGTTTAAAACTCGAAAATGTTTTTAATATTGACCTGTCGTTTTAACGTTTTCTTGTCTCGTAAAATAATTTATCAAATTTTTAAAATAATAATTTCTTATAACTTTTGTCCCATAATACCATTTACCGTCTATTTTACTTACCGTCTTACAAATACGTTTTTAAAAATATATATTACGGTTTCCATTATTTTAATTTATGTAATCTTATATTTCAACTTTTTAAGAAAGAAAGACGTTTGTACGAAACACGGACCGGAACTCGAAAATATTGGTACCCTATTTGACTCCCACGTATTTCTTACTTACACCTCGCACGTCCTATACTAACACATGCAATACCACACTACACTAACCTAGTCCCTACCCCTAAAGCCTAAACTAACCTTACTAATCTACACTACTCTCGTAACAATCCTCCACCTATTCTTCTTACTACATACTAATCTAGTATGCTCAACTATATATACTTCTACTTCTACGCTACTCCTACTTACTACTACTCCTATTATGTCTTATTACTATATACATACTCTCCGTAATTCTACGTACTACATACTACGGAGTACTATATTACGTACTACTTCTACTTACTATACTCCGTACTATATATTATATTTACTCCCTTATCCTTTTCTATAATTGGAGCATCGGGAATGAGAAGCTGCCCAATATTTAACGGAACAACTTTTCTGGAACTGTATTTGGGTCAAATCATTTCGACCCGAAAATTTCTTTAAAAAGGGGAAAAAGACGACTTTTCTAACGTAGACCGTATTATTGACCAGACGATCCTTAATTCTTAATAACGTTAATAAATAGTAGCTTATTAAGGTAACCAAACTTTTCTTCTAACAACATTTCTTATATATAAGTATATTGTGTTAGTAATTTAATAAATTGCTTATTTAAATATTTAGGCTTGTTTGTACGACTAAACTTATGTATATATAAAAATGTTACGTGATATTTTATTATGACTAAATTTAACTTGACTAAACTATCACTTGTTTAATTTATTTATTTATCACCTTTACATTTCTGGTTATATGAAAAATGATAAAATGAATAAAAGAACTTAAAATGATAAAATTTACTTATATCATTTTCATTTTATTTTATATGTATGTTTAATTCTATTTGTTATATATGTTTATTCTATTTTCTATATATTTTGTATGTGTTTTATATAATTGTAACTTTGGTCATATTTAATTTTCTTTAATACTTTTAAAATTGTTTATATATTATAATAATAGAGTAAATTAGTAACTTGCAAAATGTTGTATTTTAATCAAATTTCACTTATCATTTCTATATAGGTAAAAATTTATAAATTTCATTTTCTAAAATAAATGGATTTGTTTTATTCCGAAATTTTTACACGACATTTATAAATATTTTAAAAAATGATTTTACGTCAAAATTATAAATCGACTAAGTACGACTTAATTTATATTTTTCAGAAAATTTTATATTCTTGAGAAAATATAAATTTTAAAATAATATTTTATTATTATTATACCTTAAAGTTTGTTTTTATTATAAAACTTCATTTTAAAAAGATTTACTATTTTAAAAATGTTATACGATATTTGGGATATAATGTTTCGGGTGACATTTGAAGATTAAAGTGTAACGTTGTCACACTGAAAGTAAGTATTTGAGGATTTGACTGTTTCAAATGAGTCCGACCAATTATTGAAGGTCACCAAATAAAATACTACTTGTTCACGGGCGACTTTTATATAAGGTTTACGATGCGAGTCTGGGACGAATAGCTTGTGTTGGATCCTACCATGCGTGGTGTTTCGACTGCACTTGTAATGAAAAGCAGACTCGGAGGCTGCGGTCCGAGAGTCGACCTAGTGTTTAAGGTAGTCGTCCTACGGCAGTGAGTTCTGCGGTTCAAGAGACTGCGTAGGGTATGTGCGCACGTATAGACAAGTACTTGATCAGTATTACTACCTAGGTTATGGGGGCAGAACAGGATTATGAAAACTGCGGGTTCCCTCTTGGTGATGCAGAAAATGTAATCATCAGCTTTCATTTCAGCCCAGAGCCCCGTTTGAATAAACGTATAATATAATAGAAGTTCGGGCCCAATTGAGCCTTATGGGGTGAGATGTAAGCCTCATAAGATTGGTTCGGTCTACGAGTTGGTAACACGGTTACTTCTATTGGTGAGATGCAAGCCAATATGGAGTAGCGGTGATACTAGGAGCCACGACTCGTGTGTTTATTTTCTGTTTACGTGAAAAATGATTTTAAAATCAAATGGCTGCCAATGTCCCATCTTTTAAACTTTATCGTTTTCATCACCTCACATGTTGGTTAATTGAGTTAAAGGAAACTATTTGTTAAGTGATATCCTTTAATATCTTTGTAACCTTATTATTTGTTATTCACATGATTGTCTTATGTGTTCGAGGTGATGTTATATGAACGGTTTGGTTGCTGTCCCGCTAAGCGGTCTCTCTCTATTCTATATATTTGTGCAGGTATGGGGCGATGGGAAAGGATCGAGCGAGAGAGATTTAATAATATATTTGTATAAAATACAATCTATATTTTGTACTAAGTGAATCAAGACTATGTAATTAATAGTCGTTTATTGTAAGGATCCGTAGCGATCCGGATTTATTTACACTCTGATATAATTTTAATTAAATGACTTAGATAACTTTCCGCATTATCTATTATTTTAAGTCATCGAAAATCCGGGTTGTTACAGTTGGTATCAGAGCGACCTTGTGACCGTAAGTGAGGATTGAGCTTCATTTACCTAACGAGGAGCGCGCCTGGGTAGACTTACTACAATACTAATACAATATTAGATCACTAAAATGAGAGATTCACTTAGAAACAGTTAGGATCCTATCAAATAATTTATCGGGGTAGAATTGTCACTAAGGGGAAATACGATATCTTCTTGTATAATTGTTGACATGCTATCTGCATAATTGTTTGTAAATTGACTGCCTAATCTTAGCCTATTGGCTAGTTTTAAATTTATTTTTGATCCATACGATGACTAAGAAGGAAGACGTTGACATTTAGAGCCATCAACCGCTCGAGATGTGGACATCAGTATTGCGGAGCATAAGTGAAGGCTTATCCAAATCAACGATAGGAGCCAAGTCAAACTGAATCACGTTGAAGAATCAAGTCAAGTTAAGTTGTCAAAATGGAGCACACACGAAGATCAAGTACGTGCTGACGTGTGTAGTGTAGTATACCTCGAGTCCTGACTATGTGTCGACTTATATCTAATCGAGACTCTAGTGACCTGCACACCTACCTACCTCATACATTGGAGATCACGTGTTCACTTAACCTGTATTATTTCGAGAACAAACCCTTTTGTCTATATTAATTTCTCAAATAAATACCTTCGACCATATCTTCAAATTTTGTTTATCCTATTATTACTTCCTTCATTTTCAAAATCAGTTAATCTGAATTTTACCTTCAACTTTAACCTTCAACCTTTCAGTTATTGATCCGTTTACTTGAACCAAACTATTTCATATCCACTTTTTGTGATTGGATATCATTCTCGTTCATTCACCAAGTTAAGACATTTCTTGAATTGATCATCATGATAATCCTTTGTCCTTATCCTATTGATTTCCTAAATTCATGTTGACATTTTTAGCCTTACTTCATATTATAAATTTTTAAAAGACTCAATTCAACCTTCAACCCTGACCTATTTGTCTTGAATTATGTTTTACTTTCAATCAACCTATTGATCTATTATATATTCTTTGAATCAACCTATCACAATTTTATTCAGTTATCTGAGAAATTTGAACCTCATACAATTGATTTTCACTTTCACATATACTCTCCAAAACCCAGCTTGATTTTAAAATTTCTTTTTTGACAAATACCAACTTCATCTCCTCTTATCATCGAAAGAGAAGATCTATGATAGAGTGCTATGTCATTCTATTAATAAAATTGTCATAATCATTCACATCCTTTCTAATTCTTATGACTTTCACTTTGTTTCCTGGATTCTTGTTTTAACCAACCTTACCTTCATACTTAGTCTTGAACTTTTTGCCATGTATCTCCGGTCGAGTAAACATTAACCAATCTTACTTACATAGACTATGATAGAAATTTTGTTTAGAACCACTGACACTATGGTATACTACTAACACGAGAATGTAAATGACGCACCAAATATGCACAAAGCAAAGAAACAACTCTACAAAATCATACAGAAGAACAAACCGCAACAAGATGAACCTGTTCGAGTTATTTGCAAAGGATGTCACCAAGAAACTTCAATACAGAAGCATGATCATGGACTATACCAGGGAGATGACCACCGAGATCGTTATGCTAAGAACGTTACTAACCTAGTATTTGTTTTGCTTACCTAAAAAAATTTCCGACCATAGAACACTTACATAATTGGGGATTTTGAGTCACATTTTTAGATGTGTCTTATGTGTTAACCTTACAAAGCATTAACCTATCACGAGACTTAGTCCATGGTGTTCTAACCTAAGCCCTAATCACCATATTATGAGAAGAGAGAGTATACTCTTGAAGCCGAGTGATATTTATGATGATCAATACCTTTTTGGGGAGCCAAGTATTTGAGAATGATAAGAGAACGATCATAGGTCAAAATTATTTCGAGGTTTACCATTATATACATCGAATATTATTTTGAGGAATTATTTGTTGAACATACCTTTTGGGATCTGTAGAATCCAATTGATTGATTGAATGGTTTGTAAACAATATTTTGGAGAATCCCTAGGAAATGTCATATATATTTTGGGAGACATATTTTTGTTGAATAATGGTTAATAGTATTCTAAACCCTAAGTGTCATAATTGTAAAGGACACTTGTGAACCAAGGAATTTTTGATGTGAAGTTAAGATTAACCCGTTGTTTGAAGAATAAAGCAACGGAGAGACAGTTTTGAAAATTTGAGAAATTTAGAAAACCAAAAAGGAGAAATTGAGGATTAACCCTGTCATTACCGACAAAAAACACTTGATGATCAACATTAGGAGATCAACCTGGTTGATGAGAAATGATAATGTCATCATAAGAACTTCGGACTTTTGTGTAATATATGTATTTGAACATATGAGAGAAGTATCCGACTAGACCCAATGGTATCATAAGCTTATGAATGCTCTATAGATTATATGGGAATTAGGAGAATCTTCTTTTGGATTTTTACGCTACGAGAAACTTGTATTACCCATAAGACAACACCTTTCAATTTTAAGGAATATAAACATCACGATGTTTTGAGATAAGACAAACCTAAACCAAATCTCGAGAATGACCCGAGATTGAATAGTGTCACTGTATGGGAATTTAGAATCTACAGTGATCAATAATACCTACCATATTAATTTGGGATGTACCACCTTTGTAAAACTTTTGCGGAGAAGTCAGATATACGAGCAAGTCACTTGCGAGACGAGTCATTTTGCGAGAGGAACCCTAACACTTCATTTTATCCATGTAGTGTCTTAAACTTCGTTAATTGCCTAAGTTATGCCTGAAATTTCGAGGACGAAATTGTTTTAAGGGGGGTAGATTGTAACACCCCATATTTTTCAAACAGTGTTAAAATTTTAAATATTTATTTAAACTAAGTTTAACGCTTGAAAAATTATTTTCATGAATAAAATTATTTTATATATTTTCGTTAAAAAAATATATTATTCTGTTAAAAAAACATTAGAATTTATTTATCGAATTATTAAAATTTTTATCTTTCGTTAAATAAAGTTTAAAACTCGAAAATGTTTTTAATATTGACCTGTCGTTTTAACGTTTTCTTGTCTCGTAAAATAATTTATCAAATTTTTAAAATAATAATTTCTTATAGCTTTTGTCCCATAATACCATTTACCGTCTATTTTACTTACCGTCTTACAAATACGTTTTTAAAAATATATATTACGGTTTCCATTATTTTAATTTATGTAATCTTATATTTCAACTTTTTAAGAAAGAAAGACGTTTGTACGAGAAACGGACCGGAACTCGAAAATATTGGTACCCTATTTGACTCCCACGTATTTCTTACTTACACCTCGCACGTCCTATACTAACACATGCAATACCACACTACACTAACCTAGTCCCTACCCCTAAAGCCTAAACTAACCTTACTAATCTACACTACTCTCGTAACAATCCTCCACCTATTCTTCTTACTACATACTTATCTAGTATGCTCAATGTTACGTTTTATTTTGTAGTACCGCAAGCGTACGGGTATTGTAGCATACGGGTCGATCTCAGGGAGGTGAATGATGAAGTACTAGCTAATTTCTGACTCAAGTTATCTACGCCGAATAAATTAAAATGGTGATTGTCTAACTAATGTCTAACAAACTAGTAGAGGTAATAAATCGAGATGAAATCAATAATTAAAAAGACCTAGGGCAGTGGTTCACCGTTAACATGGATTATCGATGCGATCAAAATGTTACACAACTTTGTCGAATTACCGTCTTGGGTGAGACTAGCATTCCAATTTTAATCAATACTTTAAATTCTCCGTCGAGACATAAAAAGCCTATCTAGCATGTTATAAATCCTATTCTCATGGCACGAATAACAAAACTAGACGCATTAAGAATCGATACTAACATGCCCAAATTATTCCAATTCACTATTCTCATGTGAAAATTCAAATCTTGTTTCGGTTCTCTAAATTAAAACCCGACTCTCGTCGTAATTAAAATTGAGTAGAAATTAATCGATAAAGATACAAACCTTTAGGCATGATTCATATGAAAAACATTCAACTCTCGTTGTAATGATAATCTAGACTCAAACCTAGCAATTCAAACTAATCAATCAATTATTAAGCACAACCGCAACAAACCCAATTCAATAATTCAACAAAGCGCGATTAAAATCAGATCAAAGCATCAATAACCCATATTATCGGCTCACCGAGCCCTAGATAAAAAGACTACTCACAATTCATAATAAAAATAACAATCAACAAATAAAATAAAGAGTAGAGAATTAGAAAAACTTAGTCTTGAATAATGGATAAAATGATGAACGATCGTTTCTTCAAAGTCTTGAATAATAGAACTAAATTTGCATAAATCTAATAAAATTGCATAAGTTTTGTGTATCTAGTCTAGGAATAATATGGTTCTTCTAATAATAATAGGCATCAAATATAAGTAGGATAGAATAGGGGGGAGATCAAGAGTCACGCGGGTAGCTATTCGCTAGTAGCGGTACATTTCGCTACTAGCGGCACTTTGGAAGCTCCACAAATTGCATGAATTCTGATGAAGCCTCTACTAGCGGCAGTTTTGCTCTTCATCATCCGCTAGTAGCGGCACTTCAAAATTCTTTATTCTCTCTTCTTTGCTTTTCCTTTGATTTCCTTTTCTTCTTTTCTTCATGCGATCTTCAATATAACTCGGCATTCGACACGTGTAACACCAATATAATCCGGGCATAACACAAGAATTTCTCGGCTCTTCAAAATAGCTAGAACCGTCATCAAAAATCACATATTCACTCAAATCATGCAAGATCATCGGAAATCACTCAAATATCACTGTATCGTCCAAAATCCACTCTTAAACACTATAAATATGACGATATATACTCACAAGTAGTGCTAAAAATAGCACTTAACAAATTCCCCAATGCTAAACCTTTACTCGTCCTCGAGTAAACTCAAAAGGCATAAGACGATACCAATGCAAGGTCTAGCGAACTCCCTCACTCACAAAAAGTTAGCTCACAACTTCCTTCTTATATCGCCCTCACTACCTACTCCGAAATCGTCTAGCTTAGCATGGTCAACACCAAAAGATAAATCAAAGAGTCAAGTCAGTGTATGACTCCCCCATGCTAGCTCAAAAACACTCTCTAACCACAAGCCAATAATATCAACATTAATAAACATCAATTCACAAGCATATCCAAAAACGGGATCACAGCAACCAACGATCCCTACACACAATCCAATTCCAACACAAAATTACGACGCCAAAAAATGATCATAATCCTAACCCTTACCTCCAAACGCCGTCTTCTTATGTTGCCGACCGCCATGATGGTTACTATTTGCCCATAGTACGGGATATTATGGCCCCTTTTCTTTCTTGCGGCTCTTTTTTTTTTTCCTTTTTTTTTTCTTTATTCTTTTTTTTCATTTTTCACTTTTTTTTTTCATTTTTTCTTAATCCCTCATTTTGCCTAGGCCGCCCTTTCGGGTTTTCAACCTAGCTTTTTCTTCTTATTTTTTTTTATGTACTCACTTTTTCCACTCTCAACCTCAATGTTGCCTAGAACGTCTGCCCTTGCAGATTTTCGTTCTAGCGAGGCCTCCCATTTTTTTTGCCTAAGCCGCCCTTTCGGGTTTTCGACTTAGCGGGATTTTATTCTTTTTTTTTTCCTTTTTTTTTTTTTTTTTTTTTTTTTTTTTGAAAATAAATATATACAAAAGTGAAATATCCCTCCCCCATGCTTGAATCGAGCAATGTCCTCAATGCGACAAAGACAAAAATAAAATAGGAAAGAGGGGACAAATCACCTATCATGAAGAATCAGAGGAGTCTCCAGAAGGTTGACGAGAGCCACTACGTGCCTCCCGACGACTGTTAATATCGCTCCTCTCAGCTGCTAACTCTGCATAAAATTGCTCCGAAGGGGAAGTGTATGTGTTAGGATGTCTAGCCGATAAAAACTTGTCGAAACCTCGACACAACTCTAGCACTTCCCGCATAGCTAACCCTTGTTCCGCCCGCCAATCATCGACCTCTAATCTCCACATGTCGGACTCCCTAGAAGATGAAGCATGTGTGAATGAGGGAGAGGGTCTCTCGGTCGCAATTTCATCATCACTGCCATCCATAGCATCATCATTATCATTTTCTAGAACACGTTTCGCTACCCTTTTGTCACCCGGCTCCAAGAGAGTAAGTGGGTCACGTGGTATATATAAATCGATGGTCCTTGGCCCGGTAGGAATAGATTGCTCCGTAGAACGAGGCAATCGTAAGTAAGGTGAAGCTTTCGGACCACGTCTCCATAAAAAATAACCACGGGCCACCGAATCTTGAAGCATAAATGTACGCTCCAATGTATCAAAATCGAGCAAATGACCTCCCGTCACCGGTGTAACTGTGCTAGGAATAGTGACTCCCAAATGGGTAAGTATTAATGTAACCATGTCGCCCATGCTAATTTTTCCTTTAACGTTCTTCCTACACTTAAGGCAGCTAGATACAAACAGGTCAACCCAATCAGGCACCATCGAAGATTCGGGCATCAATGCCCACAAGTAACCCATTTCATTTTGACTAATCTTCGATGGTTCCTCTTGACAGAAAATCGCCATAGACCAAAATCGGTGAATCATACGGAGACATGGGTGAGGAATACTAGAGCTTACATCCCCCTTTCTCTTAATAGCTTGCCCCGTAATAGATGCCCAAAATATGCCCGAATCTCCACCTTTGAACGGATTCCACTCTTTTGTGCACTCCCCAACAAATCCAAAAATCTCTCGAAGCTTAGAATAGGAGATTTGATGGGAAGTTCCACCAAGTTTAAAATCAATAACTGGGCCCTCGGTTCTTTTTGAAGTTTTCAAGGTCGCCAAAAATTCCAAAGTATACCTAGTATACGTTGGTGCTTGTCGATCCAACAACCCTTCCATCCCCACTCTTTTCAACAACACCGACATAGGCTCTAGTAATCCTAACCGTGACAAAGTGTCTCGATCAAAGAATTTAGTTGGTAGGACATGACGGTTTGCTTGTCTCAAATTGGTGAGATAGACGAGCTCATCACCATTTATATGTGAAAGACCCGGTGGAATCGAAAGATGCATCGTGAGAGTAGAGACGGTCTTAGACTTTGACTTGGACACGGGACCCTTGCCTTTTTTTACAATCCGTCCCATTTTTTTCACTCTTTTTTTTCACTTTTTTTTCACTTTTTTTTTTTTTTTTAGGGAAACTTACTAACTCACAATCAACCAAACTCCCTCAAATACTCTCACAGGACACTCACAGACACGGACTCAACAAAGCTCACACGACACTCACACAATGACCAATTCAAATCCCGTCGTAAGATGACAATCACCTCACAAGAAAATTCCAAAAATTCCAAAGTATGTGTCGAAATGAGGAAAATTCACAGCCCACCACCAACACAATTCATATTCAACGGACACTATGTTTTTTTTTTTCTATGTCAACAATCAGTAACTTCAAATAATTGAAATTAGTAACTTCAAAGAATTGAAATTAGTAACCTCAAAGAAAAATCAAATTATTTATATACAAAAAGTTACTAATTGAAATTAAAAGATGAGACACAAATAGGCAAAGAATAATCAAACCTTCAATTGAGAGAAGAGAGCAAAGGAAATCGACGCCTATATCCACGTACGGACAACAATTGCTTGATTCCGACTCCAATTTTGCCCCAAATTGCTCTTGATAGTAAAACCCCAAAAGTTAGGGTTTTTGTTTTTTTTCTTCTTTTGGGTTCAATAGAGAGAGGGAGGTGGTGGTAGAGGGCGGCGGTGGTGGTGAGTGGAAGGCAGTGGTGGCGACGGCGGCGGTGGGGGAGGGGGCGGCTGACTATGGTGGATGGTGGTGGTTGTCTTTTCTTTGCACACTATACGTTCTCCCTCTATTTTCTTATTTTGGTTTTTTTTTTTTTTTTTTTTTGTTTTATAGTTAATGAAGGAGAAGTATTGAATATACCTGCTCATGGACAAAAAAGAAGCAGCTAGTAGCGACACTATCCGCTAGTAGCGGACATAAATCAACTTTTAGCATGAAAATTTGGTTGAGATGCTGAAAAAGCAGCTAGTAGCGGCTCAAATAGCCTTCCGTGGCCGCTACTAGCGGCCTTGTACTTGAAAATTGGAATTCCCGCTTCTTCGATCTGCAAAAATGAGTCAAATTAGCTATCTCGGACTCATTATAACACCGTATCACTCGTATTTTTGGATTTTTTTGATTTTTTTTTTTTTTTTTTTTAGTGATAAAAATTAAAATAAAATTACAATAAAATAAAAATATGTACAACACGGGTTGCCTCCCGAGAAGCGCTTGTTTAGAGTCACGAGCTTGACTTCCTGTTTTTTTCAATTGAGGGTGGGAATGACGGAGAGTGTATAAATCACTTTCTCCGGAATTGGATCACCTGCAATATAGTGCTTGAGACGCGCACCATTGACCTTGAAACTCCCATTTTCATCACTAGAAACCTCGACCGATCCATATGGGAATACTTTGGTGACTCGGAATGGTCCGGACCACCTCGAGCGCAGCTTGCCCGGAAATAGTTTAAGTCGTGAGTTAAATAGAAGAACTAAATCCCCTTCATGAAATTCACGCCTCAAAATTCTATTGTCGTGCCATCTTTTTGTCCTCTCCTTATAAATTCGAGCATTCTCGTAAGATTCAAGGCGAATCTCATCGAGTTCATTCAATTGCAAAAGACGGCGTTCTCCCGCACTCTTGTAATCGTAATTAAGAGCTTTGATGGCCCAAAATGCACGATGTTCTAATTCGACCGGGAGATGACAAGATTTCTCATACACCAATCGAAATGGTGAAGTACCAATTGGTGTCTTGAATGCGGTGCGATAAGCCCATAATGCATCGTCAAGTTTCATTGACCAATCTTTTCTCGAGCTTGCGACCGTCTTTTCTAAGATAGTTTTAATCTCGCGATTGGAGATTTCAACTTGTCCACTTGTTTGTGGATGATACGGGAGCCCAAATCGGTGTTGAACACCATATTTCCCCAACAATGCTTCTAGCTTCTTCTCAATAAAATGAGTCCCATTATCACTTATCAACACTCTAGGGACACCAAATCGGGGAAATATAACCTTTTTGAAAAATTTGGCCACGACTTTGCCATCATTAGTAGGTGTAGCGATGACTTCCACCCATTTAGAAACGTAGTCGACCGCGACAAGGATATATTTATTTCCATAAGAGGAGGGGTAAGGGCCTTGGAAATCGATTCCCCACACATCAAATAATTCAACCTCCAATATAAAATTAAGAGGCATCTCGTTCCGCCTTGAGATATTCCCGGCCCGTTGACAACGATCACATGACTTTACAAATTGTGCAACGTCCTTGAAAAAAGAGGGCCAATAAAAACCACATTGAAGAATCTTCGCGGAGGTTTTCGTTATACTAGCATGCCCTCCAGTTGGCATATCATGACAATGAGAAATAATCGATGTCATTTCCTCCTTGGGTACACACCTACGAATAATTCCATCGGCACACGACTTGTAGAGATGTGGGTCATCCCAATAATAGTGCTTAGCATCGTGATAGAATTTCTTGCGTTGGTATGAACTTAAACCTTTAGGAAGAATCCCACAAGATAAGTGGTTCACAATATCGGCATACCATGGCAATTCGGACTCGAGAGCAGCAATAGAATAAAGGTGATCGTCCGGGAAGGAATCATCAATGGGTAACTTATCATCATCTTCTAACAATAGGCGAGATAGGTGGTCAGCTACCACATTCTCGACGCCTTTCTTATCTTTGATCTCTATATCAAACTCTTGAAGCAATAGAATCCAACGTATCAAGCGGGGTTTAGCATCTTTCTTTTGCAACAAATACTTAAGTGCCGCATGATCCGTATGAACAATAACTTTCGAACCTACAAGGTAGGACCGAAACTTCTCAATGGAGAACACAATAGCTAACAACTCCTTCTCAGTTGTGGTGTAATTAGCTTGAGCAGGATCAAGAGTTCTACTAGCATAGTAAATGGCATGGAGTTTGCCATCTTTCCTTTGGCCAAGCACGGACCCAACAGCGTGATCACTAGCATCACACATCAACTCAAAGGGAATAGTCCAATCCGGTGGTTGGATAATAGGTGCTGATGTGAGAGCCTTCTTCAACCTGTCAAAAGCCTCAAGACACGCATTAGAAAACACAAAAGGGGTGTCCTTGGCTAATAGTTCCGTTAGTGGGCGGGCAATTTTTGAAAAATCTTTTATGAATCGACGGTAAAACCCCGCATGACCGAGAAAACTTCGCACCCCTTTCACATTAGTAGGGGGTGGGAGTCCCTCGATGACTTCCACTTTGGCTCTATCGACCTCGATACCCCGATTAGATATAATGTGTCCTAAGACTACACCCTCTTGCACCATAAAATGGCACTTTTCCCAATTCAAAATAAGATGAGTTTCTTTGCATCTATGAAGCACTCTAGTCAAATTTTGTAAACAAGTGTCAAAGTTAGTGCCATAGACCGAGAAATCATCCATGAAAACTTCCATGATGCGCTCTACGAGATCAGAAAAGATAGCCATCATGCACCGTTGAAAGGTAGCGGGAGCATTGCACAATCCAAACGGCATTCTACGATAAGCAAACGTGCCATATGGACATGTGAATGTCGTTTTCTCTTGGTCACTTGGATGGATGGGGATTTGGAAAAAACCAGAATAACCATCCAAGTAACAAAAGAATGAGTGTTTTGCCAACCTTTCAAGCATTTGATCTATGAATGGGAGGGGGAAGTGATCTTTTCGGGTGGCTTTATTCAATTTCCTATAATCGATACACATGCGCCAACCCGTCACCGTTCTAGTAGAAATCAATTCATCTTTATCGTTCTTAACAACGGTCATGCCACCTTTTTTTGGAACCACTTGAACCGGGCTCACCCATGCACTATCGGAAATAGGATAGATGATCCCCGCGTCAAGCAATTTCAAAACCTCTTTCTTGACAACCTCTTTCATGTTAGGATTAAGGCGTCGTTGCGATTCAATAGAGGTGACATGATCGTCTTCAAGCAAAATACGATGCATACAAAAAGATGGATTGATTCCTTTGATATCATCAATGGTATACCCAATAACACTCTTGTATTTACGAAGAACATCAAGCGAGTGTCATTAAGGTTAGCATTGACAATAACCGGATAAGTAGAATTAGCACCCAAAAAAGCATGTTTCAAATTTGGGGGAAGGGGTTTTAATTCTACTATAGGAGGATTAGGACGTACCTCGGGTGTAGATTCCAACGATAATACCTTAAAAGAAGGACCATGATCATAATAAGAGGGAGAGGAATCAAGGAGTTGAGTATATGAAAGCACCTCTATGTCATCGGTATTATTGTCCTCAACTAAGCAACTTTGGAGTGGGTCAGTAGATGCATCACCCAAAGCTCTTTCTTCAACTAGTTTGTCGATAACATCAACACGGTAACATACCTCTTTCAATGTTGGTTGCCCCATAGATTTGTGGAGTTCGAATTCCACCTTTTCATTGCCAACACACATTGAAAGTTTACCACCCTTCACATCGATAAGTGTACCGGCGGTGGCTAAGAATGGTCTTCCAAGTATAATTGGAATTTGGATATCCTCCTCCATATCCATGACAACAAAATCACAAGGGAGCACCAATTTCCCAACTTGAATGGGCACATCCTCAATAATACCAAGAGGGTATCTTACCGATCTATCGGCCAATTGAAGAGATATTAAAGTGGGTTTCAATTCACCCATATGAAGTTTCTCACAAATGGACAATGGCATTAGACTCACACTAGCTCCAAGATCACACAATGCCTTTTGGATAGTCACATTACCAACCGAGCATGGAATAGAAAAACTACCCGGGTCTTGCATCTTCTTTGGTAGCTTGTTTTGCAATATGGCACTACATTCCTCCGATAGAGCAACAACATTATGCTCTATTAGTCTCCTCTTGTTTGATAGAAGGTCTTTGAGAAACTTGGCATAAGAAGGTATCTCGGATATAGCTTCCAAAAATGGGATATTAATATGGAGCTTTTTCAAAATTTCAATGAACTTACCATACCTTTGCTCTAGCTTCTCTCGTGCCAACCTTTGTGGAAAGGGAATATGAGGATAATGTACCCTCGCGGGTGTAGATGTGTCGTCGGCTTGCTTATCCTTTTCCACTTTCTCAATTGGAGCATCTTCAATAATTGGCTCTACCTCGGTCTCATCCACTACCACAATCTCCGGCTTGCTTACTTTGGTTGGTCGCACCGGATCTTCAAGTTGCTTCCCACTTCTCAAAGTAACCGCATTTATCTGTCCCTTGGGATTTACTTCGGTGTTCCCCGGGAATTGTCCACCCGACTTAGACAAAAGATTGATTTGTTGAGCCATTTGGGCCATTTGAGTCTCGGTCATTTTTTGAGAAGCCTTAATTTGAGAAATTGAGGTCGAGAACTCATCATTCTTCTTGTCTTGATTTTGCATATATTGAGTTTGTTGAGCAAGGACTTGCTCTAACATCAACTCCATATTAGACTTTGGTGGAGCTTGTTGTGGAATCGGTTGAACTTGTTGAACCGGTGGTGTTTGTTGTGGTCGGAACATAGGCTTTTGCCCATAGCCCGGAGGTTGAATGAAAGGCCTAGAAGATTGTTGTTGGTGTGACAAAGGTCCTTGAGCATTGTTGTTTTTCCAAGAGAAATTTGGATGATGGGCCCAACCGGGATTGTATGTATTCGAATATGGGTCAAATTGTTGCTTTTGATAAGGAGCATTAGCTTGTTCCACCATTGACACATTTCCACAATCAGTTGAATCATGACCCCGAATACCACACAAATGACACGTAGAAACCGATGAACTCGAACCACCTAGGCTAATCTTGGAAATTGTTGAGATAAATCATCAAGCCTTGTGTGCACCATGTTCAAGTCATTGTTTTCTACCTTCCTTCCTCGCACTTGATGGTCACTACCCCAATGATATGTATTTGCGGCCATTTCCTCAATTAGTTCTTTAGCCTTATTCCATGGTAGACTATCTAAGCTACCTCCAGCAGCAGCATTAAGACTCATCTGAGATTCCGGCTTCACACCATTATAGAATGTAAGGACAAGAAGGTAATTAGGAATACCATGATGTGGACATTGACGTTGGAGTTCCTTAAACCGTTCCCAAGCTTCATATAATGATTCATTCTCATGTTGAATGAATGAGCTAATATCATTGCGTAGCTTTGCAGTCTTACCCGGTAGAAAGAACTTGTGAAGGAACGCGGTGGAGAGCTTGTCCCATGTATCAAAAGAGCCGGCATCACAATTTCGCAACCATTCTCTAGCCCTATCTCGTAATGAATATGGAAACAACCGCAATCGAATAGCATCATTGGAAACCCCATTGATCTTCACATTGTCGCAATTTTCAAGGAAAGTATTGATGTGCTCATTGGGATTTTTCGTTAGTGACCCACTAAATTGATTTTGTTGAACAAATGAAATCAATGAAGTCTTCAGCTCAAAATTGTTTGCTTCCACAGCGGGTCTCGTAATGCTCGAATTGAGCACGACTTTAGGAGCACTTTCATCCTTAATAGACGTCATAGTAATTTCTACCTCGGTTTCAGCGACTACTTCCTCAATATTAAGAACTACTTCCTCGGGTTCTGGCTCACGTTGAGCCTGCTTCTTCTTTCTCTCTGCGTTTCGTCTTCTAGCGGTGGCTTCGATCTCGGGGTCAAATTCGTATAAACCCTTCGATTTACTCCTGCGCATAAAGATCACAATACGTAACTAGAGAAATATTAGTAACAAAGAAAGCGTACCAATGTACGCGAAAAAAGACGTAATCTAACAAATCAAAAATCTAAGCTAATATTAATCCGTTACCTCCCCGGCAACGGCGCCAAAAACTTGTTACGTTTTATTTTGTAGTACCGCAAGCGTACGAGTATTGTAGCATACGGGTCGATCTCAGGGAGGTGAATGATGAAGTACTAGCTAATTTCTGACTCAAGTTATCTACGCCGAATAAATTAAAATGGTGATTGTCTAACTAATGTCTAACAAACTAGTAGAGGTAATAAATCGAGATGAAATCAATAATTAAAAAGACCTAGGGCAGTGGTTCACCGTTAACATGGATTATCGATGCGATCAAAATGTTACACAACTTTGTCGAATTACCGTCTTGGGTGAGACTAGCATTCCAATTTTAATCAATACTTTAAATTCTCCGTCGAGACATAAAAAGCCTATCTAGCATGTTATAAATCCTATTCTCATGGCACGAATAACAAAACTAGACGCATTAAGAATCGATACTAACATGCCCCAATTATTCCAATTCACTATTCTCATGTGAAAATTCAAATCTTGTTTCGGTTCTCTAAATTAAAACCCGACTCTCGTCGTAATTAAAATTGAGTAGAAATTAATCGATAAAGATACAAACCTTTAGGCATGATTCATATGAAAAACATTCAACTCTCGTTGTAATGATAATCTAGACTCAAACCTAGCAATTCAAACTAATCAATCAATTATTAAGCACAACCGCAACAAACCCAATTCAATAATTCAACAAAGCGCGATTAAAATCAGATCAAAGCATCAATAACCCATATTATCGGCTCACCGAGCCCTAGATAAAAAGACTACTCACAATTCATAATAAAAATAACAATCAACAAATAAAATAAAGAGTAGAGAATTAGAAAAACTTAGTCTTGAATAATGGATAAAATGATGAACGATCGTTTCTTCAAAGTCTTGAATAATAGAACTAAATTTGCATAAATCTAATAAAATTGCATAAGTTTTGTGTATCTAGTCTAGGAATAATATGGTTCTTCTAATAATAATAGGCATCAAATATAAGTAGGATAGAATAGGGGGGAGATCAAGAGTCACGCGGGTAGCTATTCGCTAGTAGCGGTACATTTCGCTACTAGCGGCACTTTGGAAGCTCCACAAATTGCATGAATTCTGATGAAGCCTCTACTAGCGGCAGTTTTGCTCTTCATCATCCGCTAGTAGCGGCACTTCAAAATTCTTTATTCTCTCTACTTTGCTTTTCCTTTGATTTCCTTTTCTTCTTTTCTTCATGCGATCTTCAATATAACTCGGCATTCGACACGTGTAACACCAATATAATCCGGGCATAACACAAGAATTTCTCGGCTCTTCAAAATAGCTAGAACCGTCATCAAAAATCACATATTCACTCAAATCATGCAAGATCATCGGAAATCACTCAAATATCACTGTATCGTCCAAAATCCACTCTTAAACACTATAAATATGACGATATATACTCACAAGTAGTGCTAAAAATAGCACTTAACACTCAACTATATATACTTCTACTTCTACGCTACTCCTACTTACTACTACTCCTATTACGTCTTATTACTATATACATACTCTCCGTAATTCTACGTACTACATACTACGGAGTACTATATTACGTACTACTTCTACTTACTATACTCCGTACTATATATTATATTTACTCCCTTATCCTTTTCTATAATTGGAGCATCGGGAATGAGAAGCTGCCCAATATTTAACGGAACAACTTTTCTGGAACTGTATTTGGGTCAAATCATTTCGACCCGAAAATTTCTTTAAAAAGGGGAAAAAGACGACTTTTCTAACGTAGACCGTATTATTGACCAGACGATCCTTAATTCTTAATAACGTTAATAAATAGTAGCTTATTAAGGTAACCAAACTTTTCTTCTAACAACATTTCTTATATATAAGTATATTGTGTTAGTAATTTAATAAATTGCTTATTTAAATATTTAGGCTTGTTTGTACGACTAAACTTATGTATATATAAAAATGTTACGTGATATTTTATTATGACTAAATTTAACTTGACTAAACTATCACTTGTTTAATTTATTTATTTATCACCTTTACATTTCTGGTTATATGAAAAATGATAAAATGAATAAAAGAACTTAAAATGATAAAATTTACTTATATCATTTTCATTTTATTTTATATGTATGTTTAATTCTATTTGTTATATATGTTTATTCTATTTTCTATATATTTTGTATGTGTTTTATATAATTGTAACTTTGGTCATATTTAATTTTCTTTAATACTTTTAAAATTGTTTATATATTATAATAATAGAGTAAATTAGTAACTTGCAAAATGTTGTATTTTAATCAAATTTCACTTATCATTTCTATATAGGTAAAAATTTATAAATTTCATTTTCTAAAATAAATGGATTTGTTTTATTCCGAAATTTTTACACGACATTTATAAATATTTTAAAAAATGATTTTACGTCAAAATTATAAATCGACTAAGTACGACTTAATTTATATTTTTCAGAAAATTTTATATTCTTGAGAAAATATAAATTTTAAAATAATATTTTATTATTATTATACCTTAAAGTTTGTTTTTATTATAAAACTTCATTTTAAAAAGATTTACTATTTTAAAAATGTTATACGATATTTGGGATATAATGTTTCGGGTGACATTTGAAGATTAAAGTGTAACGTTGTCACACTGAAAGTAAGTATTTGAGGATTTGACAGTTTCAAATGAGTCCGACCAATTATTGAAGGTCACCAAATAAAATACTACTTGTTCACGGGCGACTTTTATATAAGGTGTACGATGCGAGTCTGGGACGAATAGCTTGTGTTGGATCCTACCATGCGTGGTGTTTCGACTGCACTTGTAATGAAAAGCAGACTCGGAGGCTGCGGTCCGAGAGTCGACCTAGTGTTTAAGGTAGTCGTCCTACGGCAGTGAGTTCTGCGGTTCAAGAGTCTGCGTAGGGTATGTGCGCACGTATAGACAAGTACTTGATCAGTATTACTACCTAGGTTATGGGGGCAGAACAGGATTATGAAAACTGCGGGTTCCCTCTTGGTGATGCAGAGAATGTAATCATCAGCTTTCATTTCAGCCCAGAGCCCCGTTTGAATAAACGTATAATATAATAGAAGTTCGGGCCCAATTGAACCTTATGGGGTGAGATGTAAGCCTCATGAGATTGGCTCGGTCTACGAGTTGGTAACACGGTTACTTCTATTGGTGAGATGCAAGCCAATATGGAGTAGCGGTGATACTAGGAGCCACGACTCGTGTGTTTATTTTCTGTTTACGTGAAAAATGATTTTAAAATTAAATGGCTGCCAATGTCCCATCTTTTAAACTTTATCGTTTTCATCACCTCACATGTTGGTTAATTGAGTTAAAGGAAACTATTTGTTAAGTGATATCCTTTAATATCTTTGTAAGCTTATTATTTGTTATTCACATGATTGTCTTATGTGTTCGAGGTGATGTTATATGAACGGTTTGGTTGCTGTCCCGCTAAGCGGTCTCTCTCTATTCTATATATTTGTGCAGGTATGGGGCGATGGGAAAGGATCGAGCGAGAGAGATTTAATAATATATTTGTATAAAATACAATCTATATTTTGTACTAAGTGAATCAAGACTATGTAATTAATAGTCGTTTATTGTAAGGATCCGTAGCGATCCGGATTTATTTACACTCTGATATAATTTTAATTAAATGACTTAGATAACTTTCCGCATTATCTATTATTTTAAGTCATCGAAAATCCGGGTTGTTACACTATTGATTACATAATATTTGTATTATCGGGAAGATATCGAGAGGATATTCAGGGAATATTCAGGGAATATCCTTAATACCCTCCATTGGTAAACAACACTTCGACTCATCGGGAACATAAAAAATGCAGCGATTTGCATTGTTTTCAAGTCGTAGGAGAGAACTCTGTCAAAGGGTGGGAAGCCAAGCAAAGTGATGGGAGTATAGAAGTCAAGTATATAGTCAAGAGAAAATCATTTGAAAAGAATTGAGTTAACATAATCTTCACCTCTCATTCTCTTGTAAGATGGTCTTTTAGATCCCAAACACTTACCAACGCATTTTCTTCGTGTTAATCTCACACTTTCTTTGCATAAGCATGCTTGCTGGTCCAATATCTCCAATTCCATGCCGTTGTTGGTCACATAATTCGTAGGCCAGTCGATGAAGTGACACTCGATGACTAGTCGCTCATCATCGTCGCTGCTTCTTTTTTTTTTTTTTTCATTCAACATAGGATCAAATGCAATCATACTGACTATCACAGAAGTACAAAATGCATCGTTGAAGATGGTACGGCTTGTGTAATCATAAGTTTTAAAAGGCTTGGGTGACCGCAAGCTGACTCCTTCCACTCCCCTATTGAGGATGAAAAGATTTGTGCCTCAAATTGGAAGTGGGTTTTTCATACACGATGGGACCGTCGCAATTGACAATGACAACACTATTGTATTCCATGATTAATTTGTTTCTCATCTATAAAATCACAAGAGTCGCAAGCAAATCCCTCGAAAAATAGGCTATAGGAGGGGGTCGAGCCAATAAGAAGATTATATCCAGACTACGCAAACTATATCCACCTTTACATCTGTGAGTACTACCAGTTTCAACTTACCTTCTTCCAAGAAACTCATTTTCTTCCAAGAACAGACTTAATCAACGGTTTTCATAGACAGAATGAGACACATAGTGGTGAGTTTAATGACGGAGGAGAAAGTGTCGGAATGATCAAGACCCGATCATTGATGAAAACAACGGGTCGAGCTCTGTTTAAGAATAGTGTCATCGGGTTTGTATTTGACCTGAAAAACTCATTTGCATCCTACAACATCGTACAAAGTATCCATGTGGAATTGCGGGTGGGGCAAAATATTCCTTACTTCATAGTGGGTTGAGAAGAGCGGTTTAGGACAATGAATGTTACACAAAAACTTGTATGAGACCGTCTCACGATAATTTATCGTGAGACGGCTCATATAAGAGGTGGTTACTAAATTTGTAACCACCTCCTATGTGCCCATGTGAGAGGTCTCACGATAAAATTATCGTGAGACGGTCTCACATGAGAGTTACTGTGAATGTTATTAGACCACCTATGTTATTAGAAAAATTTACAATTTTTGTCCTGATTTTTTTTTACTATTGCGTCTTGACTATAACACAATTACCCGACAAAATATTTTGCAATTGATTTTTTTTAAAAAAGTTGCAAATGTAATTTATATAAAAATATACCCGTACACCATTAACAAAAAAAACTTAAACATTTATTATTTTTCTATAACACTAATCTCGTATATACTTTAGAAATAAATTTCATAAATAATTTTTGCTCTAAAATGCACCCAACAAAAAAATATTGTTAGATATATTTATAAAAAAAAATAGTCTGGAGAAATTAATAAATTTTTCTTTTTACAAATATTCACAATTTTTTTACCACGAAATTTTTGATATCGTTTAAATTTTTATTTTGTTTATTAAAATAACAAGTTTTCATTTTTGGAACAACTTTTCTGTGAATTACAATCATTCAAAATTTGTAAGTGAAAAAAATGTACAATAAAACTATTTTTATTTGAAAAATACTTAGTAAATGAATTATTATTTTTTGTTCAATATCACAATTTTTTAAAATGAAATTAGTTTTTATTATTTTAAAGTATCATTGTTACCTACGTTATATTACAACATTTTGTTAGACCTTCCACTAGTCCGTAAACCGTGCACAAAATGTAAACGTTATAGTGTAAATAGTTATATAAAAACGTAATTTTCATCTACAATAAATGAAAAATTAGTTATTATATAATTTTGCTACGCCATAGAAAAAATTCTGGATTCGTCCCTGCCCATACCAATTTATAACAAATTTTCCGTCCTACAATTTTTAAACCCATTGACCATTTTCACCCAAAAATAAACTCTCATTGCATTTTCTGCAATGAATAAGGATGGTTTTTCCTTCTATCTTTGCTCCGCAGAAAAAGGTAAGGAATGCATTGAAGCGTTATGTGACAAAGAACAAAACCCGTCAACTCTAGGATAATTTAGTGTGGACAAAAATGGCAATTTCATTCGTGAGTATTGAATCTCATTGACTTAAATGTTTTTCTTGATTTTGATGTTTCTTGATTCGGTGATGTGTCGTCAATCATTCTCATGAGTGGGTTCACCCAAAAGGATGAGTTTATGTATGCATATGTGTATATTGAACCTAATGAGTAGATTTAAATGTTGGTTTCCCGAAAATAATTAATGCCGATTTAATTAATTTATATTAAAAAAATACTATGGTTTTACGGAAACAATTTAATGGCTGATTTGATCATCTCCAGATATGCGCCTTGCTGCACTTGCTTCCGAACAAAGTGCAATAAAGATACAAAACCGTTTGAATTCAGAGGAACTAAATACTCAATCAAGATTACGATTGGATTGCAGGCCTTATGGCAGTTAATATGCTTCAACAATTTCTAATCTGCCCAAGAATTTGCAGCAGTACCTCCATTGCAGCCCATTATCGATCCACCTGTTTTGAACCCTTCTCAAATCATCCAATAACTCTGAATTACTGTGATATAAGGTAATTACCCGCTTTAGAATGACTAATTTCAGGTCCTAGAAAGAGCTAGCGTCGGATAAGAGACGTAGCATTAATACAAGACCATAAAATCTAACCACATAATCACACCTTCGTCTATGTCTATGACGGTGAAGTGAGGGTAATTTCTTGGATTGAGGTTAGTTGGGCAGAAGCTAGACATCATCTGACCAGGATGTTCTTCGTCCCATTCTAGACAGTATAACATGGTTGGCTAACAATTTGGTGTTCTATTGCTTTGGATGTTCTTTGCGATTCCAGCTTTTTGACTTGAAAAGAACGACGATACTGAGGACTCTTCGGTGGTGCATTTATGTTTAATTGTTTAGTGCATCTTAATACTGATACACTATTACATCTAGATTTACATTTTCTCTCAACTGTAAAAACAAAATTAGATTCCATAGTTTCAAAAATCGCGATCTGATCATTAGTTACAAAATGAGAAAAACTATCCAATCGTCATAGGATTGTTAGTTACTACTGGGGCAACAAGGTAACAAAATTGAGACAATGTTGTTAAGCTGAGACAGAGCTGTTGATACTTGATACCGTCTAATTTTGCATCAAGTCTCCGGTTTTTTATATTCCATCTTCCGTTCTCTCATAGTCTCATAATCTAAATTGCATGTGTGCTTAAATAGTGACACTTAGACTAAGTTTATCCACAGACTCATCTTTTTCTCTCAGACTCTACCACCTCAGCTTTCAACTCACTTTTTATTCTTCAGACTCAGACTCAGACTCATTACAAAAGCACATTTTATCCACAGACGCATCTCAGACTCTCTCACCTCACATACATTATTTTATATTATTACTTTTATTTTTTTCACCTCAACTTTTTACCTTCCTTATTTTATTTTATTAATTTTTTATTTACCTCATCTCACCTCAACTTTTTACCTACCTTATTTTATTTTTTTATTTATCTCATCTCATCTCAACTCAACTTTTTACCTACTTTTTTTTTATTTACCTCAATATCTACGTTTATTTTATAACTCGAATAATTACAATTAACTAATTACTCCCTCCCATCCATTCAATTCTTGACATGGAGGGTTTCACAAGTTTTAAGAAAATTGGTAAAAGTAAGGGTATTATTGGTAAATCAAATGGTTTTATGGGTCCACCAAACTTAAAGTAAGGAAAAAGTAGTGACATTTTGTGTAAATAGAGTAAGGATATAAGGATTATAAGGTAAAGTGTTTTGCCAAAAAGGGAATGTAAAGAATTGATTGGATTGTCCATTTATAGTAAGTGTAAAGAATTGAATGGATGGGAGGGAGTAATTGTTAAATAAATCTTGTGACATAAGAATAATTTTATTTCCAAGTGGTCATTATTAAAGGGGTCAATCGGACGGTGAGTCGAATTCGGGTTGGATTGTCGGTAGACCTGGCAAACAAGTCAATCGGGTCAGGTGAGTTTCGCGTTGACTTTGGGCCAGACCAGATCATTTTGGGTTTATTATTTCATCTTTTTTAATTAGGGATATCGACTCGTTTTTTATAATAATAGTCGGGTCAATTTCGGATTAGCTCGAGTCAATTCAGGTTACGGTTTAAGCTCGGATCATTAGTTTGAGTATCAAATCAAGTTCGGGTTGGCTTATTCGGGTCGGGTCATTCAGATTACGTACAATATCATTAACCATTTATTATACGAATTTGATTTTTTTCATCTATATACAACTATATCACTTAATACAAATTATTTTGGTCATGTCCTTTAGGACAGAAGTAAATTAAGCTATAGTGGAATGAGTTGAATTGAACTGAACTGAACTGGGTGGAACTGAAATAAATTAGCATGAAATAATAATAATAATAATAATAATAACAACAAACAATATTAATAAAAATAAAAATAAATAATAATGTTAATTATTATATCAAAAATACTAATTATTATTATTATTATTATTATATTAATTTTAATTATAATAAAAATATTAATAATAATATTCATAACAATAACAATAACAATAGTAGTAATAATAATTATTAATAATATTATAATATTAATATAATCAACATTAATATATATTTAATAGTAATAATATTAATAACAATAACAATAAGAATAATATAACTTTTTATTATTATATTAATATTAATTATTATAAAAGTGTCATTAATAATAATAATAATTAATATTATTAATAATAATTAGTAATAATAATAATAATAATAATAATAATAATAACTTATTTAAATTGAACTGAACTAAAATGAACGGAACTAAACTGAACTGAATGAACGACTCCGAGGATGAGTCTTTGAAATCCAAGACTCAACTTCAGACTTATCTTAGTCTCAGACCGTCTCAACCACTTTAACCATGAGTCTCAGACTTTTGTTCAGACTCAACTTCAGACTCCCTTTAAACTTAAATCCGTCTGAGACTCAGACTCGTACCAACCACATTATCACTTTCAGACTCAATAAATCTGAGTCTCAGACTCATACTCAGACTCATCCTCAGACCCTCAATAAACATAGCTTTAGGAATATGGATAGTCTTTCTGATGCTTTAAGCTCATGGAAGCAACTTCTTTTATAGAAATGATTATGAAGTGAGCATCGATTTCATCTTTTTCAAATGCATCTAAGATAGGACTCTCTCTATCCATTTTTAATCTTCCTACTTTTCTTTTTGGGTTGTCCATTTTTAAATTTCCTACTAACAATATTTCCTCTTTTGGTTGATTTTTGTGGTCCATATCATTTCTGATCCCACATTTTCTCTCTAACTTTTATTTTTCACCACACATTGATGGAGGGAGTAGCAGTATTTAGAACTACTTTGTAACTAATGTTAAGTTTTACTATGATTAATTATGTACGAGAATACCAGTAACAACTTCATTCTTTCATTATTAAAAGTCTATAAATATGTTTCATTATCCATTTTTCGGTATGCATCCAAGTTAGTTTAATTAGCTTGTGTCGATTTCAAACCATATTTGATTACACACCCCCGGTGTTAGACTAGTATAACAATTCAAATTGAAACTAACTTGACTTATCAATTACGGAGTACTTGGTAAAGTCGTTGGTACTCGTAACAACTTGGACTTAAATCTCATAATCATCCTAATTGTTTCGACGGTGAAACTCAAAACGTCTTGGATTTAAATCTCCTAAACATTGTGATCGTATAAAAGAAAAAAGAATGGTTTTAACTAATTTATGTTAACTTACGTTTAATTAAAATCTTGTTTGATATTCACGATTATAGAAATAAATAAATTTTGTCAAATAAATTAAAAATAAACAACATAATATAATAACGTTGTACTACGTGAAATATTTGTCACAATTAAATTTCAAAAACAAATTGTGACAATTCTTTTGAATATTTTTTTCGATAAATTGTTCGTTACGAAATAAATATTCTATTTGGACGGTGGTACTCATAACAACTTGGACTTAAATCTCGTAATCATCGTAATTGTTTTGACGGTGGAACTCAGAACGTCTTGGATTTAAATCACACGATTAAATGGTCTAATGGAAAAATGAGAGTACTTACCCAGTTCAGAGTGGCTGACTTTGAGTCTGGGATGAGCTCACAACAGAAATTACAAGTCTGGCTTCAATGATAGAGCAAAGCAACTATCCAGATGACAGAAACGCAGAAAATGCATTGCCTGATAATCGCACAACCTTCTACGGCGAATATGAAGAGAACAACATTAGATCAGATACATGAAGACATCGGGCCAAAACGGCTCAAAATAGAAGACAAACATGATACAATAGCAGTTTAGATTTGAGCTTTCATTTGTCATTGTACGAACATGCACATCATCTGTGCACCAATGACACTTTTGAGTATTGTTTCCACCAAATAAATAAACACAGAAAATGATACAATCGAAATATGAAGGAATACGGAAATTGGATATGCAACTGTTCTCAATATAAAATTGGATAGGTGGCTAGGTAGAACTGTGATGAATGTTTCATCTAGGCTCTAAAAGAGGAGTACAACTCAAAATTCATTACATAAAATTTCTTGATGGATCCCTAATTAGTTACTTAATGTTCTTATAGGCTAAATGTCTTGGAGAACATGAAATAAAGACAAAATTATGAAACTACCCTTCACAAATATTTTGGTGTCTATCAGAAAACCGTTGGAGAAGACAAAGCATTGTGTTTGTGTCTTTTGTTTTTTCTCTAACTCCAACTTGGACTCTTGGAATAGAGGTTACTTAAATACACTCCCTGGCTATTGTGTGAGGAAAAAATCGTCGCATCGAATGATCATGTTTAACAAATTCAGTAGTATTATCGGTCCTTCCTTTTGATTAATCTTTTTATTAATTGTTTAGTAAAATACTCCGTATTAGTTACGTTCCGTCATGATCACTTTGTTATTAACCTTAAAGAAACCGGCAATTAAAAACCTGATAGAACACCTTTGAGACAAAGATCACTATTAGAATAAAGCGCTTTTGCATAGCCTTCTATATATCGCTGTTTATTGACACAGCCTCTCGCGAAGGAATTTATAGATCTGATGAAATAGTCTCCAAGATATGAACTTTCTCTATTTCGACAAATAGTAGACCGAGATCCGACCTCAATTGTATCACCGTACGTAGACATTCCATTGCTCTCATGATTTTGCACATAGTTCTTGAAATCTAAGAACTATACTAATGTAAAGGACAGAAACCTCGAATTAAAGGACAGAAACCTTGAAATAAAGGACGAAAAAACAACTCTCATACAAGAGAGACTTTTATTGAAGAAGATTTGATTATCAAGTACGGAGAATTAAACAATTTTTGGAGCTTACCATCGATTAATTATCGATGGAGGCCCGGATAGAGGAGGAAAGTTAGGTTTTTTTTCAGGGGATGAGGAGGAAAATTAGGGTTTTTTTTGGATTGCAAGCCATGTATAAACCCTTTCATTTTTTTGTCTTTGATTAAATTAGTTCTCACAATTAATATAAAATACAAATAATTGAAAGAAACACCTTGAGTAATTGATGTTAAGTTTTAGTACGATTAATTATGTGTTGTTTAAATAACCACTAATTGCTTCATTCCTTCGTTATAAAGTCTACGAATATGGTCCATTATTCATTTTCTCCGTGATTTTATCATGTGTGTTAAACTCAAATTGAAACCAACTTACTCATCAATTACGGAGTACTTGCCTACGTGGTAAATTCGACGGTATTCATAACAACTTGGACTTAAATCTCGTAAATATCATAATCGTCTTGACGGTGATACTCATAAAATCATAAGTTCTTGAATTTAAATCTTCTAAACATTATGGAGTAATCGTATAAAGGAAAAAAGATTTTATCGTGAAATCTACGGACACCTGGACCGTTTGGTTCAAACAATCTCGTAAACATCAAGATCTGTCATTTTAAACGTCAACAAGGGAACTTATAGACACGTTAGTAGTTGAGGAGGTCCTAAAATGTCAGAAAAGATGAGAGGAAGGGGAATGATGAACGCAATGAGGTCTGGTTTGGTGGTATTTGGAGCACTCGCATTTGGGTACTTGACCTTACAAATTGGGTTTCGACCTTACTTAGAGAGAGCTCAACGCACCCTCGAACTTGAAGAATCTCAAACACAACACCAAATCCAAATTGACAAGCAGCAGCAACAAGAAGACCCCTTTGATTTCTCTGATTCTGATTCTTCTTCTTCATCGACGAACTAATACAATCGATTGTGCCCCTTTTCATGTTTTGAGGTATGTCTCAATTAATTTCAATTTTTTTTTCTGGGTTTTGCTGCTTTGGGTCTTTAATGGTGGACTTATTTGATTTGATATGTTTTGAGCTCAATTATACGACGGTATCCCTTTTAATGCCAAAAAAAACTGTCTTATTATCGTCAACTGATAGTGTTTGGATCCGAATTCTCATATGAGACGGTTCTCAAAACGGGTAGTCATGTAGTTAATTTACCTTATTTTAAGGTAAGACGATCTCATAGGAGACTAATTATCGATAATGTTTGTGTGAGATGGCCTTAGTAGTGAGAATTTGTAGTTTACATGGTTACAGAAATGGTGTGTTTGCTGGTTGGAATCATCCATAGTGTTTGGTTCATGAATTAGAATAGGTAGTTAACCATAATAGGGCCATTTAAGTAGAGGGATGAGGTCACTGATTGGTATAGTGAAGAATTCTTCGTTCTGTTGCAAAAAAGATTGATGATTTTTAATTAGGGTTCATTTTCAGAAATGAATGGAATCGAAACCCGTTTCACCCTTTCTCCAGTTTGATCCTTTTTCGTATTGCTCGTTTAATTTGGGAGGTCACTACATGGAATAGTCGTTGTATTTGGAACGGAGGAGGTATGTTTTTGCTGCAGTTGATTAGGGAAGGGTGAATATATGATTCATTTGATTGACAATGGGGATTCAAAATCTGATTTTGTGAGCTGTTGTAAAAAGTATTGGTAGGCTAATTTGAGTGTCTTCAGAACTTGAAAATCGTACTCGGTCTAGTGAACCTGTATTGGTTTGTTATATACAATGAAGTAACTCTGGTGTCTCTGCGACTCTGCGTGGACGTTCTCTGCTGGGACTCACTTCAATTTGTCTTAAACCATTTAACCACTCACCAAAGAAACCATGTAACCTCTGATGGTTGAGTGAAGTTTAGAATGTCACACTTGAGGTGTTTAAGAGCTAGGTAGTACGTCCACTCAGCACGGTCCACTGTACTTCTCCGCCTCTCCCTCATCTACCTGTGTGCTTCACTGTTTACCACCCTCCATTCCCACCGTCCTCTACCTACCCCACTCCGATATTACCTTTGCTTCGCCTTTTATTGTTGGTGCTCTCCGTGACACTCATAACAAGTAGATGCGGTGGTGGTGATTCTTTAAATGGTTTTTGTGCGGTAAGGGGGTGTTCGGGTGACAGTGTGGGATGGTTCAAAAGGTGGCTTAGGGGTATTCAGGTGAAGGGGAAGAGTTAGTGGTGGTGGCAGGGCAGGTTAGAGCTGAGGTAGATTTAGACACGGTTTGTTGAGCGTCAACATATATTTTCGAGTGTCGTGTTGGTAGTGGTATCTGAGACACGCTAGTGGTAGAAATGTCTGTGTTTTCTACTTAAAGCGGGGTCTTAGCTTTCTTTTGTCGCTATATGATTTTCTGTTGTTTGAGTAAACACAGACATCATCAACATATAAAGCAGATTCTACATTGCTAACGGTTTAGTTGACCTCAGGCTAGATTGCTGCATAGGAGGACTCTGTGCACCTAGACAAGATTGTTGTGAAGTAGGAGAGCGGGTGGGCTCCTTTGAATGATTCCATATCCGAGCCTGTAAACCTTACCACTTGTAACAAGCACTTTCCTGCACAATAGTTTGTTTCCGCTGTCTGGCTTGTTATCAAGCACATTTGAGCAACAAGCCGCTAATATATGAATTTACTCAAAAAAAAAGGCTTTCGTGTGTCCTTTCACTTAGTAAAATACTACTCTGTATGAAATCTATTGCGGCATTTATTCCTTGTAGCAGTACACGGTTGATGTTTATACCTCCTTCAAGAGCCTCAAGTTCAATTTTCTTTACCACTGTAGATTTCCCTTCAAAAGCCTTGGATCTGCTAACACCCTCAAATCGATATCCATTAATTTCCTTTAAGTTCACTTGAGTGCTCTTGGAAGGATGGAAATAGGTCAAAAGGGAATTTACGAAGTTTACTAGTAGTGGAGTATTTCATTATATGACTATCAACATTATACTCTACACAAACTGGAGTATACCATATCGTTTGGGGGAAGAATATACCAGATTTATTATATAAACTTGTTTTTAAGTTATTTGTCCTATGGCTCGATCCTACAACACTATTTCGATCCAAAGTAGAAACCTGATTGTAACAACCTTGGTAATCCCATAGTCGAACTTAATCAAACGGGCAAGTGTCCGTTCTTCAAACAATCCCATATCATTCTGGTTTCACAGTTATGAGAAAAGGTTAAACTTTTGCTTAGAAAATCAAACAATCTATCCAATATACTCCCTCTTAGGGGTCCTCTTAGGCCTGTTCTCTTCGATTGAAGTGACCTTAATTGAACCGAACGAGATGAACATGGCCTTACTCGATTGATTCTTTACATTTTTTTTTTGCTTATATTATAAACTATTTTTAGCTTCATTTTATCCTTATATTCACATATTATAAGATTGGTTTTTGTAGCAGAAATGTGTTAAAGTGTACTGAATTATTTTTGAACTTCTTAACAGGACTTGACTCTCGAGGACCCCCGGCCGACATCAACTTGGTTATCTGTCTCCATGTATTCTCATCAATCTCATGATACCGGAAGGTTTACATCGAAATATATATTCACAGCCTTCGTTAACCACAAAATTCTAGGTATTTAAAGAATGTATGCCTCCATCGAATTGCGTCAGTTGTGGCTCATGTCGGTACCATTAATGTTTTCTCAAAACACGAGTACTGGATTTGCAATTTCGCATGTGTAGTTAAAGGCCTTGAGAATTGACTCATCGATCTATGAATTTATGATTCATGTGTCTCCCAAATTGGTCTCGATTTAGTAGATGAAACTTATGTGAGCAACAATCTCCGTTCAAGATGAACTCGAATTCCCGAGTATCACTTTTGTTACCAACTTGGTCACCATTTAACTGCTATATCATGAAAATTGCGAATCCATCTCGAAATTCCTGCTCTTGCTGAAACTAATTGACCGACACAAATTCTGGTTTAAGACGGGTATACATATCTGTGCCTAGGTTGTAGCAAAATATTGACATTTTCCCTTGTAGTTATTAGTTAAGGGGGTATATCTGACCCGTTTTAAATTATTATGACGTTGCGAGTAAGACCAATTGACTTAGTGAGGACGGTGTGCACGTTTATATGTTGAGGAATAGTTGACGATGTAGTGAATCGTAATGTAACATGTTGAGATGCATGTGTGAGATCTTGACCCATCACCAAGCTTTGTAAATTCAATTGTGTTGGTGTTGTGTTACTATCTGATCATTTGTGGGGGCACTTATTCTGATTCATACCAAATTACTCTTGGTACTATCCAAATGAGCACCACCTAAAATCAAATACGGAGCAGTATTCATAACACGATGGTATCTGTCTTATACTTAAAACCGATCCACTTATTTACTACTACCTTGGTCATTTAGTTACATATGACAAAGGCGCATCTATCTAAATGGGATATTTAACCCGTTTTAACTATAAAATGGATATCTTTATTTTAACTGGAAATTGTGACCTCAAATAGCATCAATATTTGTTTGAATTCTTTGTACAAAAACATACTCCGTATTTGAATAAAAGCAGCCGAGTTATCAAGGTTTTGAAAGTTACTGTATTATGAAGCGACATTTATAGCATTAACAAGATTAATTACCTACCGACCATCGGTATTATACCTCGGTGCTTGTGACCTAAGTTGAGATTTAATACCGTGGTCAACTTCGGATTAAACGCACATTCTTATTTAAGATTGCAATATCCGTTTAATGGTAAAAACCGAATTCAAACATGTAGGTATCAAATCTCTAATCTCTAACCTCTCGATTAATTAGAATAAGAGTACTCTTACCGCTTGAGCTAACTCTTGCTGTGGAAGTTGTACGAAACCGTGTTAGGCAGAGGATATGTGAACGTTAGGAATACAGTGTTACTTAGATACTACAGCTACGATAGTGATTAAATGCAATCGGGTTTGTGTATCATTGTATCAAGTAAATTGATTAGTTGAATAATTAAGCATTTAATAGAAGATTTATATGTGCTAACTAAATAATTTAACCCAAAATTTGGCTGCCTAATGAGATGTGACATGTTTCCAACTACTTGCATTTTAACCTAATTAAATTAATTAACAAGACGAATAATTATTGATAGTAGCTATTCTGCTAATTGCTCTTCTTCAATAACCTAATCAAACCCTTTGTTGATTTTTTTTGCTCTTCTTTATCATTTATTATTGCTTACTAATACCATTGTCAATTATGTATACACCACAATTTCTTTTTAATATCGGTAAATGTCGTCAATCAGCTTAATTAGTAAGAACGTAATAATTGAATCGGTGATTATTGGTTCAGATCTCGTCAACATCATATATAATTGTCCCCATTAACTGTGGCTCTCTTATGCCAAACAATAACAATTAGGGAACTTATTTCTTCTTAATTTATATTCGATTTTTACTTTGTACATATTAAGATACAAAACTTATAATTTTCTGAATCATTTTTTTGGTAGCGTTGTTGTAGATGTGTATATAAATACGGAGTAGTTTTTTTTTTTTCTTTTTTTTTTTGCCAACAAAAATACGGAGTAGTTGTTTACACTCATTTTACTTTTGTACGATCATATAGTTTGAATATTAATTGTTTTTGTTCGTACGTAATAGCGTTTGTATTAAGATAAATTAAAGGTATCGTAACGCATGGTACTATTTTTCTAAATTTGGGAATAACTTATAAGATCACAGAGGACTCATTTTCTTGCTAATTATAAAGTAGTAATAAAATCATGGATCAATTTGTCAAATATAGAACATTGAGGCACGTACAAATTCATAATTAGAGAACCAATTGAACTACTGCGCTCAATTGGCCATATGCTTAAGTGCTTAAACATGGCTGGCAATAGTGTCGGAGCTTAGCTTGTTAATAAAGGCTATTATTAGACAATAAATTAATTAGAAGATGACTAATCATGTAATACATCACTTAGCAGTCTAGCTAATGACACAATCAATTGTACTACTTGCCTAAGCTACTTGAGAGATCTTATCTTATACTCCCTCCGATTTTTATCTATCTTTCCTATTTTTTTATTGGGCTGAAACACCCTTTCTTCCCTATTTTTATTTTAGTCCATTAATATGTGGTCTAGAATCACCCTTACCTTTCACTCTCTTCCTTCTTTTATTTTGAACCACACATTCCTAAACTCTTATTTTCTTCCCAAAAACCAAAGGGGAAGATAATAAAAAATCGGAGGGAGTATTAAAGTTACGTTATTCTTGGTTTTAGTTCAGTTTAATCAGGTTCATTATGTCTTAGTATTTCTATCTATTATATACACTTGCGTTAAAGTTAAGTTTCAGTCTCTCCATTTCGATTATTTGTTTACCTTTAATTAATATATTTTTTCGCAAATAATATAAATGATAAACAAATAACCGAAATGAAAAGGTATAAACTAAAGTATGTAAAATCGGATAAAAATAAAAATAATACTGTACTCTACTAGTGATGAATACATTAGAATATTTGACTATAATCAGTAATTAGAATTCTTTGACAAAAAAAAAAAAATACATCACGCATGCCAAATTGAAGGCCCCAAATTTCTTCAATGTGGACTTTACAATTTACATTAGCCGACCCTTGTGCATTTTTTATTGATTGTATGACATAGTGACATATTGTCACTATCCATATTGTCGATCATGAATGATGCATTATGGATCACTTGTTGTAGATAGTCCTCTTGCATCTTTAACAATGATCGATCCGAGATTGATTGTGAGAGGATGATGTATAGATATATAATGAGATCAGATCACCAAATTCTTATATATTTGGAGGATAATGATTGATTAGGAAACTCGTAATCGTTACTTCAAGTGTATATGTATTGAGTCAAATAAGGACCGTATAGACTCGTAAGTGTAACTCATGTGTTTTGAGTTTTACATTTCTTACAAGAATACCGTGAGATGTATAGACATGGGTAAAAATGTTCAAGAAAACTGCTCCGTAGCATGATTTGAGTGGTTTAATGGTTAGAATTCTTAGGTACGAGTCCCCACAAGTCCACAACCCCTTTTTTGTAGTAGTAATTATTTTTAATTGTCCATCCCAGTTTTTTGAGTTATATGGATCTGCCTCGAGCATACATGAAAGACTGCAAAGTGCAAACCACGCAATCCGAGTCAATCACCCTTGTTATCAAGGTTACAAACTCAAGTTTACATATGTATCAGATCATACAACTCTCATATCATTTTTATTAGAGGATATCTTATGGCTAAGTATTCATTATAAATGAGTTATAAAAATAAACACTTGACACTCCGTATGATTTTTTGATATAGACACTCTCTTCGTTCTATTTATTATCTGTAAGAAGTACTCCGCAGTAATGTTTGATCTAAAAAAAACGTACTTAATCGTAAATAATAATCGGATATATATCAAATCACTTAATTAGGAGAAGAATACTTTTATCACTAGGGTTAAAGGCCTCACCCAAATTTGTAGTGCGAGAAACTGATGAAATTACTACTCGTAGTATTGATTATGTTTAATTGGACGATTATGTAACATCATAATCTCCTAACTTATTGAAATTTATTCATAAAATATAACCGACCACAACACAAGTGAACATTCAAGTTCACTTTAGTAGTACGCTTATTTCATCATCTGAGTCGTATATACATCCTCTCACGCTCATCTGACAATGTCATGTACCCGTTCCCTTACAAAATTGTCGATACTTTTGAGGAATTGTATGCCAATTTGATGATGTCACAAATTTAGTGTATTTCTTTTGTCAAAATTTTGTGGCAAATTCTTGTTTATGATGAAATTATCGTCATAAATGTGTGACAAGTCAAATAATATTCATTTGAGTGAATAAGATAAAATTATGCGTTATTCATTACCCACTAGATTTACTCAAATTTACGAGTATATATATTATCATTGTCCCCTGTCTCATGGATCAATCACAATAATCATTTGTACATAATTTTATGTACAATTGTTTTTATTATTTTTAGTGTTTATCACAGAATTTCGAGTTTTATTTTAATTTTTTTTAAATTTTTAGGAAAATTCGTCGAATTAAATCAAATAAATATTTAAGCTACAAACTTATTTAAACTCAGTATATACACACAGAAAATTCAACCACTTTTGTACATCAACTGACGATGATATAATACTCCCTCCGTATCTATATGTTCGTCTATTTTGTTTAATATATGGATGGAGTATTATAATGAAAGTGGACGAACATATAAATACAGAGGGAGTATGTTAAGTGCTATTTTTAGCACTAATTGTGAGTATATATCGTCATATTTATAGTGTTTAAGAGTGGATTTTGGACGATATAGTGATATTTGAGTGATTTCCGATGATCTTGCATGATTTGAGTGAATATGTGATTTTTGATGACGGTTCTAGCTATTTTGAAGAGCCGAGAAATTCATGTATTATGCCCGGATTATAGTGGTGGTATACGTGTCAAATGCCGGGTTATATCGAGGATTGAATGAAGAAAAAAGAGAAGACAATCAAAGGAAAAGCAAAGAAGAAAGAATTGGAAGTTTTTAAGTGCCGCTACTAGCGGATGACGAAGAGCAAAACTGCCGCTAGTAGAGGCTTCATCAGAATTCATGCAAATTGTGAAGCTTCCAGAGTGTCGCTAGTAGCGAAATGTGCCGCTAGTAGCGAATAGCTACCCGCGTGACTCTTGATCTCCCCCCTATTCTATCCTACTTATATTTGATGCCTATTATTAATTATTAGAAGAACCATATTATTCCTAGACTACATACACAATACTTGGGTAATTTTATTAGTTTTATGCAAATTTAGTTTTATTATTCAAGACTTTGAAGAAACAATCGTTCATCATTTTGTTCATTATTCAAGACTAAGTTTTTCTAATTCTCTACTCTTTATTTTATTTGTTGATTGTTATTTTTATCATGAATTGTGAGTAGTCTTTTTATCTAGGGCTCGGTGAGCCGATAATATGGGTTATTGATGCTTTGATCTGATTTTAATCGCGCTTTGTTGAATTATTGAATTGAGTTTGTTGCGGTTGTGCTTAATAATTGATTGATTAGTTTGAATTGCTAGGTTTGAGTCTAGATTATCATTACAACGAGAGTTGGATATTTTCATATGAATCATGCCTAAAAGGTTGTATCTTTATCGATTAATTTCCACTCAATTTTAATTACGACGAGAGTCGGGTTTTAATTTAGAGAACCGAAACAAGATTTGAATTTTCACATGAGAATAGTGAATTGGAATAATTGGGATATGTTAGTATCGATTCTTAATGCGTCTAGTTTTGTTATTCGTGCCATGAGAATAGGATTTATAACATGCTAGATAGGCTTTTTATGTCTCGACGGAGAATTTAAAGTATTGATTAAAATTGGAATGCTAGTCTCACCCAAGACGGTAATTTGACAAAGCTGCGTCACATTTTGATTGCATCGATAATCCATATTAATGGTGAACCATTGCCTTAGTTCTTTCTATTATTGAATCCATCTTGATTTATTGTTGTAAAAATTAGTTATACAATCACCACTCTTATTTATTCGATGTAGATAACTTATATTCAGAAATTAGCTAGTACTTAATCATTCACCTCCCTGAGATCGACCCGTATGCTACAATACCCGTATGCTTGCGGTACTATAAAATAAAACATAACAGAGTACTATTCCATAGAACTTATATTCAATGAATATATAATACGGAGTAACATGCTAATACAGAGACGAATGAGGAATGCATAAATTTATATGAAATGGATAAGGAATTTAAGATGACTGAAACATAGTCTTTTTTGGTACAGTGAATCAAATGTGCATGACCCAACACGAGTATGAACATAAATGACATAACTCCGTACATTACACGTCCATACACCAATACCTTTTTCATCATCGTGACCGACTGGCCGTTCGGGTTATACAAGGATTGGATTATAGGATCATATGATCGAATTCATGAGAAAATAATGTTCACTATCATTCAGTATAGTTAAAGTAAGTTTAATCTCGTTAATTTTAGTTTGTCTTAGTCAATTCAATGTATAACTCGATTCAATTTTGTTAAACCCATTCAATTGATTTAAGGGGTCGTTTGATTCACTGTGGAAAGACAAAGTTTCTAGAAACTTAAATTCACACGAATTTGTATTTCATTTGAATTACATAAATCTTACGGAGTATTTGGCTGCCATGAGGGAAATTGATTCATACAGAAAGTTGTACCCTATCCAACACTAGAGTTGTTGAGTGACTTTCCCTGTTATGAAGGAATTGAAGTTCGTTGAGAAAATCGTTGTAACTTCCATGAAATGTGTAACCAAAAAACTTTTAAGTTACATTAAACTAGAGCTGATCATGGCACGTATCGCCCGATTGACCCGAATTTTTAGAGGACCTGGACACAACATTTTTAAAAATATACAAAGGCCCGGCGTGTGAACCTGTTCCAAACCTGCTAAAACTCGTCCCAAACCCACTTGTCTGCGGCCAAAGTTTCACACATAGCCCGACCCATATCTGATCCGAACCCGCATATAATTACCTCTACATCAAACCCGTTCATGTAAATTCAGTTCCGTCCCTTTCAACCCGTCACAAGGATACTTTGTAATGAATCCAAGGTTTGACCATAGAGTAAGTAACAAGGTTTGTTCTTCTATTTTATTTTAAGTTTTGATTTAATGGATAATGACATTATCTCTACCAACTAAAAATCCCCACCCCAATATAAAAACACATCAACATTCATCACCAAGTTACACCTCTTCTGCTTATTCATTCTCCACACATATCCCATTACCCATTATTATCCCGTGATTCCTGCAATTTATACATTCAATTTAATCCATTATCTTCTTTATTATTTCCTCCTCATTCTCATTTCTAAATTCTATCATCGCTGTTTTCTCATTTTCCCCTACAAATTACTCCTATTTATTCGAATTTGCATACATTCTGGTCAGTTTCCCTTCACTTTTACATTTATGTTTTGCAATTCAATTTTAATCATTAACTTGTTTGTTCTCTTGCAATTTAATTTAATTTAATTTGATTATTTTGTTATTTGAAATTGTCAAATTAATTGAATTAAGGGTTGATACATGATACCCTGAGAAACACCCTTTGATATTTGTGGATTTAGGCTGATTTCTTTTCGATTTTTCCCCAGAATTTGAGCTGTATTAGCAATTTTCACAAATTGTAATATAAGACAGTTCTATAAGAAAAGTAATTGATGATTTTAATGAGTCGTCTTTCATTTCACTGTATATTTTAGAGAGCCCTGCTGCGGAATCACCCAATCAGTTCGGGTACCGACAACGTTTTGTTTTCGTATGTGTGAGACCGACTTATTAACTTTATACATCATGATAAACTTTTTTATCTTTTTATTTGTTTGATGACAAATAATTCAATATTGATTTGTTTTATATTGTGGGACGTCTCTTATAAGATTTATGGGTCTTTCCCATATGTAAGACCGTCTTGTTATATGAGACCCGTAAAAGGTTTAATGACATTACTCATTCGGGTCAGCAAATTTGGAAATAATGTAGTACTTGGCACTTATGATTGGGGTTGGTGACTACCTGATTAGGAAATACGAATTTTTTATTTAACGAAGTGCGCACTAGTCGCATTATAATATTCAGATGGAGGATAATATAGAGATTCGAATATGAGACCTATTGTCCAGTATATCGTCATACCTACTGGACTAAGACATATTCGGTAGTACATGATTAGGAAATAATGTGTGGTGGTTTAAGCATCCTAATTTTTCTGATATGGGACAAAAACTTCAAATTTCCTATATGGTGAAATTGAGTTCTGAGTCTTTGTGCTTCGTATGTCTTAGTTATTTGTTTATCTAGTCTGTAATCCTCGTATAAAAGCAAAGATAAACAATTGACGGTGACTGAGGGAATCTGTCATAATTTGAACTGATATATAATCTGTCAATTCACGATACCGTGAACGTTTTTTTTATGCACATTATCGATTTTGTGAGGAGTGGTTGTGGATGGAGATGGATGGATTGGATGTTCAACGTGGAAATTTGAACCTGAGACATACTCCGTATTGTCCATTTAACTCGTCTTAACCATTGAAGTCTGAAAATTTAAGACACGAAAGCTATTGATGGCGCATTGTCAACTACTCCTATTAGATATTCACATCCTCATCCTCTACTTCTCAACTTGTGTTATTCGAGTAGTTTGCGAGCTAATATGCATAATATCTCGATAATCTTCGTTTTCACATGCTGCTGTTATTGATCCAACTATTGTAATGAGTTAATGATCGAAAATGTCATCTGATTTTGTGTTTCATGTATTTTCTATATTCTTAGATGACAAGAGTGTATTAAAATGTCGGTTCAAGCTGAAGCTATATGTCCACTAAGCAATGATTTGTTCTACGACATATTGAGGCGTCTTGATGGGGCTTCATTGGCAACGGCCGCTTGTGCCTGCGCATCATTCTCGTCTATCTCAAAAGAAGAAAAAATATGGGAAAACGTTTGTCATTCCCTTTGGCCATCAACCAATCAGGACGACGTCAAAGTTTTGATTAACTCGATGGGTGGGTTCAAAAAGTTTTACGCTGACTGTTACCCTCTGATTGTCAACAAACATCTAGCTCATCTCCCATTGGATTCCTTCGACGAACACCCCGAAGAATGGCCGGAATTGGACTTCTATGACGAATACGAAGAATACAAAAGCATCACCCCGTCTGATTTCGTTTCCTTAGTCGACATACGTTACAAAAACCGTCCTCTTTTCTCGAAAGTTCTATGGGGAATCTCTGAGACCGAGATTCTCTCTCGTTGGTTCTACAACTCACCGTTCTGTGTCGACCTCTTTAGAAACCCCGACAGCGAGGATGAAACGGGTAAATCAAACTTCACCCTTTCGGTCTCAGACGGTTTGCCTAGGATCGAATCAGTCGACAACGAGAGAAAGGAAGGGAAACTCTGGAAAGAGCTTCGTGACGGAATAACACTCAGTTGGATAGTTGTAAACCGAAAAGAGAACAAAGCTGCGAATGTTTCAAGCTGGGTGCCACTCAGTGTTCAAAGACATTGGCCGACAAACAAAGACTTCTTAGTCCGGTTTGGGTCAGTACTTCCAGCAGACGACGCCTTACCTTGTCCCGCAGTAGAATGCATCCTACTGGCGAAATTCAGAATGTTCAACGACGCTGTGACAGGGTGCGTAAGCATTAAGCTGAAGCAAGTGAGTATGCAGCTGGAAGACATGGAAGGGTCTCATGTTAATGGAAGGAATAGTCTGATGATACTGAACAGAGGGTTAAGTTGTAAAAGGAGTAGGAATTACAGTGAAGCATTGGAATGTTGTAATCTGTACAACAAAGTTAGGAGTGAATTGAAGGAGGAGAAAATGAGGAGTGAAAGCAGGACTGATAGACTCTGCATTGTCAGTGGGATTGCTGCTGTTGCTACTTTCTGGTTTTGTTTCATGTAAAACCCTTCGACCGGTCTAACGGTCTTACACTCTGAGACGATCCATTGTTATAAATGAGTCGTCTTTTTACCTTAGTAGGCCGTTATAGAGTATACTTTTGTGTAAATTTTCGGCAAATATTGTATTTTTAATCCTATAGTTACAATATACTGTAACCATATACGAGTACTTAAATTACATTAATACAGTAGGTTTTCGGTATCAAAGGGTTGTATAGTCTCGCTATTCTTTGGTTATGAATTTTGAAATATACTCCGTAAGTCATAAGTCCATTTGATTGGTTGTGTTTATTTTTTTATCGTGATTTTTTTTTCTTCTCAATGTAATTTCATTACAAGTCATTAGAAAATAACGTATGCCGTACATATGTTACACTAATTTTAGAAGTCTTAGTCTAGTGGTTAGGACGGAGGTACTCTGACTAGCCGACTAAGTGCGTTAACTAAAAAACTTCGGTCAAGTTCATTGTTACTTAGTTCAATTAAATTTAGTCATATTTAATTCAACAGAGAATATACTCGAACATTTTACTTCAGTTTGATTAAGTTCCATTTAATTCAATTTCGTTTCGTATTGTTAAGTCTATTAAAGTTCGGTTCAGTGATGCTTTAGTTCAATCCTAAATAACATGGCCATAGTCGCCCAAATTATAAGCTCAGTGGGCATGAGCATGGGCTTTATGTGTCGAGCCCAAATTAAAATGGCTAAGGGTAAACTTCCCAGATTTGGGGTTTTGGGCATCGTTGTGGATACAAGTTTGATTGAAGAACAAGTAAAAAAACGTTAATTATTACTCCGTACTAATGACTAGGATTTGGATTTTTTGAAACATTTAATAATCCCAACTTGTTAATCTATTGATTTTTCACTTATTAGTCAAAAATAGCGTGATTTTTCTTCAATTTATATGATTATCATGATTATAGTTCATCAAAGATTATACTTCGTAGCTTTTTTTAAAATATGTAATTTTTCTACGGTTGAAATGACATTTTCAATCCAAAATTTGATGAATAAGATAAAATTACTTCAATTATTAACCTAACATTGTACTCGTAGTGAAGCAAACCAAACTGATCCGACTTATCACCCCCAATGATTCGACCCTTTGATGACTCACCATGACCTATAACCAACCCGAATCCATCATTGACTCGACATAACTTCAAACGTACCCCTACACATAACCGATCCAAGTGATCTGATCCACGCTTCTAGACATCGCTATCACCTCCGATGATTCGACCCTTTGATGACTCACCATGACCTATAACCAACCCGAATCCATCATTGACTCGACATAGCCTCAAATTTACCCCTACACATAACCGATCCAAGTAATCTGATCTACGCTTCTAGACATAGTGGACCGAATTGTAGCCCATCAATCAATTCTAGTAATTTTCTAATATGTAAACATCAACACTACCTCATGAACATACAAATAGAGTAATTTAGTACATTACCAATACATATCTATAAAAAAAAAAATGGACCTACCAAGTTGAATATTCATACCCCCCTTGATTAAATTTGTGGACACAACAAAAGGTGATGGACGTACACATAAGACATCCATCCACAAACCCCAAGTGATTTCACAAGTTATTGTTTGTGACGGAGTTATCCGTCTTATTAGTATGATGGGTCAAATAATATTCGTTTAGATAAAAAAGACAAAAAGCAAACAATATGGGAAATGCCAATAATTTGTCCCTATACTACCTAGCTAAATGGTTATTATTTGGCCCGTTATAAGGATATGACGGGTAGTACTGTCGCAAGAGAGATCAACTGGAGTGATTTAATAAGAAGACACAAAAGAACATGAAATGGAGTCTATCTATATCTATAAATCTATATCTAGTGTAGGCAACAAATCTTTGAAGATGAGATAATAACATGGGCTATGTATTTTGCCGGTTACTTATCACAAATGTATTGCTATCAATTCATCAATCTTCCCCCCAATTGGATAGAAACCCACATCGTCTATCTCACAACTTGGATCCCCATCCCTTTTTCTGTGGGGTTTCCTACCCATTTTCAACTCCGAGTATCCTTCTGATAGATATATCCGTTATAAATTGGTGACTGCTTAATCAATACAATATTGGTCTATAAAACAGACCTAGGAAGCAGGAAATTGTTTGTCTTATACTTTTATCTGTCAAAATATACTCGTAATGAATAGTATTTGATTCGTCATAAATTTATGACAGATCACGTATTCGATTAGTAGGGCGAAGAACAATTAGCCTCTCACTCGTAAAATCCACTCTGGTGACAGATTGTCTTAAGTCTTAAACAGTTAAACTCCCACTTCTTTTTATTGTGAGTTCCCACCACCCACATGACATTCTTCCCACTTCTTATTTAAACCTCCTTTGTTGCTTTACACTCTTTATATACAAAGGACTACTTCATACTACAATCTATCTATCTATAACCTTAATTATTCTCTATTTACAAAGTTCGTAAACGTACGTACAAGATTGAAGAAGCTCTTTTGTTCGTACGTGGATAATGGCCATGGAAGTAGCCATGGAAGATGATGTTTTCTTTGCCGACTTGAATCGTCAAATTTCCATGTTAATTGACGATGAAGATGATGATGACGTTCGCCATGTCTCTCGTTTATCTTCGTTTTCTCCTCAGGTAAACATCTATACAGTAATAAATGACCGAGTCACTATAAAATGTGTGTTACTTTACATGCATCCATGTACGTAATTATGTCTTTTTTGCAATCATACTTAAATTAACGTACTGAATTATATGAGGGGTATTTCATTAACGTTATTATTGAAAAATCGTTTATGCAGGAATTTCCGAGAATGGTAGTAGGACGACATCCAGCAATATTAGCGTCGCAATATGAGATATACCAAGGAACAAATAACCGTGCAATTGCAAGAGAAATGAGTAAAGGAACGGGTGTGTTTATACCACAATCCACACACCCAAGAAGAAGATCATACAAACAGCAACAACAACAACGACAACAAGGAGGAACTAATAAAAACAAGCAATTTACTAATAACCCTAGAGCCAGATCTAATATTAATAATATTAATAATAATACTATTAATAATAATAATATTAATAATGATGTTGCTTCTCATACAAACTTCTCCCCTGGCTACCCTCCTACTAGCCTTTATAATGGTTACGAGTATTAATTAATTAACTATGTTACTCAGATTCGTTTATGTCGAGTATAGGGTCTGATTTTGTTGGATAACGTTTTCATTATAAACCGGTATATAGCTTAGTCCGAATTATAACATTATTATTATTATTATTATTATTATTATTATTGGGGGTTATTATTGGGTTATTAAGTGAGTAATAACGTATTATGGAGTACGGAGTATGTTTTAGTGTATTTAGATTATTTAATCATATTATTCTTTTGTATGTGTAGGGTTTGTGATTTTATAGACGTATCTTGATTGATTGAAGAAGATAATAATGGGTGTAATAATATTATGAAGTCAATTCATGTATTTGCGTTGTATTACGATGAAGTGTAATAATAATAATAATACGTTGAATCATTTGTTTGACGAAAATAAAATAAGATTGAAGGGGGTATCATTTATTTGTATGATGAAAAGTAAATAGTCGAGGTGGTGCAATAATTGAAGCCACCGTCATCGAATCATGAGACCGCATGTGTTAAGTAGTACTAATCCATATGCTTTACTACAACTGTTAGCTTAACAGGTCAAATATTATTCATTTAACTAGATAATGATAAAATATCGTTCTCTATTTAGTTAAGGAATATGAATGCTTTTGGACATTTCTATTTATCGATTACAATATTATAACAGATATTTTCGTCACAAACAAGAATTTGTGTTACTAGAATAATACTTCATACACCGAAAAATTCCATTTCGTACCGGCCACCACATTGTTTTTGTATGAACTCAACCCGACCCACACAGGCTGTTTTTAAAGCATCTGGTTTTTGATCCAAACTCCGACCCGACCCTATCATCACTACTTCATATGGAGTACCTTATATTTCCACTATGTGACATTGATGTTCACTTATATTTCCACTTCCATGTTTTTTTACAAGGAGAGCCCACAGAATGATTTAATTTACCAGAGTTCGAATCCAGATCATGAGTATCAACTCTCGTAACCTTGTCAATTAAAACTAGTTAACATCTACGTTTCCAACTCTATTACATTAGAACAAACTGAATGTAAATGAACATTTGTGATAACTAAAAGTGAGGCATAAACCAGAAAGGAGTACAAACATCAGAATGCACATCATCATCATCATCCCCTTGATAAAACCGGTGAATGTTTCCGTCTTTCAAGTCGAAAACCCCCATGTCATGCCCTCCAAACATCCGCGGCCTGTCCCAGAACTCAACACAGTCATCAGTGAAGTAAATGCAATTCGATCTACAGTTTCGACAATCCGATGCTCTTACTGATACACTCTGGTTATCCCCTACAAACAATGCAACATCCCCTAATTCCCTCACTTCCTCCCACTTTTCGACACCAAACACCTCAAACCCGCCCGTCTTGTAAATCTCATCCTCAGTGACTTCGGAATCCGGATAATCCCAAATATTGCTCTTCTGTCGAAGAACCATGAGCAACTTACCAAAGGCGGCCGAGGGTGATGATGCTACTGTAACCAGATACATTTCATGTAGATGCTTATTCAGACGGTTTTTCAACTCCGACGACTCAGGGGATTTCATGAATTCCTTCGCCTTAACCACGACGACACTTTTACTCAAATCTGTTAAGTCAAGACACCCAACCGATGCATCCTCGTACAAAATGAGTACCAAACCGTCACTATACACAACATCTGCTGCCCGATGACTAAAGGGCGGCATCAAGATATCGTCTCTTGGCCCCCAAGGGGGATGAATTGAAGTCCACGTAACATCGCCAGGCCGTGCAAAAGACAAGAATCGCTTCCAATTACCATGCATTGCCAAAACGACCCAATCATCGACATCTTTTTTAACCACTACCGCCTTTCTAATAGAAACTTGTCGTTCAAAAATAATATACCACTCTTCGTCTAGGGGTGGATCTTGGTTCAGGAGGGGTGGGAGTCGGAGTCTAGCATTGGTAATTGGGTTGTACATATGAATTTGTAGGCTGAGATCGATGGTGATAACCCAACCATCGCAGGTCGAACCCCAACATCTTGCACCAAAAGCGTGGGGAACATTTAACTGGTAGCATCTGTCATTGCCCAAACTGAAGAATTTCCTCGGGAAAGCGAAATTCGTGCTTTTGGTGGTGTTCTCTGTTAGGAAAAGCGATGGCATTGACCGGTTCCACTTATGTTTAACCATGGAAGAAGCACGATTCCATGATCGACAAACAATCGAGAAGTATATGAAATCTTCGATTGTATCCAGTTTCAGCAGAATCTCACCTAGAACATCAGAGTCTAAGTCACACCAGTTTGCCATTTACTCCAATTTGTAAGCTTGAATAATCTCAATTCATGTCTGCTTTGACAATTTATACGTATGTTTTTTCCCTGTAAAATCCTACTCTGTGTCAGATTCGGACTCCTAATTCGGGTCACAAATAGTTAGCGCAATCACAAATTCTAGGAATGGATGATTTCTCGATAACTAGAGACCATTCTTCAGTACCACCTTTTGTCTTATTCGTACCTATTTTATTATCATATGTACGTCTAAATGATAACTTTATTTTATTTTTTTATTTTTTTTAATGAACGAGGGAACTCGCAGCCGCTATTTTTTTTGTGCGCTCTGGGTAAACCTTCGGTGTACATAAGACTCTTGGACCGATGACCACAAGTTTTAACCACTAGGCAATACCCTTCTGAGCTGATAACTTTATTTGTACGGAGCGTACCCTCTTATATTCAGTGGCGAATCCAGGAATTTCGAGATGGGGGTGATAAAAAAATTATAACGTAAAGAATAACACACAAATAATTGAGTTCAATTTAGTTCCGATTAGTGCAGTTCAGTTCTTCAGTTCAATTCAATTTCGATCACTTCAGTACTTCAATTCAGTTTATATCTATTATATTCAATTTAGTTTACTGCAGTTCAAATCACTTAAATAGAGTTTGTCTTAATTGACTAAACTAACTCCAAAAAGTAACTAAAAGTAACAAAAAAAACTTAAAAACGACTAACCGCAAAATTTATAAATAAATAAAAAAAAAATCAAAGTATTCTCTACTAAAATATAAGTGCCAATAAAAGTCTCTCTTTTATGAGAGTTGTTTCGTCCTTGTTTTCAAGGTTTTTTTCCTTTATTTCGAGGTTTCAGTCCCTTACATTAGTATAGGGCTTAGATTTCAAGAACTATGTGCAAGATCATAAGAGCAATGGAATCCCTACGTACGGCGATACAATTGAGGTCAGATCTCGGTCTACTATTTGTCAAAATAGAGGAAGTTCATCATGTTGGAGGCTATTTCACCAGATCTATAGATTCATTCGCGAAAGGCTGTGTCAATAAATAGCGATATATAGAAGGCTATGCAGAAGCGCATTATTCTAATAGAGATCTTTGTCTCAATGATGTTCTTTATTTATTTTTCACAAATTTGTATTCAGTTCAATTTGACATCTTTTGTAGATGACGGATGGTTTATTATTAATGATATTGATCTTCACTTTCAAAAAAAAAAAAATATAAGTGCCAATACATAGTAATACATTATCAAATTATTTTCTCAATTTCACATAATCACATATATCATACTAATACATTATTAGAATATCAGTATGTCCATCATCCCAAATGTTCATATTTTCAATTTTTTTACAATTATTAATTTCTTATTTGTCCATTTTTCCTAATTCCCTACCCAAGTACACATCTCAAAGGTTTAATAAAATAAAAAACATCTCTAATTCTTTCAATTTAGGATTTGAACCCTTCACCTCTTGAGCAAGGGAGATCCATAAACAAGACTCTACCACTCCACCCAAACAACTATTCTGATATATTCTATTCATTTATATGTATATATTTATCATTTTTAACTTGATTTTTTCTTAAAATAATGGGGGTGAGGGGTCACCCCCATCACCCCCTTTGAAATCGCCCATGCTTATATTTGTATACATTTTATGTTAATCGTATTTATTTTTATTAGTTTGATACCGTTATTAGTATATTACCTCCATTTATAATTGTTCTCTCGATAAATTTAATGAGAGACGGTTTCTCAGTAGACCTACTCGCACGCAAATTATGAAATGATGTCACAAGAATTTATATTTAGTTGCTAAATCATACCCAGGTTTTACTAGTTCATACGAGACCTCTCGCCTGTAATATAATTATTTTTATTTTTATTTTTTTCGAAATATTCTTATTATTTTACTACTCCCTCCGTTTCTATGATTTCTTCCACCTTAAAAGTGGCACATTTCTTAAGAAAAATAATAAAATACGGAGTAAGTAAAAGTAGAGAGAGAGTAAAGTAAGTGAGCCACCTTGGTAAGAGAGAAGTGTGATAGAAAAAAGAAAAGTGGAAGAAATCAAAGAAATGGTTGAAAAAAGAAATGTGGAAGAAATCAAAGAAACGGAGGAAGTATATTTTTTTTACTAATACGTCTCATATTAAGTTTATGAGGCGAGATAGACCCGGGATAACTCGACTCATGAACCCGACTCGATTGAACCATTCCGCCATTTGCCACCTCTATCGCCTACTGAGTACTGAGTACCGACTCAGACGAAAATCGAGAACACCTTCGGCATTCATCGCCCAGCGAACAACCATTGCAGCTCCTCCCCGCTTCCTCGTCTTCATCTTTTCACCATTTTCGTCTTCGTGATCTTCTCCTACAGTGGCTGCTCTCAGGTTCTCAGGTATGATTTTGTTCCAACTTTACAATTGATCTCTTTAGCCTGCTCTTTTCACCATGTATGGAGTACTACTCAACTTTTCGTATAATATCTGCTTAAAGATGATCAAATATCAAAGATACCATTTACGAACTTTACAATTGATATCCATGTTGGTTTTTCTTCAGTTATTTGACAATTGGAATTAGTGCATAGTAGGTGTTTGATGAATTGCCTGAACCAAAGTTTCTGTCTTTTATTCCGATTCGATCATTTACATGTTGTCTTACATTCTTCGAGATGTTGCTACAATCCTTTTGATTTCTGGGTTGGGTAGAAATTTCCGGGTAAGATGTTAGATCGATGAATTTTGACCTTTATGCAAGCGATACTGGAAGGTTTGCTCCAGGCATTTGACAATTGCGATATTGCATAGTAGGTGTTTGATGAATTGCCTGAACCAAAGTTTCCGTCTTTTATTCTGATTGGATCATTTTACATGTTGTCATACGTTCGTGAAAGTGTTGCTACAATCCTTTTGATTTCTGGGTTGGGTAGAAATTTCTGGGTTCGATGTTAGATTGGTGAATTTTGACCTTTATGTAAGCGTTGCCGGAAGATTTGCTCCAGGCATTTGACAATTACAATATTGCATTATACTCGTAGATGTTTGATGAATTGCCTGAACAAAAGTTTCCGTTTTTTATTCTGATTGGATCATTTTACATGTTGTCATACATTCTTGGAAATGTTGCTACAATCGTTTTGATTTCTGGGTTGGGTGGAAATTTCCGGGTTTGATGTTAGGTTGATGAATGTTGACCTTTATGTAAGCGATACTGAAAGGTTGTTCATTTTTTCATAAAAGGATGCTGAGATATTCTCTACTGAAGAATGTTATTGGGGCAAGTACCACGTTCTCTCATCTTCAATGGGTGAGTTGTCTTTCAACATTGCACTGGTAGTGGTAGTTGTATTCGTTTGCAATCCGCTATTATTTAACATTTGAGCATTACAGAGAGGGATGCACAGCAGAAACAAGACAGCTATGGAGTATATAGCAAAAGGGTGGAGTGCTATGAAAGAAGTTGATAGGGTCATTGACTACTGTGACCTTAAGGATAAGCGTCTAATACCTCTACTTAGGGTGAGTACGTCTTATAACTTAATATTTTGCCAAAAAAAAAACAAGCTAAATCATATTTTACAGGAAATTTGTTTTTGGCCCTTTCGTACGTGTTGATATCTTATGTTGGCTATAGAGTTTTAAAAAGTCGACAAGATCCTTTGTTATTGGTTTGATCGTATGAATTATGCGTAATGATGAATGTTTGAGGATAATGTATTCGCTCTTGTATGATCATTACACCAGGGTGCGAAAGAGAATTTTGAGCTGGCTCTAGAAGTTGACAATAAAAATACCCATGCACGTTATTGGCTGTCGAAGCTACACCTCAAATACCATGTCCCAGGGGCGTGCAAAGCAGTGTGAGTTGTTAGCTCATCTTTGCATATCATGGTGTTCAGCAGTCTGTCTTCCATTTTCCCTATTGCTTTTTGCATCGTGTATTGCATAGAGGTAATCTGTGCTGCTAGTTGTTTTCGTTTTACAATTTGAAACTGGAATTTTCTAAGTTGGCAGCTTACTTTGATTCCTATTGTCTCGTCTGTCCCATCTTTTATTGAATTGGTTAATTTTTGTTTTACCAAGTGACTTTAGTATTTAGTCAGGCCATCCTAGATACCCAAGCTACTTTGTAATGTGAGATATAAATTACAGTATGTAGGACATTTAAAAATTTATCCACATTAATATAGTTTCAACTATATGCCTTATGACAGAGGAGCTGCTTTGCTGGTGGAAGCTGCCGAGATGGGAAACTCTGATGCACTCTATGATTTAGGTTCCCGCTTACGAGTCGAGGTGGGTTTATCAAGGCTTCAGCTGTTATTAATTTTGCTTGTATTTATTATTTGACTCCTTTATTCGGCAAGCCAACATTTCAATGTCTATTGTGATGTTTAAATTGTGTTTGGGTCTTAGCATGTAAATCAAAATACCAAACTTGGTCTATGATGTCTGTGCTGTCTTAGGGACTTAGGGTTTTGCAGTAGCATCTCTACCTCTTGTTACAGTGGCCTCGGTGTTCCCACATCCCATACACATACTGTCATCTCCATATGCACGATATATCATGGCACGTTTTCTTTGAAGATTGGTTTGGTCTGTATAGGGTTAACACAGACGGTGATTTCATATTTAATTGAAAAATACCGTAGATTTGGATATTCGCTTTTTTAAAATGCTTTTTCCTAGCATGTGGTAGTGGGATACTGATAAAGTTCAGAAATAAGAAAAAATGGAGGGATTCATTTCCCCTCCTACAAAATCTCGTCAAAATCCCAGCCAACAAAGGAATATCAGGAGGGAAAATGACATTACTTTATTCTCCTTTCCCCCCCGCTCCCTTGCCCCCTCTACCCCTATCCCCTTCTCTTCTCTTCCCCTTGATTTCTAATTGTCTATTCAAATTTCAAACACAGTATAAAAAACTTTTGTACAAATTTCACCATTGGCTGATGTAGTATCATGTTTTGTTTTGTTTTTCTATTCAAGCTTTGGAAGGGCCAGTGTAGTTTATAACAGTATCGAGGTGATTATATTACTTAGCTTTTAGAGCTTGGTCGGTATTGAATATTGATATCTTCATTGCTTTGTTCTTGCCAGAATGATTACGTCCAATCAGCCCAGCAAGCATTTTATTATATTGAAAAGGCTGTTGAACAGGTATGTTTCATCATCAACTCGAGTTATTTCTTGTTAAATCCTACAGGTTGTTCCAATGTCTAATCTAATTGAGGGTTCGTGTGTTTAGTTGCATCCAGGTGCTCTTTATCTCCTTGGCGCGGTGTATTTGACTGGGGAGTGTGTCCATCAGGATGTTGGATCTGCAATGTGGTGTTTTCACAGAGCTTCCGGGAAGGTAATTTCAGTTGATTTTCTTACTCAAAATACTCAGTACATGTGAGCTAACATTTGGTCCCCTAAGCTGAGTTCATGAAGTGCATTTTGTCATGGAATTTGGTTTATTATGTTTCCTTCCTAGTCAAGTCATTGAGTTTACGATAAAGCTCCTCTTCTCTTCTGTCACTATTACACCTGAAGAACAACTTTGCCACATCTTTGAGAGTTGTGTTTCCATGTCCTTTTGTCCGAGACTCGCTATTTTTAAGATCTCAATTATGATGTAAGAAAGAATTATGCCTGACAGAGTGACCGCATTGTTTTAAAATTTTGAAATAGCAGTCGTATAACTCAATTCTTGCATGGCACATGGGTGATGTTGCTGTGGGTTGGGGACCTGGAGAATGTCTACCTGTAAACTGGTTCGGTGTATCTTTAGTGCATTCATTGCTAGTATTTCTTATTGAGACATGGTTACACTACATTGCCAGAAAAATTCACTCAACGCAGTCTGGAGAATTAACTTTGTCTGATCATATAATAGCTCGTAGCATTGTCTGGTTTTCGGAATGCTGTGACCCCTGTTGAATTAAATCTGCACAACTAGCATTCTAAACTGTCCGAGTTGTGGTTTATCTGGAAAACCAGATATATCATCACTAGTGCTCGCTTATATAGGGAAGTTATTTGTCAGTCTACAGAGACAAGAAAAGCGAAAGCGACAAAATTTTCAGTGCAAGTTAAATATAATTTCTTGTTTCTGTATTTACAGGGGCACACTGGTGCGGCTATAGCATACGGTTCTCTTCTTCTCCAGGGTAAGCCGTGGTTCTATTTACTTAACGTTCCAGAATCCAGAGGTTGTATGATATACGAAAAGATCAAGTCCGAGACTTCAGGCTAATAATATACTGTGTTATGCAAATAGTTATGATAATGTCTCTCATCTTTAAACTCCAGGTTACCAGGTACCAGAGTCAGTATCTAAATTTAGCGCAAAGAAACGAAGCAAAAGCGAGAAAAATAATTATGTGGGTGTAACAATGAACCATGTAAACAAGGCGAAAGAGCAATTTCAGATTGCAGCCACTGCAGGATGTGATCTCGGATTTAGGTGGTTAAGTAGACTTGAGGAGGAGGAAAGGCGGTTGTTAACTGAACAATAGATCTCTAACATTCCGTATTTTTCATGTTGTATTTAGGATTTCTTGTCAGTGATGCTGTGATGGTTCTTACTCCGGTACATATTATGACTTTCCGGCTCATCAGTCACCGTTCATGTACTAAGAGAATAACAACTTTGGAGGGTGTGTATTTCGGTTACTATTACTTTTTTCGACTTAGATGGTTCTTAAAATGGAGATACCTACTTGGAGTTGGAAGGTGCATCTGTTAGTACTCGTATTACATTACTTCGTATTTTGTAGTCAAGTTTCAAATTTGAGCTTGAATCTCTACCAGAATCCATTATATACTATCCCTCCGCCCCACAATGATTTACCCACTTTTAATCAAAATGGGTGAGATTAAAATAATAAGTGGGTAAATCATAATGGTGGGTTGGACGGAGTAGGAGAATAATGTTTTTTTTTTTCTTTTCAAATTTTCCCTCCAAAAAATAACTACCTCTGATTTAAAGTTGTTAATTAGTAGAGTATGCTACAAAGTACGGAGTAATTTTTTTTGTCTATACTAATTACTAGTATATGACTAATTGACAATATTATGTAGTATCTCGATACCTGTATAAAGGAGGGCATACCTTCATGGTAATAGCTCGTACTTTGTAATAGGGTGTATTTTGAATCATTGGCAAAAAAAAAAAAAAAAAAAAAAACTAATTGACAATAGTAAATTTATTAAGAAACTTACCATTTACGTACTTAAACAAGACAAATATTTTGTTAGTATATACTTTTGTCTTTCCAAGGATACTTGACCTATTAGTATAACGTTGTGCTGAATTTATACCCGTCTCAAGGAAAAGCAAGTCGAAGAAGTAATACTCCATGGTAGAGACTAGAGAGTAGAGAGGACCCAAATAGATTTTTATGCTAAGTTGAGGTTGAGCATATTATATTTTGGGACGAGGGTTGTTAGCTAGGTATCAAGAACGACTACTATACTGCTCCCTCTGTTTTTCTAATATAAGTCATTCTCACTTTTCGAGACAATCATTTCTCTCTTCAATATCTCTCACAATATAAGAAAAAATATTATGAAATGTATACTCATTTGAAAGCTTTTTTCGTAAGGAATTTTATGGTGCAATTTTTAAAATTTTTGGAATAATATATATTTACATAAAAATTAAAGTCAAACCTCACCTCGAAAAAGCAAAACGTCATATAAAAAAATATGGAGGGAGTACTATACCAAACTTTAATTTCCCCTTTTCCACTTTAAACTTTTAAACCCATTTCATATCAGGTATGTACCCTTTGAATAATGGCAACTTTCGTACTTAATTAATTAATTCAGGAATTATATTCCTGATCTGTTTTGGCAGCAACAAAGTGACAAACCCATGCAGTACACCAATTTTTTAGGTTTATCTTAATTGTACCTTAATTAATTAATTAATTTGTGCTGATGTATGTTTGCATGAAAAGTAGTGACGGTTTAAAGTCGATCAGTCAAACATATATACTCCCACTCAGCCATTTTTTGTGAAATTTGAAGAATTATTGCTTCTATTCCCTCCGTTCCAATGAATTATATACGTTTGTTTTTTTGACACTATTTATAGGTAGGATGAATTTTCGATATAACTTCTAATATATAAGATAAATATATTCATGTGGGATCTTGTTTAAATCGTCTAATCAAATATATTTCGAATATCAATTTTTTATAACTTTTAGTAATATGTAACTAAAGACATAGATAAAAGAAAACGAATATCGATGTACGTGCATAAAGCAAATGGATACGAATGATTGGATCGGAGGGAGGAGGAAGTACAAGAAAAGAACACCCGACATGCATATTTGTGGTATGATCACATGTATGCACATCCCAACTTTTGAACTAGTATGATGAGTTATGCTTTTTTATTAGGGTGAAGGGTCAAATTATCAAATTGATAAACAAAATAGTACGGTACATCAATATGATAAATAAGTAAAAAAAATGTGAATTGTGGAAAAAAAATGGAAAGGTGGCAAATTTGTAAAAAAATAAAATATAAATTTTTAGATTCTGCTTTTTCACTCTATTTCTCTTTCTCGTTGCGTAACGGTTGAGTTCGGAAAAATCGGGATTATCGTTAATTTGATTTTTTTTAAGAATATGGTTTGCTTACTTAATCTGGTTTAACCGGACAGTCCAAAGATGATTTGTTTTAACCGAATCTAAAAATGGGTGAGTAACAACAAAATTCGGATTTCCATCAACTCCAATTTCGTTCTAATTTTTGCCTTTTTAGGATGTACACCACTGCCCGACACGATACTCTGAATGAAGACCTACTTACCTTTGACCTGTATTGACTCAGTCTAACTCGACTCCACTCGACTAAGTATGTGTGTATTTAAAGGAGCAGAAAGATTTATGGTTTGTGGTAAAAGGACCCCAGAACGTCAAAGACGGACTCCCTCTTTACAGCTGCATATTCCCACGATGTAGTAGGAATGTAGGATGATGATGATGATATGTCGGGAATGGATATAGTTTTAATATACTGTACGTACAGAGCCTGTAGCTGTATGTCAGCCTCCACTATTATTTGAAGATCTATGAGACTGGAAAAAGCACGAGTAAGTAAAGTGTAAAACTACCTAATTGGTAAAAATAAATAAATTAACGGAGTCGTACATAAATTTTTAAGAAAAATAACCATAATTAACAAAAATGTGTAGTTTGGAACCTCACAAATTACTCCGTAGTAAATAAATTAAGGTTTTGTAAAAAAAAGTTAAGAAATAAATAAATTTAACTATTAGAGTTTTTTTTTAATGAATGCATAATGCCATTGTTGAAATGAGTTTATAATTAGTTTCCCGGTAGATATACGTTGGAACGCTGAAGTCATGGTCCGAGATCTTGACACAATTGGACCATATGGGAATGAGCCGAAGGGAACGAACCGGAGTTCTTGAAAAGGCTTATGATCACTACGTACGGTCGAATCTGATTGTATGACCAATTAACCTCGAGAAATTTGCAATTAGAATGGATCATTATCCTAAACACGCTTCAGTGCTTTACAAAAGTAATCATGCATTCCCTTACGAAGCTTGGTTCATATCTTTGCTTTTTAAACGCAAAAAGTAGATGAAAATTAAAGCATTTTTAATCATCAGGTCATCCAACATGAAGGAGATGGATGGCGTAGACTAGATACAGAATGGAGGAACGTTTGGGTGGCTTGCCTCAGGTGATTGTACATTTAAATATGAGCTAGTGGATCGGAGTGTCATTAGTAAAAGGGTTAGATGGCTCAGGTTTAGGTCTAGGTCACGTCACGTCAGAAGATCGTTTCAAAAATTTCACAAATTTTGAATTAGTTTATAAATTTGAATATGTTACGAATTTTTTGAGTTAAGTCATTTTTGAACGTGGATTCGTTAGTCTTTAATTTCCAGATATGAATTCCATCACCTACCCTATTTTATATACAAAATATCCATTCATCAGAAATTAAATACTCCGTACTAGCAAAAAATATCGGAACTTAAATACTCGTGCAGTACTATGTTTGTTTGAAGGTATTGGATCTTCGGATTTTTTACTGATCAATAGTAAACTACTCTGCCTCAAGTGGAGGTTCAACAAGCGTACATGAACCACTACCATATTACCAATAATTTTATGTTGAAACTTCCCTTACATGTGAACGAGTTTCATACGCTTGCTCTATAAGTTAGTCAGTGAATAAAAAAAATACTCCGTATAATATATCCACATCTCGAACTAGATACTTTAAATATCAAATTTTATACTATAATTTGTACTACATACTTTCATCTAAATTTATTTACATGCTTTCCCATTACATTCCCATTACATCACTAAAAAAAACCCTTCTATCACTTTCCTTTACATTATTTTAATAACCTTGTACTCACTAAATTAAGTAACAAAAGGGTTCTCTGAGTGGGGCTACCTAAACACAAGGAAGCTTACATTATTCAAGAATGATAGACAACCATAACTTAATTTGTTCATATACCTTCACTCCTTTTGAATCGATACTTCGGACAGAATCAAATGGAACGGATGATAAGGTAGACCATTTTTTCCAGGTAACAATAATATATTAATATATCCTCTCCATTTTTTAATATTTGTCCCATTTACTCAATATATCTGAGAAATATTTTATTAAAATAGGATAAAGATTAAAAAACGGATAGAATATATTGTATTACGACATTTTTCCTCTAGTTTATGGGCTTAGAGCATGGAACCAGGATCGTGGTCTTCGAGTCTGCCGCCACCTTCTTGGTGATGAGACGGTAAAAATGGGGAGAAGAGGGTAAAACCGGCATTGTAAACACGAAGAAGAAACGACCGAAGGATAGTAAGAAACGACAACGGCCAAAGTGACAAGAGGATGATCAAAGGATACGCGTAGAGGAAAACAAGAGTCGGAACAACGAGGGCGAAAATAAGGACAGTGATAAGAAGATATCCCGCCCAGGCTTGTCGGAACCGGATAAGTATAAGGATCCAAGGGACACCTTCTTTGTCACCCAAACATGCTTTAGGACAAACCCTAAGGTAAAAAATTATGACAAAAAGTAGGATTAGGGTTTTCGGGGTTAAAAATAATGTAGTATAGTCTGAGAAATAAAGGGTTAGTTTCGGGCGTAGAAGGACGTTTATAGGGAATAATGACATCCATCTAAGGTCGTAGTAGTATAAATTACTGGTATCAGGAGATAATGTAGGTAAATCGGAATCGTTTACTGTGGTTTCGGTTTCACTGTGGTTATTATTGTAACAGTAAGAGAGTAAAAAAGGGCGGAAGGAGATGAGGAGTATGAGTGAAGGGTAAAATGGTAAAAATATATTTAGTGGAGAAAGTAGAGAGAAAATGGTGGAGGTAAGGAAAAGGATAAAGGAAGATGGGACTCGGTCTTCAAAATGCAGCCATATAGTCGTACTAATTGGGGCCTCAATATTATTAGTATTATGATTATGATTATGATTATGGTTTCCTATGGTGAGTATTAAACTACGAGAAAGGAGGATTAATAGTATGGTTATAATTGTTATGTTTTCAACTGAAAATAAGGTGGTGGCGGCGGCGGTGGTGGTGGCAGCGGCTGTGATGGTGGAGCTTGAGAAGAAGAGGAATAACTCGGGTCGGAAGACGGTGTTGATAAAGATTAGAATGAACCAACTTATATCGTAGTGTTGAACCATGTTTAATTTCTGTGAAGTTTTTTTTTTTTTTTTTTTTTTTTTTTTTTTTTTTTTGAGTTGTGATTTGAGAGAAGCATTGATGGGAGGGTGGTGGGTATTTATAGAGTATTGGGTTGGGGACTTTTGGTTGTGTTGCCTTCTTTTCATCTCATTTTGGTTCAATTAAATCCTCTACTTCAGATAATTAAATTCATTTTATTCATTACTGTTTGGGTATCAAACAATCATATACCTCCCGTCGGGTATGGCCGGCGATCCTCCTCTCCCGACTTATGAAGCCCAGAGTCCCGGACCTGCACAGGGAGCAAACAAGGGCCTCGGAGGGATTCCGAGGTTGCCCCTCCGACGCTCAAGTCAGTGGTGTGGATTGGAGGGTAGAGGTAAGATTATGGAGAATATTACTTAACTTTCTAGAGAGATATCTTGTGTGAATGACATGTTGGTGAATGATGTGTTTTTTTCCCCCTTTGCTAGACGGATGTCTTGGGGGTATTTATAGGACTCGAGATATGAAGGTCGGCCGCCGGACCCCAAGCTAGACCGACGGCCCCCCTCCGGCTGGAGAGAGCCGGTGGGCCCTGGCTGGAGGGGTGACGACTCGGTCATAACTTCGCCGGCTGCCGACCATACCTGTGGTGCCGACCCCCGTCAATTGCCCCTCACTGGATGTCCGCCCGGGGTCATCGTGGGCCGCTTTCAGTGAAGAGTTCCTGGGCGAGGTGCCGCAGGGTCGGTGTTGGTTTGCGTGCAATCCGCTCGTCTTCCCTACTAACCTAGGTTGTGTGTAGAGGTAATGATGGCTTTTGATTTCCCTAGATTGCTTTGGTGGTTGCATGCATTTAATGGTGTGCATGCATGATTCTAGCTCCCCTATATAAGGTCTTCATTTTTTGCCATTTTTGGCATCATTTTCTCATCCCCATTCTTTGAGAACTTTAACTTACTCATGTCGTCCTCTTCTGGGAGCAATTCTCCACCCTCCGCCGTGGTGCATCTGAGCACTCCTGTCCGGCGCAGGAAACGTTCCCCCCCTCCGGAGGGTTCGAAGCCTAAGTATGGGCGCTGGATTTCTCGGGGGCCAACCTACCGTCCACCGGCGCCTGTGGAAGCTGCCCCTCCTGCTCCTCCTCCTACTACGGGGATTGTAGGGCGTTCTCCCAGTGATGATCATGATCGCCCTCACCGGCGTGCCAGGGTGCACTTCGGCGTTTCTGAGCCGGACGTCGATCCGGATTGTCCGTCGTCGGGCGGTCCCTCCGGCTCCTCTTTTTTTAGCAGCCATTCGTCCGGGCCATCCTGGATGGGCGGTCCTCTCTGCCCTAGTGACTCATCGGGCGAGATGGCGGAGGGTTTCGACACCCTTCGTGGGATTCGTGCCCCCTCTCCCTCTCCTGCCTCCTCCTCTTCCCCTGCTACCTCGGACTCCTCTCTTCCTGACGAGGACACCGAGGGGGAGGATATGGAGTGAGGTTTTCTTGGTGGCATAGGTCCGGAGGGTGCCTTTTTTTGTCGGTTGGGGCTAGTAGGTGGAAAGGCGGTGTATTCGGCTCTTATCTTGTTTTAGGTAGTTTTTTGTGTAATTTTGGGGGTTACCGGCCCTTTCTTTTATTGATGTTGTATTACTCGGTTGCCGGCTCCCTTATCCTGTGTATGTTGACTTTGTTTATTGAATGCGAATTTTCGTACTTTGCGCCTCAAGTCACGCTTTCCCACTTGTCTGTCTCTTTTTGTGTTGTCTTTTCGCATTCTGTATTTTTGTTGTTGCATTGAATGCCACTTGCCCCTTGTCAGTTAATCTGGTGGGTGGCCCTAGGAGGCGTTCTTCATATAAATAGGGGCTCCCCCCCTCATTTGCCCCTTATTTGCCATTTCACTCTCTCACCAAGTGTTAGAGCAAAACTTCTTACTTTCCTTTCCTCTCCGATTTAGTCGCCGTCTCCTGCCTCGGGAGTCCTAGTTTTTTGCCGGCTTTTCTAGGTTAGTTTTCTTTCTCTCATCTTTCGTTTATTCCTTTGCTCTCGCATCATGTCCACCCGTTCCCAGCGCGTTCGCTTTGAGGTAGAGGATGAGTCGGGGATGTCGGAGCGTGGCGGGACCCAGGGTAGTGGGTCTGTCGGAGGGGCCGGCGATTCCTCGTCGGGGGAGTCTGTAGAGGAGGTGGAGCCCGTTTATGCGGAGCCCATCCGGGCTTTGCGCATTTCTGCCGGGGGGTCTTCCACTTTTGCGAGGGGTGGCGAAGGGTTGCCGCCATCCGGCGTTTCTGGGGGGAATGTTGTCGTCGGTAGTTCCATGGTTTTGCGCCGCCGTCTTCAGAAAGGGGATTCTTGTTTGGGGGACCCTTCTGGGGCGGGGGCGTCTTCTCCCCGTCTTTCGGCCTCTGTTTCCGGGCCGGTGGAGCCGGAGACGGAGGGTGTTGAGAGCAACCGTCGTCCTCTCCTTCACGCAAGTACCTTGATCGATGAGGGTTGGCGTCAGAAGGTCCTTGATGTCGGGGGTCTTGATGCTGCTAAAGAACTTTACCCTCTCGGGGAGGGTTATGAATACTTGCTGCCGGACCCGGGCCAGTCCATTTGCTCTCCTCCGGAGGGATGTGTCGGAGTATCCGTGGAATCCCTGAAGTTCGGCCTCCGTTTTCCCCTCGATCCTTTTGTGGAGGCGGTGTTCTGTCGTATGAGGTTGGCGCTGGGTCAGCTGACTCCTCAATCTTTTCGTGCCATCATCTCATTTTGCTGGGTGTGCCGGTTTAGGAAGTGGAGGCCTTCGGTGGAGGCGTTTAGGTTCATGGTGCGTCTTAAGGCGTCATCGTCCTCTTACTGGGCCCTTGGGCGGCGAGGCAAGTATGTCACTTCTTATCCCATCCTATCAAACTGTCATAAGTGGAAAGGTGCTTTCTTGTATGTGCGTTCGGATAAGCCCTGGGCCGTCCCCCGGTTTTTCCAGTCGGATGTACGCGTCAATCTGGAGAGTGATAAGGAGATGGGGAGTTGTTTGGATTTGAGGGAGTCCGGCTTGGGGCAGTCGGATAGGGAGGTTGTCGCCTCCTTTCCTGCCGTTATGAAGTGGTCAGGCAAGGAGAGGGTGGTCGCTCCTTCAATATGGCTTCCTCACTATGACTTGATCACGAGGAATGATTTCCTGGAACGGGTGGGCATGAGCGTCCCTGTCGCCGGCTCAGGTATCTGGCGACCTACTTATTCACTTGTGTTGTCTACCTTCCTTGATAGTTCTCAGACCCTCAACCCTCTGCCCATTTTTCTGCCTAACTTTGCAGGCAACAGGTCGGCTACTTGGACGCCTGAGGAGATTGACTTATTAGGGTTGGATCCTTCCCTCCGTCCTCTAATTACCACGCCGCCGGCTCCCCCGTTGGACCGTTTAACCATTATGACCCACCAGAAGTCGAGGCTTTCCAGGCTGAGGAGGGCGGCGTCGTCGTTCGGTGGGGCTCCTCCTCCGAAGAGGCAGGCCGTGGGTCCCTCTGTTGACCCGGAGGGGGCCATGAGTGTGGTCGGCGCGCAGGTTGATTTCGGGGCTTCCGAGGTTGTCACCTCCCCAAGGACTACGAGCTCGCCGGTTGTCACTATTGCGGCTCTTCCCGAACAGGGGGTGGTTGCTGAACCATCTTCCGGATTCCGGGAGGCGGCTGCCTGCCTGGAGGCTTCTCAGGACCGGGAAACTATGTGCGATGTTGCCGCCGCCGTGGATGCGCCTCTCCCCTCCTTGTATGACCTTTCTTTTTACAGGATGTTGGAGGGAGACGTTTCACCTGTTGACCGGATTCAAACTCTTGCCCAACTGGATACCGTCTATCGTGGCCTGGGGGAGGATTTGTCTAAGGTTGTCCAAGCCAGTATTAAGATTAAGAAGGCGGCGGAGGAGGGCGCGAGGCTGATGTCTCGCTTGCAGGAGGCAGAGTTGAAGCTGGAGTTGGAGAAGCAATTAAGGTCGGCGGCTGAGGCGAAGCTGGAGTCGGAGAAGAAGCTAAGGTTGGAGGCTGAGGAGAAGGAGGTGACCGGTCTCAAGGAATTGGAGACTCTCCAGGGGGTCCATTCCTCCTGTGAGTCGCTCAAGAGGGATCTGGAGGGGCAATTGCAGTCGGCTCGTGCTGATATGGGGTCCCTTCAGTCGAAGTTGGCAGCCGCTGAACAGGAATTGGAGAAGAAGTCTGGGGAGATTGCCAACTTGTCGAAGGAAGGTGACGCAGCTTTTCTTGAGGGAATGAATGCCGTTGTTGACTTGACGTCAAAGGCCCTTCTTGAGTACGACCCGGGTTTCGACTTTGGCCGGTATAATCCGATATATCAGCGAATTCAAGCGGAGGAGGATGAGCGTGAGGGTGGGTCGCCGGCGGCCGAGCCTCCTTCCTCTCCTAAATAGGAACTCGGGCCGTCGTCCTCCTGTGCCTCATGTACCCTCAGGGAGGGAGAGGAGGGGGTGGCAGATGAGCCGGCAGATACTGCTAACTCCTCTGCCCCCTCTTGAGGCTTTTTGTGGATCTCCTCGCACCTACCCTCTTGAGGTTTAGGCATAGGCTTGCCCTCCATGCTCTATCCTTTGTATTCCTTTTTGTTCTGTTTGTAGGTGGCGCTTGATCCTTTGGGGGCGGCTGCCGATCTTTGGATTGTTGTAGCCTTGTTTTGGCTCCTTGTTGTAACAAACGCCTGGCGCTTCTGACGCTTTTTATTTTCTGTTTTTATCATTGTCTTGCTATATTATTTTCTGTTTTTATCCCATGCTTTATTGCAACACTCCTTCCCCCACACTCTGGGTGGGGGAGATTCAGTTGGTTCCCGACTTATGCCCCCACACTCTGGGTGAGGGAGATTTGGTCGGTAGGCCGGCTGTGGTCAGGCCACAGTCGGTTCCCGACTTATGCCCCCACACTGGGTGGGGGAGATTTGGCCGGTAGGCCGGCTATGGTCAGGCCACAATCGGTTCCCGACTTATGCCCCCACACTCTGAGTGGGGGAGATTTGGCCGGTAGGCCGGCTGTGGTCAGGCCACAGTCGGTTCCCGACTTATGCCCCCACGCTCTGGGTGGGGGAGATTTGGCCGGTAGGCCGGCTGTGGTCAGGCCACAGTCGGTTCCCGACTTATGCCCCCACGCTCTGGGTGGGGGAGATTTGGCCGGTAGGCCGGCTGTGGTCAGGCCACAGTCGGTTCCCGACTTATGCCCCCACACTCTGGGTGGGGGAGATTTGGCCGGTAGGCCGGCTGTGGTCAGGCCACAGTCGGTTTCCGACTTATGCCCCCACACTCTGGGTGGGGGAGATTTGGCCGGCCGGCTGTGGTCAGGCCACAGTCGGTTCCCGACTTATGCCCCCACACTCTGGGTGGGGGAGATTTGGCCGGTAGGCCGGCTGTGGTCAGGCCACAGTCGGTTCCCGACTTATGCCCCCACACTCTGGGTGGGGGAGATTTGGTCGGTAGGCCGGCTGTGGTCAGGCCACAGTCGGTTCCCGACTTATGCCCCCACACTCTGGGTGGGGGAGATTTGGCCGGTAGGCCGGCTGTGGTCAGGCCACAGTCGGTTCCCGACTTATGCCCCCACGCTCTGGGTGGGGGAGATTTGGCCGGTAGGCCGGCTGTGGTCAGGCCACAGTCGGTTCCCGACTTATGCCCCCACACTCTGGGTGGGGGAGATTTGGCCGGTAGGCCGGCTGTGGTCAGGCCACAGTCGGTTCCCGACTTATGCCCCCACACTCTGGGTGGGGGAGATTTGGCCGGTAGGCCGGCTGTGGTCAGGCCACAGTCGGTTTCCGACTTATGCCCCCACACTCTGGGTGGGGGAGATTTGGCCGGCCGGCTGTGGTCAGGCCACAGTCGGTTCCCGACTTATGCCCCCACGCTCTAGGTGGGGGAGATTTGGCCGGTAGGCCGGCTGTGGTCAGGCCACAGTCGGTTCCCGACTTATGCCCCCACACTCTGGGTGGGGGAGATTTGGCCGGTAGGCCGGCTGTGGTCAGGCCACAGTCGGTTCCCGACTTATGCCCCCACACTCTGGGTGGGGGAGATTTGGTCGGTAGGCCGGCTGTGGTCAGGCCACAGTCGGTTCCCGTTTTTTGTGGGGGGTCCATTCTTGGCGATAGGCGAATAGGGGCTCCCCCCTTATTGCCCCCTGCTTGCTGGTCGAGAACATAGTGAACGGGGAGCAAGTAGATAGCAAACAGAGCCTTCCTTATTAAAATTTTTAAAAGTTTCTGGTAGCAGGGTCGTCGACAGGCCCGATGGTACCCTGCCGAGGTTCAGTACAACATTTCGTCCGCTCGCTCATACGTAGTACCTCCTGACGGTGTTGGCTTTCCAGTGTGACGGTAAGTCCCGTCCTTCTCTGTCTTGCTTGTAAGTACTTGGTCCTAGGACCTTAGTGATCTCGTATGGCCCTTCCCAGTTGGCGCTGAGCTTTCCGTGTTCGTTTGCCTTGCCGACTGCCGCGGATTTCCTCAGGACTAAGTCACCCATCTGGAACCTTCGGTGGTTTACCCTCTGGTTGTAGGCCTTTCTCATGCGTTGTTGATATGCTACTAAGTTTACGCGTGCCTCCTCCCTGGTTTCCTCCACCAGGTCCAAGGCTTCTTCCATGGCCGTCTCATTCCTGCCGCCCTCATAGTATTTGCTACGGGCGGAGGGAAGGCGCGTTTCTATGGGGAGGAGGGCTTCTGCCCCATATACTAGGCCGAACGGCGAGTGTCCTGTTGCCGCCTTCTGCGCCGTCCTTATGGACCACAGGACACTTGGTAACTCATCCGCCCATCTCACTTTTAGGTCTTCCAGCATCTTTCTTAGTCCGTTGAGGATTTGTTTGTTGGTTGCCTCGGCCTGGCCGTTGGTTTGCGGGTGGCAGACGGCTGAGTATGCCACCGCAGTCCCAAATCCTCCTAGCCATTCTCTTAATGGAGGGTTGTCGAATTGCCGGCCATGATCGAAGACCAGTACCTTGGGTATGCCGAATCGGGTTATGACGTTCCGCCATATCATTTTGCGCACGGCCGGTTCCGTGATATTAGGGACGGCTTCCGCTTCTATCCATTTTGAGAAATAATCCACTGCCACAATTACGAACTTCCTGTTCCCGGTTGCTGTAGGGAAGGGTCCTAGTATATCCATACCCCATTGGGCGAAGGGGATAGGGCTCAGGATGGGCTGTAAGTCCCTTGCCGGCGCGTGGATTACTGGTGAATGGATTTGGCAATTTCTGCACTTTTTGGTTAGTTCTCGAGCGTCGTGTATGGCGGTTGGCCAGTAGTAGCCTGCTCTGACCGCTTTATGCGCTAGGTTTCTACCTCCTATATGGTGTCCGCACATCCCCGAGTGGATGTCGTCCAGTACTTCTGCCGCCTCCTCTGGTTTCAAGCATCTTAGTATTGGAGCAGCTGTTCCTTTTTTGTATAGCTGTTCGTCCAATATCATGTATCTTGCGGCTGTCGTGGGCATTTGTTTAGCTGTGGCGGGGTCTTTTGGCAGTTGTTTGCTCAGGATATACTCGATGATGGGTGTCCGCCAATCGTTATCGCTTTTGAGCTCTATGTTGAGGACGTCGTCATGGCCGTCTTCGGACACTGCGATGCTTTTTTCTTGTCGGACGTCTACCCAGACCGAGCGTCTAATATTCTGTAAGCTCGAACTTGCGAGTTTTGATAATGCGTCTGCCCGGTTATTCTGGGACCTAAGCACTTGCTTGATCTCGTATGATTGGAGTTGGGATAACTCTTCTTTCACTTTCTTTAGGTAGAGTGTCATCGAGGGCTCCCTGGCTTCGTACTCCCCGTTAATTTGGTTCACCACCAGTTGTGAGTCAGTTGATAGTACAATTCGTTTGGCTCCGGCTGCTCGGGCTAGGTGGATACCGGCTAACACAGCTTCGTATTCGGCTTCATTGTTGGATGCCTGAAAAGTGAATCTTAGTGCGTGTTCGAATTCTTCGCCGTCGGGACTTGTTAAGACGACACCGGCTCCGGAACCGTTGCTGGTGGACGAGCCATCGGTGAAGACCTCCCATGCCTCCGATGGTGGGTCGTCGTCCTCCGAGTGGGAACATTCGGCTATGAAGTCCGCCAGCGCTTGGGCTTTTATCGCCGTCCTCGACTGGTAGGTGATCCCTAGACCGCTCAGCTCCACGGACCATTTCAACATTCGTCCGGACTTCTCAAATTTTTCCAGTGCCTTCTCCAGGGGCATGTTGGTGAGGACGGTTACTGGGTGTGCATCAAAGTAGGGGCGCAACTTTCGGGCGGCCACGACTATGGCGTATGCTGCCTTCTCTACCATGGGATAGTTTTTTTCTGTTATGCCCAACGCGTGACTGATGAAATATATCGGTTGCTGGGCTTTCTCCTCCTCTCTGAGGATGACGGCGCTTATTGTGACATTGGTGACAGCTATGTAGACGTATAACTTTTCACCCTCGGTTGGTCGTGCCAGCGTCGGTAGGGTCTTTAAGTGTTCTTTTAAGTTAGCGAACGCCGTCTTTTGCTCCCCCCCCCCCACTTGAAGTGTTTGTTGCCTTTGAGTACTCCGAAGAAAGGGGTGGATTTATCGGCCGCCCTTGAGATGAAACGGGCTAGAGCTGCCATTCTTCCCGTGAGTCTCTGTATATCTTTGATAGTTTTTGGCTCCGGTAGGTCTTGGATTGCCTGGACCTTTTCCGGGTTGGCGTCTATTCCTCTGGCGCTTACTAGAAAGCCTAAGAATTTTCCGGACCTTACTCCGAATGTGCACTTCTGAGGGTTCAACTTCATTTTGTACTTTCTCAGCGATTGGAATGTTTCCCTTAGATCGTCGAGATGATCGCCGTCTGTTTTGCTCTTTACGATCGCGTCGTCCACGTATATTTCCATGTTCCTGCCCCTCTGACCTTTGAAGATTTTGTCTACCAGTCTCTGGTAGGTGGCACCTGCATTTTTTAGTCCGAAGGGCATCATTTTGTACATGAATGTCCCGGCGCTGGTAATAAACGCGCACTTGACCCTGTCTGGTTCCCACAAGAAGACTTGATGGTATCCGGAGAAGGCGTCAAGAAAGCTTAGCATGGTATGTCCGCTGGTGGCGTCCACTAGTTGGTCGATTCTTGGGAGAGGGTAGCAGTCTTTTGGGCATGCTTTGTTTAGGTTGGTGAAGTCGACGCACATCCGCCAGGCGCCTGATGACTTTCTTACCATCACCACGTTTGCCAGCCACTCGGGGTAGTTGCAGGTTTCTATGAACCCGGCTTTTATCAGCTTGTCGACCTCACACCGGATAGCGTCGTCTTTCTCTGCCGACATGCTTCTCTTCTTCTGCTTTACTGGTCGGAAAGCGGGATCTACGTTTAGCCTATGCACTGTTACTTCCGGGTCTACCCCTGTCATTTCATCAGCTGAGTATGCGAAGACGTCGGTGTTAGCCTTCAGGAGGCTGACGAGGCGCTCTTGGTAACCGGGATCTAGGTCGGTTCCTATGAGGACGGACCGGCCCGGGTCTAGGCTTATCGCCATGCTCCCTCCGCCTGGCTCTATGCGCTCGGAGTCGGGATCGTTCGTTCCCTTTATCTTAAGGGTTTTGGGGGCCGGCTGTCTTTGCTCGGCCTCGGGGGCTTTTCTCTTTCCTTTCATTTCTTCTTGTGATCGCTTGAGGGCTACTGAGTTACAGCTCCTGGCGGAGTCCTGGTCTCCGTGTAGTTTTCCCTCGGTGTTCCTGTTAGTGACGTATGCCAGCGTCAGGGCACGTATGGATACCAAGGCATGTATCCCATCCAGGGTTATCCGGCCTATTAACGCATTGTAGGCGGATTTGGCGTTGACTACTACGAATTGGGCTGTGGTTGTCTTGGCGTCTACTCCTTCCCCGAACGTGACCGGTAGGTCGATAGTTCCCATGGGAACGACTTCGGTCCCCGAAAACCCGTACAATGCACCGGCCGTTGGGTTGAGATGATGTTTCCCGAAACCCATTTGCTCGAACGCCTCCTTGTATAGTAAGTTAGTGTAGGCGCCCGTGTCTATCATGCACCTTTTGACCGTGTGGTCGCCTATCTTGACTGCCAATACCAGGGGGTCACTGTGGGGGTAGGTCACTCGCTTGTAGTCATCTGCCGTGACACTGAGAGTTGGGATAGTCTTTTCCCTAGACTCACCGGCGTAGCATATATGTCGGGTTAGCTCTCTCAAGTGGTTCTTGATCTGCCTCCTGCTGGTCCCGGCTTCCTCTGCCCTTTTATCTACCGTATTGATGACGTTGTGTTCCTTTCCTTTCTCGGCTCTTTCCCTGGGATTGCCGGCAACCGCACCCTGGCCGTAACTGTTGCCGGTGCTGTTATTGGCGGCGACACGCTGGCCTCTGGCTTCATATGCCGCCAACGAGCCGCGGCGTATGAGGTCTTCAATTTCGTCCTTCAGGTTCCGACATTCTTCTGTTGTGTGCCCCGTCTGGCTGTGAAAAGCGCAGTATTTCTTCGGATCAGCATGCGCTCCGGGTCTGATGGGGCGCGGGACTCCCCATTTTTTGTTGTTCTTCTCTATCTCGTAAATTTCCGCCCGGGGCCGGGTCAGCGCGGTGTAACGGTCAAACCTTTCTCTGCGACTTCCCTCCGACCTTTTCTCCCCGCGGCTCCTATTCGGTATTCTTTGGGGCTCCTTTTGGCCTATCGGGCTCCGGGCTCTCTCCAAAGGCGGACGTCGGACCCTGGGGGGTGATGGGTCCTCACGCCGCGCTTTGTAGTCCTCTTCGTTCATGTATCCTTCCGCGATTCGCCGGGCCTCGACCAGTGAGGTAGGTCTCTCTCTGAGTAAGTGGCTCTTGAAAGGCCCTTCTGTCATCGTATGGGTCAGGGCGCAGGCGGCCGTTGACGCATCGATTGTCCGTATTTGTTGGCACTCTAAGTCGAATCTTCTAACATACTCCCTGATGGTCTCTTTTGGCCCTTGCTTCATGGTCATTAGATCTACCGTCACGATCTGCCTGCGCCGGCTTCCGGCATATTGGTCTATGAAGGCCGTGCTGAGGTCTCTGAAACTCCGAATGGATTCCCGGGGCAATCCCCGGAACCATGATTGGACGTATCCTGTGAGAGTGGTGGGGAACACCCGACACCATACCGCGTCATCGAGCTCGTACATGGCCATGTAACTTTCGTACGTCGCCAAGTGGTCTTCCGGGTCGGCGGTCCCGTCGAACTGGATATTGGGTACCTTAACCCTGGGCATGGGGTGTTCCGTAATATCTGGGTGAAACGGCGATACCGTCGGCCGTCCTCTTTTTTGTGCTTTTACGCCGGGCGTTGCCAGTTTCGATTCACCCTCCCCCTCTTCGTGGGAGGCGGACGTGTTTCTGCCGGACCGGCATGTCACGAACGTCTCTTGATCGGACTTCTCCTGAGGTACGGACCTGTTTTCTCGGGCAGCGCTGCTCGTTAGCCGGGTGAATACAGAGCCTCGTTCCTCGGGGCTGGCGTACCTTCTTTCACGTTCCTTAGGGCCTAGCCGATCTTGGACGGTTTTTGTAGGCCTTCCATCTCTCTCTCTCTGGCCCAGTCGGTGATGAACCGTCCTCAGGGGGCTGCGGCTTTTCCTGGCCTTTTGGGTGCCTGGACCCAGCCGGTGATGTATGGTCGGGTTATGACTTCGGCTTCTTTCGCGGCGTCTGCTACTTGTGGGGGACTCGCTGTTCTCCCTCCCGATATTGGGTGGTGTCGGGGTGCCCGAGTCCGTCCTTGGGCAGGCCGGCGAAGGATCCCTGGATCGGTATTTTCGCCGGCGACGACGTAGCCTGGTACGCTCATCATCAAGGTGCCTGCTTTTTTCCAGGTATCGCTGTTTCCTTTCTTCCAGCGTCATCGTCCTTGGCAGTTCGGGGAAGAGCTCCCTTGGCGAAACGTCGGCCCTTTGGAAGATCCTGGTGGTAGGCTGAGGGGTTTCTTTCGCGCGCTGCGCGGCGGGTGTTGACGGAGTCGTCGTCCCTAGAAGGGCGGCGAGGAAGAGCTGAGTGGCTGACAGCTGCTCGGGGGTGAAAGTGTTCAACGGAATGACTGCAGGGGGCACCTCTGCTGGCGCGGACGTTGAGGCCAAGTGGCCTTTGCCTTTGTCCTTGTCTCGGGCTTGGTCCTCCGGTGGGGAGGTTCTCACAATCTCGAGCTCGGCTTCCGCCTCAGTAGGGGTATCCGCGGTGTCGCGAGTCGTCATCGTAATGTTTTGACGATTTTGTTTTCTTAAAGCGAGGACCTTTTTTGTTCAAAGTCCCCACAGACGGCGCCAAATTGTTTGGGTATCAAACAATCATATACCTCCCGCCGGGTATGGCCGGCGATCCTCCTCTCCCGACTTATGAAGCCCAGAGTCCCGGACCTGCACAGGGAGCAAACAAGGGCCTCGGAGGGATTCCGAGGTTGCCCCTCCGACGCTCAAGTCAGTGGTGTGGATTGGAGGGTAGAGGTAAGATTATGGAGGATATTACTTAACTTTCTAGAGAGATATCTTGTGTGAATGACATGTTGGTGAATGATGTGTTTTTTCCCCCTTTGCTAGACGGATGTCTTGGGGGTATTTATAAGACTCGAGATATGAAGGTCGGCCGCCGGACCCCAAGCTAGACCGACGGCCCCCCTCCGGCTGGAGAGAGCCGGTGGGCCCTGGCTGGAGGGGTGACGACTCGGTCATAACTTCGCCGGCTGCCGACCATACCTGTGGTGCCGACCCCCGTCAATTACATTATGTATAAGGATCCATTTTGTCTACTTTAATTTAATTTAGTTCTATTAAATTCTTTTCAAACTCACTCAATGTTATGTGGCCGTGAATTTGGCAATCAAAATCGATCGCAATATTGTATTTTTAATCATAAAAATTGTACTATTATACGGAAAAAAGGGTTTAATTTAATTGTCAAATTAGCGACGACTAATTAGCTAGCTAGTCTTCATGTCCAATCCTGTAGATGGTTCGTTGTTTTCTTGTAATAATCTAAGTGAATAAATTCAACTTGGACCAGTTAAACCTATTTTTACCGAGTTTAGTAAAAATGGCATGCGTGGGTCCGTATGATTGTCTAGCCGTCTAGGAGTAAGTCGGTTGAATAAAAGTCATACCGGATGACCAATGGGGATCTGAGCCTTTTGGGACTTCAATACAGCTTGTCGAGGGGTCCTAGATTAAACAAATAAAAATCCACCTCAATGCAATGCATTCCACCATGATACCAACTCACTTGCATTGCTTACGCAGATGCAACTCATTTTGCTCTTTTTTTTTTTTTTTTTGGGTAAGACTAGTCATTTTGGTCCTTTGGATAGTAGTCTAGTCCCTATCTCGGGTTTGCAAAATATGGGTTCGGTCTGGATCAACCTACCCATATACGAGTAACGAGTATATAGATGTTAGATTTTGAATATTTTTTTTGTGGGTGACCTAAATCGAATTGTAGGCGATAGAGGTGTGACAGAAAAAAACAGAGACAATATTTTCCGAGAACGTTTTCGTTTTCCATTTATATTTTGTAACTATCTTAAGCTTCTGAGCTTTTACTGACTAGATAGTACACACATACACAGTTAATAACCCTTTCTTAGTGTCATTAATTAAGCAATTCCTCCTTAGATTTGGCACCAACAAACCAGTTAATTATTATGTTAATTATAATTATACGTACCTTGTGTAATACTCCAGCTGCTGATTCATGTTTGCGTGAAAAGCAGTGATAGAGTCTGTGGTGAGCAGGTAAAGTCAGTCGTACTTTACGACACTTTAATTAATTTGGCCATTTATTTTTGTGTGCATTACGATTTGCCTGCAGAAGAAGATTAGAAGAAAAGAACCCACGATAATACGATATGCATATTCAGATATTCTCCAATCTCTCTACTAGTATGAAAGGAATCGAACTCACGACCTCCATATCAATAACAAGTACTCCGTATCTTATCCTGTACACCATTATTTACATCTTGATAAACTGTATGAACAATATATATTGGAACTCTCACTTGTTTGGACCCCAGTTCCTAAAACTAGATTGTACCTCATTTAGGTTGAACTTGTAAATAATGGTAAATAAATTATCGAAACAAAAAAGGTAATTAAAGCAAAAATTTAATATAAAAATGAAAATAAGTTTTTTCATTTATTTTAACTACTAAAGGGTTACGGAGTATTTTTTTTTTTTTAATAAAAACGTATTACGTTGCAATGATAATTAATACTCCAAAAAAAAACAAATAAAAAATAAAAAAAGTCTATTAACCATACACTAAAAAAATTCACACAATACCCTTTTTTCTGCATATGGAAGGGTCATACACCCTAAACACGCTTTAGTGGTTTACAAAAGTGATTATGACCTTATGAAGCTGTGTTACATTTAATCTTAGCCTTTTTGAATGCAAAAAGTAACTGAAAGGCATTTTTAATGATCAGGTAATCCAACATGAAGGAGATGAATGCCATAGAGAAGGAATATTTGGGTGGGTAGCCTCAGGTCAGGTGATAACACATTTAAATATGCCACAAATTTCGGACCAAGTCGAGTTATTTCAGGATTAGGATCAGTTTTTGTTCAAATGTTATCGAATCATTCCGGATCCTAAAAATGAAAAATTATTAAAATTAATTTTTAGATATTAGGTGAAAATTTAGAAATTTCTACTCCGTATCTCCTATCCTATTTCATTAATACAGAGTACTGCTCGTATTTTTTATACTCCCTAGATAATAATAAAACATTCTTTATGGGGAATATAATACGGAGTAATTTTTATAACTTTCTATCAAAATGGATAAATACTTGACTCGTTACATTATGATTATTTTACTACAAAACATATCCAATTACCCATCCATCAGAAATAGGGAGTAGAGTACGTATACGGTTAAGTGGAGGGAATATCTTTATGTCTGGCCTTCATTTTCTCGTCATAACTTTAGTGACTAGACGACACTTCTATAAAAGGTTGGAGTACATATGAGTAGTTGAAATGGATGGTTGGGGTTGAGGCGTTCTGTGAAGATTAAATTAATTAGTGTCACGTCTGTGAAAAAATCAAGGGCTTTAAGATTTTTTCTTTCTTCTACTAAAATATTGTTTGTGCGGAATACTCCGTACAATTTAATAAACAAACTGGCTTGGAAGGAAAAGAAAAATATTTTGACGATGTGACATCTTTATTAGTATAGTTAAACGAAAGTAGAAATTAAACCATTAACACATGTTATTCAAGTAAATAACGGAAGATACATATAAATTGAAAAACGTGTCATTTTGGGTGATCGATAATTGTAACTTTCATAGGACAACGTCAATGTTGTACAGTAATAAAAAAATAAATCTTAGCCTATAAATAGAAAAATTAATTAGTCGAATTTCAATAGTAGTTTATTTATACGTGGAGGCATGCAAGTGTTATATTGACAAACTTGTCTAGATCCGACCTGACTATAGAACCCATGAATATATAGAGGAACACAAAACCGTTGAGATCGATCCGGCCTGCTTTAGGGGCACTCAACTTAATTATTAACTATTTTATCACCCTTTAATTGGCTTTAATGGCTCGATCGACGATGGTACTGTAGGGTTACAACCCTTAAACCCAAGGACCTGTTACGAGTATTAACCGAAAAGACAAAAGTAGAGGGATAACAATTATACCTTATTTGCAGCGGAACAGCATATTAATAAGAAGTATAATAAACCCAGAAATATATATAATCTCCACGGACTGAATAAATAATCTCCACGGATAGAATAGATAATTTCCACGGACAGAATAAAGCACCCCAAACGTGATGCTTCCTTTGGTATCCACACGGTACGGAACTGCGACGTATATGCTAGTATAAAGGTACGTGAGACCGTCTCACAACTTCTCTCTATATCTCTCTTATAACTCAAGACGAATATACTATGAGTCAATACTCTTAATTCCATATATTGGTTCATCATATGAGCCTCCTTATATAGGAGATGAGAAGGTAGAATTAGGTTATTACTATAATTCTAATTACCATAATTAGATTAGTAGTATAACTCTAATTACCATAACCCGACAGCGCAGCTGGGTCCGTATTACTACTAACCCGATATATTTAATATATCGATATATATTAATAATATCCCGTACATATTGTGTGTGACCCAATGGGCCCACTTAAGACTACCAGACACGTAACCTATTTACATGTCAATCCGACATCGACCTCTAGCAAGGCATATCGGATACATAGACTTAAGCGGGTTAATCCGTAGGACAGTGGACATAACTCCTTCAGTCTCCCACTTGTACATGTCCTCTCAAGAACGGCGTTAAGTCTCTTTGCTACTATTGTCTCCAATTGAGAATGAGGTAAGAAGAAGTGTCATCCTCGTGTGTCTCAATCTTTTACTCGAATCTTTGAGTTGACTTGTTAAAAGAGCAGATAGATGACAATCATCCTATCTGAGCGCGGCCACGCATTTGTACAAGTCACACTCTCCGAGTGGCCAAGAAACAATAAATTCCCTTCAATAAAGGAAGAGCAAATCCCCTCTTGTCTAACCACATCCTATCACATGATCCATGCATGCCCAATAACCATCCATAGCCCCCTTTCACAGCTGACGAGGAATAGTATCAAAGCATACACATCACATGTACAGAATAGTCAAAGACTCAGGTCTAAAGACCGTACAAGTTCATAACTTGCAAAGAACTTTACTGACACTAAAGCGAAATCTTAGTAAAATCTTTTTCGGCGGGTCTATCTAATGCATGTTCTTAACATACACCCGTGTGTCTGATTTAGTATCTCAATACCTATGACTCAAGGAACTTAGTCATCAATCAACTCACACACTAGTCATTTAAAGGTATTCAAATGTCCCAACACAATACCCTGACTAGAGACAAAATAATTACATCATCCAAATAGAGTTCCAAGACTAAGTCACGTACTTAGTGATCTATTTCATCAATGTAAATTATTTAGGGACAAAACTCGGTTACATTAACCAAATGACAGTATGTCATACATATATCAATTATCGAAATAACTCCCACTAAACCAAACACCTCTAAAAGTACTAAGACCACTCGCCCATGCGTCTTATACCGATCATAACCAATATGATCTTTATGTAGAGGAGGTTTTGGGACATACAACATTTGTATCGGTTATTTACAAGCATATGATCAATCTACCTTCTCTCAATTAAGGCAAACTGTTAGTTTCATAAACAACAAATTGCTTCATAAACTTTAAAGTTGAGTGTGTGCTTAATTCGTAATCAAACATCTACTTGCTTCAAAAGTAATAGAACACTAACTTTAGTTATAATACTAGTCACAAAGTTGTCCTTTGGAACCGTTCCAATACACAACTTCTTATCCAAAACAAAATTTACTGAGATTACAATCTCACGTCATCTTTGTCTATTTGGAAACATGAATCGTTGTAACTTGTTTACAATAATTCGCTTATCACATCATGCGCATCTCTTAAATAATTTCCCTTTTTGCTTCTTAAGCGCAAAGGAACAATTCTTAGATAGCATTCTAGTGACACTCACTAGATTAGTATCTACTCGTCACACGAGCACATAATAAACACATTTCTTGCAAAGCAATCAAATGTCGTTTAGTTAGAGAAGTATGTCACATACATACCAAATCATAATGATAAATGCACTCCCACTAGCCTCTTGTACACACTGTCTTTCTTCGTCTCAAAGGAAAACAAACATCTTTGAATTACCACATTGAGAACGAAGATACTACTCCATAATACTTGCTCCAATCAAATTGGATCATTCAAATTTGTCTAGCAATTTTGATAATATATGAACTTCATACGATGAGTCGCACACACATCATATTGCATCTCTTTCAAGAAATGTATTTCACATATATATGTCCAAAACTCATCATATGAGTGATGACATTCAAAATGCTAAATCAATCCTAATAGACTTAAGCATAATGTTGTAAAAAGAATTTTTCCATAGTCACTACTATGAGATCATTCCTTAACTACCAACTATGCTTCATAGATACTCTTATATCAACCTATATCGTCTTTATATTGAAGATTGTTCTTCACTATAAGACTCATTTAACCAAAGTCTATACTTGGTAGTTATGGTATATAGAATCTATTAGATTTTATGTGAATTTTGGAGTCGTTGTCCATTATTGTTTCATCATAGGTCAAACCTGTGTAGGGTAATATTTCGCAGGTAAGATGATCATGACTTTTCATGGATTCATCAATGTCCTCTTCAACAATTGTAGAGAATTCCTGTTAATCTTGAACAATTCAAGTGTCGCATCTACTCCCACTGTTTCTATTAGAAATCACATATTTTTAAAAGAAACATATCACTCCATGCAACAAAACAGTTTTGTTCTTTGGATGGTTTGTAGAATTAACATAATACCCTAATAAAACACACGTCATAATCGAGTCTAAGTTCTACAAAACAATTTTCTTTAAACTTCAAGACTTGATAATTAAGAAAAGACTTTTTAAGAACATTTTCAATCCATATCTCATATGGTGTCTATTCTTCGACTTACATGGACAATCTCATCAACATTGTACAAAGACTTTTATAGTGCATAACTTTCTAAAGCGTAAATGAAATCTGCATAACTCATCATAGACTAAATCATATCAAATATGGTTCGATGTAGTTTGAAACACTTTTCTCTACTTCTAAGATGATTACAATCTTTTAGTTCAATTCCTCCCTGTTTCAATCATATCGAACGACTCGTACCAACTTATCAAGTTGATCTTGTACTTTCATCTGAATTTCCTTGAACAATTCAAAGCATTCAGTTTCAAATTTCATCAAATGAACAAAACCATACATGTTACCCATTTTTGCAACATCACTAGTTAAACTCACACGTATCTGTATAGGTGTGATCCAACAAGTCTAAGTACCCTCCTATTACAAATAATAGAAGTTACTTCTAATGTCATTTATCCATCTTAACAAGATCCATTTACCTCAATTGATCTTTATCAATAAGGTTTATAATTTCATCATTATGAAACTTATTCTTATGTTTCTTGTCTCATGGATTAAGGACAATGTCATAATAGGTAAAACTTGAGTCAAGGGACTTGAACCTTTTGGTTGTTATGCTACAAATAAAAGCATTTCCTACTAGGAATTATAGCTCAACAATCATGTTAGCTTTATTGTACCTCATATTCTTGCAAGATATAGAGCAACAATTGTTCTACTTTTATCAAAACTTTTCATGCCCATACATGAAACAGAATTAATGTCCTTGCTTATGACTAGTACAAGAATAACAATTATTCAATTCTAGTATTCAGCTTTATGGTAAAATTAAGTGATTTTCCTTTTATATATGAAACAACAACGTTTGTCTATTTCATCATAAAACACTTCACTTATATACCATTATTCCACCCTCTTTGAGCCATCACATCCACAATGTAATAGTTGCATTTAGTATCTTATACCAAAACAGTGGAATGAAAGTAACTATTACTTTAGTAATATACACACCTGAAGTCATACTTCAATTGATTTGCAGAATTTCTAGACATTTCTAGAAAGCTATCTACCAATGTCATATATTTGTCATTACATTATGACTAATAAAATCGTACCTAATCTAAATTTGGCAAAAAGTTTGGATATGATAACAATTATCCTTCCCTTACTTTAACCAACATCTTAGATTTATTAATCATTATCTCAAGCAATTTTCTTAATGAACTCATAGAACATTTGTATTATTTGCCTTCTTGATACAATGTTCAATCGTCTTTTAACATCTCATGCTAAAAGGTGAGAAACTTTATTAAGTCACATGTTTATTCATAATAAAGTGACCTAAACTTAGTACTGATTGAAACGATTTCAATTCCTAATTCTTTAGAAAGAAACATCCAAAATTCTCCTGATTATCAAGATAATCATTCATCATATGACATGGATTAATTGGATCATCTTTAACATTTTCTCACTCAATGGGAACGGTTCCCTTTATTGAAACAATTGATTTTGGTACTTATAGTAGTCATCTCCATGACTCTAATTATACAGTCCATACTGTACATTAGCACTGGTTATAATTTGTCGAAATTATCCTTCACAAGGACAAAATCCATATCTCTAATTTTGAAAACAATTCTCAAGATACCAATCGACAAGGTTGAACAATTCAAACTCATCTTTAATAAATGTGATAAAGGGACTAAATTACAACTACAATTATATGCTAGGTAAAACGATAATTAATATTCATAATCTTAAACAATTTTAAAATAAAATCATGAAAACTACCCTCAAGTTCGCATAATATTCCAAGATCCTAAACCTTTTGTCGCTCAAGTGAACTTGGGCTCACTGCTCAAGCTACAAAAGTAAAGGTAGACAACAACATTGTCAATTACATCAATATGTAATTCTTGGTTCGTTGGAATTAGTCATCATATGACACCAACTATTTGCCTCAAAGCCCAAGTCCGACTTGATAGCAATGTTAAGCAAACCAGACTGAACCTGTGGGTAACCGTTACCCACCTACTCAGTCCACACACATCGGCAAAGCACCGCTTGGCAGTCACTTCAACCAATGATATGAAATTGTTGTAGTGGTCAATTCTGGAAAGGCAATACTTAATATTTGTGCGAGGGATTAAATGCATATGGGTCCTAACCATGCCACTAGGTCAACTTACAAGGCGACCTATAAGTTCTAAGCACACAAGATACAAGTCTAAACAATAAAATTTATTCATCATATGACATAATTATTTAATTGTTATTAGTAATTTGCGCATAAAACAAGTTAAAAGATCTCATATTTTGATTCATAATCATATAACAATTCATAATTGCTATTTGGTTTGAACAATTTCACCAATATCTTTCATTTTTCCAACTACGAGGAACAATTTCCCACCCGGAAAAATTGAACGGATATACAAAACTCGATTCACAATCGATCTGCAATTTATAATTGTCATATAGATGAACAATTCATCAAAATCAAATAAGTGTCGAGAAACTCTTTTCCCGATCTATATATGATAATATGATAATTAAAAAGCATAAAATTATTTAGCCGATTTAGAAAACTAATTTTTCATTGATTCGGAAAAATAAAAGTATAATCCATGTTTGATTCATAATCAACACACAAACGCAAGAAAACGATTTTTCTTAAAAGCGTCGCTCGACCCGACACCATGTCGTCCGAGTAAATATTGTGTCGTCTTGGTCAAACCTTTGTCGGTCAGGTCATCCCGTTCCAACCGGGACACATCCGTGCCTACCGAGTCATACTCGTGCCAATTGAGTCACACTCGTTCCGACTTACAAAAATCGAGTCTTGTCCTAATCATATTAGGACTCATCGTTAATAAAATTCTAGTAATTTTAATTTCTCAATTTCAATCGAGTCTTGACCAATCTTATTAGTCTCATCGTCAACAAGGAAATCGAGTATTATGATGGGTCAATAAAATTAAAACATAATCTATATTATATCTTAAATTTAAAAGTAAATTTCATAATTTAACAATTTAAATTCACAAATTTAAATACCCTTAAACATAATCGAAAGATATTAGATTAGTAAGTGATACGTACCGAAAAAAAATGTGATACGAAGAAAACTTACTTCATGTACTTAATAATGATATACAACTACTTATCATTGATAACATATTATCTTAATAATTAATGTCATATCAAAACAATACATGTCATGCGTGAACAACTTCAATCATCATGCATTAATTAATCAAGTTGGAACATTCAACTAGTGAAGAAAAATTGAAAAATTAACGAACAAGTCTCACGGCAAACGAAACAGTTCAGACCACGGGACATATAATCAAATTAATACGCAGATTGAATCCCTCATAACCAATTATGAGCCATGGATTCAAGTCGATCTGATTAATACTATGTAACAGAGGCTCTGATACCACTGTAGGGTTACAACCCTTAAACCCAAGGACCTGTTACGAGTATTAACCGAAAAGAAAAAAGTAGAGGGATAACAATTATACCTTATTTGCAGCGGAACAGCATATTAATAAGAAGTATAATAAACCCAGAAATATATATAATCTCCACGGACTGAATAAATAATCTCCACGGATAGAATAGATAATTTCCACGGACAGAATAAAGCACCCCAAACGTGATGCTTCCTTTGGTATCCACACGGTACGGAACTGCGACGTATATGCTAGTATAAAGGTACGTGAGACCGTCTCACAACTTCTCTCTATATCTCTCTTATAACTCAAGACGAATATACTATGAGTCAATACTCTTAATTCCATATATTGGTTCATCATATGAGCCTCCTTATATAGGAGATGAGAAGGTAGAATTAGGTTATTACTATAATTCTAATTACCATAATTAGATTAGTAGTATAACTCTAATTACCATAACCCGACAGCGCAGCTGGGTCCGTATTACTACTAACCCGATATATTTAATATATCGATATATATTAATAATATCCCGTACATATTGTGTGTGACCCAATGGGCCCACTTAAGACTACCAGACACGTAACCTATTTACATGTCAATCCGACATCGACCTCTAGCAAGGCATATCGGATACATAGATTTAAGCGGGTTAATCCGTAGGACAGTGGACATAACTCCTTCAGGTACACATTTGATTACTTTGCTTGATCCCTTTCTTAGTCACTAATTGAGCACTTCCTCCTCAGATTTGGCACAACCAATATATAATTCTTATGTTTATCTTCATTGTACGTACCTTGTCTAGGTAGCTGATGCATGAAAAGCAGCGAGATAAAATTCTGTGGTGGAGAAGCAAAGTCAGTACAGTCGTACTCGCTTTACAAGTATTACAACACTGATTACCCATTTTGTGTGCATTTGCAGGAGATTACAAGAAAACAACACACCATATTGCATATTACGTAGTACGTACTATCACATACACATGATGCCATGATGCCAACTTTTGAGTCTCGTGTCTTGTTTCTGCTCACCTTATTTTCACCCACATCCGTTACAAATTTGTGACTGATGAAATACTCTGTACTCCTTAGTATTATAATGAGTAGTGACAAATTCGTAAATAAATTAGGGCTTTGTGACAAATTTGTACCAAAAAATGGTTTTAATAAATAGACTAGTATTAAAGCAAAAATGTAATATAAAAAATCAAAATAATTTATTTTAATTTATTTGAACTACTAAAATAAATTATTACCTTTTTTTCCCTGCATATGGAAGGGTTGGTCCATATCTTAAACACGCTTGAGTGCTTTAATTTACATAAGTAATTATTACCTTACCAAGTTGTTCAACACAAAAAGTAATTCAAAAGCATTTTTAAGTATCAGGTGATCCATTAATCCACTATGAAGGAGATGGCATCACGGGTGTTCAAAAAGTGATCCGGACCGGTAAATTCGACCGACCCGGACCGCCTACATATCGGTCCGGTCCGCGGGTTTCCAAAAAATTGGTTGCCAGTCCACGGTCCGGTTCGGTCCGGTCCACACTTAAAAAAATTAATCAAATTTAGTGTATTTTGCTGGTCCGGTCCGGGTTTTTTGTTAACCGGTCCGGTCTGCGGGTTTGGATTTTTTTGGTTGCCGGTCCGCGGGTCAAACCGGTCCGAATTTAGACCGGTGAACACCCCTAGATGACCTAGAGTCTAGAGAATAGAAGATTTGGGTGGCTAGCCTCAGGTGATAACTACATTTAAATAATGGGCTTCTAGAGTAGGAATAATTAGTAAAAGCGATAAATGGGTTAATCGGATCTGGATTATGTCATTTCAGGTTTAATATTCGTTTCGTGTCACATGTTATCGGATAATTTCAAATTTGGGTCAGGTCATCGTGGGCTTTGGCCGTTTGGGTCTTAAAATAAGCTTTGTATCAAAATGGAAAATGATTAAAACTAATTACAATATGAGAAATTAAGAAGGGAGGAGTTAAAAGCAAAGGTTGCAAAAGAGGAAATCCATAAAATCTTTCCAGATGCGAATTCCATCTCCTTACCATATTTTATACCCACAATATCCATCAGGAATGGAGTATACCGTTAATCTTTCCCATAATAAACTCTGTACAGTACTGTTTTGTTTGAATGTTTGCTTTTTGTCTGGCAACTACTTCCCCTGGCCTATATTTTCTCGTCATAACTTTATTGACTACACCACACTTGTATTAGCTGTATATCGTGCATTGATTTTACCTTTGTCCCATCTACTGTGAGAATAACCCAATTCTTATTTGCGACATACAAATCCGACATAAACTTGTGATGGATAAAATATTATTCAGTTGAAGACAAAAATCTCGAGACATTCTGTAAGACCTCTCCTACGAAGGGTGGTTACTTTTTTTTATAGCTTTTTTTTATTGATTATTAGTACAATTATTGTTATATGTCTCACAAATCACAATAATTTTGTATGAAACGTTTCCCCGAGAGACTAATTAAACATTTATTCACTAAACTCGACTTATCTACTCTTCAACACAATTAACCACCTCGCTTTCATGCATGCTGCTTGAAATTAAACGAAACTCACTCATTGAGACGTTACATATGCGGTATATGCCTCACTAATCGCACCCAACCCGCCTACAAAATCCACATATATATTATCCTTGAAAAAAATGCAACCTATATAGCCACCAAAATTATCAAATGTGTGAATGAATAATGATCAAAACATATCATAAACTCATCATAGCTTGAATGGTATGTATATACGGAGTAGTAGTTAACTAACATAACAACCTCTAACGAATCCTAACTGATACGGAGTATAATATAAATATAATAGTTGGACCTCAACCATCGCTGTAAGGTTTAGTTGAATTGGTTCAAGTAATAGAATATAAACGGATCTCAGTCATCACCTTAAAGTTTTGGTTGAATTGGTTTCGTAACATAGTATCAGAACCAGAGATCACGAGTTCGAACCCTGGTAGCAACTCTCGGGTGGAATTTGGCATCCCCCAATATCGGTTTTGTTCAACTACTTTTATTTAAAATTTCCATAACGTCTTATAGAATTGATACGAGTACTAGATAATTGAACCTCCAATCTTTAATTCTCAAGTTTACTCGAAATTTATCGGAACAACTTGTAAACTCATTCATAAAATCAATACAATCGAACTCAACCTTTTACATTCTTTTCTCTCTAATTAATTCAGTACGTTCTTATCAATCAGCTAGGTCGAGCTTGACCCCCTCTTCGTCGAGGATAATTATATTGCTGCAGTCCAATTCACTCCTCCTTATCCTGATCGCACCATCACGGCTCAAAATACGAAGTGTACGTAGCCGCGAGCAATTAATTAGTTTACTTAAACTTACATCAGTCGATTTTTATGCCCTAGTAATTAATTTCGGTAAGCATGTCACACTTGGTGCCTTTGTACAAATAATCTCGGTTTGTTATTTTTATACTATCATCTATAGTGTGCTTCCTCGAGGCTGTCAGGATTCGAGCACACAACCTTTGGTTACGCAGATTCTGATACCATGATAAGATTTACCTCTGAGATCAGCCAATCTTCGAGACCCAAGCAACTATTATTAAAGGAACCCTAGCTATTTGGTTAAGTTGTAAAATACAAAAAGCGACCTTAATTGTCACTTGAGATCGACTTAATTAGAGCATAAGACCAGGGTGGTGGTCTTGGAGGCGTAGCTCGTCTCGTTGAGACGGTAAGAATAGGGAAAAGAGGGTAAAAAAGGGGGTGTAAAGACGGAGAAGAAAAGAGCGAAGGATAGTAAGAAAGGATGAAGGCCAAAGAGATAAGAGGATAATCAAGGGATAAGCATAGAGGAAAACAAGAGTCGGAACAGCGAGGGCGAAAATGAGGACACTGATAAGAAGATATCCAGCCCAAGCTTGCGGGTATCGGCCGACAAGTAGGATGATCCAAGGGACACCTTCACTGTCCCCTAAACATACCCTAGGTGAAACCATAAGGTAAAAAAGTATGACAAGAAGTAGAATTAGGGTTTCTGTTAAAAATAACGTTGCATGAAATGCATGGTCAGAGAAATGATAATAAAGGGTCAATTTAGGGCGTAAGATGATGTTGATAGGAAATAAGAACATCCATCTAAGGTCATAGTAGTATAAATTACTTGGGTCAGGTAACAATGTGGGTGTAAAATAATTGTGTGCTCGTTATCGTCATTAGGGTTGCTTATTAACCCACAGTAAGACAGTAAAAAAGGGCGGAAGGTGATGAGGAGGATGATTGTAAGGTAGGATGGTAAAAATATATTTACCGGAGAAAGTAAGGAGAAAAGGGTGGAAGAAAGGAAGAGTAAAAGGGAAGATGGAACGTGGTTTTTGAAATGTAATCTTATGTAACATGAACCTTGGGATGTTATTATTGGATCGTTATTTTCGATAGTGACGATCAAAGTACGGGAAGTGAGGAGTAATGCAGTTGTTACGATTGTCATGTTTTGAACTGAGAGAATGGGAGCGTCTGTGGTGATGGATGAGTCTGAGAAGAATTGGAAGAATTCGGCCCGTTAGGTTTTGGATATGTTCGTAAAAAAGTTTGTGATTGATCAAATATTACTTATATCGTTAGATAAAGACAACTTAGCATACCTATGTAATGACATCTTTAAGATTTGTCTTCATCCATGTCAATGTACTCATCACAATAAAAATTCTGTACTCGTAATAATTAATGTAGGATGTACAGAACTACGGAGTACAGTATAATAAATGGGATTTTCTACAGTAATAAGGGAGTACATGCATTACAAACGTTAAATAATTAGGGAGTAAATTAAATTACGGAGTATTAAAGAGATAATCTTCCAATAATGCATGATTGAAAGATTTATCACATAATATAGGTGATTATTAATTTAATACTATTATTTATAATGATGCATTTAACACTAAATTGGTGTAAGACGATCTGGAGTGAATTGCATGTCAAGGGGACAAAGAATAATGGTAGTGATCCCGACGGCCATACCAACTCATCAATGCCGACTTTATTTCATGAAGAATATATACTCCCTCCAACCCACTGATTTACCCACTTATTATTTTAATCTCACTCACTTTGATTAAAAGTGGGTTAATCATTGTGGTGCGGAGGGGTATGAATTATCAAATGGATTAAGTAGGCAATTTTAGATAGATAAGTCTTAATTGATACATTTGACATGTTTAAAATTGATACGAGTAATTTTTACACTTTCGTACAAATTAAGATTTGAGTAGTGATCGTTAGATCACCACTCTCACACACACCACCTATCCAACCACCACGCCCACAATATCATTCAATTCGCTCATCCCGATCACCTGCCCACCATCTCTCTGACAACCTAGCTACGACTAAGACAACCAACGTGAACTTATAATGTTGAATCTTTTTATAAATTATGATAACCCCTTCCGTGCAAATATATTGTGATATGTACTTTCCGATAAATGATACGGAGTATTTTACAAAATGAATAATTCCTTCATTTTATTCATTCTTTTTACCTTTTATATTAATTGGAAAAAGTATTTAATTGAAAATAAACTTATTAAATGAACCAGACATGTTATAGTATTGTCAATTTATACCTAAATTATTCACAAACTTATCTGTTACATACTGAGAACTTAAAAAAAAAAAAAAAAAAAGGAAAAAAAAAATCAGTCATTGGGTGTGAGGGGCGAAGGGTCAATAACTCGACCGTACGCACTTAGTCTCTTCCTTAGTCCTTAATTCCTCTTTATTCTCTATCTTTAGTCCGCAATTGCGTCCTATTCCTTAGACACGAACCTATTGTTTATGTTTAACTTCATTGTCAATAAATTACAACTAAGACCGTTTTTTTTTAACAAAGTACATATTTAATTACATCAGGATATATATAATAATATATGATTATATGCTGGGAGAAACAGTTCAATACGAGACCTATTTATTACCAACAATGTTACGGTAATGATATCTTATACGGTATCAAAGACTCGACAAGATACTACATACACGTATATTTAGGTACTCGTAATATTCCTTTGTAACCCTACCTTAGTCAATAATAGTCATCCAGTCGTTGTACACCTATAAATAATTAAATATACTTCATAATATAATCAAATACAGAGTATTTACATTTTACATAATTTCGTAATATGTCCGAAATACCTAGTCCTAAGTATTAATTACTCGTATTAAACGATAAAAAGCATAAACTACGTACGTGGTGTAGTAGAAGCCATAGGATAGAAAACTTTCCAATACATTTCCGTTTTCTGCACGAAGTTAATAAATAATAATTGCAAAAAAGATGGCAAACTAGATCACGTCAGTCGGTCAGTCCAATATATTTTGTTTTATTTTGTTTTGTTTATGTTGTTCGACCACTTTTTCCAAACCCTAGTAACCCTATAATTTCTCGTTATAACTTTAATTAATTAATTAAGTAGACGACAGGAGTAGCGTGCATTGATTCTAACTTCCGATTCTCCGTACAATGATATGGGTAATAAAGGATAATAGTAGTGCATGCACTAAATCTTCACCAAATACTCCCTCCCTCTTCTTCCTATTCAACTATTTGATGATAAACTTTACAAATTCTAAATAAAACTAATTTTATAAAGGGTTATTCCATGAATAATATCAATTTTGGGTGTTATTTCATAAATAAAACCAACTTTAAATAATACGATAATAAAATCATGTATGAGACATATTATACAGGAATAGAATTGTCTCACCTGCTAACGCCTACGCCCGTCATATTTCACTAATACTTTCATGTAACCCCATACAATTCTGGGTTTTTTTAACTTCAAAATCCATCTTCACTCCATCTTCTTCTTCCTCAATTCATCTCATGCTTCACTTCATCTTCTTCTTCTTCCTCAATTCATCTTGTCAGGGTAATTTTTTTTCAAAATTTTTATTTGTTTGTCAACTTTCGAAGATAATTCATCTTGTCCATCTTTATAATTACCATTAAAATTGTCGAAAACCAATTTTCAAGGGTTATAGCGGTAGAGAAGTTCATTTCTCAATCCTTTGCGTCGGCAATAATGTCAATGGTGAGTATTGTTTTCATTTCCCCAAATCGATTTTTCTGGGTTTCCTTTACTAATTTAGGATTTTTTTTTAATTCCGGGTTTAATTTAGGGGTTATTATGGGTTTCCTATTAGTATTCTTTTAATTGGTTTGATTAAAAAAAGTAGGTTGATTGCTCCATGGAGTTCGTGACCTTGAAGTCTTGTTATGGGGAAAATCGAGATTGCTGTGGACTTGTGGGAATGAAGAAGATGAAGAAATGGGTTAATTAATAGTATGGGACCCACAAAAACCGACTTCATCCGGTCATTTAAGAGGCAATTTCATTCTCGTATAATATGTCTCATACTTGGTTTTATTCCCGTATTAATTAAAGTTGGTTTTATTTATGAAATACCACCCCAAGTTGGTATTATTCCTGTTAAATAACCCTTTTATAAATTTCCGATTTCATTCTGACACGATATAAAATGGAGTAAAGAACTTGTTTCGATCGATTCCGAAACGTCTCAAAATGCAATTATAAGGCTTTGAAATGTCTCTATTGAAGATCAAATCTACCCAAATAATACACCGAGCCATTTTATTTGGTGAGTACTTCGTTCAACGGGAATTTGAGCCCATTTTGTTTCTGGACCGTAAAGACCGAAAAAACGTGGATAATAACCTTCAAAATCGATCGTTTTCGGCTGTTTTCGTAAGAAGTTAAAGTTGTTCTAAAACGCAAATATTTTTTGACGAAAACTTGTCGATAGCAACATAATGCTTAATAATGATAGATATAACCTTCTGACACGATATAAAATGGAGTAAAGAACATGTTTCGACCGATTCCGAAACGTCTCAAAATGCAATTATAAGGCTTTGAAATATCTCTACTGAAGATCAAATCTACCCAAATAATACACCGAGCCATTTTATTTTGTGAGTACTTTGTTCAGCGTGTATTCAAGCCTATTTTGTTTCGGAACCGAAAAACACCGAAAAAACGTGGATTATAACCTTTAAAATCGATCGTTTTCGGCTGTTTTCGTAAGAATTTAAAGTTGTTTTAAAACGCAAATATTTTTTTGAGGGAAACTTGTCGATAGCAACATAGTGATTAATAATGATAGATATAACCTTCTGACACGATATAAAATGGAGTAAATTAAAGAACATGTTTCGATCGATTCCGAAACGTCTCAAAATGCAATTATAGGGCTTTGAAATATCTCTACTGGAGATCAAATCTACCCAAATAATACACCGAGCCATTTTATTCGGTGAGTACTTTGTTTAGCGTGAATTCAAGCCTATTTTGTTTCGGGACCGAAAACACCGAAAAAACGTGGATAATAACCTTCAAAATCGATCGTTTTCTGTTGTTTTCGTAAGAAGTTAAAGTTGTCCTAAAACGCAAATATTTTTTGACGAAAACTTGTCGATAGCAACATAATGCTTATTAATGATTGATAGAACCTTCTGACACGATATAAAATGGAGTAAAGAACTTGTTTCGACCGATTCCGAAACGTCTCAAAATGCAATTATAAGGCTTTGAAATGTCTCTATTGAAGATCAAATCTACCCAAATAATACACCGACCTATTTTATTTGGTGAGTACTTTGTTTGAATAGGCGCAAATTCGAGTCCATTTTATTTTGTTTCGGGACCGAAAAGACTAAAAAAAACGTAGATAATAACCTTCAAAATCGATCATTTTCGGCTGTTTTCGTAAGAAGTTAAAGTTGTTCTAAAACGCAAATTTTGACGAAAACTTGTCGATAGCAACATAATGCTTATTAATGATTGATAGAACCTTCTGACACGATATAAAATGGAGTAAAGAACTTGTTTCGACCGATTCCGAAACGTCTCAAAATGCAATTATAAGGCTTTGAAATATCTCAACTGAAGATCAAATCTACCCAAATAATACATCGAGCCATTTTATTTGGTGAGTACTTTGCTCAACGCAAATTCGAGCTCATTTTGTTTCGGGACCGAAAAGACTGAAAAAACGTGGATAATAACCTTTAAAATCGATCGTTTTCGGCTGTTTTCGTAAGAAGTTAAAGTTGTTCTAAAACGCAAATATTTTTGGACGAAAACTTGTCGATAGCAGCACAATGCTTAATAATGATTGATAGAACCTTCTGACACGATATAAAATGGAATAAAGAACTTGCTTCGACCGCTTCCGAAACGTCCAAACTTCAATTATAAGGCTTTGAAATGTCTCTATTGAAGCTCAAATCTACCCAAATAATACACCGATCCATTTTATTTGGTGAGTTCTTTGTTCAACGCGAATTCGTGCCCATTTTGTTTCGGGACCGTAAAGATCGAAAAAACGTAGATAATAACCTTCAAAATCGATCATTTTCTGCTGTTTTCGTAAGAAGTTAAAGTTGTTCTAATACGCGAGTATTTTTTGACGAAAACTTGTCGATAGCAACCTATTTCTTAATAATGATTGATTGAACCTTCTGACACGATATAAAATGGAGTAAAAGAACTTGTTTCGATCGATTCCGAAACGTCTCAAAATGCAATTATAAGGCTTTGAAATGTCTCTATTGAAGATCAAATCTACCCAAACAATACACCGAGCCATTTTATTTGGTGAGTACTTTGTTCAACGCGAATTCGAGCTCATTTTGTTTCTGGACCGTAAAGACCGAAAAAACGTGGATAATAACCTTCAAAATCGATCGTTTTCGGCTGTTTTCGTAAGAGTTAAAGTTGTTCTAAAACGCAAATATTTTTTTGAGGGAAACTTGTCGATAGCAACATAATGATTAATAATGATAGATATAACCTTCTGACACGATATAAAACGGAGTAAAGAACATGTTTCGATCGATTCCGAAACGTCTCAAAATGCAATTATAAGGCTTTGAAATATCTCTACTGGAGATCAAATCTACCCAAATAATACACCGAGCCATTTTATTTGGTGAGTACTTTGTTCAGCGTGAATTCAAGCCTATTTTGTTTCGGGACCGAAAACACCGAAAAAACGTGGATAATAACCTTCAAAATTGATCGTTTTCGGCTGTTTTCGTAAGAATTTAAAGTTGTTTTAAAACGCGAATGTTTTATGACGAAAACTTGTCGATAGCAACATAATGATTGATAGAACCTTATGACACGATATAAAATGGAGTAAAAGAACTTGTTTCGACCGATTCCGAAATGTCTCAAAATGCAATTATAAAGTTTTGAAATGTCTCTATTGAAGATCAAATCTACCCAAATAATACACCGCGCTATTTTATTTGGTGAGTACTTTGTTTTGAACGAATTCGAGCCCATTATGTCTCGGGATCGAAAAGATCGAAAAAACGTGGATAATTATCTTCAAAATCGATAGTTTTTTTGCTATTTTCGTAAGAAGTTGAAGTTGTTACAAAATGCGAATATTTTTTGACGAAAACTTGTCGATAGCAACATAATACTTATTGTCGAAAACTTCTAATAGAAGGGTCATTTAAATTTCAATGGAGACTTTTAAAATCCATAATAATATCTTTCTAGACAGTCGGAATCAGTCCAATTCAGCTTCATACTCTGTTTTATATTGTGAGAAAGGGTTCTTATAACCATTATTAGGCATTATATTCCCATTGATAAATTTTCATCAAAAAATGATTGTGCTTTAAAATATCTTTCACCATTATCAAAAATAACTAAAAATAAACGACCAATTTTGAAGACTATTATCCACGTTTTTCGGATATCTCGATATAATATGAGGATCATTTGAATTTTAATGGAGACTTTTACAAGTCATAATATTGCCTTTTGACATGTCGAAATCCTTCGAAACAAGTTTTATATTCCATTGGATGAACTAAACCGGGCGGAAGTGGGTTGAACGGATCGAGAGACTTACTCATTCATCATTGGTTGCATGGCCAAAATGCTGAGGCTAAACTACAACTTAAGTGTATCTTGGATCGGAGAACAGTCAAGCACCAGAAACAAGCACAGGTGCAGAATCAAGCACCAGAATCAACCTAAGGGATGTACAGTACTCAGTACAGTATCAAAAAAACAAATGTTACTTGTACGGAATATTACTTAGTGGAGTAGTACGGGAAGAAATATAAAAAACGGAGGGAGTATAATTTATGCTATGGAGTATCAAATAAATCCCAGAAATTTAATTTGCTGACAAGAAAAATATTCAACCAAGTTTTACAACCAGTAAGAGAAAGGCCTTTTGCCATCCAATGAACCTTTTTTTATTATTTATCACCCAAATTATGACTCACGTATACTTCACAAACTTGTGACGAGTCAAATATTACTCACCTGAGTAGATAAAAACAAAGCATTCGCTATTCCCGAGACATTCTGATATTGGACCCACTGCGGCGGCATAACCTTGTGACGGATATATATCCCTTGGGTGTTGCAAAGCCTCCTTTATTTACACCATAATATGATTATAGTAATTATTATGCACTCTTCAATCTTGCCTTTGTCACAAACAGGTATTTTCTGAGTGCAAGCATCAACACCCATGTAGTCTTAGTGATCTTCTCCTTGATCATAAGAAGCAGGGCAGAACTCAACACTGTCTTCAAGATTTGGGCCTCTAAACCCTTGAAATATCCCGATATCCCTTCATGTTTCCAGATGTTAAAGAATACACTTGACACCGTCTTTCGGGATCTTTCAGTTTGTCTCAAGCTTTCTTCCTCCCTCTCGGCTGCCTGGATAACAACCTTACACCTGAACACCGATTTCACATTTCTGAGTTTCTGATGAATCCACGAGCATTAAACTCGTGTGAATGTGGAACAAAAAAAAATAGAAGAGTTGACTCAATATTAGCCTAATATCATACGCTCTCCTCTCGTTGAAAACCAAATACACACGAAAGAGCAAAAAAAAATTAGGCCATTAAGTTCATTTTCTCTCGACCCATTCAACCCACTTCAGTAAGCTCACTTCGTCAAAGAAGTAGGCCTTCATAGCCTAACCCAAAATGACCCGAACCCAGCCCATATTTGGATAACATTCGTCCTGAAACAGCCCGGTTGCCAGTTTGCTGTATCAACTATATTTGAAGGTTGATATGTCATATTGCACGGTCAGGGCTGCAAACAGTCATATTTGAAGGAATAAGAAATAAAAGAAGTGAAAACAGACCTGATAGCAGGATATGTCAAGCAGGTGGCGATAGTCTTGGATAAAGCGCCCAACAAAAAAGCAGTAGAAGCAGCAATAGCTTGAGGAGATGATTCAGAGTCGGTGTTTTTAGCCAGTCTGCTTATAAGAAGTTTATTCTTCAGCTGATCAAAAACTGTGTACTGCTCCATAAAGCAACGTCAGCTTCATTAACAGTGCGATGGTCCATGTATAGATTAATTAAACATAGAGGCTTTGGACAAGAAATTTACCTGGATAGACGGATTTGCCGTCAGGAGTAGAGAAATGCCAAGGCCATCAAAGGCATCGCTCCAGTTGCCTTCAGATAAGGTCTTCCAAAGTCCTTTCGACTTTCCATAATCACTGGTTTGCATCTTGGATGATGCTGTATCTAATGGCTGTCAAATCAATGTGAACTGAATGTAAGACTGAATGAACATCTCAAAGTAAATGAATGACATGTAAGAGGAGAGTAACCTGTGTTACTAAGACCGTGCAAGCTCCTGCAACGGCAGCCACAATCAAGTTTGCCGATGTGCCCATCGATTTGTTATTGCTTTTCTTCAAGTAAAGCCTCTTAAAAAAGCTATACCCGTAAAAGTAAATGAACTGTTGAATAACTGACTGTAAATTCTTCGTCCCCAAACCCTGATATAAGGAAAGAATTTGACCTTTACGTATAGCTTCCCATAATACATCTGAAAGGTTCCTGCAAAGTATAAGCCACAACATTCAGTCACGTGCTACAACCTGCTGATTTCTTATAGCAAACAAAGTGAACAAAACTCTCGTTAAGAAACATGGTATCATCAATACATATAATACGAATACACACTGGAATCAGCAGCTTAAATTGTCTCCTTAAAACAGCAATATATAAGGACTTGTTTTACAGTTGACATAGATGTAAAATCAAAGAAAGGTGATGGTCTTGCAGCAAGGTAAACTAACATATACGCAAAGCACTCCACAAGTTTTATTAAGAGTGTATCTCGAATGAGACTAAAATGTTTGAGGACAAATGCGTCATATCTTCAAAAAAACGATTTCAGCTAATGAGATGCCTGATTGCAAAAGCTTTGGATAATCAGCAGTGTACTTGCTGTTAATTATTCAAACCAAATTTCACAGTAAGCCACACTTGATATTTTAATAAAGATAACTGGATTCCTGCCATTTACATAAGTGTGGTGACGTTTTTCTAAGTAATGGTTATGCCACTTCATCCCATAAGTGTGTTGCACACGACTGTCAAGTCTCACTGATGTATGTATGGAATTTGTTGCTGATCTTTTTCAATCAGACAAAAAGGGGTATGCTTTATAAATATACAGGACGAAAAAGGGTGGATGAAACATTTTATAAAAAAAAATTAGCGTCAACCTTGTATCTCAAATACCTGCTTTTCACCACAAAATTCAAATATTTCACATTTTAGTTAAATTTGACTTCTAAAGGCATGACCCTATATCCCGTATCTTCATTTCAGGACAGACACCTTGACTCTCAAAAGTGTAGTCATGGTGAGTTCACTCTTGGATATGTATCTACGCTTCTATACTTGACACCCAAGCCCAAGTCCAAGTAACATCACCAAGTCACCAACTAGTAACACTTCACAAATGGAGTAAAAGATTTGTTACCACATCCTTATGTCTGCGCTTATCATTAAACCCAAACCCTCGAGTAGCATCACCATTTGGTTAGCATCCACCCAAAAAGCCATTAAGCAGAGAAACTTTCGCAAAACATAGAAAAAAAATCCCTTCTTTTTCAATGCAATTTCTTATCCAAAAAACCGGACTTTGCCCACCTACCTTCCCCTCTCCACTTCTCCTCAACTCCTTAGTCCACACAAGGGGTAAAGGTCTACTTCTAGGAGGTAAACAAGCTACATCCTAAGGTAAAGAAATCGAACTATTGAGACAGTTAGATAGCTAGACTACAGTTATTACCTTCCCTTCTTCATGAGATCAATTAAAACATGTTGCTATGTTAGTTATGTACTCGAACTTCCCGCAAACCATTTTGGACTTAGCGTTGATTGATTTAATATGAAATCCAACTCGAGGATTTTTTCCTTAAAAAAAAGGTAATGGTGCTTAGGAGTTAGAACTAAGCTAAGCTCAATCTCAGTTTGGTGCATCAACATCAACCCAAAGCCAACCTCTAACCCATACACGATAACCCATAAACAATGTAGTAACTAACATCTATACTAAAAACCAGTGAAATACCGCACAATTCACTGAAAATAGCCTACTTGAATTCACTTTCCCCTCCAAATCTAAAACCAATCTTTACAAACGCCATCGATTAACCATACACAAAGAGACATACATCAAAGAATCAGGCTAATCCCGGACATAAGAGATGTTGTGCCTTCCCCAAATGCTAATTCTAAGCAGACAATGGAGAGCTTTGTCGCCCTTATAAACCAATTTTATTAGATTAAATGCCGTAAACATTTTTCCACAACATGATCTCATCATATAGGTAGCTTAGTTTCACTCATAACAGCGAACTCGCCCGTGAATAACACCCATATTCTCAGCCAAATCAATAGCATTATTATACCATCCACCCAACACATTTGCAGCAGAAAGTATCAAAATTACTGCACATCAAACAGAGATTGACAGCACAAACACCCAAAATTCCAATCACAACTTCAAAAACCCAAAATTACATAAAACAAAGCGAAACCCATCAAAGAAAATACAGTAATAAACATACAAACTACTCAGATATAAGTAAAAAATCACAAGATCACTATATAAAAACCCAAAATTACACAAAAAAAAGTGAAACCCATCAAAGAAAATACAGTAACAAACATACAAATTACTCAGAAATAAGTACAAAAATCACAAAATCACTATATAAAAACCCAAAATTACACACAAAAAAGTGAAACCCATCAAAGAAAATACAGTAACAAACATACAAATTACTCAGAAATAAGTAAAAATAACAAAATTACAATATAAAAACCCAGAATTACACAAAAACAAGTGAAACCCATCAAAGAAAATACAGTAACAAACATACAAATTACTCAGAAATAAGTAAAAATCACAAAATCACAACATAAAACCCCAAAATTACACAAAAACAAGTGAAACCCATCAAAAAAATTGAAGTAACAAACATAAAAAGTACTCAAAATATAAGAATTAACAAAAATTAAGAACCTGTATCTAGGATGTTGATCATGAGAACGGGCTTCAGCTTGATACTTAGTTTTACAAGTATCTAAAGGGTATAAAATCGTGGTACTAACAAGAGCACCTATTGCTCCTGAAGTTGCCTCTGTTAATGATTCAAAATCCAAAGCCATCACGTTTTTTCTTCTAACCCCAGAATTTCACTCTTACTAATACTAAAGAATCTTCTTCTTCTTGTTCTGGGTATCCTTAAACCCCCAAAAAGTTTGGATCTTTGATTAGAATAAGGAGAATAATTGAGAAATTGGGAATTGATTCGATTAAATTAAATTGGGTTGGTGAAAGGATTGGAGTTTGAAGGAAGAGAAGGGGGTTTTGGTTGAGCAGCCCCAGAAAGAGTGGAGACGTGTGGGTGTAGTCAGGCTGACAGAGTGTCGGCCTCGTCACTTCGCTGTAGTTGTACTCTTGTACTAGTAGTACTCCACTACTCCGTATAAGTATGTCTCGTAAGACGGTTTTATTCGTCATAAATGTAGCATTCGTTAACAGGTGAAATATCGTATTCGTGGATTGTGAATAAAAGTGATCATGTAATTGTACGAGTAATATTTTACATGTCACAAATTTGTGACGGATATATCTGTCGTAAATAGAGCTTGTGGTTCCATATTATTTTAAGAGTCCAAATGATATTTTATACTATTGGTGGGTCCAATCCGTCTATTTGGAATTCAAAGCTTGACAAGCAATCTTGAATACTTTGACTATGACCTGATCATGAGTCGGGGTTGGGTCACAACAGGAGTAGGAGAACAATGTATTGGTATGGGAGATGGCTGAATTCGCCTCGACGGTATGTCGGTATATATTTTCTTATTCTTTTTTTCCAACTTTGGTGGGTCAATGCAAGTTAGATGGTGGATCAACCAAGTAGGCTCAATCTAGGCACTTAAGAATGCTCAGGCTCAGTTAGCCTGATCTGTTGGGTTGGCGAGGTCTAACTATGGTCGATGATATTGAAAAAATTGAAAGACGGTTTTTCACTTTAAGAAGACAATGGATTTTTCACCTCTTGAAAATCCGTAAAAGTATTAAATAAAATACCAGAATTTTTGAATGTCGAAATTTGAAAAATTAAATTGAGTAAAAACCTTTATTTATACTAAACTCTAAGGTCCAAACTTTTCCGAAAGATGGAATACAAAATGAAAAAATGCAAAAGATTTTACATCCTTTACCGAAGGCACAATTAACCTTGTATTATGTTCTCTATAGAAAGTAGATGTTGCAAAACCTCCTTGTCGACCAAGCAAACCATCTTCTACAAGTCTAGGTTTGTTGGCTCGCGTTGTAGATTGATTTGGTTGAGTTGTTCGATCTAACTTTACATTTTGGAGTTTGGATCCGATTTTGGGCACGAGCTCAAAATTGACTCCAATTAATGGTGTTGCGACCGTGATAACAGGACTAAAACATTTTACATCTCCATATAATTAATATCTTTAAGTATTGGCGAAGCTAATAAGATTCATCTTATTGACTACGAGTATATATTTTCGTACGCACGCATCTCGAGACACATTGCAATACTATTATTATCCGTTGATTGTTGGATACGGCATAAACACAGGGTACAAGTACGAGTGTCTACATACAAAACCTTTTAATAATCAATCAAATCAATTGGGAGGGTAATCAAATTGACAACAACAATAATGTTGACCTAGGCAAGCACCATTTAGCCATCCTCCAGGGGAATGTTCATTACAATATTCCACACATGACTTGTTACAATCCTCAAGATGATATGGTATCCTCCCTGGTCTTATGCAATCATTTGCTACACTCCCTGTACGTGTTCATATGTTAACATTAACAAAACATGAAATACTTATGTAACCAAAAAAACCAATAAATAAACCCTAAATAAAAGATCTAGTAACATCAAAATTAACTGTTAATTCTATTTTCTACGTACTATTATGTACCCGTATCAAAGTATTTGAGCTTGTATGTATATTTTATAAGTTTTTACAAATTTCTGAGTTGAGTTGTATGTTTTTGAGTGAAAAAACATTTATGAGATTTAGCTCAAAAACTTTACATTAAAACTCATAAAATTATAACAAAACTCGAAAATTTACAACTTGTTGTACAGCTAATCTAATCATTGATATCTTTGAGGGAAAAATAGCTACATACCATTGAGTAAGAGCAAAGACACTGTAAAGAAGAACATGAGACAAATTTTGTTCATGGTTGGTTGATTTCTTTGAGATTGCTATACTATTTTCACGGTTTGACAATAATCTCTTGTAAATATATATACACCTTTATATATGATTGTGGAGTAACTGTTTTCATAGTTATGTCGGAGTCATTAATATACGTAATATACTCATAAACGATTTGGATATAATAATGAGGTTAATGGGTATGTATGTTGTGGCTTCCTTTCATGTACAATATTTTTCCTTTTTTAGTGTGAATAATCAAACGTATACTCCTTCAATCTCAATAAAAAAAGTTAATATTTATTTTGTGCATCAAGATTAAGGTGGCGAGAGGAGAATTATTGTTAGTTTATTAGTAAAAAGCAAAAAAAACAGAAGGTAAAACTTACTAACAATTAAAGGAAAGTGTAAATTATTGATTGATACACCTAAAAAAGTAGGCGAAACTATTGACTATGAGGGATGAATTATATATATACCAGGGATCCCTTAAGACACCTCAACTAGCAACATCTTTAAGACCACTTATGAACATTGTGGTGTTTAGTGTGTCTATCGCTAATTCATAGTGTGGTAAGACATTAATTAGTCTTAAGTTCTTGATCACGATCTATGATTAAATGCGTTAATACTTTATCCTAAGATTGAAAGCTTGAGTAATGTAAGGATTAAGCAAGATTACTAGACCGATCAAGTAAGATCGGAAGTCTAGGAGTCGTGTTTGAGGCTAGCAAACTATCTGAAGAAACATCTAAATTGATCTAGTTAGAATAATTCACAATCACAATCGTTTAGTATGCACATATGTAGGTGATTAGATTAGATTGCTGACGTGGAGTTAGTTACTTTTACTTATGTATAAATACAACATACTTGGCTGTAATTTATTATGATCAAAAAACATAATTCTTACATGAATTTTACACCACAAGTTACTCACTGACTTTCTTCCTTGAGGTTTTCTTTTCTCTCGAAGCTTCACCTACAATGGAGGTATCCAAGCTCATATGGTATCAGAGCGGGTTGCTCCTGTGATTCCTTTCTTTCATTGAAGAAATTATTCGCTCTCCTCACGCATTATCAACGTGTGGTATAATCTCTTCATTTTTTTCTTCCGCTTTTTCGCTTGATCCTCCATTGTTGCTACAGTTCTTGGATGCTTCGTGCAATTGATTGAATTTCTGGCGTTTCTTGTATCGTTTTCCTTATTTTTTTCTACTGTGAATTCATCGTTTCCTGCTAATTGATCATGACGATTGAAACTGAGAACTCTGCTACTTCAAACAATTATTCTTGCTTTGATGATCCGCTTTACCTATCTTCGTCTGATCAGCCTTCGTTACAACTTGTTTCAATTCTGTTTAATGGAACTGGTTTCATATGTTGGAAGCGTGATGTGTACATTGCGTTAATTGCTAAAAACAAGGACGGTTTCGTAGACGGAACTTGCAAACAACCTGCTAAGACTGATAAAACACGTCATCAATGGATTAGATGTGATTATATGGTGGTTAAATGGATTCTAAATTCTTTATCTAGAGAGATCCGTGAAACCGTCGAATATGCTAGGAATGCTAAGGATTTATGGACTGAACTCAATGAGAGATATGGACAGGTCAATAGTATTGAGATTTATCAATTACGAAAAGAATTGAGTGACTCAACACAGGCCAATGCACCTCTTGTCGAGTATTACAGTAAGTTGAAACGCACTTGGGAGACACTTGACAGTCTCGACCCTATCCCCCTTTGTAATTGTGGAGCAATGGATGCTTGCACTTGCAAACTGCTTAAAAGGATTCTTGATAGGGAGTCTGGAACGAAGTTGATTCACTTTCTTATGGGGCTTAACTCTAGCTATGAAGGTGTTAAGACTACTGTACTGAAAATGGAACCTCTACCCCCTCTCAACAAGGCATTTTCCTTGCTTCAAAAGGTTGAGAGGCAGAAGCAAATTAGTGAGGCTGTTGATATTTTGGCCGAAACAAGTGCTTATGCTGCACATTCTGGTGGAGGTAACAGGGGTAAGAGACCGAAAATTGAGTCAGAAACTGGGGATAAGTTCTGTACTCATTGTCTCAAGAAGGGTCATGACATTGACAGTTGCCATAAGCTCAAGACATGCTCCTACTGTAAGAAGAAAGGACATGTTTCTGAATATTGCTATTCTAACCCTAACAGCAAGAAGTTTAAGGGAAAAGCACTCCAGACATATGAAACTCAGAGTGGTCAGAATTCTTATAGAAGAACTGCAAATAATGTGGACATTGTGCAGGAACAGGAGGACGAAGAATCCACTCCTTTTGACTTTGAGAAGCGAGCAACTGCTGCAGGTGCATCAGGAAGTGGTCAGGGACAAATTAGCATGGACCATGGCATGATAAATGAAATGGCGAACTCGATCTACTAGCGAATTCTCAAGTCCTTCTCAGATAATCAGGGCGTTACAATCAGTTCAGCAGGTACAGTTCGTTGTTTGCATCTCACTGATTCTCAATTACATCCCTCTATATATGAATGGGTCGTTGATACTGGAGCATCTGATCATATGACTCCATATCGATCCTTATTGTATGATGTGCGGTTATTGCACAAACCCATAAGAGTGGCCCTTCCTGACGGATCTGTTAAGCTTGCTTCTAAGGCAGGCAAAGTGAGACTGAATGCTCACATTATTTTACAGAATGTCTTTCTTATTGAGGACTTCAAGCAAAATCTGTTATCTGTGAGTCGATTATTAGAAAATTCATCATTACAAGTGACTTTTTCTAAAGATTTGTGCCTGTTCCAGGACCTTTCAAGTAAGGTCACTAAGGCTTTTGGAAAGAAGAGTGGAGGCCTCTACCTACTTTACACTGATTCTACAGCACATTCTCAAGTTTCTGCATCTAACAAGTTGGGGCGTAATGCTTTTGTAGTTAATTCAGACCTTAATCTCAGTGATGTTGAGTTACTTCATGCTAGATTAGGGCATACATCAGTCGATAAGCTGAAGCATGTAATAGGAGATACTGTACATATGCGTGATTTTTTTTGTGAAACTTGCGTTTTGTCTAAACATCACAGATTGCCTTTCACTAGAAGTGTTTCTCATGCCGTTCATTGTTTTGATTTGATCCATATGGATTTATGGGGTCCTTACAAGACGCCATGTATTGGAGGAGCAAGGTTCTTTCTTACTATATTAGATGATTGTTCACGTTGTACGTGGACGTATCTTTTGAAACATAAAGATCAGGTGCCTCATATTATTCTAGGTTTTATCAGAATGGTTGCCACTCAGTTCCAGTCAAAAATCAAAATTATTCGTACTGACCATGGAACAGAGTTTGATCAAAACTACTGTCGTCAGGTGTTTCAGCAAGAAGGTATCTTATATCAGCGAAGTGTGGTGGGTAGACCACAGCAGAACGGGAGGGTAGAACGCAAACACCGTCATTTGATTGAAACCGCACGGGCTTTAATGCTTCATGCTAACTTACCCTTACGATTTTGGGGTGACTCAGTATTGGCGTCTACCTATCTTATTAATAAAATGCCCACTCCCATACTAGACTGGAAATCCCCATTTGAGATCTTATTCAAAACTCCTCCTGATATTACAGAATTACGAGTGTTTGGATCGCTTTGCTATGCTACAATGCCCATCACCAACACAGATAAATTTGCACCAAAAGCACGAAAGTGCATCTTTATTGGATATCCTCATGGTGAAAAAGGATATAAGCTATATGATATATCATCTAATACAGTCTTTGTGAACAGAGATGTAATTTTCAAAGAGTCTATTTTTCCATTCAGATGCCCTTCTTCAGGCCAACAATAATCGACTGCTACTCTTCCTAATTTGGTGGAGTTTACTGACAGTACATCTAGTAATATTGGTGACAGCACACCTGGAATTTTTGGTGACAGTTCACCGCCTGTGTCTTCTGTTAATGTTGACCAGTGTTCTTCTTCACAAGATTCTTCTCAAAGTATTCCTCATAATGTTTCAGCATCTTCTGATCCGTCTTTATCTTCTACATCTGCTGATGCATCTGTATTCGAAGATCATGCTTCTCCTATTCCACCTCTGAGAAAATCCACCAGAGTAAAGCAGGTGTCTACTAAGTTGAAAGATTTCCACTGTCCCCTCAAGTTACCTATACAGAATACAGTTCCACATAGATCAGGAAACCCACCTATTACACAGTCGGTTCCTGAATCATCTTCGGTCTCCTTTCACACACAAGTTCTTCAAGATCTCAAGGATTATGATCCTGATTACATTACTTCTCTCGCAGCTGTGTTACAAACTCCTGAACCAGCTACTTATGCTCAAGCGCGATTTGACCCAAATTGGGAGGCAGCTATGTCTAAAGAACTCACTGCCCTTGAAGTTAATAACACGTGGGAACTAGTACCGTTACCGGAAGGGCAGAAAGCCATTGGATCGAAATGGGTTTTTAAAGTCAAACATAACCCGGATGGATCCATTGAGCGCTATAAGGTCCGTTTGGTTGCGAAAGGTTACAATCAAATTAAGAATAAGGACTACAAACACACGTTTTCACCGGTTGCCAAGTTCACTACAGTACGAAGTCTGCTTGCGGTTGCAGCTGCTCGTAATTGGCCTTTACATCAACTTGATGTAAATAATGCTTTTCTCCATGGTTATGTGGATGAGGAGATTTACATGACTGTTCCAGAGGGGTATTCAAAAGCGTCTCCAGGTTTGGTTTGTAAGCTCAAAAAATCTATTTACGGGCTCAAACAGGCGTCAAGGCAATGGAACAAGGAGTTGACGAAATACCTTAAGTCTCTTGGTTTCAATCAATCAAGAGAAGATTACTCGATGTTTACTCGAGCTCGCCCTCAAGGTTTTATGGTGGCTTTGGTATACGTTGATGATATTTTACTTACAGGAGATGATGCGGAAGGGATTCTGCACACTAAACAGAGTCTGGATTCTAAGTTTACAATCAAGGACCTTGGTTTGATGCGTTATTTTTTGGGTTTGGAAATGGCCCGTAATGATAGTGGAATAATGCTAAATCAACGAAAATATATTTTGGACATTCTCACTGATATGAACATGTTGGATGCTACAGTAGCTGATTTTCCTATGGCAAAGGGTCTCAAGCTCTCCACTGATTCTGGAGTCCTGTTAGCAGATCCAGAGCCTTATAGGCGTTTGATTGGTCGACTTCTATACCTCAATCTAACCCGACCAGATATTTCTTTCTCAATTCAACATTTAAGTCAGTTTATACATGAGCCTCGGGAGCCTCATATGCAAGCAGCAACTCATGTTATTCGTTATTTGAAGGCCACCATCAATACTGGTTTGTTTTATCCGGCGGATAATCCTTTAGATATCATTGCTTATAGTGATTCTGATTATGCAACTTGTGCTTTCAGTCGTAGGGCTGTAAGTGGTTATGCTATTTTCCTTGGTTCTTCTCTCATTTCTTGGAAAACAAAGAAGCAAAAGACGGTGAGTCGTAGCAGTGCTGAAGCGGAATACCGATGTATGTCTTATACATCTGCTGAGTTGGTCTGGTTGGTGGCTATGCTCAAGGATTTACATATTCAAACACAACTGCCAGTACCTCTTTTCTGCGACAATAAGGCTGCAGTTCATATTACTCAGAATCCTATCTTTCATGAAAGAACTAAACACTTGGAAGTGGACTGTCATTTTGTTCGTGACAAGTATCTCGAAGGTTTTCTTCATCCTACTTTCATTAGGACTGGTGTACAATTAGCGGATATCATGACCAAACCTTTGGGAGCTTCTCCTCATCAGTTCTTTTCTGCCAAGCTGGGTTTGTATAGCATTCCATCCAATCCAGCTTGAAGGGGGGTTATGCACATATGTAGGTGATTAGATTAGATTGCTGACGTGGAGTTAGTTACTTTTACTTATGTATAAATACAACATACTTGGCTGTAATTTATCATGATCAAAAAACATAATTCTTACATGAATTTTACACCACAAGTTACTCACTGACTTTCTTCCTTGAGGTTTTCTTTTCTCTCGAAGCTTCACCTACAATGGAGGTATCCAAGCTCATATTTAGGTATATATTTGCATTGAAATATTGAAATCGCATTTTAACCCCACTCTCCTTAGACTTGATCATTATTGCTTGAATATTGCATGAATTAGTGTTATTCACTTTATTTAGAATAGACATTAGAACTACATAAAACACTTAATATTTGATAGGTTAAATAATGGATATCGCTTACTGTATTATATAGCATATTTCAACATATCTGACCTCCCCGTGAATTCGATTCATACTTCCCTACGCATTATTGTTGTCGACTTGTTGATAAGCCATAAGGGTTTGTCTTAGATCGAGCACGCGACAACTCAAATCAGAACGAGACCCATCATAAGGGTTTGTTTGTGACTAGACGAATACAGACATCAACTTGGTGAGGTGTAGCTAGACCCATCCTTAAACTACTCCCAGCCATGCAAGTACGTTTAACTGCGGAGTTCTTTTTGCATGGCTGGACAACCAGAAAATAAAATGTACTTTGTTGATATGAATAGTACTATCAAACTCTTTAAGCACTCATCTGAGCACCTCACACAATATTCATTATACACTCCTCCGAGCACCATCAACCATATCCAATCTCTTTAAACTCGAGTATTACAATCACCCCACTTAAAGCAACGTCCTCGTTGCTCACGGAAGATGACCGCAGTCAAGCCTCAAGATCCACCACAGCTAGGTTGATGACCATGGTACTCCTGGCCAAATGATCACCACACCGTCGCCGGCTTGCTCAACTACCAATCTCTTCCTCAATTACTTTAGCTCGAGTATCAACTCATTGAAAAAGTACACATCAAAGACTTAAGAGAAGAAGATTCATGTATATGATTCCATATAGACTAAACGCACGCAACATTTATTTGAAGATATGAAATTAGTTGTTACAATTATAAATTATTGTACACGATAAAATCGTATATGGGGTCGCTCAATTGATAGGGGCACCAAATTGACAACAACAAGAATGCTCATCTAGGCAAGCACCGTTTGTCCATCCTCCGGAATGTATAGCACAATAATCCACACATGTTAACTTGTTACATTCAGCCAGATAATATGGAGCCTTAGGAGGTACAATGCAATTATGTGCTACACCCCCTCCTCCTGTTAACATCAACAAAACATACAAAAACAATAAATAAAACATCTAGAAACATCAAAATTAGGGCTCGTTTGGTTCACCATGGAAAAATAGAGTTACCGGAAACTTAAATTCACGTGAATTTGTATTTCATGGGAATTACAAAAATAGTGTTTGGTTCCCATGTGGAAATGACTTCACGCGGGAAGTTCTACCCACCAGGGGGCTTGGTGAGTAACTTCCCATTATGAAGGAAGTTGCAATTCTCGGAAAGTGACAATTCTCATGAGATGGGCAACCAAACAACTCCCTGAAAATGAGTAACCAAACAAACTCAATCTCGTATCTGTTTATAGTAAACAAACTCAATTTCAGGAGACCTACTCTTGTTGTATAGGGTAAAATAAAAAGGAGTATCTTTGAGGGAAAAATAACTACATACCATTGAGTAAGAGCAAAGACACAATAAAGAAGAACATGAGACAAATTTTGTTCATGGTGCTCATTATTTTTTTCTTTTGAAATTGTATTACTTCACTGTATTCAAAGTTTGAGAATAGTCCCTTGTAAATATAAATACAAGTATACAACCTTTATACATGGTTGTATAGATACGAAGTATGGAGTAACTGTTTTCGTAATTATGTCAAAGCCATTAATGTATACGAAGTACATAATCTGCTCATAAATAATTTGGATTTGGATATAATAATGAGGTTAATGGGTGTATTAAGAAATTAGGATTATACATACAATAACATTGTGTAACCAAGCTCAAAGTTGTTGAATTTTTCTATATATTTACTAAACTTATACAATACAAGTTTCATTCTGAACTGAATTGTAAGTTTTTGAGTTTAAATATTGATATGATTTAACTCGACAATTTTACACTAAATCTTACTCCGTAGAAAGTTTACAATAAAACTCGAAAACTTTGTGATAAAAACTCAAAATCAGAAACCCAATTGCACATGGAGCTAATACAGCTGGCTGTGTCCTGTATATATATTACTCCTTGGATGTATTATGACTTCCTTTTTATGTACAATATTTTTTTTAACCGTGGATCATTAAAGCTCTTTAAAAATTCATTTTTCTAATTTAATACTCCCTCTGTTTCTTTGATATCTTCCACATTTCATTTTTTAACAATTTCTTTGATTTCTTCCACTTTCCTTTTTTTCTATCACATTTCTCTCTTACCTAAGGTGGCCCACTTACTCTACTCCTTCTCTACTTTTACTTATTTTATTGTTTTTCTTAAGAAATGTGTCACTTTTAAGGTGGAAGAAATCATAGAAACGGAGGGAATATTTTAATACTTCAAATAAATTTAAATAACAAAAAATAAAAAAATTAAAAGAATACTAAACATCGAAATATGAAAAAGTAATTCCGATTTAAAATTAGAACCTAAAATACCAAAGTCGGGGGAAGTCCACACAACTGACCTCACTTCCATTTCCCACTCCACTAGGAGGGATTGAAGGAATAACGTTGGAAATTATTTGAAAAAAACACAGCATCCCTTCTTTTTCCCTCTTCAAATCAAAATCTCTCCTCCCTCCCTCTCTCCTCACTTCTCCCAACACTCAAACTCCCCCAAATTCAATCAACCTCATCACTCCACTTCACCAAAACCCTAATCCCCAAATGCAGGAATTCTACGGATCAGTCCGCCGATCCCTAGCTTTCCGACCATCCACCGCTTCGCCAGGCGGCGGTGACGACGCCGGCGGTTTCGCCGGGTTCGGCGGCTTCGTTGATAAGATCGGTTCCTCCATTCGCAAGTCTCGTATCGGTTCTATCGCTGCTAAATCGCCTGTTAGAGCGCTTCCTCCTTCGTCCAGTAATTACAAGGAGAATATGTCGCCGAATAGAGGTAATGAGAAGGATGAGCATGAGGAAGCTTCGTCGATTCGGTGGCGGAAAGGTGAATTGATCGGTTGTGGTGCTTTTGGTAGGGTTTATATGGGGATGAATCTTAATTCTGGCGAGCTTCTTGCTGTTAAGCAGGTAAGATTTTCCGTTTCGAATTTGGAAAATGTTTGATTTTGATGTTGTTTTGAAGTTGATTGAATTTGATTATCGTCGAATTGATGCAGGTTTTGATTGCGGCGAATGGTGCATCCAAGGATAAAACTCAGGTTATACTGAGAATTGTGTTACTAGTCTCTTGATCTATGATATGCTAAGGATTTTGCTTTAGTAATTTGTGTCATTAATAGAATTATTTAGTACTCCGTATTTGTTTCCTGAAATGATAGTAGCTTTAATGTGTTCATTTTAAGTTTATTTAATCAATTTGATTTAGTTCAATTGAAGTAGCACCATTGACAACTTAGAGTATACCTTTTAAAGCATTCATTCTCAAAATGTTGTTACAATTACCATTTTTGTCGATTCAAATAACAGTGTATAGATGCAATGTGGGAGTTTAGAGTGACGATAAGCGTGATATTATTTTAGAATTCAGTATCTAAAGTCACTGACAATTGGGTTTCTGTAAACAATCTTGCTCGAGATGATAATACACTTGTTAAGTTAGACGTGTACTAAATGTCGGGTACTAGACTGTCACTACTACTAAAGGCTTGATGCTTGAAGTGTGGTAACTGTGCAAAGTTATCAAACTTACCATTTGTTTCACTGTGAACAGGCTCACATAAAGGAGCTTGAGGAGGAAGTGAAGCTTCTTAAGAATCTCTCACATCCAAATATAGTTGTAAGCATATTTCGTTTATCATGTTTTAGGAAGTGCTATGTTGCTAGATTATGAACCGTCTTTCTTTTTTATCAGAGATATTTAGGGACTGCAAGAGAAGACGAGGCATTAAATATTTTATTGGAGTTTGTTCCTGGTGGATCAATATCCTCACTCATAGGAAAGTTTGGATCGTTTCCAGAGTCTGTAAGTGGATTATAAACATATATTTTTCTTTCCCCTAGAACTTGTTTGATTGTTACCATAAATGGTGGTTACACTATGTCCCATTGGCCAGGTTATACGAATGTATACTAAGCAGTTGCTATTAGGCCTGGAATACTTGCACAGGAACGGAATTATGCATAGAGATATTAAGGTATTGCTCAGAAAGATACGACTAATTTGCACGTCTCTTCTTGTCAAATACTCTATATTAAGCATAAATGTCTATCAGCTTTTGTCATTGCTGCTGCTCAATATCTGTGTTTTCACTGCAGGGGGCCAACATCCTTGTTGATAATAAGGGTTGTATAAAACTTGCTGACTTTGGTGCATCGAAGAAAGTTGTTGAACTGGTAGATTTTTGTTTAGTGTTACCATTCTCTCTCATTGTGCACGTTTCTTCGAAGGCGCATGGGAAATGATCTCATTGTTCGTTTCTGCTTGAACTTTCTTTACTATGATAGGCTACCATGACAGGGGCAAAGTCAATGAAAGGCACTCCTTATTGGATGGCTCCTGAAGTTATCCTTCAAACTGGTCATAACTTGTGAGTAATGAAGTTTCAACTTTGCTCTCAAACCTTACATGTTATCCCGTGATGGGTATAAGAGACATTGAAATGGCATTTGAGCTTTTGGTTTTACATATAGCTGATATGTGTATAAGAGACAAATTGACACTTAATATGATTATTGAATGCCTCAGCTCTGCTGATATATGGAGCGTTGGCTGTACGGTCATTGAAATGGCCACAGGAAAACCTCCTTGGTGCCAGTATCAGGAAGTAAGTTCAGCTCAAAGCTAATGTTACATGAATCTGCTTTATCATATTACTTCATTTCTGCTTATACTGGACTTGGACTTGTTCCTTTCGTTATTTATGCAATTTTTTGGTTCGTCCAGGTGGCCGCTTTATTTCACATTGGGACTACAAAGTCTCCTCCTTCCATCCCGGAGCACCTATCAGCTGACGGAAAGGATTTCTTGAACAAGTGCTTACAGACGTAAGAACTTTATGATTTGTCACTGTTTGTTTAGTGTACATGTTTCTAACAATTTATCTTTGAAATGGAAATATCGTACTGTCTTTAACTTCAAACTTATCTAAGCTGCTATATTGATTTACCTTTTTTCTGAACCCTCCGTTTTAAACTTTGGCCAGAGATGCTAATTCAAGGGCATCTGCTTCTGAACTACTACAGGTATTTTACATTTCTTTTCCAGTTCATTTTACTTTGTTTCAAAATGAATTAAGTTATAATGCACATCTTGGATACTTCACCATTCTCCATTTAATTTATCCCCTCTTAAAAATTTATGTAGAATTGTATCGCAGGAATAGCTCGTTTTGTATAAGGTCTGCAAATGGCCTAGAGTTCTGCAACATGTAGTATACTGATTATGTGGTTTTCTTATTTTGTGCAGCATCCTTTCGTCAATGAAGAATACCGAGAATCTCAGCCTGGTTTTCGTCGTTCAGTCACTGTTAGTCTAACTTCAACTTTGTGCCTTATAATTTCTTATGTCAATGCTATCACAGCTTATTGTGATCTTTATGTCAGGAAATTGCCAAAAACAAGGCAGCGACAACACCAGTCCAGACAAGCATGTATGTGGACTGATATATTTATCAGTTTTTTTCTTTGCTCTCTTCTTTTGCCTATGATGACAGTTTATTACTCCGTATGACTGTAGAGAGAGAATAACATTTTTACTTAATTCCTGATAGCAGTAGCAATGCCACGCGGACATTTAGTGGCGGTTTAAAAGACATTTGCAATTTGGGTAGTGTCGGATGCTCAACTGTTTACCCAGAGAATTTTTCTGGAACACGTACTCTTTGGGGCACAAACTGTAGTGATGATGACATGTGTGTTTTAGATGATAAGGACGACTTTTCTATGGGTGCATCAGTTCACCTAAATCCAGCAATGCTCACAAATAACTGCACGGAGGTAGTAAATTCATTGTTGCCATATGAACTGGATCTATCCACTTTCTAAATCGCTATGAATTCACTAACTAGTGTTTTTAACAAGACAGAGTTTCAATCCTATGTGCGAGCCAAACGATGATTGGCCTTGCAAGTTTGATCTTAGCCCTGAAGTTGGCCAAAGCAACGCAGAGTTGCTTCCCCGAGAAGATTGTGGCATTGCTGAGTCATCGTGTAACGTCGCATCTGAGTTCACATTTCCAAGTGAACCGTCAGCCGATGATGAGGAAGAAGTTACCGAGACAAAAATCAGGGCGTTCTTGGAAGAAAAGGTAAAATACGGTTTAGGGATTAACAATGAATTTTGAGAAATTGAGAATACCTCCAGAGTGGTAATTATATTTAATATTCCGTAACTCGCATGAAGTAACTCTATTTTAACTTACTTTTTGGCTTCTGCAGGCCTTAGATCTCAAAAAGCTGCAAGAAGAGTTTTATAACACATTAAATACAGCCTCGCCTACAGCTTTTGGGGATATGGATGGTGATGCCCTGAGTAATTTGCTCACAAAGAGCAAGTCACCTAGCCGAGTACCTAGCAGAAGATTCTCAAATGTTGCCGATATTCCTAAAAATGCGAGTCTCGTCACCCACAGCAAACCCATTCCAGAAAAAAACCTTAGCGAGCAATCTTTAAAGGAGGTTCCTGAGGTCCGAGAGTTACAGAAGGAAGGTTTTATTTCAAGGTTAGCAAGCGCCATTTGATTTATTTCTGTTTGTCTATTAAATTTGATTTATTTTACAGGAGTAATAGTAGTAGTTTATTGTTGCAGTCCAAACTTCGCTGAAAGGCAAAGGCTTTGGAAGGAAGAACTCGATAAAGAACTTGAGATGGAACGAGGTACGCTTTATCTTAATTCATACTCGTACATCCAAGTTTGTGAAAATAACATACAAATTGAGTCGAAACTCAAAAAGCTCTAATGGGAGTGCAACTGCATTGCAGAAAGATTAGCAGAAAGATTGCGACAGGCAGGAGGAAAGACATCATCACCAAATAAGCGTGTTCCTTGTCATCAGAGGGAACGACCGCCCTTCCCTTCTTCCCCTAAATGACCATGATGCCTTTTTTTCCAAAACGAAGTTTGTGTGAAGTAAAATCTTACATAGTAGTCACCCGGCTATCTTTTCATGTATAGCAGGAGTGGCGTGGCAAGCCATCAGTTGCATCCGTCTTGTGATGAAAATGTTGGTTCGACAAATCATTTTCGAGCGAGTATTGTAATTTTTTTTTCCTTTTTTATTTTTGTTCCTTCTGTTAAAAGCAGTTTGCATGCTTGCTTGGCAATACCAACAGAATGTGATACTGAGTTTTGTGTTAAGAGATGCTCAGAATTTGAAGTATGTATAAATGATACATTACCCGTGATGATTTATGAAGCCCGTATCTATTGGTTTAGCGAGATTATTGTTACTCGTATTTAGATATGAAGTATTGTATGGCTCTTGCTCCGGTGACTGCAATATCTAGTCCTGAACTCAACAAGGAGATCAAGTACGACTCCGACATCCTAGAACACATTACATCACAATTTATTTTCACTTTGCCCATGTAAAGAGTAAAGAGTAAAGACTGTCTTTTTTTTACGATGCTATTGCGTTGTTGGCTTTATTACCATTCCCCCACCATCATCTGCAATTATACCAGGAATCTGCCTCACTATTGGTTGGTGCTCACTGCTCATACAAAGGAAGGGCTTATGATAACTCACGAGAAACATGTGGAATATTAGCATTTCTCCAGTAAGATCGTCTTAACACAGACTCAAATAAGGGAAAGCCCACCATAAAACACAAATTTTCATCACTTTTTTTTTTCGATTCTCCATCAAACGGGCCTTAACCATCACCTTAAGGTTTTGATTAGATTAATTCCGTAACATGGTATTAGAGTCAGCGTGACCGAAGGTCATAAGTTCGAATCCTGGTAGCATCCAATATCTCGAACTTTTAAGTGGAATCACATGGTATGGGGGCCTGTGCACTAACCACTCTTCAAGCCCAACAGACATTCAAGTGAGGGAGTGTAATAGCTGGGTCTCAACCATCACCTTAAGGTTTTTGTTAAGTTGGTTCATCTAACATGGTGTCAAACCCCGTGCGACAAAATATCGGTTCAGTCCAACAGAACATGACTTAAGTCATTATAGTTAACTTCTCGAGTTGGTGAGAAGGAGAGATTTTGTATAAGGTTGTCTACCCATATTGCTGAAGATCTTAATGGATGATGCGGGGTAGCCTGACTATATCAACAGGCAACAGCAGCCTTGTGTTATTAATTAAGGTGCATGGTTGTTGTTGTTGTTGTTTACACCACACAAGAAAAACGCATACATCTATCATTTGGTTAAGGATGTCTCTAATTACTCACTAATTCATAAAAGTAATACTAAAAAAAAAAAAAGGGAGAATGACACTTGATTGTAAAGAAAGATACACTATAGGATTGGTGTATCAGACATTTTGACTAACAAAAATATGTGGCAGAATTGGAGGACTTATCCAATATTGACAAGGATTTTACGCCAGAAAGTTTGGATTTGCATATTATCAAAATTTGATTGCACTTTTGGAGTGGGTCTTTACTCTTTCTTTCCTTGTCTTTTTCTTTTACTTGATTGCAATTTTAATGTTATTTTTATATATGAAACACTAATAATAATAATAATAATAATAATGATGATGTAAAATTAAACATAATACGCAAAATAATCATAAGATTGTTACATTGTAAATAGATACACTATTAAGTACGGAGTATTTTTTTTGCCAACAAGGATAGACTAAGAGAGTTAAGAATTTAACGTCACCGCCGCTAGGCTGTGGGTTTTATGATTCTTCTCTTTGTGTACATAAGCAATTGAGAGATAATGAAAACAAGAAAACAACGAAGCAGGTTTTCAAGAATCGTTCATTAAATTGGTGAGTCCAATAATGACGATCCGACATTACAGACTAAGGTAATGAATAATGCAGACCCATGTCAAGTATATTGGACACAGAGGCACACTATGAGGTATCCACGCTTCTGCGCATAACAAGTAGTATCAGTCGATTTGACTAAGGCACAAGGAGCATCAGACCTAAGACTTGAATGTGGCTGCGTTCATTGTAAGATGTCAAACCCCTAAGCTCGAGGAAGAGATGTTCGTCTTGGTGGGATGAGAGAAGGGCAGTCTAATTAAGAGAAGATCGTCAGCAGTCTGATATGGTGTGTTGAGCCTTATTGGAGGCATCAAAAGTAGTCGTCCATGGTGAATTGGTGAGTTCAACAACAATCTGGCGTATTATTATGCCAAAGGTAATGAATTTTAGACCCGGTTCAAGGTAAATTGAAGACAATATTTTAGTATGCAAGTGTAGCACTGTCCCCAATACATGGTGTATGTACGTGTCGGTTAATATGAGGTTATCTTGGGATGTGTGATGGGGTGCCAGTTAAGAAATTGGGGTTGCTCGGTACATGTGGGGAGTTTTCATGGAGGTCAAGGTCGAGTCACGATAGAGGTCCTTGGTTTGAGGGGAGCAAACCCACGTCCCACATCGATCAGTGGTGTAAAAATGAAAAATAATTATCTTTATAAGTATCCACAAACTATAATAGCACGACGTCTTTAGGAAATGAGTACAAGAGTAAATCCATGAGTTTGATCCAAAGTAGACCATATCGTACTATTACAAAACGTGAACACTAACACAACAGAGGCCCACCACCAGATATCCACGCTTGCACACGTAACAAATATGATGGATAGGCAAAATCATCAAGTATCCCTATGATCTTTGTCCGTAACCTACAACATAACATGCTACCAGATATCCACGCGTGACAAATATGATAGATAGGCAAAATCATCGAGTATCCCTATGATCTTTGTCCGTAACCTACAACATAACATGACTCGAGTGACCGATAGATAGATTCCACCTTCGTTAGAGACTATCTATGTACATACACTAACATTATTGCATACGAAGGCTCTTACTTGTTTCCACCCACACACACATTACACACCAAAAAATCTGTATTCTGTAAGCTAGGGCATGCAGGCAGGCTAGGCAAAATCTAACGCAGATTTTCTCGCATTAGGTGGTTGTTGTTGTTGCATAAACGATAAATGCACATGACAAAACTAAAACGAACACAGCCATGCATTTTCCCTTTGCTCTTTACACTGTACCATTACTATGTTCTGATTGGGGCAGGGCTGCAGGGCAGCTGGGCAGTGGGGGGTCAGATACGAATATTTAGTGCATTATATTGCGATGAGTACTAGAGATTATTTAGAGAAGATGTAGTATATAATGATCTAAGACTATTCGAATCTTAAATTGCATGGATATGATATGATATGATATGATGTTGCTACTCCACTACTTCGTTATTATCAGGGTCGGTCCTGGTCGTTTCGAGGCCCTAGGCAAAATTATAGGCCGGGGCCCCTTTAAAAAAAATCGTAACCGTCATTTTCATTATTTTCATTGATCTCATCCTCATAGTTTCACATATCTAGCAATAAATTTGTTTTATAGTGATTTTCTTAAATTCACAACATCGCAATTTCAGTAATACATTTCTAGCACAATAACACAAAATAATTTAACAAATAACTCAAATCAAGTCATTAAATGACTTTTGAAGGCTTGTACTAATTTGTACGCAGTTTACAAAATTTTAAATATAATGAATGTAATGACGGAAAAATATTGTAAATTCTACCATCCGTAAATATTACAGAGTACATTAGTTATCACTTAAACTGTGTAATAAAATAGTTTCTCGTGCAAATAAAAAAAAATCGGTCATTTGTATAAATAATTATTCGTAATAATGATCCTTACATTTTTGAAGACGTGCTTTAAAAAGTTAAGAAAGTACATGTAATTTTGTAATTAAAATAATGCACGGAGTATGTATTAAGGTTAATATATACTCCCTCCGATTTTAAGATATGAGGGTGTAAAAATGTGCGGTGTAAAAATAAAGAAGGAAGAGAGAGAAATGAATGACTAAATAAAAGTCACATATTTATGGCTTAAATAGGAAAGAGGAAAAAAATAATGACTCAGCCCAAAAGGGAAAGACGGAACATAAGTCAGACTCAGAGAGAGTATAATTCAACATGGGTATTAATTTTTTAAATACGAGTATATTTTTATTCTAAAAAATGAGACCGTGTGTGAAAATGGAAAGGATAATTGGGTACAAAATAAATATAAATTGAGTAATTTTTTTTATAATGGAGTATATTTCAGCATGCGTATTAAATACGAGTATACTTTTATTCTCAAAAAAGAGACCATTTATGAAAATCGGAGAATAATTGGGTACAAAATAAATATAAATAGAATATATGGGCTAGATCTTGATCCCTAGACCTCCTGTGTGAAAGGCCCACATCTTAACCACTACACCAAAGATAGAAATCGTTGAAGTTCTTAACCAAATACAGTACCTATTATATGTTCATTTTTTTTCCTGATTTTTGGGCCCCTTCTAAGCTTGGGCCCTGGGCCGTCGCCCCTCCAAACTAAGCCCGGGGCCGGCCCTGGTTATTATTGATTGGCTGCTCTTGCTCTCTTATGCTTGGAGTTGTTGGTGATCTTTCATGCTATTGGTTCACCATTCTTAACTTCATTCACCTACTTTTTGTAAGGCAATAGTACATCCAATACTTAACACCTGGTCTCATCTTTGTTCAATTCATTTGTGTGGATGGTATCTGGAAATCAGCAGCTGTGTGGATTATGTGGATGAAGACGCTCAGATCCAAGTTCCCGTGCACCAACAACTCACTGCTTTTACCCGACATCTCTGATTTATCGTTATGGTTTTAGTTAATGCTTATAATGTTAATTTTATGTTCATTAGAGGATGTAATATGGGTTCTAAGAACCCAACTAGCATGTAATCCAGTGCACTTGCTTTGTTGGCAAAAAAAAAAAAAAACTGGTCTCCTTTGTAACGGGTTATCGTTGTATTATTATAACGGTTTATATATTGGAGTACTTAGTTAAATAAGGATGATAAAGTATTATTTTTGGGAAATAATAATGCTTTTGTCATTTTTCAATCTAATGGAAAAATAGTCAAATTACTTGATTTGTCATAAAAATATGACGGATATAAGAAATTGGGATACGGTAAGTGTGTGATAAGTAGTACTCCGTACTACATTTTATGTTGCATGGGAGTTGCGTAGAAATAAGAAATTGAAGCGTAATTTTAACAATGAACAAATGAGTGCATATATACTCTTTCCGCCTCGATCATTTGTTTTCCTTTGATTAAAATAATCATCACAAATAATATAAAAGGACAACTAATCATAGAGACAAAGGGAGTACGTACTTAGCTTGACGGGAATTTTAATGCCTACCTAGTACACGAGATTACGTTACCTAGATACACTCAACGTGATATATAAAAGATAAAAATAAAATAGAATGGATACTATATTATCCTTAACATCTCCTCGAAAAACGGGTGACTTGGATGAGAGTTCCATCTTGGCATGACAAAGCTTTAGTGAGATAATCGACCAGTTGATCATCGCTAGCAATATAGGCAGGATTTGAAAGAAAAATGATCTCCTCCATTTTCATTCCCCTTCCCTTCTTCGTCTATCCATGTAGAAAATATTTGACCCGTCATAAATTTGTGACGGATATGTACGTCACAAATAAAAATTTATATTTTTTCTATTCAAACAAATTACTCCGTATTTCATCTCCCTCACTTCCCCTCCCCCTTTTTCCCTTCAAATCACTCAACCAAAAGCTACCCTAAGAGTTCAACTATTAAAGACTAACCAATATAGAAGCTCTAAAAGCCTTTATTACTCTGGCTTTTCTACAAGATCTCGTGTCCGACACAATTATTTTGGGTTAAATTTTAAATTTTATGGTCTTAAATGAACGAAATATCGAAGTGTTGTGTCGGCATCAGACACGCGACATGATACCCAATTGAAGTGTCGAAATAACAATTCAAAAAAAAAAATTGTTGCCAAATTTCTTCATTTCTTTTAACCATTTTTTTGAATCACGAGGGAATTGTCAGATAATTATGCTTACAAAAAAAATATTAATAAAATAACTATTTACTCACTCACATTACAGTTCGTAAATCCCGTCAAAATTCACCTCAATGGTGTTACATTGTTGCACTTTCATTAGAAAGTACCAAGAGGAGGAAAAAAAAAAACTAGCCCTCCTCCCGCTCCTCCCGCTCCTCCCGGTAAATTGGAGAAGAAAAAGGCATAGTACTTCACCACCTTAAGTTTGACAAGTTCTTGTTTTTAATAGTCATATCCGTCAGATCGTCACAAATATGTGACGGGGTCAAGTAGTGCATATATGACAAAAATGTACTCCGTATAATGCATGGAAAATAGGAAATACCATGCGATTACCTATCAAGTAACCAATACTCGACCCGTTACACTACTTTTATGACGAATATATACCCGTCAAAAGAGAGACTTGCTTATTAAGTTTTAAGGGAAAAAAGAGTGGAATGAGGCAGTGAGGCAGCCAGAAGTTAAAGTCAACTTTATGGTGGTTGGAGCCTATGATATCAACCTACCCAAATTCTTGTTCGTAACGAACATATCCGTTATAAATACGTGACAGTTCAAATATTATCCACATAACTATATAAAGACAAACCATTTACTATTCCCGATACATTCAAACTTTGTCTGGAGTATCTAACTATGCGAGTTTTATCTGACATGTTATAACTTTATGACGAATATCCCAAAGACGTAAATATCCAAGTGGAGGTTTGAATTGTGTGGGGAAATGAAGGGAGGGATGTCCCAAGGACGCCTATGTTCCTCTAAATTGTAAATGGACCATTTGATTTTGTCCCAATCAACTTCAACTGTTCGGTACGGCTCTGGTACCAAATCCCTCTTTCTCAGATTCTCTATCTTCTACTCACGTGTCTTGTTTCTTTCCATACCTATTTTCTACCTCTCTTCACTTTCTTCTTTCCTTTCTCTCTTTAATCTTTAACCAAATCTTTTCGATTTAAAGACTCCGATATAATGGTGCTATGCCGTTGTTAGAAAAGAAAGTGTTACGGAGTAGTCGTACTTATGTACCGGTATAAGGGTGTGAAGAACGTTTAGTCAATGTAGAGACACAATATGGTACGTTACACTTGTTGTGAATCTTTTGAATTTTGGAGATTTAGAGAGTTCGATGCTCTAATGTGTTACGTTGTCGTGACATTGTGCTAAGATGAGGCGAGAAGGTGGTTAGAAAAGGGTTAGTGTACTTATATACGAGCAAACAGATATAATGGGGCGTTTAAGAATCATTTGTATGGACATAATAGACATGAAGATTGAACATCAAAGTCTTGTTTAGAGAGATCAGCCCCAACAACTTTGTCAGACAATCCACACACGTGTCCATATTGACCCTAGACAAAGAAACGAACGATATAATCTCTAAGGTCATTACCCGCTTTGATGGTTTAAAACAATTGCCACCCTCGTCATCAAATGACAAAAGAGCGAAGAATAAAGATCACTCTATAAATACCCCTCATATGGATATATGCTCATCTATGAATGAAGTAGTATATATAGAGGTATACATTCTTAACAATCTTTTACCCTTTTTAAAAGAATCAAAGAGGGTTCGATTCATGGAGGATTACTCTAACAAGAGGGGAGGTTATTACTTGTTTAAGTCCGATCAAAATCCATCCAAGACAAAAGTGATTATATGCCCTGTGCAAAAAAGAAGCATATGAGAAAGGATATCCAACTTCACATCAAAGAATTAACGGAAACACACTTACATTCTCTCTTTAAATTGGTTTTAATTATTCCCTTTGATTTTTATTTATTGGTCAATTTCAATATAATATGTCTCAGATATATTCATTAAATGAGCAATAAATAGAAATTGGAAGGAGTAGGTGGATTTTCTTTTATGTTTAGAAGGGACATGGAGGAGGCAGTGAGTGATGTAAAAACAGTGACAATTTCACCTGCGTGCCAATTATCATCCATACATGCATTGGATAACTAGGGCCAACGTTACGTTTGACAATGATGCTCTTCTATTGATAAAACATGTGTTCAATTTTTTATTACTCGTTTATAGGTTCACAAATTTACAACGAATATAATCGTTAAAAATAAGAATTTTGATAGTAGGTGAGGATACATGTGGCACTAACAGGAACTCGACACGACCGATTTGTTTGCCAGGTCTAGGTGGTTCAAGTATGTAAACTAGTGGATCGATCAATGACACATCAATGCTTCATTGTTGTTTTGAAACCAACTTGTGAATTCGAGATAGATGTGATTTTGAATTGTTCCATTTTTATCATATATTTCGACAAAAATTTCACTGTGACCATAATGTATCAATCGGTTTTGCATGAGGTAATTCAGAACTTAGTGCTACAACCTCAATGTAAGATCAAGGAGTACAAGTTTGTGAGCGTAAAGAATGTAATAAAACAATTACGGAGTATAATAAATATAATTTTCTCGACATTTTGGAATGACTTAGTCGGTCTATAGATCTTCGAGTTAGATTAAAAAAAATCGTAATAAACTTTTTTTTTGCCAGCAGTAATGATCTTATGAGTGTATAAGAGGAAGATGATCATCTCCATTATTTTCTCTCCATTATTTTTCAATGTTTTAATAGCAATAATATAAGGTGCCAGGCCATATCATAGCTCGTTAAATGACGGTTTTGAAGATTTGGATGATTTTACACATTAGCTCGATCAGATAAAATTGAAAGATGATACTCACTCCATATCTATATGTCCGGCCATTTTCAATATAATACTCCACCCATATATTAAACACCAAAACAAGAAAGGTAACGTGAAATTGTTTACTAGTTCAAAAATTACACTTCGTTTTAGTTTATACATCGACTTTTATCCTTTCTGTGCTCTCGAATATTACTGCCTTTTGTTCTCAGGAAACAAAAAAACAACCACAAACACGAGTATTTGTACTTTTGCCTTTGGGAATTAGTTAAATTAAAAAAAAAAAGCATAACTCTTATCAATTAAAAACTCTCAAAGAGAGAAAAATTCTAGATTAAACAAACCCAAAGTAATCAATGGGCAAAAAAAAAAGTGTGCAACACAATACAATGCACAAATCATCAAAGTCAAAGGGAGGCACATTACACCTTTTTTCTGCACAAATTGTTCAATAATTGTTTAATAAGACCGTCTTATACTACGACATCAGATCCATTAACTAAAAATCCGATACTAATAATTTAATAACCCTCCAAATTAATCGAAAATCTCTTCTTTTAAGTTGGACTTGTCCGATCCGAGTTTCTGTTTTCTAATAATATTTGTTTGTTAAGTAGTGACCCAAAATGGCTCCCAATTAACTAATCTCTGATTATTCCCCTGCCCTCTTTCCTTACACCTGCTTGGTACTATTTGGATCTTACTTACACTTTCCCTTTTAATTCCTAACATTATTTTCATATTTTCACCCATTTCGTCTTCCTCTTCATTTCCTTTTATCATCACCTCGACTTTTTGTTCTCGGCCATAATCGTTGTTGTCTTTGTCATTGTCATTGTCATCATTGTCGTCGTCGTTGTTGTTGTTGTCGTTGTCATTGTCATTGTCATTGTCATTGTCATTGTCATTGTCATTGTCGTTGTCGTTGTGATTTCTAACACAAACTTCGGGCTCATTATAATCAGAAGTTTCACAGTCATCGTTATCAGAGGAATAATCCCTGACTAACGATAAACGAAGTCGGCCGTTGCTTCTTTCAGCTTGCAAACAAGAGGGTTTTGTTGGGGTGGAAACAGCCTTAATCACTAGGCGACCGTGCTCACGAACGGGTTGGACCCGAATTGAATTTGGACCCGAAATAGTTGTCAACGGAGGTGGAAGTGGAAGTTTAACATGTGTTTTCTCCTTCTTCATAATATCCACCTTTGTTGGCCGTGACTTCCTCACTTCATTAGACATTGTCGATTGGAAGAAGACACTGCTTTCCATAATACAAGTACCGGTTTCGCAACCTAGGCTTTCAGTGCACATTTCCAAGCTCCTTTGGCTAAGCTTGGATGCTGAACTCTTAACCAAAGGGTGAACGTATACGGGTTCTTCGAATTTCGACTGAGGTTCAATGCCACTCCAACCAAACATGTTGGAATGTGAGTCATTGTTGTAAGACTCACTCTTTGGTTTCGAGACGATATCTTCGATAATTGAGTTGGCAAAGGTTTGGGATTTGGGTGCATTGAGTTTGAGGCTCAGTTGTCTCGACTCGGCGAAGTTATTAGAGTCATAGCAATGGTGAAAGTTTTGATAGACAATAGTTGACATGTTGTACAAGATAGAAGGAAATTTTTGAGAAGTTGTATAGTAGGGTTTTATGTTGTGTTTTGTTTGAAGGTTAGAAGCAAGTAAGAAGAGTGTGATGAATGAATATTATGAGAAGGGGAGGAGGAGATGTTGAGTATTTATAGATCCTAAAAGGCACCCCATAAAGTTTAATAACGTAAGAAAGAGAGTGTAAGTGTAATGGAAATGTGGGTAGTAGAGCTTTTCAGACCACTTGAAATTATACAATAACTTACTCTACAATAGTACAACACACTCATACCCAAAAAAAAAACAAAAAACAAATGTCCGTACCATTCTACAAAACCATCCCAAATTAGAAGAAATTCAATATAAATCACTCTACAAACTACCGAATAAGATAATATTTTCTCCGTCTCGTTTATTTGTACGGATTATGTCTTTGATTAAAATATACTCGTAAACGATAAACAAGACTGAAGGAGAACATTCCTGTAACCATCCTATTCTATAAGACCAACCCAAATAAGAAGAAATCCAATACAAGTATAAACCACTTTAAAAACATTTTGGACTTGTTTTATATTTAAGACGGTTTTATAAAACAATTAGCGTAGAATCACATTGGGGAACAAGCTAAGGAATATACCACCAACTCAAGTGTTGGTAGTATGTCATAGTACGGCCTCAAGAATGAAGGGGGAATAGTGGGGTGGGAATAAGAGGGTTTTGTGGTGTAGATGTCTTGGTTTTTATTCATGATTATCCTTGATGACTAATTAGTGCGGTAAAAGAGGTGAAGGGGACACAGCAGAGATAGCCTTCAAAGGTAATGTCTTAGTGTCTTAGACTTATACTAACCTTTCATTCCCCCATTTCCAACCAAAATCAAACAAGGAAAAGACTATGGAACAAAAAGATTTCAAGAATTCTAGTTTGTGACGGTCATATCCGTCTCAAATATGTGACGGATCGAGTAGTGTATATAGGACAGAAATGTATAGTGCATGGGAAACACGAAATGACATGTGATTACCTATCAGGTGGACAATACTTGACCCGTCATACCCTTGCAACGGATATACCCGTCATAAGGGAGACTTGCTGAAAAGATTTTGTGATAGTGATTATTCCACTCTGTTTCCTATGAAATCAGATTCAAATCAATTATGTCTATGAAACATTGGTTTAGTGATCCTCACAATGGGATCCATCTTCCATTCAAGAGGCTACAAATGCATTACAAATGTTCAATTCAAGACCGGGAAAATGTACGAGTAGAATCGTCATAATGAATGACCGTTTCTCTTGAATGAAGCGAGAAACCACCAAAGTGCGACAATGCTACATCCCAATTCCCAACGACGAAGATTTCAATTTGTCCATTAGAATGTATAACGTTATTAGAATGTAAGTATAATATAAGCTGTGTGCCTGGTCACACCAAAATTTCAATATTTCACAGAAAACCCGGGATATGACCCAAAATCTCATGTTACCTTGATGCCACACATCCTAACTCGAATTGTACTTCCCCCAGACAAACAACCCAGAATAACCAATATCCTTGAGACATCCGAGAACTACAATGACCATAACTAACCTAACCCAACCTCAAACGATAAAAATAACTCGACCCATGCCTGACTTGATGACTTAACATTTGTCATGCACGTTTGGTTTAGGCATGGACTGTCCACCTAACCCCAGACTGGACATGGCAAGAAACATGGTCCAAGTTTCAAATCAGAAGCATGAGGCAGACCAACCCTAATCTTAATCCTAATCCTAATCCTAAAATCCTAATCCTAATCCTAATATATTGGATTGGATGGTGTAGAAGTGTGGCACCCAACTAACTATTCTATCAAACTAATGAGTAATGACATCATTAATTTGTATCAGATGGCAAGTGTTGTGCTTTCATCCAATCAGGTAATTAAATATTCTACTTGCAGCATGACCGAAACCCAAATTCTTGTTTTACACCAATATATCCGCCTTAAACTTATACGGATCAAATAACATGAATAATAACATAACAGCAGAATGCAACATGAAAAGTAAATGCAAAAAACTTGTCACATCTAACCACAAGAAATCTTAAGACACGTATATTCATCCTAAGAGAGACTAAAGCGCCGTTTTTACCGTGAGTAGAACTAAATTTGAATGAAACAAGACTTAATACAACTAAACTTAACTTAATGATGCTGAACTAAATTGAAATGCACTAAGCGAGTTGAATTGATTAAGAAAAACTAAAATTAATGAGGTTAAACTTAACTATACTAAACAACGATGATCTTAATTAATCCGAACTAAAAATAAGTTGAAAAGAACGCTACCAAAAAAAACACCAAACAAATAAGCCATGACAAATTTTTGTTTAAGAAAGGTATATCTATTTAAGTTTATGACAGATCAAATAACTCGAATAAAACAAACTCATGTGGGTAGGTTAAAGCAAACCTACAAAAGATTTTTGGTATTTCCTTTCTAGTTGAGTATATTTGACCCGTTTTAACATTAAGACGAATACATCCATCGTAAGTAAGACCAACTAATACGCAAGCAAAGAGGACATCCAATATGAACCATACAATAATATGACAAGAACACAACATAGTATAACATGGCTATGCATCTCCCTTGGTGGACTTTACACGACCTACTTTAGATTCTATTTAATCCAACACAAAACAAGTTTGATGCTATGCTAATTAAGCCTTTTTTTTCTCTAGGCAAGGAATTTTTTAAAATAAAAACGTAGCTGACGAACTCATCCACTGGCACTAGACTAGTGTTTTATAATGAGGCAATGTTTTTACGTACTCTATCTATGTGAGTGAATTAATTAGGTTTTGTAGTATAAAGTATAAGACGCGGTCTAAGTCAGAACCCACTTTCATTTTCATTTTACAGGTTACTTTCCTTTGTAACGGAAGTATATGATCCGTTGTACATTTATAACGGGTCAAGTAATAACCATTTAGCTAAGTAGTTACAAATCATTGACATTTTCATTTGCTTTGTTTTTTCTAACTAAACGAGTATTATTTGACCCGTAACAGTAATATGACGGATAACTCTGTCATAAACGAGAATTTGTGTCATTTTACAGGTTTGGTTCTGGTTAACATCGGTCTATAAAGGCTATAGTAGTTTGGGTGACGTATGTTGGCATCAAACACCTTTCTGCTTAGTTGCTCATCTACGTGAACGCCTCTAATCTCATCTATTAATTACTTCAAATGTAAAGGAACAATTAATAAACTAATCTAATTTTAGTAAGACATTAGTCGGTGCTACAATTGCCTTACACTTACATATTAGTGTCTTATTACTACTCTTCCATTTTTACTTTTAGCTGTACCAGAATATTCCCTATTTCCCTTTTCACGATCTACAAAACGATATTTAATCAGGTTTTTCCTATTTATATATTTTTATACATTATCATTACTAGTCTTCTTATTTATATATCACGGTCTAAAAATTGTCAAAAATAGAGTGTTTAACATGTTTATTTTCAAGGTAATTATGTTCATATTAAGAGAGACTCAATACTCTTTAGACAATGATGTTTAAAATCTGCAAATGACAAATAAAACAAAGGAAAAATTAAAACGGGAAAATAGTTGATGAAGTTTGTAAAATCAAAAGAATCACCTTGAGGTGAGCTTTGTATGTTAAAAAGAATCCAGATCATCTCCATTTCTTTCAATCTCTTTTACTTGACAAATACAAAGATAAAATGACAATACGAAATTCAATCTCATCATTCATTATGAATATGGAAAATGAAGAGAAGTAAACGGAGAGGAAACAAGATACCATACGCTCATAGAAATAAAAAATTGTTCGATAAATACCTTTATTTTTCTTACTCTTTTTGATTTATAACTTTCCTTTCTAATACTCTACCCTCTATACTCTACAAATCCTTAGTTATAATTTACAACTAAACATCACAAAATTGATCCGACTCAAATAACTCATCTTATACTCGTCCCAGTATGAATGTTTATTGATGCATACACACTAACATCTCCAATGAATTTAGCAAATTACATGCCCGAAAATAACCTGAACCAACAATAGTCCACGCAATTCTAACATACTCGAAAATGATCCAACTAAAACCAACCCGACAAACACTCAAACCCATCCAATAACCCATTTCTGTGGTCTAATTACAAGTTAGTACAACCTTAATTTCAACAAAGCAGATCTCCCTTAAGACGGGTTATTCGTCTTAAATGTATAACGGGTCAAATAGTCATCCACTTGCATTGATAAGCCAAAACTTTTACTCCTCTCTGAGCCTTTTTCTTTTGTCTTATCCCAAGTACTTGACCCGTCATGCATTTATGATGGATATATCGTCTTAAACAAGAATTTGTGATTTCAATAACCGCGGGAAAGGAAAAAGGAAGATGGGTAGGGAAATCTGAAGGGTACGGGCAGCCGATTGTAGTGTAAGTATTATAAGGCGAGAGCATGTGGTATGGTGGAGGCCAACTGAGGTAAAGTGGTGCAAAAAGCCCTTAGGGACAGTAATAGTACTCCTACTTCCGGATTTTCGTGGATACTACGGACCCCTGCTGGCTTAATTATGGCTAGTTGGCTTTCCCAGAGTAGAAAACTTAACTAAATTAAACTACTCCTAATCTCTTAGTACTAAGTACGGAGTATTAACCCTCCAAGTTGTTTGTGGCAAATAGTAGCAGCAGCAGCAGCAGCAGCTGACTACTCAAAAATCGGCGCCATGTATTTTGTACTATTTGATGCCCCCCTTTCTTCGACTTTATTATTTTACACCATGTGCACTCTTGTAAATACTGACTCATCTTCTTGCTTATGGTTGAAAGTGCGCCTTTTACAATCCTAAATATACGTTCATTAATCATTATAGTACTATTAATTAAAGAGGTTCTAGAATCTAGAATATGTGACTTTGCTAATACATCATATAACATGCACCTCTACGTTCTACCCTCATCATCTTATTCTTTCCGGTTGAACGGAGCTGAAGTAAATTTAAATGAAATAAGTTTTATACGGAGTATAACTTAACTTAGGTACGTTTGGTTTCAACTTCAATTCATGAGAAATTGAAATTCATGTGAAGTTAAAAAAATGGATTGGGGTTTGATTGCCCAAATTATGGGAAGTGGAAGTTACCACGTGAATTCACTTCCTCCATTACGTGGGAAGTTGCTTACCAAGGACCCAATTTTACTAATTCCCATGAAATGCAAATTCATGGAAATTCATTGTTCCAGGTAATCCATTCTTCCTACATTGAACCAAACGAACCTTTAATCTAAAAGGGTTGAATAAGATTGAATTGAGTTAAGTGCGTTTAATTGACTAAGACAAACTAAAATTAATGAGACTAAATTTACCTTAAGAATGAACATTATTGGCTGAGCTAAAATTAAGCAAGAAAGAACGGAGCCTTAACTTGGGGATCTCTACTCACGACCACTTAATTGTACCGGTAAGGATTGTCTACCTTAATTACGGGAGTCCCGGACTCAAATCCGTACAAAAAAAAACAGTTAAGTTGGAAATTGGGGAAAGGCGCTTGAATTGTTGAATGTTTCATCAAGTGAAATGATCAATTTAGCGACTTTCATCCTAAATTGTCAAAAGACTACAGCCACATCCAACCACTACATTGCAGGAGCAACACGAGGGCTGTCAATAGTTCAATATTTAGACTTAGAGGCAGGCAATAAGATTTCCATGTCTCTTGGCATGAATACATCATTTAGTTTAAAGTAATCATAAGTGCAATGGGGTGGACCGGAGGTAAGTGTCCTACTGCTACCACCAAAAAAAAAAAAAAAAAAAAAAAAAAAAAAATCGTACCATCGGTTGCATGTTCAATAGGTAGGCGAGTTCTAAGTATCAAGAAAATTGTAGCTCCTCTTACCGCACATAAATAAAACACTAATTAAGTAATATTCAAAAAATTATACTCCCGTAATAAAAATGAAATTGAAATGTATGTCCCTCAGGACCGTCTAATAGCATGTTCAAACCGTTCTAAGAACAGAAGCCCAAAGAATAAAGAGTCCAATATAACTAATTAACTATAGGTTTAGCGTGAAAACAAGGAGTACACAATCCAAAAACGTGGAATATGTTACTACAATGTTTTATTTATGATTTATAGTCCCTTATTAACATATTTTATATTTATTTTATAATGTTTACAACTTTACAATCAAGTATTCGAAATCGTTAGGGCCTCATTTTGATTTATAGAACAGGACATCGTAAATTGATTTGACGGACCTAATGTCCCTTTTACCGTAATAATATATGAGTAATTCGTTGATAATTCATTTTGAAAAATCAATACACAGTTGGAAATAGGATTATACACATGATTGTACAATAACATTGTACAACCAATGCACAGTTTTTGAGCTTGTGTGTATATTTATTGAGCTTATAAAAGTTTCTAAGCTGAGTTGAAAATTTTTGACCTTAAACATTCATGTGATTTAAATCGACAACTTTATATTAAAGCTAAAAAAATTTACGGCAAAACTCGAAATCTTTGTGATAAAATTCAAAATCTTAAAATCAGTTGTACCTAAAGCTATGTACAACCGGTTGTATACTCCTCTAATTGCACTCTTAATTTTGCAATTTTTTTTTATTTTTTTTATTTTTTTTTTGTAAATCCACCTAAAACCCATTGAATTGAAAATATCTAGACCTAGTGCGATCTATTTGGCATCAAAAACTCAACAAATGAGAAAAGGCCATCACTCGTCGACGAATTTCCTACTTCATTAATGGTTGACTTTTAATGCTTAGGTATTACATTAATATAGAAGCACTTAACTGTAATACGAAGTACTAACATTCGACATAAACTTTTTTGTATGCTCTGTGACGTAATGTATGTCAACTGTTTTTTTAATTATACGTTGATTAGTGTAACAAACAGAGAAGTATTTCATCAGCTGTAATGGGTCCGAGTATGATATCAGCATTTCACTTGAAAGATTAATTAATGAAAGAACAAATTCCTTAAGTTATGAAGAAAAAACTTAATCCCACATATGCTACTTTGATTGATTGATTCCTCTACGCATATTATCTTAGTTCTAAAATGCTTGGGTCAACTGCTAAGAGATTGATACTCTATTTGTAACTTAATTACTTCGTATTATAAATAATGACCCATGAATGAGACATTATCATCCTTATGAGCCTACCAGACTAGAGTCCAAAGACCATATAGTGGATTAATCCGATGATACACACTACAAGTAATCTTAAGGGATGTTTGGTTCACGAGTACGAAATGAAAGGAACTAGACTCAGCAACCATCACAAATACAAAACGAAATGAATTAAATTAAGAAACCATATGGGTTAGGGGAGATTTTAGGGTGTTTTGTGGGGTGCACCTGCATACCCTAGAATTAGATATAGATAATAGTTTAATAGGGATTATCGACAATGTTGAATTGGTTTAGCGATAAAGTCTCATTTATGTTCCAGAGATTGTGGTTTCAAGTCTTGTTAACAACTATTTATGTTCTCCCCACATTACTACCCTAATGTCTCTTGATTTGTTAATTTCCGCACCTCCGGTACTGAATTCCTTGCACCGCCACTGATATGGGTACAAGGTTCTAAATAAAAAAATCTCAAAATCATTTGACTCATTCGAAGTTTTAATATGGGAGGAATGAAGTGTAAAACTGTTAGATGAATCATGTTAACTAAAAGCATGATCACAAATGGATCTATACGTAGGATGAATTGTCAACTGGGTGTCCATGTAGGTTCTAAGGTGCTATAATGTGGTTAAAATTCATCGAGCATCAATCAAATACCCGGTTAGTTCCCCGTCCATGTTAGACACAACATAACACAGAATTGCTCAAACACTTCATTTTAAGCCGAAACAACGTAGGAAAAAAAACGCAAGACAATAATGTTTAAATTAAACTCGTACCTGCCTGTTGAGCTGGACCAAAGATACCAATCTGCCAAACAAAATACAGAGAATCAACAACAAAATCTGAAGATCCCAAGTAACCACTAACAGACAGTACTAACAGTACAAGTACAATGAAGCAAAGTACAGATAAAGAAGGGTAACTCCTAATAAAAAAAACTTAAGTATGGTCCCCAACATTTGATGAAGAGTTAACCCAAAGTTAATAAACAAAAGACAGCCTAAGTACCAGCTCAAAGCACAAAAGGGGCAAACCTAGTAACCTTAGAGTGTTGGAAGGAGGCTATGCGCTCAGCAAACCAAAGAGACAAAAGCAGAGATGCAGACCCTCGCATTACACCCTGCATATGTTTTAGGAATAATTAAGTTAATAAGAAAATGTACTTAACCAGTACCATCAAAATACATATACTATACCGAGTTCTGTTCTGTGGCAATTTTCTTCATATATTCCCGGTCCACGAAACAACTATGAATATGATAGTGCAACAGGGAATTGAATTAATGAAACTTATAAAATGATTAGTGATTAATTATTGAAGAAAGTTAACCCTACCTCCCTACTAGCCTTGTACTGCAGATCTTGCTTTTGCGTGTACAATGCAATCTGTACAGCAATAACAACAGAGGTTTAGTCACGAAATGATTTGGGGTCGGCTAACATGAATCATTTTCCGAAACTGTCAAGTTGTCTCCAATCAAACAGCCAAATGAAAAGGCACAATAGTAGTAATAGTAACCATTAATGATCACAAATATGCGGACGAAGATAAAAAGTTGTACTCATAATGATCACAAATATGTACTCCGTACGAAACAGGAAATTTATTAATGGACAACCGAAACTGAAAAGTAGGAAAAACTACACTGCTATACAGTCTAGAACAATGCATCACTACAAAATTAGGAAGGTTATTAGGGTGAAATTCACGGAGTTGGAGTCCCGACTCCTGATCAAGCTACTAAGATCATTTTTTAGGTGAAGTCCCGACTCCTGATCGAGACTAGATGCACCCTGCCGTTACTCCAATCTCACATAAACATGTTTTTGTTTGCACAAAGTAGAAGCATCAAAGTGTTCATAGACCAGCAAAAAAGTGTCATTCTCATACACTGATTGAAATTGTGAAAAGTGCGCATACGTAATCTGATGTATATATGTTCTTCCTATCTAAATGTGCATTGTGTAAACAATGATATATGTCCATTTTGCAAGAGCAGGGAAAAAATGTCAAGATTCGTCATGTACTACTATACAGTATTGATTATTCCATATAATATAAACTAAAGATATTTATTTCCATTGTGTGCATTCAAGTATATTAGCCTAGCCAGGCACCAAACCAATAGTATACTACATTATTCATGTGCTTTTGCAGCTAAAGCATGTCGTTCTCCCGACTATTACGTCATTGGTCTCTCACCTAATCTAACATACGAAACAGGTGATTGGTCATACTGGTTAAAGCCTGTTGAATGTAAAGGTATAGCAATGAAGGAGAAATAATGCATGAGAGCTTAGCTTAGCTTACATCACCTTCACTTGGCCTTAAATGTACCTAAAGAGTCGGTCCTTTGATAGAGTTCTTTCCCTGCAATATTTTAACACCACAAAGCATACTTTAAGGAAGAGGAGGACATTGAGCTTATACTGGCAACCAAAGAAAGCCACCCACTAGCTTAGCTATAACCTTTCCTTTTTGACCAGTACATTACTGCAACTTGTTCTTTCTCTATCTAAACCCCATATCCTTTAGTTCCACGGGGTACGACACACATTGGTTTAGCAAGAATAACTTATGACTTTGCATTATGCAATTTGCAGCACCCGAGTTGCTGAAATCATATGCAAATTTCAATGATCGTGGTCTGGCAAATTACTCTCGGAATGCTGTTTAAGTCTGTAAAAAAAAGGAGGAAAACGCCACAAGTCTATAGTATCGTTTTCAGGTTATGACATTGTCTTTGAAAAGTGTGTGAAGATAGATGAAAGTCCCAACAACAGAGAGAGATCACAATTGTAGTGTGCCTCATAATACAGTAAGGAGAAAATGTTAGGAGGTATAACTAGAATAAATGACGGCAAATAAAAAGTTTACGAAGATGGTTGGCACCAAGATTATCACAAATCATGCCGTGTAGTCCTATGTGCTCGGTAGAAACTGATCAATTCTGTTGTCAGGTTGTAGGGAAAAGATTATAGGGAAACTATGTTACTATGAATAAAGATAAACAAAAGTGTATTTGTTAAAGGATGCTTACATATTAAAGGACATACATTGAAACATGTAATCTATAATTTCCTATAATCAAGTTTGGGAAAGGCATACCTAAAAAAACCACATCCAGATGTGAATTTTGCTTCTGATCTTTCAGCAGCTTGCAGATTAAATTATTCAGCACTCGGCAGCAGCAAGGTATGCAAAGAAGTCTGAACAAATAACATAGATCCTCCAGCTTCAAGAGATGTTCATATCAAAATTTTAGCGAATTACTTTGCGTGAAAATCTATTTTCATGAAATGATAATACGATTCTGTCATACATTCAGCTGAGAATCAATAACGAAATGAGGTGCAAATTAAAGCATGTAAACGTAACTGCTAGCGAAACAAGTCAATTGTGATAACATACGTGTAGGAAACATAGCATTCATAGAGAAATTTAGTCCTTCGTTACTAAGGTATTCCTCATTAAGTCAATCACCGCCCTTCATTTTCGTCCCCCTCCTTTTCCATCCTGATCAAAACATAGCTTTAGAATACATTCATGTCAAAACCATCACCAAAAAGCATTTAGATGTGTCGAAGATTTACTTAAATTTCTTTTCATTTTAAAAAATATTATCATTCATATATAACAATCCAACGTTAAACAGGTCATTTAGGTAATATTAGACTTTAACTTGTCAGTGGAAACTTTTTCAAATCTCATGTTAACAAAGAATTCAGCGAAACTTTCGGAAATTTAAATGAAAATAATCCCAAACTCAAACCAGCAATTTTCCCAGAATCAATGTCAAATATAAAGTAACATGGAAATTTCCCACGAAGTAAATATTCACACACAGGATTTGAATTTTGTAGGAAAACACATATAAACTACTCCCTCCGTTCCATTTAATTGTTTAAATTTTATATTCATTGTGAGCAATATTTTAATCAAAGACAAACAAATGAATGGAACGGAGGGGTACTAAGCTAGCAAGAGTTTAATGAGCATAGGCTCTTAGGGCTCCAATAAGCAACTAACTCTAGTAATAGTGGGTAAGAAAGCCTATACATCAAGCAGCATGGACCTCCCTAGGTCTTGGAATATTAAACGGGTCAATCTTTTCAGCACAATTGGGCGGAGCAAAAACAAACACTGGAGGGGCCAAGAAGTGGGGAAGTTAGATTTGCATGTCCATAGTTTGTTATTATTTTATTGTGTGATGGTTATAGTTTGTTAGTACGTCAGCTGATCATAGTCTATAGATGCTTAATAAGGAAGAAAAACTGGCCTGAGTGATGTAACCATCCATGTTCACTTCACAACAAATGATGAATAATACAAACTTTAACTAATTGCCTATTTCAAAGAGCATTACAAGAAAGCAAAAACTAACAGTACAGTAGTGCCAAATATACTTTACCCAATGCTTTTTTGCTTCCAGAAATTGTATTAGGTCTGTGGATGGATAATCATTGAGACACTATCCATAGCATAACTAACAGATCTACATATAAAAAACACATGAGTTAATGAAGTATGGTAGTTCATCAATAAACATTGAATATGGATAAGAGCTTATGCAGCAATGCAACCTACATTAGGATAATTATCGAAACGGAGCTTTCAGAGCATTAAAGAACTATAAGCAAAAAGTGGTTAAAGAAATATCATTAAAATTGATGTTGTGGAAGGCTAATTTAGCAGGAGGTTCAAGTGGCTTTCATTAGCTGACCCAAGCAAGCAAAGAAAAGATGACTAACCAAAGCAGAAGTTGGTAATCAATTGATTTCTGGAAAGTAAAGCAATCGTATAGACAAGCAGCAGGTGTTAGAATGGCAGTACTCACCGAAAAAAGTGCAGATTATATGGAGTAGCATTGTACGTGTCGGTTTCCTTATCTGATCAACTTCTCATAAGTTGCTGGAACCAATGTTGAAAGAGCATTGCTCCTAAAAGGGATTGACAAGCAAATCAATCGATTATGGTTAGCACTCTTACACAACTACTCGTATAAGCAAAATGAGACACAGAAAAACAGCAATTGTATCAATACCCATAGAAGACGAAGAAATAACATAAAAACAAACTTTCAGTGTGTCGGTAACTACTTCAGCAGCCATAGAATTTCACGGCCATCCCACTTCTTATCCACGGAGATCGACATCCCCTTCTGCCAGCTCCGAAACTTCACTTTGGTTGCATGTGGCATGACCCGCACCCAGACATTTCGACAATGCACAACACTTTGACACTTCATTTTAGACCGAAAAATAAAAACTTAGCATAACCGCATTTGATATATTAGGCCTAAACTATTTGGCATGATCCACCCAGAAACACCAGTTAGTTAGTATTTCATCTTTTTCCTTCGAAATATTAGGCCTAAACTATTCAGCAATAGTAACATCCCTGGCAAAGAGTTACAAAGAGTTTGGAGGTTACCATAACAGCGTTTTGAGGTGGACTCAATAGCATTTATGCGCCATAGTACCAGCAGTCGCACAGAGTTGTGATCCAGTCCCTAGATTAGGACTTCATTCAAACTGATCAAGTGCTACAAAGGAGTCTGAAATCAAGATTCAACCGACATTTAGTAGCATGATATTGTGTACTAGCCATAGTACAGATTCAAGAATCATCGCCCAGGTTGGGACTCCGTAATGTACTGCATTAATGAAGTTATCGTAGTGTTTTACCCGCAACTGCTGAGTTTTCTGCACGTCATGAGTTAGCAAGTAGACAACGCTCATCTCTGCAAGATGTAAAAAGTGTTAAAATAGATCAGAAATGATGAGCATGAACCTCTACGTGATGTTTCTTTTCACCTCAATAGTAACGATGGCAGTCACGACACCTATACAACATTGCAAGGGCCATAATCTATGTTACTCCAACACCTCATATTGCCTCATGTAATTGTGCATTCACATCCCATCCTCGACACTTGGACATGAGTAAGACATAGAGTGTTTTTTTATAAATCATAAGACTCAGACACACGGCACACACACATAGCCGAGTATGCGTGACATAGGCCACACGAATTGACTCCTACCACCTCAAGAGCTACTTAAAAAGTTAAAATTTGGATAGCGGATTTGCAGCAAACTGTTCCCACAGTGACACAAACAAGGACTGCACCTTGAGTAAACATAGAGGTCAGCTTGAGTTAATATGACATAATAATGACTAGAAAAGGAGAATGAAAACTAGACAAGAAGGGAAGTCATGGCTGATTCTGCTATCGATCAAGGACGCGAAAGGGATTGGTAAAGCTACTAAGTCACAATTTGTTCCCACAATGACACAAGCAAGGACTGCACAGAATAGAAACTTACATACAAAATAGGTTAAGGACTAAACCTATAGTAGATGAGTTTCCTGTATATCGTTCTGCGAGGCTGTCACAGAACATAGAGAAACAAACTGTGCCCTAGTGCGTTATAAAGATCACCATAACGAGTTATAACAAACTACCAATCCTAGATGAGTTATTGTCATGAATCATGAGTTCGTAAATTGTTATTGAGATGAAGTAAAGTTGTGGTTGTCAGTATTATTATTCAAATTGGGAATTACTTGATGCTGGCAAATTTCTAGCAATCTAGGCTTTGTTTGAGCTAGCAAGCAGCAATCGGATCAGACGATCCTACACATCTCTAACCTATTAAAACTTTGCGCAGTCAATCGGACATCCCGACACACAAGTTAAATCCACAACAGAAGCAGCAACAACAACAAGAAGAACAACAGAAACTCAGAATCTTCACATTCGGCCAAACAATTTTAGGAAAGCGATAATTCATCAGTTTGCTGCAACCAGAGAAATATCATTGCATCAGACTATCTTACCAATCTCTATCCTAGAAACACTTTACGCATTCACTCCGACATTCCGAAAAAACATATCAACACAAGGTAGTAAGGTACCTCCATGGCAGCAGCAGCAGCAAGAACTTCATTCAATTCAAATTACATCACAAAATTCAGTACAGTAATATCACCACACTTACATGAAATTGCAAGTAATAAACGATCATATTAACTGTAATTGCAGGTTTCATCAAATCACGAATATCAACTTTCATCAAGAACACTGAACACATACGATAAATAACAAAAAAAACAAATTTAATTCGGAATCAAAATTGGAAAGCAATTAGTAAAATCATACCGAGAACAATCACGGAATTTCGTCGACATAGTAACGGAATTCGGATGCAACAAAACGATCGAGAAACAGAGGAATGGTATGAGGATGATGAAATTAGGGTATTATACCGCGCAAATTTAGTTACGAAATTGAATTGATTTTGGGTCGGCGCTCTAAATGTGAGAGCAAAGTTTTATGAAAGCCTGATATTTATGGAAGCCAGATATTTAGACAAATATGGACTAAACTCCAAAGCCCAATTAGTTAGTCCATATGTTGAAGTGGACCAAGAATAATTTGATTATGTCGTTCATAAATTGAATACGTTGTTACAATATGCAGTTATTAGTAGAACTCGCAAAATTGATCTGACCCAAATGATCCGACCTAAATAAGTCAATTCGAACTCGATCCAACTCCAAACTGAAGACTTGAGGTTGACTCATAACGCAAATTGATCCGAGCTAACCAAGAAGTGACCCGATTATTATTATAGAAAACGAATCGATATCCCTACAAAAGTTGAAATAGCAAATTAAACTCGAACCCAAAATGACCCGGTCCGACCCGAAGTTAACCCGATTTTTATAACCCGAAATTGATTCGACCCGAAGCTGACTATCCCAAACCCGACCCAGTTGACCCGTTTGCCAGGTCTAACTTATTAGTAACATATTTAAAGTAGGGTTAGGTTAAATAAAGCCCTTAAGATTGTATTTAATCATTAAATATCTTCCAAATTTGATATAAAAAATTACAAATTAAAGAATAAATTACACATACATCAATTCAATTAGTATACTCCGTAAGTATTATTTTTTTTTCCCTTCTTTTAGCTTCTTACAACCCTAAGATTTGTATTTATCATTTCCCTTCATTATTCATCAACAAATTACCGCCTCATTTTAATAAAATAGTCATCATATATATATTCATGAAATGAAGGAATTAAGTATGATCGAAGCGAATAATAGATTTTGACCATTTTCCATATAATATCCGCGTCTAGTTTACTAAATACGTTAAATTAGTTTCCTTCGAAATGAGAGAGGTCTACTACATATTAATGCCCTAAGAAAATATTGTCGAGTTGATCCAATGTCCTTTTTGTAACCTACTACGGAGTATTTCATATACGTCGTCCAACTCCAACTTGCTCATGTTGTCACAATTTGTGTTTGACTAAAAGGCTGTACACTTGTACTTGTGCTTTTATGGAGGCCGGCCGGACTCATTAATAAAGCTTAATAATGTCTAAAGTTATGTCTCAAAGTCACCATAAAACCACCATTTGGGTGCTAATAACTACTTCCACTATATACTCCTTCAACTTAAAATATCTAATCAACCATGAACAAAATTAATTAAGGATGTTTACCATTATCTACCAATTTTTTCATTAATAAACTCCATCGATCAATATCGGTCAAATTAAACGGTGTAAGATGGATTATACTAATGTGAAAGTGGAATTTTAGGAAACGGTTTTATTATCGAAAATGTCTTATATATTCCTTCACGTATAGGCCTCTTATGAGTATAATCAACAAAGTAACCAAACATTAGCTCTCGACTCCACCGGTTATAAATTAATTACATGACCTAAAAATTGGCTGAAACTCGTTCTTTTCAACCCAAATCAAAAAAATGACCTGATTCCGATAATAACGTGCATATTTAGGTCAAGATTCATCTAAACTTCAATTCATCCCGTAAATATAGGTTAAGTTATTGAAAATTTATATTTAAAACATTGTAATTAATAATCTGTATAAAAAAAACATAAAAATATTCAAGACCTAGCGATATTTTAATTAAATGCAATATGTACAGACTTTATCGAACGAAAATGTACTTATATAAATCAAGACATTGTAAATTTGTCTTAAACGAACTGAGAATGTACTGAGTATATATATAGAGTTACAATAAATAAAATACGTTTATATTTGTTAATATCGTATACACATACAGAATATTAAACTAGATACTTAAGCAAATTAAGAATAATAATTTTATTTATAATAAATAATAAAGAAAATAAACATTTGTGGTGTTGGCGAGCCAACATCTCCATGGCAACTTAACCCACCAGAATTTGTTTACACTTGACCCATCGTTTTTCACCCAAACCCGAAGCCTGATCGCCAATTCACCACAAATTAAACTCGAAAATCAACGAGCTAATTAATTAAGATTTTAAACAAATTAATAGGGAGTAATAGTACTTCATACATACATACACATTATTGAATGGTCTCACCTTTGTGATTTTTATGACCAATCATATAACATAATTTAGATTTTAGAGTATAATCCAAATAATTGAAATAAACAAGTAAGATTATACGTACAACCCAGTAAACCTTAAGGCGATGGTTGGTTGAGATCCGTTTATATTCTATTATGCTTTTCAATTAGCAATAAGCGGGAGTTGCAAAAGCAAGGAAATCTTCATTAGACTTCAACAAATCCATATCTTTCTCCTCCAAGAAAAACCATGCTTCAATCGCATCACCTTCACTATCTTTATAATCAGTCAATATTATCAAATTCCGATGAAACGCAGACATGATTCCGTCCGTTGGTACCATCCATTTCGGCTTACCAAACCCGAAATCCAAGTCACTAAACCCGAGTTTGCTCCAACTAACAAGCTTGTACGCTCTTTCGTTGTACTCCGACATTATGTCAATAAGTTTATTCCAATTCTTACGTACATTTTCGACCGCCTTCTCCCCTTGGTACCCTCCAATCTCACCTTTCACCTTAGCGACCGCTTCGCTTATCTCCACGACTAGGTCTTGCATTTGGGTCGGGTTTTCAGCCCTAGCGACGGCCGTGTTCACTAGGTTACCTATTGACCCGCGTGGTAGTGGCGGGTTAGTCCTTGGACGTAGGTCTAGGGTTACTTGGAGAATTGTGTCGTTGTACCCGTTGGACCGGAATTCAGACTCTTTAGAGGCCATGAGATGTTCCCAAATGAACCCGGCTAGGGCTAAGTACCGGCTAGGGTTTGGGACTAGGTCACTTGATGCCCTAATTTTGAGTTCGTTTATTGTAGTGTTTCGAAATAGGAAGCTTTTGACCTTAGTAGGGGAGTGTTGGACGTGATTCTTGACCCCGTCGCCCCATTGGAGTTGGGGTGCCTTAGATAACGGAGGGAAAGCGGTAACAGTGGCGTCAAAGTCAGGTTGGATCAGGTCATCGTAGTGCTGGCTGGCCAGGGCGGCCCAGTGCCTGAAGAATGTGGCCGAGGAGGTACCATCCATAATCTTATGGATGTCGTACCAGCCTATGGCCACTCCACCGCAAGTGAAAACATTCACCTGGATGGCCAAGTGGGCGAGTTCAGTCACAAACTCGCCCGCAATGCCTAGGATTTCCCTAGGGGGAAGAAACTTGGGCATGAAGTCAAGTGAATTAGGCAAGTTCAAAAAAGAAGAAAGAGAGCAATCCACATGTGTTTCAATAAAGGGTATCCCTTCATCATTACATTCTATAGTAGATTGCTTAACTCGACCAGCTAAAGGGTAAAATCGACTAAGCGTCTTAGAAAGAGACGCCTTAAGTCGAGTAATATCAAGTGGTGGTTGCGACTCAGGTGGTGCAGTGTAGAACGCTAGACCGGTCGAAAGGAAGGGTGGAACCAAGGGTAGGATTTGGTCTACATAAGAGATAGTGAATGTTTTGAGATGGTTTGGTGTAGGAATAGAGGGCTTCACCATCTCACAAGACAATACCTTAACTTGTACTCCTACATCATTAATTAGGGTTCCCTCCATTATATCGGTTTTACTAACTTACAGACGTTAAAAGCTGACACGACCCGACACACTCGAGTAATATAATAATAATAATAATAATAATAATAATAATAATATAATCCTCCTTAGTGAAATATTTGTTGGATTAAGAGACTCCAAATCTTTAATACTCTAGTTTGGGTTTGTTTGCTTGAAAATGCATGGAATGCACTTAGCTTTATAGTAAGGAGTAAGAGTTCATTTTCAATCTTTTATTAATTATTTTTTTTTTCTTTTTTGTGTGTGTAGGTGTTACGTCGTAAGAACGTACACATATATTATTGTAAATAATATTGTGATGATAAGAGAAAAAATGGAGTTAAAAAGGCGTGTGATAGAATTTCAAAGACGCCAAGGGGAAAGGGGTCCTTAAGGTAATTATGTAGTCTAGTCCTACACTTTATGGGTTGGTGTAAGATGATTACGTGAGTGCCGACGGTTTACTGAAATTAATTAGTGCGGGCGACGCTAAGTTTATACGAGTAGTATTTGGCTAAAGATTTTGACGCTTTAGCTAAAGATTTAAGTGTTCTAAGTCAATTTCAACGTTTTTGCTTTGGAAAAGAGAGCAGCCAGGCCAGGGCAGTCAGTCACTAAGGAATAACGGTTTTTTTAACATGTGTCCATTGGGCACACGTTAAGATGCTAATTAGAGAAAGAATTACAATAATTTTATCAAGATAAATTGAAATACTAACTAATAATAATTACCATACTTAAATAACATCAATGAGATTCCTTTTATAATTAGCCTCTTAACGTGTGTCAACTGGGTACACTTTGATAATATATAGTAATATTATAATTATGCTTCGTGTTTAATAAATATCCTTTGGTTTGATGGATATGATAATGGGGGTGTTTGTGTTTTGAATTGATTGCGTTCACTTCATATGAAATGGGGATTAATATAAGATAGATAGTGTTATTAGTGGGACTAATTGGAATATAGGATAAAGTGGTGTCATACATTTGAGGTGGTTTAGTTATCATGATTTCGTGTTGACATGAAATTACATACCAAGGTAATTCACTATGACAATAATTTGTTAATGAATAGGTATATGAAAATACGTCACAAAATAAGTAGGACTCATCATCATGTTAATAGCAGGGATTGATTGCATTCACTTCATATGAAATGGGGGTTATGATAGTGTTATTAGTGGGAGGAGAATCGAACCTTAGACTTATCAGCATCCAGGACACTTTCGTCTTAACCATTAGGTTAAAACATCTACGGTAGGACTCACCATCATGTGAGATACTCCGTATAAGTATTAGTATAGTCGAGCTTCAATCATCAGTCTAAGGTTTTGGTTTTTGTTTAAGATGGTTCGTCCAACCTAGTTTTAAAGTCATAATGACCAAAGATCACGAGTTCAAATCCCACCAACCTCCAAAAATCGAGCTTACAAGCCCAATTTTATAAGTCTACTCAAGAGATTGGTAGGAGCTCTCTTAGCTTACTTCAACTATAAGGTTGGAGGGTTCGACTCTTACCTGCAATTAAGTAGATGCACTCATTGAAAAAAAAAAATTAAAGAAAAAAAATCTACTCTCTCCTAGTTTTTTTTATCTTCCCTCTTTTCTTTTTGGTACTAGTTCGATTATCTTCCTTCTTTCCATTTTTGGATTGTACTCTAATCAATTTTTTATTATTTCTTCAATTCTTTATTCTTTCCTTTACTTACAAACTCAACCATATTATAATTTTATACCCCACATTTTCCTACTTTAATCAATTATTTATTCTCTTCTTAATATCTGTGCCAAAAAAAAGAGGGAAGATCAAATATAAACAACTAGGAGGGAGTATAATATTGTCTATTTATATTTTAAAGTAATTGAGATATAATTATTTCATTTTTTTTATATTAGTTATTGTGTGAGACGATCTAAAATCATGAAATGATCATTTTACATAAAAGATCATTGAGATATAAATAGTAAATGAATTGCTCCCTCCGTATCTATATGTTTGTCCACTATTTTTAATAAATGGGTGGAGTATTATATTGAAAATGGACGAACATATAGATACGGAGGCAATATCTTTTTACATAATTGGATATTTCATGCATGAAACCTCTTACGCTATAATTTGGGTTTTTTTTCATATGGTTAACATACATTAACATTTACTCGTAGTAAAAAAGGGACAACACATGTGCAATAGGTAGAGTAATAACTAAAGCTTAGTGATTAGGAAATACTTATGAAATAATTTCACATTGAGTGCGCCACTATAGACAGATAATATATCTTCCAACTCAAATTTTCCTCTATAACTTTGACATGTTTTAAGCTCATTCATACTCGTACTATTTTTCCAAGTGCTCTTTAACTTTTAATTTTAACTATTTATTTAATTATATATGTAGATAATTTTATTATTATTATGACGTCATGAGTATAATGATTTGGTTGACACTTGAGTTTAAAGTGATAAAACGCAGCGGTTCCACTAATTAATTACATAATTAGTACTCAAGTTAAATCATACGAGGATCTCCTAATCACACTTTTAAATTACCATGTTGATGATACTAATGATGGTTTTAATTTGGTCTAGTCATCAAGATCACTAGAATTCTGTGTATACGTTGCGTAATTAGATCATATTCGCTTACTTATGATATGATTAACGTAGGGTTACACATACTATTAAACACGACCCCTTAAATCTTCGTAGAACTTAGTAATATACTGTATCATCGTAAAAAAAAAAACTCAAAACGTTGACTACGTACTAAGATTCTTATGTCATAAAACAGCGGTACAAGTGTATAAAAGGTAAAATTAAACTCAATTCAATAAGGATAGAACGAAGGAATGACTCAAAATGTTTTGACTCGACCGATAATTGAGTTAAGTGATCGAAAGTAGTAGGTTGCATTTTATTTTTTTTGGAGCATGCAGATCGAAATGAGATTGTTGTCGAAAAAGACAAGGTAACCTATGGTAAAACGAAATTACGAGAGTAGTTGGGACGTACACCAACATAGTCTTACACTCGTACTCCATTTTTTTTACATGAAGGAACATAAAATCCTCAATTGAATGGTAAACTACACCTATAAATTAGATGGAAACTTATTAAAAAAAAAAGGAAAAATAATATATATTTTTGTAATATTTATAAATAAATTACCAAATACAAAGTTACTCCGTAATACGGACAGTAGACCTGGCAAACGGGTCAACCGAGTCGGGTCACTTTCAGGTTGACTTTGGTTCGAGCCGGGTCATTTTTGAATTTGCTATTTTCAATGTTGAGCCGGGTCATTTTCGGATTTGCTATTTTCAATGTTTTTAGGGATATCGACTCGTTTTCTATAAGAATAGTTGGATCAATTTTGGTTAGTCCGAGTCAATTCGAGTTACGGGCCACCCTTGAGTCTTCAGTGTCCGGGTATCGGGTCGGGTCAGTTTAGTCAAGTCTGCCAAAACTAAAAGTATTGTGTACACTACAAAGTTAACTTTTGACTAATAATCTCATTTTTAATTAGTTAAATTAATCAAACCATCACTTAATAAATTAAAGTGAATGAAATTTAAATAGTCTAATACTTATTACTCTAAGACTAAGACCAGGAACAAATAATCCATTTAGTGCTTCCAACACTCATTAAGGAGTAATGTTTTTTTTTTTATTTTTTATCATCAAGTATATCTTCAAGTGCAAAATATATATTAGAGGCTTATAGGAACGAGTTTTTCATGCATTTATGTCCTTTAGAAAAAACAACATTTGTTCGTGCAAGTGACACATTCTTTAGCTATTTTATCACAAATTTAAAGAGAAACAAACCCCATTTAATTATTATTTTAAATCTCTTTCGATAATCTTAAATGTATCACTAACTAAAAAGCATGAAGAATAATGATATGGAGTATCTTTTAATTAAAAAATCTTAATACCATATGTTACTCCGGTCATAAATTATTATCCAATTTCATATTTATGAGAAGAATGATGATACCTACGAGTATCTTTTAATTAAAGAGTAGGGAGATTCTTGATATCATATGTTACGTACTGAGTCATAAATTATTATCCAATTTCATATTTATGAGAAGAATGATGATACTTACAATTACTCCATATCTTTTAATTAAAGAGTAGGAAGATTCTTGATATCATATGTTACGTACTTGGGTCATAAATTATTGTGTCATTTCATATTTGTGAAAAATATTTTATTGAAATGTTAATGAGTTAAAAAAAAAAAGAGTTTTGCATCAGTTTAGAAATAATAAAGAGAATTTAGAAATAATAAAGAGAATAATAATTATGTTGATTACAAAACACCCAAAAAAATTTAGATAAATTATACTTGCAAGTCTGTCACTTACTATCTACTTACGCTAATCGTTAATTAGCAAACAAGACCTAGAAATGAGTCACAAAAATGTACAGAAATATACATAGATACTCATTAAATATTACTCCCTCTGTCTCATTTGTATATTCTACTCATTATACTTATGTTTTACAATAGGCATTTAAAAAAAAAATCCATAAAGATTTAATCCAATGTGAGCATAGCAGGCAGGCAGAAGCAGAAGTAAGTTTGGCCTAATGCGCTTGACCTAACTAATTAACCAGATTAGGAAGCCAGCCGCACGTCGCATTATATTATCCACAACTAACGGACCACAATCAGTACGTCTACGTGTAACGTATCTGAAGTCAATATATCAAACAAGTTGTGCAATTTACAAACTTATACGAGTAGTATTATTGTTAAGATGATATGATAGAAGCACACGTTTTCGAAATATATACATGGTGCGAAAAAAAGTAAGGAAGAAGAATAGATAGATAATACACGTACAAGTTGATGAATGATCATTACTGTACTACTTTCTACTATTATTATGTGCTTTTCACCACACGCACCCAACTTTGACTTACGCACAATGTATCGTGTTATTCGTGTATGTGAACTAGATCGGGCTGGTCATGGGTCGGGCTGACTGCTAAGTGAGGGGATGACCCGTATTCGATTTGTGGGGCGGCCGGGTCAGGCCGGGTCGTGAATGACATGATGAGTGATGAGTTGGGTTGGCTTTGCTGGACCCGACTGGAATGGGACGTCGGACCAACCACTGGTCTGAAGAACTGGGTTGAAAGTGGCCTGGCCCTAGGAGTGGTCGATTTAAAATTAGCCCAAATAGCCGGTTGGGTTCGGGCTGGCCGGGTTGACCACCCTAATGTGAACTTAATCATGTTGTTTTGTTTAGTTTAGTTTAGTTTAATTCAATTCAGTCAAATTTAGCTTAATTTCATCACGTTCATTTTGTTGCAAAGTTCAGTGTAATGTACTTAGTGTTTTGTCTTTTAATATATAAACAATTGTAATTGATATTTTGATTGGTTATAAGTTTGTAATGGATAACTCCGTCACATACAATAACTTATGCGACAAAAGATGTTAAATTACTCCACACCTAGCTAGTAGTCTAGTTCACTAATACGTCACTTGTGACACTTGTTTGATAGATGCTAATTTCAAACAAAAAGCAAATTAAAAGCAGCCCTAAATTCTACAGTAACATCATCTTTAATTAGTTTTTGACTTGTGGTTTTTTTGTTCATATCTGTCGTCGTCGTCGTCACCAAAACAAGACTACATAACGCATTCATTATTAATGAGCTTCTTTATTTTCAACCTAAATGTCGTCTACCCTTTAAATAAATAAAGAAGCTTGCTTGAAAAATGAAAACAAAAAGTGCTTTTACAAATTCGGTATATTATTGCTTCCTTGGATGACTCCGATATGGTTTAGCTTAACCATCGATTTTGAAGTTTAATTTCACATTCGAAACCTTACAAATTTAACGCATATGATCGATATGACTAACTTTATGCATTATCCATCTTTCAAATGCAAAAGATATTCGAGTGATGGGTGTATTAGAATTTACAACACTAACTGAGTCCACCATGCATATTGAATTAAGACTTTATTGGTTGAGATGATTATCAACTGATGACTTTGTTTACTTTTATCATTCTATTAATGATATGACTCACTTTATGCATTATTATCCATCTTCATTGACTTTGAGATTCCAACTTCAATTCTTAATAACTAAAGTAATCGTAATTTTGACTAATATGGTTTAATTGTTAGAGTTTATCACTAATTACCCCCTTTTATGTTACCCATTTTTCAAATTACCCAAAAAATGGTTTCCGTTAAAATTACCCCCGTGAAGTTGTAAAAAAATTAGATTTTGCCCCCAGATGTCCTTTTCTCCTCTTTCCGGTGAGTTATGCGCTTTTTCTTCCCATTTTGCCCCTCCCCTCACTAACACTCTCTCTCCTCTCCTTAACCCTTTTCACTCACTCAAACACACTCAACCCTACCAAAACCCCCAAATTCCCCCAATTTCAAGAACCCTAACCCTAATTCCCAAAATCGACGCAAAATCGATCACGACGACCAATTTGCAGTCAATCGATCTATTTCTTAAGATAATTTCTCTTCCTTCCTCTTCCCATTTTCGACTCTTCTCTTTTCGCGGTTAGGGTTTTTGAAATCGAAATTTATCTCGATTTTGAAATCGAAATTACCAAGTCAAGGTGAAGACTACTCTTCATTACATTGTATATTGGATCAGGTTGCGAATGGAGAAGGCAAGGACAAACACAGTGGATTCTTTTCAGCTCTCAGACGAGGCCATTACTAAATACTAAACATACAGATTGCGTTTTTGTCCGTCGAGTGATTGCATCTTTGTACCTAATTTATAGCAGTTGTACAGGTGATTTTTTATTTGCTTTTGGGGCTCCTATAGTGTACAGTGATTTGTCATAGATAGCTTTGTGAATTTTTGAGTTTAGTGCAATTTTTTTCACTGTAGTAAATTTGGTGCACGATTCTCAGCAACTGAGAAATTTAAAAAATTGTAACTTTGTGAAAATGAAGGATGGCCGGTCACTGAAGAAATTACATATTCCGAATTTTCTTCCATTACTCTTATTTGTTTATTTATACCAGTCCAGAGTTTAGTGTACTTGGCGATTTAGCATTCAGTTTCTCCTCTTCCCCCATCCCCTTACCACCTTCCGGCTTTGCACCAACGCACACCGAACAAATAGCCTCAATCTAAAAGGTCCATACACTCCAAGAAAAAAAAAAGCTTTTCTAATTAAATCCCCGACTAGCTGTCTCCATAAATCCTCCTTTCTTGGATAAACCCTAAAAATCACTACTTTGCTGATTAAATTAAATTAATGAAATCAAGTAGTGATATTTAAATTAAATAAAATAATTTGAAATTAGGATTTATAGGAGGAGATGAAGGGTTTTATGTGATTATAGGAGGAGATGAAGATGACGAAAATGGAGAGAATGAATTTTAAATACAGTAAAAATTGAGGGGAAATTAAATGGAGGAATTTGGGGGAATGAAATTGACTGCAAATTGGTTGTCGTGATCGATTTTGTGTCGACTTTGGGAATTAGGGTTAGGGTTCTTGAAATTGGGGGAATTTGGGAGGAATTTGGGGGTTTGGTAGGGTTGAGTGTGTTTGAGCGAGTGAAAGAAGGTTAAGGTGAGGAGAGAGGGTGTTAGTGAGGGGAGGGGCAAAATGGGAAGAAAAGGCGCATAACTCACCGGAAAGAGGAGAAAAGGACACCAGGGGGCAAAATCTAATTTTTTTACAACTTCACGGGGGTAATTTTAACGGAAATCATTTTTGAGGGTAATTTGAAAAATGGGTAACATAAAAGGGATAATTAGTGATAAACTCTAATTGTTAATTACTAAAGGTTTGCTTCAAATCAAGATCATGGATATGAGATCTTAGATCAAAAGTTATTTTCACATATTTTGTTAGCGGTATGGTATATATGGGTTTACCAAAAACTATTTTGGTAGTAGGATGGAGTTTTGACATACACGGGGTAATAAACAATTCTTGCACCAAAAATATCAAAATCTAGTACTTCCCCGATTTTTTATTATCTTCCCCTTTGATTTTGGGGAAGAAAATAAGGGTGTAGGAATGTGTGGTTCAAAATAAAAGAAGGAAGGGAGAGAAATGTGAGGGTGATTCTAGACCACATGTTGATGACCCAAAATAGAAATAGGGAAGAAAGGATGTTTCAGCCCAATAAAGAAATAGGGAAGACAATAAAAAATCGGAGGGAGTACGTAGTAATTAAGATGAATTATTATGCGACAATAATAATACCTTTCAAGTTGGATTCCCACTCTGATCGCTTCTGTTTTTGGTACCAGACATTGTCTCAAAGTCGAAAAATAGGTGTCTTAGCCTAGTGGTTAAGGTTAGGTGCTCTGGGACAATAGGTCTCAGGTTCGAATCCCCCTCTCATATATTGTAATGCGACTAAGTGCGCTCCTCAATGAACCAAAAAAAAAAAAAGTCGAAAAATACTTACCCGAGCCAAACCGTACCCTCGATAGCAGGGACGTAGCTAGGTTAAGGCCAGAGTGGGCTTGGGCCCGAGTAGATTTTGAAAGAACAAATAAAATTTGGTTACATTAACATTGTGTCATCTTTGTTGCTCATGTGGTTTGTGTGTATTACATACGTTATGTATGTGCAAGAGGTCATGGGTTCAAGACCTGTGTTGGACATTTTATCAATTTTTTTTCCTTTTTAAAAACATAACTACATACGGAGTATTTCTTTTTATCAATTTTTTTTCCTTTTTAAACACTTAACTAAAATCGAAGCACTTGTGACATCTATTCGTATGTCTTTATTTGAATATGTGTAGTATTTTAAGAGTATAAGTTGCCTTATTGATTGAACAATGCATATAAATAAGTTTACATTCTATTAAAAAAATTGTATTTAATTAAAACTTTTGTATTTTTTATTTTGAAAAGTCATTTAAAATATCGTAAATTACAACATCGAGAAAGTAATGTTACAACAGATGAAATATTTTCGATCTTACCCAATATTTAATCTTGACGACTTCGTCCCAGCTAGGTAGCTAGATAGAGTATCGATCTTAAACATAACATTTGTACTCCGTATACTACTCCGTATATAGAGTATACCCTAAACATTCATGTACTGTGATAGAGCTTTTCCAGCGCAAATGACGACCATCATTAATTAATAAGGTGCATGCATACAATTAAATGATGTCATTAGACATAAACATCTAACTGATTGAGCTTTTCCAACGCAAATTCCTAACATTTGGAAGCATTTGGTTCATACAATTACATACAATGTGTACAAAATATATGTCGCTAAACATCAAACATCACGCGGAAGATGTTATCGTTTAGTGGTTAAGACAGATGTATTTAGACAATATATCACATTTTCGATTTTTTGTCTGTTTTTTTGTAATACGACTAAATGCATGCTTGGTTGGATAAACATTAAGTAAAAGAATTAAACATTCATCTGACGATGGAGCTTTCCTAATCGACCAATAATTTGTACTCCGTAGATGATCATATAAGGTTCATACAATCGTGACATGAAACATCTACTCGTATGTATTTGATGGAGCTTTAATTTGCCAACGCAAATTTCTACCATTATTGACATTAAGGTTCATAAAATCACGTGGCTCATTGTGAATCAAATGTATACATTGTGTCTCATTAATTATATATGTACGTTATTCTCTGACTCGATGATCTCCAACTAATTATAACAAAGCGTCAATCATGTAAGAAATTATTGAGTATATACCTATGGTACTATCGACTATATCACGTCATCATACAACATATCTTCTCGTTAACTACGTCATAACATAATATTATACTCTATACGTGTTTTCAGTGTACCGCCTTAGAATTTTACGTGAAGTTAATTATAAGTTGGAATAAGGGGTAGATAAAGAAATCAACGTCACGTTGTTATTCAAAATTTATGGTTGCATAGTAGCATCGTTAGTGGACTTTATTGGATCTTGCATATAATGCCGACAATTGATTGAATACCAAGAAAATGCGACTTGTACACCAAACCCTATCTATATGTGCCAAAAGAGAAAGTTGGTCAAGACTATTATATTGTTCGCATAGTAGTAATTAGTTAAAGTCATATACTTAGTATATAGTATGATTGACTTCTTAATAGTGAAGTAAATAGACATGTGAATTATGGGCAAAAGGGCAAAAACCCAAAAATATTAGCAATGAGATCCAAATTTAGGTCATGTTATCGTATTATCTTATTATGACTTTATCAGTTAAGCTAGCTGACCTCAGAAGTACTTCGACAGTAGACAAGGCATGTGACTATCTAACAAAGTTAAGGGTGTCCAACTCTTGTTCGTAAGGGAGTATTATACAAATTCAAGCTAAGAAGAAGGTCTGATTGCTACTTTACATAGTTATGTCAAAGCAGACGATTCTTTGTATCAACCGTGTTCTTTAATGGTATATCAAAGTTGATGATTTCTTATGCTAATCGATCGAACTCTTTATTATTCGTAGTATCAAATTAAACAAAGAGCACGGGTTGACTGACTTAACACAAGACGGTTCCTCACCACCTTGGAGACCGATTTCTAACCATCCATGCATGCGATTGAGGAAGTTTTATATATGTAAGGCCGTCTCACAACTTATCTCTACACAAAAATGGAAAAGTACAGTAACACACAATATGTGCATATATAGTTTATCGTGAGACCGTCTTATTCAAAAATTTATGAATGGAATTAATTAGAGGGATTACAAGTTGATTTCATGGTCAGTAGTCAGTACATAAAGGCGTAAGCCTAGAGATCATAGCCATTAAGATTATTGATAGCACAAGAAACGATCTTAGTTGAGATTTAGTCAAAATTTATACTCGTATTCAATTTAACACAATCAAATCAAATACGGAGTATTTTTAAATACTTCGATTTGAAATTAACACCTAAAGTCTTAATCACTACTATAAATCTATAATCATCATTCATCATATGATATAGTCTCAAGTTAAACTTTTTATTTTAGTTCCTTTTTTTTATTCGGTTGTTCAAATGTTTTCGTTCTCCTTTCATTTTATTTATTTATTTTTGAATATAACTAAAGGATCCTTCATGGAGTATTAACTTTCGCGACCCACAAATATATAAAGTAGACAATATGATGTACTCGTATGAGATATAGAAACTAAGAAAGTATGTAGTGCTTGAGTCTTGAACTATTTGTCCTTGGAGTAATACAGTAAGAGGGGGTAACAAATAAGATTATCCATAGTATTCTTCTCGATCTTAAAATTCTGCGATATTATTTCACTAGTTTTAAATTTATTGTTTTCTACATTCCAACTCGATTAAATTAAAGGACTTTATATATTGACTCATAATTTACTTTTTACATTATTACTCCCGTTTTTTATTTCTAAATAAACTGAAAGATAAAATATCCGCACATCCCAATCATTATTGAATTTACATAAAAGAATGATTCGGAAGGAAAGACTTATATAGAGCCGTAAGTCGTTGAGTCTTGATTTAACTGTTACACTAACGACGATGTTTATCTTCTAGTGTCCTACATCCATATACGACTGTACGAGTAATAATAATCGCTGAAATTTTTAAAGAAATTATCTATCAATAACGTTATTGAGATAATATTCTCAAATAACGAGGAAAAAAATTATTTAATTCTCATTTTCTACTCCGTATATGTTATGTTTCCCACTAATTTTGATGGGAGATAGGCTTTCGATAGTTGACCGAGCTCCATCCTTGAAAAGAAACAAGGCATCATCGGCCGGAACTTACATTTGGTGATTTCATATTGTTGAGTGGGTTGGTCGGACATGCTTTTCCTCCGTGTAAAGTGGTAAAGTGAAATTGCATCATTCATCATTCTTACGGATTATACATCGCATTGTTATAGTACAGATTATACGTCGTATTATTACAACAACTCAAAAATTATCCATTTAGTTAAACATTGTCCCTAGAGATTAACAAAACTTTTACTCCTTAATTTTTTCTATCTCGTCAGATCATAACAGCATAACGAATATTTCCGTCACCAAGAAAAAACGTGTTATTAAATCAAGCCACCAAACCCAAACAAGCAAACCAAGCCTTATATACACACCTACTCCATAAGTATCTCAAACTACACATACTACTACTATTCCATCAAAGAGCTAACACAAAAAATGAAGTTAGAAGTTGAGATAATATCAAGAGAAATCATAAAACCATCAACACCAACACCCTCCCACCTCCAAACATTCAAACTTTCACTACTTGACCAAATATTCCCTGCCTTCCACATTCCTTTGCTTCTCTTCTACACCAACAACAAAACTAACACAACTCTTCATCAAATCACAACCCTCAAGTCCTCCCTCTCCCACACCCTCTCCCAATTCTACCCTCTAGCCGGCCGCTGCACCGACGACTCCACCCTCGACTGCACTGACCAAGGCGTACCCTTCGTCCACACCCACCTCAATTCCCGCCTCACCGACTTCCTAGCCTCCCCCAACAAACTAGACCACCTAACCCAATTCCTACCCCCACGTGAATTCCTCGCTCTCGGCCCCCGCCCTATCTCTGAGCTCGTCCCATTGGCCTTCCAAATCAATGCTTTCGCGTGTGGTGGGGTCGTCATTGGTTGTTACATGCTTCACAAGCTTCTCGACGCGTCCTCACTGGGTACACTCTTCCAGCACTGGGCTGCCCTAACGACCCAGAGATACGATGACGTGGTACAGCCGGTATTTGACGCGACTGTCAATTCATTTCCTCCCAGTCCTTTGACGGACCAGGAGGAGGTCATAGTCCCGAACCTAGACCTGGAGCTGGACACGTCCAGCTCCAGGTCCAGGTCTGGGACTAATAATCCTGAACCTGAACATGAACCCGAACCTGTTGTTGTGATAGTCAAGAGCTTCCGACTCAACAAAACCGCGATAACCAACCTCAAGTCCGAAGCAGCCGCCGCCAACCAAATGCAAACCCCGACATCGTTCGAGGCGGTGGCAGGGTTTGTATGGCAGAGCGTGGCGGCGGCTGCAGACCCGGTTCGGGACAGCACGGTTCTGTCAATAAGCATTAACATGCGTTCCCGAACCAACCCACCCATTCCTACCCAATCAATGGGAAACTGCATAACTGACGTGCACGCCAAGGCAAAGACGGGAAAATCACTCCCAGAGCTGGTCGAGGAAATCCATGGAGCGGTTTTGAAAGCGAAGTCGAAAGTCGAAAGATTTCAGGGTGTGAATGGAGAAGAGGAGATACGGAAGGACAGGAAGGAAGCGTCGAGGTTCGTAATGGAGGATGATGCGAGTGTGTATCAGGTTAGTAGTTGGTGTAAGCTTGGATTGGATAAGGCGGATTTCGGGTTTGGGAAACCGAATTGGATCATACCAACTGATGGGAGAGTTCCTACTGCTCTTAGGAATTTTGTATTCTTTACTCAGTATTATTGTGATTTGAAGGATGAAGAAGGGATTGAGGTGTGGTTGTTCTTGGAGGAGAAAGAGATGCAAGTCTTGGAGATTAATCCACGATTTCTTCATTTTGCTTCTCCTTATTAATTACTCTCTTATTATTATTTCTCGTTTCAAAAGAGCTCAAGATCTAAGAAGAGACGATCTTTTATGATAATTTAATTTTACGGATATTTTTCACTCGCTCAATAACTTAATGAATTAATGGGAAACGATTATCTACTTATCTCCCTACTTAGACCTACCAAAAGATGTTTGGTGTTTTATTTGTCGTTTTATATTTTTCATATATTTTTTAGTAAATAAAGTAAATCGGAGGTAAAAAAAATTGATACGATTCAAAAAAACTCCAAGAAGAGACGGTCTTTCATACGAGTTAGCTTTTTCACTTGCTCAATAACTTAGTAGGAAACGGTATCTCCCTACTTAGACATACCAAAAGAAGTTTTTTTTGACGTTTTATTTGTCGTTTTACATTTTCATATATTTTTCGTAAATAAGGTAAATTGGAGGTAAAAAAAACTGATACACAAATTAATGTTTCTTTTCAAGTTTGAGGGTGTAGTTATTATAGATACTGATTATTGTAATATTTTCAATAACTTTTCGTAAATGTTGCGTAGAATTCTAAAATGACATAAAAAGAACACAAAAGCTGAGGAAGTACGTGTTTACTTATTCACATGTCTCGATTTATTAATACAGAGTGAGGAATATAATAATTAAATGGGAACATCTCTTTGGGATAGAGGGAGTATTACTTATTCATATGACAAGACTCACATGAATCCGGAAAGGTAACACTCGTATTACATTGAACTCGCACCAAGATCCCAAATCCGTAAACCAGAACATGATACAACAAAAAATAAAATGTTCGCAAAACCTTGATCGACTTCAGGAGTCAATGAACTGCACACTGACTTGCAAAAATCTAGTTTTTGAAATTGGGATAAATACAGTGGCATTTTTGTTACATAAATCTGTTGTGGTTACGGGTTGCTTCAGCTATAATGCAATGGAATGTGTTGAACATTCCTCGAGTCGGGCTTTGGGTAATATATCTTGGAAGCTGCTTATAGAGACAATGAAATGCTCTTCTGAATCATCGAACCCACTGGTTTGATCAGCCATGAATCGGCCTCTTGTTCTTCTTGAGTCAGGATGAAAGGCAACGATACTTCTTTGATCATCAGAAACCCGCAGAATGGGCATTCATTAGCTATTGCTTCATCCAATTGGGAGCGAATCTGCCAACCGAATTTACACTGTAACACAATCTTGGCGTAACCATTTTCTATCTATTTTGATTGTTAACCGTACTTTTCAACAAACACATTGTCATTACCCCAATGTTTCGAAAACCACGGTGAAAAGTGTGTCCGAGAATTTTATTGACCGACCAACTGCTACAACTTCACAATATAACAAGTATTTGGAGGATTTAGAAACACTTGCTTTATTCCTTCATATTCCACCACTAAAGTGTGAGACAACAGCTTACAGCTCACTGGAATGAAATATTTATGTGAGACGAAACCAGACGTTTTTGTAAAGGTCGGATCAGTGTGACCACATTTTGACGCAATATTAGATACATTTGGTGAGTATTTTCTGTATCGCTGAAACTGGAACCATGATCCAAACCGAGATTTAATACTATTGTCTTGTCTAGTGATATTAAGCATTAGGAATATGTATACGATAAGGTGAAAACAAACCTTGTCAATTTGGTTTGAATTATTAACAGATTCGGTATCTGCTACTGTGCCATACGAATCTTTTCTCGTCTCACCACTGACTAGAGTCAGTTGCTTTTGTAAGTCCAGAATCCGTTCAGCCTGCAATATGGTATATAGTCAAGATCTGGACACAGAGAACAAACTGCACCAGAATATCTGCAGTAGCAATATGGTATATATATAGTCAAGATCTGACGCATGAGGTGTAGGTGAGGGCAACGATATTGCCTCGGTGTCACAAAAGCTCCCTCGAATTGCGAAATAATGGGTTAGTCTCATACGTCACCCCTCGTACAATTACTTGTGTTTCTTAGGTGGATACTCGTAAATTATTGTAACAAATTGGAGCAGGTTCAAAGATGTTCTGTTATGTCCGCTCTGAAAAATACATGAATACTACAGTAGCATTTAATCCTGCAACTAGTTTTGGTAAGAACCAAATATTTACATATGGCACAGATTTATGTAAGACTGCGCAAATTGTACTTACTTGGTCCTGGTCAGTACACCGTGTTACATGGGCAACCAGGCATTCGGCATGAAATGCATGGCCACATGGAAAGACATAAAAAGGAGCCATCGGCCCAACTGATGCATAACCACGTGACATCCCAAAATCTGCAGCCGTGGACAGGATTTTCCTTCGACAAACCTAAAATAATAAAAGATGATACGTAAGGCACTGTACAAAAATTTAGAAAGTGCTAAGCTACAGTGTACGTTACTCCAACTCGACTGCAAGTGTGAGCAAACACGGTTTCAGAGTGTTAAGCAGAGACATTTTGGGATAAAGTTTCGGGTTTTCTGCTGTTGTCTAGATGTCAAAGTATTGGAAACGCTATAAACAGCCACATAGAAGTGTTCAAGAAGCATAGACTATAGCCAAAATAAAATATATCTAATCAATGTGTTTTAGCATCAGAAAGAGCACCAAAAGTGTGCCTAAATCAACGATAGAACATTTACCCCACATTCTTCATCACGTTCGATGATTGCATATCTCTGAGCAAGGGCACTGATATCATTCCTAATGTTGTCTGCTCCACGTGTTGCATCATTCATCTCCTGTTTCAGCATCTCAATTTGCTTGTTGTAATCCTCCAAAGAGGAGCAGATTGCATCCTGTCGAATTGGGATTGACATAAATAATCTTAGCAATGAAAGATCGAGTAAGATCTTCCTTTAGAGCGAGCACAAATTAATAAAGAGCAAAAAAAGTTGAAGTGAAACCCTGAAATCATCAATCAGAGCAAAGTCTGGAAAGAACGGCAAAATATCTTCAATTTTTAACAGGCCATCTGTTTCCTTCAGGAAAGCAATTGCTTTCCGTATGTTATCCCTCTTGGTCCCCTTTTCCTGCTCTACAACATGCTTTGCAATCATGAGCCACAACTTCTTCCTCAATTCTTCATCATCTTCGACCTTGTCAGCTTCAGCCATAGCAAGTTCAGGGTCAACCTAATAGACATCATGGTCGAATGACCAAAAACACATCAAATCTCCTACAAAAATGAGAATTTATAATAGATGTTACGATAGTGAAATAATGAATAAAGAGTAAATATCAAATGTGTGAAGAAATAACAAAACACATTACCAAACAGAAAGATGTTATGATGTGTTATGACAGAAGCGAGAAAGACGATAAAATAAGAATGCAAAAGAAAGGACACGCATACTTACGTGGTTCACTGAAGGTCTGTTAACTACGTCCATAGGCGAAAGGAAATGGGAGTTTTATTAATTTAAGGAAATTACAAATTACTAATTCGGATTTCATATTGTTATGATAGCATAACTGCTAGGGTAGGCAAAGAGAGCTTATATAGTACTCTGAAAACCTAGAAAAGACCCGATTGGAAACAACTAGGCTCAATAGCAGAGACCATAGTCTTAACAGATCATCACATAGCGTACCTCTGTGATTATCATTCGAAAATCAATCAAATTCAAGTCATAAGTCAACAAAAAAGATGAGAAGAATAATGGTATAACCTGCAGAGCAAGAGCAACAGCTTCTTCATGCATGGATGTCATACTATATATGTGAACACAAGCACGCATTCGTTTCTCCTTTAGGCAAAGTCGTAAAGCATACTTGGGATCATAGAAAAAGTCTGGACCATTCTCTCTTCCTTTGCCAAACTTAGATTGTAGAAAACGAAGAAGAGCACTATCATCTTCCTGAATAGACAACATAGACATGACCAATTGACCACTATAAGTAGCTTCATCAAAAATTCAACAGCGCCCTAATAGACAAGATCATTATCAGCAGCCTAGCTGTTGAGATTGAGAGACTCGCAATGGACGAATGTCATAACATCGATTCCCCTTCCCTTGTAATTACACATTCCCTCATTCCTGTGTGTCCTTTCATACACACGCGGGCGCACACACACACGTAAATTAAAAAGGTACTATAGTCTATAACACCATTTACAGATGCACGTGTTTCCCTATATTTCTATCTGAACATAGTAGGCAATTGCCGCCTACTTTTAATTGATTTCTTAGTTCGTAAATTTTTCCTTTTTGATAACTAGCATCAGATTTTTCTCCGGTGTATCACACAAATTAAACAATCACACGAAAAAATACGTAAATGGAAATCAGTTGATTATCCAAGAACTAAAATCGATATAAAACCTGTTTAGCATACAAAGAAAGTAACAGGTTGTGAATTCCAGGATCCTCATTATCCAGAGTATGAACGCAGTGCTCCAAATATCTGATGACTTGGTGTGTCTCATTCCTGTAGCATAAGAAGAAACAAATCACAGTCAGTCCCACTGAATCGAACTTGTAATCCCGCACACAACAGACATCAAACACATGAATTGGATGTGAGGTTTTAAAGTCCCACCCTACCAACGGTGCCCAACGAATTGGTACCGACCTTTGTTGAGGAAGAAAACAATGGACCTAATAGAAACAAATATGCACTAAATAACAAAGGTACAGGCCATGTTTACTTTGCATGTGGTTCGCTTGAATAACGCATCATGGCAGGAATCAATTTCCTAGGATTCAAGTCCTTCCTTGTCATCCATGATTCAACTGTTTCATAGGCATCGAGCATGATAAGGTCAGGAGCAAACTTGTACTGAAAAAAAACACAAAACCGCCACCAAAAACTATTAGGAACCTCAGATAAATGAAAAGAAAAGATTACACTGCTAGGCAACGTAAGTTATTTGTTACGAGTATAAAACTGTCAAGCATCAACTAACAAGAAGTAACTAAATAAATGAGATGGATATCAAACGAACAATAATGTCTTTAAGCGAAAGTGAAAGCACAAGTAATTTATTCAATACCTGAAGATTTGTCGAAATACCAGGCTTTTCGAGAGCGTCTAAAGCTTTCTTTGCTTCTCCTTGCTAGGGATAGAAAAGAAGACAACCAGATACACATTCTACAGTTAGAACAACTAATAAATATATTAATAATGAATTCAAAACAAGTTGATATCCAAGACAATCAATTTAATGATTTGGCTATAAAAGTGAAGCATATCGGAACAATCAGTTTAATCACTAACAGGATCAGCATTCAGTATTCACAAGCACATTCTGAGTGGTCAGTAAACAAACAAAATAATTCCAATAATTCACCTCACAAAAACCGTGTCCAATCTCCACCATAGCCCATCACCAAAAGATGCCACATAGAACACCAAATAAATACGGAGTACAAATAAACACACGCACAGAGAAAAGAGAGTATTGCATATACCCATTTTTTTTTGTTTAATTTGAAAATCTGAGTTCGATTATTGAACTTCATTATGCTTAAAAACATCAAAATTTTAGATTGGAATGTGTTAGGGAGTATATCTTAGTATTCTAAAGCGAGGAACTGCTCAGATCACCAAAGTTGAATTAGGGAAACCTCATGGTACCAAACAGGACTTAGCTCAAACCCGAAGCATCAAAGCGAACATATCTAATACTAAAATGAGGGGTTTTTTGTTGCAAAAAAATCCAATTCAAAAGACATGTTGCACTTGCACATTAAACAAACAGCTAGGAGATTTATCTGCACCACTACAAGTTAAAATTACATAAACCCAGTGAGGCAGGACATGGCATTATATGTCGACTGCGTCGTATGATGTATTGGCTGTTATGTAAGCCATTCTGAGACTATCTCTGATATTTTCCTATATGTAATGCTTCAGATAATAGTCAATCATTAGTATATGTAAAAGGGGTATTTAATCAGGGCCGTGAAATTGTTTTCTGACTGCGGTTTTAGAGGTTATAGTGAGTTAGTGACCACATTGGAGGTGATAGGCAGATACTGGTTATATGAATGGTACAACCAGCACGAACAGGCCACAATTACAATTCTGAAGTAAGACTTCATAGCTTTAGTATCACATCCATATGTGACCACACTGACCAGTAAAGCTAACAGAGCACAACTATGGATCCTACGCCAATACTTATACAATCAATAATAAAAAAAACAATCTGCAATAAATGGCGACATTGCAAACATCACTGTGTCACAGTATGCCACAACAAAATAACATACTAACAATTAATGACCAGACGACCTGCTTTTTACTCAGAAAAATGAAGCTAGTGTTTTTCAAACAAAAACTAAAGCTAAATAAAATTTAATGATAAGTAACAAACCTGGATATAGTGATGAACAACAATATCATACTGCGCCTTCAAACTTGCAAAGAATACCAACTCATCAACTCTACCATAGCTGAACAAGAAATCGCTGGTTAGTTATTGAATAACAACGCACAATAGATGATCAAATGCTATCAGAACCTTAGTTTGAGAAGGCGCGAGGCACAGTGAGACGACAGGGTCCCAGGGCTATGAGGTGCAAGGCGAAGTCGCGCACCTTTTAGACAAGAGGCGCACTGATTTTTCAAAAAAAAAACATATTTTGTGCAAGAATAGTCCCTTTTTTGTTTTAAACAGGCTAACATGTGTTTAGAAGTGAAAATTAAGGATAAGGAGAAGGGAAGGGGAAAATAGAACTTGGAAAAAAATGAAACTGCATATTGGATGCGCCCGCGCCTCACTAGTTGCGCCTTGGATGCGCCTTTTGTATTTCATGCGCCCCACGCACTCGATGTGATTTGGCTGGCACCTCACTGCGGCGCGCTTTTTTTAGCAAGATCAGTACACTCCGCAACACAGCGGAAACAGAACAATTTCTTCAAGACAATAACTTATCCAAATATAATACTTAAAGAAAAGAAGTTTCATTCACATGTTAATAAATGTTGTAGTAAAGACTATAGAACAAACTACAAAGACATCAGATAAGCAAGATTAGCTCGCCATTTTTCTACTGTATCAGTTCAAAGTGAAGAAGAAAGGCTTAGAAATATACTAAAAAATGTAAGCACGGGGGAGGTTAAGAAAATCCCTCAGCTAAGACATACAATCTTCTACATCCTACAGGATAGAAGAAATTAACCCTTATGACTACCCGTCATAAAACAACAAAGATACAAAATCCATTACGCCTCTGCAATAGCAGCGGAATGCCTATTTTCTCTACAGCAATAAAAAGACAATAGAACATGCTAGGCAGCAAAAGATCAATTTTTCAATACAAATGAAATTCGTACCTCTCTAGCAACTTCAACGTTGTTGCTTCGTCCAAGACATCCTTAGAATCACTCAGAAAAGCACGAAACTCTTTGATAAGTGATTGATATTCAGAGCTTTGATAAGTTGATGCATCATCGTCCAAGAGTAACCGATTGATCTATAAAAATGGAAAGGATATAAAGAAATCATACGGCTACGGAACTAAAATTTCAGACATATGGCACTCTTTTGGGGTCTTGGCTATAAGATAGCATAGTGCAGTAAAAGCATACAGGGTACCCCTCTAAGTCATCCGGAAACAGACCCTCTGTGGACTTAACGAAAGGGGGAGGTTACGTACAGGTGTACAGCCTTACAAGCCTACAGTCCTACACCAAGGTCTTGTTATAACTTGGACATTCTCTTGATTCTGAAGTTTGCTTTTAACATCTCTGATGGCTTTAGATCCTCACTAATAATATTGCAGCATGTACACATAGCTTTGTATAGAAGAACGTAAAGTTGTTAGATTTACTTTGGCTTTCACTCTTCCAATGTACGGAGTACTGTTTTCCATTTCTTATTCTAACAAACTGTTCAGTTCATTTATGTGGCTTAGCAGCTTAAGTCATCTATATATATGGCATTACAGTATCTACTTCATTATTATGTAAACATCAAAAGCAATCAATCACGTTTAAGTTTTAACTGAGCAGTCCAGATGATATGAAAGAAAAGAAACAGGAAAACGGTGTTGTCTTAACCTCTCAAGTCTGACATATACAGAGGTGTATTTCCAATAAGAAAGTTCATAAATAAAGGATGAGAGAACAATGCTAACCTTATCCAAATACAATTCTGTAGCCCATGTGGAAATCATTGTTATCTGGCATTTATCATCTTTGGAGAGGCTGTCAAGCTTCCATAGTAAAAAGGTCCTTAAGGCATCCTGACACAAAAAGAAATCCCAAGTCAGTGAGTGTACACAATCGCAACTTGCAATATGAACATAAATGCATAATAAGGATTACACTATATTACTTTGGAAAAGATAAAGTAGTTTTTATAGAAGAAAACTGAACATTTCCTATCAACGCAAAGGCTCACATCTATAGTATGAGGTACGCAACCACAATCATGCGTTTTCACCACAGAAAGGCCAAGAATATAAGACGTGAATACAGAATAGTTTTGTCATTTTGACATGAGGATGCAGCATACGCCAACCAAACAAATCCTTGATCGCACAACCAATATTCCAATCCAGATTCACTTCATCAGACAAAATACAAGGATTCTCGCTTATCCCACAAAGAATCACAGAGAGAAACTCGCGGTAAGTCTTCCAAAAAAAACAACTTAAAGGCACACAATTACACCCAAGACTATTCTGAGCATTCGGAGATCAGTATGAGATAAGAGAGATGGGCAGAAAAGCAGTCAAAGGAAATGTCAGTCTGGGATACGAGAGGTGGGAATGACAGCGGTCAAGAAAGTGAGCGAGAGAGACGATCTCTTGGAGGGAGGGGTCTAGCTGTGGTCTCTTGACTGGAGTTCAATTTGGCAAGGAAGAGTTCGATAAGAGAGGTCGGCTTGGTCGTGGAGTAAACTTACAATGCTGTTTATATACCACAAATAATTAACTGAAACAAACGGCACTTCTATTTTTAAAGAGAATGACTAGTAGATTGAATTATTGAAATGCAATAAAAACACTGACTGACTAGGACTCTAATTAATAAAGACAAATTCATCGACAATTATCATGCTTGTCAAGACATTTCTGTTCTTGGCAACTTGGATTAAGAAATGAACACAGGGAAACTGCATAATTACCTGTTCGTTTGCACTGATAAACTTCAAGGTAATTTCTTCAAATGACAAAACATAGTTGATCTGCAGAAATCAACCAAGGTACAACCATGAGTGACTGACATTAGTACTCAAAACAAAACTAAAAAGTCAACCAAACATAGGCTCAGCCTTGGGACTTTTCTTCTTTTGGTGTGTGTGTGAGGGTCGGGTGGGGTGGGGTGGGGTGCGGGACAAATTTGTTTGTTTGGTTAGTAAATAGGGCTGAAGAGAAATACATGGATTCCTTTTCTCTCCTCCAAGACAATTCAAAAAACTCTCCAACATAGAAAAAGATTCGGAGGGAAAACTCCTCTACTTCATTCCCACCCCTCCCTTTCCCTTCCTTCCATCCCCCTTCCCTACTCAAATGTTATCCAAACACACCTTGCGTATGTCCATAGCAGTTCTTGTTACCATAATAGTTCTAAGTTCCTAAAGTGTTCGAATTATATATGCATCACAGTAACATTGTTAAACCCTAAGAAAAATTAAAAAGACGACTACGAGTAGAAAATTACGAGTTCAGCGGGGTAGATGGCAAAAGATGGCTATGAAATTACGAGTTCAGGGATCGCCGATCCCATTTATTCTAGGAAAGAGAAAGGGCGGTGTTAACTGTGCATGGGAAGGGAGCCAGAAAAAGGATCATGTACTCAAAGGGGAAAATGATGAGCGCCATATCACAATCTTATACTTAGAAACAAAAAACTTGATTAATTTCTGCCACTCCCCTTCCCCCTCCTGATGACTTACAAGAGTAACACCCGCTTAATTTGCTTGTTCTAAATGACACATTAATAATACCTAATAATAAAAATGGCGTAGAGTACAGAAACTTTTCCAATGAAGCATTTCAGATGCAACAATATAATGGACCTTTGCAAAGAAAGACGCCGCTCTGAGAAAGTCCTTTGAAGAGAAAGCTGCTTCAGCCTGCAAAACGAATTTCATGTGAGATATCTAATTTATTTTACTTTCTCACAGATTATTAACCTTTTCTTTTCATAGTTTTCCCAACAAAAAAATGTCACCTATGCTCCACCTGCAAGATGCATGACACAATCATCCTTATTACTAGCCGTTTGTCGGAGTGTTATTAATGCATGATATGTATCATTTATATACACATTTAACTTCAGCAAACACCATAATATCACTATCACACAATGCACAAAGAAGCTTGACCCTCAACTCCTCTACTCCCCAAACTGAGAAACTGTTCAAACCGGGTGATCAAAATAGACACCCAAGTGCAATTAGCCTAAAGCATAGTGTACCAAAGCAGAATTAACTGAAAAATTATGTGCATGTTTGGTTAGAATTAGTCACAAGTGGAATGTCATACACCCGTTTTGGTAGATATATACAAGGAACACTGGGAACGAGAACAGTGTGATGATTGATAGGTGCGTGATTTCATATCAGTTATAGTAGTACTTATCTAACATATGCAAAAACCATAATATTACTAGCGCGCAACGCACAGATATCCTTACAATTACCATAATGATCACATCAGGAATGGGTAAGCCTGATAACAAATTTATTAAATCACTTCATCAAAATGTAATCCTCACTAAAGGCAACAAAACATGCCATAATATAAAGTGAGAGATACGAGAGCCACTGAAGCGGAAATTAACAGTCTGTTGTAAACTTGTAATCAAGAAAAAATCACTGCACCTGAGCTAGATAGACTTGATCCCTCTGCAAAGCATCACGACAGTTTGCCAAAGCTGCAGCATACACCTTCATGTCTAGATAAACTTTCCACATGTCTCGACCTTCATCATCAACCGAAACCTGACATATGATTCAGCTGGTCAATATTCGGGGAATATATGAACATGCGAGCCAGTATCCAAGGACCGATGACAATATGCTATGGCCATATGCGGATTTGAGAGGTCACTGGAGGTCCCGACTCACGTGTCTCAATTCCTGATTGTGTCACAGGACATGGGCTATGGTTACATACCTGAAAGATGGAGTTCTGATCATAAGCGTAAAAAAGGCCTGCAGAAGCATCACTGCAAAGACCTAAAATGCCCTTTGAAACTGAATCTGCCGTCTGATCAAAGTGAAGCTCCTCTATGATACGTTCACTAATTTGATTCACAACCTGCCAGGTACAAGCGTTTTAAGGAAATAGATAAATACGTAACCCCCAAGAATCTACTCTGTAATATGTTGATTCGCCAAACTAACCAGGACCTACTCATTTTTTAGATTCCAGAATTTGAAGGAACTAACGCCTAATGAATCATCAGGTATTGTAAAGTAGGCAATCCATTGCAGCACGGATGTTATCCCATAATGAAGTTTTAGGTATTATAGAATAAGAAATAAATAGAGGACTGTAAAGTCAAACAACAAATGCATAGTCCACTGTTATCTGTAAACAGCTCCTGTACGTGGCTTACCCCCATGTGAGGGTCTGTCATTGATAAAATGAGGAGAGAGCTCACTACTTCACAAACACCACAAAGTTGCTCCTATCACCAATTGGTTTTAGAATCGTGCTTATGAAGTGGGCTCTCTGTCATCCATATGGGTGTGGCCTAGACCTATTTTCATGGTTCAGCATTAACCAACGCCTAGGAATCGCCAAAAGTGACTCTTCTCGTTGTCAGGTGAATTGGGATCATCAGAAGTTTAACTGTCTAGATGTAGAAAAGACCAACCTTGACTTTATTGCCAACAAGAAGCAAGAAGTGGAATTCTGAGATTGCGAGAGAACTAGGTTTCACTGCTTCAGCACCATCATATAGCTTTGAATAATCTAGAAGGGCTTTATTCTCCACAAAATTTTCATCACCATCCTGTGAGCTATACACCATAATTTGAAACAGTTTTTTAAATAATAAAAGTATATAAATGTGCATTAAAAAAAAAAGAAAAAAAAAAGCATACTGCTGTACAATAGACGATATCTACTAGTCTACTACTATCCTTTAAACTTATTTCACGAGTGTGGGCCATTTGAACACTTCTTATTGAATTATGATATTTACCAGCAATATATAGCGGTTTATCCACTTCAAAGCATCTAATGAGCATCTCAATAGCCCAACAGAACATGGAATAGATTCTAGGCAGTGCTATAACAGAAAAGTGAAACTCTTAGATATGTAGAAAAGAATCTAAAACTTAACAACGGGTTGAGATAACTGGAAGAGAACGGTGAGCTACATATATCATATTCTGTACATATAAAACAGCAAGGCTTTTAATGGTTTCTCCACCTGTGGCTTGCTCCAAAGTTCAGGTCACCATGGTAGATTCCCACTCCAGATAGCCAGGCAAAATGAACAGCTCTTTTCTGCTTAATAAAGAAGTGTAGTTCACTACACAAAAAAAAGGCAATCAATCAAGTACAGCAACATACCAACCAATAAGTTAGTACTAAAAAAGGCAATCTAGGGACCAGAAGACGCAGACGGCAATTAAAAGTCTAAATCCTCATTTTCAAAATTGTAGTTGAGCATCACAAAATTATTACCATTTCGTAATAGACAACAGTATGAGTGTTTTCTAAGAAAAGGTACAAAACATGCAAATACAATATTACAGTGGTTGTTCATTAACGTTAGAATTTTATACTAACCTGCTATGATTCTCACCAGGAAGTTCCATAAAGCGCACAGCTCGATCTAGGTAGCTAGCAAAAACGCCCTACAAATACAATCTGGAGTTGAATACTCAATCGAAGGTAGAATAATTCCACAATACAAAGTACATCCCTACAAGCTTAATCTTCGTTGAATCACTATGTTCTCAAATAAGCCAAAAACAGTATATCTCTCAGCAACACTACTTTGAGCTTTCTGGTGACTAAATGGCTTGCTAAACCAATTAGAAAGATCGCTCGTTATTAGAAACTGTCATACTTACTCTTCTTGATTCAGTGTTTTGAGCAAGGGACTGCTTTATAGGACGATGGGTGTTGTTCAGTCGATAAGGTAGTATAAAAGCATCGTAGGCTATAGATCCACTATAAACTTTAAAGCACTAGACACGTAATACAGATACGCCACTTGATAGGATAAATTAGGTTTGACGTATATAATTTGTAATGCCAACGTGTGGCAGTTTTAGTGAACAATAATGGAAACGTTTCCACATAAACTTACCTCTAACGACCCAATACCGGTAAAAGAATAAAGCCGCCTCGGAGTTACAGCCATCACATAGTACCTAGTCCCAGTGCTTACGTTGGCTGTTTCCATCTATGAAAAATCAATCATGGAAATAAGTTAGAACTATCTATAATCACACAGCAACTTGCCTTGTCCATGCATTCCATCCCATATCCTAGAACAAGATAAAACACATCAGCGTAGTCAAAGCCTTATATAACTTTCTTAGTAAATAGGAGTAGCTAAATGGATAGTCACAATTGTTGATAAAAATTATTCCGAGTAGAGCTAAATGATGAGCAATATCACAGGAGGACAGAGCATTGGTTCACTTGAGCAAGTCTATCATGCCTGAGTTTTGTACAGAAAGAAGAATCGAATTCTAAGCAATAAGCCAGTGAAGGCTTCTTCTAATTCTTGTCCTTATTGACACAGAGAATCCAACAAACTTTCACAGAAAATAAACTGCAGTATGCTAATAGCTTTATCCATATTCTTTGTGTAAACATTGTCAGTACTTTGAAAATCCAAGAATTAATGCATTATGTATCATCAATACCCACAGATTAGTAATAAATACATTGCCAGTTCTTACGATATCATGTGACAGTGCAAGTAAGGTACTTCCTCTACAAAAATAAATCAACAAATAAAAAACTGAAAGTATTAGTCATGACACTCCAAAAATGTAGAATGCAATGTGCCGAGAAAAGGAGAACAAAACCTACCTGCAATCCTGTAAAAGCTTCCGAGAGTTCTTTAAGTTCAAAAAGAAGCTTTATGTACTTTTCTCTTTTATCCTTCTCATCCACAGCCATCTCATGAAGTTGACCATTGTCAGTACCAAGAACAATTTCTCTTGTAGAAGCTACATCCAGAACAACGGCAAGTAAAGTATGAAACTAAAATGACGGGGACTAAATTAAACTACTACTGAAACCCCCACCTCCGCTCCCGCCCTAGAAAAAAAAAACCTTGTTGTCGTCCTCAACATTGACTTATTCCTAGTTTACATGGAAAATTATGATCTAACAGAATTAAACAGTGATCTATTATGTTATTGTCATTTTTTTCCAGTATTCATTTATCTCAGTCCTCTACAGATGCTACTCAGCTTAATTTCTCTCAAATTTGCAGCTTTAAGTTCAACGAAATAAAAAAGTTTAGGATGTGTTTGGATAGCATTTTAGGAGGGAAGATGATGGATAGGAAGGGGGTGGTATCGGAGCAATTGATTTCCTCCAAATCATTCCTATGTTAGGAGGGATTTTGACTTGGAGGAAAGAAAATAAATCTCTCCAAGGCGATTGTTAACCAAACAACGAAAAATTGTATCCCTCGCTATTCAATATCTTTCCTTCCGAATCGCTCGATCCAATCCATCCCTTAAGGTAGCAAACTGATACCTAGTTGACTACTAGGAAAAACATACGAACATAAACAGTTTTTTTGTGCGTGAGGCGGAAAAAAAAACAATGGTCCGAGGTATAGACCAAAGCCCCTACCTTCAGTAATTTGTTGTCTGTTCCAGGCAACAGTATTCACAATCAGGCCTTTCAATTTACTCAGCACGCGAGGCTTATTCCACTTTGCATGTATGTAAAATGTTTCAGCACCTCCATCGCCAACAATGGTTGCAATACAGTGACTTCCTCCAGGATCTACAAAAACTCTATGTATAGTCTGTTCTCCGGTTCGACCACCAGACAGATCAGTTCCTATTTAAAAAAAATGATAAGGAATCTCAACTTAATATATCAGTTTCATAAACAAAAAATAGTTGGAAGTACTCACACCCTACCAAATTTGTGAAACTATGTGAATCCCAGGGTCATAATTAACATTAGCAAAGTAGACTGTAGACCACCCATCCAGATGCATTTACGTTGTTCAAAAACCCAGTTTGCCGGTATTTTTTTCTCCATTAAGCTGTCCCTCCATCCAAATGAACATATAAATATTATGGTAACTTGTGGTGGAAGTTAAATGTTCATGACTGCTAAAATGGACAAAGAGAGTCCTGCTCGCCTCGACTCATTATCACCCCTAGTAGAAACCCTCAAACACCCCATCACCTAACCAAACATTGAAAATTCCCCCCGTACAATATTCCAATTGTGTTGACCGTAGGAGTCTCCACTTCCAAATCCATGAATTCTCGAAGTATATGCACTACGCAAAATTAAGCTCCATATCAACAAGTCAACAACAATTCCCCCCGTACCATTGCATTGGCCATAGGGGTCTGCACTTCTAAAACCATAAATTCCCGTAATGTAGGCATTAAACAAAACTAAGCTCCATACAACCGCTAACACCAGTCTTGATGACCTCCGTAAATCACAAGTCGTAATTCGATTGACAACATTAGCCCTATGTTACCAACATAGATGAGCCAGTTCTTGATGACGAAAAACGAAAATTGAATTGACAAACATTGCATCAAATGACGGCTAGTTCACCGTAAAACGAAGTGCAATCAGCTTAACCAGCAACATTGAACAATTCTTCCATAATCCAAACCTTCATATCATCCTATCAACCTAACACACTAAAAATTCTACAGAGCTAAACCTAAACTAAATCATTTGGAGGTCAAATACAATCGCAAAAATCAAACAAACAAACAAACACCGATTCGAAAAACGAGTAGAGGAAAGAATTAGATAGAGAAATAACCATAGGAATCGCCGCTTCCGAAATCGTGACGGATAATCCAACCTTGACTAGTCCCCCAAACAGTGACGTCATTACCGGCGGCCATACAAGTGACGACTCCATGTCCTTTGGCAGCGTAGCGCTCGAGGAGATCGACGTCGAAGACTTTACTCCCCGTATCCATCGCTGAAATTCAGCGCCGCGCAGTAGGCGGTGACGGCGGCGGCGGTGGGCCGGCAGACGGCGGCAATTGTTAATCGTGCGGTGTGGTTGTGAACTTGTGATCAGTAAAGGAGAAAGGATGGTTGATGGAGAACGTGGTGACTGGCAAAGTGAAGACAGGGAAGGAAAGTGCGGGAGGGGGTCCGTTAATGTTGATTGTTGAATCTCAAATTTAGACCGACCTATTGATCAAGACCAAGTACCTCGTGACAATCGACCGAATCTATATCTATCTATATATCTATATAATAATATAAAAAGACAAATTAAGAATTCTCCTTTCTAATAAGTCGACATGTGACATCACTACAAGCCGACACGTGGCATCACTATAACTCAGGTTGTTAAGACCACGTGTTCTGGCCTCTGGGACATTAAGTTTTAACACAAAATCTTGGAAGAGACGGTCTCTCGCTAACTTATTGAGATACCACTCTTCAGTACCACCATATGTCTTATTCGTATCCTTAAATGACAACTTTGTTTTGTACATCTTTTTATAAGAAGCGTACCTCTTTGAGTTCCTATTATTGTCTCATAAGGTTTTGGGTGAAAAATAAGGAATGAGAAATGAGTGGTTGAAAAAAGAACCACACATTGATGGCCTAAAAAAGAAAGTGGGACAAAAATCAAACTCAGCTCAAAAAGAAGAGTGGGACAATAATAGGAACTCGGAGGGAAATTTTTTTATGTTAATCGTACCTACTTCTATTAGGTTTGGTAACACTGTTACTTCCATTTGTACTTAGTCTCTCAGTAAAATTAATGAAAGACGATGTCTCAGTAGATCTACTCATATTGTAATGCGACTAAGTACGCTCTTCGATGAACCAAAAAAAAAATAGACCGCAGATCGAATCCTCTCTCCTTTGTTGTAAATTTGTAAAGCGATTAAGCGTATATTATTAATAAAGACGTTTGTTATATGGATTTTATTGATAAGTAAAAAGAATTTTTAATATTCTCGACAATCTATAATGAAAATGTGGTATAATTTGTATTTATGATATATGAATCTATTAGAGTAACCATTGTCTTCTCCTGGTTTACTTTATTTCCTCGATTATCTCGTTTTTACAATCATAGACTCAAACGTTCAAAAGAGATTGAAATCATAGCGGTCCTCTTAAGAACATAAAACCAACACCGCACGTGAAACTGTACAAATTGTCTACACGCGCACCCCTCTTACAGTACACAATCAATACTCGTATTATGCATCCTAAAGCAATAATGTTGCCGGTATCCCAACAAAAAATGTTGTTATTCCTAAAGCAATCACGTAAAAAGGTGTTACGAACAAATTCCATGAAGAAGTAGGTGGTGCAGAGCTAGTAGGTGCAGGGGATGATCTGGTTGTAGCAGGAGAGGATGCAATGGAAGGAGACGGGGCGATGGAGGAAGAGACGGGTTTGAGAACGTGGATGTCGACCTTCTGGCCGGTCTGGCAGTGACCGGGGACTCCACACAAGAAGAAATAGTGTCCGTGCTTTGTGATCGTTATGGTGTCGTTTCCAGTCGTGTGGGTTGCGATTGGGGATGATGAGTTGCATTGCTTGTATCCGGCGTGGTTCACTTGCATTACGTTGTGAAATTGTAGGTTGTATTTGAACACTGTTAAATGACAAACCACACAATACAAATTTGAGTGATTATATTTTAAGGAAAACATTGCCTCAAAAAAAAAAATTAAGTAAAATATTGTCTTTTTTTCAACTATTTTTCAATTCACCGGTAAATGACTAAACCACTGCACCACCACCAACAATCTGATATTACAAATTGTTCAAAACTACTTGTTTCGAAATTTGCTGGGGCCCCGGGCCCCCCAGGTCCTCCCCTACTCACCTCAATTTAGTTCGACCTCAGGGATTACGAGCTTCATTTTCAGTTCAAGTTACTTCAATCCAAAAGAACACGACCTTAATCTCTTGGGCTAAAAGACCAGATGCTTACAAATTTAATGAAAATAAACAAATACTCCCTCCTCCATAGCAAAAGTGACGTCAGTTAAAATAACCAGAAAAAATTGTTTTTTCTTAAAGAAAGAAATGTTCTTAAAAATAATCGTAATTTTTTAGGTTAAAAAATAATCCGTAATATCCAAAGCTGATATAAAAAAGAATAAAATAAATCGGGATCCTAAAAAAAATCAACGAATTGAATCGACAAAATTAAGCACATACCTACAACATCGCCAAGGCGAAAAGTTTTGTTAGCAGCCCAGGCTTTGTAATCAACATTGCCAATGGTAGTCCAACCAGCCGCCTCCCCCACCTTGTAAACCACCCCATACACGGGCGAAGCGAAGAACATCATCAACATGATGGCAGCTCCGGCTGTTTCTCGCCCTTGACGTCCTACCCGACTCATAATTGGTTTGAGATCGAATGAAGTAATGGAGAAGGATATAATGAGTTAGAGAGGAATTAGATCGATTTATTTGGTATTATGTTGGGAGAGTGTTGATATTTATACTATTCCAACATTTAGTAAAGTTTGATAGTGAGCTTGAGTGGTGACTGCTACCACTACTAACGACTTTATGAATTGCCTTGTAAGTTTGAGAAAGCTAAAGTTTGTTGTCAACCACCTTATTAAATCGGTTTGTTGGGAATCGGGGTAGCTCAAATGATAGGAGGTCCTCGGATTCTACTTATTGTAAGCCTAAATGGAAGTAGATATCAACTACAGAGTACTTCCTGAATTTATAAGAGATGAACGTAATACTTATAACCTGAGTTCAGATTATTTATATAAACAATGTATTTGCCTAGGTGACTCATTTTACACCAGTCAATGAATATTATTAACCATTTATAGAGGATTACAGGGTGTGATGTATGTTACTTGGAACTTTAAAAGGAATAATACCGCTAATTGTGATACAAGGGAGCATAACCACCCGAATTCAAACAACTTGTGTCCCATTCCGGATCTATACGGTCTCATAAAGAATATAATAACAAAATATAAATATAATAGTCAAGTCTCAACCATGGTTCATAACTTGGTATCAGAGCCATCAAGGGGTCGAGGGCTCCAACAAAACCATCATTCATCACCCTTCATCCTAAGCCATTATTTGCACACCAAAATAAAGCAAACAATCCATCATTACTTAAATTGTTAGCAGTATTTATTTAGATAGATAAACATAAAGCGTATTTATTTTCTATATTATTTGATTTTTATTTTTCAATCTAAATTGATAATATTTGACTCATTATTAGTAAATTGAGTAAGCAATTGCAAGTTACTTAGTACTTCCGTTTGTCTCATTCATTTGTTAACTTTTCGATAAAAATATTTTTTACAATCAATATAAAAGACAGACAAATAAATAAAACGTAAAATATTACTCCGTACAGAGTAATTTACTACTCCGTAGTAGTTTTAATACAAGCCTTTTTTTTTCCAATTTCGGTCCATTTAATAAGCTCACTTTGAGCTAATAAGGCTAACGGTCCATACTATGCGAATAAAGGCCCATACCAAGGAATGCTCAAGTTTTGGAGGGTAGTCTTACCGGTTCGCGGTTACCCGACTTGTAGACACATAGTGGAATATACCTACTACTCCCACCCTCACTATTTCTTTGAAATTGCAAAACTTTTGAAAATTTACGAAGAATATTTTAATCAAATATTGCAATTTCAAAGAATTCGAAAGAGTATCATTATTGTTTCTTTTGTTTCTTTGTCCAAGGAACCGTACACGTAATTGTGTCATAATACGGAGTACATGGAAAAGAAATCGAACATGTCATTTATCATCCGAGGCGGCACCACTGTCTTCACCATTAATTTAAGACATCTACGGTGTACCATTATTGTTAACATCACAATATTGACTGCTCGAGCCTAAGGGTAGTCCAGTGATTTTTAGGGTCGGGATCAGTCTAAAACTCTAAATACTCCCTCAAGTCTAAATCTCTATGATATAAGTATAACTAGTTTTTTCACCCGTGCAAACGCACGAGACGTGTTTATTTTATGTTGAGAATAATTTATATCCCCTTTGTTTTAGCCTTGAAGTGTTCTATAGTCTCGAAGAGGTCTGGGACAATTTTTGGGGTTTTATTAATATTTATAATAAACGTAAATTAGATCTTTAAATCGTTAATTACTTGTTTAATTATTTTGTCTAAATATTTTTTAAACTTATGCAAATGATTAAATTTAGTGTTAAATAATTGTTTAATTATAGTTTACGTCAGGATCGTTTAATTGTAAAAGGTTAATTATGTGTCTTATTATTGTTAATGTCATTAATTACCGTCGTTGGTTATCAATTGATATTTTTCCGCTTAAATTGTTAATATCGTTAGTTATGGGTTTAATTATCGTTATCGTCTTTATTATTAAGTTAAAATATATATTAGAAACTAATTAGGAGGGAAGGGTATAAATGTCATTTGTGTAATTAATGTCGTCATTCTAAAAGCAACATGCTAAATTCTAAATTTTGGTATTTTATAATTAGAATAAGTTAAAAATATTTTTATAGAAACATATTATCTTTTGATTATATTTATAAATAAAAGTACAAAAATACTTCGAAGTCACCAACTTGTTAATCTTCCGTAGTGAATTAGTGATGAATAAAAGGAATCAAACACCTTCATTTACCGTTATTATCAAAGGAATTTTTTTTCTAAAACAAAAAACCAAACAACTTCATTTAGTAGCTTAAGAATTGAGTTGTAGTGATGCCTGTAGTGATGCCACATGTTGACTTATTAGAAAGGAGACTTCTTAGTTTGTCTTTTTATATTATTATATAGATATAGGCAGTCGACCACAATCACCACCTCAAGAGTATCTATGCTCAATGTAGTTATATTCGACAATGTCCGAGTTGTGGACTAGTAAGACAAATAATGTTCGGTCTAAACTCTAAACTTTAAAGTGGCTGGCCTCTGAATGGTGCCGACTGCTCAGGAATGAGCCACGAGTAATTTATTTTTGCAGTTAACGTAAGTTGTGATACTCTTCAACCACATGTCAAAGTGCTCGCTACGATTATTTTCCGCATAAAAATCAATTTAAAATGAAGTATCGAAGTGTCATGTCATATCATATCGTATCGATTCCCAATGCAGGTAGGGTTGCAGTTAAAAATGATGTATTGATGTGGGTTGGTCACTTCCTGAGGCCTGTGATACTCTGGATGAGTTTCAATGATACGTACACTACTGATACAGCATTACAGACTTACAGTACAGTGCCTCAAATGTGCAATTTAGATGCTGCTATATCAAAGAAGGCAAGTGTTGTACTGTACTGTTGTTGTTGGGTAATACTTCATCCGTTTCATTTGTTTGTTTACGTTTACTTCTTCACACTTGTCAATGCACGTTTTCTTTTGTCTATATCTTTAGTTACGTATTTCAAAAAATTATAAAAAAATTGATATTTATAACATACTCGATTAGACAATTTAAACAAGATCTCACATGACTATATTTTATCTTATACGGAGTATATTACAAGTTACATTGACGATTTCATTCACCTATGAATAATAGTGTCAAAAAAGCAAACGCAAACAACCAAATGGAACGGGGAACAGTGTAATACTTTTGCTCATCATGCAAATGAAGTAATGCTTACACGAATGAAGAATGATGTACCTTTGCACTTGGATATTCCACCAATTCCTATTCAACGCACTCTTATTTCCATAAAATTTCTCTCAATCTAACTTTTTTTCTATAAAAACTTAGAAACCGTTTATACTTTTAGTCGAATGTACCCTATAAACCTACAATTTGGTTTCTTAACAATAACATGAAAACATGATTCCAACAATTCAAGGGAACAAGAATAAAATTTCAAAGAGTTCAATCGATAACAGTAGTTTGGAAATATACTACGGACATATATATATATATGCTTCCCTCGTTCTAGCTCCATCGATGAATGTGGAGTACATGGTTTACTCCCTCAACAAAGGACTTATCTTTGCGTCAATGCTATTACACTTAGACGATTCGTTTTATTTAGGTTTCGGTCTTTCAGATGACTAAACTCAATTACTTTACCTTATCAACGATAATTAATACTAAAGATTAAGAATGAGATTAAGAGAGATATCTGCCACAAACTTATGATGCGTCAATGGGAAGGATAAGATAGCGAAATAATTGTCTCAGCAGAATGAGATTAAGAGAGATATCTAGTCAAATGCATTACCCATTTTAGTCTTACAAAGAATATACTCGTCATCTCGTTTTAGCAGATATGAGTATGAAGTATTCGAAAGTAGTAAGTCTCTTGTGAGATCGTCTCAAATATGCTTATTGTGAGACACGCCCTATAAGCTACTAAAATTAAAATCGAAACTTACTGTAAAATCGTCTCGAAAATTAGTGATGATAAATCAAAGCTGAAAAAGAAATAGGTGCGTAGGACCCAAAAGGCATGTCATAGGATGACTTAAAAGATGCATAGGCAGCCACATCCCCCACGAACGTGACAAAAGCCCAACGCAAAGCTACTGAAAAAAACAATAACAATAATAGGCGCACTAAAAATAACACAAATTACATCAAGAAAATAGTCCCTCTCTAGTTACTATCCAGAGCACCTAGTCTTAACAACTATTCCCTCCGTTCCCATGAATTGTTTGCATATATTGTATTGGGGCGTCTCAATAAATTGTTTGTCTTTCTATTTTAGGAATGTTTTTAATATATAATTTGATCCTTGCTCCACATGTCACATCCTAATTGGATCTCTTTCCCTTGGTGCCAAAACCAAAGACAAATCATTCATTGGAACTAAGATATCTTCGACATTTCGTTTTTCTTTATAGAGTGTATCAGTCAATAAGTTACAATTCTATTTTGAATTGATTTCTTTAGCAATTGGGTCATGAATTCATGATACTACTCTTCTTCTTAACTAGTTCAAAACCCGTGCCTACGCACGGTTTTGTAATTAATTTTTGTTTATAAAAATATTAGTTACTTAAAAAATTATATCCCTCTGTTTAAGTCAATAACTTAGACGTTTTTTTTTGGATATTTCAGTCAACCATACCATTCAATTATTTTACCCTCTAATTTTTGTTTAAGCATAATAAAAACAATTATTTTCTCATTACCTTATATTTTTTTTGTATAAATAACATTTTATTAGGATGAAACAACCCGTCAAACCCGACTCGAATGGTCAACTTGTTGGATACTTGGATTGATGACGTGTCATTAAAATTATCATGATATTAGTATTTATATATATGAGTATATAATATTTAAAATAACAATTGAAAAATTATTAAATTTAGTTTTATAAATTACAAAAATAATAATTTTATATAAATTTTATACTCGTAGCATTTAATAGTAAATATTTATAGAATAATATACGGAGTAGTTTTTTTACAATTTTTTACTTATAAATATGATAGTTATTTAATTTAATATCATTAGTGATGTTAAATATGATTAATATTAAAAAAAAATTAATTCATAAAATGTAAGGGCCCAAAAATTATAGATGTTAACTCGATCCGTGACATTTATTTGACCTGATCCGTAATTCACTAATTTGTCCAACCCGTATAACCTAACCCGTTCTTCCCGTTTGACGTGTTTATTAAAAGTGCGGAAGAAAATTTTCATTATTATGTTACAAATTTTTTCGTCAAAATGGATGTAATTGTTAAAAATTGATTGATAACTTTTTTTTTTTTTTTTTAGATATAGCAATTTTTATTTGTTTAATTATTTAATTAAATCACCAAATATTGACGTATTGTAATCTAATTAGAGAACTATATTTTCCTAAATATATTGATACAGATTATGCTCAAATTGGATTGGTTTTACCAAAAGCCCAATTTGCTAATTTATTTGCTATATTATTAGGAGCATATGGGTTATGCTCAAATTGGATTGATTTTACTAAGCCCAGTTTGCATAATGAAAAGATGATTTGGCGGGAAAGTTGAAAAGACACAATTGCCCCTTAGTTTTTGTTTTAGTGAATAGGGGATTGGTGATTAAGGTGACCCGAAAAGATCATGACCTTTTTCTTAACTTTACTTGGGAGTAGACCTGTCAAAAATTGATCCGACCCGAAACCCGTATAAACTCGACCCATATAAAATTCGTATTTTTCAAACCCGAAATAAGTACTCGATCCGTATTTTATCCGAACCCGAAACCCGACCACCCGATCCGTTCGACAGGACTGCTTGGGAGTGTTGTAAGTTGAAATGAAAACTCGACCCCGAGTTATCCCTCTTATTCATCTGTACAGAAAATATCCCCGAGTAATCCAATGGCGGAAATTTCGTCCCTGCCACCACGTCATCTGTAGATGGGGCCACATGCCAAGTCAGCCTCAAATCTAACGGCTGTGATACTCCAGGAGATGTGCGCTGTTGAGTAGTAAGAGTAGGAGTAGTAGCAGTAGGGGCCTGTTATTGTAGAGTGTTTGACAGAAATAAATGGTGGTGGTAGAAATAGAATCCAGTTACTGAATGAATACTGACTACTACTACTGACTACGGGTGGGGAGAGGATACCTAGCTCTTTGGTCCCTATCGACCAGTATACTTATTTGACAACTTTACAACTTTCGGTAAAAAAAAAAAAAAAAAATTATTAAATTAACTGAGAAACTAAGTATAAATGAAAGTAAATACCAAACCTAACCGAATTAGGTAAGATTAATATAAAAAAGTATGCAAATATAAAGATGGTACACTTGTTATAAAAACAGATACAAAACAAAGTTGTAAGGATACGAATAGGACATAGAGTGGTACTGAAGGGTGGTTATTGAGAAACCATTTCTTCTAAGAGTTTAATATTATTAATAAATCAAATGGTTTTATATATTTAACTAAATTAAAATTAGTAAAAAAGTAATATTTTGTGGAAATAGATGAATATATAAAGATTGTATGACAGAGTTTTTTGACATAAAAAAAGTGTAAAGTTTTGATTGAATTGTCCGTTTATAGAAAGAATAAAACTTTGTTTGGATGAGAAGGGAGTAACTTATATCCGTCTTAAATTTAAGACAACTAAACAAGCAAAATTCTTAGGGCTCGTTTGGTTCACCATGAAAAGATGGAATTACCAGAAACTTAAATTCACGTGAATTTGTATTTCATGAGAATTACAAAAATATTGTTTGGTTGTCAGGTGAGAAATGACTTCATGAAAGAAGTTTTACACGTCAAGGGGATTTGGTGGGTAACTCCCCCATTAGGGAGCAAGTGACAATTCCCATAAAATGGACAACCAGACAGCATCCTAATTTATCAATTCATGGGACTTCCCATGATTCAAGAGGACAACCAAACGACCCCTTAGAGCATCTACATTAGCAAGAATTACCCAATTCTCATCCTCCACTTTTTCAAATTTTGTATGCACTACTCAACTTTCATCTCAACTTTCCACTCACCCTTCAATTTTCACATCAACAAGAATTTATTTCTCACTTTCTCTCTTACTTTTTGTATACCCCACACAAGACTTGGCAAAACGGATCAACGAATCGGGATCGGTCGTGTCAGCATCGAGTTTGGTGGCAATTGGGTCACTCAGCAGGTCAGGTCATATTGAGTTTGGTCAGTCAGTCGTCTGGTTATATCGGGTAACGGGCCACAAGGTAGTTAGGTTGGATTGGTTCCGAGTCATTGTACTCGACCGAGTGTTAAATTAGGGTATTATCAAACAATTCATTGTACTCGACCGAGTGTTATTTATGGTGTAAATTCGTGTACTCAAGAATTTTAACATAATATCTTTTATTTTGGGAACAAATTTAAATTGAAGGAGTGAAATATGGAAGTGGAAGAAGGATACTCCGAATTTAATTTGGTGGCAAGTGCCAACTAGATTCCTTTTCATGTCTCGTGTTTCTTAACCCCATCATTTTCAAAGAGCCTAACACTAAAACACCCCGTTTCCAGTCATCTCCTTTGTTATCTTTTCCTATCTTTATTCAAATTTTTGCCCTTGATGTGATGTTAATATTTCATTTAGACTAAATGATTATGGGCTAATTTAAAGAAATAACAACCCTTTTTTTTTGGTACAAAAAGAAAAAGTCGTTTGAATATTGTCGACATTCTCCAACCCTACTGTCTCGCATCCATTTAAAATAATGTTTATTTTTGTGTACTTAAAAAACAATACTCCCTCCGATTCTTTGGAATTGTAACATTTACTTTATGCACAAGAAATACAGTTTGTGAGTGTGGATGTTGGATCTCAATAATAAAGTAAAATTTTTCCACTAACAAAAACATACCCAATATAAAAATGTGAAAATTTTAGTGAAACTATCCTAAAAGAATATGTTTCAATTTCAAAGAACCGAAGGAAGTACTTCGTAATGTTTATATTTTGTATGTAAATGTGTAATGTGTTAGGTATGTGAAAAATAAATCAAGGATTTCACCCTTCATTTCAAGTTCTTAGTATTCATGTTGGCAATTTGCAAGTGATTTATAAACCATGTATTCTTATCTATAGCGAAGTTATTCGTCACATTATTGTAACGAATCAAATACTATCCATTTGAATAGAAAAAAGACACAACATTAAAACAAAAAAGAAATATTTTACTCCTTATCTTTTCTATACAAATCGATAGTATTTCACCTGTTAGACCATTACTCCCTTCGTCCCGATCAATTGTTTGCCTTTGATTTTGGCACAAAGAGCGAGGGGGGAGCCGGGGAGGGATCCAATAAATGGGTGACATGCGGAGCAAAAGTGATGTGAAAGATCGTTTTACATATGAAAAACTTTCCTAAAATAGAAAGACAAACAAATGACCGAAACGGATTAAAATGAAATAGGCAAACAATTGATTGGAGCGAATAGAGTATACTCTCTCCGTCAATAATTTATCGCCCCGCTTTCCTTTTTGGGTAGGTTATTATTTATTGCCCCATTCCCTCACTTTCCTTTTTCATTCTATCTTTTTTGCCAAACTACCCTTGTTGCTTTTTCTTATTTACAAAAATACCATTGAATTAAACTTACAATACTACACTTAACCTCTAATATTTTATTTATGTATTCACCATTAATTATGGCCACCATCATTTCTTTAATATTATATATATTTTTCTTATTTTTTGTGCATAAAGCAATGGGGCAATAAATTATGGAAGGAGGGAGTATATAACAAATTGATGGATCGCTTCGTCACAAAGGAGACTAACAATTTATAAATAGTAAACACCGCCCAACTTGTGAGAGAGGTCCGAATTGCTGCAGCGGGCTTCATCAAAATGGGTAAGGTCAATCCGTACCCGGTTTGACCCCAACCAATAACAAAAATAATTGTTGGTGTGGTTGAACAGTGAACACCCACTAATGTCTTGGTCGAAAAGATATGTTTTTTTATTGTTATTGAAAATGGGTTTTATTAATAATACAATGTATAATAAAATATTATAGCATAAATGTCCAATATCTCTGAGGATGTGCAATAAACTAATTTTAAAACCAAGTTTCAATACGACTCTATTCACACTTATTTAACGTAAATGTCCCCACTGTAACTTCCTATACTTTTTTCCTTAATTTTTTATACCTTAAAAACGACAAATGGCATTAAATAAATAAATACAGACGAGAGTACGATTTAATAAAATATTTTATACTTACATATTTAAAGGAGATGGTTTCTGATCAAGTCATCGCAAGATCACTATTTCATATCTGTATGATAATTTTTACGAGTATAACCTTTTACTATTGATATTGATAAAAAAAAACTCTTTAATTTCGTATCTACTTCCATAATTAAAACTTTAAAGTTAACTTTGACTAGTAAAAAATGATACTACCAAAACGGAAATGAATTGAATGAGAACAAAAATAGAAAAACGGACTAAATGTAAGGTGGAAAGAAAATACTTCGCAGCAAGGAAGGAGAAAGTATACGAGATGTGGTTTTCTATTTCTTTGGTGAGTTTTGTTCTCTCTTTATAAGAGATCCAAGAATCATGTACAAGATCAGCAGAACGGATCTCCTGTCCCATTTTTGTGTCCCACTCTATGTGCCACACCATACACAGGATGACACATTGTCTATTGAATCAATAAAATATGCAACAAATATCATAACATGTTGATGTGTCATCTAGTGTATGGTGTGGCACACAGAGTGGGACACAAAATGGGACAGGAGATCCACACTGCAAGATCAGAGCAATGAAATTTTCAATTACTCTCATGTGAGACCGTCTTACCCAAAATTATTGTGAGACATAAACACACCGCACTAATAACCGACAAGAAAAGTAAAACTAAAATAAATACTCGTAATAAATAAAGGTAACCACCTTCATGTGAGACCGTCTCATATGAGAATTTGTATGAAATTTTTACTGATACAATTAAGATCAAATCTCGGTCACTATTTGTCAAAATAAAGCAAGTTCATTATTTTGAAAACTATTTCATCAAATTATAGATTTTTTGCGAAAATTGTATCAATAAACAACGATATAAAGATGCGCTTCTTATAAAACATATCATCCGTACAAAATATTTTATTTTCACAAATTCTTGGGAAAGACGGTCTCTCAATAACCACTCTTCAGCACCACTCTATGTCCTATTCGTACCCTTAAATGATAACTTTGTTTTTTACCTGTTTTTATAAGAATCGTACCCTCTTTATATTTGTATACTTTTTTTATGTTAATCGTACCTACTTCTATTAGATTTTGTATGACGTTTACTTTCATTTGTACTTAGTCTCTCAGTAAAGTTAATTAGAGACCGTCCCTCAGGAGACCTACACTTTTATTTTATACTCCCTCCCATCCATTCAATCCTTGACACGGGGGATTTCACAACTTTTAAGAAAAGTGGTAAAAGTAAGGGTATTATTGGTAAATCAAATGGTTTTATGGGTCCACCAAACTTAAAGTAAGGAAAAAGTAGTGGCATTTTGTGTAAATAGAGTAAGGATATAAGGATTATAAGGTAAAATGTTTTGCCAAAAAGAGAATGTAAGGAATTGATTGGATTATCCATTTACGTGTAAAGAATTGAATGGATGGGAGGGAGTACTGATAATAATAAAAAATTAAAAAATATTCACACTAGGATGATGGATTAATTTGGGTGTGGGAAGAGATGGGTTGTTGATGAGTAAAGATTGGAAGCTTATAAAAGAAGAAAGATATTCGAGCCACGTGGAGATATGTTTAATGCCACGATGGTCACCACTGACTATCCAACGCCCCACATCTTGCCAACTCAGTCAACCCCTTTTCCAACCCTCCGATCTAATCCCAATCAACGGCCCCGATTCAACTACGTAGTGGTACCAGGCCCTCACCCTCACCCCCTACCCCCACGTCACCCCAAGACGGATCTTCGGTCCCATTTTTGTGTCTTACTGTGTTTGCCCAACCTTATATTGGATGACATCTCGTCCCATGAATAAAATATTCAACAAATATTATAACTTGGTGATGTGTCATTTAGTTTATGATGTGGCACATAGAATGAGACACAAGAATGAGACGGGAGATCCGCGCTGCCACCCAAAACGGATCTCCCGTCCAATTTTTGTGGCTCACTTTGTTTGCCCTAACATATATTGGATGACATCTCGTCCCAAAAATAAAATATTTAATAAATATTATAACTTGGTGACGTGTCTGTATGATGTGGCACATAGAATGAGACACAAAAATGAGACGGAAGATCCGCACCGTCCCCACCCCCTTTGTATATTGAGAGAAAGAGAAAGAGAAAGAGAAAGAGATGCCCCCCAAGTCTGCAGATAATAATCATAATCATTCTTTTTAGAGAGAGAAAATAGTGAAAGCTCAGATCTTTTCGAGTTTTACTGATTTTTCCCAAAGATCTCAACCATTGTTATTATTATTTCTTCTCCTTTTTTCCCTTTAGATTTGTTATTTATTATTAAATTAAATTACAGAGAGTAGGGGGGGTTTTTGGGAGAGATAAGAGTAGATGAATTGATGGATGAGATTGAAGAAGCGTATGCTTTCTATAAACCCAATCCGCCGGTCATGGCTAACTTATTACACAACCGCCGCCGCCGTCGTCATCGTGATTCTCCAGGTAGATCTCTTTCTCTCTCTCTCTCTCTCATCAAAACGACATCGTTTTCCTCGTTTTTGATTTTGTAACTGATGTAACTTCTTTTGAATGAAGGAACGATTGGATTGCAAGAGGCGGCGAGGTTGAGAGATCGGACGCTCAAGGATACAGAGAGGATGAGTCGGAATAAAAGGAGGAGAGCTGACGGTGGTGGAAGAGGCGGTGGCGGTGGCGGTGTCGATGAGAGTTCTGAAGAAAGCGTCAATGATGATGTCGACGACGACGGCGGCGGCGGTGGTGGTCGAATTGGTGTGGGTTATCAGTTGACTCAGGATCATATGACGTCATCTCCGGTGGCCGGGAGTTTGATTAGTCAACGGAAAAGCGGCGGCGGAAGTGGTGGTCAAATTGGTTTGAGTTATCAGTTGAGTCAGGTTCATATGACGTCATCTCCGCCGACGAAGGTGTATAGGGTGACTCCATCCTGGAAGGCGACTGATGAATTGATCGGCATCCCCAGAAAATCTCGCTCCGGTTCGTCAAATTACTTCATCTTTTTTTCAATTTTTTTTTCACTATTTCTGTGATTTTAATGGCGGATTTGTGATTATTTCAGCTTCGGCGAAGAGGTCACATAAGTGGAGTTCAAACGGAGTGTTGGATTCATCCTCGCCGGTGCAGTCATACATGGCGGCGGCGGCGGCGGCGGAGGTGACGGTGGGGACGAGTTCAACACCAACACCGTCATCAGCTCCGATGTCAAACGTCAGTTTTGTACATCATCTTAATTTCATCGACTGTATAATTGTCCATTGATTATTGACCCGAGTTTTATTCCGGTGTAGAAGCCTAACGGATTCACACACAGACCACCAAAGCCGGCATCGAAATCATCACCATCACCATCACCTTCACCCTCAGTTCAAGACGAAATCGAAATTGAAGTCGCCGAGGTTTTATACGGTCTCATGCGACAAACTCAACCACCAGCTCCGCCACCACCAATCGAATCAACTCCGCGGCCTCATGAATTGAATTCGACAGTTCCGAAGCGGAAACGGCCACGGCTACACCCAGACGAAGGCCTACGGAGCAATCAAGTTTCGAAGTCGAACGACGTCGTACAATCAGTTCCAGTAACAACGAACAACAATGGTGGTAGCAGCGTATCGAAAAAGATGGATAAAGGAAGAGTGTGGTCCGCAGGAAAAGCGGATGAAGTTTCATCTTCATCACCAATGTTGGATTCTTCAATTAATCTTCATCATCGTGTCCATTCCTCCTCCACTTCTGTCAAACCGTACGCTTATCTCATTCTCCTTTACCTTTTTTTTTTCTTTGGTCCCATTTCGTTAATATAAGTGAGAAGTATTTTATTTTATCGAAATGGGGCCCGAATATTGAAAACGGAGTTGGGTTACTGATTTTTTTTGTTTACTCTGTTATTTTCATGCAGAAATTCATCTCCTGTGGAGCATGAAAATCGCAGGGGAGATAAGTTGCAGATAGATCTCATGGTCAGGATTTACTCTCTTTGTTTACGGTTTTTCTAACGTATCTCCAGCACCCACCTTAAAATTTTAATTAAAAACCGGTTTGTTTAGTATTATTATTATTATTATTATTTAATTTAATACGGAGTACGGAATATTTTTTTAATATAATTTTAATAATTTAATATTTTTATTAAATATAATATTAAATTAAAATAATTGTGACATTTTTTAATTTTAATTTGAATAAAAAAAGGCACCAGCGTCGCCGGAAAAGGAGGAGGAAGCGGGGAAGTACGGCGAAGGAGAAGGAGAAGTAAGAGATGGGAACTCTATGGTCACGGATAGGGATAGGGAAACGGTGAGGGTCCCACTTTTTCCTACTTTTTTTTTTTTTTTATTATTTTATTATTTTTTAGGAATAATATCAATTCAATTTTTTAAGATTTTTTAAAATAAAGTTCTGGATTTGTTGAACTTTGTCCAAATAATTATTTTTATTAAAATATTAAAAAATAATAATGGTGGATGTGGTTGTGGTTGTGGTTGTGGAGTTGTACTGCATATATCACTCCCAATTTAATTACTTATCTTACTTTGTTTTTTTCTTTTTTATTGACCCAGTCAATTTATGGGAGTACTATTCATATTCATATTCAATCCAAGGCAAATGAGGTGGAGGATCAGAAGTCAGTGAAAATCGACAGTGGACCCGGTGTTGGTGTTGGTGTTGGTGTTGGCGGTGGGGGTTGTGCTGAATCGAGTAGAGTGCCAGGTGGAAGTGGCGGGGATGAATCCAAGTCGACAGCGAAGGGCGGGGCCCACCAACATAAATCCAAACTGTCGCTGTCATCCCCGCCACCCCCACCCCCACCCCCACCCCCACCCCCACCTCAGCATGAGAGTAGTAGTAAATCTAGTCTCAAGCTTGATTTGGAGAAGACTGGTGTGAACAACAATGAGAACAACAAGGTGAATAATTTCCAGCAACAGCAGCAGCAGCAACTCCCCAAAAACTGTGTTAAAGATGGTAGTAAGTCTGGTAAGAAATTTGTGTAACCAAAAACCTTTGTTTTTTTCTCTCTTTTTGTGTGTTTTCAAGGTTTATTTATTTCCAGGAATTGAGCAAAGGGTCATTTAATGGAGTGTTTTTTTTTTTTGAAATTTTCCAGGTGGGCAGCAGCCAGGTTGTTCGGGGCCGGGGCCGTTTCCAATGTCAGTGCCTTCTGGATGGCATGGTGGGCTCCCTCCTATGGGGTTCGTTTCGTCCCTCGTCTTTATTCTCTTCCTTTTTCGTAAATGCATACTACAATATACGGTATACGCAGTAGTTAGGAGAGATCGTCTCCATTTCCTTCAAAGAAACTTAAGAGGCCGTTTCCTATAAGATGTTTTAGATCGCATTCTGCCAAAATCTAGAAAGATACGAATAACGCATAAAGTGATACTCGACAGAATTAAAGGGATGATGGAGCTTTGCATTATTAAAGGATGCTAATGCTTAAGTACTAGGAGTAGTTTGTATATTCATTATTCAAGTCCTCTATTCTTTTGTCAAGTTGAAAGTTTCCATGATTCAATCACCAATGAGTAAAATAATAATGGAGTATATTATATAATATAGAAAAGGGGCAATATAATATAGTGAAGTGGGGAAAAAAATAAAATAAAATAAAATACTTGTACTAACATCAATTATTGTATTTGATGGAACAGATATGTAGGACCAATGCAAGGTGTTGTATCAATGGATGGCACCACAATGGCACCTCCCCCCATTCAGGTTTCTTTATATTTATACTCAACTAATTAATTAAATAGTAAAATAATAATAATAATAGTTATTATTATTAATTAAGTACAAGTACTCCCTGTAATTGTCATCATCATTAGTTTAATCTTTCCTTAATTGGTGGATTACATACATACATACATAAAACTTTGAATTTTGAATTGGTGTTATTCATTAATAAATTGCAGGTGCAGCCAACGCCGCCTCCTCCGCATTTTCTGTTGTCTCAGCCAAAACCCAAGAGATGCGCTACTCACTGCCACGTTGCAAGGAGCATCATGGCGCACCAGCAGATGATGAAGATCAGCCCTTTTTGGCCACCAGTCGCTGCGCCTCCTCTTTTCGGTGCAAAGCCATCAGCTGATCTGCATGCTGGGAAAGGTGGCGTGGCCAGTGCGGCTCAAGATTGTAAAACTCAGGCTTTGGCATTCTTCCCTGGTCAGCCTTTGGGCAACAAGTCTCCCCAGGCTGGTAGTGTGCCCGAGTCTGCCCAAAAAAAGCAAATGTTGCTTCAGCCTGGGTTACCTCCTGGTGCTCCGGGTAACATGATGGTAAGCATTATCGTAAAGTTAAACATCATTCCAGCTTTTCTTTCACAAAAAATTTTGAGACCTAGGGATGGCAGTAATCTGATCTAATTCCGATTCTTTGATGCTTGTACGAGATCCATTATTTTAGGACACATATGAACCCAATTAAGAAAAAATACAAGTGAAATCCATTACCGATCCGTTTATACTCAAATCCTTTCTGATTGGGTCACTATTTTTGGTAACACTTTTTGCCATGTGGAGAAATTTTTATTTGAGTCAAATTTGGGTATGGATTGGTGATCCAACAAGAAGTTGCATCTGATAAACCAGATCCAATACCAATCGATTGCCATCCCTATTGTTATATATGCAAGGAAATAAAGATGTTTTGTTCTAAAAAAAAGTGATATGATCTCATACAATGCTCACTGTTTTTCCTTTGATGAGTTGCGAGTATCATTTCCTGCGAGACTCACATAGACAGACTTGTCCTTCTGTCTGCCAATTTTCTTTTATCTGTTTCATTATTAATTTAGTATTAACCCTTTGAACGTGCTCGAATTTTCAGCATGCCTCTGCCATGTTCTTTCCAATGGGTCAACAACAGGCTGCTGCTGCTGCTGCTGCTGCTTCTGCTCGTCCTGGTTCTGGGAAGTCTCCGTCAATGGCTAGTGGTGCAGCTTCAACGAGCACATTGACTTCGGCTCCTATGGGAGGTGTTGTTTCAAGTGCTGCTCCTGCAATGAGTTTCAGCTATCCAAATATGAATGGGAACGAGACTCAGTTTATGGCGATTCTAGGGAACGGTCCATATCCTTTCCCCATTCCTGCACATGTTGGGGCTGCACCACCGTATAGAGGGTCGCATCCTCAAGGGATGCCTTTCTTTAATGGCTCTTTCTACCCTTCTCAGATGCTACACCCTTCACAGTTGCAGCAAAATCATCAAAATGCTAGTGTGTCGACATCTGCGCCGTCCTCTCAAAAGCATTTGCAGAGCCAACAGCAGCGGTCTCAAGGTAGCAGTCCAACTGTTGGAAACCAAAATCAAAATCCGAGCATGCAGAATCTTCAAGCTGCTAAATCGCCAGTTATTGGTGGTGAGGGCAGTCCTTCAGCAACAGCTGATAGCCGTAACAGATCCAACATGAGTGTCTATGGCCCGAACTTTGTCTTGCCCTTCCATTCACCCAACTTCGCTTTGATGCCTTCAATTCCTAACGGTAATCATGGTGACAAGAAGCATCAACAACAGCAACAATCTCAACAAGCAGCCTTTAGCGCGCCTTTTCCAATGTCTTTCGCAACTATAAATGGTGCGAGCACACCCGGTCTTGATATTTCGTCAATGTCGCAGAACCATGCTTTTCTACAGGGTCTTCCAGATGCGGCCAAGTATAGCTATCAGATGATGGCTGCTGCACAGGCAGCAGCTCAACACAGTAAGTCAGACTTCCGTGGTCCTGAAAACGGGAAACATGAAGCAGGGCCAACCAATGACCACCCTTCCAGTTTGGATGATGAAAGACGGGCCATGGCTTCAAGGGCTTCCGTGTCTTCAGTTGGCCAGTCTATTGCTTTCTCGAGGGACTCAGCTGACAATGTTGGTGACAGTTCAGCACGGAGTCTCAACCTTAAACAACAGCAACAACAGCAGCAGCAGCAATCGCAAATGCTTTTTTCCAAACCGCAGCAATATACACCGCCTAATGCAGCTAATCCTCGAAGCAAGACTTCGTCCACGAGCAACGGGAATGTATACCCGGATCATCTCACTTCCTCGACCATTATGGCTGCCAAGTTCCCGAGTAATTTATCTGCGTTTCCGACTCCCTCCTCACAGCCCCAGTGGAAGAATTCTGTCCGGCCAAACACATCTCAAATATCGTCTCCTCCTTGTATTACCTCCACTTCAGCTCCTTCGAATGTCAAGAACATTCCTCAGCAGCAGGGGAGGCCTCAGCAGAGTCAGACCCATATCTCTTTTGGAGCATCACAAGGGCAGCAAACCCAAACCCATAATAGCAGTCAAGCTCCGGTGGGGTCACCCTCAAACTCGTCAATTTCCAAGTCAGCTGGTGGAAGCCCAAGGACAAGTCAGCAGGGTAAAAACTCACCATCCCCGTCTTTGAGCACCCAGAAACCGTCTATATTAGGTAGTAGTCCTAATATTATGTCGACTTCGGGTGCATCAGGGAAGCCTCAGTCGCAGCAGCCACCACAGCAACCGCAATTGTCAAAGCAAAGTATACAGCAAGCTCAACTTTACTTCTCCAACTATATGCAGGCCAATACTTCTGCTGCAATGGTTGGAACCGGGTATTATCTTCAGAGACAACAACAGCACCCGCAGCAGCAGCAACAGCAACAGCAGCAACAACAGGGTCCAAAATCACAGGGATCAAATCCTCCGACTTCTTCAAGTGCGATGTTATCATTAAGCACCCCAGTCAGTTTTGCAAATGGTGTAACATCCGACTCTTCCAAAGCCAAAGTCGGTTTGCACGCTCAGGGGATTTTCAACGGTGTTCAATCTGGTCAGCTGTTGCCGGCATCATTCCCGTACTTGAACCCTGTTTCCTCAACCGTCCCAGTAAAACCTACTGAGCTGAAGCAACCTGCTGGCGAGTAAAAGCATGAGCCTTTGACTTTGCCCGAGGAAGTATTTTGAAGCAAAATGATGGCCATGACTTCGCCTGATCTGTACTAGCAGAGCCTGGGACATCGGAAGAACCTGCACATAATACAATGAATGATGGTCAGTAATCGATATTAACAGGATCAATGGTCGGGTGAGGCTTCTTGCTGTGCGACGATAAAAGAACTCCGAATCAAGGAAGCATGTTTTGGGTAGGATTGTCCTGTTTCGAACTAGTAACTCCGATTCTTTTATATTTTGTTGCTTCGATGAAATATGGCGGACATATTGTGACCAAAACTTGAAAAAACAGTGTAGACAAATATTCAGTGGTAGACAACTAGTTGACAATTGAAATCATTTCTCTGCTCATTTTGCCATTTTTTTACCATATCAGCAACCCTTAAGGCGTAAGGACTCTGTACTTGCTGCAATGGTCCTTATTGTGGAGGGCCATTGAGCTCAAAATGGGCGATGATTCTATCCACTTTTGAGTTGTATGTCTGATAATCTATACGACTATACAAGTAGCCATGACAACTGAACATTTGTTTTAAAGTTCAACACGGGTTCATTCTCGCTGTTAAAACTTAAAACTAAATCTCTCAGTAAATTTGAGAAATCATACTAAGTCTCATGGTCGAAAGATTTGCGCTGTTTGTTAAATTGTGTTGTTCCACTTCCCGATTCAACTATCCACTATACCATGCAAACAACGCACACCAGGTAAACCGTCCGTGGACGACAGACTTGAAACCTAGAAGGTATAGTCTCAAGTCATACAACTCCCACAAGTTTGCGTTTGCAGGGGCTTGAAGCTCCACAAGTTTTAACCACTAGGCAACACCCTTGCGGGCGCCACCCACTGTATTACTCCCTCTATTTTTTTTTAAATGTTTATCCTGTTTTAATGAAATATTTTTCATATATATTGAGGAATTGTGGCAAATATTAAAAAACGGATGAAGTATTTGTTTTGGTTTTGCTTGTAACGACTTTATGCTCTAATCATTTTGCACTCCGATCTGATGCGTGATTAATTAGTCACTCGTGCTCTTTTTTCTTTCGCTACATGCACTAACAACATGCACCCTCTCTCGGATAAAAAATCTTCTCTATTATCTCCTTTCTATTTCTTCTCACATTTTATTATAATACTATTTGATTACTTTTTCATACACGGACCGTTGGATCGTTCCAAAATTATATTTATACCGTTTATAAGTAATGGAGAGGATCTTAACCCCTACTCGTACTACACAAGGATATTAGTAAATACGTCTTAGTTCTGTCAATTCCACGACGAGTCGGTGATTGAGAACCCTACTTTACACTCAAATTTTTCCTTATTTGCTCTTTACTTTTTACTTTAGTTTAACTTAAACAACCAAACATAGTCATGTTAGACAAATGAGGATTACCATAATCTAGAATACAATCCAATATTACTAGCACATCAAAGTGAAAGATGAAAGATCTAGTTTTAACTTGAGTCAAATCAAAGTGGGGGCAACCATATCCTATAGACCATAGGCCCCTTTCCTTTCCCTTAACTCTATAAAATCTCAAGATATATAGGTTTTGAAAAACCAATAACATTGAAGTTTACAAAAAAAAAAAAAAAAAAAAAAAAAAAATGATGATGTGTGTATTGTCAAGTGACATCAAGTTGAGCCACGTGTCAAAAGAAGAAGACAAAGGTGGGACCCATGAATCATCATTTCGTTTTCTTTTATTGTCTTGGGAGAAAAAGGTTAATGCCAACCTGACCTGCACTTTGCCCAAAAGTCCCACACGGTGAGTCACTTCACCCAACCAAAGCAAACCAAAGCAGTAAAAATCCAACTTCACATGTTTATTTAATGGGTCTAATCTCATGGACCCATACCATCCTCCTTTTTACCCATTCATCCACTATTAATATTATTATTATTATTACTTCATCGGTTTTTATTTTATCTTCCCATTCACTTTTGCCACAATTTTTTTTTGTAAAGAATATAAAATGATATACTTCCTCCCCACCATAATGATGTTCCCATTTATAAATGACACATGGATTAAGAAATGAGTAATGAAAGGTGGTAAATTGTTGGGTGGGGTTCAAGATGTCAAATCACAAAAAGTAACCAATAGAAAGAGAGTACAATGGATGAATAAGAAAAGTTTTGAAGTGTGAAGATCTTAGTGGAGTTTCCTTTTAAGGAAAGTGGGAAAATCTTAGTGGTGAGGAGGGAGTATTTAAGAAATAGTGAAGGTAGAAGAGTAAGGGTATATTAATAGGAAAGAATAAAGGTGTAAAGTGTTGTAAATAGTAAGGGTAATATGGTAAAAATTATGAACCAAAATGGAAAGAAATGAAGTGGGAAAATTTAAAAAAAGTGGACCAAAAAAGAAATTGGGAATATATAAAAAAAATGGAGGAAGTATTATTTTTATTATTATTATTATTATTATAAAAATAATAAATATATTATTCCATGCATTAATCTTATTTTTTACTGTATTTGATTTTTTATTCTTTTAATGACAAAATGAAATTTTCTGCTATTACTGATTAAAGTAACCAAATGAAATGCAATTATGCAAATGGTATGGATAAATTACTTCATTCACCGTTCTTTTCGATTTACTTTCAAAACACCTCGTCTTGTATTGAACATGATGAATTCCAATCCCGTTCATTTCAATTTAGTTCAAACTCATTTAATCAAATTAAGTTAAAATTTCTTTTTTTTTTTTTTTTTTTTTTTGATGGAAGTTAAAATTCTTTTCATTTATTTCAATTCAATTTAACCACTTTCAGAACCTTAATCATTAGAATTTCTCAATTTAATGTAAACAGAAAGAACAAATGTAACAGAGAGTAATACTTACTTCACATATAAGGTCACAATCTCGTGTAAGACCAACTCACATGAAATAAAAATCTAGGCAATAATAAAAGGAAATAAAATTTAAAAAAGAGTGGGCCAATGAAGAAAAATAAAAAGCACTAAAATAAAGTCCACTAGGGAGATATTGATATTGATATTGTTCGGCAAGATATTTGCTAGGGAATACTCTTTAAAGTCACAGACTTAACAGCGGGTCTCTCTTGCGACGGATTTATCCGTCATAATGATAAAACGGATCAAATACGTACCACATGCATGAATAAGATAATTAGTTTGCTATGTCCCACCCACACTTTATTTTTGTCTTTAGTGTGGTACTTGACCCGTTAAAAATTTGTGACGGATACTTAATTAGATAAAAAAAAATTTAAAAAAAGTGGGTGACCCACCCAAATATATAAGTCCAAAGAAATCAATTTGTTTGTGGATGTCATGTGAAGGGAGCTCCATTCACCCATTCTCCTCTCTCATTCCAATCCCCACCCTCCACTCCGCCACTTTCATAAACTAACAAACAAACAAACAAACAAAACTCCAAAGGCAACACAATTACTATCAGACTTCTACCACTTCACTATAATAACAAATCATAATTGTACTACTACTACTACTACTACTACAAGTACTACTATCTCCACATTTCATCTAAGTATCATTATAAAAGAATCCTGCCAAAACTTCCTTCAACTTTCCTCACTTTCATCCCATCATGATCATCACTTCAAAAATGACAATTCATCCCACATCGACACCGACAACGCTGACCTGCCCTCGCCAAACCAACCCCATCACTCACCCAGTTAAAGATCATCGTCGTTCAGTGCAGGTCCCATCCGTGTCCCACGCCCCCAGGCTGCCCGGAACTGTCGGCCTCCTCGGCGGAAAATTTCGAGGATTTATCAGAAACCCTTCCATCCTGTTCTTGTATGTGTTAAATGATCACTGAAGGGCGTGAGTCTAGTCACCAGCGGGTTGCTTCTGATCAGAAGGTTTTACTGGGACGGCTGGGGGTACGACATTTAAGTATGGGAATGATGCCGGTGTTAGCTGATGGGACCCACCAGAAGACTGAGCAGTTTGAAACATCCCGAGAGAATGCAAACCACCACCTTTACTGTTGTTGTTATTATTATTAGCTGCAGCGGCATTCAATTGACTAGGGATGCCTAGAGGTTTAGAGGGATCGGATGTAGTGACTGGACTGCATGTTGTTGAGGAAATGGGAGGAGCTGATCCTTTAGACTTTGAGCCCTGCAGCTGCTGTTGCATGTGTTGTTGTAGTTGCCGTTGTTGCAGTTGCTGTTGCTGTTGTTGCTGAAGATAATACCCAGTTCCGACCATTGCAGCAGAAGTATTGGCTTGCATATAATTGGAGAAGTAGAGTTGAGCTTGCTGTATACTCTGCTTTGACAATTGTGGCTGCTGATGCGGCTGTTGCAATAAGGGCTTCCCAGCTGAGCCTGTACTCGACACCATATGCGGACTACCCAAAATAGATGATTTTTGGGCGCTTTGAGTTTGGGAAGGTGAGTTCTTACCCTGCTGACCCAATGACTTGTTACTTGCACTTGTCCGTGGGCTTCCCCCAGTTGACTTTGATATGGACGAGTTTGAGGGCGAACCCACAGGGGCGTGGCCGTGGCTGCTACTGTGGGTTTGCTGCCCTTGTGATGCTCCAAAAGAGATATGGGTCTGATTTTGGGATCTCCCTTGTTGCTGAGGGAGGCTCTTTACATTCAAAGGACTCGAAGTAGCAGTTATAGAAGGAGTCGACATTTGAGATGTGTTTGGCCTGACAGAATTCTTCCACTGTGACTGAGTGGGACCCCCACTTGGATACCCAGATAAATTACTTGTGAACTTAGCACCCATGATCGTCGAGGATGTCTGATTATCAGGATAAACATTCCTGTTGCTTGTCGACGGAGTTTTGCTATGAGTGCTGCCGGATGATGGCGATGTATATTGCTGCTGCTTAGAAAAGAGTATTTGCGACTGTTGTTGCTGCTGCTGCTGCTGCTGCTGTTGTTTAAGACTTCTTGTTGAGCTGTCAACAACAGCATTCTCAGCAGTATCCCTGGAGAAAGCAATGGACTGTCCAGTCGAAGCTCTAGAAGGCATGGCCCTTCTTTCTTCATCCAAATTGGATGCATCACCGGCCACAAGTTTTCCATTTTCAGGACCACGATAATCGGTTTTCCCTTGTTGAGCAGCTTGTGCAGCAGCAGCCATCATCTGGTAGCTATATTTGGCTGCCTCTGGCATGCTCATTGATGAGATATCAAGTCCTGGGGTAGTAGCACCATTAATAGTTGCAAAGGACATTGGAAAGGGAGAATTTAAGGCGGAATGCTGCGATTGTTGTTGTTGTTGCTGCTGCTGCTGTTGATGCTTTTTGTCACCATGATTACCACCACCAAGCGATGAAGGCATCAAAGCAAAACTAGGTGAATGGAAGGGCACGACAAAGTTTGGGCCATAGACAGACATGTTTGGTCTGTTACGGCTATCAGCTGTAGTTGGACTGTCCTCCCCGCCCATATCTCGGGATTTGGTAGTTTGAAGATTCTGCAGGCTAGAATTTTGGTTTGGGTTGCCAAGATTAGGCCCCCCGCTCCCTTGGGGGCGCTGTTGCTGATTCTGCAAATGCTTGTGAGACGACGTGGAGGGCGCACTAGAAATGCCAGGATTTTGATGATTCTGAGTCTGCTGCAACTGTGACGGGTGTAGCATTTGAGAAGGGTAGAAAGAGCCATTAAAGAACGGCATGGCTTGAGGATGTGATCCTCTATACGGTGCTGCTGCCCCAACATGTGCGGGAATGGGGAAGGGATATGAACCGTTCCCTAGAATTGCCATAAACTGAGCCGGAGCCTCGCTCCCGTTCATATTTGGGTAACTGAAGCTCATTGCTGGAGGAGCATTTGACACAGCAGCCCCCATTGGAAGTGAGGTCAACGTGCTCGCTGATGCAGCAGCACTAGCTGTAGACTGAGACTTTCCAGAACCAGGACGGGCAGAAGCAGCTGCTTGTTGTTGACCCATCGGAAAGAACAAGGCCGGTGCAGGCTGAAATTCAACATATAAAATGGTTACCCCAAACTGATTACTTTATACACTAAATTATTTGAAAATTGAAATCTTGACCTAGTAAATTAATCAAAATCAAAACAAAATAAAATAATAACGAAAATAAAACACTACAAATTACCATTAAAGTTACGAAGTAAATGTTTTGGAAGAGTAAGAAAAATGACTAATTAGACAAATAAGTCAACAAAATGTGAATCGAAACATACCATCATATTAGTAGCAGCACCGGGAGGTAAACCAGGCTGAAGCAACATCTGTTTTTTCTGGGGAGACTCAGCGACATTGGCAGCCTGGGAAGTCTTATCCTTAGAATTTGAAACAGGAGAAGGCTGACCAGGGAAGAAAGCCAAAGGCTGGACTTTGCTCTCCTGAGCCAAGCTCGCAACACCACCTCTCCCAGAATGCAGCTCAGCGGACGGAGCCAAGCTCATATTCGAGGGCTTGGCACCAAACATAGGAGCGGCAGGTACCGGAGGCCAGAAAGGGCTGATCTTCATCATCCGCTGGTGCAACGAGATGCTCCTTGCAATGTGGCAGTGAGTCGCGCATCTCTTGGGCTTTGGCTGAGATAATAGGAAATGCGGAGGCGTGGGCTGCAATTATTAACGACACCCAAAAAAATTCAAAGTTGAAAGTCAAGAAGTAGAGTAATTCGTAATCCTCCGATTAAGGAAAGAGTAAACTGTAATGATGCTGACAATTAGGGACTAGTTTAATGAATAATAAAGTAATTGATTATCGATGATGATCGATTATTGATTATAATTAATAAAAGTAGGGGGGAAACAAAACCTGAATGGGTGGAGGTGCCATTGTGGTGGTGCCATCCATTGATACAACTCCTTGCATTGGTCCCACATATCTGTTTCATCAAATACAATAATTGCATTACTTCTTCTTTCCCCACTTTCTTTATTATACTGCCCCTCTTTTTCTCTACTCCCTTATTTAATTTTTCATATGCATCTGAACAACCCAAAATTCCACCTTGAAAAACAGATCGACAGGCGATTCAAGACGGTAATATGAAGAAATGAAAAATGAATACAGAAAACGACGTCGTACCCCATTTGAGAAGCAATCCCTCCTGGCCATCCTGCAGCTACTGACATCGGCAACCCCGTCACTCCTACAAAAAAAAATTCCAACCACACCCAAAATTACAACCGAGATTTCCAACTCGTCTCAGTGTGGTATAAATGTATAATACGGATTGTAGAAATATCGTACCAGGCTTGTCAAAAGGAGAATCGTCTCGAGAAGAAGTTTTGGGGAGCAGCTGTTTGGGCTGCTGTTGGAGGACATTCAACTTACTGTCATTGTTTTTCTCCAAATCGAATTGGAGATCAAAACTCCTCTCTTTCAAATTAGGAAGCTGTTGCTGTTGTTGTTGTTGCTGAGGTGGCGGTGACGACAGTGAAAGGGTCATCTTATGGTGGGGCTCACTCCTCGACATTGCCACGACCGAGGCCTTGGAATCATCGCCAGCTTCAGCAGCAGCAGCTCTATTCAATTCGACCCCACCACCACCGGGCCCACCACGGATACCAATACCGATACCAATACCAATACCGAAAGTAGCAGAGTTGCTATCAAGTGGCTGCTTGCTGGGGTGTTGTTCCACCACCACATTCGGGTTGGGTTTGGATTTTGTGTCCTGAACAAAAAGGGGTTTAAATAGAACCGAATAAATTGACCTCCGGGACGACTAAATAAATAAATAAAGTAAAAATAAAATAAATGGAGACAAATTTAGTGAGAGAGTGATGTGTACTTGTACTACTCCACAAACCCACGTCGGCACATCCCAACAATTATTACTTTATTGTTATTAATTAATTAATTAATTGTTATTAATTAATTAATTAATAATTGTAAATTTTTATAGTAATCAACAAGACAACATCAATCAATAATGGAATGGAATTCAAACAAAAACAAAACACACAACACCAAAGTTCAACACCTCAAAAAAGTATATTTATTATTACTCCATTAAACAAAAAAATCTTATTTATGACGGAAATATTGTTATAAGTTACAACGGGTCAAATATTTTACCGACAAAAGCAACAATGCTTCGTCATTAACTCAATATAAACGAATAATACTTGTATTATAACGGGTCAAATATTTTCGATCATAAATGAATATTACAGAGTACTTGTATTTGACACGTGGTAACAATACGACGGAAAATCCGTAAGATTGATGTATTGATATTCTCAATGGAAAATATAGAGATTGAGGAAAGAGCAATAAAAAAGATGGGGCCCATCATACTCACCTGTTCCCTTTCCGTGACCATAGACTTCTCATCTCTTACTTCTCTTCCGTTGTACTCTCCCGTTTCTTCCTCCTTCTCCGGCGATGCTGGTGCCTTTTTTTTATTATTATAATAATATCAATTTTTTTAAAAAAAAGTTAATTTAATAAGAAATTAAAAAAAATGGATTTTTTAAATTAAAAAGATTATAATACAGTGGATCCTGACCATGAGATCTATCTTGAATTTATCTCCCCTGCGATTTTCCTTGTCAGTTGAATTTCTGCATGATTTTTTACGGAAAATTCAGTAACTTAATTTATTTATTTTTAAAAAAAAAAATTAAAATTAAGCAATAACAAGAAAAGGGTAAAGAATATGGGAGTAACGTACGGTTTAGTTGATGTGGAGGAGAATTGAAGAGGATCTTGATTATGTGAAGATTCCAATTTGGGTGGTTGCGGTGGCGGTGGTGGTGGTGGTGACGATGATGATGCAACTTCCTCCAGTTTCGGTGTCGACATGGTATTACCATTGTTGCTGATTGGTGGCGGTAAATCCGATGCTGATGCTGGTGGTACTGATACGGATACGGATACCGGTGCCGCTCCTGGCACCGGTACAGAACCACGGGAGTTGAATTGACCGCCGTTGTCTGCGCTGGGCGATGCGGATTCAAGTTTCAGTGGATGATTCGATTCGGGTTTGGAATTGGAATTGGAATTGGGTGAAATTACAGGCACTCCTGGTTGAACTTCGTCTGGATATAACCGAGGCCGCTTTCGCTTCGGAGCTGCAAAATCAAAATCAAAATCACTACTGTTAAAAACAGTGTCGATTTTTTAGTTATGAGAAATGATGTAGAATTGGACTCCATACTTACCAACGAAAGTTACAGGAGCGGTGGAATCATGTATGGGTTCCGGTTTCGAAGACGATGATGGAACCGGAGTTGGAGTCGGAGCTTGGGTTTGTCGCATGAGACCGTATAAAACCTCGGCGACTTCGATTTCAATCTCGTCTTGAATCGACGGTGATGATTTCGATGCTGGTTTTGGCGGTCTGTGTTTGACTCCGTTTGGCTTCTACACCGGAATAAAACTTAGTCAGAAATCCACAGAAAAAAATACATAGTTGTTGTGATGGAATTGAGATTTGTTATTTTGTTGAAGTAGTTGAAAACTGACGATTTTCTTCTTCAATGAGACATTTGAAGACGACGGCGACATCGGAGCTGAAGACGGAGACGGAACTCTCGTCCCCGTCGCCGTTCCAGCCGCCGTATCTGACCGCATCGGCGACGACGACGACTCTAACAGACCACATGAGCTCCACTCGTGCGACCTCTTCGTCGACGCTGCACCATTGACAAAAAAAAAAACTTAAACAGCCAAAACCAACGGAATCAATGAATTCAATTGAATTAATTGACGAAACGAAACTGACCGGAGCGAGCCTTTCTAGGGATGGAAACACCGATCATTTCATCAGGCGCCTTCCACGTCGGAGTCACTCTGTACACCTTCGTCGGCGGCGGATAACTCTTCCGTTGACTCGTCAAACTCATCGCCACCGGAGATGACGTCATGTGAACCTGATTCAACTGACTCACACCACCACCACTTCCACCACCGCCGCCACCACCACCACTTCCACCACCGCCGTCATCGACATAATCTTCATCATCATTCACGCTCTCCTCCGAACTCTCATCCAAACCGCCGCCTCTTCCACCACCGTCGGCTCTCCTCCTTTTATTCCGACTCATCCTCTCTCTATCCCGTTCTCTATCTCTCATCTCACGATCTCTATCCTTGACCGTCCGATCTCTCAACCTCGCCGCCTCTTGTATCCCCATCGCTCCTTCATCCTCTGTCACATCAAATCAAAACACAATCAGTGAAAACGACGAAAACAACGTCGTTTTGATGAGAAACAGATCTAGTAAAAAAAACCACCATACCTGGAGAATCACGATGATTAGAAGTCCGATGACGGCGACGGTGTAATCCATTAGCCATAGCCACCGCTCTTCTTGCTTCTCTATTCCTATCCATCATTCATCTACTCTCATCTCTCCCCTCCCTCCCACAAATCAAAATCCGATATTCAGATCTTTCTAGTTTTTTTTTTCTTTTTTTTTTTTTGTATTCGAAAGATCTGACCACCTTACCTTACTTTACTCTCTCTATCTCTATCTCTTTCTCTTTCTCTTTCTTTTTCTCTGTATGTATGAATGAAATGAGTGAGGTTGATTTTTTCTTTCTATCTCATCTTTCAAGAGAGTTTTTTTTTTTTGTTAACTAAACTTGCCTAACCCAACCTCTATATGTGTAGACTAATAGAGGGCCTGGATGAATGCATGCACCTATGTTGGGTGATCTGGGCCGTTGGTTGGGTGGGTTGATCTGAGGGTTGGATGTGGGTGAGGTCGATGTGGCGTGATTTGGACCGTTGGATGGAGAGTTTGTAGTGGGGGGGGAATAATATCCGTCGTGTATTAAGCCTATCTCCACGTGGCTCCAATATCTTTCTCACTTTTTACTAGCTTCTCATCTTTAACTACCGCATCTCCTTTCATTTACTCGAAAATCACGGTTTCATTTTTGAAATTTATTTTTACTAATATCGCTAGGTTAAGTCTCAGAAAAATGCAGACTTACTTGAAAGATCCCGCATAATAAATGAGAATAACTTTAGGGGGACGAATGAATTTATACAATCAATAGGTGTTGTATTTAAACATTTAAAATACGATTATGTTAAATACAATTCTTAAAGTTGTATTTAAGCATTGAATAACATCCATATTTAGTACTCCCTCTGTTTCTTTTATATCTTCCACATTTTCTTTTTCTACCATTTCTTTGATTTCTTCCACTTTCTCTCTTACCTAGGTGGCCCGCTTACTTTACTCCCTCTCTACTTTTACTTATTTTATTATTTTTCTTAAGAAATGTGCCACTTTTAAGGTGGAAGATATCATAGAAACGGAGGGAGTATTAATTTGGAAAATAAAGAGAAAATTACACTTAAATCAATGTAATTAATGCATGTACTAGTATAGACCCCGTGCAATGCACGGTATTTATAATATATTTATCTTATAGAATATTTCATGTAAGATTTAAAATAAAAAATTTATTATTTTATTTTTACTATTTATCGACTGTATAATTTAGAAATAGGAAAATATTTTTTAAATCGCAAAACTAATCAAAATATTTGATTAATGTCTTGAAATGTACGGAGTATTAAATAACGTGTAATTAATGAAAATATTGTTTATATTTTTTATATACTCGATTTATATCATTTCACATCTCGAGATACTCACTTCTCTCTTTAACATACCATAAAATACATAAATATTTATCAAAAATTGTATAATAATGAACTTTTTTTAATGGTTAGCACGCCGTGATACGTTTTCTTTGTGTAAAAAAGTTATTCAGTTTTTCATTAGAAAATTTAAAAATAAATTAAAAATGGACTATCTCAGGTGTAAGACTTATATTATGTAATTTGTGAAACTTTTTTTATATGGATTTTAATAGTATATTCCGTATTTTGTAGTCTCTCCTACCAAAATAATCATTCTATATGATAATTATAATCCTCACATTTGAATAAATGAGAAGATCTTAGTGATATCGAGTGAGTATATACTACTTCCGTCCCGATGAATTGTTTGCTTTTGGCAAAAAGGGAAAAGGTCCAATGATGAAGTGACATGTGAAGCCAAATTCATGAGTAGGTCAAATTATATATATATATATATATATATATATATATATATATATATATATATATATATATATATATATATATAAACATTCCTAAAATAGAAAGGCAAAGAATTCATTGAGACGCCCCAATATGGAATAAACAAAGAATTCATTGGGACGGGGAGAGTATATCTTTGTAAAACTTAAAGTAAATAGCTCGTTTCAAAAATAAATTTTTTAGATAACTAATTTTTTTTCTCAAAGTTAATGACATCAAATTTTAAAATTTATCTAATTATTTTCATAAAAAGAAGTTTTTTTTTGTCAATTTCTTTAACATTAATGAAAATGAATAGTTTGCGAATTTATTAATGAAATGTTCTTTTACTTCTCAATTTAAATTAGTGTATTTTTGAGGAAAATCTTAGTAACTGTTATTGTCTTAGAGTAGTATATAGAGAATTTTCGGTGAGTTTTTTTTATATATCAGACTTTGTAAGAGCAATCGGAATATATATTCCATTTTTATATAGTTACTAAATTTTATATCGATGTTAAGAATATGATTTTCGAATATGATCAGAAAGATATACAATAATAATCATAACTATTTTATATTCTATGTAAAATATTGTACGGGATAGTGCAATCTCCTATTAACAAAAATAATGCAACTATTTCGTTAAAACGGAATACAATATGTTTATATTTTTAAAAAAAAAATTGATCATACATTCCATATTAAATATTGTATGTGATATCTTCCATGTAAGACATGTGATTTTCGTAATCAACGTAATCAATCAAATTTCCTTAATTACATACTTTATGTGGTGTATAGATTTATATGTGATGTAGTGACATTTATATCAGTAAAATGTTAGAGTGTAGTTGGAGAGGAGAAGGGTCATACACACATGAGGTCAAGGGTTTGATTCGTAGCTAGCTCAGTTTTTTTTATTCCCTTAGGTTGTATTTATCAATTTCCTTTAAAATATTTCAATTTAAGTATAAACATAAGGATTTGAGTACAAATTACACCTACATCATTTTTTTTATAGTCGTTTAAAAAAAATACTCCCAGATCGTAAATATATGTAAAAATTCAAGTTCAATTGATAGTGCGTAAATAGTTTTGGTGTTGATATTAACGCGTATTATGATATAGCGTATCATGGTTTATGCGAAGTATTGATTTTCATAGTATATACGAAATATATAATACTCTTTCCGTTTCGGTCGATTGTTTGTCTTTTATATTATTTGTGAGGAATATCTAAATAAGGATAAACAAATAATCTAGATGGATGAACTATACTCTACTCATTAAAGTGTATTTTAAAGCTATTTCTCTCTTCTCTTTAAACCCTTCTCCCTCTTTCAAAGAAAACCCTAACCTTCAAAAAAAAAAAAATTGGGGCTACCACCAATTAATGGTGGTAAGCCCCCCCTTAATTAATTATATAGCTTTAATATCTTAAGTATTACAGTGTTATTATATCTACAATAATTGTCCTCTCTTTTTGGAGAGATTCGTCCTCATTAATTGATGGGTTTCGCTCTCTCTTTTAGAAGAGATGTTATTTCTTTGATAGCGGAGAAGACGCGGAAGATCAGTGCCTCAACGGTTCATTATATGACATCTCAATTCATGTCAGACCGTCGGCTGCAATCTATCAAGTTAGATAAAATCAATTTTCTTCAAAACCTTGGAAGATCCAAAGACCCTCTTGTGAAAAGTTGTATCATTAAACAGCGATATGTTGAAAGAGGATGTGCAGAAGCTGTAATCCCCTATAAATTCTAATGCAATACAGTAGCGGAAATACTGTAGATTTGGGATTAAAACACACTGATGTTCTATATTTTACAAAAAGAACGGTCAGTCAATAAACAAAGGCCACTTTTTACAAAAGGGCTAAAAATAAAAATTCTCCAAATGGGATTAAGAATCCATAAATAAACATAACTCAAGCGGAGTACGATCCGCGCCACTCGCTAGCTCACACCAAACCCCGGAACAAATAATACCTGCCATGTTATAAACATAACAGCCACAATTCAGTGGGGAGCAACTCAGGCAGTTCTCCCAGCCATATTACATAATATTAAAGCATAATTACTATTATATCGAAATAGTTGAAAACGGAAAACATTTAAAATGATACGGTAAAATACTTCAAAATGATTGTCAACCTGCAAATCAATGTCAATCAATAATAGGAACGACGTTATGGAAATCAATCAGTGTGACGGAATAGACTTTCACCAGGATCATACTAAACTAGGTTCGAGAATTCAGTCAAAAACAAATTAGACTTTGGTCTCTAACTAGGCAACTCAAACTATAACAGGACTGCGTGCAGCGAGGTCCTGGCTTAAGTAATGTACACCCCTCCTGGACACCAACCGTAATCCAGTTCAACCCGACGGCGACTTACACGATGCGATATCTAAGTTTAAGGTCAAAATATACACACTCCTGAACACAAACCATGCTCAGTTCAACGACCAATGTGTCTCAACATAGACACACCAGCTTTATAGTTGATGGCAAAACGTATAACCCAGACTGTATTACTCTACCCGTACACTTGTCCTTATTCCATAACTCCAAAACAAAATCTTTGTCATAATTCGATAGGATTATCAAAACGTTCTTAAAAAGAAACTTTCTAATTTGGGAAACTTTTTTCAAATATTAACTTTCCAAAATAGGTATTATTATAATTATAAATCGTTTAACATTTGAATTATATAAAATAGTTTTATTAGGCCTCGAGACATAAACATTATACTTATTTTATAAATATATATTTAATGATCAAAATTCAACGAAAGTGAAAATCATAATTATTTCTCAAAAGGTTGAAATATAAGTAATTAAAAGTATTAAATTACAAATTTACAGATTTTCCGGAATAGCACTGTCTTACTATAAAATTCGTAATTAAATCATTAAAAATCAAAACAACGTAAGACCAGTGGGGTTGAAAACTATAGAAACTTAGTTACAACTTTTATTTCTGGAGAAAATCCAAATTCCAAATAAAACATGGGTTTTTATTTGTATTTTCACAAACTGACAGAATTCGACACCCGATGGTATCTCATTAATAAAATATATTTAAAAATTGATTTTGAAGAAAAAACAATTGGAAACATTAAGTAGACTCTTCAAAGTTTAGGTACATAAATTACCCAGAATAAATTCAAAGTTTATCAAAGGGTTTAAATTAGATTTTACAAATATTGACAGATTCGCGGACTAATCTGACGTCTGTTCGTAAAACATTTATTGTGACCAAAATACTTGGACTTAATTTACGAAATTTTACAGGCATATAATAGACTTAAAATAAATAGTAGTCTCTTTTCAAACTTTTCGAAAATAAAGTATTTAACAGGAGTAATAAATCGTTCAAAAACACTAATCGATTCTGAAACATGCAATAATTATGTTAAAAATAATAAAAACTTTCACTTTGCTACTTTATATTAAAATCACGAAAATTCAGAAATAATGTCTTATTTGTATGTTTTAGTCTCGGCCTTATAATACTTTTAGAAGATCCGATGTGAAATAAATAGAGAAAGATTAAAAGCGATAGAAACACGAAATCGATTTAAGCATATTATCGCAATATAATTAAAACATGCTTATTCGTATAAAAATTCGATTTTAAAACAATACTACAAACAACTACAACATATATATCATGCAATACCGAGTCATGCCATCATGTGTTACCTTCATTGAGATCCGAGCAAATTATAATAATCATCTTTGACGGAATTGATATGATAACCTACAAAATAAATTAACGTATGGTATTAAACCATATTATAAATTAATAAAAGAGAGAAACGAGACGGAGAATAGGAGTAATTAAATTACCCTTGGAATTAGAATGAACCGGGATGAACAGAATGATCGGAATTGAGAAAAATATTGAAGAACAGTTTACTGTGTTGTTTTCAATAGAGAAGATACGTTCAATTGTTTTATTTTATTGAGAAGATGAGGGAGATTACGTACAATAGAAAAGTGGGGATACTGTTGGAGGTTTAGAGAAGTTGGGGAATTCAGTAACTGCAAAGAGGGAAATAGGGAGAACTGCAACAGGAATAGGAGAGAATAGAGGAGTCGGTTTTGACTTCTCAACCGAACTACGAAAATATCTCAGTCCGATGAGGGAAACGGTCGGGTCTGCTACAATCTGAGCCCGATTCGCGCTTAAAATCGTAAATGGATCACCTTTAAAAATAATAATAATAATAATAATAATAATAATAATAATAATAATAATAATAATAATAATAATAATAATAATAAGTAGACGAAACTCGTATAAGAACGTGTTTACGAGAAAGTAGTATTAAAATCACGTTTCAAAAATAATTATGTACGAAATCGCGTAGAAAAATATTAAATAGCAAATTTCTCGATATTAATAAAATTCGTGCGAAAGAGATAGTTAAAATGGGTTTCGAGTTTAAATTCAAGTTTATATAAAGATAAACTCGGGAATATAAACCGTCGAGACGGAAACTCAAAAAGAAATAAAATGAGTAAATCGAATTAAACGAAAGTAAGATACATTTTAAGCATAAAAATGACTTTTCGAGGTAAATAAGACTTTACGTGTTCAAACGATTGAACAATGAATCTGTTTTATAATTATTTAAGAAATACGAGTTAAATCGTAAACAAAATAAAATATTAATAAAATTTAATATATAAAAATCAGGGGTGTTACAGAAGCGGAGATCAAAATCTTAGTGGGAGATCTTTGTTTTAATGAGAATTTATTTTACTCAAATTTTATGGTATTGTATTCGTTCAATTTTGATATAAGTTTTAGATGTTGTATGATTTTTTATTAATGAAATGATCTTTTCGCTAAAAAAAAAAAAAAAAAAGTGTATTTTAAAGCTCTTCTCCTCTCCTCCCTCCCAAAAAAACCCTAGCCTCCAAACAAATCTTGGGGCTACCACCATTAATTGGTGGTAAGCCCCCCTTCCCCCCCAATTTAATTATTATATTATCGCTTTAGTATTAGTATCGTTATTACTATTCTAGTATAATAAGTCATCTCCTTTTGGAGAGTTTCGTCCCCATCAATTGATGAGTTTCGTTCTCTCTTTTAGGAGAGGTATTGATTCTACGATAGCGGAGAGGACGCGAAAGATCAGTGCTACAATCGTTCATGGTATGGTATCTCAATTTATGTCAGATTGGCGGCTACAATCTATCTGGTTAAATGAAATCGATTCTCCTCAACACCTTGGAAGATCCAAATAAAGACCCTCTTGTGAAAAGCTGTGTCATTAAACATCGATATGTTGAAAGAGGATGTGCAGAACCGGATATCAAAATCATAGTGAGAGATATTTGTTTTGACGAGAATTTATTTTATTCAAATTTTATAGCATTGTATCCGTTTAATTTCGATATAAGTTGTAGATGTCGTATGACTTTTTATTAATGAAATGATCTAATCGCTCAAAAAAGTGTATTTTAAAGGATTGATTTAGTACATCGTATCATTTTATTTTTTTAAGAAAAAGGTCATTAAACAATAAAATAAGAAATACGGAGTATAAAGCATTTCCAAATTTATCGTGAACAAAAAATTAGATCTGATATAGTATCCTTTTTATTTGGTAGACTATTTTTAGGTTTTTTTTTATATCCCATATGTAAGTTGAAAAATATTTAATGAAATAGTGACATTTGTCTCCTTTTCTTTTAGGGTTATTTCATAACAATAATACCAACTATGAGGGTACTTCTTATATTAATACAAACTATACGTAATCTCGTTTTAATATTAACTATCCTCTCATTAATCTCTCTTTATAACCAATGTCTTTTTTTACCTGTAAAACCGGTAATTGTGACCTGCTAGGTTTTTTGGTGCGCCTCTTCTTCTTCTTCCCCTTTATATTCATCAAATTAAAAGTCACCCTCCATTATCAACCTTCAAAACCCTAATTGATACAATGAGATGTGGTTATTCATCTGGATCCTCCTCTAATTCGTATCCTTCAAATGTCAGATTTTTTTTTTGCAAACGTCAGATGCTCTAATTTATTTACCACAATTTCAAAAAATTTAAGAAAAGCAATTGCGAGAGGAGATGTCGAGTTCAACAATGGCGAGAGAAGAGTACGTAGTAACGAGAGAGGAAGTGTACCGAGTATGGTGGGAGGGGGACTTTAATTCAAAAAGAATTTAAAAGGAAAAGGGAACCGGCTCATCAGGTAGCCGGTAACTTGTTCTAAAAAGAGATTAATGTGGGGATAGTTCATATTAAAATGGGATTACGTATAGTTGGTATTAATATAAGAAACACCCCCATAGTTGGTATTATTGTTATGAAATAACCCTTTCTTTTATTGGTTTCTCTTTTATAGGTGGTCAGATATTATTTATGCAAGTAAATTTTTAATACAAAATATTGAAATATTGGTTTATGTTTATTTTTTAATCGTCAAATGAAATAAAATTAGAAGATACTCCCTTCGAGTTCCTATTATTGTCCAAAAGGTTTTGGGATGAAAAATAAGGAAGGGAAAATGAGTGGTTGAAAAAAGAAGAATGAAGAGAGAAAAATGAGAGAGTAATTGTGAACCACAAATTGATGGCCTAAAAAGAAAAGTGGGACAAAAATCAAACTCAGCTCAAAAAGGAAAGTGAGACAATAATAGGAACTCGGAGGGAGTACATCATTATTTTTATTTAAAAGCTCAATAAATCAGTTATTGCAGTGACTTTCGTATGATGAACTTACTTATAAACAATTATGAACCTTAGTGCAATGCATAATTGTGTTTTTAAGTGGTAAAACTTTTAATGAAGTTGCAACATGTGTCATTTTAACATCGATAATCCACACTATTAGTTGTCTTATCAACCAGCACCACTTGTTTCATCTCCCTTCACCATGAACATCACCATCTGCCATCGCCTAACTAGTTGAAACACCCCATGTTGATTGAATACGTTCTATTTATGAACTTTGCTTAAAGAAATTTGAAATACTACTCATATATATCAACAAAGTGTAATTTCTTTTCTGGTCATCCATGCAAAAGAACTCCGCAGTTAAGCGTGCTTGGCTGGGAGTAGTCTAAGGATGGTGACATCTTGGAAGGTTTCCGGTATGTGTATGAGTGAGGACAAAATGCGCTGGAAAGCACTCATGTTGGTTTGTGGGACTAGTACAAAGTCTGGCAAGCTACCGCGGTTAACCATGGCAAATTCAAACCACCAACTCTCATTTCGTTCACTTCCGCCAAAAGAGTTGTGCCTCCTCCGATCTGTTATCGCCCTCATCTTGGTGCTTTTAGGAATGTTGTTATGGCGGTCGTTGCGGGAGAAGTTTTGTGGTCCCAGATTATGTAGTCATAGGTGGATTACTACAAAAATGCAGCACTTCTCGCGGCGGAAAAATCCACCGCAAACTACTGAATTCTGACGCAATTTGGCTCTTGCGCGAAATAGTCGAACAAAGCACCCCCATTATATCTCGACGCATTTGAAGACTTATGCGTCGGCAAATCCGCCACAAAGATCTCGTGGCAGACTTGCGGCGGATACACCGACGCAACAAATAAAGGGTCAAATATAAAAAGTCAAAGCAAACTACGGCGGATACATCGATGATGGATTGGTGGAGATGCAGTGATGGTGTCAGAGCCAATGATCATTTCCCCAACCTAAAAAAAACTTGTTCTTGTTAGCCATGACATGCAACCAGGACAAATCCGCAGCTCCTAGTGGTTGTCCTCCGCTTATTCATTATACGTGGTTGATTGATACCGGCGCTCAAATCATGTTACATTCAAATTTAACTAGGTTACAAAATGTTCCATCGATCCCTCCTCAGGTCGTCCCCCCCCCCCCCCCAACCCAATGGTCACGTTACCAAATCATCGATGGAGGGAATTAAGTAGGGAACAATTACACCTTTTGAAACGATTACTCTCACCCACGTCTTATACATGTCTTATCTTACCTGTAGTTTCTTACGAAGTATTTGTTTCTCAATTACTTACTATACATAATATCAACACAAATTTTTGGGAGAGACGGTCTCTCAATAACTTATTGAGAGACAACTCTTCAGTACCACCCTATGTCATATTCGTACCCTTAAATGACAACTTTGTTTTGTACCTGTTTTTATAACAAGCGTACCCTCTTTATATTTGTATACTCTTTTACGTTAATCGTATTAGGTTTGGTACCACTGTTACTTCCATTTGTATTTAGTCTCTCAATAAAGTTAATGAGAGACCGTCTCTCAGGAGACCTACTCTAATATCAGAACCTCGAATTAAATTTTAACAGATCCGAATTCCATTTACACAAAAAGAAGTGGAGTAGTAATATTTTCACAAGAGTTAACGTACATGTGGAGTCGGGTAGGACGAATTTAAGTTGGATCCAGAATCAAGTGTCCTCCCTAATACGGCTATGGAGGCTATAATAGACTATAGTACTCCACATTTAAGGAAGCTCGGAGAAGTTGGGTTCGGGTCCCACGCTTGGATAACTTCTTGCCTATTAAACAAAAATGATTTTCGTCTTTCTCTCTCACCCTTGTGTTAATTTATTAACCCCTCTCTCTCTCTCTAGATTAGCGTTGTCCTTATGTCACTTTTCTGGATGTCGTACCATTCATATGACGTGTTTAGGGTGTTTTTTTTGTCCTACCGACTTTTTGTTCCGCCAAACGGACATACAATACTTAACTCTAAGTCCGTAAGGGTGTTGCGTAGTGGTTAAAATTTATAGTCAAAGCCTCTGCAAACATAATATGGAATTGTATGCCTTGAGACTATGCCTATTAGACATCGAGTCTGTCACCTACGGGCAGTTTACCTGATGTGCGTGGTTTGCAGGCTTTACGTACACCCGAGGGTTTACCCAGAGCGCACCAAACGTAACGGCTGCGATTCCCCTCGTTATCAAAAGAAAATACTTAACTTTAATACGAAGTACAGAGTACGTACTCCATCCCCTCCCTTCAATTATTGACATTGAATTTTTCGATTATTTTTAAATTAAATGGTTTTATGAACGGAGTACGTACGGAGTGACGTTTTGGTTAAATAGATGAAAGATATGAAGATTATATAAGGTAAAATCTTTTGACAAAAGAGAAAAATTAAAGAATTGATTGGATTGTTCATTTATAGTAAGGGTAAAGAATTGTTTAGATGGGAGAGAGTAGTACTCTCCCATTCTTTGGATTCCTACCATTTGATTAAAATACATACTACTCATATATAATCAACTTATGGTAGGAATCCAAAGAATGGGAGGGAGTATTTTTTAGTGACTATTTTGTGATGCGAAAAAAAAATCACTAATTTTTCAATAGTAAATTAATCATTTTTACAAAATTTACCGATTTCGAATATTTTTCACCGCGTTCGAAAATAGCAAAAAACGATCGATTGTAAAGGTTATTATCCACACTTTTTTGTCCTTTTGGGACCCGGCATAAATTGAACTATATTCGCGATGAATAAACTCCACATCAGATACAATGACTCGGTGTAATATAATAATCATTTGAATTTAAGTAGTGACTTTTAAAAGACATACGATTATCTTTTGAGAGGGGTTGGAATCCGTCAAAATAAGTTCGATAGTTCATTTTATATCTCGTCTGAGGGTTCTAATAATTATTGTTATGCATTTTATCCCTATAGAAAAAAATTCGTCAAAAAAATATTCGTGTTTTTAAACAACTTTCATTGTTTTCTAAAATAGCAAGAAATGATAGATTTTGAAGGTTATTATCCACGTTTTTTCCGCCTTTAGGGTCCCAAAATAAAATGTTCAATATTCGCCCTGGAAAAACCACACACCAAATACAATGCCTCGGTGTAATATGAGAGTCATTTGGATTACAATGAAGACTTTTTAAAAAGTCATAATATTATCTTTTGAGACGTGTCGGAATCCTACGAAATGAGTGTTTAATACTACATTTTATATCGTGTCTGAAGGTTCTATTAATCAGTGTTAGGGATTCTATACCAACAGAAAAAGTTTTCGTGAAAAAATATTCGTGTTTTCCATCATTTTTCCCCGCGTTCAAAAATAGGCAAAAATGATCGATTTCGAAGGTTATTATCCACGTTTTTTCCGCATTTTGGGACCCCGAAATAAAATGTTCAATATTCGCCCTGGAAAAACCACACACCAAATACAATGTCTCGGTGTAAGATGAGAGTCATTTGCATTACAATGAAGACTTTTTAAAAAGTCATAATATTATCTTTTGAGACGTGTCGGAATTCTTTGAAATAAATTTAATACTACATTTTATATCGTGTCTGAAGGTTCTATTAATCATTTTATGGGATTCTATACCTATAGAAAAAGTTTTCGTGAAAAAATATTTGTGTTTTCGATCATTTTTTTCCGCGTTCGAAAATATCCAAAAATGATCGATTTTGAAGCTTATTATTATTCACGCTTTTTCGACATTTTGGGACCCGAAATAAGATGGATCCATATTCGCCCAGTAAAAACCACACACCAAATATAATGGCTCGGTATAATATGAGAGTCATTTGGATTACAATAGAGACTTTCTAAAAAGTTATAAGATTATCTTTTGAGACGTGTCGGAATCCTTCGAAACCAGTTTAATACTACAATTTATATCATGTCTGAAGGTTCTATTAATCATTGTTAGGAATTCTCTACCTATAGAAAATGTTTTCGTGAAAAATATTCATGTTTTTAATCATTTTTCTCCGCGTTAAAAAAATAGCCAAAAAAAGATCGATTTTGAAGGTTTTTTTTTTGGTGAATGGTAAGTATATATTAAAAAATGATGTTCAATATACAAATGAAAGGTTACATCAAATTATGTAGCCATCTCGCATCTCTAGTCCGTAATGGGTATTTAATCATGGCATTAATCCTACTCCGAACTTCCAATTTAATCATTTTAACTACATACTGGGGGCACTGCACTGCGCCTTCAATTCTACACAAGTTGCGTTGCCTCCACACGTGATAGATCATGACATTGAAAAGCGCGCGGACTACATTGCATTGCAATTTAGTACCTCGCACCTTGCATGCCCAAAGTAGCGCACCAGTGGTCGGGATGTGCTTCGCCGTCCACTCGCATAAGCTTTTGACAATCTTGGTACTCCATTCACATTCAAAGAAAAGATGCTCCAAACTTTCCTCATGGACCTCACATAAGAAACATCGGTCAGACTCAGCAACTCCAAATCTAACCAGATTAACCCTAGTGTTTAGAGCACGCCTAAACACGAGCCATGAAATGAAACTGTGTTTAGGGATGCTCCAACCACTCCAGACGAGACGGGCCCAAGGCACAGTCGGGTTGTGGACCCGAATATCCTCATAACCCTCCGAGATCATATAGCAGGACCGAGACTCATGCCAAAGATCATTCACATACATATGTTTAATTTTGTCCTTAGCCTGACATATCTTTCGCCAAGCCCATGTGACATCCGTGCTAGGTTGATATTCTCTCCAGTCACGCCCTTTGAGATAGATGGAATTAACCCACCTAACCCAAAGACGATCCGGTTGATCAAACACCCAAGATGCTAACTTAGCCACCGCAGCCTGATTCCAGATTGTCAAGTCCCGAAGTCCTAAACCACCTTCCACCTTAGGGCAACATAACTTCTCCCAACTTACCAGAGCTCTATTATTACCTTCCACCCCGCCATTCCATAAGAAATTGCGACATAAAGAAATAATTCGAGTCATAACATAAGCTGGAATAATAAAGACCATTGCCCGGTAATTATGTAGCTGTGACAGTACAGACTGCACCAAGGTCAGTCTACCTGCATAAGATAATTTCCTCGCACCAATACTCGATATTCTCGATATAATTCTCGCAATCAAACATTCACATTCATTCTTACCAATCCGGGTACATTGAATCGGGAGCTCCAAGTAACGAAAAGGGAGCGTACCTTCAACACAGCCCGAAAATCGGAGAATAGCATCTTTCACACCGGCGTCAACCCCAGCGAAATAGGCGTGTGACTTGCCTACGCTCAAACTCAAGCCCGAGACCCTGCTAAACATAGCAAAGGCCTTCCACAAGAATTCCATAGAAGGCATATCCCCTTTGCAAAAAAGCAAAAGATCATCCGCGAACATGAAATGAGTAAGTTTCAACGAGGCACATTTTGGGTGATACTTAAATTTCTTATCAATCCTACCAAATGTAAGGATACGAGAAAAATATTCCATACAAATAGTAAAAAGCAAAGGTGACATAGGATCACCCTGCCTTAAACCTCTCTTCCCCCGAAAGAATCCAAACGAATCTCCGTTGACACAAAGTGAGAAAGACACCGAGGTAACACACTCCATGATCAGGAGTCGAAACTGGTCCGGGAACTCCAAGGCTCGAAGCATTTGATCAACAAAATCCCATTCCACACTATCATAGGCTTTGTGCAAATGCACCTTGAACAAACATCTAGGTGACACACGCCCTCTTCTGTACATCTTAACAAGGTCCTGACATATCAAAACATTCTCGACAATACTCCGACCCTCAATAAATCCGCCTTGCATAGGCGAGATAATCTGAGGCAGAATCTTGGCCAGTCTCGCACATATAATTTTAGCAATACACTTATATACCACATTGCAACACGCAATAGGCCTAAATTCTTTCACAGATTCAGGTCGGCTCATCTTAGGAATAAGAGTAATAATAGCACAGTTCAGCTGTTTCAGCAGCTTACCTGAAATAAAGAAATGTTATCCACATTTTTTCGGAATTTTTGGTCCCAAAACAAAATGGATCCATATTCACCCAGGAAAAACCACACACCAAATACAATGTCTCGGTGTAATATGAGAGTCATTTGGATTACAATGGAGACTTTTTAAAGAGTCATAAGAATATCTTTTGAGACGTGTCGGATATCTTCGAAACAAGATTAATACTACATTTTATATTGTTTCTGAAGTTTCTATTAATCATTTTATGGGAGTACTAAATTTTATATTGTGTCTGAAGGTTCTATTAACCATTGTTAGGGATTCAATACCTATAGAAAATGTTTTCGTGAAAAAATATTCGTGTTTTCGATCATTTTTCTCCGCATTCGAAAATAGAAAAAAAATGATCGATTTGGAAGGTTATTATCCACGTTTTTTCGGTATTTTGGATCCCGAAATAAAATGGATCCATATTCGACTTGCACAAACTACACAGCAAATAGAAATGCCTCGGTGTAATATAATAGTCATTTTCATTACAATGGAAACTTTTAAAAGTCGTAAGATTATCTTTTGAGACGCGTCGGAATCTTTCAAAATAAGTTTAATACTACATTTTATATCGTGTCTGAAGGTTCTATTAATCATTGTTAGGGATTCTATATCTATAGAAAAAGTTTCGTGAAAATATATTCGTGTATTCGATAATTTTTCTCCGCGTTCAAAAATAACCAAAAATGATTGATTTTGAAGGTTATTATCCACGTTTTTTTCGACATTTTGGGTCCCAAAATAAAATTGATCCATATTCGCCTTGGAAAATTCATACACCAAATACAATGCCTTAGTGTAATATGAAAGTCATTTGGATTACAATGGACATCTTTAAAAGTCATAAGATTATCTTTTGAAACGCGTCAGAATTTTTCGAAACAAGTTTAATACTACATTTTATATCGTGTCTGAAGGTTCTATTAATCATTGTTAGGGATTCTATACCTATAGATAAAGTTTTCGTGGAAAAATATTTGTGTTTTAGATTATTTTTCTCCGCATTCAAAAATAGCACAAAATGATCGATTTTGAAGGTTATTATCCACGTTTTTTCGGCATTTTGGGTCCCGAAATAAAATGATCCATATTCGTCCTGGAAAAACTACACGGCAAATAGAATGTCTCGGTGTAATATAAGAGTCATTTTCATTACAATGGAGACCTTAAAAGTCATAAGATTATCTTTTGAGACGCGTCGGAATCTTTCAAAATAAGTTTAATACTACACTAGTATAGACCCTGTGCCCAGCACGGTATCTATAGAAGTTTAATTTTTAGTTGATTATTTATACGAAATAAATTTTGATTAGCAGTTCATTATTTTCTCATATTTTTCATTTTAATATTTTATTACGAGAAAATAAATTGAAAATAAACTAATTAAAATAGGTAGTTTAACTAATAGTTCCATAAAATAAGTATTCTAACATTAATATTACTCCATTGTTTTTTAATATGTCATTCATGTTTCTCGAGTCCGTCCTACTTATCTCCTCAATATTTATCAAAACATATGACTAATTTTTTTAAGTGCACAATTATGCTATATACCAAATGTATGCAAAGAACTCTTGGAATATAAACTTTTATACTATTAAAGGTATTATAATATTATTACCCTTTAAAAATTAAGCTGTCAAAGATATTCAAATATACACAATTATTCTAAAAAATTATTAATATTATTAGTGTTTGTAAAATTTAATAAAATTTGGGATTTAGGCGATAATAATATAGAAAATTACTGTATATCACACATCTTAGACATAATTACTGGAAATTGATATGTAGCATAAGTATCGGTATTGTAAAAAACTTGATATGGAATGAAATATAACGTGATATAATAATTATGGCATATATATGAAATATATATAGAATTTCATGGCATAATGTATGAAAAATAATGTAGATGCATGTTATATGGAATTTATACATTATATACGGTATTTATGACATAATAATTATAAGGTTATTTCATGAGAATAATACCAACTATGTCTATGTGTGTGCTTCTTAAATTAATACAAACTATACGTAATCTCATTTTAATATGAACTATGTCTTCATCAACCTCGCTTTGCTATGAGTGACCGGCTAACTGTTGAACCTCCCTTATTCAACTCTTTCTCTAACTCTTCTTCTTCTGATTTACATTTCGTGTTCATTTTCGGCTATTGAAAAAAAAAATTAAAATTTTCCGAAAATTCATCTTCCATTTCTTTTTCATTTAGTCTTATAGAAACCATGAAAAAAAATGTTTCTATTGTTATTTTGGCTTTCACGATGACTGCAACAGACCCAATAAAACCCTAAAAAAGTTACAACAAGTCACTATGACCTGTAATAGCAAGTCATAATTTCATACATAACAAAACGAGATTAATGAATGCGTAGTTCATATTAAAATGAGATTACGTATAGTTTGGATTATTTTAAGAAGCACACACATAGTTGATATTAATCCCATGAAATAACCCTTAATTATATTATATCACATCATGTAATCATATTATATCACGTTCACAACCGCCTTAATTTACCAATTAAATGATCACCGCCTTAATTATCAATTAAATATACCAACCAATAAAGATAACGTAATATAACATTACTATTTATAATAAAAATACAATAGCCCATAAAGATAAGTCAACCAATAAAGATAACGTGATATATGACCCAATGAAGATAATAAGCCCAATTAATAGCCCAAACAAAGTAGGCGGAAAAAGTTTGAGGAGTGTTATTCTGTTAGTGGAAAGGGGGTATATCGTGTCTGAAGATTTTATTAATCATTGTTAGGGATTCTATACCTATAGAAAAAGTTTTCGTGAAAAAATATTCGTGTTTTCGATAATTTTTCTTCGTGTTCAAAAATAGTCAAAAATTATCGATTTTGAAGGTTATTATCCACGTTTTTTCGGTATTTTGGGTCCCGAAATAAAATGATTATATTCGCCCTGGAAAAACTACATGGCAAATAGAATGTCTCGGTGTAATATAAGAGTCATTTTCATTACAATGGAGACCTTTAAAAGTCATAAGATTATCTTTTGAGACGCGTCGGAATCTTTCAAAATAAGTTTAATACTACATTTTATATCGTGTCTGAAGGTTCTATTCATCATTGTTAGGAATTGTATACCTATGGAAAAAGTTTCCTGAAAGAATATTCGTGTTTTCGATCATTTTCTCCGCGTCCAAAAAATAGCCAAAAATGATCGATTTTGAAGGTTATTATCCTTGTTTTTTCGGTATTTTGGGTCCCAAAATAAAATGGATCCATATTCGCCCTGGAAAAATCACACACCAAATAGAATGCCTCGGTGTAATACGAGAGTCATTTGTATTACAATGGAGACCTTTAAAAATCATAAGATTATCTTTTGAAACGTGACAGAATCCTTCGAAACGAGCTTAATACTACATTTTATATCGTGTCTGAAGGTTCTATTAATCATTGTTAGGGATTCTATATCTATAGAAAAAGTTTTTGTGAAAAAATATTCGTGTTTTCGATAATTTTTCTCCGCGTTCAAAAATAGCCAAAAATGATCGATTTTGAAGTTTATTATCCACGTTTTTTCGGTATTTGGGGTCCCGAAATAAAATGGATTCATATTCGCCCTGGAAAAATCACACACCAAATAGAATGCTTCGGTGTAATATGAGAGTCATTTAGATTACAATGGAGACTTTTTAAAAAGTCATAAGATTATCTTTTGAGACGTGTCTGATGCCTTCGAAACAAGTATAATACTACGGAGTACATTTTATATCGTTTCTGAAGGTTCTATTAATCATTTTATGGGATTCTATACCTATAGAAAAAGTTTTCGTGAAAAAATATTTGTGTTTCCGATCATTTTTCTCCGCATTCGAAAATAGAAAAAAAATGATCGATTTGGAAGGTTTTTTTTTTTTTTTTTTTTTTGGTAAATGGTAAGAATATATTAAAAAATATTGTTCACTGTACAAATAAATGGCTACATCAAATTATGCAGCCATCTTTCATCTCTAGATCGTAACGGATATTTAATCTTAGCCATAATTCTATCTCGAACATCCATCTTAATCAACTTAACAACTATACTAGGCCTCTGGACCGCACCATCAACTCGACATAAGTTGCGATGCCTCCAAATGTGATAAATCATGGCATTGAACATAGCCCGAATAACATTGCATTGCAGTTTAGTCCCGCGAACCTTACACGCTCAATTTAGCGTTCCAGAAAACGGAATCAATTTCTTCGTCCAGTCACGCATGGCTGCCACAATCCTAGTACTCCACTCACACCCAAAGAAAAGATGCTCCAAACTTTCTTCATGTAGCTCACAAATCACACATCGATCAGACTCAGCAACCCCAAATCTAGCCAGGTTAATCCTAGTGTTTAAAGCCTTCCTAAAAACAAGCCACGAAATGAAGCTATGTTTAGGAGAGCTCCAACCACTCCAGACCAGACGGGCCCAAGGTATTTTCGGTTGATGTAACCGAATACCATCGTAGCCCTCCGAAATCATGTAGCCGGGTCGCGACCCATGCCACAGACCATTCACATACATATGTTTAATTTTTTCCTTAGCCTGACAGATCTTTCTCCAAGCCCAAGTGACATCGGTGTTAGGCTGATAGTCGCGCCAGTCCTTCCCTTTCAAGTAGACTGAATTCACCCATCTCACCCATAGCCTATCCGGTTGGTCAAATACCCAAGCAGCTAACTTAGCTACAGCAGCCTGATTCCACACAGTCAGGTCCCGAAGGCCCAGGCCACCTTCCAATTTAGGACAGCAAACCTTCGCCCAACTTACCAGCGCCCTATTATTACCTTCCACGCCGCCATTCCAAAGGAAATTGCGACAAACGGATATGATTCTAGACATAACATAGGCGGGGATAATAAAAACCATCGCCCAATAATTGTGGAGTTGAGATAGCACAGACTGAACTAAAGTCAGCCTGCCTGCATAGGAAAGCTTACGCGCCCCAATACTCGATATACGCGCAATGATGCGAGCCACTAAACATTCACAATCAATTTTCCCAATTCGGGTACTTTGGATTGGAAGGCCTAAATAACGAAAGGGGAACGTACCTTCAACACAGCCTGAAAATAGCAGAATAGCCTCTTTCGTACCCGCGTCAACCCCTGCAAAATAAGCTTGGGATTTACCTGCACTAATAATCAAGCCAGATGCCTTACTAAAAGTAGCGAAGGCCCTCCACAAAAATTCCATCGAATTAGAATCTCCTCTGCAAAAGAGCAGAAGATCATCAGCAAACAAGAGATGAGTCAACTTCATCGGGGCACACTTCGGGTGATACCTAAATTTCTTGTCAATCTTCCCATGAATAAGGATGCGCGAGAAGTACTCCATACAGATAGTGAAGAGCAGAGGCGACATGGGATCACCCTGCCGGAGACCTCTCTTCCCCGGGAAAAAACCAAACGAATCACCATTAACACTGAGCGAATATGACACAGTTGTAACACATTCCATGATGAGACGACGGAAATGATCCGGAAAGTCAAGAGCCCGAAGCATTTGGTCAACAAAATCCCATTCCACACTATCATAAGCCTTGTGTAAATCGACCTTGAATAAGCAACGCGGAGACACACGTCCTCTACCATACATCTTAACAAGGTCCTGACAGATCAAAATGTTCTCCACAATACTCCGGCCCGCAATAAATCCTCCCTGTGTAGGCGAGATTATCTGAGGGAGGACCTTGGCTAGACGCGAACAAATTATCTTCGCAATACATTTATACACCACATTACAACACGCTATAGGCCTAAACTCTTTCACAGTCTGAGGTCTGTTCACTTTAGGAATTAAAGTAATGATAGCACAGTTCAGCTGTTTCAGCAGCTTACCTGAAACGAAGAAGTCCTGAATCGCGCTAACCAAATCTCCTCCAATGATCTCCCACGCATCAATAAAAAACTGACTCGAGAATCCATCCGGCCCCGGGGCCTTAACCCGATGAATAGCATGGAGGGCAGTCTTGATTTCGACTTCAGTCACACACGCCAGTAACGCAATTTTATGTTCTGGTGTACAAGTCTTCCCCAAACGCACCGTATCCACACAAACCTGCTCAACCGGTTTAGACTCACCCAGAAGCGCCCGATAGTACCGCAAAAACGCAGCCTCGATCTCAGATTTACTCGTGCATTCCACTCCCTCGGCATCCTCGAGCTTGGCCACGGCATTATGAGCCCGTCGAGCTCTCAAAACACCATGAAAGTAAGCGGAGTTGATATCACCATCCTTGACCCATCTTTGTTTCGATTTTTGGGCCCAAAAGTCTGCTCGAGCTGCTTGGAGGACCCGGACCGCGTCATTTGCTATCGATTCTTCCTGCAATAACGAGTCAGAGCGATCTGTCCGAATACGGACCTGCAGCTCCTGTAGCTCCAATTCAGCGACACTACATCGAGTTTCTATGTCTGCAAATGCCGTGGTGTTCAGGCCTTTCAGAGGCGCCTTGAGTCTTCTCAAGTTAGTGACCAAACGAAACATCTTAGTACCTACAATATCACCATCCCAACAATTCTCAACACATTTAAGAAAGTCAGGAGAGCGGCTCCACATATTCATGTACTTGAACGGTCTATTCCTCCTACTCGGGGGATTCCCAAGTTGGACGATACACGGGCAATGATCGAAGGTCCCTTCAGGAAGGAAATTAGCAGACCCATCCGGAAATAACCCAACCAAGGCATCGTTCACCAAGCATCTATCTATTCGACTAAAAACTCTAGTCTCCACCACCTTATGTTTGTTATTCCAAGTGAACCACGAGCCACTCGCACGAAAATCACCAATCTCACAGTTCGCTATGCAATCCCGAAACTGGTTCATTTCTTCATCCGACGAATTTCCCCCGAGTCTCTCCCGGCCATCAATAACACAGTTAAAATCTCCCATGACCACCCAAGGACCCTGAAAAGCGTAGGATTCCATCTTACGCCAAAGGGTACTCCGATCCGCCACTGAATTATAAGCATACACGAGGGTCAGCAAATAATTCTTGCCCGCTGAAGTAGTTATCTTGACGTGAATACTTTGAGCCGTATACTCGAGTATCATCAAGTTGACCTTATCATATTTCCAAAGAAGTCAAACACGGCCCCCCTCATCACAATGACTATTAGTAGTAATACTCCAGTCAGAGAACAAATTTTGGTGTACCTTGGCATAAGCCTTATTTTTAATTTTCGTCTCTAATAATCCAAAAACATCTACTTGCTGCTTTCTAATAAACTCACTAATAGTACGCTGCTTATTTATATTACACATTCCGCGTACATTCCAAAACCCAATATTATGTATCTCCATGGACAACTAACTCCATACACCCCCCCTTCATTTCTCACTGCCTCATCTTTCCTAGGAGAACCCAACACCATGTCAACGTAAGAAACCCCTTCTACTACTCCTCGAGCAGGCTTCGCCACGCTATTGATCGGACCATCTTGTCTCAGCTTAATCCGCAATGGATCAGCAGCAGCTGAGGTGCTCACAGACCCCGGCACAACCTTAGAAGTAGGCGCCCCAAGAGTTCTCACAGGCTGAACTTTAGACCCGCCCCCCCTCACTATTCTTTTGCTTCAAATCAAGCCTCGCCTTTCTCAACTCATCCTTCCTACAATCTCGACTATCATGGCCATACCCTTTGCACTTCGTGCACCACGTAGGTTTCCATTCATATTTGACACGAATTTCAATCACATTTTCCTTCTCATCTAGTATTTTGAGCTCATTCCTAAATTTTTGGCCCACCTTTGCCATGACCATGACTCTAGCGTACCCAAGCCTAGTCCGTTCCTCCGTAGCCAAGTCAGACTTGACATACGGACCCACAAGCGACGCTATCCTAGGCAAACACCTCCCCCAAAATTTCAAGGGCAAGTCATGTAATTGTATCCAAATCGGTACTTCAAGAACATCACTTTTATCTAGAATGGCATCCGGGGTCCATTCTTTCACAATGAGAGGTTTATTGTCAAACATATATAGTCCATGATCAAGTACTGTTACCTTAGCATTTTTGTCCTTGAATCGGACTAAGAAGATACCATTCGGGAGGAAGGCAATCTTGTCGATTCCAAGCTCTTTCCAAATTCGTCTCACAAACCCCTCTATCACCTCCCAAGGCGGGTTAGCACCCATGATGAAGCAGTAAACAGCAGAGCTCCAATATTCAATCTCGTCATCGACATCTTCCTCTGAGAAACGTAGGATATCATCGTCATCCTCCATATCGACCACTTGCTTCCCCTGCCTTTGTTTCCAGCCCCCTGCATCCTCAGGTTTTTCGCTCCCTGTTTCCGGGACAACATCAGGCGTCTCCTCCTCTTTCAAGTCAGAGACGTAGTTCAAACCCGGTATTTCAATTACCGAATTGTGCAGCCTGGATGAAGGGCCATCGTCCAATTTCGAGTTCTTGACAACCTTTCGTAACAGTTCTTCTTTAGCTTTTTTGGTGACGGGTTTCATTGCCCTAGCGCCTCTAGGGCCTGACGCTAGTTTCTGTTTCATTCTCGAATCACGCAGAGAAGGGCGAACGCCAGCCTGGTCGGCGACAGGGCCGGTGATCGTCGTGAATCAGCGCCGCCGGAGATCGCAGAATATGTCGTCGGGAATCTCCAGAGAAGGACGTAGGATTTGGAAGGTTATTATCCACGTTTTTTCGGTATTTTGGATCCCGAAATAAAATGGATCCATATTCGACCTGCACAAACTACACATCAAATAGAAATGCATCGGTGTAATATAAGAATCATTTTCATTACAATGGAAACTTTTAAAAGTCGTAAGATTATCTTTTGAGACGCGTCGGAATCTTTCAAAATAAGTTTAATACTACATTTTATATCGTGTCTGAAGGTTCTATTAATCATTGTTAGGGATTCTATATCTATAGAAAAAGTTTTCGTGAAAAAATATTCGTGTATTCGATAATTTTTCTCCGCGTTCAAAAATAGCCAAAAATGATCGATTTTGAAGGTTATTATCCACGTTTTTTCGACATTTGGGTCCCGAAATAAAATTGATCCATATTCGTCTTGGAAAAATCATACACCAAATACAATGCCTTAGTGTAATATGAAAGTCATTTGGATTATAATGGACATCTTTAAAAGTCATAAGATTATCTTTTGAAACGCGTCGGAATTTTTCGAAACAAGTTTAATACTACATTTTATATCGTGTCTGAAGGTTCTATTAATCATTGTTAGGGATTCTATACCTATAGAAAAAGTTTTCGTGGAAAAATATTTGTGTTTTCGATTATTTTTCTCCGCATTCAAAAATAACAAAAAAATGATCGATTTTGAAGGTTATTATCCACGTTTTTTCGGCATTTTGGGTCCCGAAATAAAATGATCCATATTCGCCTTGGAAAAACTACACGGCAAATAGAATGTCTCGGTGTAATATAAGAGTCATTTTCATTACAATGGAGATCTTTAAAAGTCATAAGATTATCTTTTTAGACGCGTCAGAGTTTTTCGAAATAAGTTTAATACTACATTTTATATCGTGTCTGAAGGTTCTATTAATCATTGTTAGGGATTCTATATCTATAGAAAAAGTTTTCGTGAAAAAATATTTGTGTTTTCGATCATTTTTCACCACGTTCGAAGATAGCAAAAAATGATCGATTTTGAAGGTTATTATCCACGTTTTTTCGGCATTTTGGATCTCGAAATAAAATGGATCTATATTCGTCATGGTTAAACTCCACACCAAATACAATGAATCTGTGTAATACAAGAGTCACTTGATTTCAATGGAGACATTGAAAAGTCATACTCCCTCCTCACCACATTGATGTTCCCATTTCAATATGGCACATTGATTAAGAAATCGATAATGAAGGGTGGTAAATTGTTTGGTGGGATTCAAGAAGTCAAATCACAAAAAGTAACCAATAGAAAGAGAGTAAATTGGATGAATAAAGAAAGTTTTGAAGTGGGAAAATCTTAGTGGGGTTTCCTTTTAAGGGAAGTGGGAAAATCTTAGTGGGGTGGAGGGAGTAAGATTTATCTTTTGAAACATGTCTGAATTCTCGAAACAAGTTTGATATTTTATTTTTTTAGTGTATGAGGGTTATTATAATCACTGTTATACATTTTATCCTTATAGAAACGATTTCGTCAACAACACATTTGTATTTTAGAACAAATTTCACCGTTTTTTAAAATTATGTTATTTTTATCCACGTTTTTTCGACATTTCGATTCCCGAAATAAAATGTCTCAATGTAATATTTGAGTCTATTGAATTTCAATGGAGATTTTTAAAAGACATAAGATTATCTTTTGAGAAGTGTCGGAATCCGTCGAAATAAGTTCGATACTCCATTTAATACCATTTAATATCTTGACTGAAAGTTCTACTAATCGTTGTCCGGCATTCTATTACTAACCACAAGTTTTTGTAAAAAAAAAATTGTGCATTAGAACAACTTTCGTCATTTTCAAAAATTACAAAAAACAACCGATTCTGAACGTTATTATACCCGTTTTTCCGGTCTTTTGGGTCTCGATCCCTGAGCAGTTGCATTAACAATCTTGAGGAAGAAATTAAAGAAGGACAAGCCGGTGTTCCATATAGAAGCAAATGACACCCCCCAGTTTTTTCCCCGAAACCTACATAAAACAAACAGCTTACGGTAAATTTCTTACTGTCTTGCATGTTTACATCTAGAATTCTAGATCGCAGCCATTTTAAGAAACATTTCTACATAACCGTTCAAGCAGGAGACCACCCATTCCAGAATCAAGGCAAAAAATGAGATTAGATACCATGACAAGGAGTATGAAGGTAGTTTACCGACACATTTGTGGCTACTGGTGGAGCAGCTACAAGGTACTCCGTATTTGTCTTTGGCGGCATGCAGTTTGGCAATCACATTAGGCAATCACGAGTGCAAATGACATGAGTAGGAAGTAGAGAGTACGTTTTCACGAGAACCTTCAGCGCTGGGCCGCTGGCCAAGAAAACTCCATATGTCGCAACAAAAGTACCCAATTCCAACAGCCAGGCACCTTTTCCCAAGAGTTATCTTACCGATTGCTTCACATAAACATGTATAGCAAAAACAAAAAAAAAAAACTTTATTGTTCTGAAAGGTCGTGTAGTCAACGTCAAACTCTCAAGCTCCTGCTGATGCTTCTCGTGAATTCCTGAATGCACCATATCAGAACCAGAGGACTACATACACATCCTATATAAGTATTATTTTCAAAGTAATACTCCATAATAAAACTGTTAACAAATTAAATACCTGGCCATACTAGGCTACATCATAAACTTACAAGAAGAAAAAGCAAATTCAGGTTCAATTAGATATCCCGGGATGTCCAATCAATGGCAAAGAGAGTTCATATATAAATATCAGATGATGATACGTTGTTGTAACTTAGAAGTAAGACTCACAATATAATGATAGAATCTAACCGCCCAGTAGACCCTGATATAAATTTCAGCTACTGGTGTTTCAAACTAAGACACTTAGAAAACTCGTGATGCCTGCTTAAAATAAGCATGGAGATACCTTTCAGATACCTCTCTATACTACGATTACTATCCCTGCCCCAACATCATGAGCATACAACAAATTTCAAATGAGATTACAGGACATACCTAATTCTAGAGGCCAAATATAACGCAGTTCACAATGTATATTTGGCTTTTTCAATCTCTTTAGCAGCGTATTTATGCAAGTCGTTGGTTACCAGATTCACTCTATCTGAATAATTCAGAGTGTATCCGGCTTATCATGGAGCTCACTAAGTGTTACTCCACTATAAGTGTTATCACAGTCTCTATACTACAAGAGTGTATCCTACATAGGATGTGGTGGGCATCATATTTACAATGAGTTGCTAACCGTTGGTCATGACTCATGAGCTACTTTCGTATGAATCCATGCAATTTTTGTACAGTACAAACCATAAAGGATAAACATTCAGGGATGTCAGCAAAGTTCCCTTACTAAGGCCGGTCAAAAATAAAAACTAAATAAACTTGGCTAAATATTTTGTTAAAGGCAAAAGTGAAGTAGGAACCAAAAGTCGATAGGCTTTCGATCACCACCATTTCAAAGACTCATAGTACCAATCGATACCAAAGAACATAACGAGCATCAAATGTTGGAAATTCAGGACATCAGATTGGTTGTATACATCGAAATATAGTGTTTATATAGTGTTGATGGATACTTAATTAATCTCGTTCTGGTATTCTGGAATGTACATTCTACCCAAGGAGATTCAGTTTTCAGAGTGAAAGATATGAGCAGAAAGTAGGGAGTACCTTTTCACAAGAACCTTTAGTAGTAGCCAAGAAAACTCCACATGATGATATTTTGTTGCAACTTACAAGCCTCACAAGCCACAACAAAATGATACGCTCTAACTGCACAATTTTATGAAAATTCTTGAAGTAACTTTCCTGTCAACGCCACCACATAGAAAATTGTCATACTAACATGATAATCTATATACTCAATTTGAAACAAATCATACATAAATACTACGGAGTAAAATTTATACTATTTTTTTTATATATATTCTTAATATAACTAAGATAATCCTTCTGCATGATGCGTCCTACACGAAATAACTTTCTAATAAAGTCTTGTACTCCGTATTTATTAGAGAATGTCCTCATTTTATTATTGCATATTGACATGTTGGCGATGCAGCAGCCGCCATCGCTTTCAAGAGATTCATCATTCACAAACTCATATTGCCTAACATCAGATAAACTGCTGTCTTACTTTCAGCTAAAAAAAAAAAGAAAAAGGAAAAAAGAGCATAACCCTCCACTTGAACCAATTTGGAGCTCAATTGTTCTCTCTCAGATAAAAGTACAAGCGGCCTTCTGTACAGCAGTTCCCCTCAGTTTGCCTATCAAATATTAGAAAAAATGCTCAAATAAATAATATAAATAAATTGAGTTGATGTCAGAAGTCACGACCGATTTGGGAAATAAATAGACTCGGTCTGATAACATGGCACAACACAACTATAAATAAATAACTTTGATTTTATACAGGTATGACAAGGGTATGCTTTTTTCAGTTCTCGGGCCTTGGTATTGAAAAACAACACGAATCCATAGCCAAAACGCTTTGGGACAACTATACATAAGTTCGATTTTATGCACAAGGCACGCCTAAGGAGGGCATAATACAATGCGATTTCCATTTTTTTCATTCAATTCAATTTTTTTTCCATCCTTCCTGATGACTTGTCATATACTTCGTACTTTTTTTTTCGTTCAATTTTTTTAAAAATAAATTTTGTTTGCGGAACTTGTGTGGATGGCTCGACACACTTCACACCCTAAAAACCACACAAATTACAGTATACAACTGTTGTACACCGTACAACAAACATTAAAACTAGAAATTTGTGGTAAAAAATTACCACTTTAGGTTATTTAGTGACCACTTTGTGACAAATAGTGACCACTTTTTTTAATACGAAAATGTGGTAACTATTTATTTGAAGTGATAACTAACGCACCGGTACAATGGTTTTACACAATAATTACTCTAAAAACCAAGCCACTATGAGTATGAATGTATGATGATATTAATAATTTAGCCTCATTTAAGTTATGATATAAATTAAATGTTCAGGCAAGTTCGAACTTAAATTATCATTCCATAAATTATACGGAGTAATTTCTAGCATAAATACGAAACTGTAAATTTAAAATATAAAACTCAAGCAACAACATAAACTTTATTTTGTGAAACCAATCAAATTTTCTAAAATCATATACCAACGATAAGGCATCAACGTACAATTGACACGATCCAAAAACTATTGTGAATGCATACACTTAATCCAATTCCTGCAATCATATCCGGTATGCCTACTCACATTGGAATGCATACTAACTCTACCACACTAACTAATATGAATGCATACGCCTAATTCCGTAATCATATACTTAGTCACATTGATCCAGATTGATCAATTGGAATGCATAATAACTCTACATCACTAACTAATGCGAATACATACGCCTAATCTAATTCCCGGAATCATATACGCAGTCACATTGAACAAGACGACTGACCAATCACTAACTACAGGCACGTATATGCAGAAATCATCAAAAAGATGGGATTTTTTTTTTGATAAACCCTAATTTGATCACCTATAGTAATAACCCAGATGAGAAGCAGAGGGAGGACATTCAATTAGAGACTCAAAGTCTTTTAATACCTTATAATTGTCTTCCACAACCACTGATTTCTCGAGATCGTCGAGTTTCTTACGGGCAGCTTCCCTTTGTTTCTGAATTTCTCTTCTAACGCTTTGTTCTGCTGCCAATTTGTACTGTTGAACATCGACACTTTGAACAAAATCCTTACCCTGTTTTTTCTGCTGTGCCCGTAGAATTGTCTCCGCAAACCGACTCTTGAGCCTCGCAGCACGCAAGTTCATCTCAGAAACCCCCGATTTCTTCGCTTCCTCAAGCTGATTTTGCCCTTTCATCCCCTTTTCTGATTTCTGGGCAACTGATTTGGGAGGCAGACAAACCCTAGAAGAAGATGATGTAGTAGTAACACAGGAAAGGACTTCATCGTGTTCATCGACATCAACGTTACTCTGAAAATTAGGGTTTTCACTCCTGAGCTTCTTCGACGTTGAAATTGAAGGGGTTTCTTCACAATAGCCCAGAATCCAAGATGAAACCTTGCGTTTACGAGTGGCATCGCATGGAAGATGGGAGATTTGTGAGGTTGATTGTTGAGAGGAGAACTTGATCGACATTGTTGAACCAGCTTCGAGAGCAAAACCGACTTAAAAGAGAGTAAGAGAGTGAGAGTGGAAAATAGGAATGTAGTACTGTAATAATGAATGTAGTAATACGGGGTATTATCCAACTGACCAACGGTATATATACAGTTCAAAGTCTTAAGTGACATGAAGCTGACCCGGTCCGATTGAACCCAAAAATTAGATTCGATAGAATCCAAAAATCGATCCAATCCGATTTGCTTGTGATCCGTAATCTGATATAACCCAATTATTGACAAATTGAACCCGATCCAATAAGATTGACGATCTGACAATAATTAAGATTGATTCAAATGAAAGTGATTTAGTGTATAACTAGTTTAGGCCATGTGCAAATGCACGGCTTATATACATGATCAAATATTATCGACGCAAATAAAAACTAATTTACGTAAAAAAAAAATATTATCAATTGAAATAAAACAGCGATATGCTGTAAATTTTAAATGGTACATTCATTTTTATCTATATAGAATAAAAGTTCATCATTTCTTTTAGGCGGGAATTTTTTATGAATTATTGCAATGAATTTCTTATGATGGACGAACTTATAAACTATACTTAAACTCAAGTACTATCCATAATAGTGATTTTGGGCGGGAAAACTTTTAATAAGGATGCGACATGTATCATTTCTTTTTTATTGGTTTTTCTTTTGGTATATGGAAGATTTGATATACAAAGTATTCGATATAATAACAAATTAATTAAACTAATTAATGACCAACAATTAAACTTATTGTGAAATTATTGGAGCAGTATCATACATTAACTAGACCTGATAGTGACCCAACCTAAACCCGATCTGACCCGACATACTGAAATGACCCGACCCGAACCAGACTCAACCTGAAAAAATATGTTGACCCAATATAACCCGAACTCGATATGACTCAACTCAAACCCTACCCGAGTGACCCGATTGTCACCTCTACATTTACATTTACATAACTGAATATATACTTCGTGAAAGACAAGCAAATATGATATGAATCTCACAATTGATTTTTTCGAATATTTTCGTGTTTTCTTTTCCCTGTTAAGGGCTCGGTTGGGTTGGGGTAATGTTTCCGGGATAATAAAGTAAAAATGAACTAGAAAATGACGAAGAGTAATGATGACGCCAAGCAAAAAAAAGGAGAAAATGAAGGTAATCTAGCATTTTTGGGAAACAGTAATCTCCTCTCCCCTTAGTAATGCATTACTCCCCCAATGGGGTAATTATTGCTCCCTCTTATCTCCTTTACATCGTAAAATACCACAACCAAAGCATCCTTCTCTATTTCTAGTTCATTTTAATTCTATTACCCCTAATACATAGCGAGCCCTAATCTTTGACCTGTCAATCTTTGATCCGTCAATAGGATCAGGTCAGATCTTATGTCGAGTTAGAATACTACTTGTGGCTAATATGGTCACACACATCCATCACTTTAATTCCACTCCATTTGGCTCAACTCAATTCACTTCCGTCCAAAAGAACCGGGCCTTGTGTGCAATAATTTTGAAATTTTGGATAACCCACCATTGAATATCAGTATTTTCATTACTGAATGACGAAGCTCCTTCAACTTTGATGCAGATATTTCAGTATCAGCTAGATGTCAAAATGCTACCAAGAAATTACATTTGTCGAAACAAATTCGAATTGCAGGAATGCAGGGTAATCGACTCTGGCAAATTTACCGCAGCTTACAACAGAATGAATACCAATTACCAAGATTCAATGGATAAACCGTAAATATAACAGGAGTCCGAAAATAATACAGGGAACATATTCGTCTCTTGTATGTTGATAGAACCATGTCGATACCTTTGTGTTACAAACATTAGCCTAAGTTCCCAAGTCGCGTTTGATGAAAAAAAACAGCATTTCCAATCCAAGTAGAATATCGTCGAGTCTCCTTGGCCAGCCTCCATCCTATTCCTAAGTCTATACAAAGCACCTAAAAGGGCCAGCTCACGGAGGATGAATTTTTGGGTCTAATAATGGCTGACTGCCGTAACTAAATCCAGCATTGAGGATAACAGGAAAAAACAGGAAGGGGGTTCGTAGAATAATTCATCCCCGGTTCCATCAAATTCAATCAACAGTACCTATGGGTGTCGATACCTGGGTGTTGTTTGTTAATGTGGTCAGCTTCTTTTCTTGTTGGGTTTTCAGGAAACCCTGAGCAGTTGCATTCACAATCTTAAAGAAGAAATTAAGAAGGACAAGCCACACGACGGTGTTCCATATTGAAGCAAATGACACGCCCCAGTTTTTTCCCTGAAACATACATAATCAAACAGCTTACGGTAAATTTCTTACTGTCTTGCACGTTTACATCTAGAATTCTAGATCACAGCCATTTTCAGATCACCGTTCAAGCAGGAGACAACCCATTCCAGAATCAAGACAAAAAATGAGATTAGATATCACGACAAGGAGTATGAAGGTAGTTTACCGGCACATTTGTGGCTACTGGTGGAGCAGTTACAAGGTATTTGTCTTTGGCGGCATGCAGTTTGGCAATCAAGTTCGGCAATATAGACGCAACTCCAGGAATATGGCTAAGCACCCAAATCAATTCATTCTCAACCCAATCTAGTAGCTGATTGTTGCATACTGAGATTATAAAAACAGTCTGGAGGAAAAAAGACGGGGTCAATTCAACAAAGAAGGAACGTGATAAAGCGTGAAAGTAAATACAGGCAGATTGTAGTAATTATATTGGGTAGATGTGTGATTAACCAACCAACCTGAATGTGTGTCTTTATAATTGCCTTCCCAAATAATGTTGCAAGGAAAAATTTCCAAAACGGAATTCCAAATTGACCACACATGATACCAGCTAAGTCAAACAACGGATTTGGAATCTGAGAATGTATGAAAGTTGATTGTCAGAAAGTCCATATAGAATCAGATGCAGACTGCGGGGGAATGAAGGATGATGCGAGATGAAATAAAAGAGAGGGTTTGCACACTCACTGAAGCAAGCAACAAAATGGTCCAGAAGTTCAGATACTGTGAATGTGATAAGAGCCATAACTTCATTTGCTGCAAATGCCTGCCAACAACTCCCTTATTTTCCGTAGAAGAAGCATCCAGATCTTCCATTAGGTCCAATTTGCTTCCAGATATGCTTGCTGCAAGTCGTCAAAATTAATGTTTGATTAACAGTGCATCTACTAAAATTCTATATATATCTTGAAAATGATTAACAATGCATTTATTGACGAAGTCTTAGCCTAGTCGTTAAGATGGAGATACAGGTGGGTCCTTAGGTGCGCCTTTGTATTCTATGCGCCTTAGGCACCCTGATGCAATTTGGATGACAGCACCTTGTGCCTAGACGCGCTTTTTTTAAACTACGCTCTGGATGTGCATCATCTTACATGAATGTAAGTCAGAGGGGTAAGTTACCAATGTACTGAGTTTCTGTCAGCAAATTATTAGGAAGGGAATCGTAAATAGAACTTCATCGCATAAATTAATTCTGGTTAGTATGCATGGATCAGCTCACCTGCCCTTGAAATAAAGTATGGCGGAAGTTCACCCAACGCAGTACCAATACCCCACAAAATAGCTTCCATCTGAACTTGAGGCAATATGCTGCTTATTGGAACTCTTGCACCATGACTAGCGTTAAATAATGGGGGTCCGAACTCAGAGCAGTCTTTATCAAGCCATGAAGGGCCTTGTTTCAATCGAATTGTATCATAAGTCGCACTTTTTAAGTCAACTCGTCCACACTGTACCGCCTTTATTGTGAAGAGCGCTATATGAGGGCCCAAGTAGAGGACAAAGGTATGCAATCCAGATCCTGATGATAGACATAAGAAGAATACACTCAAGACGAACTTTGTAAAGAAGATGAAATCCAAAATTTCGATGGTCTTCAGTGACTAAAACCATATTTTTAAAACTTACCAAGACCAATAGAAGACGCAACACCAAGAGCAGTCCACCATAATACAAACTGAAGGTACCGAAGAGCTTCTTCAAAATGCTGCAAGAAAGTGACACACCAAGCTGAATAAACGATCTCATTTTGGAATTCTGGCATGTGTATATACCCAAGGAGACTCGGTTTCCAGAGTGCAAAAGACATAAGCAGGAAGTAGAGAGTACCTTTGCACGAGAACCTTCAGCGCTGGCCAAGAAAACTCCACATGTTGCAACAAAAGTACCCAATATCAACAGCCCGCCACCTTTTCCCAAGAGATATCTTACTGATTGCTTCACATAAACATGTATAGCAAAAACAAAAAACTTTAATGTTCTGAAAGGTCGTGTAGTCAGCGTCAAACTCTCAAGCTCCTGTTGATGCTTCTCACGAATTCCTGAATGCACCATATCAGAATCATGAGGACTACAGACACATAATCATGTATATTATTTTCAAATTAATATAACAGAACTGTGAACAAATTAAATATATGAACCACGCCAGACTAACATTGTAAACTTAAAAGAAGCAAATTCAGTGTCAAAAACAATACAAGTATAATCATGGGCGATAAAAGATTCACCCTGCAAGGCTGACACCTGACAAAGTTCTCTCAACTATAAACTAAAAGATCTAAGCGGGATTTCACAATTTCCACGTTCAACATCTATCAGTAGCTCAGAAATCAAATGAATAACTATTGTATCAACATTGCCACTCATGAAGCTGTATTACACTGGATGTCATTGTTCAAACACAACAGCGACACATGTTTTTCTAACTATCGAAAGCACTCCGGAACTTGTATTTGCCTTTTCACAATAATATCTGATACGGAGTATACCTCAAGTACAGGATCATCACAGACATCATGTCTATCAAACAATAAAAGATACGATCATTATTCAATACAAAAAGAAGCATATCAACACAGAGTGATACCACCATCGATTATTCAAACACAAACTTATAACGAGTCAAAAAGAAGGGATAAGAGCAAAACAAAGCTTTTAGGGCTTAGCAAAACAATTGTCCTATCTAGCCAAATGGGAGGTTATTTGACCCGTTTTAGAAGAGACCAATTGCTATTCAAAAATGACGGTTCCCTATCGCATTACGACAGAAAACTTCGTTTCTACACTTCATTTTAGCTCAAAACATAAACTTTTTCGACAAAATAGCCATGGCTAACCCTCTTGACACTGCCCTACACCCCGACACATAAATCCGAATCTCAGTCCGAATCCGACTACTAATCAATCCCCTTCTCTTACAATACAATAAGTCAACCAATAACATAGACCACACCATAACTTTTCTTCATATCAAAGGCCATTGCATAACTAAACTACAGAGTAAAAATCTAATCTTTACATCTTCAAATCAAAACTTCTCAGCTTCATTTTCTTCCCACACAATCAAATACTCCCTCCGATTTTAAATGATTGTCCCGTTTGTGCAATACATGCTATTGAAACGGGACAATCATTTAAAATCGGAGAGAGTACTTACTGAAACCATATTCATTTCACAGATTCTCTGAAACAAGTCAAACAACTAGATTGGAGCTAAAATCAGCAAAATTTATGAATTAATCCAACCCCATTTCAATATCAACGACAAATTAAACATAAATTGCATTAATTAGCCAAAAAAAAGTGACCTGAAATGGAAGAATCATCGGGGACAATAGGAGACAAATCGGGGGAATTTTTTCTCCGCCCCATCAAAAAAAGGAAGAGTGGGCTTTATTTCTTCAGATTTGAAATGCAGGAGTACATTGAAGAAAGAGGAGGGAATATTTAAAGATTAGATTTCTGTCAGAAAGTTGTTAATATGCGTGAATATGGTGAGGAGGTGAGGTGAGGTGATGGAATGGTGAAATTGTGTCGTGTGAGGAAAACGTGTTTATGTTGAAACGTATTTGGTCGGGCTTTTCCATGGTTATGCGGGTTAGACAAAGGGGAGATGATGGGTTGGGTTTAGGTCGGGTTTAGGTGTTGTTCTTTTACGAGTAAATTGAAGTAATTGGACTGAAGACTGAAGTACTGAACAAGATGAGACTTAACTGAACTTGAACTGAATCCTCTTACTATAAAAGAAGACACCACGAACAGCTACGTGGCGCAATGAGAGCTCTCTATTTCGAAATTAGTCCCTGTTTTTCAGCTTTTGGAATAGTAGCTTATTTTAGGGTAAGTAATAGAAATCAGATTGTTTAGGGGACAAGTAATCCCCTAGGCAATTAATGGCACCTACTCCGTGAACTGTATGTTCTCATGTGTTAACGCAACATCTTTCATGGGAATTGCATACATTTAATGGCTGCTATTACCAAGTTCCGCGTATATTTCCCACGCTTACAGTGCATCTACCACACCACACTCAATGCATCTCTTATATATTTACTTCGTATATCTCATAATGTTTTAACTCATCTCAAACACTTTCAAATTCCTCTTTGCATTCAAAGATCATCACAATTCAAAGGTTATTAGATCTCCATTACTGTCACTTCAATGTCGACCTCCAACACTGTCTCCATTGCGACTCTTACCCAGGGTGTAAGGCTGCGGGAGTTGAACGTTAGGGTGATATACATGTGGGAGAGACCGGAGTTCAAGGATAAGTCGAAGACGGAATCAGTTGAAATGCTCCTGATTGATGCCGAGGTATGTACCATACTATGTCTAAATCCTGTTGATGTAGACTACTATGTGTGACTACTTCCTCTTATACTATGCTTCTCAAAATGATTGTGTCCAAGTTACAATCAAGAAGCCTCTTATTAAAAGGTTTAAAGACAAATTTGTTGTTGGATTAGTGTACAACATTATCAAGAGCCTAACTGTATCCAACAACGGAGGATATGACAAGGTTACATCGCATTCCTGCAGGCTCAATGTTGAGTTCTCATCGAGGATTACGCATATGCTGAATGACAAAACCATACCATCTGATTGTTATCGTTTCGTTAGTTTCGATGATATTATCAATGGCAGAGCACCAACTACGCAGTATATCGCTGAGTATCGTGGACATTCCTTGCATTATCTAAATCTGTATTTCATTCAGTAGTGCTCATTTATCGTACCCGTCACTTACGATTTAGTGTTCTTCTCCTGGGCAGACATTGTCGGCAAGCTATATGAGATTGGACCAATAATCGAGACGAAGAATGGTTTCAAATGTAGAAGTATCAAATTGGAGAACACAAAGTACAGTCATCTAATCTCAAGTTTAAACACCTGCTATTACTGTTATTACTTTCGTGGCAAATCCCTTCTATTCTGCCGCACTAATGTATCTGTCATGTTATTTCATCTTAATCTCTCCACATCAGGGGTGTAGTGCTCCAGTACACTCTATGGGCACCACATTTCACGGAGCTCCCTGAAGTTTTGAAGAGTCTACCAAATCCGGATCATTCGAAAGTCATTGTTTGTCGATGCGTTGAGGCCAAAATTTTTGAATGTACTGTCTTCAGCCCTACACCTTTCGCTATCTTATTTTCTCTTGGACAGTTTTATTTGCATAACATCCTACGATAACTATTTCACACCACAAATCAACAGCTTCCTGGCGCGTGCAAACAACCTTCAACGCCACCAAATTCGAGGTTAATCCAAATATACCCGAAGTCGACGCGTTCCAAGAGAGGTACGCAGTTGTATTCCGCAATTATACTCTACATAATGTTATGTATGAACAAAAGTTTAGAAATTTGTTCATTTAGAAATTAGTCCAACAGAAGTTATACAATAGTTGTCCTTTTCTAAATAGAGTTATTGCAGTCTTTTTTCGCAGGCCCCAAGTAATTCTCTCCAATACGTAGAGGAGGGTACAGAGGTAGTAAATGTTTAAACTCAAAAATTTACAACTCAGCTCAAAAACTTATATAAGCTCATCACATATATAGAAAAGTTCAATAATTTTGGGCTTGATTGTACAACATGTGTATATTTCTATTTTTCTAATTACGTAACCAAGTGTATTAATTAAATTACCGTTGATGGGGGATAAAACCCCCAGACGCATAGGCCCGACTCCTAGGACTGAGAAGGCCCAACTGGGTCCTAGCCGACCCTAGAGGCCCAACCCCCTATCAGACGACCCCCCTTACGGGTAGTCATTAACTGACTCAGAGAGACTTCTCTATTGATCACCATGCTGATGTCATGGTGACATCACCCTACCACATCCTTTCCCCTATAAATACCCCACTTAGGGTGAGGGGAAAGGGGGCAATTCATTCACACATATTCCTCCCTATTCTCTCTCTACCCCTCTTATCTCCCTAAATATCTATATTCAGTCATACATTTTACTGACTTGGGCGTCGGAGGCTCCGCCCCGGGGGTTCCCCGGGCCCGGAGTTCACCTTGCAGGATCCCCGTCGGCACGCACCCGGAGCCGAGGAGAACCGCGAAGCCCAAGGTCAGGGACCCGTTTCCATACCGGAACAATTTGGCGCCGTCTGTGGGGAGAACGGTTGTGCTCACGAATTACCCACAAAAATCAACCACTCCCAAATACAAATTTTTTCCAGATCTAATCTTCATCTTGGAGATAGATCTACAAAAATCAAACATCCCAAAATAAAAACTGGAGAATCGAACTCCACGTCTTTAAGTTTCATCGCAAAACTTTTTCTACTGGGATGAAGAAGCAACTAATAAATTTTCTTATGAAAGAAGGTGTGAGGGAATGAAAACCGAGATGGTAGACCTACCTTCATTTTGAGATCTAGTGTATTTTTTACAAAATTCATGGAAACGCACTCATGGAAGGAGAATCTCCAGATCTTGTTTTCATAAAAATACTTAAAAGTCTGAAAGTAAATAAACCCTTCAGTGAAAGAGGGAGAGCATAAAGATGCAATAAATTTCACAATTTCTTGGATTTCATCTTTCACATTCATCCTGGGTAAAACAAGCTACCCATGGTTTTATGACCCGGAGTTTCTGTCTCACATCTAAAGGTTTGTACTAGAGGCATCGTTATCCGATCAAGCCACCGCAAACTGATGAACAGTGATCGAACCCATGAAGTTGAGTCAGCGACCGGTGATCGTCCAGGGACTTGGGCGGTTCGGCCACGAACCCCAAGCTCAGAGAATGGCACGGTAGAGATGTGGAATCAATACTGACTCTCGAACCGACCTAGATGCTGCAATAATCAATCAAATTGCACCTCGTCGACAATCGTATGTCGATCGGGATGGCCTCTTGGTGACTCCGTCGTCATCTTGGCCATGTCGGGATCAGCAAAGCTCTGATCATAGAACAACCTTAATCGGCTACTCTGTTGCTAAAACATTCGGTTCAAAGAAGACGTGGTCTAACTGTTTAGCATTCTCGATAAGAGTGCCACGGACGTGGGCCTCGACTCAAAGTAAGGTCATCCATTTATTCAATTCACTTTATGGAGCATAAAATAAGTAGCATGTTGCATACCTGCCTTCTTGAAATTGGAGCGTCTATCCATGTTTTGAGCATACCTTTGTTTTAGGTAGTCATTTCGGCCTAACTCGTGTTATGCGAAATAGGCCAAGTAAATCAATTAGACAAAAGAATGTCTCAGCCCACAAAATTTCTAGATTTGTGTGTGGCATTGTTGAAGATTACAACCCACTAGAAGTCCATGGTGTCATCCGTTTGGGAAGATTACCCCCTTTTTGATGCTCTACCTCATGAAAAAATATTAACCCGTATCCGAATTTTTGTATCCGCGATAAAAAATTCACACTTAGAAAACTAGTCTCAAGGCAAATGGGTCACCAAAATTTATCCAATTTTTTCCATCCTACCAAAAAAAAAAAATCATCACAAATACTTCACAAAAATTAGCCAAAAATTGTCAAAATTGTGAGACAAAGATACCAACTACAAAAAATTAATACCCGGAAAATGGTGAAGATAAGTCACAAAAATGGGTATCAAATGAGGTCAATGTTTGTAGCCGACCAACGGTTCGGTCGAGATACAGCTCAGCCGACTCACGGCTGAGCCGATATACAGCCCAGCCGACCTACGGCTAGGTCAAGATGTTGCCCTGCCGATTTACGGTTCGGCCCTGCCGACTTACGGCTCGGTCCTACCGACCTACGGCTCGGCCAAGATGCTGCCCTGCCGATTTACGGTTCGGCCCTGCCGACTTACGGCTCGGTCCTACCGACTTACGGCTCGGCCAAGATGTTGCCCTGCCGATTTACGGTTCGCCCTGCCGACTTACGGCTCGGTCCTACCGAATTACGGCTCGGCCAAGATGCTGCCCTGCCGATTTACGGTTCGGCCCTGCCGACTTACGGCTCGGCCCTACCGACTTACGGCTCGGCCAAGATGTTGCCCTGCCGATTTACGGTTCGCCCTGCCGACATACGGCTCGGCCCTACCGACTTACGGCTCGGCCAAGATGATTCCATGCCAATTTACGGTTCGCCTTGCCGACTTACGGCTCGGCCCTACCGACTTACGTCTCGGCCAAGATACTGCCCAGCCGACTTACGGCTCAACCTCGACGTCTACAGAGACCGCCTAGATCCGCCAACCACCATGTGGAATTCTACGAAGACGGGATTAATATTTACCCATCACCTGTTCATTACTCTCACAGCTAATGGGCAGGGGGCAATAGGGGAAGGGCCCCCTATTGCAAAACCCTGAAAAAATAGACCCCCCAACAAAAAAATAAGGCCTGATACACATTCAGCCTTCTACAGAGCATAAGTCCCTCTGCCTACCTCTGGGCAGGCAGGGGGCAGGCCCCCTGGACTTCGAATAGAAGCCAGGGTCAGGCCCGGCCCCATGCGCCGAACCACAAGTCCCTCTGCCTACCTCTGGGCAGGCAGGGGGCAGGCCCCCTGGACTTCGAATAGAAGCCAGGGTCAGGCCCGGCCCCATGCGCCGAACTACAAGTCCCTCTGCCTACCTCTGGGCAGGCAGGGGGCAGGCCCCCTGGACTTCGAATAGAAGCCAGGGTCAGGCCCGACCCCATACGCCGAACTACAAGTCCCTCTGCCTACCTCTGAGCAGGCAGGGGGCAGGCCCCCTGGACTTCGAATAGAAGCCAGGGTCAGGCCTGGCCCTATGCGCCGAACCACAAGTCCCTCTGCCTACCTCTGGGCAGGCAGGGGGCAGGCCCCCTGGACTTCGAATAGAAGCCAGGGTCAGGCCCGGCCCCATGCGCCGAACCACAAGTCCCTCTGCCTACCTCTGGGCAGGCAGGGGGCAGGCCCCCTGGACTTCGAATAGAAGCCAAGGTCAGGCTCGGCCCCATGCGCCGAACCACAAGTCCCTCTGCCTACCTCTGGGCAGGCAGGGGGCAGGCCCCCTGGACTTCGAATAGAAGGCAGGGTCAGGCCCGGCCCCATGCGCCGAACTACAAGTCCCTCTGCCTACCTCTGGGCAGGCAGGGGGCAGGCCCCCTGGACTTCGAATAGAAGCCAGGGTCAGGCCTGGCCCTATGCGCCGAACCACAAGTCCCTCTGCCTAGCTCTGGGCAGGCAGGGGGCAGGCCCCCTGGACTTCGAATAGAAGCCAAGGTCAGGCCCGGCCCCATGCGCCGAACTACAAGTCCCTCTGCCTACCTCTGAGCAGGCAGGGGGCAGGCCCCCTGGACTTCGAATAGAAGCCAGGGTTAGGCCCGGCCCCATGCGCCAAAGTACAAGTCCCTCTGCCTACCTCTGGGCAGGCAGGGGGCAGGCCCCCTGGACTTCGAATAGAAGCCAGGGTCAGGCCCGGCCCCATGCGCCGAACCACAAGTCCCTCTGCCTACCTCTGGGCAGGCAGGGGGCAGGCCCCCTGGACTTCGAATAGAAGCCAGGGTCAGGCCCGGCCCCATGCGCCGAACTACAAGTCCCTCTGCCTACCTCTGGGTAGGCAGGGGGCAGGCCCCCTGGACTTCGAATAGAAGCCAGGGTCAGGCCCGGCCCCATGCGCCGAACCACAAGTCCCTCTGCCTACCTCTGGGCAGGCAGGGGGCAGGCCCCCTGGACTTCGAATAGAAGCCAGGGTCAGGCCCGGCCCCATGCGCCGAACTACAAGTCCCTCTGCCTACCTCTGGGCAGGTAGGGGGCAGGCCCCCTGAACCTAGACAAGGTCCATAAACTACCCTAGCAGGCCTCTGGCACTCTGACACATCCGTATGAGGTATACCAGGGCATGAGCGTTGATCACAGGGCTTAGTGATCTGATTACCTAGTCACGTATAGAATGATAAAACCTCATGTACACCTCCGAGTACACAAAAGGCACGACGTCTGACGCCCTGACAGAGTCCAAATGACGCTAGGGCAGACGCGCCAACAAGGCCTAATGAATACTTGGCTTTGCATAAAAAACAAAGTCTGTCATTCGGTTTGTCGGTCCAACCATGCTTGGCACCAGACCCGCATACTCAGTATCCGACTCCGCTGAGGGCAAATTGATGGGGGATAAAACCCCCAGACGCATAGGCCCGACTCCTAGGACTGAGAAGGCCCAACTGGGTCCTAGCCGACCCTAGAGGCCCAACCCCCTATCAGACGACCCCCCTTACGGGTAGTCATTAACTGACTCAGAGAGACTTCTCTATTGATCACCATGCTGATGTCATGGTGACATCACCCTACCACATCCTTTCCCCTATAAATACCCCACTTAGGGTGAGGGGAAAGGGGGCAATTCATTCACACATATTCCTCCCTATTCTCTCTCTACCCCTCTTATCTCCCTAAATATCTATATTCAGTCATACATTTTATTGACTTGGGCGTCGGAGGCTCCGCCCCGGGGGTTTCCCGGGCCCGGAGTTCACCTTGCAGGATCCCCGTCGGCACGCACCCGGAGCCGAGGAGAACCGCGAAGCCCAAGGTCAGGGACCCGTTTCCATACCGGAACAACCGTATTTTATATTCCGAATCTTTCCATGCAATAATTTAGTACTCATTGTAAACCTAATCATCTTGACCTTAGAGGCTTAGACTACCCTTTCGTTTCTTTATTTCTTGGTTAAATTTAAAGAGGTTGCCATTTTTAAATATGAAATAAATTAATTAAATATTCGGTTCCTTTTGCATGGAGTAATTAATAATGCTACATGTGATATGCAACCACGACTTCTCTTTCACACTACTTATTACTCCTGCCTCAGTTGACCCAAGTATGAAATGTTTTGGGGCATTAATAACTATTTTGCACATTTAACTAGTTTTCCATTCTTAAATTCATATTATGCATTTTAGTACTTTCTCCGTCTTTTTATGTTCTATTCATTGAAAATATTTACAAAGTTTTTTCGTTGGTAAAAAATGAGAATGATATCGTAAATATAAAATACGAGAAGTAATGAGTAAGTGTTGTTAATTAAAGGGATTGTTTGGTTACTTCTTTATTTCATGAAAATCCAACGTTGCATGAATTGAATTGCATTTTCTAGAAGTTGTTTGGTTACCCAAAAGAAGAAAATTGGAGGAACTTAAAGTTTCCGGTCCATGAGTTGTAATTCTCGTATGATGTGGGAACTGACTCGCAAACCCCCTGTGAATTGCATTTCCCATGGAAGTGTGAATTCTCTTGTGTCACATTTATTAGTTGATTTCTTATAAGACCACTACGGACTATGTAATAATTTAAGCACTTAAACTACTAATTGTAATAGATAATGTTATATAAAATCGTTATTTGAAAATATTGTATTTGATCTAACATAAAGTTTTTCTCAAGTACTAAAATATACACTCAGTGAACCACTTTGTAAAAAGCTTTAGGCTTTTTGTTTTTGAAAGGGTGGAAGTGGAACAACTCAACAAAGTGCTTATCGAACGTGACAATAAGCATAACATAAAGCACAGTGGTCACAAAATGTTGGTATTTGCACTTGCCCTTGCCCTTGCACGTCCAAGATGGAATCGGGTACTTTAATTTTGACACACTAAAGAGACATCAAACACGTACCCTAATTGGTCCCCTATAAAAATGATATTGTGAGAGTTGTATGACTTGAGATTATGTCATCTAGACTTCGGGCGACACTAAGGGTGACTTATATGGTATGCGTGATTTGCAGTCTGTTGCATAATCTTGATGAAGTTACCCAGAACACATAAAAAATACTGTAACAACTACGAGGTCCCTCGTCATTGAAAAAACAGCCTAAGGCCCTAATCCCTCTCTGATTCTCTTACCCTACATATCCGCAATCACATTCTCTGAATTATTACTCAAAATTTATAATCACACTACCCTACAGGCCCACGCATTATATATGGCCATATGGGGCACAATTTGTCAATTCGACACCAGGTAGTAGCTCTGACAAATATATATCAACGGATTGGGTATGGGTCGAGGTCAGTTTAATGGTTTTAACAACCGGTTGGATTTTGATCGGACAAATTAAACTTATTTTGTATTCTGACCATTTACATGTTTGTTACCATCAATTTTAATTTTTAGCGATACCAATTTGTATGCGGCAATAAACATTTAGTTAGATCAGATCGGGTTGAGTTACGTCGAGCAATACATGTTACTTTCTCTCATCTAATCCAAAGTTAAGCAAGAGTATTATTGGTAAAGAATACTTGTTCTGTCTCGGTTATTTGTTTTCGTGTGTAAGGTTGAATGAATTATTTAGGTCAGGTTATTCAAATAGGATTGATTTTACGAGAATTTGTTAATCGACACACAAACCAAACACATAATAACAAATAAAACGTGATTAGCAAAGTATAATACAGTACTAAAAGTAACAAGAATTATAATTAGGTTACTCTAAGGATCTTTTGGTCCTACAACATCATACAAAATTCACACTTCTTTATTGCTCTCTACTTAACCATTTAACCAAGCTACTCACATATTCTCTATCTATCTACCTCTCCATAATCTTCTTTCAATTCCTCCCCATTTTTCTTCACCAATTCAAAAATGGGTCATTTCCCATGCATGAACTTAGTCGATAAGGCCGCAGATAAGTTAATCTGCGGCCGAAAAAACACATACAAGGTCGCAAATGGAGGAAAACATAACGAAGAAGAAAAAGATTATCGAAATGGTGTGAAGAAGATTCGAGGGACTGTTATCCTGATGAAGAAGAATGCATTAGACGTTAGTGATGTGCCCGCTTCGTTTCTTGATCGTATCCATGAACTTGTGGGTCGAGGCGTCTCCATTCAACTTATTAACGTTGATCATAGTGATGACTCAGGTAAAACTACTGTATATTTTCTTCTTCTCTTTGATTTTTTCGAAACAACCAAAAATTATGATAAATGAAATTTATTGTAATTTTACAAAAGTCGGTCTCTTGATAATATAATTGAGAGATTTTCAAATGATACAGGTGATTTTCGAATGAAACAGTTGTTTTTTTGGTGCACCATGATGATAAGAGAGAAAAGAATAAAAAGAGTTACCGGGTTAAAAAACGTAAATTCTTACCTACCACAGTTTCATGTTAATTGTTTGTGAGATCGACCTCTAACGTGGTTACAAATTAAAACCTTGTAATTTCAGAGTCTTTTTTGACGTTTTAGCATGCATTGATATCAATTTTTTTTTTTTTTTCAAAATTTCTTATTAGTAGATCATTATATCAATCAAAAATAAAGGGATATGATAATTTTTTTATCACAAAAATTTGAGATTGACATTCAATAAACCTCTCACGTAATGAGAAAGAGAATAATTTTCATTTTTGATGTTACTAATCGAAAGTGGATATTCTTATTCCTTTATCTTGTACGGAGTAGATATATATGATAATATTTGAACATGATTATGATTCTTTTTAAATAGTGTTCACATGGTAACCCTACCGCTTTTTTATACCGATTTTGTCAATAATGATGAAACATTGAGTTGCTCTTTTTTTGATGTCTACTAGGAAAACCTCTAATAAATGTGTCTTTACAAAATTCAACGTATTAATTAAAGCGTAAGACACAACATTAAAGTAAACTAGCTGTAAACCCGTAACCAATTAATTATCTACCTCATATGAGATGTCTTTCATTAACGAGTTACATACACTAAAAACAGTAAAAAGTACGAGTAATTAATCTGTACGATGTTTAATTAATTTACTGCATGCATGCAGGAGGAAAAGATGATCAGTTAGATGGTAAACTGGGTAAAGCAGCTTACCTGGAGAAATGGGTGACATCAATTACACCAGTAACAGCTGGTGAAACTGCATTCAATGTCACATTTGAATGGCATGAGAGCATGGGACTTCCTGCAGCATTCCTCATCAAAAACTTTCATCACAGTCAATTCTACCTCAAAACTGTTACATTAGAAGTTCCGAAACATGGTCGCATTCATTTCGTCTGTAATTCATGGGTTTATCCGTCTCATCGCTACAAATATAACCGCGTCTTCTTCTCTAACAAGGTAGTATGAATGAAATTAAATACCATCGACTATACTGTCAATTTTTTTCCTATGTCACAGTCGACTGTCGCTTTTTTGGACCTTTTGGTCATTAACTTTCTAAATTCTGAATCATGATTCCAATAATCAAACAATAAAGATTAGAACTTTAGAATTATAAAATTGATCTGACAGTTATGAAACGTGAAAAATTCTCTGGTTGCATAGTGACAAGTTAGAATGCTCCAAAGTTTAGTAAAGTTAGGAGTACAACCTGAAAATCCCTAATAAATTAGGCAAATTATAACGTGTGACGAATACATAAACTTTTTTAAGTTCTAACCGAGCAAAAACTTTGTTTTATTTTGTATCATTATAATACTTAGAAGAGTCCGTCTCTGTTTATGATAAAAAGGAAATTAGAAAATGACGTCTCTCTTTAACGCTAATAGTCTTAAAGAAAAATAAAAGGTGGTTTTTTGGTTGGAATCTTCATGTTTCAATGCCTGAATTTCGCTATCCTATATATATACCAGACTTATCTCCCTCACGAGACACCAGAGGCACTGCGAAAGTACAGGGAAGAAGAACTGGTGAATTTACGAGGAGATGGGAAAGGTATGCTTAAGGAATGGGATCGGGTTTATGACTATGATTACTACAATGACTTAGGACTTCCTGACAAGGGTAAAGAGTACGAGCGTCCTGTCCTTGGAGGCTCGACTCAGTATCCATACCCTCGCAGAGGACGCACTGGTCGCAAACCTACAAAAACTGGTAAGCATTATGTGTTCTTGCTGTAATGTTAGCTGCAGCCTGCAGGTCGCTTGCATTGAGTTACTGTAATAAGTCTTTAATGCTAACTACAGTCTGCAATTCTGCACAGCGCTTACATTGAGTTACTGTGTAATGCTAACTGCAGTCTGCAGGTTGTTACATCTAGTTACTGTGTAATGCTAACTGCAGTCTGCAGGTTGTTACATCGAGTTACTGTGTAATGCTAACTGCAGTCTGCAGGTTGTTACATTGAGTTACTGTGTAATGCTAACTGCAGTCTGCAGGTTGTTACATTGAGTTACTGTGTAATGCTAACTGCAGTCTGCAGGTTGTTACATTGAGTTACTGTGTAATGCTAACTGCAGTCTGCAGATTGTTACATTGAGTTACTGTGTAATGCTAACTGCAGTCTGCAGGTCGCTTACAATGAGTTACTGTGTAATGCTAACTGCAGTCTGCAGGCAGGTCGCTTGCATTAAGTTGCTGTAATGCTATTTGCAGTCTGCTGTCGGCGAGTCGCTTACATTGAGTTATTGTAAATGCTAACTGCAGTTTGCAGGTTGCAAACCTACAAAAACTGGCAAGTTACAGAAATATTTGTGTTTCTTTCTGACAAAGTTGCTACGTTTGTTTATAACAGATCCAAACACAGAATCTCGGTTATTTCTTCTTAGCTTGAACATATATGTACCAAGAGACGAGCGATTTGGCCACGTGAAGTTCTCAGATTTCCTAGCATATGCTGTAAAATCCCTTGCTCAAATAATGGTACCAGAACTCAAGAACATATTTGACAAAGAATTCGACTCATTTGAAGATGTACTAAAGCTGTATGAAGGAGGTTTTAAGCTCCCTGAAGGGACGCTAGCGAAACTGAGAGCACGAATCCCCTGGGAGATGCTTAAGGAGCTTGTTCGCAGCGATGGTGAAAAATTCCTCAAATTACCTCTACCTGATGTCATCAAAGGTCAAACCTCTAACCACATTTAATAATCGCAATGGAAACTTATTTTTCCTGATATACTCGATTTTTCTGAATTTGGGTCTCAGAGGATAAATCTGCCTGGAGGACTGATGAAGAATTCGGACGAGAAATGCTAGCAGGCGTCAATCCTGTCATGATCTGCCGCTTACAAGTAAATTTTTACAGGACCCCTAAGTACAGGTATTAGACAGCGTAAGCTGTAAGCCGTAAGCTAACAGATGGTGATTTTACAGGAATTTCCGCCTAAGAGCAGGTTAGACAAGAAACTGTTTGGCAATCAGGACAGTTCAATAACAAAAGAGCATATCGAAAAGAATATGGATGGCTATTCTGTAGAAAAAGTAAGCCTCCTAAATGAACGACTATATATATGGTATAAGATCGTCTCATGAAAGTTTATGATTTCTGATCTATGTGCAGGCAATGAAGAACAACAGGCTATTCATATTGAACCACCATGATGCATTGATGCCATACTTGAGGAAAGTAAATTCCACTTCCACAAAAACCTATGCAACCAGGACAATTCTGTTTAAGAAGTATGACGGAACATTGAGACCGTTAGCCATCGAACTTAGCTTGCCTCATCCACAGGGAGATACCCACGGTGTTATAAGTCGTGTTTACACGCCTGCTGAACAAGGTGTCGAAGCATCGGTCTGGCAACTGGCCAAAGCTTATGCAGCTGTCAATGATTCCGGCTATCATCAGTTAGTTAGTCACTGGTATGATTTCAGATACTTCTGTAAGAGACCGTTTTACATATAAAAAAATCGAGTTAATGGTTTTTGTATAAACATTATTGCAGGTTGAACACACATGCTGTAATTGAACCATTTGTTATTGCGACCAATCGACAGTTGAGTGTGCTTCACCCAATCTTCAAGCTACTGCAGCCACATTTCCGTGACACAATGAACATAAACGCGTTGGCTAGGCAAATCTTAATCAATGCTGGCGGCGTTCTAGAATCAACTGTCTATCCAGGAAAATATGCTATGGAAATGTCGTCAGTAGTCTACAAGGACTGGATTCTGACCGACCAGGCGCTTCCAGTCGATCTCCTTAAGAGGTAAAATCGGAAAATTTAGGTATGAAAGAGTAATGCTAAAGTGAAATAGCGGCCTAATCGTCTATTTGCATGAATTTCAGAGGAATAGCAGTGAAAGACTCGAGCTCACCTCACGGGCTAAGCCTCTTGATAGAGGATTACCCATTTGCAGTAGACGGGCTAGACATCTGGTATGCAATCGAAACTTGGGTGACCGATTACTGCTCCTTCTACTACTCCAGAGACAACCTAGTCGAAGCTGACACCGAACTCCAATCATGGTGGCATGAGATTCGCAACGTGGGACACGGTGATAAAAAGAACGAACCATGGTGGCCTGAAATGAAGACAAAAGACGATCTAGTCAAAATATGCACCATCATCATATGGGTTGCATCAGCGCTTCACGCTGCAGTCAATTTCGGACAGTACCCTTATGCTGGATTCCTCCCAAACCGTCCTACTGTAAGCCGGCGCTTCATGCCACAGCCAGGGACTCCTGAGTACGAAGAACTTGCATCTGATCCTGAAAAGGCGTTCCTCAGAACAATAACACCGCAATTTCAGACACTCCTAGGTGTATCCCTGATAGAAATACTGTCACGTCATTCTTCAGACGAGGTTTATCTCGGACAAAGGGATACTCCTGAGTGGACTGCAGACGCTGAACCACTCGCAGCATTCGAGAAATTCAGGAAACAACTCGTTGGAATAGAGAAGAAGATTGTGGAACGGAACAACGATAAGAGTCTGAAAAATCGACAGGGGCCTGTCAATGTACCTTACACATTGCTGTACCCAAGTACATCGGATTTCAGCAGAGTCGGAGGACTTACAGGAAAGGGAATCCCAAACAGTGTCTCAATCTGAAGGAATAAAACTAGGTATTACAGTATTATTCATCTGTATAGCATTCATTGTGTCGAACTGTCGAGTCATTCAGTTGTGCAGGTATTTGGTTTGTTATTATCACTGGTTTAGTTCTGGTAGTCCTGCAATAAGCACAGTTTTCCATCTCGGATATTCTTCGCCTGCAACATCATAATCGGAAAACTGTTACTGATATTACCTTATTGCTTAAGATCTGGTACCCAGTCATCTGTATTGTAATGCGACTAAATGCACGCTATGTTGAATAAAAAATTAAGTTAACACAGCGTAATAAATGCGACAGATAAAAGGGAATAATCCCTTGATTATTATTATTGGTCAAGATACACATAATTTACAGAGCAGATACAGGACAAAGGTGAAGGAATGTGCAAAGCTTTACATTTGTACACGGCCTTATTTAATTAGACGTTGATTAAGGTAAGCACGGTGTGATTAACAAGTGATTAGTTATATAATTATTTATCATGCTCCGACGGTCATCAAAAGAGTCTCAACGTCGCTCCTGGACCGTCCGATCATCTTCTGATTATCATTCTCCATCATCCATATCTCTGGGATTGCTTGCACTAGATTGTTAACGTTCTCAACTGCGTAATCTGCCTCATTTGTCTTTGTACTTCTTCCAACCTTCATCATTCAATCAAATAAACACCCACTGTTAGTCACAAGTTAACTCTGTTTGACGCAATATTTCAGCTAAGTTATCTATACGTTCGTCCACTTTCAATATAATACTCCACCCATATATTAAACAAAGTGGACGAACATATAGATACGGAGGGAGTATTTTGGTAGTACCCCAATGAGACTGGGCATAATCGACCCGATCCAAGTGAGGCAACTACTCAATGAGCCAACTTAAGACATGAATTACAGACCCAAACCGAATATTTATTGTCCCATATTGACCGTCATTCTTAATTGACAACCTTAACTCTAACAAATCGTAAACCCATCAGATGAATTTGAGAGATCGTGTTCAAAATATCTATTTGATGCCCTGTATTTTAAGGGAATGATACGATATGGGTTCGTCATTGCCACGTAAGAATGATAGTCGATGCTGATCTTTTAACAAAGCCTATGATGGTCCACTTAATTTCTTGTCATCTAAAAAACTGGAAGACGTACGCGATCAGAATTCACGTGGGGATGATAAGTGATAACTAAAGGGACACGTGGCATATGATAAGATGCACCAAATCGACTGAACATGATAACGTTAATAGGAGACACACAAACAGGTTACGAACTTCGTGTTCCAAGTGAAAATATTGTCGCATGCTAATAAAGTAGGAAGTTACCAAGACAGTCTTCAAACCCATTGCTTTGCCTGCGGCGACGTTTCTCACGCTGTCGTCTAAGAATAACTGCATTTCATGTCAAACGCCGCCTTATCAGTTCCGTCATATTATTATAACGAGTCAAATATCTACTCATTTTGATCGACAAAAAAAATAGGTGACCCATGACAATACCTTGGAAATCAGGGCCGGCCCATTAAACTTTGAGGCCCCGTTCCAATATTAATATGGGGCCCCTTAATACAATCCAAAACTATCAAGTACTACCTCCGTTCGTCCACTTTCAATATAATATTCCACCCATATATTAAAAATAGTAGACAAACATATAGATACGGAGGGAGTAATTCATAAAAAAATAATCTTACTTTAAAAATGGTAACAAAGGGACCTCCATGGCTAATTCAGGTGTCTTATTCATTGAACCACTCTACCATTATATGTTAAAACTGTACGAATAATATATATATTGAGACCCTATTCTCTTTGGGCCCCGGTTCAATGAACCGAATGAAGCCCCTCTTAGGCCGGCCTTGATAGATACCAATCACAAGAGAGACTGACTGGTCGCATAAAACGTTCTTTTAAATGCTTATAATCACTCTCAATGAAACTCTTATCATCATGAATCGAAAATTTAGAAGGAAATCGAAATGTAAGTAAAAGGAAAACAACTTACGGTGCGATGTGGGTCAATATTGGCAGCATCAATGGCAATTCGCATAGCATCGAGAGACGGTTTCAAAACAACGGGGAATTCGTTAGGACGAGTTGCATTAGGAAGGTTTGGGTTAATTGTCTCAAAGCATATAATTTGCTCAAAACAATCCTCTAATCCAAGCAAGCTTAACACCTTATTAGCGTGGATCCAATCTGAATTCGTAAATATCTGTACGCAATTTTATTATAAATCGATCAATTTTATTAATTATATCAACTTCGTGACTAATTACAAAAAAAATTATTTTGGGTTATTATTAGATGAATTCGGGGATCAATTCTATTACTTACGATTTTTCTTTGAGCGATGCTGAGTAAGATGTTTCGTAATTGATGATTTGGTTTAATTCGATCATATGGCAACCTCCCGTGCACATAACTGGTTCATGATAAACAAAATAGTTTAGGATTCGAACGATTTTGGGGTAAGATATGAACTTTAAATTGTCGAACAGATACCGAAGATGTCTTAGCCTAGTGGTTAAGACTAGGTGTTCTGGGACAGTAGGTCCCTATATTGTAATGCGACTAAGTGCGCTCTTCGATGAACCAAAAAAAAAAAAAATTGTCGAACAGATGAAAAGATGATTGTTTGATATAGTAATATGTGAATCGCATAGGAAATAAACTTGATGTAAAAATTCACAGATTTTTTTTAAATATTTCATTTCATTATGTATTTTCGACTATATTTTTCCCTTGTCAATGAGTCGATCCGGTTCATTTGGTAAGGAAAAAATGGTTCATTTAATAAGAAAATACTTCTAAAATTCGAGTCCTTTAATGAAAAATTAGGGCAAAAAATCAATTATGTCGATATTATTTTTATCGTTTATTTTAAACGTGGTAAAGAATTATGCTTTGAATCATACTAAAAACAATATTTGGGTTTACCTGTGGTAGTCATCAGCACTAATGTCGTATCCAAGAGCCTGAAATTTTCAATTTTCAACACCAAAATCATAAATAAAAAGTCGTGAAACTAAATTCTGTAACGCGAAAAAAAATTCAGAGAGACGTTCTCTCAATCAACCAAGCAAGGACTCTCTATCTAATACTCAGTATGTATTCTATTTTAAAGTAGTAAATATAACACCGAAGATGTCTTAACCTACTAGTTAAGGTTATATAACCCGATCTCACTAGAGGTTTCCGAATATTAATTAATACGGACTAATGTTTAAATTATAAAAAATCTTAGAAGAGACGATCTCTGGTTAAAATACATAATGATGAGTCCTACTGAAGTATATTTTATTTTAATTTTTTACGTAGGTCTCTCATATAATCTGAAAGACAATCTTTGTTATTATCTATCTAAATAATTAATATTTGACTCGTTTAATAATGTGACGGATATATTATATTATATTACATGAGTGATATGGTATCTTAATTATTGAGGATGTCGTATCATACTAGTGATTGAGGATGTGCAACATCATATCATACAATCATAATCATATTCTCCCATTATACACGCGTTGTGACAACGAACTTAGACATGTAAAGTAAGGACAATTTGAAAAGAAAGGAAAATGACACGCACGTCACGATACACGATAGTTGTTTAGGCACAAATAATTATTAATCATATTAAAAACATTGCGTCTTTCAATTAATAATAAAACAAATCGCTAACTAACAAAATGAGACGTAAGTGTCTAATAACACTAAATCATGAATCCATCATCTTGATTGATTATATTTATAAGTAATCCGTATTCTTGCTTTAATTAACTTAACATTTATTCAGAGGACACACGTTAAAAAAATCGATTAACTTATTATTAGAGTAATATAATTAAAGAAGATTAGAAAGAGAGAGTATGATGGATGAGTATTACCCGTAATCCGGCAAGAGTGCTACCATATGTCTTGAAGAGCTCAACACGGAGAATAGCTGCCTGCTCACCTCCAAATCCACATTTCTCCACCAAAAATTCTGAACAACACAATTATTATACTTATGGTTTAGGAAATCGAGTAAAGTCCTTGAAAAGACGATCTTCCACTAATTTTCTTATGAGAAATATTTATAATTTAGACGATTTTTGAAAAGATCTGTTAGCGAAGTGTTTTAGAATATTTTTTTCTCTTCGTCTAAAGGACTGTACTATACATGAATAACAAGTCCATGTTTTATACTCTTAGAAGATTTTTTTAACTTTCTATATTTTCATTTTGGATTTGTTCGAATACAGAATGATATATATATATAGTGCGATAAGCATAAATTTTCACGTGAGACATCTATCAGAAGTATTGTAAGGCCCTGTTCTTTTCGGCTTAATTTCAGCCCGTTTCAGACCAGCTCAGCTTTTATCAGCTCAGCCCAGCTCTTATCAGCTCAGCTCAGCTCCAATATTTTTCTTAAAATTATTAGATAATTTATATAAAAAATTATTAGTTTCACCTTCTATAAATTCAACTCAGCTCCTATCAGACCAGCTCAGCTCAGCTCAGCCGAAAAGAACGGGGCCTAAGACCTCTTATTTTGATGGTTGATTATTTATGACTCTGTGCTCTGTATATTATTACTGTCTTATTTTTGGTGGTTAATTAGCGTGTTTTACACTTTTAATAGATGAACAAGAGGAAGATACAAATTTGGTAATCAAATCAAATAGTTTTTGAGTTTATTGTGAAAAGTAGGTGGTACGGAGTAATTTTTAAGAGCTGTTTTTTTCTTTCCTCATGTTAGTGTATTTTCACAGTATCGTGCGTTAATACGTTATCTAAACGTGAGACGATATTTACTGGTTACCAAGTTGTGATTATGTTTGTGATGGTAATGAAAGAACAAACGAACCTTGAATGTTTTTCTTGACGGCCAGATCAATTCCAGTGTGAGATGAATACAGGGTATCATCCAAGTCTGCACATGCATTATTATTGATTCACATATATACCAAATTCAACTTTCAATATGATAAAAATAAGTTTATAGTTCAACTTTCACATAGAGTATTATATTTTCGTGATTATCTCACTAGATAAGTTATTAACACGTTTCTAAGGTTAGACGTTAGAAAAAGCGGAATCATATAATTCATATTACAGTTTCATGACTATTTCCTTTAATTTAGATGCATTTCCAAGGGTGATCGTTAGAAAAATCGAAATTATATATATACTCCAGGTTACCAAACAAGAGGCAATCGAAGGGGGAGGTTGATGTAAGACGATTTCCGAAATCCATTTGGCAAATTAAAGAAGGGATGAATTGAAAACAAATATAGGAGAAACGAAATAGTATAAATTTGAAGATAGATTAAATGAAGAGAGGGGAGAAGGAAGGAGCGAGTAAATGAAGCGAGGGAGACGGGTATTTATAATACTCTACGATGGAGTAGAATTGGTGGCAATCGGGTACGAACACAGATAGGATAGACGACGACACTATGTGTATATGTGAATGAATAATGAAGATGAATTGAACATGATGTCGATTGCTGACTAGACTTTCATTAAATTAATTCATCTACTTTAAATAATAGCTTATCAATTCAATCTTTTATTTGCTACTCCAAATCCCCCATATGGTAGGTAGTTATAGTTGTCGATTTTTGCTACTCGAAATTCCTAGACACGATGTCTTGACAGAAATATACTCGTAAAATTATCAAATGAAAATTTCAATTAGATCGTTTCAGATAGTTTACCTACTTCCTCCATTTTCTTTTTATCTTCCCATTTACTTTTGGCACACTTTTTTTTAATGAATATAAAATAATAAATTTAAAAATAGTGAGGGTAGAATGGTAAGTGGGGGTAAATAGGAAATAATAAAGATGGAAAGTGTTGTAAATAGTAAGGGTAGTATGGTAAAAATTATGGATCAAAAAGAAATGAAATGAAATGGGAAGATAAAAAAAAAGTGGACCGAAAAGGAAATTGGGAAGATATAAAGAAAATGGAGGAACTAATATAAAATCATACTCAAAACGAGGTAGATAGATAGCTAGGTACTCTGTACTCATAATCTAGAATTCGAATTACCTCAAAAAGTAAATAAAACGAACTTAATAGGGCTCTTTATACTACGAAATGAAAATTGTTTATATTCACACCATAATTTGGAGATGTTTATCTTGATTTTTTTAATGAAGTTATTCTTTGAAGATTTTAATTATTTTCTTCAAAAAGGAGCAAGACATATTATTAGACTGTCACGTTTTAAAACTATTTAAGTTATTAATTAAATACTCAGTAATTAAATACCATACGAATCTTGTCCTTGCTTGTGCTTTTGTAAGATGTTTCACTATATTTACCCTTTTCGCCATTATCTTCGATTACTTCTTTGTGATTCGGATTTGTCTCATAACGATTCATTGATTAGCGAAAGATGGAGAATGATTTTATATCGTTGTATACTTGTATTAGAGAAAATTGAAGGTAATGAAGAAAAAAAATAATTGAGATAATTCAGTTCCATTTAAAATGGGTTCAAGATGGCCTTGTGAGACGTCTAATGTCTAATTCACATTATAATTAGTTATTAAAATTGATTTGCTTAGCGAATTTACGAGTAATAAGTTCCTTATAAATATTCATCATACAAAAGATTAACAAATGAACAAGATAGACGGGTAATTTGTGTATGAGGAGCAACATAAAGTACTTGTATATGAGAGGGAGATTGAGACATTACCCAATTCCACAATGTGAAATTAATTGTGAATATAGAATAATTGAGCTACACCACCGGCCAACTAAGATGGTAGAGGAGATAATTGGACAGGTCTTTCTCCCTCTTTCAAATAATTTAATAATACAATTATACGAAGATTAATACAAAGTCGAGAATATCTCACGTGAAACTGACAATAAATTAGTATAAAATCATATCGCAGATATTTTTACCATCGTTGAATAATATAGTCATGTTTTTTACAAGGATGTTCTTGGTGAATTAGGGTACATGATGCCCTATATAAAAGAATGGTATGTATGTCAATCAATTAACAACTTTTCAGCAATTTATCGATCTCACTTCTTTCGGAGATTTAACAGATAAAACGGGATTACTCTCGAAAAAATTAGCAGGACGAAGTTCGAATCCTGTGCTAATCGTTGGCATCAATGGAAAATCTTCCTGATACGTTACATGATGAACGCCAATGGTATACCATAACACAACATCTTTGTTCTCAATCTCTCTGTCCCTGCAAATTTCAACATAAAACTCGATTAAAACTCCTAATAATACAGATATGTTCGTCACAAACAAGAATTTGTCAGCAGTCTTAAAAATAGAGACTGGACAATACCTGAGGGTCCAAGTGGCCAAAGTATCGTCCCCGCGACTCTGATCAGTAAACAACCCGCTAGCCCATTTCTCAGACCCATTAAACGGCGTAACCCAAACACTCCTATCAGTAAACGCCCCACGAACCTGTGGAAAATCGTCTTCCACCATCAACGGGCCAGCTGCGGGCCCGGGTATAAGTCGATACCCCACTAAATTACCCATTTTGGTCTTCTTATTCGGGTTCACTACCAGCATTTCCGCCACTCGTGCTGACCCACCAACTTTAACCTCTGCCTCGGACTCTGTCTTGGACACCTCGCTTTCGACAGTCCAGTAACTCTTCCTTGCGGACTGATGATTGCGGGTTTTGACTGGTTTCAGGAATGTTTTCATGAATGAGTTTTTTGGTCCGTCAATGTCGAGGTCGAGATGGTATGTGATGAAGTGATCGTGGAATGCTCCTATTGTGTTTTCGGATAGTATGTTTCCGTATACTTCTTCATGGATTTGATCTTTGTGTGTGTACTTTGTGCCTCTGATTTCGAGTAGTCCTGTTAATCCTACCTGTATTCAGACACATCAACAAATTCTGATATTTATTGCATATTTATTTAGTCAACAGACAATGTGTCAGACTGTCAGAATATGCGTGAAGTTGGCACACAATTTGCATCGAATTCAGTATTCAGTAATAATACGAAGAGCGATAGACGATACCTTAACTTTGATCGAGCCACTTTGGAGGAACTCCCAATCGAATACATAATCATAGTTACCCACGGCCGATACCATTCTCACCACTAACGTCACCTCTGGTCTCGACTCTGTTATCTACAATTTCATTTAGTTAAAAAAAACTTCACGTACATCAAATTCTGAATAAAGGCAAACAGATGACTTTGACGACAGTCGACAGAACATAATATAAATGACTTACCAGTCGGCCTGGAATTCCGGCCTCAGTATGGCGCCACATGATATCCCCAGCATCACGCTCGAAAATGCAGAAAACGTTAGCCATTTTGACAGGCTTACCATCCTGTGCAGCGAAATAACCGTCCATGAGGACGCCATTGGCTGGACAGTCAGTTCCTGGTTGAAGTGGCACGGCTGACAGACCGAGTCCATACTCGCCAGCATCGAAGTAGGTCCGGTAGTACCATTCGTCTGTGAGGTCCATGTACGGTACAAATAACTCGGATATGAATCCTCTGTATAGTACGCTTCGTCTTTCGTTCTTTTGATGGTCGTATATTGATGCTGTTGACATAACTAAACCTGCTCGTGCGTCGAATGCTACGTGGAATTCCCAGTTTTTCCACCTGCATTTTCGGTTGACGTGAACTGAATGAAGGTGGACGTAATTGAACAGAAGTGACTAACACAAAATGAATTTAATGTAGTTGAACTCTGGACTTTACTCAACTGAAATAAATTAAAGTGAGCGAAAAAAAAAAAACACAAAAAATATAGCCTGCCCTATTTAGATTCAAAGGTGGCCGATGTAGCGGACTAGCTTCAGAGTCGAGACAACATGGCTCTACACGTTAGATCGGACCAGTTTTTCGAGGCTAGCCACACGACATGGCGCAATTTGTCAGTGGATCTAAGCCGCACAAGTCACAAGTGTTTTTTTGTTCAAAAAACCCAAGTTGGTTGAACACATAATTATTCAAAAACCCAAAGTAACTATTCAAAAATTAGTTAACCATCATTTTACCCTTGTAGAAGCATCAATTTGAAACTTCTGACTTCTTAAAAAACTCTTTTCAAAATTTAAACTTAAGAAGCAAAAACTCTTTTCTTAGAATCTAGGCAAACATCTCCTAAAATTTGGCCAGATTTATTAATTTTATATATTTGCATTTAATGCTGCACAAAACCTATAAATTATTACTCAATAGTACAATATAGTAATCCGTAGTATTTTAAAAAATTAATTGACTAATAAGAGAGAGATTGACACCGTACTTTTAAAATCACTTCAAAATGAAATAGTAAGATCTGATATCTTGTTTTGCTAGACATTTAATAATGACAAATTCTTGTTTGATGAAAATATCCGTGATAACTTTGTGATATATTAAATAATTACTCCATTTGACATAGATAAAAGCAAATAATAATTTAAGGTGTCACTTGCTAGGTCATAGTTTGCCTTTTATCATGGTGCATTATTTGATCAGTCACCAATTTGTAACGAATATATCTGTCACAACTCACGAGGAAGACTTACTTTTTCACAAGGATTACGAAGCCAAGAAAATGACATTTCATCGGCTTTAACTTTAAAAAAATCCACGAAAATATTTGGATCATAATTCACGTTGCATACATATCTTTAAGTCTTTAAAAAACACTTAATAATTTATGTTCATGAGTTCATCACTATAATGATAAGAAAGCTTTAAAATTAATAAACGTGATTCTGCCATTATTTGATTGCTGTCAAAAAGATTACATTGTTTATTTTGTAAATTATAATGATTCCATTTATAAACAAATTACTAGTAACTTGAAATATAATCACATGCAACTGTACGATAATTACTTAGGTTATACTCATACAAATAGTTACGAAGTACGACTATAAGAGAAGGTAAAATTCTTACTTCAAATCTCATCGATCTGGATATATATACGAAGTCTTTTGTTAACACCTAGATATATACATAGTACATTTTGTCTTTTCTCCTAATATTTAACCTATCATAATCCTACGACAGGTATAAACCTCTAGAAAAAAACGTGTTTGGAAACCGACACTTACATAAAAACCTATGATTAATTCTCAGAGCAGAAATCAAGACCCACATCGGAAACAAAAACAAACGGATACTAATATTTACGTACCTCACGACATGGCCATCAATGGTGAACCCGGGCCCGTTATCCCGCTTCACCACAGAATCACCCTTCAACGACCCACTTTCACTTTCACCATAAAACGACGTCGTACTCGTACTCCTACTCTCATTCTGCATGCACCCCCTATAATCAGTCCCTTCCCCTTTAGGCACAGGGACCACAACACGGTCTCTATACCCTACAATCTTCATCTCGTCCAAATCAACAGTAACGGTTACCCCTTCAACCGGTCTCATATAAAAATTTACCGTCCCATCCATGTAGTAACATTGCACTTTCACCATCCTCCCCTCCCTCTTTTTCACCCCGTACCACCCTACGCTAAAACTCAAGCACACTAACTCCTCTAACTTAAGCCCCCTCTTGCTGACCGACTCAGCAAGAGGGGGGTAAGTTAGAGCAAGCGAGCTGGCGCTCGCTTGCTCTAACCCTCCTAGGATTGGGTACCCGTACCCAAGGTAGATTTTATCAGATATTATTTTGGGGTGGTGTCGATGTCGGGTTGGGGTTAGGGTTAGAGTCATTTGGTGGGTGGTTTGGTTGACTCGGGCTATGACGAAGGCTAGACGGGTTGGGGTTGGGGTTGAGGGTGGGTTAGGGTGTTTTTGGGTGTCGTCGAGGCCGATGTAGTGGAAGGTGAGGATGTGGGATGGTGAAGGGTAGAGTTTTGAGATGGCGGAGTGGACATGGTTGATTTCTGAAGGTGTTAGCGGGTCGAGGGGGTGAGGTGAGTCTGAGCAGAGTGCGATTATTATTAATGTTGTTAGTAAGATGATTTGTAAGAATGGAGGAGATTTGTTATGTTGATTTAGAATCATCGTTTTTTTTTGTTGTGGGATGAAAGGAGGAAAACGATGAGAATATGGAATTTGAGAAAGTTTGAATTTATATACTCTGTGGCCTCGTGGGTCAAGTATAAGAGGTAGTTTAAACGGTAAGAGTGAATATTATTTTAACGGGTAATTAAGGGTAACGTTAAATACAGTTTTTTGGATTATATTTAAACATTTAATATATTCTAAATTTGGTACTTCATTCGAATATTATTTTTTGTCCCGTCATCCCAATATTTGTGAGAAGTATTTTACTAAAATTGAACAAAAAAAATAGTATCCAAATGGAGTTAAAATTACCCATACATTCATGATTCATGCAATTAATATACTGTAATATTTTATTTTATTTTCATCTCAGTCATCGGTTGTCTTTTGATTAAAATACTAATCACAAATAATATAAAAAATACTTAACAAATTAAATGACCGAGACGGAGGAGTAAAAATTTATTTTCGCTTTTAATCTCTTATATACTCGTTTATTCCGTAATATCGCATTATTTCTTCATTATAGATAAGGAGTATTTTAATAAAACGTGACAATCTTAATGAAACGGAGGAAGGAAGACGGAGTATTTATCATTTACCTTTAATTAACGTTAGCTTGGATTTTTATGTTATTTGAAAGAAAAAAAATGACAATAACAGAACTCGTGAATGTGTAGAGTGAAGTTGTTGTTGTCGTCGTCATAAATGGCCAATTACCGTGAAAGTTCAGTACTTGCTCTGTTCAATACTTGAATGTTTCCTTGTGGCTAGCGTTAGCGTTACCGTTACCGTTGAGGAGTACCGTTGACTCTTATTACCGGTTATACCACAGTTTTTTAAATATCAGACAACCTATAAACTCAGGTTATACGACTTACTTTTACGAAATGATCGTAACTTCTAAAAATTTCATCCAAAGTTTAATTACCACGCTTCACTTTTATAAGCATCGTGTAGTGTAAGTTAAAAATTATTCTTAGCAGCAAGGATTCTCTTGATTTTTCTTCGTTGATAGAAAATAGAGATCGAGGGGATGAAATGAAGAGGATATGCATGCAATTTATAGTGTTATTATGTATGTCCAGTACTAATTAGGCTCATCTTCATTTTTTAAAAGAACGTTGATCCTAAAAGAGAAATTGAGGATCTATGTATCTCCATTTAATGCTTGAGATTTCATTTCGAGAAGATTTAACACTGAACTTATCACCAAAACTACATGAAATGACTACCAATGAAAAAAATACAGAGTACTTCGTACAACAGTGCCGCCACTTCACATTGTTACACCCAATTTATATGTAGTGTAATTAACGTAAAGCAATGGCTAGGGAGGTAGCAGCAGGTTGGTTATATGGTAAAGTAGTGGGAAGGAACTTTAGAGACACGATCTTTCAATAACGTTATTGGTAGACTTCTTGCATTAGGCTAAACGCGACTCATAAATAAAATAATGTGACCGAGTACATCAAATTAGAAAATAGTAGTAGTAAAAATGAGAGAAACAAAAGGAAATGCACCCAACTCAGAGCGGATCTCCTGTCCCATTTTTGTGTCCTACTCTATGTGCCACACCATACTCAGGATGACACATCGTCTATTGAATCAATAAAATATGCAACAAATATCATAACATGATGATATGTGTATGGTGTGACACATAAAGTAAGACACAAAATGAGACAGGAGATCCACACTGCACCCAACTACCCAAGAGGGATATGAGAGGAAGAAATAGATGTGGACCGTACATGTGCGCCAATGCCAACTCTTTGACAACAATTCGGGCCCAACTTAACATACCAAGTAACAAGGCCTAACAACCACACTACTCGTGTTATGTCCATGTTTGTTTGGGCCAACTATTTCTCACCCTGACCCGACAATAACAAGAGTACTGTCGTAAGTCGTAACCAGACCTTAAACCGAGTCCCACTCATGACCACCTCTAAATACGTTGACGGCCTTGACGCCCGCCAAAAAAACAACTACTCCCTCCGATTTTTTATTGTCTTCCCCTTTGGTTTTGGGGAAGAAAATAAGGGTGTAGGAATGTGTGGTTCAACATAAAAGAAGGAAGAGAGAGAAATGTGAGGGTGATTCTAGACCACATGTTGATGGCCCAAAATAGAAATAGGGAAGAAATGGTGTTTCAGCCCAATAAGGAAATAGAGAAGATAATAAAAAATCGGAGGGAGTATTTGATATACTCCATCCGTCCCAATGAATGGTTTGTCTTTACTTTTTGGCGCAAAGGAAAAGGAATACATGAGGAGGATCAAATTACATATAAAAAAAACATTCCTAAAATAGAAAGACAAAAGAATTTATTAAGACGCCCCAATATGGATTAGGCAAAGAATTCATTGGGACGGAGGGAGTACTTATTAAACCATTTCGTTGTTTTATTTAGCCGGTATATATAGTGTTCAGCCCTTAAAGATACATAGATGCCCAAATAATGGTCAATACAAATGTATATATGTGCACAAATATCTTCTACGAGACACTGTTACCGTGTTACGGTTATGAGATTGTTTCAAACAAACTACATGAATGGATTATAACCCCCTTGAAGCAATTTACCAACCCAATTCCATCGAGGACTTGGCACATACGTATAAAATAAAATTAGTATCGATCATTTGTTTATTTTTATATGAGGGGGACTCGGAAGAGTATATATTTCTGTTTAATATATATACTCCATGTTGTATGCATTCTTGCCACGATCTAAATCTAAGAAGATACTTATACCATCACAAAATGCAGAATCTAATAACATGCTCTGCTTTTGTTATGTTTTGTTTTTATATCAAAAAAGAAAAAGCAGTCGTATAGTAGTCGATCGACTCTTGGCTTGTTCTGCCTTTAATAATAAAATAGTAAAGCCGCTTAAACACTTTCGTATTCTAATCTCATCACACATTACATATGACCCATATAATACCATTACCAACGTGTATCTAATTGGTCGATTAACTCTTTATTATTAGGTGTCTTCATCCTTGCCACTGAATCGGTCGTAACCCTCAACTTATTCACACTTTTTATCCAATAGAGACTAAATAGATGCAAGATCGGTCCATAAGGTAATTCATTTGATTCTAGGAATCGGGGTCCAAGTAGGTGAAACACCTCAATAATTATATTGATTATACAAAATTAGTTATATTGGTACAGTAGTTAAGATAGTTAGTGTTATCTTGAGGTTGTGAGTTTGATTCCGATATTCTCATTTTTGTTAAGTAATTTTTTTTGGGAATTATTTAACAGTATTCTATTGTACTAATGACCTTCATATTGAAGTTGGAATAAGACCTCCGAATTTCATTGGCCGGCCTGAATAGACGTTTAGTAGGTATAAAAAGTGATCAATAACGAAGTTATCAAGTCACGACTAGGTACGTATCATGAACAATAAGTTTCAGCTTCGAATCTTCTTCCCCTATATTCGTGTTAGACCGTTAGGTATATATTTTCAGTTTATTCTACAATATGGAGTATAATATTTGGTACATAGAATTTGTATTGGGTGGATTGATGATGAACAAAAGTCCAAAAAATGTCTTTAATTAGTGTCATAATCATGTAAGATTGAATAAATAGGAAGTTGTAACCCTATTTGTTGTCCAGTCTATTTCCAATGCAAAATGGTGTGTCACTCGACAGAAAATTAGACGGACACAAACTGCTTATCAACCGCTCCAAATTGACAAATCAACAACTAACACCCTCCACAATGAACATCACTCACTAACTCTTTTACACAATCTCGATCACAAGAAGGGTTAAGCTAAAGTGGTAAGAGTTTTCATACTCCGACCAAGACGTACAACTAATGAAGCAATGTAGGATGAAATAAACTAAGGCAAAGCATAGACAGTTATATCTGTCTTAAACATGACAGACGTCAAATAAATCTAAAACACGTCTCATGGATTTTATTGAAAATAAAACTAGGACGATGAAAAGGGCATGCAGATGGATGGATGGATCGATCGAGCTTACATATTTAATAGTAACAAGTTATGTACATCCAAAAAAAAGAAACAAAGTGTATAAGATTATGAGTAAGTATATATGTACAAAGCAAGGTGAATGAATAATTAGCCTCTCTCATTCACTTGTTGAGGTGGTGGACATAATAGCTTAGATTGTGTAAATGGCATTATTATATCATCATCAATAATATTACTACCATTAGAAGGTGGTGGTGGTGATGAAGAAGAAGGAGGAGGAGGAGGAGGAGGAGGCAATAATAATGACTGAGATTTGTGTGATTCAACAAGTATTGACCATAACACATGCACATCTTCATATTGACATGACTTCACATCCTCATATAATATGTAAATCCCTCTACTACCTGCAATTATTCATATTTTTACCAGAATTAGCTTCGCTATAACCAGAGGAGTGGCACCTCAGATAATATCTCGGCTGCCCTCCCTCTAATTTATATAAATGAGATAACGTGAGACCGTCTCTAAGAAGAAAAGTACGGAAATGAGTAGTTGAGGATGATGAAGGAACTTACTTTTGTTGGTGCGAGGGGAATGGAGGCGAAGGAAGAGTTTTTTGAAGGGGGAGAAGAGGGATTGTAGCCACCCCATTTTAGAGAGGAAAAAATGGGGATTGGGGGGTGTGCTACATTTTAGGTGAGGGGGAGTTTGTTTAGATGAAGTAATTGTAGAGACTAGAGAGGGGTTTTTGCTTAGGAAAGGGTCAAGTATATTACTTACTCTTTGAGTATATATATAAATATTTCTCCCCCTCCATTAAATTCTCCATTTTCCGAAACCGATTAAAGAATTTCGTTGAATAGTTTTGTTATTTTTTTCAGGAAAAAAAAAATAGAAAAAGAAAATTGGGTTCGTTTATCGTTTCAGTCGGATTATCTTATATTGTGTTTTGTGAAGTTAATGTCATTCGCGGATACTTTTAAACTATTGACGGATAATTAAGTTGAATGTTTTGTACTCGTAATTTGTAAAATCATCAAGTCAATATATTATTTAATAATTTATTGGATTCAGTTAGTATTGAATCATGAATCACCTTATGTCAATCTCTAAGGGGAACAAATATAGAGATAAAATGAGATTTTTTCGGTTATCATTTTCAAGTTTGTATAGATGTACTACATATATATATATATATATATATATATATATATATATATATATATATATATATATATATATACACACACGAGAATAATATGAGGATTCTAATTTCCTGGAAACATACTAAGAATATTATCATGTCATTGTACTATAAATACGGTGAGATATTTCAAATTTTCAATAATAATCAAGCAATTCAGTAATGATTCTTGAATTAAATTACAAATAGTTCTAACCCATCGAGATGGATTTCCTCGGGTAAAACCTAACCCCATATATTTTCATTAATTTTTTACTAGTACAACATATCTTTCTAACGATTGTTATGAGAGGAACGTTTGTTTTGAAGTTTTACTTGCAAAAGAATCATCATTGGACATACTTTAATAGGATCACCCCATTTTTTATTTCTTTCTCAATCTTTATACAGTAGTACTATACATTTTCACAAATTCTTGTTAGTGACAGAATTATCTGTCACTTTTTTATAAAAGGTCAAATACTAAAAAATCAACGAATTATCTTTTCTACATAAAAGAGTAGTATTTGACCGGTTATAACAAAATGATGACGGATACTACCGTCACAAGGGAAAGTAGCGGGTATGATTAAGGGTAAGATGTCCTTATCCATAAGGGGCTTTTCCTCTAGATAAAGAAACAGCAACCCGGCCAATGAGCAGGGATTCTGCACACTTTCACTCTTCCCACAAACTCCCTTTTTCAACTTTTGGTGCTTACATGTCAAGTTTCTTCTGCTTCAAGCTCTCTTCTTCCATGTGTAATGGATTTCTGGATTCTCTCCTTTTTCCCTTCTTAAGAATAAATAAATCTAAAGTGTCTTGAAGAAACGTGTACTTCAAGTACTCTTGCTCATACCACCATGTGTGAAGCATCACTTGACGATTATAATACTGACGAGATTTGAATCTTCCATAACGGGTCTTGAATCGTTTATATTTCGACCATAAATTAACGAATCATTTCGCATCCGGGTCAAAAAAATGGGTTCATAACCGTGAGCAGAACGTGTTGAACAGTCGGGTTAAGTTTTGACAGGTCTAGTCACAAGTTATGATTACACGACATTTTGCTGAAGAAAACTCATGATTTAAGTTACATGCATACAAGTATACAACCCTTCCATCTATCTTACATTTCAAAATTTTCAAAAGATAATTAACGAATCATAATGAAGTCTTCCTATCTAAAAGTGTTTATAATCTCGATTTGATGCATCAAACCACCCCGGATCAAGCTTACAAGATGAGGTGCTGCGGCAAAGTCGATAAAATACTCGAGCTAAAAGCGCCTTATATCTTTGGGAGGCTTGAAGTTGAGAGGGTGAGTTTCGGGAGTAGCCGTCTCATCCTCTTTCCACATTTTAATAGTCTTGTCAGCTTCACATGTCACTAGTCTTGTACCAGTGATGTCATAGGAAAGCGCGTATATGCCAGCCTCGCTATCCAGTGAACCTGCATTCCACGTTACAGTCATACGTATGAGGTTTTGCTCTCCATGTATAAAGCAAGCATAAACGGATTCCAAAATGGAAAAATTAACACAAGGGTACGCACCTGGCTGCACGATTGTCTGCGCTTGCTGAAAATTATGACCACTTTTCCAATCCCAGAACCACATACTTCCATTGTCACCTGTTTTCAAAAACACCACAACGAATCTTTTGTCACATACTCACATCACACCTTATCAAAATGGTGTAATTCTTTTCGAATATTTGACTAGTACAAACTGTAATATCGGGCACACAGCCATAATGTCGCAGTAGCAGAAGTTAAAAACGGAACACTTAATACTAACATGATACATAGACAAAGCTACAAAGTTACGTCAATTATCGAGAGTACCCAATTTACCCTGTAAGCTTTTTGACAGACAAAAGAAATGTAATCTTCTTTCGAACAGGAAAATTTGCTGTAAATTGTTATAATCTGAGACAAACCTGCAGTAGCCAACACTCCATCCTCATTAACGGCCATTGCATTTATTATTGCCTTTTGCTGAGACCTGTATTAACACGAGCTCAATTAGACCACTCACGTTCGACATGAATGAGAAGCACAAAGTAGACAGCACTACACAGTATGAACAAAGTAGACAGCACTACACAGTATGAATGAGAAGCAGAAAGTAGACACCATGGCGGCTGGAAGCCTGAAAGTGACACATGATGGCTAGTTAAGGGTACTTACAGCATATTATGCATAAACTCTCCCTTCGGCAAGGAGAACTTCTTGATATTGTCAGCAGATGCGGATGCAAACATATTCCTGTAATACCAAAAAGAAGACCACTGCAAGAGTCACGCCACCATAATGAAATAACATCACAGAGTGACCAAGGGATCTAACTTTTGATAGTCCAGTTGGTGTTAAAGGGCAACAACAATTTAACAAAAAGAAAAACAAGAAAAAAAATAAAGTTTGTTACACACTGTTTTGGATGCAACGCCAAAGCTCGCACAGATTTTTTGTGATGAGTTAACGTTGTCATTGTCTTTCCTCTGTGTCTCAGGTCCCAGAATTTGATAGTTGAATCGTGTGAACCCGTCACAACTTGAGGATCCTGGTGTAAGAAACCCTTTGTGAGATTTGAAGTTGACGTAGAAATATAACATTGAAACTAAATGAAATGTAATTTAGCATGAGCAAATAGACACGAAAAATACAACTACAGGTTTTCTAGTTTCTACCATATTGTTCAGACAAAATAGACCAAAAAATCATTTCCTCAGAAAGAACCATCATACCGTAGGCCGTGTAAACACAGAGCAGACTGTGTTTTCATGCCCTGAAAGAGCAAAGATTTGTGTTTTCGTACGGATGTCCCAAGCCTGGAAGATAAGAGAGAACTAACCTTTAGCATGATAACAAGAACAATTCCCAATATTCATAGCTCAAGAAATTAAAATACGGATCTCACCCGGCAAACAGAATCACGTCCTCCAGTAAAAAATATGTCAAGGGTTGGATGAAGAGCCAGGCAGTAAACTCCACTAAGATGCCCATGATAAGAACGAATAACCTGCAGATAATTACTCCAATGAGACATAATAACCTTAAATATTGAAACATACTACAACCATCCTCGCCAAACTTCTAATTGTCCCTTTGTAGGTAAGATATTATATGTTCCTATAGAAGTTGCAAAGTCTGATAATAAACGCGAGGCTTGGTCGTTAGTCTCTCTGAAAGCTACCACTTTGATTCAAATACTCTTCACATACGAATAAAAAGGTGGAAGCTTCCACTTTAATAATCATTCAGTCTCACAAAAGTATACCGCGCAAGTACTACGAGAATAATTATGGACATGAGACTGCTATGGACGTACAGTGCCAAATGATAGCAAAAACAAAATCTACTTGTCCAATCACATTCGGAAATTTTGCTAACCTTATTCTGCTCAAGGTCCCAACATTTAACCATTTTATCATCACCAGCAGAAAACATGTAGGTATGCCTCTGGCTAACAGCAAGGCCTGCAACAAATACCCAATTAAGTACGAACATTTCGGAAAAAAAAGGATCTTAGATGATGTGAACTTCTAAATCGAACTCACCTCGTACTTGTTCAATATGCCCTGTGAGTGTAAGTTTCAGCTGTCCACTAGCTACATCCCATATCTGGAAATAAAAAAAATTTTAAAAAAATCCAAGGCATGGTAACAACCTTCCTTCTCTTTTATAGAGCTACCCTTAGTTTGAAAAGATGTGCATCAGATGCACCTAGACTCAACGTACAAAGAGGCCCTGAAAGATAAATAATCTAACCTTCTTTCTCTTTTACAGTAATGACTGCTATTATGAAAGAGACCAGAAACCATCTAGTATTCTATAAAGAATGGTATACCTTAATTGTACGATCTGCTGAACCAGTGCAAAACCAAGTGTTACTTGGATCAAAGGCAAGTGCTCTCACCCATCCCAAATGACCGCTTATTACCTGAACATATTAAAGCAGATGTAGTGGTCACACAAGCCATACAAGGTTAATGATATCTACTGCAAAAGACAAACTCGGGAAGAAAAAAGATATTACTCACCCTATAGGTCTTCCATGGACGATGCCAGTCGGGTCTTGGCCATCTACTCGAAACCCTCTCCATAAGGGCAGATGTTGAAAACCTTGATACAGTAAACAGGAAGACAAAAAAATCGGCAAGCTAGAAAGCTAAGGGTAAATCATGCTTGTGGAGCAACGACCATTACATTGAGGCATCACTCAATGTGTAATAAAACTTTATACACAAAACATAGTTATGTAAAAAAAAGGACAACCATTACTTGATCAAGAATTAAGTCAAGAAAAAATAGACAAAGATCAAAAGGTTCAACTAAGACAGTGATATTGCTACTTCTACTGCGACATTTCAACACAACGGACAAGGCCTAAAAGAAAGAGTAATTTATAACTTAATATTAAAGCAAAGTTGTTATATATCTGTAGGTTCTCCTATACTTAAAATACACCAAGAACCAAGGCACGGTCTGGAAAACTAGTTTGGCTAAGTAAGAAGTGCCAACTAGCGTGGCGAAAAGAGGATCATGCCAGCAAACATGAAAAAATACTCCCTAGAAAACAAAAGAGATGAAAAGAACAACTAACCGGTCTGTAGAGCCAGGTGCAGTAATCGCACTGCTTTTGGCAGGACCAAAATCGTTCCTGAAAAAGCCATTGTCATACAAAAGCGAGAACAAGTCAATTGTCATGCAACTTTCTAAAACAGAAAGCAACATTGCTTTCTCCTATCTATATTTGTTTTCTCAACCACAACTAGGAGATAACATGAACCCTTCATACGTAACCCTTCCGCCGTAGCCCTTCCACCTCTCATCCAAGACATGCAACAGTTTGCAAGCAACAACAAAACTAACAAATTATCATAAAGCCTCAACCTTTAGCCTATTTTGCATATTTCGAGTAGAATAGTTTTTAAAACACATACAGGTAATCATAATTCAAACACGTCGATATTGATTCTTTAATTTGTATAGCTACTAATTGATACTTACAGTTTAGGCTCTTTAACGGGAGCAGCAATCAAAGCATTATGAATGCCTCCCTTCTGTGCATCTTCTGGAGCTGCACGCAGAAGCACGGTGTTAAAATGAAATCCTCAGCATACAAAAACTAATAAAAAAAACACATACAACATATCTAGACCATCATACCTGGAAGTGCAAGAGTATCAGAAGTAGTAGAAGAGTTCACGTAATCTTGCTTGCCAGCTTGAGGCTTAACCAACGTCGGTTCAATGCCTCCATATTCCAATTTCATCTTCAATAATTGCAAAAATAAAACACAAAATCAATCCAAAAGCAATCAAGATATCCATAAAACACAGATATTCAAAAGTTCTCTTACGGAGTACTAACCTTGTGGCTCAATCGTATCTTTTTGCTGCATCCACGAACATACACAAATTAAAAGCGAACAACAACTAACATTCAGAATGATATAGTGAAAGAGGACCAAATCATCAATTTTTCAAAAAAAAAAATATCACTGGCTTAATTCCGTAAATCGCAATACACTGATAAAGATTCACTATCCGAAAACAAGAACCCAAAACCCAAAAAAAAAAAAAAAAAAAAAAAAAAAAACAAACCTGAGTGCATCAGGAGGAGGAAAGCTGCCGTGAATAGGGGAGAAAAAATCGAGCGAGCGTTTGAGAGATTTGAATCCTAGTTTCTTCAGCGATTGCGGCTCTAGTGCCTCCATTGATTTGATACTACCAATTCAGAGTTCAGAGTCAATACTAGAAGTAAATACTAATGTATGAACGAAATCGAGGAACAAAATTAGGGCGCAATGTGAAGCAATTTCATCTAAACTTTATCCATTATCAAGCTAGCTACTGTATGACTAATCGAAAACATGACAACGCTTAGATTTAAAAATCAAATCTTTATGTTAAATTTCTGCAAACATGACTAACTTAAATAAAATTGTGTAAACTGCACCACATATCTGTATGAACTGTATACAAATAATCTGTATAAACTGCGAAATTAGGTTCGAAATCGGTAAAATTAAAATCTGTGTAACTGAAACCCTAATTCATACTAAACCCAATTCTGAAATCTGTATAATGATCTGTATAAACTGCGAAATTAGGTTCGAAATCGGTATAATCGAAATCTATATGACTGAAACCCTAATTCATACTAAACCCAAATTGGAAATCTGTATAATAATCTGTATAAACTGCACCTAAACATCGAAACTAGAGATGAACTGATTAAGTTCGGAATATACATACCCTTTGATTTTGGTAGTTGTTGTTCAGCGATTTCAGCAACTTTCGAAATCAATGAGTAGACATTGATTTAGGGATGAAATTGTAATTAATGGGGTTAAAAAGATGTCATCTTTTTTTCCCAATTTCAGCAACTTTCGCAAAAGCAATACCCTTTGATTTCGCAAGAGATGATGTAAATTACTAATCTGCAGGAATTAGGGTTTAGAGGAGAGAGACAAAGAGGGAAAAACAAAATCACAAATTCTTGGTTTAATACTCCCTATAATCACGAGTATTTCTTTTTTTTTTTTTTTTTTTTCTTTCCTCTTTGGCTTAATTTTTTTTTTGTTACGAATATATTTTTAATCAATTCTTTATTTTTTCTTCGATTCTTTACCTCCGATTTTATTTATATATAAGAGGTTATAAAAGGAAGTAATTATATAAATATTAATTACATTGATATATACGTAATTTAGGTTTCAATTTCTATGTTTTTCCTCAATGTGAAAAATTTGATACGAGTATTTAACATTACCGTTTATTTATTGCTCCATTTTTTTATTATTCTCCGTATTATTTTTAGGGAATATTGACTATTCTAGTAAGCTAAGTAACCAAATAAATATACAAAAAAAAAAAAAACAGAGAGAGAAATAGAAATCTATTACTCCTTTTGTTTCAATGATATCTTCCACCTTAACACAAAATCTTGAGAAAGACGGCCTCTCAATAACTACTCTTCCGTACCACTCTATGTTCTATTTGTACCATTAAATGACAACTTTGTTTTGTATCTGTTTTTATAACAAGCGTACCCTCTTTATATTTATATACTCTTTTATGTTAATCGTAACTACTTCTATTAGGTTTGATACCACTATTACTTTCATTTGTACTTAGTCTCTCAGTAAAGTTAACGAGAGACCGTATCTCAGGAGACCTACTCCCACCTTAAAAGTGACACATTTTTTAAGAAAATCAATAAAATAAGTAAAAGTAGAGATGGGGTAAAGTAGGTGGGCCACTAGGCAAGCGAGAAGTATGATAGAAAAAAAAAAGTGCAAGAAATCAAATAAATTGTTGAAAAAGAAAATAGGGAATATATCAATGAAACAGGGGAGTACAAAACAGATATAATTAAATTAAATTAAAATCTTATTACGAGTATTAATTAATTTATATCAATTACTTTATTTATTTACAACACTTAGTTACTTTTTCCGTGTCTATAAATTATCCTCTCGAAATCTTATCATGTACTTACATTGCTACATTGTTTGGGTGTATACACTGCACTGACTTACTGCCCACACGATAATTGGGCATAATTTTCACTGATTTATTGATTGATTGATTTCGTAACGTCAATTGCAGAAGTAAAATCAGGAGACAAATAAATCATATATTGCACACTTATTATCATCATATATCCATAATTCATCGATCATTCAAAGCCTTCAAGCCTATAAATTGCAGTCGATCTCGCAAACAGAAACTCAGTATCGTGATTCGACACTGCGTATCACACTTCTTCCGTCTGTCTACCCACACATCGTATTCTGATTCGACAAAGGTACGCTCGCTCTGGCTCTTATGAGTTATGACTCCCTGTACGTCTCGATTTTTTTTAGCATTAATCTATCGTGAATTGTGATGCAAGTTTCCGTTTTTTAGCATGATTTACTCGAATAAGTAGACTTAACATTAACATTTATCTAAAACCTCGTTTTACTGATCGAGCAGGACCATGATGGTGCACCTCAACGAAATTCGTGACTTAAGTGTTATATTCTGAAACTTGCGATTGGAGCGCCGATCAAGCTTGGGAAATTTTATCTATAGCCTATAGGTTTGCAATAGGGGAAGATCGCATTTCTTCAAGTTGGTCTTTTTGCTCTTTAAGTGAAGCTTCCACCTCGGCACACATGACAAGAGTCTTCTCGAGTTCTTGTCAGGATTTAAATGCATCTTGATCGGTCCTTTTTCTAGAGCGGACAGCGAAACGACTTTGCTTTCCAAGCTCTTGCTTTAATTTTTCTCCAAACTCTCTTGTCTTTTTCAACTCGACCACAAGCCCCGTGATCATTCTTTTAAAAGAGGATGTTTATGTAACTTCCGTCTAATACTCTTCTGTTACTTTTTAAAGTAAGAGTGATTAGACATGATTAACTTTCTTTTGGGATGTAGTTATATCCCTCTCAAAGGCTCCAGATCGATGGCATTTAGATGCAAGCTAAGTCTTTCTACCACAAGGTATGCGTTGACTGTAGTGACATAAGAGTCAATTTGCTCTTGTAAACGGGTCATTCACATCACCTTTAAGATGTTGAATGCTTTGATAAACCTTACAATAACTCAGTTTCAGGATAGCTTGTTGCATTTGGCAATGAGACTTATCGAAGCATGCATTCAACATCTTAAAAGTGATTGGGTGGAAGATAGGGAGGGACGGGGGTAGTAAGGAACCTGTTATCAATATTTTTCAAGATAGGTGGGTCAATGGTGAGACTCCGACTATAAAAATTGGAGTTAATATAGAGACTATTTCTGATAATGGTGGAGATTGGATGCTTACAGATTTGATTACACCTAATAGGGAATGGAATGTGGAGAAGATTGATTTGATCTTTTCAAAGGAGTGGTGCAACAAAATTCAAGTTATTCCTATTCCTGCAAGCCTACTGGATAATCGCTGTTACTGGACCAAAACGAGCAATGGAGAGTATAGTGTTAAGAGTGGCTATTTTGAATTGGTCCAAAACTGTCTAGATGTTGATAAGATTGCAAGAAGAGGTAGAACGGACAACTCAACTTATTCGGAGTTTTGTAAGAAGGTTCTTTGGAGGATCCCTGGGCCTTCTAAGTGGAGGATTTTTTATTGGAAGTTTGTTTCTAATGCTCTTCCAGTGGGTGAGGAGATGGAAAAAAGACATTTACCTGGACCAGATGATGTGTGGTGTGTAGCTCGGGGAGAGATGATGAGATCAGGGAGTTGGAAACGTTAAATCACCTGTTTAGAGAGTGCCCTGGGAGTAGATTTTTCTGGAGTACCACTTGCTTTGAAGATATAGTCTATAACGATGAGTTGAAGGATTTTCAAGAATGGCTAATGGTGGTAACTAGGAAATATTTTGAAGATGAAAAGGGTTGGAAGGAGTTGTTTTTGCTCATTAATGCTATCTTTAACATCTGGATTTTTAGGAATAACATTATATTTGGGAACATTTCGAAGGATATTAACGGGCTTTTGTTTAGGCATAAAGAGTCAATAAAGGATATTGAATCCATCTGGGAAGACATGAAGATTAGGAGAAATAAGGAAAAGGAAAAGGCTGATAAGGGAAGGGAAGGATATTTGGAGGATATGAGATCGAAGATTAGAAGTTCTAAGGAAGTGAGGCTGATTGAACAGACTAAAGGTAATAAGGGATGTTCTACAATTGTGCTTAGTGTGGATGCAGGATGGAGGATCAACGGAGAAGCTTCAGCAGGATGGATCATCATGACAGAGGATAATTCCATTTGCACGGGTGGAAAGGACCGATTCTTCGCGGAATCTTCACTACAGGCGGAGATGTTGGCGGTTCTTAAAGCCACTAGGTGGGCTAAAAGGAGGGGATTGCTTCATGTCACTATCCAGACGGACTGTATGCAACTTGTTAATCAGATTGCGGAGGCAGAAGAATCTCACCATAGTATAAGGGAGGTGATTCAAGACTTTTGGGATGATGTTTCTTTTTTCCATTGCTGTTCTATTAGGTTTATCTCTCGTGACCTTAATTACCATGCTCATGATATTGCGAAGTCGGCTTTGCATGGTATTTAAGGTTCTTTGTACCCGATGGCGAAAAAAAAAACATCTTAAAAGTGACGAGACCCATTTACAAGAGCAAGTTGATTACTATGTTAGTGTAGTCAACACATATCTTGTGGTTGAAAGATTTGCATCTAATTAAATGTTGGCCATTTGAATCTTTTGAGAGGTACATAATTACACTACAATAGAAAGTTAATAATGTCAAATCACTCTTTAGATGAAATAGTGTAATAAGGGTATCAAACACAAGTTATAGAACATTGTTCTCTTAAAAGCAAGATAATCGGCCTTGAAGCTGAGATAAAAAAGATAAGAGAGTTAGATCGGAGAAAAAAATTAACGAGCTTGGAGACCAAAGATGCTTCGTTGCCCGCTCTAGAGACATGATTTCAAGATGCAATTAAATCATTGTAAGAATTCGAGAACACTTTTGTTATGTGTTAAGGAGGAAGTTTCATTTAAAGAGGAAAAAGAACAACTTGTAGAAATGCGATCTTCCTCTATTGCGGTCTCCCCCTTTTGTGAAGTAGCAAAACACATTTGCTCTAGTACCACATAGGACTAACCTGTATGCTGAAGTGATCTGATCGTTTGTGTTCGTAACTGACAACTACCATATAATCGTACATCTGACGACTACTAGAGTCTCTGTATATGTCCATGCCCCAAATCCATGTCACATAGAATAGTAGACTCAACAATAGAGTAATTGTGTATGTGTATGTTCTTATCTTATATTGTGTGACGTACTTATGTCGTGTATTATGTTGTGTTACGCACAGTGGGGAATAAATCATGCTTCATGACTTACTAATTGTGAATCATGAGTACATTAGTGGAGTCATTAAATGAGATTAAATGTGACTACTATTATAAGTTTATAACCTTTCAATAGAGTTTCCTTCTTCCACAAATATCTTAACTTCTATGTGTAATAGAATACGTTAATAATATCGTACTACATCAACCCTTTCACCCACTCGAAAAGAGTAACACGGTATTATTCCTATTACTCGAAAATATCCCATAATACTATAATGAATATTATCACTCTCTCAAAGTATAATCCAATCAACCTTGAGTCAACCCTTGTAACCTACACTCATTGTTTTAAGCATATATTCCAAAAAAAAATAAAGATAGAATCACTCTTTTGAGTAATTGATATTCACCACCCAAAAGATATTGCAATTTTTGCATGGTCCAAAAATGAATACTCTATAAACCGCGTCCTTGATTTAGACTTGTTGCTCCAAAAACTCACATAATTCTATCCTTACTCAAATATAGTCACTCAAGACACAACACCACACCAACTTGAGTTTTGGATTTGACATTCAGTCGGTCTCATTTGTAACGTTTATATCCATCTCGACATCAAAAACGACTTAAATTTATCCAAATAAGATAAATAAGATAACACAAAATCTATGTTCTATTCATACCACTCAGTATCACTCTATGTTCTATTCAGTACCTTTAAATGACAGTTTTGTTTTGTACATGTTTTTATAACAAACCTACCCTCTTTATATCTGTATACTCTTTTATGTTAATCGTAACTACTTCTATTAGGTTTGGTACCATTGTTACTTCCATTTGTACCTACTCTCTCAGTAAAGTTAATGAGAAATCGTCTCTCAGAAGACCTACTCATAAATTTAAGACAGATATACCGGTCTTGGAGAATTTGTGTTTTGAGATTATATGGTGCACATGCCTTGTTGTCCTTTGTCTCCCTTTGGTCTACTAACCAAGGCAGCTGTCCTTTCTTTCTTTCTTCCCCCCTCTCTCTATTCTCCACTCCATCTTCTTTCTTCTCATCACAATATTCATTTTTTTTTGTTGCAGTTTTTTTTTTGATCTCTCTACCCATTTTTGATACTAATTGAGTGACTATATTACTGGGTTGATCTCCATTTTTCGATTACAAATCAAAGTTTCAATCTTTTTCTCAATTTTCACATTTGGGGAATGAATGGTCTTATTGATCATGATTCTGAGGATATTTCTCAGTATGTTGAGGTTGATCCCACTGGTAGATATGGCAGAGTATGTTCAATTGCTAACCCTAAATTCCCAATTTACAAATTCAATTCAATTTTGGTGTAAAATCCCATCAATTTAATCTAATCATCTCAAAAATTTGAATTTTTTTGTGTGTTTTTTTTTTGCAGTACAATGAAATTCTTGGAAAAGGGTCATCAAAGATAGTGTAAAATCAATGTTTTGATTATTCAATTCTGTTGTTTTCTCTGGTTTTAATCCAGAATTTTGATTGAATTTTGATTTTGATTTTGATTTTGATTGCAGGTATAGAGCATTTGATGAATATGATGGGATTGAAGTGGCATGGAATCAAGTTAAGCTTACTGATTTTCTGCAGAGACCTGAGGATCTTGAAAGGCTTTACAGTGAAATTCACCTCCTCAAAACCTTGAAACACAAGAATATCATGAAGTTTTACACTTCTTGGGTTGATACCAATAACAGAAATATCAACTTTGTTACTGAAATGTTCACTTCTGGCACTCTCAGACAGTATGTCCCTCTACTTTCTCCACTTTCCGTAATTCTCCTGTGAAACCGTCTCATTTGTTAGCATAGCCCCATAGTCGGGTTTCAACCATCGTCTTTTAAGATTTTGGCTGAGATGATTCATCTATCATGGTATCAGACCTTTAAGCCCAATGTGCATTCGAGTGGGTAGATTTTGACATTGGTTTTTTCTTCACTTTCCGTAATTCTCCTGTGAAACCGTCTCATTTGTTAGCATAGCCCATATACATCATTGCATTTATATAATAGTTGGGTTTCAATCCTCGTCTTTTAAGGTTTTTGGTTGAGACGATTCATCTATCATGGTATCAGAGCTTTGAGCCCAATGTGCATTCGAGGGGGTGGTTTTTGACAGTGGTTTTTTTTTACGGTTAACAATAGGTATAGACTGAAGCACAAAAAGGTGAACATTAGAGCAGTAAAACAATGGTGTAGACAGATACTAGAAGGGTTGTTGTATCTGCATAGCCATGACCCACCAGTGATACATAGAGATCTTAAATGTGATAACATCTTCATTAATGGGAATCAAGGCGAAGTCAAGATTGGTGATCTTGGTTTAGCTGCAATTCTCAGGAAATCTCACGCCGCCCGTTGCGTTGGTAAGTTTTACTACCTGTCTCTCTGTCTCGTCTCGTCTCATCTCGTATCATATCATATCATATCGTATGTATGTATGGTAATTTGTGATTATAGTAGTGTATACTTGGAGGACCACTCCAATAATTGCATTTTATTAATCAATCCCTTAGTTCCATGATTTCTCACTGATTGAGTGTCAATTATTTAATGTTTGACATTTCATATTGAGATCCATTCAAAGATTATTGTATTGATTGCTACTTGCGAAAGCAAGGAATCATGATTATTTAGTAGTAGTAAAACAGAAAGTAACGACACTTTTTCCGTACTTTTGGCAAAATTGAATGAATGAATGAATGATTACTGTTTCGTACTTAAGGTACCCCGGAATTCATGGCCCCGGAGGTTTATGCAGAGGAGTACAATGAATTAGTTGACATCTACTCGTTCGGGATGTGTGTACTGGAAATGGTTACTTTTGAATATCCTTACAGTGAATGCACACACCCGGCTCAAATCTACAAGAAAGTAGTTTCTGTAAGGAAAACCCAAAACCCGATTCATCTTTTTCTTCGTGTTTGTCTTGAATTTTTTATCAGCGTGTTAATTATTTTTTACGTAGTGGAATGATTTATTTATTTATTTATTGATTTGTTTCCGATAGGGCAAAAAACCAGATGCTTTATATAAGGTAAGGGATCCGGAAGTGCGTGCTTTTGTCGAGAAATGCTTAGCGACAGTGGCTAATAGGCTGTCTGCGAAGGAGCTGTTAGAGGACCCTTTTCTAAGTAATGACAAAGGACATGATGTAAGACCAACGAGTCATGATAAAGACGGTGACAAAATCGCAGGTCAACTTGTGGTTGATGTACCCTACCGGGATTGCAGCGCTTGGATGAATGGCAACAAGTTTGATGGGTATGAACCTGATCATGACTATGAGAACCAAACGTTAGAGTTAGCAGCGAGTGAAATCGGACTGTTTAGTTCGCAAGAGGAGGACAGTTCGGATAATGAAGATATCACGATCCAAGGCAGAAGAAAAACAAACGGCGATATCTTCCTAAGGCTCAGAATGACTGATAAAGAAGGTTCGAGAATTTGCAGAAATACCCTTTTTGGAGATTCGTGTGTGATTTTATACTCACTGTTGTGTACTTTTATCTTTGCAGGGCGAATACGGAACATTTACTTCCCTTTTGATATTGAGATGGATACCGCTATGAGCGTTGCCACGGAAATGGTTGCAGAATTGGAAATTAACGACCAAGATGTGACTCGAATAGCTGATATGATCGATGGAGAGATCGTCTTACTAGTCCCCGATTGGAGGAAGGGAACGAGTATAGAAGATCACGAGATTGCCTCATCTGTTTTCGATTTGAAAAAGGAATTAAGTGCTGCAGAAGAAGCTTCCGAAGTTCCTGACTGTGCCCCTAAAACAACGTTAGCTGATTTTATATCATTCGGTAGCCCCGGGCCCCGCAGACTCCAAATGCTTCGCTGCGCTAGTCACGGATCTACTTCCATGCGTGGACGATTTGAGGAGATAACCTATCAAGGCGAGGGATCTGGATCTGGATCTGCTGAGGTGTCACTCCCGGATATTGGAATCCAGCATGATCGCCGTCCAAGCTGGAACTTCCACGGGTCAACCCGGTTTGATCCAGATGAAGCTGGTGAAAAGCATGACGAGGCAAACTCAGAGAGTGAAAGTAGGAAGATGAAGCTGGGTTTTGACACGCGGACACCATACAACTCCCCGTCTAGCTCAGTTGTAGATGATAACGAGTATCAGAGTGAAGGCATAACGGATTTGAGTTTGCTGAAAGCAAAGTACCAAATGCAGCTCAAAGAACTGAAGGACCGACAACTAATCACGACTCCCAAAGAGAAATTTAAACCGCCTTTATTACTACCCGGAAGAAAGGAGCACAGCGAAGCAAAACGAGACAAGAAGCTACCAAAACGGTCAACAGCGAAAGGATTCAATGAAAACGATCTGAAATATGCGTTGAGGAAGCATTTTTCACCTCACTTTCCTTGGGATTTTGGACAGAAGAAACGGTCAGGGTCAGGTTTGCCTAGGCGAAAGCTGCAGAGCGAGTCTTGCAGTCCTGAGAACCCGGTGATTGGGGAAAGCAGTTACAGAGGGCCTGCGTATCCTCATTCACTTCAGAGGACAACGTCTCTGCCAGTCGATGCTGCAGAATCGACTGCCTTCTATATTCAAGCGAGGAACGAAATTTTATTGTGAATATGTGATTCATCATCCGATCATACATGAAAATTCTTTGTGGGTGGATCTTAAATACTTCTACATAAAGATCACTGCACATTTGGTATGTATTTTTAACTTACAGGATTGAGTTACTCATGCCTTATACAGTTATATATACTCTACATACATGCAAATATACTATCCATTCTAAACTTCCTCAATGTTGGTAACGTTTCCCTCGTGAGTTTAAACACTGTTGCGTTCTCAACGTTTCTAGTTAAGTTAATATCTCTAGTTAAGATAGAACAACTTCTTACCGGTCTTCCTAGGGTTTTTTCAGTGATTTTCATGCCAATATTACCCGTCTCCCTAAGTTAATATTCATGTAGCCCTGTTTTTCGACATAAGTATATTCATTTGAAGTTTAAACCAAGTTAAATGAAATGTACAAGATAAAAATATTTAAAAACTACTCCATTACTTAGTAAAAAACTTATTTCATCTATTATAGTGAGTTACATGCCATTTCAACGGCCTATCAGTCGATTCTGACGAAATAAACTCTAAGATCAACTCGACATAAAACACACTCATCACAAACCTAATATGAGTACAATCTGAATAACACAACTCGCATTCCATCTGGAAAAGCAAGTTTAATTTGACCGTTATTACTCGAATTCTGACCTCAGTTCTTACAAATCCAAAATATCTGCCTGCCTCAAATTCAGTCGCTCTCCTATGAGATCACGAACTTACAATATTGTATTACGAAACATCTCCTGCTCTGTACTAGAGATCTCACAATATAATTACCGACTTACCAACCATGAGGCTATAGATCTCTGATAGAGTCATAGGAGTATTATTTCAGAGTTTGAAAAGAAAACCATACGCCATGTAGCAGCATGTTATCATATCTGTTCCCAATTATGTTGTCCTTTGTTTTTTTATAATAATAATTTTATATCGCAATAATGAGGCACTTTTAATATTTATAAAATGAAATGATGCTTCGTACTATGATGATACGAGTAGTATATTATAGCAAAAAAAGTGAGTTTTCGTAAGATGTCTCTACCTTGCTGATACTCCTCTTTCACGTAACACCTCCTAGCTCACTCACCTAACTATCTCTATTATTTATTAGACGCCCATTTCTTGGAAAATCATATTGTTTCACTCACTCCATATTTAAATTTATTTATTTATTAGGATTAAATTTGTACGGAGTATATAAGAACTACTCCCTCCGAGTTCCTATTATTGTCCCAAAGAGATTTGGGGTGGAAAATAAGGAAGGAGAAATGAGTGATTCAAAAAAGAAGAAGGTAGAGAGAGAAATGGGAGAGTAATTGTGAACCACACATTGATGGTCTAAAAATGAGAGTGAGACAAAAATCAAACTCAGTCCAAAAAGAAAAGTGAGACAATAATAGGAACTCGGAGGGAGTATACTAATAATCCGTCTCACTTATTTGATAACTAGTTTAGGCCCCGTGCAAAATGCACGACTTATAATAGATATTTGAAACATTGTTATCAAATACACGAACAATAATAGATATCAGACTTATATACTCCGTATCAATTTATCTTAAATATTATGGAGTATAAATATTTTTTATTATTACATATTGTTTTTTTTTTTTTTTGCACGTAATCTTTTAATTTAAAAATAATAATTATTACTGTATTATAGACTTATAGTCTATTTGTTCGCTGATTGTAACTGCGCATAAGTTATCTATTTATTGGGCCAGATGCAAGTCCATAGATAAATTGTTTTAGGTGGAAAAAATTTTCACCACATAGCGACACGTGTCATTTGCTTCTTTAGTGGTTTCTCTTTTAGTACTACGTAAATAAAAAATCTTTTAAAAATTATTTCAGTGAAAGGTAAACGAATGATTGAAGGAATGTACTAAAAATATTATTGTGAAACTTCCGAGAATATATATAAAATTAAAGAGGCGTTTTTTAAATTTTAACAAGCTTTTTTCGATACTACTTTTACTAACTTCTTCCTTGTAACACAAAGTAGCTTATTTGTTAAATAAATTAGAACCCTCAAGTTTAGGGGTAACTTAAATAAATTTTGTGTTAAAATAAGATTAAATAAATGTGTGGTACGTCATGTAGCTCGCTTGTGTTCATTTGTTAGCGTTGAGATGGTGTACAATTCTGACTCTTCGTTCGACTACCATTTTTGTTGGCGTTGAGATGACGAAAATTGATTTAATATAAAAAAATTACGACCTTATTTGGTCAAATAAAATTAGACCTTTTGGCTCATGCCTTGAGGAGAAAGCGGTTCATGCTGGTCCAAATTTGACTCTCTTTTGGCTGGCCTAGACTCCGCTCATATATCATATAAAAAACCGAATGACTGGGCCGAAATATTGTGGCCCTGACCTCGACCTACATAGATCAGATCAGACCGTGCCTAAATGAGCCTCGGATTGGAAAAACGCGACCCATCCGACCGGGCTAGGTCGAGCCAAGCCGTGTGCCACGTCATTTCCCGAATCTAAATAAAGTAGCCTAAATGTCATGGAGAAAACACAGCTAGTTAATTGTTGTTAAATAAATATACTTTCTATTTTAAAGTATTTTTAGGATTTCGATGAGCTCAAGTTCCAAACAATCATCATACATTCATACTCTCATGCATCATAACTCACAAAAGACGTAAAAGACATACTCATACTGTACTGTAAAATAATATTCCAAATCCTGAACAAATAACATGCTCATGATGTTGATGGCTCGTAAAAAACATCGTTAATCACGACACCAAACACAACGTCCTTCAACCAAGCGAAGAATTTATCCGTTATTTTATTATAACAAGTCAAATATTACTCATTCACTTACATAGAAAAAAACAAAATATTACGAGTACAAATTTAATATTTTTGTATTTTCAATACAAATGAATAGTATTTGAATCGTTATAATAAAGTGACCGATAATTCCATTAAATAAACATTCGAATAAAATGAAATAAAATATAATCATTCATAGCTCATACCCCGTACATGTCTACTGTACTTACTAGACTACTTGTCCCAAAAAAAAAAAAAAACTCCACATTTCTGCAGTTCTTCTCTCTCTCTCTCACATTCATCGGATTTCACGCTCATAAGTCATACCCATACCCATACCCATACCCCCATTAACTCCGATCTCAGAACTATTTCCGTCTCAATCATCTGTTTACATTCACGTCACATCTTAAGTAAACAAACGACTGACTCGAATGAAGAGAGTATATACATATACTGATATACTGATATACATACATTCGGTGCACCTAAGAATTTCTTTATTTGCTAAGGCATGTAGAGTTTGGTACCGCACTTGCATCGCCAGGCTTCGGGATAATAGTCCATTGGAACGCTGACACCTGGATGTATCGCCACGTGGACCGGCCTACACGGCCTGCACCTTCCACATTTTGATCTGCATAACGGCGGTGACGATCCTATTAGACTCCGCCTTGTCGAGTCACCCGGGAATATGAGGATGGCCCAGAGCCATAGCCACAGCCAGAACCTGCGAGAGTTGAGGCCCATTTATATATAATGTTTCGAGCAAATAATAATAATAATAATAATAATAAATAATAATAATAATAATAATAATGAGGATGAGGGTGATAATGATAATGGAAGAATGCACGAGTGGTTGGTTGATTGTATGTGTATGTGTGTGTATGATGTGGGGATTGTAAGGAAAATAAAGGAGGTATAAGTTAAAGAGAGAAAAAGGAGGGAGAGTGAGTATTATTGGAATTAGGCAAACTCCTGTCGGAGAGAGGTATATTTGTTTTAAGTTTATGACGGGTCAAGTAATAAGGATAAATAAGACAGATCTCATGTGTCTAGATTGTTACAATAGTCAGATGGGTATATTTGACGTATTTTAACGTTAAGATGGTCAGATGGGTATGTCTATCGGATAAATAAAACAGATCTCATGTGCCTAGATTGTTACGATAGTCAGATGGATATATTTGACTTATTTTAACGTTGAGATGGTCACATGAGCATGTCTGTCGGATAAATAAGACAGATCTCATGTGCCTAGATTGTTACGATAGTCAAATGGGTATATTTGACGTGTTTTGACGTTGAGATGATCAGATGGATATGTCTGTCGGAAGGAAGATGGAGTACTGGAATTAAGATGAGGAGTCCAAGTCAAAGACTAAGACAGAAGCATTGTGACTTATGAGGGGAGAGGACTGACTTCCGACTATTTCTATGTTTTCTTATGTATGATATTTGGCCTTTCAAACTAAGGGACCCTCTCTCCCTAGTTGTGAATGAAAATGATATGGTAACTTACTATATTGGCGTGGTGAATCATGAATAGACCCGTCAATCCTTGGTATATAGGCCACTCATGATTATTCACCCTTGGATCGGGTTTTGAATCGTATACTAGTACGTTATGGAGTACGTGATTTTCGTCTGTTTTGGATATGTTATTATCGAGTTGTTTCTGATGGAGAAAGTTCGTTTGTTGATTTTGATCAGTTTGTACTATGGTCGAGTAAGGGTACGGCGTTTCCTGTCTATAGCTTCGGGTCTTCGAATTTATATGGTATTGAAAGCATCCTTTGAGAAGTCATACTTCGTATTTGATTTAGGTAGATCTTGTTTGTAGCAAACTCTATCACTTGTACTGTTGAACCGTTGTACATGATACTTGATTACTTGTGCGTGGGTAGGGATGTTGGACGAAGAGAAATTATATATCGAATTGTTTGGTTTAACTTTAAATCTGATCTCATCTTTAGAAATTCAACGATGTAGTTATTCTCTTTAAGAGTTGGGACATACACTTTGTAAAAAATGTGAGAAACTTGAGCAGATGATGAGGAAGGTAATTTTGTGTTATTCATTATCACTCAATTAGGAATACATATATACTCGAAGAGAATCAAATCGTATCTTCGACTAAGGAAGTAAATTCCTACAAATAAGGCTAACCGAGATTACCTACTCTAACTATAGCTATGTGATAATACTATTGCTAGAATTACATTATTTACCATACGAGAATAATATCTTCTGATATCCATATCATTCTCATACTCCCCCTCAAGTTGGAGCTCGTGGCAAGCCGAGTCCCAACTTGCGTTGCAGATGATCGAAAGCCTCACTTCCGAGTGCCTTTGTGAACAAGTCCGCCACTTGTTCTTTACTTCGAATATGAAACAGATTAATATTGTTGGTTACCAGATGTTGTCGAACGAAATGACAATCAATCTCGATGTGCTTCGTTCGATCATGAAATACCGGGTTCTTGGCTATATGGATGGCCGCTTGATTATCACAAAACAATACCATGGGTTGCGAGTGAAAAATTCCTAATGATGCAAGGAACGACTTTAACCAAATGAGCTCACTCGTAGCTGCTGTCATGGCTCGATACTCGGCCTCTGCTACGGACCTGGAGACCGTTACTTGCTTCTTGGCTCTCCACGAGACAGGTGACCGTCCCAGCGAAACATAGTAACCGCTTATCGACCTTCTCGTTAGTGGACATTTTGCATAGTCCGAGTCGCAATACCCTTGTAATTTCAAATCTGACTCCTTTCCAAGGATGATCCCTTTACTCGGGTTTATCTTCAAATACCGAACTACTCTCAACGCCGCATCCCAATGTTCCTTTCTCGGTTCATTTACAAATTGTGACAATATGTGAACCGCGTAAACCAAATCCGGACGTGTGATTGTGAGATAGACTAATCTTCCCACTAATCTTCGATACTTCATTGCGTCCTTCAAGATGTAGCCAGTAGCAAGTGCAAGTTGGTGATATTGCTGCATTGGTGTATAAACGGGTTTCGCTCCATTCATACCCATCTCATCGATAATGCCTAATGCATATTTTCGTTGGTTCAAGAATAACCCATTTGAATCGTGTGCCACTTCGATTCCCAAAAAATATTTGAGTCGTCCCAAATCCTTAATCCCGAACCTCTCATCGAGGAAAGCCTTAAAGGCTTTACTAGCAACATTATCATTACTTACCAATATCATGTCATCGACATAGACGAGCACACCAATAAAGACCTTTCCACTATTGTACGTGAATAAGGAATAATCGGCTAGAGATTGCACAAAACCATACCCCTTCAATGATACGGTTAGCTTAGCAAACCAATTACGAGACGCCTGCTTCAAACCGTAAATAGATTTTAACAGTTTGCATACCTTATTTTCTCCCTTTCGTTCAAAACCTTGTGGTATTCTCATGTAGACCTCTTCATCTAAATCTCCATGTAGGAAGGCATTATTGACATCCAACTGCTCTATACTCCATTTTTTTGCAACTGCTACGGCTAGCATACATCGTACACTAGTCATTTTTGCCACCGGTGCGTATGTCTCGTGATAATCCACCCCTTCAACTTGAGTGAAACCTTGTGCTACTAGCCTTGCCTTATATCGCTCGACCGTTCCGTCGGCTTTGTACTTCACTTTGTACACCCATTTACACCCTATGGTTTTTTTTTCTTTGGGCAAATTCACGAGCTTCCACGTTCCATTTTTCTCTAAAGCATCGATTTCTTTACTCATTGCATCTCTCCATTTCATGTCCTTCGCAGCTTCTCGATAATATTGTGGTTCTCGAATTTTGTCAATTTTTGTCATGAATGCCCTGTGAGAATTAGAAAAACAACTCGTAACAACGTAATTGACTAAAGGATAGCGAGTACCTGGCCTTTGAGACTTCGACTGATCGTGATGCGCATTGGTGATGGGATTTACGATTCTCATCGATTTGCATATGTAATCTTTCCTCCAAACAGGCTCATGTTTCTTTCTCGCTCCTCTACCAAGTCGCTCACTTTCAATCATTTCCCCTGCTTCTTGTGAATTTTCAATTGATTCTGTCACTCCATTATTTTCCATGGTCTCTTGCTCAGTGACATTGTCACGAGAAACTTCCAATTCGCTCCCCCTATCGACGTGGGTCGGTCCTTGGTCTAGGACAATTGTCTCGTCTCCTGTTTCAACTATGGTTGGAATATCTATAACAGGCTCTTCTAATATTTCTTGTTTATTTTTTTTGTACAGTGTCCACATCCCCCGATTCGTAATACGGAAACGTATGTTCAAAGAAATGGACATCCCGTGACACAAACATACGTTTTTCCTTTAAATCATACACTTTCCATCCTTTCTTGTTGTGTGGATATCCTAGGAAAATACACCGCTTCCCTCGTTCCCCAAATTTATCTCGAGGTTTATCCTTGTTATGAGTGTAACAAAGACATCCCAATACCTTAATATCGTCAAATTCAGGTTTCTTATTATATATTAGCTCAAAGGGGGTTTTTCCTTGAAGTAAGGGTGTCGGAGTTCTATTTATAAGGTAAGCTGCGGTCAACACACACTCTCCCCAAAAATGAATAGGTAAATTCGCTTGGAATCTTAAGGCTCTTGCCTTTTCAAGTATGTGTCGATGTTTTCTCTCAGCCCGTCCATTTTGTTGTGGGGTATCGACATTGCTAGTTCTAAAAATTATCCCATTATCCTTATAATAATATTGCATAGGCCCCGACAACAGTTCGGTCCCGTTATCACTTTGAATGATTTTTACGCATTTTCCGAATTGTGTCTTAACCATTTGACAAAAAACTCTCATCAATTTTCCCGCTTCACTCTTATCTTTCATGAGGTAAATCCATACACCCCGACTATGGTCATCGACAATAGTTAAAAAATAATGGGCACGTGATAAACTAGCGACCCGATACTTCCCCCATATGTCACAATGAATTAAACCAAATAAATCATCACTCCGTTTATTATTAAGCTTAAAAGGGGTACGCGTTTGTTTGGCTCTACAACAAGAGTCACAAACATGACTAGTATTCCAATTCAAATTGCTACCAATTAATTTAGAAAAAGAAGACGATATACTGCTTGACGGGTGTCCAAGGCGCCTGTGCCATAATTGGTCCTCCTTGGTCATTGTTGCCGCTCTCACCAATTCGGTTCCACTTGCCTTGAAATAGTAAACCCCATCACGATGCTCACCCCGTCCAATCGTCGTCTTCGAAAGCCGGTCCTGCATAACACAATGGTCAGAGAAAAACGTTATTACGCAATTGTTTTCATAAATTAATTGTTGCACGGAAATCAAGTCACATGTCAAGGATGGTACAAAAAGGACGTCCTTCAAGACAAAACCATCGCTTAACACAACTTCCCCATGTTCCTCCGCCTTAACTTGTCGACCGTCAGGTAACCCTACATGCGACGGTTTTCCCGTCCACATATTTATGAGACAATCTCGCCTTCCGGTCATGTGATGAGACGCTCCGCTGTCAATTAACCATTCTCTAGTAATAATCGTACTCATACCTGAAAGTTTGTCATTACCATCGGGACTGTCCCCCAAGAGGCTACGAATCCGTTCTATTTCCTCGTTGGTGAATGGTAAATTTTCTTTCGAGCCCGACGAAGATGCTACAGCATTTGCCTGGTATTGTCCTCGAGTTCCTGATCTTCCTCTTCCACGGCCTCGTCCGTTTCCTCCTCGACGACCACGCCCCCTTCCTCTGCTTTTAACTACATCATAACCATGTTTATCATAACAATTTTCTTCGGTATGATAATACTTACCACAGTGGGTACATCGAGGAGGTCCGTCTTCTTCTTCAACCTCCTGGCTTTGGAATGCTCCTCTCCCCTTTCCAGTACTATAGCCACGTACTATCATGGCAGCCTCGTTCCTTTCTTCCTTAACCTTCGTTATGTTAGAGTGTCGCTCTTCCCTCAAGATTAAGGCATAGGCTCGAGTAAGGGTAGTAATCGGTTCTTCCATTAGCAGATTTGTGCGGACATGACCATACAATGTCGTATCCAATCCCATCAAGAATTGGTGGACCTTCTCCTCTTCACGTTCTTTGGCTATGAGGGCCGCCGCACCGCAAGTACACTTATGAATCTTGCTATAATTTGCAAGTTCATCCCAAATTGTCTTCAATCGAGTGTAGTATTCGACTATAGACTCTCGTCCCTGTTTACATTCATTAAGTTCCCCTTTCAGTTGATGAACTCTTGGTGCATTTCCGGCTGAATACCGATCCTCCAATTCCTTCCAAACTTCTGCAACCGCTACATTGAAATCAATACTTGGGTGCAGTTTTGGATCGATCACATTCCGCAGCCATGCTTTCACCATGGCATTACATTGTCGCCAAACCACTTCTTCGAGACCGTCGTCTTTGTCTGCGTTCTCTGGCTTTTTGACCTTTCCCTCAACAAAGGACAATTTGTTCTTTGCATCTAGACCATTCCTAACTGCGTTAGCCCATAGCTCATAGTTATCACCATTAAAGGTGATCTGGGTCAACGTCAAATTAGGATTATCCGATGGATGAAGGTAAAGAGGCGAATTCATGGGAATGGTTTTGAGTTTAGTATTTTTGTCATCGTCACCTGCCATTGTGAATGTATCAACCTTGCTCTGATACCATAAAAAATGTGAGAAACTTGAGCAGATGATGAGGAAGGTAATTTTGTGTTATTCATTATCACTCAATTAGGAATACATATATACTCGAAGAGAATCAAATCGTATCTTCGACTAAGGAAGTAAATTCCTACAAATAAGGCTAACCGAGATTACCTACTCTAACTATAGCTATGTGATAATACTATTGCTAGAATTACATTATTTACCATACGAGAATAATATCTTCTGATATCCATATCATTCTCATACTTTGCGACCTTGTAGCGATGTTGTGCTATTAATTATCTCGTGGTTTTTAGCGTGAGAATATAGAATATTAAGATAAATATGTTTTGTCTCCATTTCATGGTTTTAGCCTTTTAGGGATTTATTTACTTACATTTATAACACACAAATTATAATATACAATTGTTAATACCATCAAGGAATTTATGATAAAATTTTACGAAGTACTTCACTACTTTAGATTATTTAGTGACCACCTTAAGGTAAATAATCATCATTTTTTGATACGAAAAAGTGGTAACTATGTATCTGAAATGATCATTTTTTATAATAAATTACAAATTTTACCATTGTCGCATGGTACAAGTGTACAACGGTTGTGCGCAATAATTATCCGGATAATATTACACGTTTACATGTTACTGTAATATACATGCCAACTCACCATTAAATGGTTAATCAATTTTTGCGTGTTCATTTATATTTAGTTGTAACGCTCATCAAACATTGCCATTAGCAAAGGGAAGACAATAATTCTGGCACAAATAATCGAATCTAGTTGCAATAGACAATTAGTCCTCGTAATTCCACAAATAGGAAAATACGGTTGACAAAATTAACACCCCCATTACCCGATTTCTATTGCGTGTTTACACTCCTATCTCTGTTATTTACAATTATTTTATTATATTCTGTACATGAATAGTAATCCGGTTTTTCTAACGTGTGTCCACTGGGCACACGTTAATAAGTTAATTAAAGCAACATTAACATAGATATCGTCTAAGTATGGTAAATAGAACTTAATATTTCAATTTATCATGATAATATCCACGTAATTGTTGCTTTAATTAGCATATTAACGTGTGCCACGTTAAAAAAACCGTTAATCGAATCATCTTAAAAAAAAGAAGGGTTATTTCATAACAATAATATCAACTATGGGGTGCTTCTTATATTAATACCAACTATACGTAATCCCATTTTAATATGAACTATCCTCACATTAATCTCTCTTTAGAACAAGTTACCGGCTACCTGATGAGCCGGTTCCCTTTTCCTTTTAATTTCTTTTTGAATTAAAGTCTCCCTCCCACCATACTCTGTACACTTCCTCTCTCGTTACTACATACGTACTCTTCTCTCGCCATTGTTGAACTCGACATCTCCTATCGCCATTGTTTTTCTTAAATTTTTTGAAATTGTGGTAAATAAATTAGGGCATCTGACGTTTGCAAAAAAAAAAATCTGACATTTGAAGGATACGAATTAGAGGAGGATCCAGATGAATAACCACATCTCATTGTATCAATGAGGATTTTGAAGGTTGATAATGGAGGATGACTTTTAATTTGATGAATATAAAGGGGGAGAAGAAGAAGAGGCGCACCAAAACCTAGCAGGTCACAATTACCGGTTTTACAGGTAAAAAAAGACATTGGTTATAAAGAGAGATTAATGAGAGGATAGTTGATATTAAAACGGGATTACGTATAGTTTGTATTAATATAAGAAGCACCTCCTAGTTGGTATTATTGGTATGAAATAACCCAAAAAAGAAAAGGATGAACTATTAACTAAGACGGAGGGACTATATAGTACAAGTAATCGGTGTTTGATTATTCAATAATTTATCCCCATGTACATGTACTTTCAAGTTCAAGGATCAAAATAGGAATTAATGAAGATTATAAAGTACTTTACGATCAATAGTAGTACTCCGTAGTACTTAGTTTGTGCCTATGGTAAAATTGTCAAAGGTTCAATTATTACCCTAAAAGAAATAGTTTTTGTATTGATTCAGCTAAGCGGAAATAACGAAAATAAGAATAATATAGTCTATTTTGGGGGAAAACATTACTCTCCTCCCCTCATAAGTAATAATACAGAGGACAGAATACTACTCGTACATTACTCCCCCAACTGTTCAGTTCTCTTATTTCCCTTACACCATAAAATGCCACAACCAAACATCAGTCTTCTCAATTTCTAATTCATTTTTGCTCAATTATCTCGTGATACATTCATTACCTCTATCCCAAACGAGCCCTTAATGGTAACTCGATCTGCAGTTGAAACCATTTCTATTGGACAAATAAAGTATATGGAGCCCTAGAGTTAATAGTAAGGCTACCCTTAACCCTTGTCTGATGTCTCATTGTCTGTGCACAAAATTCTTACTTTAATGAGCTGTTCACCACATACAATTCAATTATCTCCTTAACTTATTACTCCAACTCCAAGTCTACATATATATACGACTAAGGTATCCATGCCAATTATTTGCAGGTCGAACAAAACAGTATAAAGAGAGTGCTATGCGTATGCGTATGCCGACTTGAATGAAGTGACCATTACCGAATCTCAATAAATATGTTTTTAGACTCACAACCAATTACATCTACTTGACTCTCTTTGTACCAAAACCATAGACACATATCTCATGTTTTCTTCTATTGAATAATTACGATTTCATCGATTAAATTGAATTGAAAGTAAGTTTGAAAGAACGTGATCTTAGATACAGATTTCTGATGTGTGTACGTATTTGACATTATACATACAGGGTGCAATAATGTTAAATTTTCGTATTTGACATTAGGGAGTTAATTACAAAGTTATCAAAGTCAAAAGCGTTAAAAAAAACAACAGGATTGAATCTCGTGCGTTCGCACAGTTCTTTTATTCACCTTTTGTTAATAATGAAATTGGAGTAGGTTTATTAAGAGATCAGACCGTCTTCCACTAAATTAATGGGTGACATAATTAATCTGAAAATAACTTCATCTAACAGAGATCTCTCAACAATAACGTTATTGAGATACCATCTTTTTAAAGTTTTTGTGATTGTAATGTGATGACCAATATATAGTAGTTCTTAGTTCAACTTCAATTCGTTCTCTACCTATAAGATGACTACGATAAACTCTTTAGCTAGAATTTGATTAAAACGTTACGGAGTACTTGTTATTTGCATTTGTCATTTCTTACCTATCTATTATAAGGTGACTGCATCCAGATATATACTAATTGTTACAAATACTGTACCCGTTACAACATTACAAATTTACGATAGATATCCACATCAAAAGAGAGACGAGCTAGGGACATGCATGTGATGTCGAAAGGTGAGAGGGAAAAAGTGGGATGGCAGACTGAGACGACACATACTGCACACGAGTGGCAAAGTAAAGTGGTAAGGTTAACGTTGAACGTACGTACGTGTGTGAAGTAGTAATGCATATGCATGGTATGGGATGGATGCATATGTATATGTATGGACGATTGTATGTGTTGTCTCGTACTTCAATTGGAGGGGGCCATCGACTAATGTAATGTACCCTTATATTCTATGCAATGTACTCTAAAGTCTAAAGCAAAAGCTATAGGGAATATTATGTTTTAGTGCGTTTGTGTTTGATGTTTCATACATATGGGTATCATTTCACACTCTTGTGTTTCATGAATCTACTCCGTATTATTCTTTCTGGCTTGTTCATTTGTTTATATCTGATTAGAAATGTTTTTCATACTAAAAATGAACGGTCAACAGATGAACGAGACTGAGGGAGTAGAGCAAGTCTAAAGTCTAAACTCCATCAAAATCGATAATCGTTGGATTGTTACGAAACAATCTAGATCATCCAGAAGTAATGGAAAGTACTGTAATACAGTAGTTTGCAGTAATACTACTCCGTATATGGTAAGTTTTTTTTATCTCTTTTGCATAAACAAAGAGTTAAGTAGTCTATTTAACTGTCTAAATTGACGGTTTATAAGTTAAGGGGCACACTTAGAGTTTCTAATATAGTTTTGTGGTACGAGCGATAATGTGAAAATTGTAGAGGTATACCATAGAAAAGTCGATAATTGATGGGCACCCGAGACTCCGAGAGAAACCTTTGATAGTTAAATGGATCGGAGCCCATAAAGCCCAATCATTAGTCGTTGATCACAAGTGGGCTTATATTCAGTGATCCATTATGGCTCCTCGTTTACGCAACACTTAAAATTGCAACCTTACGAATTTGGCTCCAACAATCCAACAAAAAAAAACGGTCTCTCAGTAATGTTATTGAGATTTTGAGACACATGACGTTGATATATTAGAGGAACATATATTACGTATTAGAGATAAGTTACACAATTAAGCTAGATCAACCCTTTTCGTCCAATTTGGTCAAGGACGATGATCCACCTTGTCGAACGACACGGGAATCACATCGTCATTCCCATCTTTTATCATCAAAAGCTGGCCATCACATCCACGTAAATACGCATTCAAAAACGCGACAACAACACCGCCAACAAACCGTCTCATAGGAGCTCTACTCTTCCCATTCTTAGCCAAACAATAGCTAGACTTCCCTCTAACTCCCTTAGTCTCATCATCCAACATATCCAAATGCCCTTGATCTTTCACAACAAAATACCAAGCCGGGTTTCGACATTCATCGTAGAAATTCTCATGGTTCACACCTTTCGGAGCACACGCAGGGAAAAACGCGTTCCTCTTGAGTTCACCAAACCCTGATCCAACAACCAGGGTTGGTGTGTCGTCGAGTTGGAATGAACCAGGGACGTAGCTAAGCACAGGCGGCGGTGTCTGCTTGCCTTTGTCCATGCCATCCACAGGGTCAATACCAATCAAAGCGCGGATTTTGAGAGACGAGCTTGTTGTGAGGAGTTTGTTTAAGGCTAAAGCGAAGGCGACCTTGCCTCCACGACTGTGACCGGAAATTGCTAGCTTGTTGAAGTCTGGTTGGACGCAAGTTGGAAGAACGGGTTTTAATCCGGTTTGTAGCCATTTTATGATTGCGGCCGTGCTGTGGATTTCGCCCGTTGTGTCCGGTCCAGCGATTGTATATAACTGCAGATTTTCGCAATGTAAACACATTTTCACACATGAATAATACATGATCTTGCATTGTCCGGTCTACCAGCATCACACCAATTACATTAACGCATGCAGAGACAGGGAAATCTAACTAGTCACAAAGGGTGGCACATGCTGGTCACGCTCGCTACCAAACTTACAAAAAAAAAATGTTTAAATTATCGACTTCTGCTACCTAAAATTCATAAAAGTCAAACCTTTTCATACATAGTACACAGTAAGCAAATAGAAAAATTCATTACCCTAAAATTTTAATTCTAGCTAGATTATAGCAATCGAGAATTCGAGATGGTTTATCACATGACATCAATACCTCATAACAGGAGGTCCTAAGTTCGATTCCTGAGAGCCTCCGAATATCTCATCAGAACTAAAGTTTATAACACAACTTCGACTTATTATAAAAAAAAGTAACCTAATTACTTGCTTCGTCAGAGTCATTTGTTGTATAAGTTGAGAGACGGAAAGAGTAAATAATTAAATGAGAGTACCTGAGGAGCAATGACGATGAATCCATGAGAGGCAATATGTTGGATAAGTTGAGAGTAGAAGTTGTTGTAAAGAAGATAACCATGGATGAACACCAACAAAGGAAACTCACCATTTTTACAAGGAGAAGGAGTTGCTATTAATAGTTGTGTTGGTGGTTCATTACTACTTTTATTGTTATTAGTATTGGTGCAACATGATTTTTTGGGTTCGATTTTGAGCAACAGTGTCGGGTAATCTCCATCATCAAACACGTTCATTGTTTTAAGTTTTGGGGTTTAATTAAGATATTGAATCAAGAATAAATGGTGTAGTTTTGTAAGGTGGTACCTTAAGGAATAAGGGATATATGGGCTACATACATTTTTTGTGGTGTGAATTACACTTGGTGTAACGTGTTACTCCATCCATTCAACCTTCAAACCCTCTTCTCATTTAATCCGTATTATTGTTTAAGACGAATCAAATATTGCATATATATCTGCGAATTAATAATATATTTGCATTTATTTTATCTATCTAAATGAGAGACTAATTGATCTTTATATTTTTCTGTACGATTATATGATGTATTCAATGTAAGAAAGATCTATCAACAATTAAATATCCCAAAAAAATTTGATTGTTTTGAGCAAAGTATATAGCAACAAAGCCTCAATGACTAAATTCACTTGAGCTTCAATAACTAATTTATTTTCAAGCACAAATTATTGAGCCTATCTAGTATCCATCCGAAATTTGCTCAAAGCAACTTGATTATATCTAAATACAATGTACAATAATTATGATACGTACATAATTGTATTTAGGGCCGGTCCTGGTCGTTTCGAGGCCCTAGGTAAAATTATAGGCCGGGGCCCCTTTAAAAAAAATCGTAACCGTCATTTTCATTATTTTCATTGATCTCATCCTCATAGTTTCACATATCTAGCAATAAATTTGTTTTATAGTGATTTTATAAAATTCACAACATCGCAATTTCAGTAATACATTTCTAGCACAATAACACATACGAGTAATAATTTAACAAATAACTCAAATCAAGTCATTAAATGACTTTTGAAGGCTTGTACTAATTTGTACATAGTTTACAAAATTTTAAATATAATGAGTGTAATGACGGAAAAATATTGTAAATTCTACCATCCGTAAATATTACAGAGTACATTAGTTATTACTTAAACTGTGTAATAAAATAGTTTCTCGTGCAAATAAAAAAAAATCGGTCATTTGTATAAATAATTATTCGTAATTAGATCTGGTCAAATGCGGGCTCGGGCCGGGCTAAAAGATAAAAAGTTGCCCTTTAACACCAAAGCGGGCGGGTCGGGCCTAACTAACGGGCCCAGATTACTTGCCCTTACCCGCCCGTTTGTATAAAACCGGGCGGCCCGCGGGCTATCGGGCCAATTATTGAGTGAATGGAAAAACTATCAAACAAATAAAGATAGACAGTAATTACGTAAATATTTAAAAAGAGTACAACATAGTTGACTTTTTTCTTACAACAAAAAAAATGTGATAAATGAACAAAAATTGTTGATAAGATTAGACTATTAGATTATGAGAAATTGAGAATAGCGAGAGTTGTCTAATTTTTCTTGAGAGTTAAAAATGTATTTTTGCTATATCATACTATTATCTAGTGTATGTGTTTTGATTAGAGCATGGGGTAATTATTTTCCTTTGTATAATGAATATACATTTTTCATTTCATATATAATTAATTAATTTTTAACCTATAGAATGTATATAATATTTTTAGCGGGCCGGGCGGGTTGGCCCGTTTGAAAATATTAGTGTCCATGCCCGGCCCGTTTATTAAGCCCGGCCCATTTATTAATTCGGGCCAAGCTTCATTGTCCAGACCCGCTAAAATATCGGGCCGGACGGGTCGGGCTATTCGGACGGTACGGCCCATTATCAGCTCTATTCGTAATAATGATCCTTACATTTTTGAAGACGTTCTTTAAAAAGTTAAGAAAGTACATGTAATTTTGTAATTAAAATAATGCACGGAGTATGTATTAAGGTTAATATATACTCCCTCCGAGTTTAAAATATGAGGGTGTAAAAATGTGTGGTGTAAAAATAAGGAAGGAAGACAGAGAAATGAATGACTAAATAAAAGTCACATATTTATGGCTTAAATATGAAAGAAGAAAGAAATAATGACTCAGCTCAAAAGAAAAAGACGGAATATAAGTCAGACTCAGAGAGAGTATAATTCAACATGGGTATTAATTTTTTAAATACGAGTATATTTTTATTCTAAAAAATGAGACCGTGTATGAAAATGGAAAGGATAATTGGGTACAAAATAAATATAAATTGAGTAATTTTTTTTTATAATGGAGTATACTTCAGCATGCGTATTAAATATGAGTATACTTTTATTCTCAAAAAAGAGACCATTTATGAAAATCGGAAGAATAATTGGGTACAAAATAAATATAAATAAAATGTATGGGCTAGGTCTTGATCTCTAGACCTCCTGTGTGAAAGACCCACATCTTAACCACTACACCAAAGATAGAAATCGTTGAAGTTCTTAACCAAATACTCCATCCGATTTTTTATTATCTTCCCCTTTGGTTTTGGTGAAGAAAATAAGGGTGTAGGGATGTGTGGTTCAAAATAAAAGAAGGAAGAAAGAGAAATGTGAGGGCGATTCTAGACCACATGTTGATGGCCCAAAATAGAAATAGGGAAGAAAGAGTGTTTCAGTCCAATAAGGAAATAGGGAAGATAATAAAAAATCGGAGGGAGTACCCATTATAGGTTCATTTTTTTTCCTAATTTTTGGGCCCCTTCTAGGCTTGGGCCCTGAGCCGTCGTCCCTCCAAACTAGGTCCGGGGCCGGCCCTGATTGTATTAAGATAGATATACTCATCACACAGTTGTAGATTTGTTGTTGTAGCGGATTGACTATCACCACATGACAAATAAAACAAAATCAAAATATTTTTTTTCTTTTAGACTGAAGTACGCTGAACTGAACTATTGAATTACCGAGACAAAATGAATCTTTTAAGACTAAACTGAATTAAATTAAAGGGTGATACTTTTTTATACTTTGACATTAATCAATCATACCTCAAAATTACTACCCTATCCCTCTCATTTCCCCCTCCTACTAAGTTTTTAGAGAGAGAAAAAATCCAAAATTCAATTGCATCAATTGGGTTCTTCAAAAAGTTCTAATTTGCGATGATTCAAGTACAAATTGAGGTCGTAGATTTCAAATTTAATTGCACTAAGTAGGACCTATTTGCGATGTATACCAATTAGGGTTCCCGAAAAAGTCCTACCTTGCGATGAATTTCAGATCAATTGCACAATTAGATCATTCGAAAAAGTCCTAATTTGCGATTAGCCGTTTATACAAATAGAAGTTGAGATCAGAGAATGATGACAAGAACCGTAGATAATTAATTGACATTGATTAACCTTGATTTTCAATTAAAATTACTACTCCGTATATGATAAAATATCAATTATCAAACAATGATCCATAGTGAACTCGCAAATAAGATTGATCGATAAATAAAATTGATGAGGTTTAAGTAAAAAAAATTGAAGAAAAAATTAATCTAGAATAGGATAACAATGAAGGTTGCTTGAATAAAGATAGTGTAATATTGGAAAGATAATGAAATTTTTAAGGATAATTGAGTACTGCACAAGTATGAAAAAGTAATTCCGAAATTTAATTAACGTGAACTGAAGTGAACAAGTCTAACCGGAACTTCAATTAGTGCTTTGAAACCGGAAATAATCCTTAGAAGAACAATGACAAAAGGATTTTCGAGTAATAGCAAAATTAGGGGTTTTTTATGAAAATTCGAGCAAAATTGAATTACGAAGTTAGGCAAAGTGATCACTCAGAAAAATTAAGAACACAAGAAGAAAAATTGCATATAATGAAGTTATGATAAAAGGGTAGGAGAGGAGACCCAATTGAAATGGCTGCGAAATGCATTCTGATTTCAGGCAATCCAGTAAGTAATCAATAATCATTTACTCGATTGATGATGTTTCAGAAAATTAATGTATAAATTGTTGATTCAGGGTATTGGGAAGACGACCCTAATTGTCAGAATTGTCGAAAATCTCAGAGCTTCTAACCCTAATTTCAAAATTCAAGGTTTCTACACCCGTGAGTATTACTACCGTTTATTCGATTAATTGTATTGTAAGACCGTCTTATTATATAATTTACGTATTTCTTTCCGTTTCTTGGAAGGTGAGATTAGGGAAGGAAATCAGAGAGTAGGATTTGAGGTGGTTACTATGAGTGGTCAAAGAGCTCCACTTGCTTCAATTAACAATTCCAGGTATTCAATTCTATGTATTTTGGGATTTTTGCAATCACCCTATTTCTGGGTTTCATGTAAGTGAGGATTGTGATGTTGCAATTTGTAATCGTCAACTTAGTGAGAGCCCGTTTCTCCAGAGTTTTTGTGTTTAGTGATGAACATTACTCACTTTTGTTATGCTCATGATGGTATCGTAAAACTGTCTTATACGAGAATTTGTGACTCCCATGGTTCGTCCTGCGCGTGTTTGGATTAATGTTTAGCCTAAGAAACATTATATGAAATGAAAGCGAACTTGTTGGGTTGATTTTCCGACATGTGTATGTTTGAGTGTTGCGTTGATATTAGGTACGACTGAAGCAAATTTCTGTGCTTCATGACGAGTGTTAGTAAAATTGTTGGTGAATACGCTTCTTCTAGGCCATGTCTAGCTTACTTGTCATATTATGAGTCGGTCGCTTTATATGTTTTCTGCATTTGGAGACGTTTTTGTGTGCTGGTAAATGAGATGGTCTAACATTATGCTAACACATGACGGTCGTCTAAAAACTACTGTAATTGTCTAATAGTTTCCCATGTAAATTTGCGTGAATCGTGACAGTCTTCAATCTTCCCGATGGCCTACTGTTGGAAGGTATCGTGTGGATGTTGCCTCATTTGAACGTATAGTGTTGCCTGAACTTCAGGTAAGCTTGCGCGAACCTTTTGCAAGCTAAGCTTCTTTTGATGATATTATAAACTAGAGTTCTCACATGTTTATAGTATTAACCATATCCGCTGTTTTACCAATTTCTCTTTTATTAGATTCGGGAGGACACAGAGTTGTTTGTCATTGACGAGGTTGGCAAGATGGAGTTGTATAGTTCATCATTCCTACCTGCAGTTTTGAGGATTTTGAACTCCAACGTCCCACTATTAGCTACTATACCAGTCATCAAACATGGCAGAGATATACCTGGAGGTACGCTACTCCTAAACTCGTGGATTGTGATTACTCTCCTGGCCACTGTGTATATAATTATGTGATTGTCGGGTTCCGTAAAGAGGAATCAGTCGGTCCCAAGTTTGAGTCTACGAAGACTCGAAGAGTATAATTGGTAAAATCTCTGAACACTCGGATGACAGTGAACGTTTATGGCTTTTGCAGTCGAAAGGCTAAGAAATCATCCTGGTGCGACACTGTACATGCTAAACCATAGTAACCGGGACGAATATCAAGAACGTGTGTACTCTCAAGTGGTTGATCTTCTGAGCAAGCATTGAGATCGATGACTTACACCAGCCTTGTCGTCAGTCGTCAGATTAGTCTTTCTCCCTGAAATTTGCTGGTTTTGAACTTAGTTGATGTGGTGCAAAAGGAGCCTAGCGGTTATGATGCCGCTATTAAGAGAAATAGAAATGATGGAAAATGAATAGACCTGTCACAAATTACAGAATAAGACGATCTTACATGTGAAACTGTCAAATTCACTAAAAGGACAATTCGTTTGTTATTAACAAGACAAATGATTTTTTTGATACAAATGGACTGTTTCACAGCCTAAAACCGTCTCCGTACCACTATCATGACCAATATAGGGAAGCGGGGATTCGAACCTGGAACCTACTGTCCCAGAGCACCTAGTCTTAACCACTAGGCCAAGACATCTTCGGTTCTTTCTATCTATTCATGTGTACATGTATGATGTATCCCATAGTAGTTATTATGGCATTGCAATGGTGGAGCCAAGATTTGAACTTAGGTAAGCTCTTAATTTCTCGATTGATTGTGATTTATAATAATGGTTGTAACACCAACTCTAAACATCGTAAAATTGTCTAGTTACATCTTTTTACGACTAAAATAAAAGAAAGAAAGGAACATTTTGCATCGACAGAAGAATCTAAATAAATACATAATCCGAGTCACAAAATGCCAAATACTAAACATTGATGGACGCCCTATTTTGGTGAAATAATTAATCAGCCTACAATACTCTAACTAACGAATGTCGTACTCCATCTCATATTATCAAGTATGAACATCAAAAAGAGGCAATTCCATCAATCCATCATCAACCGCCAACGGCCCCCCACCACAACATTACTAGGTTAAGTTACGAACTGGTGTTCCTTGTGACGGATATATATAAATCCATCACACGGTTATAACTGGTCAAATATTACCTGTTGTATCTTCAATTCTTAGTCAACTTATAAGATTAAATTTGACCCGTCACAAATTTGTATCAGATTAACGAGAATGACCTTTTCTAGTTTCCACAACGGTGAACTGTTTCAATTTTCAAACTTCCCATTTAATACAGACACCTACTACTTGTTACTTCCCCACCTCTCCCACCACTTCGTATCCTATATCTTCCTCTCCCTCTCTTCGTTTTTTCACAACCCGTGAACCCGCGACTCGTTCCACATGACGACTGTATACGCTCTCGTCTTCGTCATCCTGCTACCTCTCTTTAGTTCCGTCACTTTGGCCAATCCCTTTGATGATATCTTTGCACCCATTGTTTCTCCTGTTTTAGGTACTTTCTCCTCTTTACTCGAAACAATATTACTCTCTCCGTTCCAATAACAGGTTCACGTACTTGACATGTACAGAGTAAGTTTTTTTTATATGTATTGCATGTAACGGACTAACGGGTGAACATGGACACATAGTCACACAAGTTTCATGATTCATTCTACAAAACTGTTTTACGATATAATATTGTAGATTATGATTGTTGTAAAACCGTCTTATGTTATTTCTGTGTAGGTGAATTATGCAAGGAAGTGGGATGTGGGAAGGGAAAATGCAAGATGTCTGAGAAGAATGATTTGAAGTATGAATGTGAATGTGATCCTGGTTGGATGCAAACTATTTTCCCCAATGTTTCTTCTGTTCCTAAGTTTCTTCCTTGTGTCATTCCCAATTGTCAGTATTCATTCTCTCTCACTTTCTCTTCTTTCTTCTCTTACTTACGAGTATCTTCGGAACAATTGGTCTCTTCTAAGTCGATTTTGCATAAATTTCGTGTAAGACGGTTTCATACCTAATGAATACTTTGCACATGTAACTTAGGAGAGTAGTTGTTTGTAATAAATAAACATACCTAAGAGGAATGACGTTCTATAGTTCTATGATCACTTTATGTACTCCATGTGCATATGTATGCTATGACAAAATTGACAGTGACCAAAAAGCACAAATAGACGATTATTTTGGTAGCAAAAGGTGATGGTTGAGGCTCATTCAGGATAATCGAGGGGTACATTAATGAACCCCTGGCCTAAATGTAACTTGGAATGTAATATTTGAAGGTACCCTGAATCACTCCTGTTCTGAAATCGGAGCCGCAGCACCAGCTGCAGCTGAACCAGGACACTCTTTTTCAAATGCATCACTCTTTGAACGTAAGTCGTACTCTCCACTCGATCATTGCTTCATTCCTTTTTTATTGAATGGTTAATGATGTTACTGCATATTTTGATAGCTTGCGGGTGGGCGAACTGTGGTGGAGGAGTATGCAAGAAGAAATCGGGTCTTACTTATTCTTGCGAATGCAACCAAGGATACAGCAATCTCCTCAATAACACCGGTTTCCCCTGCTTCAAAGAATGTGAGCCACCCAAACATACTCATCAAAACATATGCCTCGCGTACTTAATCTTGTGTAGGGAGTTGGCTGACACGGGTTAGCACGGTCCAATAAGACACAAACCCACTTTGGCACGCTATGTCATGCCATGGTGCTAACCAACCTGTTTGAATTTGTAGGTTCGTTTGAAGGAAATTGTTCGAATCTAGGACTCTCTTTGTCCAACACATCAACACTTCCATCGCCACCCTCGCCTAGTCTAGCCGATAGTGGCACTAACAATCTTGGTACGCTCCATATTTCTAATAATTTCCCTCGACAAAATTCTAAACAAAACCGTTATAATGTTATATAATATCGTTTTTTGTGTGTGTTTTTACGTTTCTCAGGAACGTCGCTACGACATGAAGCCTTGTTCAATGGTGTCATCGTACTTGTCATTGCGGTCGCACCGTTGCTATATATATTTTGAATCATAATTGAAGCAGCCTAGATTATCCATTAAACTCCGTAGTTAAGCAGAGTTTGTAACCCTTTACGGCCTTATTATGTTATCGACTTATCGTAGCCTATTACTAGTACATCTAATGTTGGGATTGTAGGCGATATTAGCCAGTATGTATATAAAGGGTGTTTTTATATGAGAGCTTTGTTTAACCTGTTACAGTCATTAGGCCCATTATCTATCACAAACATATTATTCGGATATCTTCGTTTTCAGGGAAACTAACTTGTGTCGCTCGACCAACCACACCAGACACCACGGCCATATATCTGGCCTGGCTAGTCCTCAATTCTCATGCTAACATGAGCCTGCGTGGCTTCGGTAGGACACGGTCTTTACCACACTTTCACAACCTAGCCTACCGAGTTCCGACCATGCATACTTTCGCAACCTTGCTTGGTCGGGGCCATGGAAAAGCGAATAAATAAAAAATAAAATAAATATAGCGTTCCTAGGTCGAGTTTGGACCGGACATAAGGAGCTCGTCTCTTAGCGGATCAGCCCGTGCCTTCCATATGGGCAGAGTTGGGCCACATTTTCCAAACTCAACGTGTTTTTGAGCCCAACCTGCACCAATTCAGGGCCAATTTCCAGCTCTAATTCCAAATTTTAATTTATTCGGGCAAGCGTACTATTTCATGGGTAAGAATTGAAGCCTTGATTTCGTCATTTGACTACAAAAACACTTACCACACACGATACACAGTGACATAGGCTAACTCAGTGTATATCTTCTGTCCTATTTTTGTGTCTCATTTTATGTGCTACACCATATACACCTCGCCTATTAATAAATAAAATATGCAATAAATATTATAACTTGTTGATATATGTGTCATCCCGTATATGGTATGACACACGAGTGAGACACAAAAATGGGACGGAGAATCGTAGTTAATTATCCCTTTTTTTTTCATTGGAATGGCATTATTCTTTGCTTTGGAATTCTCAGATAGAAGTGTCATGACTCTATTTTATCCAAAAAAAAGTCTGTAAAAAAGACTTGTTATTGAAGTCCTGAAATTGTGGAGTTGAATTTATGGTCCTTGGGATTGGGATCTGCGATTGTCTGACATCAACATCCACATCCCATTAGTTTATGTTTACTACTCCACTGTATAGTAGTAGTAAATGACGTGAATGTGTAATTAATCGGATACGAGAATCGAATCTTCTACCTCATAATTAACTAGAGTTATTTTTATGTGCTGTATGCCTGTATATCACCTTTCTATGTTATCGCGTCATTGTTTATGTGACTTTTAGGGCTTGCTTGGGATGGGGGTAATGCATTAAGGGGTAATGGAGGTTTAAATGTGAAGAAAATGGAGGAAGGTGATAGATAGTGATGGTGTTTTATAATGTAAAGGGAAGGTGAGGGAGTAATAATTATCTCCATATGGGGGTAATGCATTACTTATGGGGAGAGGGGAGTACGTAATGTATTACCTCCATATGGGGGTAATGCATTACTTATGGGGAGAGGGGAGTACGCAATGTATTACCTCCATATGAGAGTAATTATTCCTCCTTCACCTCCTCTTTACACCATAAATCACCACCACTAACCACCCTTCACTTTCATTTTCTTCACATTTCAACCTCCATTACCCCTTAATGCATTACCTCCATTCCAAGCAAGCCCTTAGGTTTAGTTTACTACTCCGTACTTGTTTTGCGTATAATATGTACAGTAATAAATTACTCCATGTTATGTTGTGAGTTACTATAATATCTCGCAAGCGCACGAGTGGTCGTTGTGGCGCTTGGAGGCCAGATCGATCTACAGGGAGCAAGGTGATTTCTAGTCGTGTTAACTCTAGGGGTTTATCTAAGTCGAAATAAATCAGGAAGTTGAATTACAACTATTACATACTTTGTATAGGTGAAGGTAGCAAGGGACGATCTCACTCACGAATTATTAGATATTTGTTCATGGATTGTTTATAAATACAAGTATTACATACTCTGTATGACATCGACAACGAGCGTCAATCTCCCTTATAATGGAGTAAAGAGGAGTCAATAATGTACTACTCATATCTAAATTTCGATTTAAGTTCCTGCTACAATAATTTAAGATTAAAATCGTAATTATTCATTAACAAAAAAAAAGAAAATACACATTAGTTTCATAAATAATAGAGATTAGTTACACCAACCAACTAACTAACTACATATGATAATTAATTTGTGAATAATGAAAGAAAGAATAATAGACGAGGAGTAAGTCTCTCTTGTGACGGATATGGATATGGATATATCCGTCACAAGAGAATAACGGGTTAAATAATATCATTAGATTAGAAAATACAAGTTAGTGGGTAACACATAACTTTGTCTTATTCACCCAAGTGAGTATTATTTGACCCGTCACATATTTATGACGGATAGTTCCGTCACAAACAAGAATTTGCCAATAAGTGAGTTTATTGATATGTACATGCATGAGCACGTGGTGCATTATATGGTAGGCGTAGATGTTGGTCCCCCTACTCAAATACCGAAGCTATGTTTCACTTTTCTGTCTCATTCTGTATCACTCGATACGGCAAGAAACACATCATTAAATTATGATTTTTGTTGCATATTTTATTTGTACAATAGACGAGTATTTCTGTATGAAGTGACACGTATACTAAATGAAACACGAAAATGAAACAAAATATCATACGAATCTGCGAGTTTCCGCTAATGCCAAGATGGTAGCAACAGTAGTACTATAGGGGAAACATGGATGAACCTTATTTGGAAACCGCGATGGCCAACCTCATCTCGTCTCATCTCATCTCATCTTGCCCTTTAATTAAATTTGGATGGGGGAATAAGTACACTATACGATTTCTGTCCATCACATGGGTCACCTCTAACCTCATTGGATATCAACAACTAACATGGCTTGCTCCCCCTTTTTACTCTTTTACCCCTTATATCTTCATTCGAGCAAGATCATCATTTACCGGTTTGGAATGTATGAGGGTAGATCTGGTAAATGAGTCAATCGAATTTGGATTGGGTCAGTCGTTTTGGGTTGGATCGATCATAAAGGTCTAGATTTGACATGACTAGACAAAACTTTGTCAACCCAATTGATCCAATTCGACAAAATTGACCCAGGACTCAAAAGTGATTAAAAGTTATCTGACCTTACCTGGCCCGATCCAAATCCAATCCCCAACCTGACCTAGTTATAAGAATAAGCTACATTTGATAAGTTTTTTCGTTTCATTTTTTTACTCTTCTGTTAGTCGTTAGTACTACAATGTCAACGTAGTAACTAACACTTTTAATGATTTAAGCTAGGTTATATAAGTCATGTTATCAACTACGAGTATATATGGTAAAAATAACTCTTCCTCGAAGATTATACTACTTACGAGCAATCCGATGGTGCAACGAATGACAGATTATCGCTGTATAATTTGAGTTATTACTGAGGTGTTCCTATATAATAATGATATTTACTTCAGAAAGAATTCATTACACTCGATTTTCCAACCTTTGTATTCAGATTGACGTTGATATCGTTTACAATCGATGTAGGACTTTAATTACTAACCACATTAATGAAATCGATCTTTTTCTGAATTCATTACGCTTGATTTCCCAACCATTGTATTCGGACTGACGTTGATATCGTTCACAATCAATGTAGGACTAATTAATTACTAACCATATTAATGAAATCGATCTTTTACTATAAAAAAAATACGAGAAATGAAAGAGACAAGAGTATTAATTAATTCAGTGATTGATTCCAGTCTATTCTATTCTATCTACTGGTAGTATTAATCAATTTTTTTTATTTGGAAAACGACCTTCGTCGCTTCTTCCCCCTGACATTTAATACCACCATGTTCACCAACTAATCCCTTCCCTTACCCATTTATTCTTTTAATTTAGCACTGATACAGACACGAATACAAACACACACAGTAGAATGATACTACTCGTAATTGATATCGATAATTGACGACAGATAATAAAACAGTAGTACTACTACATCATATTATACTCTCCTTCTTTGATAGCTACCATTCATATAATCATGTAACCCCAATTATTCACATGAATTAACACTTCCTTCCCCCCAAACATTCAATTCAATTCAGATCTGGTTTCGGTTTCTGTTTCGGGTTTGAGTGGAGTAATAATGGGGAAAACCGGAAAATGGTTCAAGAGTTTTTTGTCAGGGAAGAAAGAAAAGGGTTCCAAACACGAGAAAAAATCACTTGTAGACGAATCAAGTCATAGTAGTTATAATAATAGTAAGGAAAATGGTAGTATGACAGGAGGAGGAGGCGGAGGAAAAGATAATGTAATTCCGCCTCCTCCTCCTGTTGTTGGGGTAGTGCCTTTACCGAGGCCCACTACCCCAAAAGATAAGAAAAGGTGGAGTTTTAGAAGATCCTCTGCCACTTCTCCCAATTCCAAGGATGTGTCTTGTGCAACCATTGTTAGTAGTAATGGTAACAGTACTGTTGCATTGGCGGAATCCGAACCTGAAACCAAACCTGAAGAACTCGATGAGAATATAGAGAAACCCTCGTTGGTGGTGGAAGTGGCGGACAATAATGATGATAATGATACGACTGAAATGGATGCCAGAAGGGAATGTGTTATCGAGGAGGCGGCTGCTGTACGAATACAATGCGTCTTCCGGTCATATTTGGTATGTTATATTGTCTATTTGTCCACAATCTTTTTTTAAAAAAAATTAATTAGTTTCTTAGAACCGGGACCAAAATGGAAATGTGGGAAATGAATGCAGGCGAGGAAGGCGCTGAAGGCGCTAAGGGGATTGGTGAAGTTACAGGCATTGGTAAGAGGACACTTAGTACGGAAACAGGCGACAGCGACGTTAAGATGTATGCAGGCATTGGTAACGGCACAGGCTCGTGCTCGAGCTCAGAGGATTCGTACGGTTGATGATGGGAGACCGGTTATCAACCATCGACAGTCGACTCATCGAAGGAATAGTCATGAGAAAATCAAGCAATCTTATCATGTTAGTATCTCAATTCTCATCTCCTCTTTTTGTTTATTTCTTGTTCTTTGTTTCTTGATTTGTTCAGTTGGTTTTAATCCATTTTTAGCTTGTTTTTTTAGTTGAATAATGTTTACCGACAATTTTTTTTTGGTGATTTAGTTGATTAGACGTAGATTTGTCACATGGTTTGTTCGAATTGGGTTTGGGTCGGTACCCATTACTTTGTATTCAGGATCATCGAAGTCGTGATTTTGAGTGTTATTAACTTATTACGAGTTTAAGAGTACTTTTGGAATCTAATTTGGGTTGACGTCATGTTATATTGGGTCGATTAAGGCCCAACATTATTTCATGAGGGTACATTTTGGGTTCAATCTGGTTTTGTTTGAATTGAACTAGAATCAACGAGTAATCAGTTTTGAAACTTCACTTACAATAACACATTTGATTCATCTAATAGTGTTTATAGATTGGACGACCATCCATCCCACACGACCTGACCCGACCCATTGAACTCATTTGACCCAACCTGCAAAAAAAATAGTCTTGTCACTCTTGTGCACAATATTTTTAAAACTAAACAAAGTTTCGTCCCACGAACTAGCTTTTCAATTTGTTCGTGGACTGTGTTTTCATGTTTAGCTTGGCCCATGTCACGCCCAAGCCCACATATTAAGTTAATATGATAAGTACCCTGTATATGATTATGATCCACGTATTGAAAACAATAAGTTTCAAATTCAAATCTGATATTGGTTTCGATCCTCTCAGACGAAAATTGATGGTGAGTTGTGTGTTCTCGTACCAAAGTCATTACTTTTTAATTGTCGACAGGACATGGAAGAGAACATAAAAATCGTAGAGATGGATCAAGGAGAATACGGATCGACTCACAGCTACTCGATCCCTAACCAACAACAACACAACTTTGATCGACTAGACGGAAAAATCTCGACTTACTACCAACAAATCTCCCCTGCACCATCAGCAATCAACGACATGAGTCCACGAACATGCAGCGGCCACTTTGAAGACTATGCTTACGCAACAGCACAAAGCAGTCCACAATGCTACTCTACAGCATCTCGACCCGACCAATCCCAACCCACATTCTCATTCCCCAACCCTGAATTCGCTGACACCATGTCGTACGAGTACCCCTTATACCCGAGTTACATGGCTAACACGGAATCTTCCAGGGCTAAAGCACGGTCGCAGAGTGCGCCTAAGCAAAGACCTGAGTTTGAGAGACAGATGAGTCGAGGGAGACGGCCGTCTGTTGAAGGGAGGAGTAGTATACCGAAGGGTGCGAGGATGCAACGGTCTTCGTCTCATGTCGGTGCTGCTGAGAAGAATTATCAGTATCCTTGGTCTGTGTCTGTCAAGCTTGACAAATCGGCTGTTTCGCTTAAGGATAGTGAGTGTGGATCGTCTTGCTCCGTTTTCACTAATGCCAATAATTATTCCAGATCCGTTGTTTCATATGATGTAAGTTTTCCTCCCCAAATATGAAAACTAATCCAGTTAGTTAGTTAGACCATAATTGGTTATAGTTAGTTAAAGGATGATGTAACTAACTATAACCAAGGTGGTTAGTAATATATAACTGAATCAGTTATATATTACTAACAAACTAGGAGTAATTCCTAATTCTAATGTCTTTAATATTTTCTTATGTGAAATGCAGCCTAGGTATTAGGCTAATCGCGGGATGAATGATCCAACAGTCGTGAATTTGGGAGTCGAGTTTTGTTTTGGGCGTAACAGTTTGCAATTTATAGTAAATCTGGTTGGATGAATGAATATACTCCCTCCGTATCTATATGTTCGTCCACTTTTAATATAATACTTCACCCATAGTATATAAGTGAAGAATGATTTGTATAGGTTTTGTTTGGAAACTAATGAAAACATTACATAAACTACATTACTGTTGTTTGAAGTATTTTTTAGAGTTGAAAGTGTGAGGTACTCCGAAATAAATATTCATGTATAAACTATCTAATCTCCTATTTACATTGGTATTCGTGAGTATCGGATTTGACTATAACGTTCTGTCTATCTACCTTGGTGATATCCCTACAAAGTTGATGATCATAACAATTCTTGGAAAAAACCCGACCCAAACTCAATCCAATTCTGACCAATCTAGAAATGACATGACTCAAACTGATCTGATCCAAACCCAATCTGATTGACCCGTTCGTTGTTGGTGTGATACGGTGATAAGCACAGTCAAAAGATTCTATCCTTCTCAACACTCACACAGCCGTTCTGTATAGTACATGTATACCTCTATTATTATTTTTTAGGACTCGCTTGTGATTGGGGTAATTATTCTGGGGATAATAGAGCAAAAAATGACGGAAAGAAGCGATAATGGTAAGCGAAAATGAAGAAAATGAAGGAAATCTAGCTTATTTGGAGAGAATTATTACTCTCCTCCCTCCCCAAGTAATGCATTACCCCAATGGGTAATTATTCCCTTCTCATATCTCTTTTACACCATAAAATGTTACGGAGTACAACTAAGCAACAAGCTTATCCCTTTCTAGTTCATTTTGGCTCTATTATCCCGGAAATTATTATCTCATCCCAAGCGAGCCCTTATTATCATTCTTTTGTTAATAAAATTACAGTAAGCCGGTAGAGGAATGAGGTATCCACGAAGTAATTAAAAGCTGTATAATATAAGATTCATCCAACCCATTATTAGATTCTATCGTACACAATGCTCATCCAAGTTCTAAACTAATTAAAAATAATTCTCACTTGGTTACCAGTCCAATGAGACAGCTAATATGAGTACGTTTCCTTCCAATCGGAACCCAATTAAAATTCATTCCCAAGTACTGAATAATCTTCGCATCAGGAAAACACTTCCTGTGGATCCGGTAGGAGACATGTCGAAATTGAGGATGATTCCCTTTTCCAAAGTCAAGAGTTAAGACCCTATGAATCTTGACCCATGATTCGATTGACCCGCGACCTAATACAACTTCAATTTAGGATTGAAATCCAACCCGACTAAGTTGATCCGTTGGTTCGCAGATACATTGTAGAATTTGTAAGTGGAAATATAAATCCAGAGAAAAGGGAGAATATTTCATACTCGGTATATATTAACTTTCTCAAATAACAATAACAAAGTGAAGGTCTTTAAATAGGCATTACATGACTAAGATTATCCACTAACTTAAACCACTACTTAATTAACTTCCACTAAATTAATTAACATGCTTATTTATCGTGAGACTGTCTTATAAGTACAAGAATGTGTGATTAAACATTAACCAAATTTTGGAGCACTACTCTAACATATTACATATTAGAGCTGATCATGGGCCGTACCGTCCGAATAGCCCGACCCGTCCGGCCCGATATTTTAGCGGGTTTGGACAGCGAAGCTCAGCCCGAATAAATAAATGGGCCGGACAAGCCTGGCCCGATCTAATAAACGGGCCGGACATGGACACTAATATTTTCAAACGGGCCAACCCGCCCGGCCCGCTAAAATTATTATATATATTCTGCCGCTTAAAAATTAATTAATTATATAGAAAATGAAAAATGTATATATTCATTATACAAAGGAAATAATTACTAAATGTCCTAATCAAGACACGTATACTTGATAATAGTATGATATAGCGAAAAATACCTTTCAACTCTCAAGAAAAATTGGGCAACTTTCGGTATTCTCAATTTCTCATAATCTAATACTCCGTAGTGTTTATCTTATCACCAATTTTTGTTCACTTATCACATACTCCGTACCTTTTTTTTGTTGTATTTTTTTATGTAAGGAACAAGTCAACTATGTTGTACTCTTTTTAAATATTTACGTAATTACCGCCTATCTTTATTCGTTTGATAGTTTTTTCATTCACTTAATAGTTGGCCCGATAGCCCGCGGGCCGCCCGGTTTTGTATAAACGGGCGGGTAAGGGCAAGTAATCTGGGCCCGTTAGTTAGGCCCGACCCGCCCGCTTTGGTGTTAAAGGGCAACTTTTATCTTTTAGCCCGGCCTGTGTCCGGCCCGAGCCCGCATTTGAGCAGGTCTATTACATATATGTGGTATATATTATATGTACAGAGTATTTATATATAATCAAATTACTCACTACATTCCGATTTTGTTGTTTTTTTTTCTTTAATTTGTACCTCCTAAACCAATCAAACATTCTCAAATTAATACCCCGTGTACACTGTAAATAAAAACCATGAACCCTTCATTTAAGTCCTAATTTATTTCAATATTAGTCTCAACCATTACATTAAAATTTTAATTGATTTGATTAATCAGACAATTATTTACCTATTAATCCTTAAATCTAAACTTTATGAGTACGTGAAACAATAAAATTGTGATGAAGGGAACAATATAACATATAAATCGGCTTAAATCTTCTTTTCTTAAGTGACACTCAACCTTAACTCGACTGTAATCAATATAAATATATATACCTCGACATGTACTTAATCCGACCTATATATTGAGAACCAATCCGAAATTTTACCTGCCCAACACATATGTCAACTACTCTATTACATACGAGTACTCAATTGCTATCACTGACAGTACTAGAGCTGGGTGTATTACCAGAATTAGAAGCCATATGATTAACAAAGAGTAAATTAAATTACAGTAAGACACTATGAGTAATAAGTCAATTAACATTTCATTCAATTTTTTTATAATTAAATAAGTCGTACATGATCCACAGTTTGCCGCAGTTTTAAGAGCTTAGATACTTAACAGTGTCTTTTGACCTTTTGATACCCTCTTCAGGTTCTCATCAATTTATACGCCATATCAAGATTCTTTCAACCAATCAGATTCTATCCTACAAAATTGCAGAATTACCGAAAATGTCTTGACCTACTTGTTAAGACCATGTACCCTGTGACAATAGACTCAATATGTCATATGTTCGAATCCCCCTCCTGTAATGCGACTAAGTAAACGCTTCAATGAACCAAAAAACAAAATTGCAGTAATTGTTGTGTACGACTGTTGTATAGTACTCATACAATGGAAGAATACGTGACTACTTTAGGTTAGATAATACTCGTAATCACTTTAGGTTATACAGTGATTGGTTTATACCGTACTAAATATTTTTTGTCGCTAGTCATTATTGATCACGTACTTTTTTTACCCTAAATCACTAATTTGTTTGCTTTGTCCCACGTTACAACGATGGTAAAATATAATTGCGAAAAAATTGTTATAAAGTCGCTTAAGAGACTTTGTAAACGATTAAACTACAGCTAATTTTGAGTTTATTCTAATCCTAATTGTAACTCCATAGCCTGTCATCACCCTTTATTATACTCAAATTTTACAATGTCAAACATTTGACAAATCTTGAATCACTATATAAACACAAGTACTTATGATTATTTACTACAGCAAAAACAAACAAAAACAGAAACCCGACCAATAAAACACCTAAAAAAACCGGTACAAAAAATGGCCGGTGAGCCAGGAAGTTCGATGCATGGAGTGACTGGGAAGGAGCAGTCGCATGCCTTCTCTGTCACTCCTGGCACTGTCCCTTTGGACAAGGATGCCAAGTTCTCGCTCCCTGTGGATGCTGAGCACAAGGCCACCAAGTTCACGATTTTCTCGCTAGCCAAGCCTCACATGACCACATTTCACCTGAGTTGGATTTCCTTTTGTACTTGTTTTATTTCCACGTTCGCTGCTGCGCCCTTGGTCCCTATCATTCGTGATAATCTCAACCTCACCAAAATTGACATAGGTACGCACAGAATCTTCAAACAGACGATTTTTCTCAGTACTGTTTTATAATAAGGCATAATTAATGTTACTATGTGTTATGCTAACTACTTTGGTGAATAATTATATTTGTAGGTAACGCGTCATTGGCCTCAGTGTCAGGAGCAGTGTTCTCCAGGCTTGTGATGGGAACATTGTGTGACCTGATGGGCCCACGGTATGCATGTGCGTTCTTAGTCATGTTGAGTGCCCCAACGGTGTTTTGCATGGCGTTGATATCTGACGCGAGCGGGTTCATAGCGGTCAGGTTCATGATAGGGTTTTGCCTGGCGACATTTGTGTCGTGTCAGTACTGGATGAGTACCATGTTCAACGGTCGCATTATTGGACTGGTAAATGGGACGGCAGCAGGATGGGGTAACGCCGGGGGTGGGCTAACCCAACTACTAATGCCCATCCTATTCACAATTATTCGTAAAATGGGGGCGACCAAATTTACGGCATGGAGACTCGCTTTCTTTGTTCCGGGGTCATTACACATAATCATGGGGCTTTTAGTACTTACTCTCGGCCAAGATTTACCCGATGGTAATCTTGGTGCGTTGCAAGACAAAGGTCAGATCGCCAAGGACAAGGTTTCCAAGGTAACATATACTCGTATTTTCAATGTTGAGATTTCATGGATATCGTGACAGAATAAATATAGTTTAACTTTAATCAGAATTTTTCACAGTATTTATTTATTTATTTTATTTTGAATTAAGTTAGCTGCAGTCCCACTACTATGATTTTGATATTTTCATCTGATATTTTGCTATCACAAGTCAACGTTTTGAATTTTTCCCTTATAATTTGTCCACTTCAATTCTCGTAAATAAATTCATAAATTATAGACTGTATTTAACATTACCTTAAACTACTGACGTAAATTAATATTTATAGTAACCTCAATTTGTCGAAATCTCAACTTAAATGCGTGCTATTTATATTGTTAAGGTAATCTGGCACGCGGTCTCCAATTATCGGACATGGATATTGGTTCTTCTCTATGGCTACTCCTTGGGTGTTGAATTGACAACAGATAATGTTATCGCAGAATACTTCTTCGACAGGTATCTTCTAGATATTCTCATTCCAAATTATAAACCACTCCATTATATGAAAAGTCTCTCTCGTAATTACTACTGATAAATCATCTGTCTCTTGTGTTACTGTTTACAGGTTTGACCTCAAGCTACAAACCGCTGGGCTAGTCGCGGCTAGTTTTGGGTTGGCAAACATCTTCTCACGTCCACTAGGCGGCCTAGCCTCCGACTACAGTGCACGTTACTTTGGTATGAGAGGACGATTATGGACGCTTTGGACCCTCCAAACATCAGGAGGGTTATTCTGCATTTGGCTCGGGTTGTCGAACACTCTACCAATGGCAATTGCAGCCCTAGTGTTATTCTCCTTAGGCGCTCAAGCCGCGTGTGGGTCCACCTACGGAATTGTGCCATTTGTGTCAAGACGTTCGCTAGGAATCATATCTGGAATGACCGGAGCTGGAGGCAACATTGGTGCAGGATTAACACAGTACATTTTTTTTACCTCGGGGAAGTTCAGCACCCATGACGGTCTTTTGTTTATGGGTGTCATGACCATTGGGTGCACCCTGACGGTCAGCTTGATTCATTTTCCGCAATGGGGTAGCATGTTCTTCCCCCCGTCCGAAAATGTCAAGGAGGAGGATTACTATATCAAAGAGTACAACGATAAGGAGCAGAGTCAGGGGATGCACCACAGGAATATGAAGTTCGCTGAAAGTTCGAGGTCTGAGGGTGGGCGAAAAGGCAATTCTCCTCCTTCGCTCGAACAAAACCCGACTGCTAGCCATGCTTAAGACGGAGCATCTAAGTATAATTCTTTTGGTGGCTTACGTTTTGAATACTTGCAATGACAAATTCTAACACATGTTGGAAATTAGTCTTATATTTGTATGATTTTTTGTTTTGTTTTCTGATATACATGATTTTATGATTATGATTTTTTTGGTTTTATGATTTATTCATGTATGCTAATATAATTGATGTATTGTATGCGTACGTCGAAATTTAACTAATACAACGAATTATTGCCAGAATTTGTTCATACATACATGCTACATGTGTGTGTATATACAGAGCAGAGATGAGTTCAAATGAGTCCATCGATCAATTATTCTGAAGCCATAAATCTTAATTCTAACTACACAGTCTTGACGTTAAGTGAAATATGTTTCAAATTACATGGGATGATTCTAATTGGTCCTTTATCTCCAAACCACCTTTCTTCGTTCTCTAATTTCTCACCCACTGGCCTGGTCATGGAAGGTGGTCGCTGACAACGTGGTGGTGTTGATATGGTGGCCGGCGAAGGCATGATGGTGTTGGGTGGTAAGGTACGTACATATGTGGATTTTGATGTAAGCGTCTATTTTGGTGTAAATCCTCTACCTTTCGATAGTTCATTGGATCAACAAAATCAAGGGACGATATTAATTCTCAAACCACCCATGACCCATATCACTCCTTCTCACTTGATCACAAGAGAGACCTTTCATTGTTCTTCAACAACACCATCAAATTACATTAGAATGAAGTTCAAACGCAAAATATAAACGTTTTTAAAGAGAAGATGTTACTCCCTCCGTTTCTATGATTTCTTCCACCTTAAAAGTGGCACATTTCTAGTGTGATAGAAAAAAGAAAAGTGGAAGAAATCAAATAAATGGTTAAAAAAAGAAATGTGGAAGATATCAAAGAAACAGATGGAGTATTATTGAATGCAAATTTCGGAATTTGTGTTATAATAGTTAAAGATTAGGGCTCGCTTGGGATGAGGTTAATTATTCCGGGGATAATAGAGCCAAAATGAACTAGAAAATGATGGAAAGTAGTGATGATATTAAGCGGAAATGGAGAAAATTAAGGAATATAGCTTATTTAGGGGAGGAATTATTACTCTCCTCTCCCCCCAAGTAATGCATTACTCACCAATGGGGGTAATTATTCCCCTCGTATCTCTTTTACACTATAAAATGTTACAATCAAGCAACCAGTTCATCAATTTCTAGTTCATTTTGGCTCTTTTACCCCAGAATAATTAACCTCATTCCAAGCGAGCCCTAAATATTACTCCGTAGAATATTTGAAGTTTATGTAAGGTATCGGTAGTTGAATGCGATTATCAAAATAATTAAACTTACTTCGTAGTCGACACTGTATTTTTTTTTTTTTATTTGGTGCTTTGTCGATATTTTAGATAAAATAGTTAAAGATGAATATCTGACATTGTAATTGAATTGTTGATTTCATTTTCAAAAGTCAATTTAATTAGTCTCATTACAATATAAAAAACGAGAGAATCGAATCTGATATGACCTATTTTTCAGAATACTTAATCTTAAAATTCTTAATCACTATACTAAAATCACGACTATATTCGTATGTATTTGCTCATCGCCTCTGTCACATTCTTTTGAATTATTCTTCCTCACACACAACTATACCGTACAACTACCATAATTCTTTATTATTAAACCGTACCCGTATATGATACGCATTTTAATTTGCCGGCTCTAAACTGGTGTCCCTTGACCTTTTGTTACCCTCTCAGGGCTCTTAACTTACATATACGCCAAATAAGATTCCTTCAACTAACCAATTAGATTCTGTTGTACGTACGAAAGCTGATTCTTGTCTCATACGAACATATCCATCATAAATTTAGGCGAGAAAAAAAAAAGGATTAGACAAAATCTATATATTAACAAAATATTTATCGTATCTATCTAAAATATAGGTCTGTTTCACTCGGATCACTTCATTTTTGAGACGGGTATTTCCGTCACAAGGATGACTGACGGTTACAAAATGGTTATAGAGAGAAGCTATCGGACTTCGTAAACGTTTATAAGTACAGCTATTTATCAATTTATTGTAAAGTAGCCAATTATAATGTATACGGACTCCGTAGTCCGTACCCTGTCAAGCCTTATTATAAGTCATGTTGTACAAATGTACAATGTCAAACAAGGACTAGTACGGATATGAAACACTATATAAACACAAGTGATTATGGTTGTTATCTACAGCAAAAAAAAAACAAAACAAGAAATCCTAAAGAAAAAAAAAACAGACATCTTTTTTTTTTAGAAAAAAAAAGAAGATGGCCGGTGAGCCGGGAAGTTCAATGCACGGAGTGACTGGGAGGGAGCAATCACATGCCTTCTCGGTCTCTCCTGGATCTGTCCCTAGGGACAGGACGGCCAACTTTGCACTTCCGGTTGATGCTGAGCATAAGGCCACCAAGTTTACGATTTTCTCGTTAGCCAAGCCTCACATGACCACATTTCACCTGAGTTGGATTTCCTTTTGTACTTGTTTTATTTCCACGTTCGCTGCTGCGCCCTTAGTCCCTATCATTCGTGATAATCTCAACCTTACCAAAATTGACATAGGTACTCTCATAATCTTTAAAAAGACGGTCTCTTTTTGTAGTATTGATTAATTTTTTAATAATATCTCTAATTTGTATAATTGATTATTTGTAGGTAACGCGTCACTGGCCTCAGTATCAGGAGCGGTCTTCTCTAGGCTTGTGATGGGAACACTATGTGACCTGATGGGTCCACGTTACGCATGTGCGTTCTTAGTCATGTTGAGTGCCCCAACGGTGTTTTGCATGGCGTTGATATCTGACGCGAGCGGGTTCATAGCGGTCAGGTTCATGATAGGATTTTGCCTGGCGACATTTGTGTCGTGTCAGTACTGGATGAGTACCATGTTCAATGGTCGTATTATTGGACTAGTAAATGGGACGGCAGCAGGATGGGGTAACGCCGGGGGTGGGCTAACCCAACTACTAATGCCCGTCCTATTCACGATTATTCGTAAAATGGGGGCGACCCCATTTACAGCATGGAGACTCGCTTTCTTTGTTCCGGGCTCATTACACATAATAATGGGCCTTTTAGTACTTACTCTCGGTCAAGATTTGCCCGATGGTAACCTCGGTGCCATGCAGGATCGAGGTGAGGTCGCCAAGGACAAGGTCACCAAGGTAGCGTTAAGCCCATCTTTTTTTTTAATTCAAACGAACGTATTACATCACAGTAAAGAATCAAATCATTCATCTTACGATTGAAAATCATTCATATTGTTAAGGTAATTTGGCACGCGGTTTCCAATTACCGGACGTGGCTATTGGTTCTTCTCTATGGCTACTCCTTGGGCGTGGAATTGACAACAGATAATGTTATCGCAGAATACTTCTTCGACAGGTATCTTCAATTCTCATTCTAAATAATTATTATTACTCATTATGTGAGATGTCTCTCGTGAATGCTAAATGAATTCTTGTGTTATTGTTTATAGGTTTGACCTCAAGCTACAAACCGCGGGCCTGGTCGCGGCCAGTTTTGGGTTAGCCAACATCTTTTCACGTCCACTAGGCGGGCTAGCCTCCGACTACAGTGCAAAATACTTCGGCATGAGAGGACGACTGTGGACACTTTGGACCCTCCAAACATTAGGAGGAATATTCTGCGTTTGGCTCGGGTTGTCCAACACCCTACCAATGGCTATTACAGCGCTAGTGTTATTCTCCTTAGGCGCTCAAGCCGCGTGTGGGTCCACCTACGGAATTGTGCCATTTGTGTCAAGACGTTCGCTAGGAATCATATCTGGAATGACCGGAGCTGGAGGCAACATTGGTGCAGGGTTAACACAGTACATTTTCTTTACCTCGGGGAAGTTTAGCACTCATGACGGTCTTTTGTACATGGGTGTCATGACCATAGGGTGCACCCTACCGGTCGCCTTGATTCATTTTCCGCAATGGGGTAGTATGTTTTTGCCCCCGTCGAAAAATGTTAAGGAGGAGGATTACTATATCAAAGAGTACAATGCTAAGGAACAGAGTCAGGGGATGCACGAAAGGAATATGAAATTCGCTGAAAGTTCGAGGTCTGAGGGTGGGAGGAAAGGCAATTCTCCTCCTTCGCTCGAACAAAACCCGACTCCTAACCATGCTTGATGTCTAATTCTTTTTGTGGCTTATGGCTTATGCCTTAGATACTTGTAATGGTAAACTTCGACGCATATTGGAAAAACCAGTCTTATACGTATTTGTATGTTTTTTGATATATTTTTTTGGAAAAATTACAAAATATCACCCTGTATTTGGTGTAGTTTACAAATTACGCCCATGTATTTTATTTTTTTACAAATTAACACTTATTACTTAAGTAATTGCCTAAATGCATAAGCGTTATTAATGCGGATTAAATTGGGTAAAAGAAACTAAAAAAAACCAAAAAAAAATTACTGGTAATAATTAAATAACTTAATAATCATCTATGGTGAGACCGATGATCTGAATCTCAAGATCGATTATCTTGATAAAATTCATTTTGAATCGAGGTCATTTGTGAGAACAATGATATTATCGTCATGTTTAATAGTTATTTTGAACTTCCCATCTCCTCCATTTCCTTCTCTCAAGTAGAAGGAAATTGAGGAGATTAAAAAGGAGATAGAGAGCTAAACATAACTACTATCACCATTGATCTCACAAATGAGGACGACATCAAAATGAATATGATCGAGATAATCAATCTTACAAAAGAGGATTCTAAAGATAATGAGATTGAAATCATAGATCTCACCCTAGATGATGATTTAAGTTATTCAATTATTACTAGTAGTTTTTTTTTCTTTCTTATTAGTTTCTTTTATGCAATTTACTTTGTACGGAGTATTCAATAACACTATTGTATGCATTTAGACAATTATTTAAGTAATTAATACTCGGTTTGCTTTCTATATACCTAAAAAAATTACGAGCATAGAGATATATTACGATAAGACATTGTGATAAATTGGAATTATTGAGATTCCGATACCAGAGTTAGCGTGACCTTTGTTCACGAGTTCGAATCTTAAATTCTTAAATGTGTAAGTTAGTTCTGGAGTATCAAAGGAACATTCATGATGAAGAAGTTATACCGGAAGATGATTTGAGTATTTTAGTAGACAATGTAAGAGAGATTCATGAAAAACTTCGAAGAAGAAGTTATAGCTGAAGATAATTTAGAAAAAAAAATGAACATTCAATTACGGAGACGATGGAAGCACCAATAATCGAATCAAAAAAATGACGAACATTCAATGTATCAAAATTTTTAAGTCATTCTTTGGAACTTCCACCGTCTCCATAATCGAATGTTCATTAGGTTTTTCTAAAATATTTAAATCAAATATAATTTCATTTTTGGAGTCGGATAAATACTCAAATCAAATCATATTATTCATGTAGTACTGAAGTATAAATAGATATAAAAAAACTAGTTTGAGGGCCCGGCAATGCTCGGGCGGTGACGATTAGGTTTGAGGCAGCACGAGGTTTCGAAAATGCATATTTTGTCGTAGGATACATTTTATATGTTACATATTGATGATATATACATCACCTAATCGTCACTACCGTCAGGTGAAATTCGCAAACACTTTCGAGCATGGGGTCGAAAATGAAAAGGTGTCGACGTAGTCGTAACCATTGCGCGACATGGAAAATTAAGTATGAAATCGATATCAGTAACTCTAATAGAAAAGGGACGCAACTTTCTAAGCATGTCGACAAAAAATCATCATATTAAGTGAACCTAAACTTGGTGGTTAAACTTTTCTATGAGGTATTTCGGCGAACATGTCATGGGCGTAGGTGTAGGTCAGTAGCTTTCAGTGAGTTAATGACATCCAACTCTGTCAACTTGTGAACAGTTTACTGTAATAGGAGTAGAAAAGAAGGAAAACGCTACAAACTATAGTCGACCAACAAACAGAACTGTACTAAAACTGAGGGATATGTCATGAGAGCGGGTGAATGTATATCTAATCTAATCGAAGAAAAATGAGGAAGATAGATGGGAGGAAGAAGTACCGGTGTATGTTGCAGTGGAAGTGTGCTGATGGAGGAAGATAGGGTGTAAGTTGAGGGTATATACGAGAGGAAATTGGAGGAAATTTCATGTCTAATGTATTAAGCTTATACTAATTACACGTGTTATGTCAAAGGCATACGTGGCTACCATATAATAATACTCGTAGCTTGAGTCTTGTGTTTGACTAAATGATATTGCCAAAGTTAAAGTAATGCTGTCGTGGAGGTTGGAGGTTTTATATATATATATATATATATATAAATGAGGTTACGCAAAAATTCAGGGTTGCTCTCCCTTTTTATATAGAGTTAATGATACTACCAAAAATTCACAAGCAATCAATTTACATAGAAATATAATTTGAACGAATTAAAAATAAGATTAACAATGAGAAAAAATTACGAGAATAAACACGTTACACACCGAAATTTGAGAATGACTTTTTGTCGTCTTCTAAATTCTAATCATAACCAATTGCTTAACATTAACAGTGAAGAAACCTAATCTGTGAACAAGATTAATTCACCTAAAATTTACTGTAAAAGATAAAATTTTAATTTATTTAGACTATTATCTTAATTGAATAACTTTGAATATATATAAAAAAAAAATTATATATACACCCTTTCGTCTTTGGTGCAAAATCGAAACATAACCTTTCAGAATTTTTGTTTTTGTTATTTTTTTAATTAGGGTGATGCCCTAAAACAAACAACTTGCAATGATGAGTAACAAGAAGCAAATTAAAAGACAAGAAGAGCAAGAAACTCGCACCAATATACCAATTTCATAAACGGGTCATCATCCATCGCCTTTGCGGGTCAAGTCATCGAACATGCGATCCATGAAGTGAGGCCGACGATCGCTGACAGGCCTACATACAATACAAACATTGCGAAATTATAAGCAAATAAAGCGCATTGACAATATTATAATTATTTGCGCTTTTTAGGACGTTTTTGAATATACCTGCTACGTTTCGAGTTCATGAGCAGTGAGATCATCGATCTTTTGGTCGAGCAATGCAAGACGTACTCTCCGAAATAGTAGTCGATCTTAGGATCATACGATCCCAGTTCGATCAATTCCTCATTCTAGGTCAAGTATTTAACAAACAAGATTTTGCACCATGAACGGTCTACATTATAGTGTTGTTTCACCCAAATTTATACTCCGTATTAGTAGAGTCCTGATACATCTTTATTTGTATTACTAAAAGCCTCGTATATCTCTAATACTTACTCGTATCATTCTTTGATTTGTATATGAACGGAACTTTGTAATCGAATAATATTTGATTTGACCTTATAAAATAGAAAGATAAACAAGTTACGAAATAAAAATAAATTCTCTACTTTACTGCTCCTATCCCCTATTCACTAAAACAAAAACCAATGGGCAATATAGTCTTTTCAACTTTCCCGCCAAAATTCTATTCCTTCATTACTCAAATTGGGTTTGACATATAAACTTGTGTCCAGATTCATTACAACTTAAGCCCAATTGTTAAATATTTGTTCATACAATAATCAAAATCTTTATTACTCCGTATCAATCAATTCTACCAATCACATATATTGGAGAAAAAAAATTCTAACATAATAACCAAAAAATCTCTTCCATACTTTTTAATAAGCATATCAAACGGGTCAAACCAATTATGTCATATGAGATGTGAAAATTACGGGTCGAGTTAAGGTCAAAATACTACGCATGTAGAATTTTCGATGCTCTACATTTTATCAATTAAAAAATACTAATAGTTTATTTAATATTAATCGTATTTATAAGTAAAAAATTGGGGAACATAATCGTTTTTTTACGAATAAAAGATTGGTGAATATAATACATTCATGTAAATATTAATATCATTATAATTTTAATGATACGTCATGGATAATTCAGGTCAGATTTTGACGGGTCATTTTGGGTTTTTGAGCCAAACGGACCGCGGGTCAAAATTATATGAGTGAGCTATGTTACTAATTTTATATTTATTCCATCCAAATAAAATATTACTCTACATAGAAAGACAAGATGTAGTGACTAATTTAATACTCATTTCATTTTAATAAAATGTTACTCTATCAAAAACAAAAACGTGAACGGTTGACTGAAACACTAAAAAAAAGAAAAGGGTAAGTTATTGACTTAGACGAAGCAAATATAATTTTTTAAGTATTAACCTATTTGTATAAACAAATCAACTAGAAATCCGTACGTAGGTACGGGTTTTGCACTAGTACAATACAAATTCAAGCAAAAAAACAATCTTGTTTCTAAATCAAATCAAGTTTCAAGTTGTCCTCTACGTGAAATTTTAGAAATAAAATTAGTACTGGGCCGTGATGGCGTGATTCTTAGTAGGTCAAAAAAGTTGATCTAAGTTAGGGGTTGAAACACATTTTTGATTTGATTTGTCATAATTTTTTGGCTCTATATTTTATCAAACGGGTCAAATACAAAGCGAACTTTTATAAGTTGAATTTTATGGATTGAATCGATTAGTTTGAATACACACTGCCCTATATGGCTATATGATCCAACTATTATTGAACTAAGCTAGTACCATACGGGTCATGGGAGTAATTGAGTTATTGTACTCCAGCAAAGTGTTGAACGAAACGATATAGTGGCCGGTCAAGTGGTCATCACACGGTTCACACCCTCCATACCCACCTTTGTCTACTTCTTACAAAAAGACCTAGCTAGCTAGGCAAAGTGTCATTTGATCACAATTACTTTCATTGCAATGGTCATTCAACATCTTTTAAAGCACAAAACATCATTTACGAGTATATATACTAAATGAAAAATCACTAACGAAATTAAAATGACACGTTTATTTTTATGATCACAATTATCCCACCTAACTATTTGGCATTGGCTAATAACCGAAGTTTCATTAACTCAGTCCACCTAATACTTGGTACAGAAAAACCTACCCTTACCCAACTCTCATATTAATGTTACCTCCATTTATAAGATAATACGGAGTACTCTCTTTTTGATTAAAATATTTCTAGGAAGTACTTTAATTAAAAATAAATAAATCACTGAGATCAACGTGTATGTTGAGGTTTTTCAAATTTATGTCATACGGAATAAGTATTACCTAGTACCCACAATCTTATCAATTAAAATAGTTGACATGTACTGACCGATCTGCAAATTTTTCGAAGAATTAAAACCAAACAAATTTTCCTTAAAAACGACTCAATATTTGTTTCCACTATGTAAGGCTCTCATAACCCGAATCCGTAATGGAATATTACATACATAAAATATCCACTACTTCTCTGAGTTGATGACTTTTTTAGTGAAACGTTTTCCATTTCTTGCTTGAAAAAAATCAAATCTCAAATTACAATGAAAAACATTTGCTCTCGTTGAGAGTCGAACTCAAGACCTCCCGCTTACTAAACGGGTGCTCTAACCAACTGAGCTACGAGAGCTGATATTTCCCTATTGCAACTTTATTAACTCTATGTTTTTTGGGAAATGCAATTAAGTGGTTTTTTTTTTTTTTTTTTTTTGCTCATTAATTCGCTTAAAGTGTCGGAATCCACTAGGGGTTGAAATATTGTGGGATTTGAAAAACGTACGTTAAATACTTGGTGGTAAATCCACGACATACAGTCAATATGATAAACATAAGGCAATTAGTTTCAAAAAATCAAAATACATTGTCATAAAATACGGTAACTAAATTCTTGGTGCTACGTAGTTAACTTGTAATTTCGCCCTATTTTTATATTCGTTGTTAGTGTTATGTTTTACACTATCTTACCGCGAAAGAGTATAACGTATTGGTTTTGAAGTAGTGTTCATTTGATTGATTCATCATTAAGAAAAAAGACGAGCTTTTAGGTCAATATGGAGTACGAGCGAGTATATTCTAGTATGAAAATATCCGTAATAATTTAATGTAAGACGATATTTCAAAATAGCTACTGACACTTTTTTTTATTGGGACACGAAAAGAAAAAGTTATGAGTCCCCCGTCCAACAACTAATTGCATTGATTATTTGATATACTTAATTGAAATGGTAGGTGAGATTATGATCAAAATAAAACAATGCGCGTCTGGACACGCAGTGCAGATTTTCTGTCCCATTTTTCTGTCTCACTCTGTGTGCCACACCACATACGATATGAAACAAGGGTTCGTTGTTGATGGGACGGGGAATCCGCATTGCTGTACACGTACAAAATTGAATTGATCTTAAAGTTGTATCTATCGATTTCACTAGCTAATTTGGAGAACAAAGCTAGTTACTCATTTCAACAGATTCTAGCTATATAAGATCATTGTACCACTTGTTCCATTTCTTAATTAAGAGATATCGATCATGCAGATTCTTTGTATTATACTTCGAAATATATATCTTATCTAGTTTTTATTCCGTGAATAACACGTCATCATGTTGATCAGTTGATATAATTTCCACAAATTTTTAGAATTTAAATGTATATAAGAGTGAATGATTTGTCGAAAAGTAACAAATACGGAGTAATAAACCTTACTCGTCATTCCTTAAAAAAATATTGTACGAGTACTAAACATTTTTTGATGAGATAATTATGAATACGCATATAATTTACTCTGTATAGTACATTTTTTAAAGGTTCGACATTATCAATTTAATTTGTATAAACTTGAGATTGAGTTTAACTTTTATATTTTCATAAAAGTAGGCAAATATGTAAATGATATTCATTTGTTCAAAAAAAAAAAATGTAAATGATGTAAATATTCATTAAGAGGATGACCTAGTATAAGTGAATTTTTGTAGGAGGAAATTAAAATTTTAGGAGATTTATCCTCTTAGTATAGAGATGATGTTTATAAATAGCATGTTTTACGAGTAAACTCGTACTATTTACCCAAAAGTGAAAACTAATTTTATTAATCCATGTTACCCACTATAAAATTGCCAACCACAAAAAAAAAACTCCTTTTACATAGTCTAAAACAGTGTAAACGCAATTTAAAAAATACAATTATTATCTGTCCTATCATATAAAACCATCTCATATAGTGATATTAATCCCAATACTTATCGAGTGAGCCTTTTTCCTTTTGATTCAACGAAGCGCGCACTTAATCGCATTACAATACAGGGGAAGGTGAGGTTTCAGATTCGAAACAGCGACCTATTATCACAGGGTACATAGTCGTAACTAATAGGTTAGGACATTATCGATATTGAGACATCAAGTGGGCCTTTAAACCCACAATCAAGGGGTTCTCTTCAATTCATCTCCTCTATATATACAACATGATATATTTGATTGTTAATTACCTCACATCAAAAATGAAATAATCCCTTAATTAATCCTCTTTATATATATTAAATTAAATCCATCTTGATTCTCTTCATTTCTTGTTGTCATCTCCCATTTAAAGCAAAACACGCTTGTTCTCTTAGCCTATAACAAATATTTATTTACACACAATTAGTAACTTAATTAAAAGGATAAGTATCTCCTATCTTATCCAAATTATATACAAACATTTATATAAACCAAGGCATCTTCTTAAATCTTTCTTACACAAATTAAAATCGATTTTAATACAAAGAGATTAAGTTATAATGGAGAGAAAAGGTAATGAATACGAGCACACTAGGTCTAGAGTGCCGATTCCACAAGACAAACCATTTGCGACTATCTTGAAATCAAACCTAAAAGAGACGTTTTTTCCGGACGATCCCTTTAGAAGGTCGAAGAATAAGCCTTTGTTAGAACAAATATGGTTCGCATTGCAATATTTCATACCGATTCTAGATTGGGCACCGCGGTATACCCTACAATTCTTCAAGTCGGATCTTATTGCCGGGATCACTATAGCTAGTCTTGCCGTTCCTCAGGGGATTAGTTATGCTAATTTGGCTAGTTTGCCTCCTATTATTGGACTATGTAAGTTTTTTACTTCTTACGTTTCCTTCATTCTAGGGTTTTTCGACTTCATTCTCGTCTTTGTTTGTTTGTTTAATAAAAGACTATACGTGATATGACACCTAAAAATGATACTGTATCAGTTGATCATGGACCGAATACAGATTTGTAAAAAAAAAAATCATATTTAGTTAGTTAGATAAATCTTAGACAAATCTTGTGGATATATCATTTGCCCTAATATTATTAGTGCATGGGTAATGGATTAATAGAAAGGTAATAACACTAATTAAAGCATATGGATTATGGAGTGTGTCTTCTTCATTGAATATTGAAAAAATTTAGATGAGTGAAGTAAAGAAATTGATATATTTGGAATAAAAATATACTCTAGTTTTCCTTCATTCTAGGGTTTTTCGACTTCATTCTCGTGTTTGTTTGTTTGTTTGTTTGTCTATTTGTTTTTTTAAGCGAAAACTAATTTCATTAATAAAAGACAATACGTGACATGACACCTAAAAATGATATCAGATCAACTGATCATGAACCGAATACAGATTTGTAAAAAAACGAAGAAAAAAATAATCATATTTAGTTAGATAAATCTTGTATATTTATCATTGGCCCTAATATTAGTGCATGGATTAATTAAGGCATATGGAGTGTGTCTTCTTCATTGAAAATTGATAAAATTTGCATGAGTGAAGCTAAGTAAAGAAATTGATATATTTGGAATAATAATATACTCTAGTTTTGGTACTTCTAAAATTAGAAAATCCAGTTACTCCTATTACAATCATTCTTAAACGAATCATCTTATGCAATGTTCGTGAAGATTCTCTCTTGGTTAAGACATTATCGTTAGTTCACTTAATACTGTTTCATTTTAATAAAACATCATCGTATCTATTCATGAAATGAAACAATTAATGATAATCGGAGAGAGTATTAGTTACGGGTATCTGATTGAAATTGAAGTAAAAATGGTACAGTGGATTAAATTTTTATGATATATTATTATTGTATTTAATTTTATGCTAAAATAACTATTTATTCGTATTATTATTATTATTATTATTATTATTATTATTATTATTATTATTATTATTATTATTATTATTATTATAAATAGGAGAATTTTATTGAAGAATCAAAACGCAGTTTATAAAAAAATTGGTGGACAGTCACGAATTTATTTTTATTTATTATTATTATTATTATTATTATTATTATTATTATTATTATTATTATTATTTATTATTATTATTATTATTATTAGGGATTTTTTAACGTACGCGTATCCAAAATTTCCAAAGGACATATAATAATATACTAATTACTCCATAAAAGTATTATTTTCGTCCCAATCATTCGTTTACCATTTATATTATTTGTAAGGAGTATTTTAATTTAATGTAAATAAATTATCGAGACAAAGAGAGTATTTGCAATAACAATAATTATCTCCGTGAATACATTTGACTATATATTATGGATCATGATCTCGTAGATTTTTTTTTTGATAATGTTGATATAAAATCATCCTAATAAGAAAATACTCCGTAATTGTTATTATTATGTAAAAAAAAAGAAAGGAACAAATATTAGTTTAATTAGATGTATACTAAGCTAGAACTATATCTTAAAGAGGATGGGCAGAAACAGAACAGATCACAGGGAGAGATCTTTATTTTAATGGAAATTTATTTTACTCACATTTTATAGTATTGTATTATTTATATCTGTTTAATTCCGATATAAGTTGTAGATGTCGTATGATTTTTATTAATAAAATGATATTTTCGCTCAAAAAACAAACTACTCGTACATCTTAAAGAAGAAAAGAATAAGATTTAAAATTTGTCGATTTTATAAGGTTAAATCATAATAATTTTCATTTTCCACAATATCTTCTAAACGTATAAAAGTAGAAAATGTTATTTATTCAGAGTAATGACTCAATTAATAAGGTGAATTAGGTAGGGAGTCAGTTATAAATGATTCAATACAACTCGGAGATTGAATACACTTTGCTCGAAAAAAGTGTTACTTCTTTCACAATCTATCATTCATGCTACAAATGAAACCTTGCATACTTGGCATTGTTTCATTGTACAAGTCTAAAGACAACATTTTAAAAGACTCTTGTTAAAGGAAAAAAAATTAATTACAGACAGCGAACGAAGCGTATACTTATTCGCTTTGAATTAGAAAAACGAGAAATCGAATTTGTGGCCAGTTGTCGCGAATTTTTCATTCTTTATCCTTAGACTAAAAAATCTACGGTAGTTTATAACATATAGTATGATAACTACTAGTGCAAAACTTCTAAGGAATGTTACAAGGGGACAACCATAATCATAGTGATTTTTTTCATTTGTCGGTTTAAACTCAGCTCGTATATATAAAATACTGTATTGAAGGATTGAAAAACGATGTTTTCTTTGTTATTTACGAAGTATAATAAATGATCCTTGAAAATTAGTAAATAATTATTTTTTCCAACCAATCATGTAGTTAGTGATATTCGTTTTTCTCTAGTTATACGGAGTCTATGGAAAAACGAAAAAATACAAATAAAAAAGAAATTTTCGATTATTTAAAAACGAAAAATATAACAAAATGAAGGGAGTAATTCAGTTTTTTTGTGCAATTTATTGCTGTGAGAGTCCTACACTAGAAAAATTTATGTACATGATTCGTACTTAACAATTGTCTCACGCACGATCCAATTCTGTAAAAAGATATTTCATTTGTTTATTAACAAAACAAATACGGAGTAATTTAATTTGTACAAATAGAACATTTCATAGCGTGATACATTATCATTTCTCACACAATAACGACTATTTTATGAATTAATATGATCGATTTGTTGACATGAATGATATATGTTGTGAAAATGAAGATTCGAGCTTTGTACCGCCATTGATATACGCGATGATGGGGAGCTCAAGAGACGTGGCCATAGGTACGGTAGCAGTCGCATCTCTAATCTTCACAAACACCTTGGGTAAGGTGGTCAGCCCTACCGAGAATCCCACCGAATATCTCCACTTGGCTTTCACTGCCACCTTTTTCGCCGGAGCTATTCAAGCTACTCTAGGCTTCTTAAGGTAAATTCAATCATTCCGTACTAATAAGTCACCGCTCTTTCTGACTGAATGGGACTGATCTGAATTTAAACAAAAGACGTCAATAACTAGCTAGTAGGATTCTACGGAATAATTTAATTTGTAATCGTTGTTAATAATAATAATACGTAATTGGTGGACGTTAATTAATGCATGCAGATTAGGGTTTATAGTAGACCTACTATCGCATGCAACGATAGTAGGGTTTATGGGAGGAGTTGCAACAACAGTTTGTCTACAACAACTTAAGACCTTTGTTAATGTCAAACAAAAAAAGCATGGATCTGACGTTGTTACTGTTCTTTACTCCCTTTTCTCCCAAGTTGATCATGTAAGTCATGATTTCTTAACTATTTTGTCGCAAGATCTCTTATGACACGGTCTCAAAACAATTGTATTCTATTGTCACATAACCGTATTTATTGTGAAACAATTAGCGTGTACATAAGAGTCGTATGTAAAACTGTATGTACATTTGATCCGCCAAGTAAATGAGAGCCGGCTTTGAAGGATTCGTGAGGTCATCATTGTAACATCGTGACTTCATGAATATAAAAGTTTGCGTACATCTGACCTTCCTCGTCTCCAATTCGATCTCAAATGTGACTCAACCGACCACCTTGGAAGTCAATGAATAACCCAAATATAGGCTTTTTTTTGTACTATAAAAGTTGTTAAATGGAGTTTTCCATAGCACTTGACCTATGTTATGTTGTTGTTGTAATGATTGTACTTTAATTTGTTTGTGTGCAGTGGAAGTGGGAAAGTGCAATCCTAGGGTTCAGCTTCTTGTTCTACATGTTGCTCACCAAATTCTATGTGCGTCTCTTTTCACTTTCACTTTCACTTTCACTATTGCACTACTTGCATTACATCATCCAACTAGCTTAGTTTCGAATCAGTAGGTCTCCCTTCTGACGTCTATATATCCATACAAACTTGTGACGAGTCAAATATCACTCACTCATATAGTTAGCAGACAGCTGATGTGTCACAAATTTGTGAGTTGTGACGGGTATGCTCGTGACAAACAAGAATCAGTGACGTGATGCTGACACTCTTTTCGTGTTTTCGCCAGGCAAAGAAGAAACCGGCCTTCTTTTGGATCAGTGCCATGGCCCCACTTGTCTCTGTTATTTTTGGAAGTGTACTTGTATACTTCACCCATGCAGACAAACACGGTGTTCAAGTCGTAAGTCCCGTCGTTTCTGTCAAGGAATATTAATATTAATTAATTTAGATTGGACTATCAGCTTACGGATATTATTTGCAATTACAGATTGGATCGTTGAAAAAAGGATTAAATCCACTATCGATTAAGGACTTAGCATTCGGGTCACCTCATGTTATGACTGCATTCAAAACCGGTGCCATTACTTCCATCATCGTTTTGGCTGTAAGTCAGAATTTCTTGTCTTTAGTTAGTTGTGAATAAATGACTGAGATAAAGAGAGTATCATGTATACGGTAATAATAACGAGAAATTGGTGGAATAATCATACAGGAAGGAGTTGCAGTTGGAAGGAGTTTTGCTATGTTCAAAAATTATCACATTGATGGTAACAAAGAGATGTTAGCTTTTGGACTTATGAACATTGCTGGCTCTTTCACTTCTTGTTACCTCACTTCAGGCAAGTAAATAATTAATACTCGTAAAATATAAATATAACAGTCTCAGTCATCACCTTGAGGTTTTGGTTGAGCTGATTCGTTTAACATGGTATAAGAGTTAGTGTGACCTAAGTAAGGTCACGAGTGAGTTTGAATTGTGGCAGCACACGCACTAACCACTCTTCGAGCCCAAAAAACAATGCAGGAATATTTTCGCGGACAGCAGTGAATTTCAATGCAGGATGTAAGACAGCAATGTCGAACGTAGTAATGTCGATAGCAGTGATGATAACACTACTATTGTTGATCCCGCTCTTTCGATACACACCACTGGTTGTGCTATCGGCTATTATCTTCTACGCGATGCTAGGGCTACTCAAATACGAAGAGGTTGTTCATCTTTGGAAGGTCGACAAATTCGACTTTGTTATCTGCATTTGTACTTACATTGGTGTCGTCTTTGGCAGTGTCGACGATGGATTGATTATCGCGGTAATATAATCCCTCCTTTCCCCATAAAACAACGATTATGATTATAATTATAGGTAAGATTAATGTTTCGGACGTGTGCATGCAGATATGCTTATCGATAGTGAAACTTCTGCTGGTTGTAGCAAGGCCTAAAACTTACATGTTAGGAAGTCTACCGAATACCATGTCGTATAGAAGCATGGAGCAATACGGGTCGGCCCAACGGGTTGCCGGTATTCTCATCCTTCAGATTGAAGGACCCATCAACTTTGCTTGCACTAATTATCTAAGAGAAAGGTACGTTCTTTTCAATTGAGTTCAGTCCGCTCCAGTTGAGTTCAGTTCAGTCAGGAGGTTGACTTTGTCTCAATACTTCAGCCTACTTAAAGCTCACCTCACTCCAGTTGAGTTGAGTTCAGTCCAGTCCAAAAGAAAAAGGCCTAAGTCGATAGTTATATCACATACTCGTACTAACATGGTTTGGCTCAAATTTGAACAGAATTCGAAGATGGGTGTTTGAAGAGGAAGATAGAATACAATCATCGGCCGATTTAGAACCCACATTGCAACATGTCATACTCGACTTGGGAGCCGTTGGTAGCATTGATAGCGGTGGAATTGGCATGCTACAAGAAGTTAGAAAATTTATGGAGCTGAGGGATCTGAAGGTAATTAAATCGGTTTCAGTCTTAATCTCAGAGTACGATGATGAGTCGTGGAAATTAACTCGTTTTATGTTTTGGTAATGCAGTTGGTGTTGGCCAACCCGGGAAATGAAGTAATAAAGAAAATGTATCTGTCAAGATGTATCGAAGACTTTGGGGAAGAATCGCTGTTCCCAACTGTGAACGACGCAGTGAAACATTGCACTGGGAAGTTGGGGATGGGCAAGGCGCTTTCAGTTCAATCTGATGATTGTCGAGAGAACATCGCCTGATTAACATCGACAGTAACAGTTCTAGCTCGTCCACAACAGGCGATTTTTTGTGAAGTGGAGATGATTATAACAGCGACCTGCACAACAAAAGGGCGTCAGTGTTATTAACCAACAATGGTGGATCCTTATGGTCCCTAGCTATGATGTATGATCTTTGGTTTTGATGCATTGTACTTGAAATGAAATGAAAAGAAAAAAATGCGCACTTGCTCGGTTTTCAGCAGTGCGATTACTCGGTCCAAACATTGTGTCTGTGTCACGTCTTTTTGTCCCACACGTTCTTTTTTATCGACTCGTCTCTGTAATTGACAAACGACTAAGAAATAGTACTCGGGTGAACGTACCATCTTAGACTTAAGATAGAATTTGGATGTAGAGAATAATGATGCATTGGTGAGTCGAGGTGATGATGGGAACGGTTAGGTGACTGCAACAGTGGGGTTAAGATTGGCAGCGACAATGGTCAAGGGACAAATATCGACAATGACGGGTTGGCAGCAAGGTTAGTAATGAAGACAGTGGCTATCATAATAGTAGAACAAAATTATCCAATATGTGATGAATGCATAAACAAACAGTTGAAACATTCTGTTGTTCTATTGTCTATCAGAAAACCCATCAAACTATATGGAATGTTGAGAATCAAACAAGAATCAAACTAAATAATTTGAGGCAAAAAGGATCCTAGGGCTACTTGGAACCAGGCTGTCGAGAATCAAACACGAGCTCAAAAATGGGAACCACTAATCAAGCGACGATGAAACAAGAGAACAGGTTATCTACAAAATGAGAATCAAAGAAGAGGCTTCCGACAAATCATGAGATCTTTCGCAGTCCATCCAGCATAGGAAAGATTATCAATCCGAGAGACGAGATACTTGACAAAACTGGTTTACTGTTCATTTGTAGATTTTGGGGAGGACTTCATGGGCACTGATGTCCAAAGCTTCAGGATCCCTGAAAACATAGTTAGCGTATTAAGTACCCCGTGTAAAAGTTTGATGTTCACAAAAGATACTTAATACTTTGTACAACCTAAGAACAAGAGTTAACTCAAGTTCGACCATGGGATAGATAACAATAAGGCATTATAGAAAACAGTAAAACATGTAGTCAAACCAGAACGTGTAAACGGAAAGGACAAAGGAAGGGGAAAAGCACAAGATTCTAACCTGCACAAAGTCTTTCCTTTCTCATTGACACAAGGGATAAACCACAGTTTACGCAAGAGGGGGGACTCAAACTGAACAAAGATCCCGTCACTTTGCCCATGTTTCCATTTCCTAAACCCTTGGCCTTTCCAAACCTGTAAACACATTGAATAGAAGGTGTCATTACAAATAAGTTTAATGTAAACTAGGCACAACATGTTCCTGATTTATACGGAGTATGAAGCGCTTTTCAATCTCCGGGAGAAAGGAAATAAAAAGTTTTTCACATACAAATTACCTGAGGGTAAGATATTATGTTTTTGGTAGTAGTCAAGCAAGCTGCTCTCGAAAGCGATTCCACTGCATACTCCCGGAGAAAAGAGAAGCATCTACTGTGTGTCTCAGGCGACTCAAAAGCCTGACATTGAAAATAAAGTGGACATCAGTTTTGAAAAGAGCTACAGGAGGGTGCAAGGACACTTGGTTATAATCCAACTGCTATATCTCTTCAACAAACTTCCAATACTAGCAATATAATATTGGTCACAATGATACCAACTAAATGTGTAAGTTTGAAACCTTATCAATATTTACAGCAGGCGCATATTTTTCTGTATCCGTCTTTTCTTTGTCAAGAAGGAAGTGCACTCTTGGATCCACTTTTGAGTTTTCATGACATGTTTTGACAGCATTTTCCATCGTCTCCACAAGAAATGAAAAAATATCTTTGGAGCCTTCTTCACTTCCATACTTTTCAACCTAAATTACAGAAACAACAATAAAGGGAAGATCAACATCAACTACAAAAACACTTCAAGGGGAAGAGTTGCAATGTCTTGCGAGTGGTCCATGATGTTTATTGATGCCTTCGTTTCTATTTACTCGACTTTTCGAGAGGCCAAGCTTGACGTGCAGGTGCAGCTCTTATTCTAGTGGATCCAAACAAGCTATATTCATGAATGAACTAACTTACCAGCTCAGATTTGAATGCACCCAAATGCTTTGCCACATCAACATCAGCCCTCATCTTCTCCACTTCTTCAGCTCGCTGCTTGTCCTTGGCCAACTGTGAAATTCTTTTGATTTTTTTAGACACCTCTGTACTTTGTGGATTATACTTTGATGCTACTTGAAATGCTTCTAAAGCCTGCAAGGTTAATAAGATCATTACCCACAGCTGAACCTCAGCACTGAAACGAAGCAAAAACATACTCCGTACTACAGTAACTCTGACACTATGTATAAAGCAATACCTCATCATATCGTTCCATCACCTCTAATATACATCCTTTTCGAAAGTAACCCTAAATGAAGAAGAAACGGATTGTGATCAGCTCAAGTGCTCAAGTCCCAAGTGCTAAATGATGATGATGAAAATATACCTTCTCCCAGTTTGGACTGAGACTGATTGTTTTCTCAGCATCGGCAAGTGCTTTTGTGAGTTTAACAAGGTTGAGAAACGCAGCAGCACGATTGCTGTTGAATAATATGACATGAAGAGAATGTCGGCACATAGAATCTCAAAAGAATTAACATTTCAGATATCACCATACAAAGTACAAACGATACATAACAATTTCATAACAGGTAAGCAGTAAGTAATTAGTACGGCTCCAAACAGTTAACAGCCATATTTCACTTGGTAGTCCAGTTACTCCAGTATGTTAAACGTCACAATTGAAAACAAAAGATACGAGAAATGGCAGGTCTTTGAAAATAGCTCATACATAACGGAAGCCACAGCTAACAGCTGGTCGTGCTTTAAACAAAGGTTATCCTCAAAAAACACAAAAAAGAAACACCACAACTGCAATCTACTATCATTAAACCGCCTTCAATTGTACTATCAACCAATATAAACTCAAATAACCGTCACTTGAAGACATTCGACAAGTTAAACTAACCAATGAAGTATCCTACATTATTACACAAGATCAATAAAACGCTTTCCCATGGCATTTCAGCAACTACCACCCAGTACAACCGAAAAAACAGATACTCCGTACATGACTAACAGACATCCAACAATCCCCGCTACATAATCACATTACAAAAAAACCTTTCACAAGGGTAAGATATGCTACATTATCAAACTCAAATCTATAACACGTTCCAATGATTTCCCATTTGTTTCTTTCGGATCACAACCAATGGCGGAACTAAGGGGGGCTAGCAGGGGGCAGTCACTACCTTGAGAGACTAAAATTTTGAAACTTTCAGCTAAATTTCCGCAATTTTTTCCCTAGTTTACCTTATCACATTATGAGTTCCCCTTCTAAAAATTTTCGACGAATCCCGGTTCTGCCACTGATCACAAATTCACAGCCCAATTTCGACACACATTAATTGGGTTTGTCAGAAATAGCATCACAAATCAAGGGTTTTAGCAGAAATCTTAAGTACTACTCCGTACTCCGTATCAAATAATCCGAATAAATCAAAAAACTATCATCATCAATAACAACGGAATATCGAAAATGTATTAGCCTAGTGGTTAACAACGAATTGAAAAGGGGAGTTTGAGATTGAGATGAAAACCTGTAAAGAGTAGGATTGTTGGGGTCGATTTTGATGGCTTGAGTGTAAAGGGCAGCAGCTTTAAGGTAATTTCCAGCTTTGAAGAATTCATTGCCTTGATCTTTCAACGACATTTCTGCTCCTTTAGTTTCCCCCATTTTTGTTTTTCTGGAAATGATGAGATTTAGGGTTCTTGAGGTAAGGTTAGTGTAATCGGATGACTGATTAACAATCTCGAATTAGCCTCTTCTAGTAAAATTCAATTGTTTCGTTGTCGCAAATGCACGTGTAAGTTGTAACAGTGTAACGAGACTACTAGAGAAATGGCATAACATCGTAAATTAGACCTGACAAAATTGATACAGTTTGAATGAATAATCTCATCCAAATCCGACTTGATATTCGAACTAATTGACCCAAATATTTTATAGAAATCGGATTGATATCCCAAAAAATTGAAAATTACTCGAAAATAATCTGAATACAAAAAAAAAAATGGTCCGACTCGAAGTTAGACTGATTTTTCAAACCCGAAAGTGGTCTAATACGAAACTGATCCATCCGAACACGACCCGATTAATCCGTTTGTAAGATCTACTCATGGGCCTTCAAATTAAAATGGGCTCATGCTCATCAACCGTTCTTTTTTTTAAGAGATGGTCCATATCTTTTAGCATGAGCTATCAATACATCAGCCTGGCTAAAAAGATCGCGGGTTCGAATCTCTACCCCCACTCCTTTTTAAAGTGGAATATTTGGTGTCAGGTATGTTGAGGCCTGAGTTGCATCCATATTTCAAGCTCAATGGACATTCGCATGAGGGGGCGTGTAAGAGTATATAAAGATTTTTGGATCTCCAACTATCGCCTTAAGATTTTGGTTGAATCGGTTCCATAACAAAATATTACTCCATACTCGTAGCAAAAAGAGATGGTAAATTGGTAATAGTTGGACTCGGTGAACAAGCGATTGAGTTAGGTTTCAATCAAATCATCAATTTATTATCGAATCATTTTCGAGTTGGTAAGAATTTGAGTCGTTTTCTCGAATAATCATTCAGTTACATCCCGAACCACTTTCGCTAAATATTTTAACCTTAAAGTAGTGTCATTTTATAATAAAAAAAATCACCACTTACCTACTACTACTACTACTATGTATCTTTTGTGTGCGTGGGATTGATAGTTTCCCTTGGCCTAAAACTTTAGGATCGCAAATCAACTTCAAGCAATAAATTCTTGCTGGTTATTCGACCTTAGACCGAGTTATGGAGTACTTCGTATTACTTATTAGATCATCACAACAAAGACCCGACACAAATCCATCTCCGATGTGATATTTGATGGCGTTACTCCACCTTACATGAACTCACTAGCTTAGTCAACTCTCGACAATAATTTTTCATTGGTTACTCGAGTATTACTTTACCAGCAATTTACCCTATACAGTCAAAAAAATAGATAACTCGTCTCTCATTATGTTATTTTATAACTCTGTATCTTTCACTGGATTTAATGATATAATATCGTTTGTTACGGTATCTAACTCATGCAATAAGACGATTACTATTGACTGTTGCATTACTTGAAGTTTGGGGATTACTAGCTATAGCTAGGTACGAGACTACTCGTGTAATAGTAGATGAATTATTATTATTGAGAGGAGACAATTTCGTACAAAAATTTAAGTTTCGAAAACAACTTCTCATCAAGAGGTCGGCATTTTCAAGTTTTATTAAGAAACAGTATATAGTACTCTTTTTACTCAAATGCAAATGATACGTTTCACTTTTGAACACTATTCGTAATCGAAAAAAATCTTTAATATTGTCGACAATGTACAGTAGAAAATTGGAGTAATGTAAGTAGGGAACAAAGAGGAGGAAAATTAATTAATTAATTAAAGGCGCGTTGTTTCATTCTGGTGAGAAATTCAACCAAATCAACAAGCTAGCTCTCTCCAACCAACAAAGGTTTCTTCTTGCACCGCTCCTCACCGTGCATGCATGCCAGCCCATTTTTCTTATTAACAATTGCAATAACACTATTATAATTCGCATCAAACAATAAACATAAGACCACGTCAATCATCCTAATGTCTAAAAGTGTTTGGGTCAAAAACTCTTTTATAGAACCGTCCTATAGTATAAGACAGATCTAACGAATCACGATAATAACCAAAGTTAAAAGAGTAGGTTATTAGTTTAAAGAATAAATTATTTAATTAAGTGGATTGATCTTAATTATGATAATAGACGTCCTATATAACAATTTGTTTCGGTTGCCATTACATAAGTTAAAATTTTCATAATTTTAAGCCGCCAATAATTATAACTTCACATGTGAATACATATATAGTTCCAAGTTTCCCTAATCCACTTCTACTTGCTTCACACGGATTAACTTAACCAGATATCTCGAGTTCACACGGATTAACTTAACCAGATATCTCGAGTTCAAACTTGTAAACTGTCAAAATTTATGTAGAAGAGTTTTACCGTTCTTAGCTTATGATCCCAAACGGGTTGAGTCAGGATTAAGCTGGATAATTTATAACCAAAAAGAAGGAAAAACTATATATGTTATTATATATTTATATGTTTCAATGATATTTCATACGCTATTTTGTTGCAAGAGGTTGGAGTGTAATAATTGATAGATATAATGATTTTTTGAGTACACTGAATATTTGATCAGTGGTTGGTTTGTAAAACGATACTCCCTCTGTTTCTTTGATATCTTCCATATTTTCTTTTTTAACAATTTGTTTGATTTCTTCCACTTTCTTTTTTTCTATCACACTTCTCTCTTATCTAGGTGGCCCACTTACTTTACTCCCTCTCTACTTTTACTTATTTTATTATTTTTCTTGATGTATCACTTTTAAGATGGAAGAAATCATAGAAACTTTACTTATTTTATTATTTTTCTTAAAAAATGTATCACTTTTAAGATGGAAGAAGTCATAGAAACGGAGGGAGTATCAAGATGCAATAATTATCAAGTAGAGTACAACATCATCAAAGAGACAATATATTTGTCCAAGATTATTTAGATTCTTATGCTTAATTAATTAATATCTTTATAATTGTTGTTAGTTGTTGTTCAATATATACTTCAATTGTTGCAACATCATCTAGTACTTTATTTCTCTAATAAGTATACCTATTTGTTCTCTAATCATATTCTACTACCGAGTATATATTAGGTCTTGCGTACAACTGTTGTATAAAAGGAATTAAAATAATCATTTTATGGTGAGAAATGATTATTTTATGTGTATATGTGATGACCTAATTTTAGTATTTTAAAGTTGTCATTTTCAAACTTATAACGCCTTGGCATCAACAACTTGGTCCCTAATCGTTATCAACCTAATAACGTTTTGTCATCAAGTCGTAGGGTTTTCATAGAACATGATCCAGATCAGAGTAGATCAGATTGATTCGTCGGTGAACATGGAGGCAAGGCTAACAAAATTTGAAGACCGGTTAATTGTTTTCTTGTAGATTAGCATGTCGGACTATATACGGATCGGTCTAATTAATCTAGTTGTCGATCTGATCAGATTTTTAAACAGCTCTGCAAATTAAATATTACAAATAGATCACCATCAGTATGATATCATCGGAATAAATTAAATAAAATAAAATTAAATTGTGTATAATGAGCCGCTAGGAATACATCAAACTTAGAATATTTTAGATAGTAAACAACCTTTTCTTTTGAGGGAAAGATAGAAAATAATGTTACCTTCTAATTAGTATATACAATCATCATAGGACCGAGTACTTGACCTAGTATTCACTCATATCCAAACGATTCTACTCACTTGTTTTTGGGTAGGTGGTTTTGAAGGCATAATTTTCACCGTCTTCTTCTCCACGCACTTAGAGATACATGACAATTTTTTCAAAAAATTTAATACCGTTTTACATAATAAAGATCAAAATTTGACCTCAAAAAATCAATGAATCAGATCAAATCGTTTGAATGAGATGGATTAGTATTTTTATAAAATTTGATCAAGCAAACACATACCAGCAAAAATGACAATCAGAGGATTATACAACCAGTTGTATGTACAACTGGTTTTAAGATTTTGAGCTTTATCACTAAGGTTTCGAGTTTTGCTGTAAATTAAACTCTCGTTCTGAGCTTTAGTGTAAAGTTGTCGATGAGTTAAATCACATAAATGTTTAAGCTCAAAAACTTACAACTCAGCTCGAAAAATTTTATAAGCTCAATAAATATATATAAAACTCAACAACTTTGCTTTGGTTGTACAATATTTTAGGCTCAAAAACTTTCTGAAATGCATAATAGAATTGTACAACCAGACGTATATTCCTATTTTTACAAAAATGAGTCTTTATCTTTGGTCAACATACATAAATTCTATATATGACCACTAGATAATACAAAACTCAAAAATTAAGCACCTTGGTTAATACAATAGGTTTGGATATGTATTTATCAACAAATTATAGAAAATGTTGGTCAACACCAACTTACACCACCAATATGCCACTCTTTTGACATATTCTCTATATAAACCACCCTTTATAAGATCCACAAAACCAAGCAATAATTTATCAAACTCACTTCATTCATTCCTTCCCAATTCTACAATGAAAACAACAACAACAACAATAATTTCTCTTTATGTCCTCCTCTTCTTCACAATCCCAACTCCAACACTTCAAGCAACATATGACACCAACACCAACAACCCAAGACTCCAAAAAGCCTACACATTTTTCCAACTTTGGAAAAACTCAATAACGTCTGACCCGAATAGGTTCACCTCAACCTGGTCTGGAGATAACAACGTGTGTAACTACACGGGTGTCTACTGCGCACCTGCGCCAGACAACCCGACTGAAACCACCGTGGCTGGTATCGACCTCAACCATGCCGACATTTCCGGTACCATACCCGACCAGATCGGACACCTCCTACCCGACTTAACCCTTATCCATTTAAACTCAAACCGCTTTTTCGGACCCATACCCGAATCATTTTGCCTATTACAACTCTTACATGAGCTTGACCTAAGCAACAACCTTTTCTGCGGCGTTTTCCCTTCCGTTTTACTTAAACTCCAAAACCTCAAATTCTTGGATATCCGATTCAATAACTTCGAAGGGTCGATCCCACCACCACTTTTCGACTTAAAACTCGACGCGTTATTCCTCAACAACAACAATTTCACATCGTATTCCCCTTCAAGTTTCCGAAACTCCCCCGTTTCCGTCCTTGTTCTCGCTAACTTAAACCTCAACGGTTGTTTCCCAAGCGAAATAACCGAAATGGGCGAAACCCTACAAGAGATTATCCTCTTAAACTCGGGTTTAAAAGGGTGTTTACCCTCAAACATCGGGGAATTAACCAAGGCGACCGTGTTAGACGTTAGTTTTAACGAGATTACGGGCACATTACCCGAAAGTATCGGTAAAATGGAGAAATTGGAACAACTCGACGTCGCGTATAATAAATTATACGGAGAAATACCTTCGAGTATATGCGATTTGCCGAATTTGCAAAACTTTACGTACTCGAATAACTACTTTTGTGGTGCGGCGCCTACGTGCATGGAATTGAAGGTTACAGACGATAAGTTCAATTGTGTCCCATATCGACCGTTACAACGGTCACCTATGGAGTGTAAGGCGTTTCTGTCTTACCCTCCTGATTGTAATTCCTTTGGTTGTACCGGAAGTTCACCGCCGCCTCTCCCACCACCATCACCACCACCATCGCCGCCGCCTGCTCCTGAGTACACGCCGTATCAACCCGTATATTCCCCCTAATAATGTTATTAGTAGATACTATACGGACTACGGAATACGTACGTATTTTGATGTGTTTGATCTTTAGAGGTAGTGTTGGAAAATGTTGATTAATTTTGATTTTAATTTGCTAATTAAGTGACATATCGTTAGTTTTGCGTGAGATTATACTATACAATAATATACATGTACAATCAAACTATTAACTTATTTGCTGAATGAAATATCTTTTTTTTGCCAATATAATTCCATCCACGCATTGCGTCCACTGTCAGGGAATGTGTATACATATTCAGAAATTGTGGAATATATTTAACAGATAAACAGTGAAAAAATGAACATTATTCTAATAAAATGTCCTTGATATATAGTACTATCAACTGATGAGTGATAGATGTCTGATCTTCACTCTTCAGCATGGCTATCTGCCAAACCAAGTGAAGACAGTCAGTCATATATAATCTGCAAGTGAGAGAACTAATCCAGTAACCCTCTTACCATCCGATCATTAATAGTGTTATCCGATCATTTATCTACCATCCGCCATCATGAGTGATGATCGAGTTTAAAGTTGTTGTGTTTTGTTTTAGGGAACAAACTCGATAACTCTGGTTAAGTCGCGACAACTACTTCTTACCAGTTGATCTGATATATGTATGGGTGATTACGACACGATATTCAAGGGTAAGTGTGAAAAGGATCAAGTTGATGAATAAATGCCGAAATATAGAGAGCGGGTAGTGTGAGTACGTAAGTCAACACGTTAAAATTATTATTGTAGAGTGAGGGTTTAGAGACGCAAATTAAATGGATGAGTAGAAGACAGTGAAGAGACAACAACTTGTGGTTTTTGTATTGTATGGATTAGTTGATCATCGACTAATAAGAGTAGACGTAGAAAATAATACTAATACAGCATGTGGGTGGTTTTGTATAATAATTGTATGTATGATTTTCTGGACTACGTATACGTACGTGATCGGCCTTCAGAAGTTTCCTTATTGCATGAAAATGTGGAATAGTACCACGTATAGGTATAGCTAATAGCTGTATATGCATGTACCGTATAGCTTAGGAAATAAGAAGCCTAACCACGTACAATTCTTTTCAAATCATATTCTAACAATTTTCACCTTGAGTAGGACACTCGGGTCTACATACGACTGTACGAGAACTACGTTACTCCATTAGGAAGGTATGGGAGGCCAGGGCGATCTACCTCTCGAGTTTGTATTGAGGGCTGAGGTTTGTATGTGTCACGGGACTACGGGAGATGATTTGTATGTTAGGACATGCATGGGCCATGTCGCGGATCCATATGGGTCAATCGAAGAGACAAGAGGATCGAGGAATTACCAGTAGTTTTAATTTCTTCTTGGATTTTTCGTATTGAGCCTTCGGTGTGTACTTGACCCGAACTTGAATTGGGCTGGTGGGCTCGCTTAAGAAGAGAGAGACATTTGGGTTAATATATACTCCGTAATAGGAGTAGGCCGGTGAAATTGGAATAGGATCCACCCTCGTATTACCCTTATCTAAAATTAGCAGGCTACTTGATCCTGATTAATTAATTAATGCAATGATTTGACGGACGAAAATACATCTAATACATCTAACATGGTACCCCTACTCTTTCTATGTGTATACATGGTACCCTTACCCTTTACAACTTCGTATTAATTTAATTGGCACCCTCTTAAAGTTTTTTTTTTTTTTCCATCAAATTTTGTCGTTAAATTATGTTTTAAGTTTAGATTAAGATTTCAATACCATTTAACTTAAATACTCGTAATTAACAAGTAACTGAGCTTAAATTTAAACTTAAATCATTTGATTTGACAATATAACGCCAAAGATATATACTCATTTTAGATTTGGTGCATAACTGCAAAATTGTACAAGAATGTTAGTCTAAGTTCAATTATAGGTTAATTAGCATGTTAAATGACGTCTGAGTTTTAATCTTGAACAAAAAAAAAATAGTTTAGTGCTAAAGCTCGACCGAAAAAAAGTCTAGGAATACCAACAAGGTAATATTAAAGTTTACGGGTACCAACAAAATTTTATACGAGTAGCAAGGTATAAGGGTATCATGTAGACACGTTAAAATGATAGGGATACAGGTAAAAAAGTGAAAATTTATCGAGTATGTGTAAAATTATTTTAAGAATAAAAGTCGGATCACAATACTTCTGGGAGTTTAGGACTTCCAATCCAAACCCAAAACACCGAGCTCAGACGGAAAATCCACATCTTACAAAATCTGCCATGGACACCGAATCTTGCCCGAATTTTGGAGATTATTGGTATCCTACTTCTGTATCCTCCATTCTTCCGCCATTGAAGCACGACACCAAAGCTCCACTCAGTCCCGATATTCTTACCCCTTCATCACTCGCAACTTGTTGCAATTGAATTTCCCCCTCTTTCTCCAACCCTAACCCTAACCCTAACCCTAATTTTACTCTAATTATACAATACATTCACTCCGATTGAACAACCTCCCCCGATTTCATGTACGTACTTTATTCTCTTCTTTATTTTTTTTGTTGGATTGATTTCGTTGATTGTTTTTTCACGCTTTTTCATATACTTGTTATTTCTCAGCAACAATGGCGTCATTGCCGGCGATAAGCAACAACGGCTCGGAAACCACCGCGGATTCCGGCGGCGTCGGCGGGAAAGCGCACTGGTTCCTTCGATGTTGTTGTAACGTCCCGAACCGTCGAAGAATCTTCGCGGACTCAATAAACCTAAGTGTATCACTTGTGGCAATGTCGCTCGTTCTAGGCAACTTCCTTCTCTGATTCATCTTCATTTTTCTACTACAGTTTATGCATCCACTATCCAGTATTCAAAAGACCTAGACATCTAGCAGTTTAGATTGCTGAATTTTGGAGATTGTTTAGGATGCGGAATTTCGAGGATTGTCTAGTTAGTAAACTTTCGAGGATTGTTTAGGATGCGGAATTTCGAGGATTGTTTAGCATGATGAATTTTGAAGATTCTTTAGCACGTTGAATTTCGAGGATTGTTTAGGTTTTAGAATACTGAATTTTGAGGATTGTTTTGGATGCGGGACTTTGAGGATTGTTTAGCATGCTAAATTTTGAAGATTGTACTGAATGCGGAACTTCGAGCATTGTTTAGGATGCGGAACTTCGAGCATTATTTAGAATACAGAATTTCGAGGATTGTTTAGCATGATGAATTTTGAGGATTGTTTAGCATGCTGAATTTCAAGGATTGTTTAGATGTTAGAATGCTGAATTTTGAGGATTGTTTAGAATGCTTAATTTTGAAGATTCTTTAGAATGCAGAACTTGGCGGATTGTTTAGCATGCGGAACTTCGAGGATTGTTTAGCATTCTGAATTTTGAGAATTATTTAGAATGATGAATTCTGAGGATGGTTTAGAATGCAGAATTTGAGGGTTGTGTAGCATGTGGATTTTCGAGGATTGTTTATGATGTGGAATTTCGAGGATTGTTTAGAATGCTAAATTTCGAGGATTGCTTATCATGCTCAATTTCGAGGTTTGCTTAGAATGCTGAATTTCGAGGATTGTGTAGAATGCGGAGGATTTTAAAGGATTGTTTAGCATGCTGAATTTCTATGCGAAATTCCGAGGATTGTTTAACATGTTGAATTTTGAGGATTGTTTAGGATGTTGGATTTTGAGGATTGTTTAGAATACATAATTTAGACTATTGTTTAGCATGCACGAAATTTTGAGGATTGTTTAGCGTGATGAATTTTGAGGATTGTTTATAATACAAAATTTCGAGGATTGTTTAGGATGCGGAATTTTGAGCATGAAGTTGGAGAGGACGATGTGGAGGGAGAGTATTCGGGTGGCGGAGGATATTTGAGGACTATCATTTTGTTTTCTCTATTCATTTTTAATTCTTTTATTTTATTCTTCAAAAATTAATTTCATATTTTTTTCGACTTAGGGTTTGTAAGCCTTTAAAATTTATTATTAATGCTTTCAACTTTTGCGTCTGAACTGTAATTTTATTAGTACTCTATTTCATTGTTCGCCTTCCATTTTACTTTTATTTCTTTTTTTGGATGACGACTTGACGAACTCAGATATTGATTCATGTTAACCGACTTCAAATTATTTTGGAACTAAGGCTCTGACGTTGTGGTTGTTGTTTAGCATGCTTAATTTTTAGGATTGTTTAGATCTTAGAATGCTTAATTTTGAGGATTGTTTAGGATGTTGAATTTCGAGGATTGATTAGAATGCGGGATTTCGAGGATGTTTTGGCATGCGTGAAATTTTGAGTATTGTTTAGAATGTCGAATTTTGAGGAATTGTTTAGCATGCGGAATTTCGAGAATTGTTAGAATTTTGGGGATTTTTTAGCATGCGTGGAATTTTGAGGATTGTTTAGCATGCGGAATTTCGAGGATTGTTTAGAATTTAAAATGATGAATTTTGAGGGTTGTTTCGGATGCTGAATTTCGAGGATTGCTTAGAATGCGGAATTTTGAGGATTGTTTAGCATGTTGAATTGTAAGGGTTGTTTAAAATGCTGAATTTCGAGGATTGTTTAGGATATGCAATTTTGAGGATTGTTTAGCATGCTGAATTTTGAGAATTGTTTAGCATGTTGATTTTTTAATTTTGAGGATTGTTTAGGATGCTAAATTTCAAGGATCGTTTAGAATGCAGAATTTTGAGGATTGTTTAACATGCGTGGAATTTTGAGGATTTTTTAGAATGTGGAATTTGGAGGATTGTTTAGCATGTGAAATTTTGAGGATTGTTTAGTATGCCGAATTTTGAGGATTGTTTAGTATGTCGAATTTTGAGGATTGTTTAGCATGCAGAACTTCGAGGATTGTTTAGATTTTAGAATGCTGAATTTTGAGGATTGTTTAGGATGCTAAATTTTGAGGATTGTTTATAATGCCGAATTTCGAGGATTATTTAGCATGCGGAATTTGGAGGATTGTTTAGCATGCGTGGAATTTTGAGGATTGTTTGGAATGCCGAATTTGGAGGATTTTTTAACATGCAGAAATTTGAGGATTGTTTAGCCTTCGGAGTTTCGAGGATTGTTTAAAATGTTGAATTTTGAGGATTGTTTAGAATGCAATGAGGATTGTTTTAGCATGCGTGGAATTTTGAGGATTGTTTCAAATGCCGAATTTTGAGGATTTTTTAGCATGTGGACTTTCGAGGATTGTTTAGCATGCGGAATTCTGAGTTAGCATGATGAATTTTGAGGATTGTTTAGATTTTGGAATGCCGAATTTTGATGATCGTTTAGTATGCGGTATTTCGAGGATCGTTTGGATCGCGAAATTTCGATGATCGTTTAGAATGTTGAATTTTGAGGATCATTTAGAATGCTGAATTTAGAAGATTGTTTAGAATGCGAAATTTCGAGGATTGTTTAGCATGCTCAAATTTGAGGATTGTTTAGCATGCTGAAATTTGAGGAATTGTTTAGAATGCAGAATTTAGACGATTGTTAAGCTTGAACGAAATTTCTAGGATTGTTTAGCATGTTGAATTTTGTGGATTATTTAAAATGCAGAATTTCGAGGATTGTTTAGGATGCAGAATTTCGATGAGGACTGTTTAGCATGACGTTGGATAAGGACGATGTGGAGAGAGTATTCGGGTGGCGGAGGATATCTGAGGACTACCATTTTGTTATTTTTATTTGTTTGTGATTATTTTATTTTATTTTTCAAAAATTAATTTCATATTTTTTTGTACTTGGGGTTTGTAAGCCTTTAAAATTTATTATTAACGCTTTCAACTTTTGCGTCCGAAACTGTATTTTTTGTTATTACTCTATTTCATTGTTTGCCTTCCATTTTACTTTTTTTTTTTATGACGACTTGACGAACTCAGATATTGATTTATGTTAACCGACCTTAAATCTTTTTGGGACCAAGACGCTGTTGTTGTTGTTGTTGTTAAGTATGCTGAATTTTGAAGATTGTTTAGATTTTAGAATGCTAAATTTTGAGGATTGTTTAGGATGTTGAAAGTTGAGTATTGTTTAGAATGCAAAATTTTGAGGATTATTTAGCATGTGGAATTTTGAGGATTGTTTAGCATGCGTGGAATTTGGAGGATCGTTTAGCATGCAGAATTTTGAGGATTGTTTAGCCTGCGGAGTTTCGACGATTGTTTAGCATGCTGAATTTTTGAGGATTGTTTAGAGTTTTGAAGATTGTTTAGGATGCTGAATTTCGAGGATTGTTTTGAATGCGGTATTTCGAATATTGTTTAGCATGAGTGGAATTTTGAGGATTTTTTGGAATGCCGAATTTTGAAGATTGTTATTTAGCATATGGAATTTTGAGGGTTGTTTAGCATGCGGAATGCTGAGGATTGTTTTGAATGCGGTATTTCGAATATTGTTTAGCATGAGTGGAATTTTGAGGATTTTTTGGAATGCCGAATTTTGAAGATTGTTATTTAGCATATGGAATTTTGAGGGTTGTTTAGCATGCGGAATGCTGAGGATTGGTTTAGCATATGATGAATTTTGAATATTGTTTAGCATGCAGAATTTCAAGGATTGTTTTGATTTTAGAATGCTATATTTTGAGGATCGTTTAGTATGCAGAATTTTGAAGATCCTTTAGAATGCGGAATTTCGAAGATCGTTTAGAATGCGGAATTTCGATGATCGTTTAGAATGCTGAATTTAGAAGATTGTTTAGAATGCGAAATTCCGAGGATTGTTTAGCATGCTGAAATTTGAGGATTGTTTAGAATGCGGAATTTACACGATTGTTTAGCATAAACGAAATTTCGAGGATTGTTTAAAATGCAGAATTTCGAGGATTATTTAGCATGACGTTGGATACAATAAGAAGATTATACAACCAGTTGTATATAGCTCTTACAACTGGTTTTATGATTTTGAACTTTATCACAAAGATTTCGAGTTTTGCGGTAAACTATTTGAGCTTTAGTGTAAAGTTGTCGAGTTAAATCCCATAAATGTTTAAGCTCAAGAACTTACAACTCAACTCAACTCAGCTCAGTAAATATATATAAAAGCTCAACAACTTTGCATTGGTACAATGCCATTGTACAAATAGGTGTATAATCCTATTTTGCATTGGTACAATGCTATTGTACAAATAGGTGTATAATCCTATTTTCTCGTTGGATAAGGACGATGTGGAGAGAGAGTATTCGGGTGGCGGAGGATATCTAAGGATTATCATTTTGTTCTTTTTATTTATTTGTAATTTATTTATTTTAAAAATTACTGTAATTTCATACTTTTTTCGACTTGGCGTTTCTAAGCCCTTAAAATTTATTATCAACTCTTTCAACTTTTGCGTCTGAAACTGTATTTTTATTATTACTCTATTTCATTGTTTGCCTTCCATTTTACTTTTATTTGTTTTTTTGGATGACGACTTGACAAACTCAGATATTTATTCATGTTAACCGACCTCAAATCTTTTTGGGACCAACACTGATGTTTTTGTTGTGTTTGTTTTTTAGCATGTTGAATTTTGGGGATTGTTTAGATTTTAGAATGCTGAATTTTAAGGATTGTTTAGGATGCTGAATTTCGAACATTGTTTAGAATGCAGAGTTTCGAGGATTTTTTAGCGTGCGTGAAATTTTGAGGATTGTTTCGAATGTCGAATTTCGAGGAATTTTTTAGCATGCGAAATTTAGAGAATTGTACCGCATTGCTGAATTTTGAGGATTGTTTAGATTGAGGATTTTTGGAATGCGAAATTTCGAGGATTGTTTAGAATGCAGAATTTCGAGGATGGTTTAGCATGCGGAGTTTCGAGGATAGTTTAGCATGCAGAATTTCGAGGATTGTTTAGAATGCGGATTTTCGAGGATTGTTTAGCTTGCGTGGAATTTTGAGGATTGTTTAGCTTGTGTGGAATTTCGAGGATTGTTTTGAATGCTTAATTTGGAGAATCGTTTAGAATGCGGAATTTGGAGGATTGTTTAGCCTGCGAAGTTTCGAGGATTATTTAGCATGATGAATTTTGAGGATTGTTTAGATTTTTGAGGATTGTTTAATATGCTGAATTTCGAGGATTATTTAAAATGTAGAATTTCGAGGATTGTTTCGAATGTCGAATTTTGAGGATTGTTTGGCATGTGGAATTTCGAGGATTGGTTTAGCATGATGAATTTCGAGGATTGTTTAGCATGCGGAATGTCGAGGATTGTTTAGCATGCGGAGTTTCGAGGATCGTTTTGTTTGCGGAATTTCGAGGATCGTTTAGTATGCGGAATTTCGAGGATCGTTTAGAATGCGGAATTTCAACGATAGTTTAGAATGTTAAATTTAGAAGATTGTTTAGAATGCGAAATTTTGAGGATTGTTTCGCATGCTGAAATTTGAGGATTGTTTAGAATGCGGAATTTAAACGATTGTTTAGCATGAACAAAATTTCGAGGATTGTTTTGCATGCTGAATGTTGAGCATGTTGTTGGATAGAACGATGTGGAGAGAGAGTATTCGGGTGGCGGAGGATATTTGAGGACTATAATTTTGTTCTTTTTATTTATTTGTAGTTTATTTTTTTTTTCCAAAAATTAATTTCTCACTTTTTTGACTTGGGTTTGTAAGCCTTTAACATTTATTATTAATGTTCTCAACTTTTGCGTCCGAAATTGTATTTTTATTACTAATCTATTTCATTGTTTGCCTTTCATTTTACTTTTATTTGTTTTTTTGGATGGTGACTTGACGAACTCAGATATTTATTCATGTTAACCGACCTCAAATCTTTTTGGGACTAAGGCTTTGATGTTGTGGTTGTTGTTTAGCATGCTGAAATTCGAGGATTGTTTAGATTTTAGAATACTGAAATTTGAGGATTGTTTAGGATGCTGAATTTCGAGGATTGTTTGGAATGCAAAATTTTGAAGATTTGTTAGCATGCGTGAAATTTTGAGGATTGTTTAGAATGCCGAATTTTGAGTAATTGTTTAGCATGCAGAATTTCGAGAATTTTTTAGCATTGCTGACTTTTTAGGATTGTTTAGATTGCGGAATTTTGGGGATTTTTTTATAATGCGTGAAATATTCGAGGATTGTTTAGCATGCTGAATTTCGAGGATTGTTTAGCATGTGAAAATTTGAGGATTGTTTACAACGCGGAATTTAGACGATTGTGTTAGCATGAACGAAATTTTGAGGATTGTTTAGCATGCTGAATTTTGAGGATTATTTAGAATGCGTGGAATTTTTAGGATTGTTTAGAATGCCGAATTTCTATGATCGGTTAGCATGCGGAATTTCGAGGATTGTTTAACATGCTGAATTTTGAGGATTTTTTGGATTTTTGAGGATTGTTTCGAATCCTGAATTTCGAGTGTTTTTTAGCATGTTGAATTTTGATGATTGTTTAGCATGATGATTTTTGAGGATTGTTAGAATGCTGAATTTGGATGATTGTTTAGCATGCGAAATTTTGAGGAGTGTTTGGCATGCTTAGTTTCGAGGATCATTTAGCTCGTGGAATTTCGATGATTGTTTAGATTTTAGAATGATGAATTTTGAGGATTGTTTATGATGCTGATTTTAGGGCGGCCAAATTTCCTGTACACATGATATGTCGTTATTAAGATACGTGATATACATTGTGCGTGAATCAGCTCGTGTTTTGAGGGGAATTGAGCTAATGGTGTAACTAGAGCTAAATAACTCTTATTCGAACGCTGGGGTTTAAGAAGAGCTGAATTTTGACGCTTCTCTACCATACATTCTTTCTCATACAACTCTCTTCGTCATCGTTTTCTAGCTGCGACATAAGTGCACATCAGCGATGTGTGGATTTTCTTAGATTGCCTTAAATCTTCCTTTTCGATAGAAATTTTCAATAACAAATTAGACGTGTAAGCCGGTATGCTCTGAGATACATAAAAATCACAAAGAAACTTTTTGCCCCTTTCGAAAATTGTGAAAAACGATCGATTTCGAAAGTTAGTATCCACGTTTTCTCGGCCTTTTGGGTACCGGAATAAATCGATCCACATTCACGTTGAACAAACTTTACACCAAATTTAATTTTTCGGTGTAATATGAGGGTCATTTGAATTTCAGTGGAGTCTTTTAAAGGTCATAATATGTGATTTTGAGATGTGTCAAAATCACTCAAAACAAGTTGTATATTGGAGTACATTTTATAGCATGTCCGAGGGTTTTAATACTCATTCATAGTCATTCTATTCCCGTTGAAAAGTTTTCGTCAAAAAATATTCGCATTTTGGAACAACATTCAAAACTATCATAAATAACTAAAAACGATCGATTTTGAAGGTTATTATCCACGTTTTTTCCACCATTTGCCTCCCGGACTAAAATCGATCCACATTCACGTTGAAGAAAGTCCACAGAAAATAAAATGACCCGGTGTAATATGAGGGTAATTTGGATGTCAATTGAGTTTTTTAAACAATATAATATATAATTTTGAGATGTGTCGGAATTAATAGAAACAAGTTATATATTCCTTTGTTTATCGTGTTTGATTTTGAGATGTGTATGAGAGTTCTAATAATCATTATTAGGCATTCTATTCCCTTTGAAAAGTTTCTTCAAAAAGGTTATTATTTTAAAGGTTAATATCGAAAATAACAAAAAATGATCTATTTTAAAGGTTATTATCCACGCTTTTTCAGACTTTTGGGTCCCGGAAAAAAATCGATCCATATTTGCGATGAACAACCTCTACACCAAATATAATACGGCAGTGTAGTATTAGAGTCTTTTGGATGTTGATAGTCTTTTTAAAGTCATAATATGTGATTTTGAGACATCGGAATCAAAAGAAACTAGGTATTTATTCCATTTTATATATCGTGTCGGAGGGTTCTAATAATCAGTCATAGTATAAATCACAAGTTCTATATTTCATTTTATAGTATAATAGAGGATTCTAATAATCATTCATAGTCATTCTATTCTTGTTGACATGTTTTCGTCAAAAAATTTTTGCACTTTTAAACAGTTTTCAAAACTATCAAGAATAGCTAAAAATGATCCATTTTGAAGGTTATTAATTCATGTTCTTTGGACGTTTTGGGCCCCGAAATAAAATTGATCTATTATTGTGTTGAACAACCTCCACACTAAATATAATGTCCAGTGTTTTATGAGCGTCGTTTTGATGTCGATGGAGTCTTTTAAAAGACATAATATGTGATTTTGAGACATGTCGGACTCAAACGTTACAATGATAATATTCCATTTTATATCGTGTCGGAGGGTTTTTAATAATCATTAATTGGAGTTCTATACCTGTTGAAAAGTTTTCGTAAAAAAAAATTCGCGCTTTAGAACAAATTCAAAACTAATAAAAATAACAAAAAAAACGATCTTATGAAGCTAAGGTTATTATCCACGATTTTTAGGTCTTTTGAGCATCGGAATAAAATCGAGCCATATTTGCATTGAACAACATCGACACCAAATTTAATGCCTAGTGTAATATGAGGGTCATTTGGATATCGATAGAGTCTTCTAAAAGCCATAATATGTCCTTTAGAGATGTGTCGGAATCAATCGAAACAATGTATAGATTCCATTTATATTGCCTAATAATATGATTATTAGAACCCTTAGACACGAAATGAAATGGAGTATTTAACTTATTTGGATGGCTTCCGACACGTTTCATAATATAATTTTATGGCTCTGAGAAGTTTTCATTGAAAACCAAATGATCCTTATATTACATTGGGGCATTGTATTGGGTGTAAAGTTTGTTTAACGCGAATATTGATTCATTTTATTCTGGGATAAAAAATGCCCAAAAAACGTGAATATAACCTTCAAAATCGGCCGTTTTGAAGTAGTAAAAGATTTTCTAAAGCGCAATTTTTTTTGACGAAATCTTTCACATAAGAATAGAATGTCGAATAATGATTATTAGAACCGTCAGACACGTAATAAAATGGAGTATCGAACTTATTTCGATGGCTTCCGACACGTTTCAAAATATAATTTTATGGCTTAGAAAAGTCGTCATTGAAAAACCAAATGACCCTAATATTTCACCGGGGCATTGTATTGGATTTGAAGTTTGTTCAACACGAATATTGATCCATTTTATTCCGGGACCGAAAATATCAAAAAAAAAAGTGGATAATAATTTTCAAAATTGATCGTTTTTTGCAATTTTTGGATGCGGTAAAAGATTTTCTAAAGCGCAATTCTTTTTTGACAAAATCTTTCACTTAGGAATATATCGCCTAATAATGATTATTAGAACCCTCAGACACGAAAAAAAATGGAGTATCGAACTTATTTCGATGGCTTCCGACACATTTCGTAATATAATTTTATGGTTTTGAAAAGTCTCCATTGAAAACCAAATGACCCTCACATTACACCGGTGCATTGTAATGGGTGTGAAGTTTATTGAGCGCGAATATTGATCCATTTTTATTCCGGTACCAAAAATGTCAAAAAAACGTGGATAATAACCTTCAAAATCGGTCGTTTTTTGCAATTTTTTGAAGCGGTAAAATGTTTTTTAAAACGCAAATTTTTTTGATGAAATCTTTCACATTGGAATAGAATGCCTAATAATGATTATTAAAACTCTCAGACACGTAAGAAAAATGGAGTATCGAACTTATTTCGATGGCTTCCGACACGTTTCAAAATATAATTTTATGGCTTTGAAAAGTCGCCCATTGAAAAACAAAACGACCCTAATATTACACCGGGGCATTGTATTGTTTGTGAAGTTTGTTCAACGTGAATATTGATCCATTTTATTCCGGAACCAAAAATGCCAAAAAAAACATAATAACCTTCAAAATCAACCTTTTTTTGCAATTTTTGGAAGCGTTAAAAGATTTTCCAAATTGCGATTTTTTTTAAAGAAATCTTTCACTTAGGAAAAAAATGCCTAATAACGATTATTAGAACCCTCAGACACGTAATAAAACGGAGCATCGAACTTATTTCGATGGCTTTCGACACGTTTCATATTATAATTTTATGGCTTTAAAAAGTCTCCGTTGAAAATCAAATGACCCTCATATTATACGGGGGCATTGTATTAGGTGTGAAGTTTGTTCAATGCGAATATTGATCCATTTTATTTCGGAATCAAAAATGTCAAAAAAAACATGGATAAAACCTTCAAAATCGGTTGTTTTTTTGTAAATTTTTGAAGCGGTAAAAGATTTTCCAAAGTGCGATTTTTTTAAAAGAAATCTTTCACTTAAGAAAAAAAATGTCTAATAATGATTATTAGAACTTTCAGACATGTAATAAAATGAAGTATCGAACTTATTTCGATGGCTTCCGACACGTTTCCTAATATAATTTTATGGCTTTGAAAAGTTTCTATTGCAAACCAAATGACCCTCATATCACACCGGGGCATTGTATTGGGTTTGAAGTTTATTCAGCGCGAATATTGATCCATTTTATTCCGAGACAAAAATGGCAAAAAAACATGGATAATAACCTTTAAAATCGGTCGTTTTTTGTAATTTTTTTACGCGGTAAAAGATTTTCCAAAGCACGGTTTTTTTAAAGAAATCTTTCACTTAGGAAAAATATGTCTAATAATGATTATTAGAACTCTCAGACACGTAATAAAACGGAGTATCGAACTTATTTCGACGGCTTCCGACACGTTTCATAGTATAATTTTATGGCTTTAAAAAGTCTCCATTGAAAACCAAATGTTTCTCATATTACACCGGGGCATTGTATTGGATTTGAAGTTTATTCAGCGCGAATATTGATCCATTTTATTTCTGGTCCAAAAATGGCAAAAAAACGTGGATAATAACCTTCAAAATCGGTTATTTTTTCAATTTTCTTGAAGCGGTAAAAGATTTTCCAAAGCGCGGATTTTTTTTGACGAAATCTTTCACATAAGAATAGAATGCCTAATAATGATTATTAGAACCCTCATACACGTAATAAAATGGAGTATCGAACTTATTTCGATGGCTTCCGACACGTTTCAAAACATAATTTTATGCCTTTGAAAAGTCGCCATTGAAAAATCAAATGACCCTAATATTACACCGGAACATTGTATTGGGTGTGAAGTTTGTTCAACGCGAATTTTGATCCATTTTATTTCGGGATCAAAAATGCCAAAAAAACGTGGATAATAACCTTCAAAATCGGTCGTTTTTTGCAATTTTTTGAAGCGGTAAAAGATTTTCCAAAGTGCAATTTTTTTTAAAGAAATCTCTCACTTAGGAAAAAAATGCCTAATAATGATTTTTAGAACTCTCAAACATGTAATAAAATGGAGTATCGAACTTATTGCAATGGCTTCCGACACGTTTCCTAATATAATTTTATGGCTTTGAAAAGTCTCCATTGCAAACCAAATGACCCTCATATCACACCGGGACATTGTATTGGGTTTGAAGTTTATTCAGCGCGAATATTGATCCGTTTTATTCCGGGACCAAAAATGGCAAAAAAACGTGGATAATAACCTTTAAAATCGGTCGTTTTTTGCAAATTTTTTACGCGGTAAAAGATTTTCCAAAGCGCGCTTTTTGTAAAGAAATCTTTCACTTAGGAAAAATATGTCTAATAATGATTATTAGAACTCTCAGACATGTAATAAAACGGAGTATCGAACTTATTTCGATGGCTTCCGACACGTTTCATAATTTAATTTTATGGCTTTAAAACTCTCCATTGAAAACCAAATGACCCTCATATTACACCGGGGCATTGTATTGGATTTGAAGTTTATTCAGCGCGAATATTGATCCATTTTATTCGTGGACCAAAAATGGCTAAAAAATGTGGATAATAACCTTCAAAATCGATCGTTTTTTTGCAATTTTTTGAAGCGATAAAAGATTTTTCCAAAGCGCAAATTTTTTTTGACGAAATCTTTCACTTAAGAATAGAATGCCTAATAGTTATTGTTAGAACCCTCAGACACGTAGTAAAATGGAGTATCGAAATTATTTCAATGACTTCCGACACTTTACCTAATATAATTTTAAGGCTTTAAAAAGTTTCTATTGCAAACCAAATGACCCTCATATCACACCGGGGCATTGTATTGGGTGTGAAATTTATTCAGCGTGAATATTGATCCATTTTATTCCGGGACCAAAAATGGCAAAAAAACGTGGATAATAACCTTTAAAATCGGTCGTTTTTTGCAATTTTTTTACGCGGTAATTTTTTTTCCAAAGCACGGTTTTTTTAAAGAAATCTTTCACTTAGGAAAAATATGTCTAATAATGATTATTAGAACTCTCAGACATGTAATAAAACGGAGTATCGAACTTATTTCGATGGCTTCCGACACGTTTCATAATATAATTTTATGGCTTTAAAACTCTCCATTGAAAACCAAATGACCCTCATATTACACCGGGGCATTGTATTGGATTTGAAGTTTATTCAGCGCGAATATTGCTCTATTTTATTCCTGGACCAAAAATGGCAAAAAACGTGGATAATAATCTTCAAAATCGACCGTTTTTTTTGCAGTTTTTTGAAGCGATAAAAGATTTTTCCAAAGCGCAAATTTTTTTTGACGAAATCTTTCACTTAAGAATAGAATGCCTAATAGTTATTGTTAGAACCCTCAGACACGTAGTAAAATGGAGTATCGAAATTATTTCAATGACTTCCGACACGTTTCAAAATATAATTTTATGGCTTTGAAAAGTCGCCCATTGAGAAACCAAATGATCCTCATATTACACCAGAGCTTTGTATTGGATGTGAAGTTTATTCAGCGCGAATATTGATCCATATTACTCCGGTACCAAAAATGTCAAAAAAACGTGGATATTAATCTTTAAAATCGGCCTTTTATTCGAAATTTTCGGAAGCGATAGAAAATGTTTTAAAGCGCGAATTGTTTTGATATAATCTTTCATATATGAATAGAATGCCTAATAATGATTATTAGAACTCAAAGACACGTAATAAAATGTAGTACCGAACTTATTTCGATGACTTCCGACACGTTTCATAATATAATTTTATGCCTTTAAAAAGTCACCATTGAAAACCAAATGACCCACATATTAAACCGGGGCATTGTATTGGGTTTGAAGTTTATTCAGCACAAATATAAATCCATTTTATTCCCGGACCAAAAATGGCAAAAAAAACGTGGATAATAACCTCTAAAATCGTTATTTTTTGCAATTTTTTGAAGTGGTAAAAGATTTTCCAAAGCGCGAATTTTTTTTGACAAAATATTTAACATAAGAATAGAATGTCTAATAATGATTATTAGAACCCTCATACACGTAATAAAATGGAGTATCGAACTTATTTCGATGGCTTCCGACACGTTTCAAAACATAATTTTATGGCTTTGAAAAGTCGCCATTGAAAAACCAATTGACCCTCATATTACACAGGGGCATTGTATTGGGTGTGAAATGTATTCAGCGAATATTGATCCATTTTATCCCGAGACCAAAAATGCCAACAGAATGCGGATAATAATCTTCAAAATCGGCCGTTTATTTGAAATTTTTGAAAGCAATAGAAAATGTTCTACAGCACGAATTTTTTTGATGAAATCTTTCATATAGGAATAGAATGCCTAATAACGATTATTAGAACACTCCGACGCTAGACGTAATAAAATGATTATTTGATGAAATCTTTCAAATAGGAATAGAATGTTAAATAATGATTATTAGAACTCTCAGACACGTAATAAAATGGAGTATCGAACTTATTTTGATGGCTTCCGACACGTTTCAAAATATAATTTTATGGCTTTGAAAAATCTCTATTGAAAACCAAACGACCCTCATATCACACCGGGACATTGTATTGGGTGTGATGTTAATTCTGCGCGAATATTGATTGTGTGTGGTGATTTATTATTGGTTGTCCTCTTTTAAAATTTTGTATCGAATTTCCATGAAAAAATGTCGGTCAGCATTTAAAATTACTTTAAAGTAATTCATGGTCAATCTTTTCATAAAACAAATCGTCTTTAAACTATTGATTCTACATAACGTATACTTTTACATTTTTTCAAGGCAAATTTGTGTCCACGGACCCACATGAGTTCTTAAACTTAGATACTGACTATATCGTAAAAATATTACTCCTCTAAATTCAATAATTTCACAAATGTACCATTCAACAATGTCTTTCTGCTATACTGCTTTTTAATTTTTCTCGATATGTTCTAATGGCAAAGAAAACGCCTCAACTCCGTGAATTTTCACGGATTAGTACACTAGTTAATTTATTAATACAATGACTTGGCAGACGAAAATACATCTAATACGTAATTAGAATAACGATTTTGCTAACATGTGCCCAGTGGGTACAAGTTAGAAAATCGCTAAAATAAAAGTATTATACTTCGTACAAGTCTGTTAGACAATAATTAGTGTATGTATTATAGTTAATGATAGTAATTAGTATAATCTCAGGAATTACGTCATTAGTATGTCATTTAATTTATGTTATTCTCAAGACACATTTGATGTATCTAGTTGTAAACTAACGAACTAGTTGAATGAAATAATCAAGGCATCACGTACACTTACAAATTCGTACATATCTATTTAGGACATTATCATCAATAATTTATTACTTACTCCAATTATATATTACTCCCTCCGGATACTATTTTTTACCCCATTTTATTAAAATACTCCTTACAAATAATGAGGTAATGGGGCAAAAAAATAGTGTCCGGAGGGAGTAATACATTAGAACATATTACTCCGTATATTCATTCATTCTTCATTTCTAGTATCTGGACCACCAAAGAACATGAGACGACCAAAATAAAAACCTTGCTTACTCCCCTGATCTAAGCTATTGTAAAAGGGGAGACAGTCTCTTTCTTTCTCGGTATCACTTGGATCAACGCTTTTAAAATTCTCATCGACAACGGTAACTCTCATTAAAAACGCAGATACGCATGTATTATATTCAGCAACACGCCCGCTACCCATATCGGGTTGGGGATCTGTTAGCTGAGGATTGTCGATCTCTCCTCCCCATTCTACTTGTGACGCCACTTCAACGAAGGATGTAAATAAATTTTTAGGATAGTATCCTATCTTAACCTCGTTGCCGTTCGAATATTTCGTTATCCACCAGTTTCCATCATCTTGATGCTAACATTGTCACGAAAAAAAAAAAAAAAAAAACACATTATTTTAGCAATGTGGTTATCTAAAGACATCTAGTTTAATTATTTAATTTTCATTTTCCATATTACATTTCCCACTAATTTAGTTGCACCCTTCCTATAGCCAAGTTAAATTCAGTTGGTTCATCTAACAGTGTAAGACGGCCTTCAAAAACCTGTAATTTTAATTACCTTGTCAATGCTTATGTCCCATACTAAATCTTCACTCACTGTATTCCCATATTCGAAATATTTATCGGGAATAGTACCCGGAACATCTTTTGTAACTTCGATAAAACCTGGACATTATTTGTTGATGCATTCTTTTCCACCCACCTAGGTAAATATTCTCAAAAAAAAAATAGTTGAATAAACTAATCGTAAATATACACTCTCCCTTTCAGACCAAAGGTAATATAGGTTCACTTTTTAATTTGTGGGGTGAAAAGTGGATCCATATTACCTTTGGTCTAGATGGGATAAAGTAAATAATTACTGTAGTTAATACTCCGTATCCAATATTAGAGGATAAGAATAAGGCTTACCGAAAATTTCACATATAGATGAGCTGGAACATCCTTAAAGAAATTAACATTGACCTATATCTCAAACAAAATCATCATACGATTTTTCATTAGAACGAGTCAAATAACGTTATACGAGTACTATATACTTGAATAAACAAAACAATTTTAAAGGTAGTTCTAACTTCTAAGTATTGTGCTTTAGAGTTTAAAAAGAATTTGTAAAAATGTTACAATTTCCATGTATATATAAAATTATTTTAACTAACCATCCAACCGGCCTCAATACTCTCGGCACCATTTGAAAGCTTCATCCGACTCGCTGATCATTGACCTGGTTCGGCATATGCTTTATGCAGAGATATGGATGCTCGGATTCCATAGAATTTCTTGGCGTTATTTGCTTTTGTCCGTATTATAGCTTTCTGTTTCCAAACAAATAACAATAATTATAAATTTTACGTGAGACGGTTTTGTATATAAATAAACCAAAGATGATTAGATTATATATAAAAGCACAGTTTTATCAAAGACATAAAAATGTGCTTTCGAACAACTTTCACCCATTTCGAAAATAGCCAAAAATTGCTGATTTTAAAATGAGAAGAGAAAGGTAGACAAGGATTAAGTGAATAGTTAGTATGTACATCAACTATTTTAAGAACAAAACTATATACATCAGCTATATATACATTGCTTATATTTTAAGAACAAAATTAACACACCATAAATGTGTTATAAGTCTGAATTGGTAGTGAAAGAATCAAACCGTAACAATAAAAAGTATAGATTAGAAAATGTCAACTAAAGACATGAAAAAAAAAAAAAAAAAAAAAAAGAAGAAGAAAAAAAAAACAAGCAAGGTGATTACGTTCTCCAATAAAAGTTAAAAAAACAATTTATTATTATGCATTAATTCTTATAGTGTTATACTCAGTACGAGTATCTCATTTTTACCAATAATAATTCTCTTACGTGCCTACAAACTCAAAAATCTAATACCCTTGCCAATAACCCAACGTTATTGAGTTATCGCATTAACGTAAAATAGTGCATTACTCCATTTATTGCTTATGATATTACAAAATGACTGATAATAAATAAAGTTACAAAGACATGAAATCGAAACAAAAATGAATAAACAATTAAATAAATATTGGACAATTAGGCAAAAAAGACGGAACTGCGAATTACAAAAGCATAAAACAATATAGTCCAGTGTGGTGCACAGGTATTCGACCAATACATTAGGACATATATTAATACATTAGGACATATTACTCCGTATAAATAATTATTTTATCTCATGATTAGACTATCGATTTTTCTAACGTGTGTCCACTGGACACACGTTAATAAGCTAATTAAAGCAACATTTACATGGATATTATCATGATAAATTGAAATATTAAGTTCTATTTACCATACTTAGACGATATCTATGTTAATGTTGCTTTAATTAACCTATTAACATGTGTCCAGTGGGTACACGTTATCATCATCAATACAAACATCATTCATCAATCATCATTTGTACCACCAAAGAAGATAACACGACCGTAATCAATTGTGTAACCAACTTCAAAGCTATCGTAAAAGGGGAGACAGTCTCTTTCTTGCTCGGTATCACTTGGCATAACAGTTTTAAAATTCTCATCGACGACTGTAACTTCCCCTAAAATTGCAGATATGCTTGCATCAAATTTTGCAACATGCCCGCTACCCATCTCGGGTTGGGGATCCTTTAGAAGAGGATTGTTGATCTCTCCTCCCCATTCTACTTGAGACGCCACTTCAGCTAACGACGTGAATACATTTTTAGGATAGTATCCCATCTTAATCACTTTGTCCTTCTCATATGACATTATCCACCAATTTCCATCGTCTTGATGCTAACATTGTCACGAAAAAAAACACATTATTTTAGCAATGGTTATCGAAAGACATCTCATTTAGTTATTTCATTTTCTTTTCTTTTCTTTTTTTTTTGCCAGCAAAGTCAATGGGTAATGTCAACTAGGTAAGGCACACGCCGCCAAGGCATGCGCTTCCATATTTAACATTACCCATTGACTTTGCTGGCAAAAAAAAAAAAAAGTTATTTCATTTTCCATTTTACATTTCCAACTAATTTAGTTGCACCCTACCGACGTCCAAGTTCAAATTTCGGCCGATATTATGACCTTCCCATAGCCAAGTTTAGTACCCCTCCGGTCATAATTTATATATTGTCACATTTCATTAAAATATACCTCACATATAATCATGAATTGGGGCAATAATCTATGTGAGGAAGGAGTAGTACGGAGTAATAGTTAAGTCTCAAGTCTCAGTTGGTTTCATAATATTAGGGGGCCTGTGCACTAAACTCTTTTCAAGCAGTTGATTCGTCTAATAGTGTAAGAGGGTCCTTTAAAAACTTGTAATTTTAATTACCTTTTCAATGCCTATGTCCCATGCTGGAATTACACTGGAGGCATTCCCATATTCGGTATATTTAGAGGGACGAGAGCCTAAATAACCTTTCGTAACTTCGACAAAACCTGGACATTGTGTGTTGATGCATTCTTTTCCACCCACCTAGGTAAATATTATAAAAAAAATTAAATTTAGTTGAATAAACTAATCGTAAATATACACTCTCTCATCCAAATCAAAGGTAATATCGGTTCACTTTTTAATTTGTAGAGAGAAAAGTGGGTTCATGTTACCTTTGCGCTTTGGTCTGGATGAGATGAAGTAATTAATTAGTTAATATATATTCGGTATCCAATATTATAGGATAAGAATAAGGCTTACCGAAAATTTCACATATTGATGAGCTTCATAATCAATAAAGAAATCAGGATTGACCTATATGCCAAGCAAAATCATCATATGATTTTTCATTAGAACGAGTCAAATAACGTTATACTGGGTACTTGAATAAACAAAACAAATTTAAGGGTAGTTCTCATTTCTAAGTATTGTGCTTTAAAGTTTAAAAAGAATTTGTAAAAATTACTTGTTCAACCATCGTAGCCATCTCGACTAAGAAAATTACCTTAATAGATTTGACCGGAGTCAGGTCGACATTCGGTACACGACAAACTCCATCGTAGAATAACAAAAATAAGATTACCAATGTAATTGTGGTACCCTTGAGCATCATAATTATATTATAGGAGTACTTCGTATGTGTTAATATTAATATTATACGGAGTACTTTGTATATATTGAGATGATAATATGGTCTTCTTTTATACTACGGAGTAGTATAGTAGTATGAGTAATTGATAAGAACAAAGAAGGTATTCACTCTGTTTATATCTAAAAGATACGTATTTCTTTTTGAGACATTCTTTTTTTTTTTTTTTTTTTTTTTTTTTTTGCCAGCCAAGACAAAACCAACCTACAATAAGAACAGAGTCAACACTACATCGTGTTCATAGTGCTCTCTGTAGTTAAGGGGTTGGGGGGAAACATAATACATCAAGAACATAATTAAACTTAAATAACAACTAAAAACAAAGGAGCTACGAAGTCCAAGGGCCAAAGCATGCTGACGGAGATCAGTAGAAAGGGCTCGAGCTTTAGCATCCACCATAGCATCATTCAAGTTGTAAACTCCATACGATCGCTGATAGGACGACTGGCACACACAAAATGCACTTACGCCATGAAGACGTAGAAGGGAAACGAGGAAAACAAGCCTGGAAGACCTGTCATCAGTGGAGTGAAAACTCCTGCATTTTGGAAGTCGAACACGCCTAGAACAAGGCCAGCAAATCAAAGAGCAAACCCAAATAACGAAACGGAGTTCGCGCCACCCAACGACCTTCCTATAGAGCACCACCACTCTAGAGAAAGAGTCTAGAAAAGAACCAACACACCCATAACACCCGAGGGCCAAACTTATTCCAAAACGGACAATTAAACTACAACATAGAAAAAGGAAAAATAACTTGTGATAAAAACTCCTAAAGGAGATTATTGCTAGCATTACGAACAACAGTAAATAAATTAGAAGCATCATTGTGATTGAAAGGAATCCACCATCACAGCCAACCACACAAACCAAAATCCAACCCAAATCCAAACCATCCAAACACCGATCGATCCACAACAATGAAATCCACTCCGAGAAACAATCCCAATAATCACATGCAAATTGAGAACCGGTCACCACCCACAACAAAGAACGACAAGACAAAAGACGGAGCGAGAAAGAAGGTCGTGCCAAACCACCCGAAAAGAACGACAAGATCGACAGTCGGATACAGACCACCAACGACGGACACAAACCAAAGCCCCTCACACCAAAAAAAAAGAACAACCCATAAAAGAAAACAATCCCAGTCAGTCTTACATAGGGCTACGATGGGGGAGGGGGGCGAGGGGAGGGGGAAACACCTAGCCAGCCATGCAAGACAACACCGGGACCAAAAGGGAAACAAAGAGACCAATCAACAACTAACCAGAGATGGGGGAGGGGGGCGAGGGAAGGGGGAACATCTCTAAGAGTTGAAGATAAGACCATGCAACTTAGATCTTAAGAAGGGAAAGAAAAAGTTGCTGCCAAACATTCAGCAAACAACAGACAAGAACAACGGAGAAGAGAAGACCAAAGACCCGCTCCCCCAAAGCCAAAATGGCCGGGGAAGACGACCGGCGGGAGGGGAGGGGAGAGTCGACATCCGGGAGAGGGAGGCAGAGTGCAACCGGAAGAAAACGCCGACGATCGGAGGGGAAGAGCACGACCAGACGAGACTCGAACCGACGCAACACTAAAACAAAAGAGTGAGAAACTGGTGACGGACTCAATGCATATAATCAGAAGGAGAGCGACGGAGAAGACATACAAAGGTGTGGAACGATCATGTGGCCGGAGATGGGGTTGAAAATCCCATCTCCGGCAAGGATGGAAGGATAGGAAGGAAAAAGGTGACGGCGGCTGTGATGGTGGTCAGTTAGGGTTTTGATTTGGGGGTTTCTTTTTGGAGAGAAGAGGGAGTTATTTTTTTAGTGAGAGAAAATTTTGTTCCATCCTTTTTGAGACATTCAAATCCAATTGACTCATTTTCTTTTTTTAGTCATATTGCAACCATTAATTTATTAACTTATTAAATTAATTTGTTGAAGATGAAAATGAAGACAAAGAATGGACGATGAAGTTAGATTATTGCAACATACACTGAGAAGAAGAAAGCGACAGTGATGGAATATGAAAAGAAAGAAAAATGTGGGTTGACAAACGTGAAAAAAAAGTAAAAGGAAATGTTAGATTTGAACGGAATGAGTATAATCTATACTTACAAGTGTATCGGGATGATACTCCGAGATAATCTAAAGATACAATTTCCTTAGAATTACATAATTACGATTTTGATTTTGATTTTTTTTATTAGAAAGGTGGTTGTGCTTCTTTCTTTATTTTTTTGATTTTTTTGTGTTTGAGTGGAATCGAACCTAGAGGCTATGATACCAAAAACGTTGGGAAAATGAACTTAATTCATCAATTAACTTGCTCAAAATAAAGGTAACATTCTAGCATTTTATTGAGTTATTTCATGGTAATAATCTCAACTATAAGGAGTTTCTTATATTAATCTCAACTATACATAATCTCGTTTTAATATGAACTATGCGGTTCATTGGTCCATCCTTGATATAGGTGACTGGTTACCTAGAAAGCCGGTTGAACTTCCTCTTCAGTTTCGACTATTGGTTAAAAAAAAAAAACTTCCCAAAATTCATCTTTCCTTTTTTTCGATTAATATTGTAGAATCTATGAAAAAAATGTTTTTTTTTTTGCCAGCAGGGAAAAGCAAGTTTTAACGGCTATGAAAAAAATGTTTTAATTTTCTTGTTGTTTTGACTTTCATGAACGACGGAACACTAAAGGAACCTATAAAGCTATAACCGGTCACTATTACCGGTAAGCAGGTCATAATTTTGTCCATAGCGAAGCGAGATTAATGAATGCATTGATGAGATTAATTTGAGATTACGTAAAATATGGATTAATTTAAGAAAGACAGCAATAGCTGGGATTATTCTCATGAAATGGGGGTTAGCAACAATGTCAAACAGCGCACCATTTATCAAAAACAGAGAAACCACAATCAACAACTCCATTAAATAAGAACTACATAAAGACATCCAATGCATCATTTACTGAAAACATAGAAACCATTATCAACTAAAGTTATGGATTAATGTGGATTAATGTAACAAAACTTTCGTTAGTCTTTACTACACGCAGAAAGTCAATACAAAAATTAGTCAAAACAAAGGCGGTAAGATCAAGTAAAGTCTAACACTAAAATGTCAAAACTATCGTAACCCAACAAAATCGCGCGTGGTCAAGCAACTAGTCTAAAAAAAAAATTGTAAGATTTTGAATTATGAAATAGCTTGTGTAAGGAACATACCGCCCATCCTATAGTACAAATAGGGTTATTTAAGTCGTATTCATTTCATTCATTTGTTTGTAAATTAGAGTAGGTCTCCTGAAAGACGGTTTCTCATTAACTTTACTGAGAAACTAAGTACAGAAGTAATAGGGTACGAATATGACGTACTGAAGAGTGGTCTCTCAATAAGTGTTATTGAGAGACCGTCTCTCCCAAGAATTTGTGTACTTTTTAACCTTGATTATGATTAACGAAAATGGAGAAACTTTTTTTCTTTTTCAAATCAATGAAATGTGTTGAGTCGCATTTGTGATAATTGAGTAGTGCGAGAAGATTCGAACCTGCAAGAACCTATTGTACAGAATACCTAATATTTTCGTTTTTTTGCGAAACAAACGCTCTGATTTGACAGAAGAAGGTAATAATTGTAAAAATGATAGCTGTGCCTCATTGTTGTTTTCCCATAACATTACAAACAACTAACTCTACAACCAACATAATAAATGTGCAAAAAAACAACAAATCCATGAAGAAGAATAAGCGAAATGAGCCATTTCACTGTCATGTAACATTACTCATTACATAATTCCTACTACAGTATCAATCAAGAAGATGGATGATGAACAAACATTATGAAAACAAAAAAAAAAACTAAGATTACATTATTATTATACAATGGGACACTAACTTTAACTCGAAACAGCATCGTCTTTATTTCATATCATCACCATCTCACGCGACATGGTGACTAATTTGATTTGATTTAGCGGCCAGGGGTGAGTGAAGGAAAAGACGGAATGGATTGGAGGATCAACTTACGGCTGGTCCTAAGCTTAGGGGACAACGACACTCCCCCCTTGCTTTGTTGAGGAGGAGATATCCTCTTGCTATTCGGAGACAATGTCTGTAGGGCGATTCTAGGCGGACTGCTACTACCGTTATGAAGGACGTCAGGTAACATTCCGTCTTCTGAACCATTTGGGTATGGCTTCTCGATCTTGAATTGACATGTAACATATGTCGATCTTCCTTGTCCTTCGTTTGGATGTAGGGATGATGATGAACTGATTGTCATTAATGACAGTCTTGGCGGCTTTCCTTTCGAGGATGTTTGCCCTGGGACTACTTGCCTATCACATATGGCAACCGGGTCAGCTCAAATGACTTTCGGTGTCGCAGCTAAAAAGGGGAGACAGTTCAGCTGCAAGTCATAAATTCGTACCTGAAATGACTTAAAGGAGTCTTAGGAAGGGGAAATTCAGAAGTCTTGCTGTCGTCGCTGCGGAATCCAGGAACATCTAAGCTTTTATTTATAACCCTTTTCTCAGGAAGTTGTTCCTCTTCTGTTTCATTTTCGAGTGCAAGGAAAGTAGACCCTGAACATGAATAGTCTCGCCTCAGTCGGATTCTTACTAGTATGAACAAACAAGATTATGTTACTCGAAGAAATAAGATTATGAACTTACCATCCTTTCTACCAAATGCATTTTTACATCCCTCGCATCTGCAGTTAATCGAGCACCCAACACCGCCCTAAAAAACAACAAAATCTCGCTTATCATACAACTGTCCAGGGTAAAGAAAATATGATAGAGTCTGGTGAAGTGGTAAAATGGTATACTACCTGATAACATTCACAGTATTTTTTCAGACAGCTTGATTTCTTGCAGTTGCAGCCTCGCTTATGACGTGCTGAAGCTGGCGTTTTGGTAGAATCTTCCTGTTTAAACCACGGCAAAGTATAAATATCATTAAATCAACTACTAGTAACATGAATTACAGTCGTTGAGTCATTTACAGTATCGATTTACTTACCCCAACCTCTTGAGCGGAATCTGAGGTCCTAATAACTTTGGGAGCAAATGCAAGTGGGTTACGAGATTCAATCTGCTTGCGAGTTGCAAGAACTACGTCTTCATGAATTGGCTTGTTGAAACACTCTTGACACGAGCATGGCTCCACGCAATACACGCCCGCAGCAAAGCATTCACAATACCTATACCAAGTTTTAAAAACAACAGTTCAATTCCCTGTACCTTCCTCCTCCTAAATTTAGCACTTGACGATATCAAACTGAATTAAAACCACTTACAGTTTTAAGCACTTTGATTTCTTGCAGTTGCAACGTTTACAGGATTCGCCTTCTCCACCATCTTCAAATTTCCGTCTGCAAGGATCGCAAAGCCAAAAGAACATTAATGAAGAAAAACATCAATGAGGAAAAAAAGAGTGAATAAAACAGTAGTGCAGTACATACCTCTTCTTCTTCGGACTAGTTGAATTTAGCTGCGCTAGATCTTCCATGACTTCACCTCCGTTTTCAGTAGGGACGCCTCCATCTTTTTCAAAAGAGGCTGAAGCGGAAGATTTACTAAGAGGATCTTGAGTTGTCGGAGAAATCATTTCTTGGTAGGCAATTCCGCAGTCCTTTGAGGCAGCTGCTGCCAAAGCATTCAAATGCAGACCGATCCCTGGAAGTATACACCTTGAGGAATCGCCCTGAGGGGTGACCGGGTGCTTACTTGCAGAAATAGGGTTTCCTTCATTTTGTGATGAAGTCGAATTAACAAAGGAAACGCCATCTACGTTCTTCTTAGGTCTTGCCATCTCAAAAGTCAGGCATCGTCGCCTTACTCCTCGATATAAACTGTTCAAATTCTGCATTTTTCAAAAAAAATAGCTTAACTGAATGTACTATTCATTATCAAGGTTTACTGTCGACGACAGGAAGTCGCAGAAATATAGCAGATGTGTAACAATTGCTCACCTTATTTCCTGATTTTTCAACAGTTTCACCAGCAAAATACTCATTAACATTTGTAATTCCCAAATCCTCAGATGCCTGATCAAACTGCTTCAACTCATTCATGTCTGTGGGCTGAGTTGATAAACCCGTAGTTTCATGTGCTTCATTATAACTACCTGAACCAGCATGACACGAAGGTTCCATAACATTCGCATCATCAGATGGGAAACGCGACAAAAGAGAAGCATAAACATTGGTTTCTTCTTCCAATGACTTCCGAAATGGTCCTGCTTTTCTTGTTTCCGCGTCATTAGGGGAATCAAAAACAAACAGATTAGTACTGCACGAGATTAAACTCTCCCAATCACACCCCGTTTCTTCATTATCATGGTTCACTTCCTGCGACTTCATTTCAGTAGGAAATGACCCCCTAACAGTAGGGTCATCAACAAATGGCACGAGGGCTGTGGAACTCGACGTCCTATAATCAGGACTTCCGCTGTCATAAGTGAGAGGCCGTGGGTCTGAAAGATCACAGATTGGCTCTGTAGAGCGTTCATTACACGGAGCCCCTTCACCCACAGCGTCTTCTTTTGTCGAAATGTTAGGCTGCTGATCAGCATTTGTTCCTTGTTCAGCTGCATCAGATGTTTTCGTTTCTTCGTCATTAGAACACTGCGCTTTAACTGTATCCAAAGCCTGGTGCCTTCAAAAACATAAAACAGACAATACTCCACATTAAATACAATGAAGTGTGAAATCGAGACAGTAAGAAATCGAGATAATTAAGAAGCATTGCAGGTTGCAGTAATGTTGTTGTACCTTCTTAAGAACCGAGACTCCTTCTGCAGGCTCACATGAGGCGACGTGAACACAGAAGGAGGCGATGTAAAACTAAGCGAGCTGAACGTCTGCGACACATGTATCGTCTTGACAGCATTTATCGGAGAAAGACTGTGAGCAAAGTTTGAAAATGGAGACTCCTGCATACAGGAACACATTACACATTCAGACGATAATCACATCGTCAATTCGTGTCAAATCTAGTGAATGCAGCATCAAAACATAATATCAATTACTTCATCATCAATGAGGTTTAACAAAACCAGGGTTTTACACAGTTGATCCTTTGATCAACGAACTCTAAACTTAGAAACTCAATCATTACCATCACAGTAAAACCCGAAAAAAAAACCGAAACGGAAAACAATCATCCAACTAATTACTTACTAATCGTATACATTGTCATACAGATTACACAACACTAACAAACTAATTACTTCAGAAAAACAAATTAATTAATTAATTCATATAAACTTCAATTAGTGATCTACCTACAAAACCCACAACATGCAAAACGAAGAAAGCTTCCATCTTTAACCCCTTAAATTTAAGGGCACCCCTTAAAACTCAAGACTAACCCAAAAACAGAATCAAATCACACCCAGAAAAAAAATAAAAAAAAAAATCAATAAATCGAAGAAAAACCCAAACCCGAAACCGACCTCGATTTTGGAAAGAGGGGTACCGATCTGGTTCCTCTCAGGAGTATCCATGGATCAAATTTATCAAACCCGAGTTTCTATTATTTATTTAATTTTATTTAATTTTATTGATATTATTGCAAATTTGTATATGAAAAAAACTACTAGGATAAATCTGTATATATAAGAATGAATAAAATGGGGAAAAGGAGGGAAATCTAGAGTAGGAGGAAGAGTAATAAATGTAGGGTGTTGGTCTCGGGGAATATGTGAGTGGAGTAAAGTGAGGAAAGAGAAGATGCAGAAGAAGAAGAAGAGGAAGAAGAAGAAGAAGATGAAGGAGAAGAGGAGATGAAGAGAGGATTTTGAAGGAGTGAAGAAGCGGGAAAGAGGGATTTTCTCGTGCTGATAACCCGACCCTACCAATTCCAAGTATTCTCACCCCACATCACACCACACCACACCACACCACCCACCATTACTGTAAAATCAATATATAAAAATAAAAATAATTTGTAACGTATGTAATTATTTATGTTTTTAATTGGGTATTTATTGTTTTGATTATGTATTATTGGGTGTGATTTTTGTAATTAATTGTGGGATTAGTTATTAATGTGTTTATTTACTGATACTATGGACGGTTTTTTTGTTCAACGAAGAGCGCACTTAATCGCATTACAATATAGGGGAAGGGAGAATTCGAACATGAGATTTACTGTCCAAGAACACATAATCTTAATCACCAGGTCATGACTTCTTCGATTAATAATATGGATTGTTGTAGAATGTGAAGTGTAGAATGTAGGATGTAGACCATTTCAACCAATTAGTTTTTTGTTTGGTTGACTATGGGGTGTTATTATTGCTCATATTGTGGGGGAGATAATATAGTAGGAGGTTGTTGTACTTTGGTAAGTGTTTAGATGTAGTATAAGAGGGAAAATAGGTGCAGGATTGTACGTCTGGTTGTATAATAAGGGTTCGTTTGGTTTATCATGGGAAGACGGAGTAATCGGGAACTTAAATTCACGTGAATTTGTATTTCATGAAATTATAAAAATATTGTTTGGTTGTCATATGGAAAATAACTTCATGCGGGAAGTTCTACCCATCAAAAGGGAGCTTGGTGAGTAACTTCCCCCATTATGGAGAAAGTGGCAATTCCCATGAGGTGGTCAATCAAACAATTCAACTCCCTGAAAATGCACTTCCTAGAAATTAGATGAGTAACCAAACGAGTCCTAATATTGTACAATTAAGGTAAGTTGTCGAGTTTTGTATATATTTTCTGAGCTTATACAAGTTTTTGAGCTAACTTGTAAGTTTTTTTAGCTTAAACATGTAGTATGTGATTTAACTCGATAACTTTACACTAAAACTCATAAAGTTTATAACAAAACTCGAAACATTTGTGATAAATCTCAAAATTATAAAACCAGTTGTACATAGAGTTATGTACAACTGGTTGTATAATCTTCTCATTGGTATAAAAGTTGTGCAAGATGTTTTCATACGATTTCATGATAATTGTATTGTGAGACGGTTTCATATAAAATTTACTCCCTCTAATTCTTTGGATTTGGATTTGGATTCGACCCACTTTTTATTCATATAAGAGCTATATTTTATTCAAATGGGACAAATCCAAAGAATAGGGGAGTACTATAAAAATTATTCGGATATTGGACCATGTCGTTGAATTTATGTTTTTGAGTGTATATTTCGTTAGTTGTAACTCCTTTAGTTTTTGCTTCATAAATGTAAAGGAAAAGAGTATGTACTCCTATTATATAGTGGAGTAGCTTGTAAATGAACCGTGATGGTCCTATATTATGGTACATACTTGTAAATATAATTTCGAGATATGAATAGTTGATAGAAATACACAACTAGCTAGTTACTTCATCTGATCTCGTATGACCAACCTGAAACTTAAATTAGATATACGAATTTTAGTGATGATGAACTTCTAAAACAATTTGCAAGAGAAGTTGCGAGATCGTGAAAGGAGGACTTCAAAACCTTGACGAGGCTTGTGTGCTGAAATTTCAGTTGTGAGATCATTTCATGATTTGAGCACACGCGACCTTTGATCACGGTGACTCTGATACCATATTACAAATCAAAATCCTGAAATGATGGTTGAAATTCAACTATTATATTTATATCATATTACCAACTATATCTCTTCAATTACAACACAATATATATCATCGGATGAATGTAAATAATATTTTTCGTTTTGGTGACTTAACCGAAGAAGTGTAAATGAAGTACCTTCTGTGTTTGAGACGGGTAAAGAAGAGGAAGTGTGTTGATTGTGAAAAGCCTTGCACATCTCTTTTATTTTCTCGTTGCTGGTTTGTAAAATTAATCAAGAGTCAAGACTATAACTTTATCGATTCTTACTCTGTCCCTTTTTAGCTGTAGCCATGGAGATGTTGTCTATATGTGACGATCCCCTCAAAAAAAAAAAGTTTATGTTGACGATCTTGTCACTACTGGTAACGAGTCTAATGTGTTCGTTATTGTCTCTTTTAACTCTATCAAGACTTCCTCGAGTATAGTCGCTTTCATATGAAAGACCTAGCTAGGTCTGTTTAACATCCGCGCTCTTCCACATAGACATATTACCAGCCCACGACTACTATCATTCATAAGCTAAAATGGCCGAAGGGTTTGCTTTCGAGCTAGCTTATTACTAGGTGTGTCTTGACTTCGAAACAACATTGTCTATCTATTGTGATATACTCCGTAATGGGTTTGCCTAATACATTGCTCAAATCCTTTTTTTCATGCATGAACAAATGAAGCATATTGCAATCGACTGCCACTTTGTATGTGCTGCTTTGTTAGACAACGTAACTTAACTGATTATTAAGTTCATCTATACATACATACACAAAGAACTTAATAAGGACCATGCAGGTGATCTGACTGACATGTTCACTAAGGCTATTTAGTGCTTCTCAATTTGCCTATCTTCTTGATTTCCATACTCCAATTGAAAGGAATGGGAGTAACCGAGTAATTGAATATCTTAGAAAACAGTCTTGATATCATATATTACATAAACCTCCCTACTCAATCAATAATATTAAAATTTTCGCTTTCAGTATTTCTAATGTTTTCTTCGTCAACCAAACGACTGAGTCAGCTACTCAACTCATGAATGGAACATGAATGGTAGACAGTAGACAATATGATCACAGCCGATTAAGCTCGAGTGTGGAAGCAAATAAAAGTAATGTTTGGAGTGATAGATATTCTAATGATTTGGAGCATATTGACGTGGAGGTATAAAAGCAGAGGAGCATTGACTGGATACGTAAAACCTAGGAATCTCCACCCACATTGACTTGTTATTATAATCCACCCGTATATGGACAAACTACGTTCTTCATCCGCCGTACTAATAAATAAATTACCCACTAATTACCTCAATCAATTTCTTCATTATTACCTCCTATTAATTCCAATAACGTACATACGACTATACGAGTCATAAGTACTACGAGTAACTAGCTACAATTATTTGAATCATGTGATCGGTGATCCCACCCAAATTCATACAGGACGTGAGTACCGTTTAAATTTATAATATATGGAGTAGTTCGATCGAGATGACATTGTTAAAGATTTTATAATTCGAACTAGTTCAGATTGATTTGAGTCCAAGTTAAATTATCGAGTTATATAGGACGTTACAGAAATATTTACAAGTCATGGGGCAAAACTATTTGATTTATAATCATTCATTTCCATTTTGACTATCGACAATCCAAAATACATAGTGCAGACGTGCAGTGATTCGACAATTTTAGCATAGGTATAGAGTGATGAGTGACGACTCTTTTGAAACATACCAGGAGTAATATACTCGTGTAAAATGTCATGGTAAATCCACCTAGAGATCTATGTGACTTTTGTTATGGTAACTTTTCTATGTGACTTTTGTTATGGTAATACATGTACGTACGTAGAACTAATCACACTGTTTAGTCTATTTAAACCAATCAGTTAATCCAGATTCAAGTTGATTATATTGGCTGACACAGTCTAACACTACTACTTTGGCATATCAAGATCAAGCACGACATGATACACCGTAGCTGTGGGTCATACCTAAACCGTCATTTCATTTCATAGAAACGCCAATATGATACAACACAGTACGACATGAAGCTAACCCACATCTCCATGCCTGGACCATCACCATCCCATGCATGACTAACTATCTAGTTCATCTAAGCGCCGAATAACTAAAAACCAAAGGTAATAATAATAGCTAGAAACAAGTGACCGAAACAACGTTGGTCTCACGGCATATGCATCAAATGGAAGTGAACAAGATGTTTATTAATAATGTTATTTTGTCTGACGTCGTAAACACCTAAAACACAAGTTTGTCTTACACTAAGTACATAACCTAATTGTCCTTGTTATTCAATTACCAAATTCCATATTCTTTTTTCTGGGGGAATCCGCAACCGCTACCTTTGGTGCACTCTGGGTAAATCCTTGGGTGTACGCATAGTCTGCAAACCACGCACACAGATAAATCGCCCAGGCTCGAAACCTAGAAGACATAATCTCGAACCATGACCACAAATTTTAACCACTAGGCAACATCCTTACTGAGTTACGGATCCAAATTCCATATTCTAGTTACTCTAAAAACCCATTAACTAGCTAACTAGCTAGCTAACTAAGAGACAATTTAATCTAACATCTTTCCTCTTAACGTTTAACTAAGAATGAAATAAACGACAGCGTATTGGGTTTGTAATTACCTAATCATAAACTACCTTGATTATTACTGGTGTATGTGTTTTAGGGTAAATCATCGTAAATGTGATTATTAGACTCATCTCTATGTCACTTTCTGCTCGACTTCTTCCCTACAATGTCAACTCTCTTTCCTAATTTTGATAATGTATGGACCTAATTATATTTACTAATTATCGACTGAAAAAAGTGATCACTTCAAATTAGATAGTACTCATACACTTAACGTGATCATTATTACATTATACTCCCTCCGTTTCTAGGATTTCTTCCACCTTGACACATTTCTTAAGAAAAACAATAAAATAAGTAAAAGTAGGGAGGGAGTAAAGTAAGTGGGCCACCTAGGTAGGAGAGATGTGTGATAGAAAAAAGGAAAGTGGAAGAAATCAAAGAAATTGTTGAAAAAGGAAATGTGGAAGATATCAAAGAAATAGAGGGAGTATAACGTAAGACAAGTCATTCCCTGTCGCAAAGTAAAATGGTAATAGAGAAAAAAACCGATTATCGTACATTTTTTATTTAATGATACATTAGTACAATGCCCTATAGTTTAAGTTAAAAATAATCTTACCTTCTCAATGCTAATTTTCATTATTAGTGACTAATAATGCTATTAATGAACCAAGGTTTAATATCATTAAGATAATCCAAAACTAATACTAATAATGCATAAATCATAATAATATAAGCATTTTAAAAATGACGGATAAAATTTGCAGATGTAAAATAATTTAGTTGATAAAGTTATGACTTATTATTTTTTGATTAAACGAGGTATGTACTTAGTCGCATAATAATATTGGGGGAGGGGGTTTCGAACCTGGACCAATAATAGTCCCCGGTACCTAGTCTTAAGTACCATTAAGCCAAGGCATATTCGGTAAAGTTATGACTTATTATGAGAGGTGGTATTATTAATTCGATCATGACGATCTGTGTTTAAACTTCGTTAACATCATAATCGTCCTTGTGACTCCCTTAAAACAAAGATGATGTTTCGATAATGTAACATGCACACTACAAATTGGTAAAAATGGATTATTATAGAATCACACTTTTGACAAATTCTCTTTGGTAAAACAAAGTACATACACAACAAAAGGTTACTAATCTAATAAGAATAATCAAAGTAAGTAAAAAAAAAAAAGGGATAAATAAGATCCGTATTGGGTGCCATGCTTAAGATTTACTCTACTACATACTCTCACTCTTTACCACTTTTCTCTTTATTAGTGTTAACCAAAAAAAAAAAAAAAGAGTAATAATAATAATAATAATAATTAATAATAATATTATAATAAGCTGTCGTTGTTTCTTTCCAAGAAAAGGCCAAATTACAAGGGTGACAGTAAATTAAATTATAAATTAATTAAATTAAACGAGAAAAGGAGGGAAAATAGAGGAGCAAAAAAAGGGAGTAAAATATGTCGGATGAAATAAAAGAGAATATAATAAAATAAAATAAATGAAGGTTGGTGGTCCATTTAATTGACCCGCTCAATATTGTAAGTATAGTAACATAAAAGTGTTGGAGAAAATCACGTGAAATCACGTCTGTTATCCAAAAACTTAGGCACATATCATTATTATTATTATTATTATTATTATTATTATTATTATTGCATTTGCATTTTCTGCAAATTTGTATGGCACAGAGCAAAGGTAATATGTGATCATAATGTCGACTTCATGCGTTAAACCCCTAGTTGTACTTCTACAGCACGTATTGGGTAAGACGGTTTCACATCATATAACAGTCTCTTTGTATAAGAAATTTGCTAATTTATCAACGGTTTTTCTACCGTGTGTACAGTGAGCAGACGTTAATAAGCTAAATAAAGCAAGATTAAAATGGATATCATTTAAATATGATGTAAAATAACATTGTACAACTAAGGCAAAATTGTTGAGCTTTTGTATATATTTATCAAGCTTATAAAAGTTTATGAGCTAAGTTCTAAGTTTTTGAGTTTAAACATTTATGTGATTTAACTCAACAACTTTGTACTAAAGCTCAGAAAATTTACAATAAAACTCGAAAACTTTGTGATAAAGTTCAAAATCTTAAAATCAGTTGTACTTGTACATAGAACTATGTATAACTGGTTGTATAATCCTCTAAATGAAATATGATAAATGAAGCTTAATATTTCTATTTCTAATTATAATATCTTTGTAAATTTTGTTTTATTTAGCTCATTAACGTCTGCCCATTGGACACACGTTAGAAAACCCGATTTATCAATAATAAATGAAATTGTTTTTTCATGAAATTGGACCGTCTTACGCGTGAAACTGTCTTACACTATAGTTTATGATAACTTAAGCTTATGTATTGCATTTATGTAATAAAGTAAATAGTGTTCTTTTTTTTTTTGAAGGAAAGTAAATAAGTACTGCAGTGTTTTACTATGTGTATTTATACATGTACTTGGGAATGTCAGTGAAAGTTGGGAGGAAATTTAAGTGAAGTATATACCAAAATCGTCCTAAATGTGTAAGTGTAACTAGCTTAGGTCTATAGACTGCTTTAGTGTTAATAGTACGTACGAATCATTCTATGTGAATTTTTTCTGATTCTAGAATTTAGAATTTAGAAGTTACTTACTTCACTTGTCCTCGGTCACCGGTTATTTATTACACAATGTAACGGAAGTATCCATCATAAATTTTTAACGGATCAAGTATTGTACTAAAGACAAAGATAAAGTATGGATGAGACATAGGAGTAGCAAATTATTTATCTTATTCATGCATGTGGTATGTATTTGGCCCATTTAATTATTATGATGGATAGACCCGTCGCAAGAGTGACCACTATATTTATTAGTACTCATTATTTTATATTATTTGTGAAAAATATTTTAATTAAAGGATAACAAATTAAATGACTGAGACGGAAAGAGTACTTCTTATTCATATACTCTGTATTTCTTTTAGTAATCCCGCAAAACTTATTACCCCTCGGATTCTATCACACCACGTTTATCATTTATCATAATTAATCAAAGTCAACAATGAAAATACTTCGTACTACTCTGTACAAATACTCAGTAATTGATGTTTGTTATAAATTTTTATGGTAAGAACGAATATATAGGACAATATGAAGTACTCCCTCCCCATCACTAAGATTTTCCCACTTTCCTTAAAAGGAAACTCCACTATGATTTTCCCACTCCAAAACTTTCCTTATTCATCCAGTATACTCTCTTCCTATTGGTTACTTTTGTGATTTGACATCTTAAACCCCACCCAACAATTTTATCACCTTTTCTTTATACCTCTCTATATTTTTCTTCTTACTCACCGTGCCAAGTCAAAGTGGGAACATCAATGTGGTGGGAAGGGGATATTTTTTTTTTGATAAAGTATAAACATACTAATCGTATAAAGTGCATAAAAAATACATATTTTTTAACGAAATAAAGTACTTCGTACTAATCTTTGATGAAGTATAAACATGATAATCATATAAATGAACTATAACTTTATTTTTTTTTAAAATCTAATTTGATGAACAATATAAACCAATAAAATTATACTCATATATTTCAAGAAAAAGGTACAAGTATAATCTTTAATGAACTACTGGGTATAATTCTTATGATCATTCCCTCTATAATCTTCAATGAACTATTGAGTAAAATGATATTTAGATGTATTCATGAATCATGGTTATGTTGTGTATCTTTACGTTAATTTTCTTTGAGACCGATTATATTCACATTAATTCATATGTGAATAATAAGAGATAAGAACAGGTGTATTCATGGTTATGTTGTCTAAACTTTTAGTCTTTTACCGTAACAAGAAAATATAAATAACTCAATTTCTAGTTTGTGACAAATATATCCCGAGATGGATAAAATATTTGTTATTCCCGAGACATTCTGATTTTGTCTTATCTACTCATGTGAATGATATTTAACCCGTTATAATTTTATTACGAATATACCCGTCACAAGAGAAACCAATCCTATAAATCCAGATTCGGGAAGGTGAGATATTATTATAGGTATTGACGCCTAACGCCTTGCTAAACCCTAGAAAGTGCAAAAGCAAATATGAAAGGGTTCATTTGGTATCACTTCTACATTACCATTTCTCTGATCGATCACTCATTTCTAGATGTGAGTACTCACTACTCAGTAGTTGGATTGACTTTGTACCAAGTGTTAACCTGCTTCACTCGACTTTTACTTGCTTTATCACTGCTTATATATATACTTGCCTCTTTTCCGTCTTACTTTGCTTCAGTTCAGTTCAATTTCATTCAGCTCACATCAGTTGAGTTCAATCCACTTCAACTCGGGAAATTCATTTTATCCCAGTACTTCAACATATTTCAGTTCAATTTAGTTAGTCTATTTCGATCCAAAAGAAAGGGACCCGACACTATGACAAAAAGAATGGTTACAAAATATACAAATAACATACCAATATACCATTATGATTGAAGTTGTTGGGTAGCTTATAGTAGCTTGGCTTTATGTCATGGTATTTGGTTTGTTGTCAAGGACTGGACCAATTGCATTCCCTAGAATGTGGACAAACCTGGCTTGGTGGAATATAGCTACCAAATGTTAGTATCATGGAATATGATCTTAGTCTTATATGGAGGTGGCTAACATTGCAACTCAGCCGGTCCGGTCCGGTCTAGCTCGCTTGTCAATTCTCATGCATCTCGTCCTCGGTCGTACCTCCAACCTATGATCTAACCTGTACTTCCTAAGACTCGAGCCTAACCTGAATCTATAACCTCTGTAAGCTATTATAACAAATTTTATGTCGATTGGTCGAGACTCAACCTTGTTGGAAAGTCGAGATTAAATTAAACTAAAATCCTATTAGAAATCCGGTTCTCTCTCTGCCTATATAATGAAGTCTTCCCTATCAGAACCTTCATGCCCAATGCTAATGCTTATTTTTTTTGTTCAACGAATAGCGCACTTAGTCGCATTACAATATAGGGGAGAGGGGATTCGAACCTGAGACCTAATGTCTTAGAGCACCTAGTCCTAACCACTAGGCTAAGACATCTTCGGTCCAATGCTAATGCTTATGATTAAGGCAAATAACACCTATTAGGACAAGAGAGATACACTATTTGAAGCCATCTTATTATTATTTGAAGTCATCATGTTCGTATTAATGAGGTATGTCTTGAACTCATCATTATCTGTTAGTTAAGATTGTTTACAAACTTGACTAGACGTTAAGTTTTAACCCGACAAACTTGAATCCTACAAAACCTGGCTCTTCTAAATCAGAGCTACTCGTAATCGATCTAAGTGACCCGATCATCCGATATAGTCCATACGGGTTTTGCTATACACATGATATTGGGCTTTATTGTTCGGGAAACCTATCTGGTGGTGAGCAGTGACTACAGTTAAGGCCCAAAAAAAACTAATCGCCACTTCAACGAGTTTCAAAGAAAGCCCATCACCATAAATGGTTTGATCCAAGTCATAATTATTGACACGATACAATAACACGACACGACGTTGGCAGACTAGAGTCAAGAGTCTTTATACAATGTGAGTTATGTGACCCATTTAAATATTACTCGTAGTATGATTTTGTCCGGTTTTAAGTCAGGATCGAGTGTTAATCATTTGTCCTATTTTATGTGTTATATCGATCCATAGACTTTAATATTACACCGAACAGTGTTTCGTAATTATTTTTTTAATGAAATTTTTTGTTCAATACTAATGAATTTATCGTATCTTTTTTACTTCAACCATAAAATGGATACGGAGTATAAAAATACGATAGAAGATAGAGTTGATCTAATACTCCATTGTGAGACTTTGAGTTGCGTACACACCAAAAGATCAACTTGCCATAGTTGTCGAAGAACTTATGCAAGAATACTAGGGATGTGTCTTATGGGTGTCACCCAAAAAGATGACGACTTCGAACAAAAAAAAGGATTTTTTTTTTGTTAAATATTACCCGTAGAGTACGGAGTATAATTTAAGTGGTTCTTTTTTATTTAACACGATGTAAATTTAGATTTTTTTCGTTAGGTACTACTAAAATTATTATTCACAAATAAAAAGTGTATATTAACTTGTCGATATTTTGTATTGGAGTTTATTTTGCTAAATTTTAATATGGGGTAATATATAACCTCTTCCAGAAAATATAGACTCGTGTCGACCATAATTAAAGTAGTTTTGTGAAAAATAGGATGAAACTTATTACTTCCTGCACATTTATACTCCTTATTACTATAAATCACTTGCTCCGTATTTGTTTGACAAAAGTAGAACGGTAGATGGGTTTAATAGTTCTAACAAAATAATCTGAATGGTAAATAGTACTCTCTCCGTCTTATTCATTTGTTTGCTTTTATATTTATCGTGAAAAATACTTTCACCAGACAAACTAATCAACGACACCTATGAAATATTTAAAACAAATTTAAAAAATTAGCGTGTCTTTGGGGCGTTAATTTTTTAATAAAAAATTAGATAAGCCTACGTACGATGGAGGCCATTTTGTCTGCATAGTTATTAGGAGTACTAAGTACTATTTTATTAAGGTGATTAGCACTAGATTATTCCTTAAGAACATAATAGATTCCACCTTAAATACTCGAAACAAATGACGAGGCAACGACTATTCACTATTCCATGAACATCTATTAGTGGAGTCTGCCAGGCACGACTGGGCCGGGCTGGACGGGCACGAAGCACGACTGGGCCGGCACGAAGTACGGTCCGGCACGTCCGAATTGTCAGCTCTAGCCGGCACACTTCGTTACAGAGTCGTTTGGTTGATCAACGAACTTAAAATCCTTGGAAACTTTTTAATTCATCTCAAATACCGTCATTCATTCAATTGATGCCTTTGTTTAGTAATTAAGTTAATGGAGGTCCTATGGACAATATGTCATATGTTCGATCCTCCTTCCCTATTATTGTAATATGACTATGCATATAATGTTCTTCGTCGGAAAAAAAAACATGCTTATTAAGATTGGTTTATCCGTTAAAATAGCAAAATGAATTTATCTTGTCTAAACACTGACACATGTATGTATTTTTTTGATATGTTATAATCTTAAAACGGAATATATCTAAATACATCAGAATCTCAAATATTATTTGATACATTATAATCTTAAATCGGAATATATTCATTTTAAGATATTAACCTCTGATACATTATAATCTTAAACGGAATATATTCATTTTAAGAGATAACAGCTAGCTGGCTGGCTTGGTGAGTGAGAAATATATACTGTACACAATACACTCAAAATGAAATGGAATAAATAACAGAACATTACTCCCTCCGTCCACTATTTATCGTCCCATTCTATTAAAATACTCCTCACATATATTTATGGAGTGAGACAATAAATAATGGACGGAGGGAGTAGTATAAATAAAAAATGTAATCCAGAAAAATAAATAAGAGAAAATAACACATGCACGCATCTTCCTTCATTGTGTAGCAAATAATTGAGATACAAACAAACCTCACTGTCACGCTTTCCTGTTGCTTTATATATTTAGCCATGCCCAACTCTGTTTTGCATTGTCAAACTTAACCTCCTCTACTAATAACAATCTCATAAACAAATTATCAAAACTCTTAATTTCATTTAATTTTGCAAAGTATGAGCGCTAATGATAATATGATCGTTAGGTTCTTGGATAAATCGGGGTGTAATTACGGAATATTGGATGGAGGGCTTGCGACGGAGCTCGAACGACATGGTGCTGATCTCAATGATCCTCTTTGGAGTGCTAAGTGTTTGATTCACTCTCCCCATCTTATTCGCCGGGTTAGCTCTCTTTCTAATTCTATTTTGATTATGGAGTATACAGAATCGCTCGTCCAATATATTTGAGAGATCCTGTTCAAAATATCCATTTACAGTTTCAAGTACTAGGTTGTTCTGTTTTATTCATTTGTCTGAATTTTATATTTATGAATAACTAATAGTAATTAAAGATAAATAAATGAATGAGACGAAAAAAATATTGTTCTAAATAGTTAGCTTCCGTAAAAGCTCGCTTATTATAAGCCGCTACCCTTTTGGTGCGCTCAGAACTCAGAAAAAATAGTCTCAAGCCATACAAGTTTTAACCACTAGACAACATTCTTATGGACATAATTTGATTCTTATCTGCGATATAATTTATGATTATTTTGAACCGAAAAGTGTGATTTTCGGGTCAAATGAGTATGTAGGAATAGAGCTTGTATGTAGATGGTTGAGAATTGCCATATTATTTTTGGTTCAACAAAGCCTGTGTCACATTAAAGAGAAATTTGAACTTGAAACCTAAAAAATCGGTTACGCAAAAGCTAGTGGATGCATGATATGCGATGTGGCGCGCCGCACAACTGATCTTATCTTTCTTCGTAATAGAGATAGTAGAAGTATAAAAGATTTACGTGACAGTCAGCAATACAATAAATAGATTTACGTGACTCCTACTCTAACTCGTTCTTATCAGAAAACTTTAACACATGCATAGGATAGGGAATTCAATGCATTATTGTGTCTCAAATGCATCAACTAGTTTGAGAGATGATTTTACGATTCGGATACGAGTATATCGAATTCCTAGTGATTAAGATTATGTATCCTGGACAGTAGGTCTCGAATTTAAATCCCTTATCTATACCTAAAATATCGAACCGTCGTCGTGAGTTCTGATGTGTCAATAATCGAATTATTGTACAGTACAAGGTTGGTACGTTGGATGAACAAAGTCTATGAAATGAACTAGTTACATTGTTGTAACTTTAGTACCAAAAAAACATTGTTGTAACTTGCGGGCCAAACCCACTAACCTTTTGATGAATTATTTATGTGCTTAACTCTTGTCGCATTACTTTCTTGTTTTATATGGACTAACTTTTTTATAAGATCGTTTTATAACATATTACGATTCCAAGATCGTTTTATAACATATTACGATTCCAAGATCGTTTTATAACATATTACGATTCCAAAGTAATTATAAAAAAAAAAATATTCCACTAACTAAATAAAAAGAGTTATCAAAATACTTTTAATTTGTAATTGAGTTCATCTTGTACAATAAATCGCAGATCAAAAATATTGTGATACTGTGAATAATTCTGCTATAAGACTATCCGGTAGTATATAAGAATTCCTTGGACCATCATTGTTATTGGTCGTAATAATATCATTAGGATTGTCTTACATAACAATTTGTCTTATACGTATTTCTTATAGACATTTTTGATTGATTTTGTGAAATTGAAGATAGTGGGCTTACACATTATCCACTACGGTTGTCAATTCAAAGACCCAAGGCTTGCTTTATAGATAACCATGATCTATACAACTCATATGGAACTCTACTTTACCACTATTCGGTATTCACTGACAGTTGGTCTCTCTTGCGACGGATATATCCGTCGCATAGCTTAGGACGGGTCAAATAAATATTATTTGAGGAGAAAAGGAAAAAGATCCCACCAACTTCACTTTTGTCTTTTTCCCTCAAATGGTATCTACTTGGCCCGTCGAATTTGTGATTCACTAATACCATATACTTAGGGGTGGCTGTGGGTCCGAGATTCTGCCAAGATCCGACAAGTCTTATCTTAATGGGTCGGGTATGATCTGAGGCCCAAGCACTACTCTTTACCATGAAAAATAATAGGCCACCTGGATCAAGGGGTTGTTCCAAATTAAATAGAGATCTCGAGTTTGAACACTGAGAAAATAACCGTGGTAGAACCCACGAAGGAGGATCGGAGAGCTTTGTCACCCTACTTACCTAATCCCATTTGTGGACTAATGTTGGACTTGAAATACGCTTATTAGCGAAAATAAGTATGAATTCAAACTGACAACTGACAAGTCATTGTTCTAAAGTCGAATTTGCCTCGGCTCAAGATATACTTAGAATGAGACCGGTTCTCCTTTCAGAATATCATAGAATCGTAAGACCCTACCATTCCGATGGGAAGTAGTACAAACTTTGTTTCACAAAGTAAGATGTGTTATTTGCTTCATATTATTACAGGTACATCTCGATTACCTGGACGCTGGCGCAAACATCATCATATCAGCATCGTACCAGGTATCCTTCCCACCTCGCGTCACTCTAATTCAAAGACCGTTGTATTCTTCACTTTCCGGTTTCTGATTAAGAAATGTATGTGCAGGCTACGATTCAAGGTTTCGAAGAAAAGGGTTTATCTAAAGCAGAAGCTGAAGTATTGCTCAAACGAAGTGTTGAGATCGCCCGTGAGGCACGTGATATCTACAACGACCGATGCACAAAAGGGTCTTGGGATGCCAACAAAAACGTAGAAACAAGACAAATCTTAGTCGCGGCTTCTGTAGGCAGCTATGGGGCTTACTTGGCCGACGGTTCAGAGTACAGGTAGCCAGTCAGTCTTCTCTTAGTTCTCCGAAAATGCAAAAACTTGCATTGTCGTTAAAACGATAAAATTAAACTAGTCTAACTAAATATTACTCTTTTTTTCCACAGCGGAGACTATGGCGAGTCAGTAAGTGTAGAGACATTGAAGGATTTTCACAGGAGACGGGTGCAAGTTCTGGCTGAATCGCGACCTGATTTGATTGCTTTTGAAACAATCCCGAATAAGCTAGAAACCAAGGCATATGTTGAGCTACTTGAGGAAGAAGGCATCGAGATTCCAGCTTGGTTCTCTTTCTCTTGTAAGAACGGGACTAACGTGGCCAGCGGTGATTCTATTTTGGAATGTGCAGCGATTGCAGACTCGTGCAGGGATGTTGCAGCTGTTGGTGTCAATTGCACTCCTCCGAGATTCATACATGACCTCATTTTGAACATCAGAAAGGTTTATTTGTCTGTAATAACCCGATTCTTCAAATGTCGTGACCTATTCTCATATGGTGATCTGAACATGTTAAACTTGTTTAATTATTGACAGGCGACAGATAAACCGATTGTCATTTATCCCAACAGTGGGGAAACATATGACGGAATCACGAAACAATGGGTGGTAAGCAATCTATCTGTTTTCCTACATGTCGATATTGTTAGATGAACCATTGAGAGTACAGTTGGTCACGCAGACTCTGAGTATATGGAATTGTGGATGACAGGAATCGACAGGGGTAGCAGACGAAGACTTTGTGTCGTACGTGGAGAAGTGGCGGGAGGCGGGTGCGTCACTGGTGGGAGGATGCTGCAGAACTACTCCGAATACCATAAGAGCTATAGCGCAGACTCTTGCACAGAAAACGCCTCAGTCTAATTGATTACGCTTTTGACGCTGGTTCAGACGCGGTTTATTAAATACGGTTATACGAGGAACGCCCGTGAACCCGTCCCCGTCCCCGTCCCCATCCCGTGCCTTTGGATTTCACAGTACGTTTAAAATATTTGAAATGTTACTACTTACTAATGTATCTGATATATATATATGGAGTTGCTCCTTGTAATATAAGTATATCTACAGATTTTGGAGCAGTATGAGTTTCATATGATAAGCCGATCTCACACCTGGCTTAAGCACGTAGACCTGACAAAATTAACCCACCAACCCATCACACGTGATCGACCTGAGATGTCTCACAACACCTAATCATAACCCCTGAGCCAAGACATCTTCGGTCAATATGAATAATGTATATTATTGTGGCTCATTAACCATTACTCGTATTTTGTCATGCTAGTCTAGGGTTCGATTCCTTGTAAATGGGAATGAAGTGCGCGGTTTTAGATTTCCACTCGTTGAAACGAATATAAGTTTTTAACTTGTTTTTGATTGTTAAAGTAAGAAAGAATGTTTTTACGGCTTGAACTTATTTGTTATTCTTGGACGAAATCGAGAAAAGTAAAATATCTACCATGCCAAAGCCAAAGCCTTACCCCACGACCCCATTGCAGTGACTATCCTTAACAGTCCAATTCTTGAAGTGTTGATAGTACGATGGGCCAGTCGAAGCAATTAATTTAGGACCCATTTCAATCAAAACGTGTTCTTGAATGTAAGTTTTCTACAGGAACCTCCCTCTATCGTATAGGACGAATCCAATAGAAAAATATTTACGCAGTACTCCGTATAAAATAGAATATAAACAAATTAGTGAGACATCTTCAAATAAAATAGACAAACAAATGAACCGGATGAATGATGAAAGAGTATAAATTTAGATCTGGCATACAAGTTAATCAGGTCGGGTTCAGATCTAGTCAATTTCGGGTTTATAAAACGGATTGACTTCAGGTCGGGCTGACTCTTTTCGAGTTTGTTATTTTCAACTTTTTTTTTTTTTTTTTAGGGATATCGACTCTAATTCTATATTAACACCCCCGTTAGTTTCGAGTTAGGCCGGGTCAATTCGATTTACAGGTCAAACCTGAGTCTTTATTTCAGATGTCGGGTCAGGTTTAGGTTGACTTATTTCAATCGGATTATTCGGATCGAGTCAGTTTTACGAGTTCCGTGAATAAAACAAATTAACCATAAAATCTACTCATATTTGGTTCCTAATCCAAATTTCCAAATGCACTTTATTCTAACCAAAATTCTTCCTTGTTACCAAAAGCACCCCCCACACCCCCTTCTTTATTTTTTTCTCCCTCTTTCTTTCTTTTGCTTTATATCTCTCCTACACAAATACACTCCAACATTTATTTCAATTCCCCCCTTAATTAATCTTTCTTTTCACTCTTCCTACTCCATAATTCTATTTTATTTAATGTAATATATATATCGGATTTTCTAACGTGTATCCACTGGACAGACACACGTTAAGATGCTAATTGAAGAACAAATCCTAATTATATTATCACAAAAAATCGAAATATTAACCCTTGATTACCATACGTCCATACTTACATAAAATCATTGTGATTTCTTATCTAATTAACATCTTAACATGTGTCCAGTAAACACACATTAGAAAAATCGTGTATATATATATATATATATATATATATATATATATATATATATATATATATATATATATATATATATATATATATATATACTTGTAGAGTTGGGAGTTAAGTGTTTTTATTCTTTCTCCTTCATCTCCTTCACTTGACAAATCACTTCACATTTATGAATGATGAATGAGAGAATCACACATACAATAATATATAAATATAATAAAAGAATCTCCTCCATGATTCATGACCATATTTAAGTAGTGTCTATGCATCCCCATTTATTTCCTCTATATTATCATCATTATTACTAGTGCTTTCACGTCTCCATATCCGTGACCGTATTCCCCCACTAGGCGTGCCTCCCTCGTACCACATTTGCCAAATTATAGTATAGCTCTCACCCCCTGTCTCACCGAGCGTGCCAAATTTTGTAATATCAAAAGTATACAATAACTATTTTTCGACAAAAACCCGTAATTTGAAAGGAAAAAAAAATAGGGTGGTGAGAAATTTTAAACATTAAGTTTGTATGAAGGAGTGTTGAAACAATGAGATATGAAGAACCCAAGAAAACCAAGGTAATTTATTTTATTTTATTTTTTAAAATTAGCAATGTTATTTCTTTGTCATTTTTCTTTTTATTAAGTTTATAGAATGATTTTTTTTTTTTTTAAAAAATTTATTATAACTTCCTTATTTCATTACTAATTCATCTTCGATAAATCCTGGGTCCGCTACTGACTAACACTAAACATTTGTGTGTGTGTTGTGAAGGTTTCATGGTCCAAATCACTAATCAGAAAATGGTTTAATGTGAAGAGTAAAACAGAAACTGAGCATTTTCATGCTAATGAACTTGCTTTTGGAGGTATGTGGGCCTTTACTTCAGACGGTCTCACATTAATCGTATTTCAGAGGTCTCACCGTACTACTACCTAGACTACACTAGTATGATTACCGTGAGATTGTCTTGTACGAGAATTTAGTTTACTTCTAATTTTGTGCATTTTAATTAACTTTAATTGTATTGTTGATCTAGTGTTAATCACTCTAAATAAATCCTTAATTACTTCAAGTTGAAGTTTTGTATATACCCTTAAGTGTGGTTTAAGTATATTTAATAATAATAATAATAATAAAAATAAAGTAGTTTGTTTATGTACTATGTTGATTTAATTAGGGGATGTTGAATGGAGGAGTAGGTTCTCTGAGACTGAGCCAAGCAATCTCAAGAAGACCAAAACAGGTTTGTAATATTAATTCATTCAGTCGATCTCTCTTAATACAGACCGCCCTAAGATTACAACCCGTATTTTCTATGCATTCTGCGATCATCCTGGTGATGTTATTTGACCCGTTATGACTTTAAACAGATATAACTGACATAATAGTTGGACCTCAACCGCCACCAAAAAAAATACTGTACTAAATACATGCTTCTTTGCTAAAAAAAATTCTAACTTTGTTGTGTTCTTGATTATAAAGAGAGTTTCAACATCAACAATGACGGGTTACGGGATGGCGGCGAAGAATATCTTGAGCATCCAAGAATCATAGATGTTCAGAATCATAGGTAAAAAATTAGGAGTAATTTTCATTTTCATTGTATTTTTGTAGGATTGAAAAAGCATGGTGTTGTCTACTTGTGTTGTTTCTAATTGGGTTCATCAAAGAACGCACTTAGTCGCATTACAATATAAGGGGAGGGGATTTGAACCTGAGACCTACTGTTCCAGAGCACCTAGTCTTAACCACTAGGTCAAGACATCTTCGGTTGTTGTTTCTAATTGTTTGTTCAACTGAAATTTCAGTGTGTTTGTAGCAACATGGAATGTGGGTGGAAAATCTCCACCAAATAACATGAGCTTAGATGAATGGCTTCATGCTTCCCCTGCTGCTGATATCTATGTTCTTGGGTAAGCTAGCATTCCCTTCTTTTTAAGGGCACGTGCCTCAAGTCTGGTCAAATATATACCAAATCACATGACAGGTTGCCTAGGAAATGTTGAATGTAGTATTTGACCCGTTTTAACAGCTGAATGTCTGAATGTCAAATCCTGGTTGTTGTTGTCGATTTTGTTCTCAGATTTCAGGAGATTGTGCCCTTGAATCCAAGTAACATACTGGGGACCGAGGATAACGGTCCCGCTAAGAAATGGATATCCTTGATTAGAAAGACATTAAACAATCGTCCTGGAATTTGCGCAAGTAGTAGCGGGAATCATACCCCATCGCCTGCCCCCCCTAACCCCATTATCGAAATCAATGCTGATTTTGATGGATCTAGTCGTTACAAGGACGCCTCCTTCTTTCATCGCAAGTCTTTTCAAGCCACGGGCTCGTCCCCACACCCACAGCTTGACAGACGTTATAGCGTTTGTGACCCGGTTATACTCTCTAGTCGGCCAAGTAGCTGTAGGCCAAGTGACTACCGGCCCAGTGATTATAGGCCGAGTGATTATAGGCCAAGTGATTATAGACCGAGTGATTATAGGCCGAGTGATTTTTCAAGGTGGGGTTCATCGGAAAATGATTTCTACCAAAGTGATTCACCTAGTACAGTGCTGTTTTCACCAACGTCGTGCAGTGGGTCCACCCAAAGCGATATCTGTCACAGACAGGCAAAGCAGTCGAGATATTGTTTAATCGTGAGTAAGCAAATGGTAGGGGTGTATCTCACCGTGTGGGTCAGGAAAGATTTGAGGGAGCATGTTCGGAATGTGAAGGTCTCTTGTGTCGGACGAGGGCTCATGGGATACCTTGGAAATAAGGTACGAATCCTGATATAGAAGTGTCTTTTCATAGTGAAACACGAGATTTGTACTCGAGAGAAGGAAGTAGTGATGATTTGATTTCTTTCTGTAGGGTTCGATTGCTGTCAGCATGGTGTTGCATCAGACGAGCTTCTGTTTTGTATGTACCCATCTAACATCGGGGCAGAAGGAGGGCGATGAGCTTCGTAGAAATGCTGATGTGATGGAGATTCTTAAGAAGACGAGATTTCCACGTGTCAGTAGCACCAGTGATGAGAAATCCCCCGAAACAATCGTTGAGCACGAGTAAGATAGATCTTTTATCAAGCATATACTAGCATCTCTTGGATGTTATTGATCTCTTATGATTTATGTTTTTGATACAGTCGAGTCATTTGGTTGGGAGATCTGAATTACCGCTTGACTCTACCTTATCGCTCAGTTAGAGCTCTCGTTGAGATGCAAAGTTGGCGGGATTTGTTAGAGAAGGATCAGGTTTGCAACTTTCTAAAACAACTCTTCTTTTCTTTGTTCAACAAAGCGTGCACTTAGTCGCATTACAATTCTTAGTAATTTTTTTGTTGTGTTTTTCTTTGTCCAGCTTCGAATTGAACAGAGACGAGGGCACGTGTTTTCTGGTTGGAACGAGGGAAACATATACTTCCCACCAACTTACAAGTATTCTCACAACTCCGACAGATATTCAGGTGAGGATACGCATTCCAAGGAAAAACGACGGACTCCTGCCTGGTAAGTTTTGGTTGAATTGGTTCATCTAACATGATATCAGAGTGAGCTTTGATGTAATGTACTGACTTTTTTGCTGAATGAAGGTGTGACAGGATACTGTGGCATGGGAAGGGGCTACAACAGTTGTCATACGTGCGAGCGGAGTCAAGATTTTCTGATCACAGGCCGGTTTACAGTATATTTTGGGCAGAAGTGGAGTCGATTCCTGCGCGACTGAGGAGAAGCATGAGCTGCTCCAGTGCCAAAATTGAAGTCACTGATCTCTTGCCCTACTCACAGGGTTACACTGAACTCTGCTTTTTCTGAATATCAGTCCGCGACATTCCATCTTCATCAAGTTCATTATTCTTCGACATTTCACCTAATCTATCTGGATCAACGACCATTTAATCGACATCTCCACTAACAATTCGGTATGGTCCCGGTCGACAGGCGGAAATAGCTTTAAACAACCCAAGTTTTTTTTGATTCGGACATTTCATAGCTCATATATCGAAAAAGGTGAGTTCCTGTCTACTTCTTCATTCACTTTAGTTCCTGTTTAGCATCAGATATGTTCATGCCTTTTACTTTTTTGCTCTTTTATCTCTTATCAGGCGTACATACATCATGTAACCAACTTTATTTTGCTGACTCTCTAACGCAACGGTCTCCACTCGACCTCAAACTGTACATCACCAGTTGGATCCGACATATCTACACGTCCTGACGTCCGCACAATGGCGCAACTAACAAAAGCATTACGAGTACAAAATTTCAGGGACTTGCATACGCATTTCCATCATGTTTGTACTATTAGAAGATTGTTTGGACAGTAAAGTTCTCCCTCATGAGATTTAACCTGTTGTTGGTCAACCGTGATTATATGGAACGGTCGATTCAAGATTTAGAGGGTTACTTGAGTAGGCATGCTTTATTTGGTTATAGATTATGAAATAGAGAAGAGGATTAATGAGTGTGATTTGAAGGGATTAGAGTAAGTGTGTCCCCCTTGAGAGGCTAATCATTTCACAAACACCTTGATGATCAACATCATCAACAATGTGTGTGAGTGTGTGTTTGCTTTGCCTTTAACTTTTGCAGTCAGAGTGACCCAACCAACACACTTGAAAAGCACTAGACAATTTTTTACAGGTTTTGGCACCAATAACTTGACTTCATCATTTCTATCAATGTTAGTTGATCATGTACTTATCTCTTTTTTGTTATTGCTTATGTTCAACCTACAATTAGTCGCATTACGATAAAGGATTATCTAGAGTACATCATCTTAATCACTACGCTAAGATTTTTTTTTTTTTTTTTTTTTTTGGTTCAACGAAGGGCGAACTTGGTCGCATTACAATATAGGGGAGGGGGGATTCGAACCTGAGACCTACTGTCCCCAAACACCTGGTCCTAACCACTGGGCTAAGACATCTTCGGTACTACGCTAAGATTTCTATGGTTGCTTCTGTTCATTTTTGTGAGAGTAACGGGTGGGGGGGTCTAGGGGACTGGTAGGGATGCTCGCCCTATTAGCTAGACAACGAGGATTTCGAAATTTCCATTTATATTTTTTGAGTTCGTCTTGAGATATTACTCCAATATTAGCGACTTAATCGTCAACTAATCAACTTGATGACTATAAATTATTAGCATTATGGTAATAGAGTGATTAGAGTGATTGTTACCATGTCTTTAAAAATAGAGATTTTAGGGACCTAAAAAGTTGACGTCGTATTTGTAGACTTGTAGTCACTCAATTTTCTTCACGTATAATCTTTTAACATTTTGATTTGGAAATGTGAATTGCATCACAATGAATGTCATACAGTAGTTTATTGTTGAAACCTGAGTTTTATTTCTAAAGTGCTTGTTGACTTTGAACTTGCTTAGGCCCCTAGCTTCATATCACAACATCATTCCCAAGTACTCTTATGTCTGAATGTCATACAGTAGTTATCGTATCCTCCCGGTACCCTCGTATTCCTTAGTGTTATGAATTACGATATCAGACTAAGTTCTAGTTGAGAATCGGACCTCAAACCCCATCATTGGAGTAGAGGAGATCTTACCACTCGAGTTAACCCCTTGTAGTGTCCTTACTCCTTAGTGTTATGATGTGTGAATCGGTGAATGTGTGATTACACCGTTCTTAAAAAGAAGCTAAATGGTGCATTCGTGCAGCAGAACAGCTCTCAGACTGGCCAAGTCTTTTCATACAAAATACATAACATCTCTACACCAATTAACCCGAAACTAACAAGCATTCAATTTTGATTTTAAAGAAAGCAGCAGAACAAACCATGGGAGGGAATGCTAGTGAATCAAGTCTCATTCGGAGACGGTACTTTGATCTTTGATCGACTCACGCCAAGCATAGTCCCTTGCTCCGTCCTTGTCAACAATTTTGATCACGAAATTTGGTGGGGCGACAACAAGACGGGACCTGATCTCCAGGATGCACTTGTCGACCAAGTCAACAGCTGCTTCCAGTGAAATGCCGCTGTGGTAGTGCCTGTCCATCATGGCGAGGGAGAAGTAGGCACCATACCCAAAAGCTGCCTTGTCTACCTTGTGGAGTGTTGCTATGTAGTCGATAAAATACAGAGATGGCCCTGTTTCTTTGTCAAAGCCAGCCAGAAGTATGTTCACCGAGTACGGGTTCTGAAAATTACGAATGAAATAAAAAAGGGAACATAATGATTTACTGAGGATCACGCAAGATCGGAAAGCATGCGAATTTGATAATAAATAAAAGAAGAGCAAACGTTGAGGAAAGGGGAGAAGCAATAAGAGAAGAATAGCAGGAGAGTTGCAACATAAGAAAAAGATACGACAGTGAAATGAGTACGGCACACACTTTGTCCTAAGCATAAATTATGTAACTTACGTATAAAATAGTCTAAGCTAACAGTTGGATCATGAATGACGGGAAACCACTGCAATCTATGTTACTTGAGAGTTATTGAATGATAGAGATTCGGCTGTGAGTATTTGTTCTAATATCAGGACAGAAACTGACATGATGCACGGGGAAATGCACTAGATGACAAATGCCACATTGATGAGTACAAGATTTATTTTACATGAAGCAACTAACAGCAACCCCGAATACATAATCATGATATAGCCAGTAAAACAACACTACAATTAAAAGCATGAACATCAGAGAAACTAAGACATGAAATTCCACTACCGCGGGTCTGTAAGCAGTTAGAGAAACCACATAATTAGATCAATAATGATTAATGGTCTAAAAGAATTATTCACTTCGAATTGGTGTCAAAAAAGATTAAGATGCAACAGCGAGAGGAGGTAACTCAGGAAAGAAAAGCTTTCGACAGTTCAATCCAATTTGCTAACAAATTAGCGAGCATACTAAGTTACTAACATAATAGGTAGAAGACGGCAGGAGTAGAGTACAGAGTAGAAGCGATATTCCTACTCTCCTCACTAACTTCTCACTCTTAATCAGAAAACATCTAACCATTCTCATCTTAATCAGGGCCATCAGGCAGAAAAACCATCTCTAAAAAGCAAGCTTGGAGACCTGAATTTGTATATTTCCACTCGATACTATAAAGAAAATAGACCGCCGTAATATTAGATTCTAAGCAAACGAGCAAGCAAATTTGGAAGAGAGAACGCTTCATAGTTCATAGTTTCATACACAAATTTGTAACTACATTTTACTAATACACAAGAGTGGCAAATAGCTTACTGTGAAGGCAATTATTGATAGGTTTTCACTTTTTTTTTACTTATCGCTACACATAATAAGAACACCAAGCTCGATAGGTATCTAAACACCTCATATGTCATCTGTCTTCACTGGTTACATACAGTGAAAGCTTGAAACGATGGCAATCTTGGCATCTTATTCTTCTCTCATATCCTTTGAACACTCAGTTTATCCTCACCAATAGCATAAAAAGTAAAAACCCTTTCTCCCAATACCACCATCAAATACTGAAACCAAAATACGACTGCATAAATTTCTACCCTATACATCCTCACCATCCGGGAACACAAGAAGAGGCACAAAAATGCGACACATGATCTCAATTCTCGACACTTCAATCCATATATGATGGATCACTTAAATCGAAGTATACAAATCACTACTCCCTCAGTTCAAGCCAATTTACTACGGAGTATATAATTCAAAATCCAGGTCGCACATTCTGGGAAATGTAGCAAATCCACATACTATTAAATTTCGACCTTTCCCAATAATAATTAGCAACAAACATAGACATGAATCACAGACTATCAGTATTAATCTTCGAAATTACGAAAGTCGAAGAAGTTGAAGATCACCTTTCGAAGAGCAGTAGCTAATTCGCCACGGGTAAAATTAGCAGTAGCAGCAGTAGTCAAAGGAATACCATTCTTGAACTGATACAATGCAATATTCTTCTGAATAAACTCCGTAAATTGAACCCTTCAAATCAAACAACAATCGATCAATAAACATCAAGAACCCTAACCCTAACCCTAACCGATTCACACAATATCAAAACAATCAGAGATGATTGACGGTGATGGAAGAAGAAGAAGAAGGAAGGATCAATGAAAGAACCTGTCGCCGGCTTCGCCACTGGCGCCCATGAGTTTGTGAGAATCGAGGATCATGACCTTATCTTCATTGGATTTGTGGACCAAGATGCTGTTCACTGCCGATGTATCGGCTGCTATGATTGCGAATCCGTCGCCGACTAATCCGAAAACACACTCCATTGATGTTGATAGTGAAGCAAAATTAGGGTTTATCAGTGATTTGGGGGTGATTTTAGCTTTGAAAATGGAAGAGTGTTGTAGCAGGGAGGAAGAAGGTAAAGGGTGATATAGATCCTTCACTTTAGATGGAGCTTCTTGGAGAACAAGTTTCCTTCATATTGGAGTTTTCTTTAGCTTTTCTTTATATTTCTAACATTTTTTATTTTATTTTTTTTCAAAGATAAGTTTTTTTCGTTGAAGACTAAAGAGGTAATCTCATGAAAGACGGTCTTAGGATAAGTATTACGGAGTATGACACGAATATATAACTACTCTCAAAGTACGATGAAGTGAAGCTGTCTTGTAGAATAATTTGTGTTTTCAAAATCGAGGTTGAGAAGTTTTTTTGTTTTTTATTTTTTTAAAGTGTCTCGTAAAATGATTGGAGATTTTATTAAAATAATAACTTGATCTTCCATATACGACCGATAAAAGGAAGCGAGGTGGGGGAGAAGAGACCAGAATGTGGTTTGATTGTGGTGTTTGTTGCGTGAATGGGGAAGATGTCGATGAGTCGTGGGTGGTCATGGTGGTGGAGAAATGTGCGATGAGCCGATGAATGGGTTGGTTGGTGGTTAAGTATAGCATGATGTGATATGGGTGAGTGTTAAGTAAGGGTGATAGCTCAAGAAGCGAAGATGTCGAAAGCACAAGCGGCCTTCTGCGACCTTAAAGAAGCAAAACATGTATGCTACTCGCGGGTAGAAATCGAGAATGACATACAATCTAGGGAGTCATCCAAGACCTACAACTTAGAAAACGAGGAAGAAACGGACACTTTTTAGCTCACCGTAATTCAATCAAGAACACCTCAGATCAATTCAATTCAATTCTGATAGACATTACTTCACCCGATAAAAGAAGCGTCACGATGAAAACACAAAGTCCATGAAACAATTGGGTCATAACAACGAGAAAAATTGGCATTGGAAAGTTTGATTGATGGACAGCCCACCCACCCAATTTAGAGTGCAAACCCAAATGGGTTGGCTTTATATCCTTCTTCTTCTTCTTCTGAAAACCCTAACCCTACTTGTTCTTCTATCAAATCCGCAGCTCCTCCTTCACTCCACCTTCAACTATTCTGCCCACCATTTCAATGGCTCCTCCTGCTAAAGGTACTTCCTCTCTCTCACCGTTTCTTCCCATTTACACCATTTGTTTACGCCTAAACGACATCGTTTCATTCTACTGCCTTCTTCCTGCTACTGCGTAGTACTGATTCATGGCCTATTGATTTGACACTCATTATTCCTGCTGTAATTTCATTCAATCATTCATGTTTCTGTGTTTTTTCGATGTGGGTAGTTTATATTTTTCTCCATCATTCATCAATAGCCTTTCAATATGGTTTTCCTAGCTTATAGAATTGAAATTTGTAGAATGAAACTTGGTTAAACGAGCTCAAATGCTTTATATTTGTAGAATGTTTTGGTGATAAGAATAATTTCTACGATGTCGTACTGGTTTATTTGAGAGAAATGTATTGTTAATTTTTTAATGTTACGTAAATTGATAAATTTCATTTTAAATAGTTTGATCTTGATAAAAACCCGTAGTTCGATACTGTCGCTAATGGTTGATTTCATCATTTTTAGGTAAAAAAAGTTTAAACCAACAAAATTCAAAATGTAAAATTTAATTGATTGCATAACTTGACCAAAGAAACCGGTTTCGTCTCCTATTGTACCGACTTTTGTTTGTTGTGTTGTTTCCGAGTTTTAATTACTGCCCAAATACAGTCCATCATTCTTCATCTTTAGTCGTAACCTTTCTCCCGGCTTGTTTATTTGTATATAAATAGGCTGCTTCTCGTACCCCTTGTTCTGTTTCTGTATGCCTCGATGCTAATTTTTTTATTTGAATGAATTTATTCAAGGCTATTTCTTTACTCCATGGTCACTGGAATCACTATGAATAAGCTCTGATCGACTCATTACTCTTACGGAATGTGTTATATGTATGCCCTCTTCGCTATTTGTGACTCAAGGGAATCTGAAATCCTGTTCTACCGTGTATTTGATAGTAGTAATTTTGTACCTTTTTCCTGCTCTGCTGCAAATCTTACAAATTTGCTAATTCTTTGTTGCTCTCAGATGGAAAGAAAGCAGACCCCAAGGCCCAAGCCTTGAAAGCCGCCAAGGCAGTGAAGTCTGGTGCATCAACCTTGAAGAAGAAGGACAAGAAGATCAGGACTAAGGTCACCTTCCACAGGCCTAAGACCTTGTCGACCAGCAGAAACCCCAAGTATCCTCGTATCAGTGCAACTCCAAGAAACAAGTTGGACCACTACCAAATCCTCAAGTACCCGCTTACCACCGAGTCTGCAATGAAGAAGATTGAGGACAACAACACCTTGGTTTTCATTGTTGACCTTCGTGCTGATAAGAAGAAGATTAAGGCTGCCGTCAAGAAGATGTACGACATCCAGGCCAAGAAAGTTAACACATTGATTAGGTAAATCATTTGAATACAATGCTTGATAACTTCTGCTGTTTGCTTTACCAGCGGTCTTAATATCCTTGAATATTTCCTTGATGTGTTGCTTTGGGGTGGGTGCTTCAAATAATGGGTTCTGTGGGTAGTAATGGTGGTGGTCATTGTCCGGGGGTGATTGATCATCGCCACTGTAGTCTATTCTGTGTGGATCATCGTCACTGTAATTAACTACATATTCGTTTACAGAGACAGAATATTGCATGCTTAGATCGTAAACTGAGATATGATACTACGATCAAAGATTATTCTGGCACGATCAGTTATAAAATTGGCACCTGTAGTCTGTAGTAGAGACGAAAATCTTGAGTTTGTAGTTTACAAATTTACACGAATAGTACACTTGTCATTTTTAGAATTTTTCTTGATTGATTTCCCATAATTCCATTTGAATGACACTCCTAAAAATTATACTGTTGAACTTATTTATACTTCATATACATCAAAACAAATACTCCGTATAATGATCCGCTCATTTGATTTTTGTAATAGGTGTTGTTTACAATGAGCATTGCATATTTGTTGAGGATTCAATTTACTCTTTTTGGTTAAACTTTGTTGTGTACTGAGTATTGTAATACCACAAAGTGGTGGAAACTTCAGTTCTGATTATTTTACGTGATGCAGGCCCGATGGTACCAAGAAGGCATACGTCCGTTTGACTCCAGACTACGATGCTTTGGATGTGGCGAACAAGATTGGAATCATATAAGCACTTGTATCACCTTTTATTTTCGTCAAGTAGTATGATCGCTTGTGATAGTTTTGTTAGGGATATTGAATGTCTTTTAATGCTCAGATGCTCTGTAGCCGACTGCAGACCTAATTTTATTGTCATTAGCACTTCATTTTGGATTTCAAACATGTTTCTGCTCCTTCGATGTTCAATGCTCTTTTTGTAGAATTTCCCTATTATTCAGCCTGTTTTATGTTTTAAAACCGACAATCAACAAATGTACGACTGTGTCTACTGACATCACAAATTCACAAGTAACAGCTACGGAGTGTGTAACTACAAAGACCCAAGATTGACCAATGTTAACAGTTCACAAATGTACGATTGTGTCGATTGACATTAAACTAAACCAGCAAAAGTTTCCCGAACCCTGTTATTGCTATGCTATTAACAGACATTTCAGAGAGTTAGAGAGCTCCAAGGTCTCATGATCCTTGTTGATGATGAAGCTTGAAAAGTGCCGAAATGGAAACCTCTAGGAGGGACTGGTGGCGGGAATGAATGGCCTTCTGACAGCGGCTCAACATTGGCCTGAAATGATGACGGTTCTTCTGATACGGCTGCTGCTGCTGCTCCGGCTGCTGCTGCTCCTGCTGTTCCTCCAGCTGCAGAGCCTGCACAATCAGAGCAAAAGCTAAATTCACTCCCCCAAATGCAATGAAACTGTACAGAAACTGAAGGTTCGATCTGCACATGCACATCGATAAGAAGGAGATATACCCGGGGTAGGTGAAATACAGTTTGAGCGGTCCTGATATTCTTTTCCAGGGCTCAGCATGGGAGATGGTGCGTTTACAGCTAGTCAAAGTACGAGCAAGCGAGCCAAAGAAAACAAGGATTGTGTTAGTTTAGGTAAATTTAAGCCTGCGAATCGAACTTGAGAGACTCACTCTATGCACAATGCTATGAAGAGTCTGTTAATCATAATCTCAATTTGACTAAATCTTCTCAACCTCGTATCAGTTATTCATCAGTTTTAAATATCGGTCTCAATCAAGTTATCACGGTTTTGAACTTCAAATCGGCCTCACTTTCCTGTATTTCAAACAATTTGGCCGCGTTCAACAGATTAAGCTGCCGTCTAACCATACCGTGACCTTGACCATGACTGAAATCGTGTTTTTCCAGATTTTGACGAGTTCTTTACAGGTGAATTAACGCAGATAATTACAGTACAGTAAAAAAAAAACTTGAATCTTATAATTGAGAAATTCCCAACAAATGTATCGTTATTTCTGAGATCAAAGTGAAAGGCACAAATTGAACGAAACAGAATACTGTAATTGATTCATCCTCATAATAATTCACACATTATCAAGATTCAAGAACTAGTAGAAATCAAGAACACGTACTACGAAGCGAAGAACGTTCCTAATTTCAATTTCAATTGAATTACTTATTCCAGTCGAAAATCAATGATTCATTAAGCGAAAAAGCAAGACTATCATTCACAATGCATCATATCAAAAGATTCAAATTAATTCACAAATATCATGCACTGAATCAAATCCGCAGCGAGTAATTGAAAGATCGGCAAATTTCGTGCGACAAATTTGAATTAAATCAAAGAAGTAGGAACCTGAGCAAAAGGATCGAAGAGTGAAATTATGAAACAGAGCAGAATTCTTGAGGCGAGGAGCAATCGGACAAGCAGAAGAAAGCGAGAAGAGTACGGAGGAATTGAGCGGAAAACCGAAGATCGGCGGTTCAACAAGAAGCGAACACAAGCAGGAACGGTTTCTCGAGGCGAGGATCGCAGTAAACGCGCGGCAGCATGGGACGCAGACGGAGGATGGGGATTTGAGTGGAGGAATGGCGGTGTAAGGGAGGCATGGAGAAAAGGAGACTATTTCAGCGCTGCAAGCGGCGGTGGTCAGTGTGGAGGCGCACGGGAGAAGTGTGGTGGTGGTGGTGGTGGAGGCGAAGGCGGTGGTGGTGGTGGCGGCGAGGTGGAGAAGAAGGAGGAGGAGGAGGAACGCCATGGGAGAGTTGTTGAGGAAGGGAGTAAGGTTGTTAGGTTTGTTCAGGAGTTTGGGATATGCAGGTGTAACGGTTTATGTATTTACAAAGAGCGGGAAAATGAAAGGGAGTATATATAGAGTATACATAGACGGAAGGGAGATATTTTTTTAGGCACAAGTTATTTTTTATTAATATTTTAATTTTATTAGTACGTCTTACAATAGCTTATTTTAAGACGGTTCTCACAGGGGAACTACTATACTATTTAATTATTATTTTTCGGTTATTAGTGTATAATAACTCTGTGTAACACCGTCTCACAGAAGACTACTTGTTTTGTTGGGTGTTTTTCTCTGCAGAAATGTATCGGATTTTTACTTTTTTCTGTCGGAGTAACGAACAAAGATATTTTTGAACAGGCGGGTATAGAACTTGCGTTGTGAATAGATCTGCTTAACGTCTTTTGACGATTAAACTAACTTACGTTAATAAAACGAATTAGAAGTTTTGAACAAAGGCTATTAACTATTAACCTTCGTTTAGTGGGATTAGTAGGTGTACTAACTAACAAATTTTCATGCAAGACGATTTAAGCTTATTGTAGATTTTCAGTGACTATTAATCCTTTTTTTCAATCTCGAAATGGTATTAATATCATCACAAAGAATTTCATTACAACACACACGATTACAGAACTAGAAAATCAGTCCGACAGTGTCGAAATATTACAAGGACTACTAACTCGAATGAATGAACTATATATAAATATATAATCACAACTCTTGAAAGAATGATCATCCTTCATATTTCATACAGTACATTACAAAACAAATGTGTGAAGGCTATCTTAAAAGAATTTCACCATAACAAGAGAAGCTGAGATAAACAGGAGCAAAGGCGACACGTTGAGAGAAGGCCTTGCAGATGACGGTGTGAATGTCGAGCCTGCCCCTGTCCCTGTTCCTGTTGATGGTGTTGCCGGCACAGATCCAGCTGATGTCGGTGTTGTGTCCGAAACAGGTCCCTCAGTTGCAGGAATTGTGCTGCCTGCATTCGTAAAATTTTACTTCATTTTTTCAGCATTCATGGAATAGTCATAGAAACCGTTTTTTGAGCATTCAGACAGACGAGAAGAGGGTACCATACCTGAGGGTCCAAGATCGACAGCTGATGCAGGAGAGGCAGACGGGCCGAATGCAGCAGTAGGACCTGGAGCAGGAAGAGGAGCTGCAGGAGACGCTGAAACCAAAGAATTTAAACTCGTCAGAATAACAATTTAATTAACCTGACCTAACCCGAACTGACCAGAAGTAGGGAAAAGTGACCACCTTTGCATTGGACGGGGACGCCAGGCTGCTTACAAGCCTTAGGAAGAGCAATAGCTAAACTCCGGTTAAAAGGAATACGAAAAGGAACACCACCAGTGACGATTTGACAAAGACATCCGGTGCCATTACTCGTGAGCATCCTCAATGAGTCGCAACAATCATTAGTCGGTGAGCCTCCGGTGCCAGTACTACTAGTAATGTAGTTAATACAAGGTGTGAAGCTTGTTAGCATTGAGGATGTGCATGGTATGCTAGTAACACTAATTTGTGCATAACTTTGAGAATTGAGCAACATTATGGCCAAACTCAATGTTAGGAAACTAGTAAATTGGCAAAATTTCATCATTTTGTAAGAATATTTGATGATTTTGTGTGTTTAAGTTTAGGATTTGTGATTTGAGTGAGGATATTTGGGAGAATTTATAGTGTTTTGGGAATATTTGGTAGTTTTAAAGTGGGTTAGGAGTTCAACTAATATTAACTAATTTGTAAAAAGGAGATCAAAAGTAGGTGAATTTAACGGATTTTGAGCATTGCATTTGATGTTGATTGCTTCATCATATTTTATTGTTTGGTTATCAACTCAAGCAACATATAGACATATAGTAATTGGTATCATTCCAAACACCAACACGTATACGTACATTTGGATAAACCGTTATAGAATATACAAGCGCTTCATACAGACCGGTTTTGTATCATTCGAAAATGAATTATGACTTGAATCTGTTTGATTGTCGCTATGAACGATAATCACGGGGTCTTGCTGACCAATCAGCGAGTCTGGGTCCAGGGGTGAAACGCCTGGTGTGGACGCTCGGAGGCAACGACCCCGAAACCTAATTGATATTCGTATATCTGTAGTAGCTGGACATAGAGTTTCTTATTAGGCTTCTGGGGTTTCTATCTAGGATTCGAAAGTATTAGGTAAACTTTCTACCATACCCTAGTAATCTATGTTTCTTTCAAAAAAATCATTATGTCCCGTCTACGCTTATACTAAAATGATCGAGCAACAACCAAATAAAACACCTTATTCCAAAAAAAAAATACTTAGGTTCAATTGACACGAACCTTCGAATCATTATTTTGTACTTGCTCTGATTAATTTCCAGAAGACGGTGAGCTAACTATCTACTACAGTAATATTTTCCGATGAGTTCTAGTTTTTTTTAGTAATGATACGGTCTCAAAATACGGTCATGGCAATATCCAGAACGTTGACAAAGCGATCACGATGCAACGTGACAGGCGAATTCGAGAGCAAGTCCCCAGCTAGAAACCTATGTGATGTTCCATTGAGCTGAACAACACTACACCCTGCTCTTTTCACAACTCCCTCCTCCTTCATCTTCAGTCTCCACCTCGCCGCTTCCTCCCATTCCCCAACGCTCGCATACAAGTTCGACACCATCATGTACTCACCATCGCTCATCTCTCCTCCGTCTCTACCCACAAGCATCCCCACCACGTCTCGCCCCACTTCCATGTCCTGATGAATTATGCACGCGCTGAGAAGAGCGCCTAACATCCTTTCCCTGGGCTTGAACCTCATTGATCGGACAAGCTGGTACGCTTGTCCGACCAAGTTGGCTCGGCCCAACAGATCAACCATACACCCATAATGCTCAAGTTTCGGAGAAATTCCAAACGCGTCTTTCATTGACGCGAAAATTGAGCATCCCTCTTGAACCAGACCCGAATGACTGCACCCGCTCAGCAATGCAATGAATGTTATGTCATCGGGTCTGATTCTGGGTTTGGACCATTTCATTGCATCAAATAGTTTCAGCGCTGTGAGACCGTGTCCGTTGAGGGACAGGCCGGATAAGACTGCGTTCCAGCAGAATATATCCTTCGACGCAGACTTGTAAAACACCTCCATAGAGTGATCCACCCTCCCACATTTGGCATACATGTCGATCAAAGACGTTGTTACTTCACGACACATGAGGTCGTTCTCCAAGGCGTAGACGTGTAACACCCTTCCAGTTTCTACAGACCCCAGATGAGCGCACGCAGCTACAACACTCGAAACTGTTACATGGTCAGCTTCGACGTTTTCAGCTCTCATCTGTTGAAACAGTTCGACTGCCTCAGTATATAGTTCGGATTTTATAAACCCGGTCACCATAGTGTTCCATGTCACAATGTTCTTGTTAGGGATTCTGTCGAATAATCCCCTCGCGTCTTCCATCCGTCTGGCTAACGTGCAGGCCAATATCAACGAGTTCCACGAGGCTACGTCTGTGTCTACTGGTGCTGCGTCGAATAAAATCCGAGCTGATTCAAACTGACCCGACTTGGCGTACCCTGAAATCATGATGTTTAAACAGGTGACGTCTTTCAATGGCGCTGACTCAAACAGCTTCGTCGCTTTCTCTATTTCCCCGTTACTGGTGTACGCAGCCAGCATCGAGTTCCAGGCAATACTATCCTTCACCTGCATGACTTGAAACACTTTGGAAGCAGAATCGACATCCTTGAAACTCGAGTACATGTTCAAAAGAGATGTCTGCACATAAAGGTCGTTGGAGCAGTACCCGCTTTTAACTGCCTGCCCATGAAGAGTAAATCCTAGAGATGTCAAAGAGCGCGAACTTGCAGCATCGATGAGAACAGGGAAAGTGAAGTTATCAGGATAAAACGACCCTTCTTCTTGCATTCGGATAAATGTAGATAAACCTTGGTTAAAACTGCCCTCCTGGATATACTTCTTGATGGCCTTGTTCCAGTCCCTGAGGTTCGGAAACTGCACAGGGTGGGGAAGACATTCCATTTATTAGCAAGTACTACACCATTAGCAAAATAAAACACAAGAAATGGACAAGAGCTAGAAATAATGGAAGGTTTGTAGGATGATAATATGTTTCTCAAATGAAGGCCACATCTTATGGATAAGCCACTCCATTTTACGGTGTCTCGGGACTCGTAACACCTTTTTTTTTTTTTTTTGTGTATTTTGTCCACGTTTTAGGATAAAAAATAAATAAATTTATAGTCCCTCCATTTCTTTGATATCTTTCGCATTTTCTTTTTCAATCATTTTTTTAATTTCTTCCACTTTCCTTTTTTCTATCACACTTCTCTCTTACTTAGGTGGCCCACTTAGTTTACTCCCTCTCTACTTTTACTTATTTTATTGTTTTTCTTAAGAAATGTGTCATTTTTAAGGTGGAAGAAATCATAGAAACGGAGGAAGTAATTATTTTATGTACAAATAACTTCTAAATTTTATTAGTTGGGCATGTACACAAATTTTGGGGTCCAACATTGAAATACTTGATTTTTTTCACTTTCTTACTGTTTTTCCCTTTTACTTTTTTTTTTTTTTTTAACGAAATAGTATTTACTGTTTTTCCCTTTTACTTTTTTTTTTTTAACGAAATAGTATGGAAAATTATTGCGAGAAATGACCTGTTAAAGAACTTTGTTAAAATTTTGCTCGCTCAGTGTGAACAAAGTTATTTTCACCCTTCGGTAGTCTTTAGACACGAGTTTTTCAATTTTAATTATACATGAGTACATGTGATTATACGAATGAGTTATTTTGACATCATTAAACGTCAAAAGAATTGCTTATTTTCTTTCAATGTCAACAAAGTTTCTTTAACTTGTACTGTACATATAAAATTGCTTGTTTTTAATTCTTTTTTCCCTTGTTTGATGAAATACGTACTATGAGAAACTATTGTGAGACCCTACCCGTTTAAGTATTTTGTTAAGGTTTCTTTCAATGTAAGCAAAGCTTCTTTCACCGTTCAATACTCTTTAGACATGGGTACGTCTTTCACTTTTTGTACATATAAATTTGCTTGTTTTGACATCTGTCTTGGTCCAGTGGTTAAAACTTAAGATTAGGTACCGTGTGATAATTGGTAACGCGTTCGAATCCTCCTTCACTTTATTGTAATGTGACTAAGTGTACGCTTCCTTGAACCAAAAAAAATCATTGAACGTCGTCCATGACTTGTGGCTATAATAAAAATGATGATTAGACCAATTAAGGTCCATGCATGGTAGAGTCACGCCCTAACCGGCTAACCGTGAGTATGTGTTTATCGTCACCATTTTTCACTTTTGACATTGTTGTATTTGGAGCGTAATCAATTTTTTTTTTTATTGTAATTTAATGAATTACTCCGTAATTAACAGTTAGTTACGATTACTTAACGAATTTTTTTTTAGATATTTACCATAGTTTTTACGAATGAAAGAGAGAGAAGAAACAAAAATGTTATTTTTGTTAGGAAGGAAAAAAGTGTAACAATTCCAAGACGTAAAGTAAAATGGCCGACGAGTGCGATGACGAATACTATTACTAGAAATTATGTTTAAGCAAATAAAGCATTTTTAACATGGTACTCCGTATATTTTAACAAAGATGTCTTAACCCGGTACCTGCATCTAAGTGCGTTGTTCGCTAAAAAAAATTCTCAAAGTTACGATAAATAAAAACACGAGACTTTAAATCTAAGCTTGATTCAATAAATTTGGAATTTTTCAAATACAGTACTGTATCAATTATGCTTTCTAACTTGCCAAAAAAAAAATTTATGCATTCTAGCATCTGTAAAACTTCGTCTCATACATTTTTTCAATGGGAAACCTTATTTGCAGCTCAAATAAATGTCAGTTACTCAGTTGTATCCTCTATTTTATCACCGTCATCTGAATCTCAGTCGTCGCTGCTGCATCTGCATCTGCATCTGCATTCGCACCGTCACTAGCATCTTCTGGAATAATCCCACTGCTGCGAAGAGAAGCAGTCGCCATATATTCCGACATTCCCTCTTGGTTGACTGAGCTCCCCATCTTCAATGAAACACACAATACACATTACACATCATGCATTTTCTATATAATCAGTAAATCAGAACGAAGGCGCTCGCGTTTGGGCTTACTTGAGTCACAATTGCATACAGTGGTAGACTGCTGAAACTGCAAAAGAACTGAACCACCAGTCTAACAACAAAAACAATCACAAATTCTCTTATGAGTCGCGGTTTTTTTCAGGCGTTTGTTACTAACAGTAAAAAATCTCGATTTTCTTACATGATGCCAATTCTTGCAATGGCGAATTTTGGATTTCCCATGATGCAAGATTGCTTGAATTTCAACTGCAACATTTCAGAAATGCAATGTTTCAGCTTTCAACTGTAAATTATCAGAATGCAGTGTTTTTATTTTTTTATAGACAGAGGATGACATGAATCGCGACTGACCAATGTCCAGATGAAAATGTTTTTATTTTTTTATAGACAGAGGATGACATGAATCGCGACTGACCAATGTCCAGATGAAAATCGCGAAACTGAATGAGTTCATGAAGAGAATGGCATGAATCGCAAAGAGTAAAATCCTCGGGTTTTTGAACCAAAAGTACTCATCAGAAGGCCTGAGTCGTATTTCTTCTAAAATGACAGGATGTGGTCTTTTGATCACATCAGTAGCCAAATCTGTGATCACTTTCTCCAGCTTCGTCCCAACGACAAGTAAAAGCTGTCGCAAAATTAACAACATTAAATTAATTACTACCCACTTTTACGATTTTAAGAACCTGTTTCTTAATCTGAAATTTTTTCAAGATAAGTATACGTAAGACTTACAAGAAGCGGGATGAACGAGAGCCAAAAATATACATTCCAACCTGCGATATTGAGTGACAGGGAAATCACTGCAATTACCCATAAGAACCAACTGCAATGACGCAAAAAGAAAAGGCGGTATAAGAAGTTGATGCTGTAAAACAGTAAAATCATTTTGACAGTCGGATTTTAAATTTTAATGAGTTGTTTCTTAGAAACTTATACTCTATTGATACGACTTTCTTGAAATCAGCTTCGTACGGTACACCATGTATTTGTGAAAGTTGAATCTTCGATTTCCTTTACAATGTTTCTGTCAAAATCCCTTAATCAGAACATTGCTCAAGAACAGTATGAAATTAAATTTCGTTTAGTCGACTATAGCTAGATATGAATTTTTTTTTTTTTACCGTGATGAAACCCGCTCTAATTGCTTTATAATCTGCTTGAGTAACGACTTCCCCTAGGTACTTGAAGAAAGAATACTGAAAGCGAAAAAAAAAAACAGATTTAGAGATCGACAACATTGACAGAATACATACAATAACCCGATGTTAAAAGAATTGTTTGATTTACCACGTAATGTCGTTTCTTAGCATCCACGCTGACAGACCGCTCCTCTATAATTGTAAACGAATACGATTGTGTGGGATCGACATTGACATTATTTCTTAAGGAATCTTCCCACTTCTGCCATCGACTTATCTACAAAATGTAATTACATACAAGACCGAGGATGATCAAAACCTAGGAAACTATGTAGTCGATCTTAAATAACAGCAGTCGCGTTAAAAATTTAAACCTTTGCCTCTCCAAGAAGAACTGTAATGGTGCAGTTAATTGCATGAGCAACTGCTAGAATGAAGATAAGGTAGTGAAGTTCATGGAGCACTTCCAACGTTAATAGCGGAACCTTTCCCTGCCAAGACATGAACACGATAGTATTTAGCTCCCAGTACCATGTGCTGAGTTTCCATTTTCCAATATTGGGGTCTGCCAGGATACGAATTTATACAGCATTACCTTTTTGCAGAAGGAGGGCCCACCATGGCGGCCGTGAGTAGTGGAAGTAGTATGACATGGAAGAAAGTTGAGGTAGAACTGTCGCGGTATGCACATTTCCATGGTTCGATCTTGGACAAGCGCGATCAGTAGGGATACAAAACCCATCAACATCAGCTCTGCATTCACGCGTAAATGTTTTAGAACCATAAAATATAGTACAAACTTTATAAAGCATAGTATTCGAAACTGAAATCGTGTTTAATTTTTAAGGTTTCGGTGTCACCTTCTTTGATTGTCTGTAAGGCGTCGTACAGAGGTTTCTTGTGATTCTTCTTCAATACCTGCCATTTTTACAGGACATGTATGTGTTCGTGTCAGATACCTTTAAACGAGTACTGGTAACGTAGAGTGGAATTAAAGCGAGAGAGGTGAAAGAAAGAGTTACAGACATGGCCAAGGTAGTTGAGTAAGTTGTCGATGGCACAAGAAATGGTGACGATGACAAAGACGACAGCTCCAATGACCCACGATGGAGTCGTTTCAAACCTCCTTATAACTCCTCTTTCGGTCATAATCCTCCCGGCCCTAGCTACTTACACACGCACGCACGCACGCTGCGCTCTGGTTTCGAATGATGCTTCTTCGTCCGTTCGTTGTTAAATGAATATAGCGTTACGGTTTTTATAGTCCCCGAATTCTGCACAGTTAAGTTCAGAGAAAGTGCAATTGTTAGTTCAAAAGGTACGTGTTGGTGATTAAAGTGTAATTACCAACCCATTTTCGCGTATTCGGGTTTGGTTCACAGATGCAAAAATTCTTACGTAATTATTTGAGAATTTACGGTATAATGTTCATAACTCTTCAAAAAAATCAAAATCCCTGCAACTGCAAATACAGAGGAACACCGTCTTATATTAGTAGAAAATTCGGAACAATCTCAGACAGACTACTATCAGGGTCGAATTGTTCTATTAGGAAAGCAAAAACGAATTGAGTGTTAAATTCATTGCTTACTTCCCTATTTAGCATATTGCTTACTTGAGTCATTCATTCATTCATTCATGTAATCACTATATTCACTAGTTGATGTTATAGTCAAAATACATGCGTCAACAAACACATTTTATAACTTTCTGTCAACATTAAAAGCGTTCATGAATCGTGATTTTCAACTTCTTCTTTTTTGGTTCAACGAAGAGCGCACTTAGTCGCATTACAACATAAGGGGATTTGAACCTGAGACCTACTGTCCCAGAGCACCTAATCTTAACCACTGGACCAGGCCAAGACATCTTCGGTTGTTAGACGACCGACTTGTCATTGTTGTTACTTCGCCAAATATGTGACAATGTGACATTGATCGTGACAATTCGGCCTGTGGGTAAAATCGGTGGTGGCATCTTGATATTCAAGACGATTATAATCTGTCGAATTTATACTTACACTCAAATGATCACTAGAACAACATTAACATTAACATTAACATTAACATCAACAAAAATGCCTCATTCCCAAAAATATTTAGGATCAGCTGACATAAATCATCGTAACAATTATTATTTTGTACGGAGTACTATGATTACAGGAAGGAGCGTATGATGAACTAACTATCGCGTATTTCAGTTGTTTTCACTGCCAATTTATTTGTCGCTTTCGTCTTCTAATTTCCCTCGTGGTATCTTCTCCGGTTGAACCATCTCCTCTGACATATCCATTGAATCGAATCCTCTTCTTTTGCGAGTATCACCATCAACGGATCCAAACTCGTAATTTTCCATGGCCTCAACATGGCAAGAGCTTCCCATCTAACAGAAACAAACACAGATTGAAACAAATCACACGTACGACTTTCAGTTAGTCTTCCGTGAAACTATTTTACAATAAAACTTACCTGAGTTACAATTACATAGAGTGGTAAAGTGCTGTAACTAAGAAGAACCTGCACAATAACCCTGCAAGTTTCCCAAAAAAAAACGTTTTGGTTAAGATGGTTCATCTAACACGATATCAAATCCAGCGTGACCTTTGAACTTACACGATAATGAGTCTGGGGATGGTGAAGATGTTCTTTTCCATGCTACATGGATGAAATCCGTAGCGAGTCTGCAAGACAAGATTCAACAGTTTTTTTAGGGCCTTAATCAAACAAAGAGTTTAATTTACGAGTTTTTTATTTTATTTTTGAAGAGATCGGATTTTATTTGTACTGACGTAAATCCAAAAGAAAAGCGCTACTGCGAATGAATTGCAGGACAGGATGACATTTATTAGCAGTAACGTGATTTTCGGTCTGTTGAACCAAAAATGACTGTCTGATGGTTGAATTTGAGTCTCGCCAACTTCACCCGTGTGTCTCCTGACAACTTCAGTCGCTAACACTGTGATCACTTGCTCCAGTTTCGTACCTAAAATCAGCAGTAACTGCAAATACATACAGAATGCTGTCATGTTTCCCGTTTAACTGCATGCATCCTTGGTTCAGAGTTTTGAACTTACTGTGAACGGAAGAAAGGCGATCCAAAAATACATATGCCATCCTGCGTGAAATTTCGTTCACAGTAAGTATTTTCGGAAACAGTCGTTTAATTTGTTTGCCTTTACTTTTTGCGGAAAAAAACAGTTGCAGTAAATGTTACCAGCCAAGTTGAGTAGCAACGAGATGACGACAATCACCCAAACGCACCAGCTGCAGTAAATAAAACAATTGTTACTGAGTTTGCTAATTTACGTCACACAGACAGCAAGTTTCAGTCTTTCAGGGTTACTGAGATGACGACAATCATTACCTGATAGAAATGACTTTCGCAAAATCAGCTTCAAAAGCGCGCATCATGTATTCATAGAAGTTGAAGTTCGGATTGCCTCTGCAATGAGTCTAATGAACGAAATCTGAGTGAAACAGTTTCTGCAGCAGGAAAGGCTAAGATCAAGAAATAGTTTTAGAATCGAGTTTACCATAACAAAACCCATGCGCATTGCAGCGTAATCTGATTCACTCACTGGTCCATACAAATGCTTTGCAAACGATTTCAACCAAATTCGCTTTCTAGCTTCAACTCCCATAAACCTGTTCTTGATGAAGCTGTCACTTCTAACATCGACGACTCCAACTTCTGCAGATATGTTGACAATGCTATATCACATCATCTGCTGTTCTAAAAAGAAAATGACCACAGTACAGTTTTCAGAAACTCAGACAGCATTACCGTTGTCAGAACAGTCGATCTCCTTGATGATCGCCTCCTCCCATTGCTTCCATTGACTAATCTGTATAAATCATGAAAATTTGAGGACAGTGCTGAACATATACATTAACAAAACATGATAATGATCCGATAAACGGCTGGGATTCCGTACCTTGATAGCTCCAAACAAGACAGTCAAAGCACATACAACCACATGAGCTACTGCTAGTATAAATATCAGTATATGCAGATCATGAAGTGCATGATACGACAAAAGCGGGACCTTCCCCTGCGAAAAAAACAGCAAGATTATCAGAAATGAATGCTAAATCAGAGTTTTTAGTACAGCAGTCGCGTTACTGTAAAGCTGGAGCATATTACCTTCTGCTGACAGTAAGAAGAAGTTACTCCCTCGGCCAAAAGATGGCGTGCAGTACTAAAATGGGCGGTGGTCGTTACTGTCATCTCACTGTCTATGTTACATGGTAGACCCTTGGTTGCCCAACTAGCCGGAATGCACATCTTTACGATTTCATCTTGAAGTCTAGCCATAAGCAAGGAAATGAATCCCATCAACAACAGCTCTGCAACTCAGGCATACATACAATGTTGCATCAGATCGATGTTCATAGTCGACAGCAGATGCAAAAAAAAATATGAAATCTGTTTTATGAACCTTCTTTTAGTTTCTGCAGTGCTTTGTAAAGGAACTTCCTGTTCATACTCTGCAACCTCTGCAATACATACTTATAAAACTGATCATAGTTGACATCAACGCGATAACATTACCTTGATTTGTTCCTTCATATGATCATATTCATGTGAAAAACACGAAAACATGAAAACTCGAAAAACAAACATGCCTGGCTAAGAAGATGAAAGGTTTTTTCGACAGCCAAAGAAATGGCGACAATAACAGCGCAAACAAGGGCAGCGACCCAAGTAGGAGTGAACTCCAAACTAGGACCTCCCTTGGTACCACCTTCACCAGCTGCCATAGTTTTTTTTTTCAACTTTTTCCTGTTTTTGTTAAATTTTCAGATGTCAATCATGCATATACCCTTTAGAATCTGCCATATTAGGGAAGTTGTAGTAGTAATAACTTACTTAGACGTGCATGCCATTAGGCATAGTGGGTGGTTATGCATGGGTTATTCATCACCTCTTTACAATAATGAGAAGATTTTGTGGACTTGGTCTATGTACATTGACAATACAACATTGAAATGGATATATTCGTTTTAACATTATATAACGGATCGAAATACTATCATACGCATGATAGTAGGGACGGATTTTTGAGCTTTTAGGTAGATTGTGTTATTCAATGTTCATTTACTCAACCCGTTTTAGGCAACTTTCCTATAACGTCATCCCACACGGAGGTACAGGCTCGGCCTAACCACCCTTTGAGACACCTTAAACTTGACTTTTGACTTGCATCGGCGTTTGCTTAGTGGATGCGCTCAGTCTCAAGTCGGTTGATAAGTTTTTAGACCGTTTCTTCGAGGAAGGAAGCTTTCATATTGACTCGTACTTGTTGGCTTCCTCCCCCATTGAAGTAAAATGAGAACAAGATGGTAAGTTTTTTAGACAATACGTAAGGTGGTCGTTTGGTCATTTAGTGGTGGTTGTGGCCGGTAATGGAGAAGATAGAGGCGGTAGTCAACAACCAAATGAATGTAGTCTTAGAGAAGATTTTGTTTACACTCTAAGATAACTTGAGCTCTTGACAATATTCTTACATGTACATTAACGCATTCACAACTGACTCGTTTTACACAAAACTACGTCAAGGAGGATAGATCAACATATTATAATTCCTATTATAATTCGCACAAGGCATGAGAAATGCATACAAAATTGATCGTTAAGTAGGGAGGCTTGAACCTTCTTCCGAGAAGTAAGCAGCAAAGTAGCTCAAATCAGGCAAAAGCCATAGTTGCTGCTTCATTCTTACCACGACTTTTGTTATCCTGAACTTTAAGAACTTAAACGCAGACAAAAAGATACTCGGACTGTCCAAAAACATGCTTTTCTTGTACTCGATGATCCACGAGTTTGAATCAAATTTGACTACAGACGCACCCCATTTTCTTAGGATCCATGTCGAGTTTGTATCTCGAACCACGTAAGCCATATTGCCTTCAGGCCACTGTTATAAAGAAGAACCAGCATGAAATCAGTAATCATAAAAATTTCAGAATTGCCCTTGTAAATTATATGTACAGCTGGAATTTACGGATGTTCAAACCTCCGTGAGTTTGCCAGATAAGACGGAAAATGATCGTGAAGAAAAACCTGCGGTGAGGAGGCCGGCAGTATGCAAAGGCCAGCCCCTTATTATCACCTCCTCTGCTGCTGATTCGTACAGTATGCAGTATGAATGCATAATCAACCCGTCCTGTAATTCATTGCGCTTATGAAACTTAGGGAAGATGGACAACAAAACAAAGGAAAACCAATCAACAAAAGAACAATCGAGAAAATACAGCATTTTACTCCCTCCATTCCAGCATTACTCGATCATCCCTAAAATTTCCTAAATTTTCCGATTTTTTTACCTATTCTAAACCAACTTTTTCATCAAAAATCTCTACTTAAACCTAATCAATTCTAAAAACCAATCAATCATTACTTGCGACTTCACTATGGATTATAATTCGGTATTGTCCCTTGACATCCGTCTCCTTGTTCTGCCAAAAGCAAAGGTAAACAGATGATCGAGACAGAGGGAGTATTTGGTTCACGACGAGTCTTCCCTCAGTAGCTCAAAATCACCATTAAATCTCAATTAAATTACATGAATTATTCGCATTAACTACCATGTATTACTAGATTATAGCAGATCTAAAGCAAAATTTCATCATTTACTGTACCAAATTCAAGGCAAATTCAGATCATAAACAATCAAACAACGCGGAAAATCGTACCTGATCGATTTTCCAAGCAGAATCAGCAAGATTACAGCTTGAAACTCGATCACCAACAACACCCGCCAAACTCTTCTGAATCAAATTCAATTTCTCACTCAATTCCTCGACACTCGAACAAACCCTAACTACATCCCCCACCGTCTCTTCCGACAATTCCGGCCGTAAAACCCGGAACACACCAACCGAAAACCCGAAATCAAGCACAAGCATCATCAAAACAAACAAAACCCACCTCGGAACCGCCAATTGTAAACTCAATTTCTCCTTATTAGCTTGAAATTGACTCGGGTGACCCGATTTTGCAGTGGATTGAAGCTGTGGAGACGAAGGAGGAGTTGAGAGAAGGGTGGGATCAATGGAGACAGGCGTTGTTTCGAGAGTCGGTTTCGAAGCGGAAATCTTGGTAAGAGTGCTTCGTTGAGCACTCATAGGCATGAGATCAAGGGTTGCATTGATGCTTGCTAAACACATTTCGCAGTCGCAATTGGCGTTTTTTCTGCATCTCGGGAAGTAGCAGCTGTCTTTCTCCTCTGGTTCGGGGATTCGGGTTTTGGGGTTTACTGATGATGGTGATAGGAGAACTGCTTTCATGGCGGATTTGGGGGTTTTAAGTGACAGTGTTTGGGGAATTGTGATTTTTTTTTTGATTGATTTTATTAGGGTTTGTTGTTATGAAATTGGGGGTTTTGTTTTTGAATTTTGAAGTTTTTAACGGTCGTGTATTGTGTTGGTGGTGCTGGATGCTCATGGACCTGGTAAACTTGGGTTCGGGTCGAGTCAGCTTCGGTTGACCTATTTTCATGCTTTGTCGGATCGGGTTCTGGTCGAGTTGTGATTGAGTTGGACTGAGTTATTTTCATGCTTTGTTGCTAGACACGTAAGGTGACAAATTTCAGGACGAAGTTACTTATAGGGAAGGTACTCTAGCTAACACTCGTCTCTTATATCAATCTCGGGACTATACGAGGTTTTAAGTCACTAATGCATTCGGGTTTTAGGTAACCAAAAGTGTACGAGCAATACCGTCTGCCGAGTCGGGCAACCCAGTCGGGACGATCTCGTGACGCGTGATACATTGTAATTAAAACCCTTTTTATAGCTCGAGCCCATTGAGATTCCATGGAGGCCCTAAATGTATAAGTTTAGGCTCAAATTTAACAGACAAACGTTCACATATGACACATCCAGTTCCATAAAACAAATTCATAATAAGTTGGATATTTAATTTATTTGTGGCAACAATTTGTTTCAAATACCAATATATAAAATAATATATAAAATAATTTCCAATTCTTCCTCTCCGCCACCATTCATATAGGCATTTACAACTAATATTATCTTTCTTATTCGCTTACATTATCTATAAATATTTTTAAAATTCATTTTTAATGTTACGTTATTCTAAATCTTAATATATGTAGTTTTCATTAATTTTTTTCCCCTTCGTGTTCTCAAAAACACGTTTTGCTCCCCCTAATGAGTTAAAAGTGTCTTAGCACAATAATCGTAAAATATATTTATGTCGACGTATCATAATAACAATAACAATGGTACAAAAAAATGATAAATTGGGAAACAAGAAGCAAATGTTACCATGCATGGAACCTAATAATATGGTTTCGAGATTATATCAAGGGATATTAAGGGTTTTTTCGACATGGAACGGGTTACAAGTTGCTATACAATATAAATGGGGTGGTCACGATACTATCGCAAAATATGATGAATTTGTGGTTGATATTTTAACTTTTCTTTGTCAAACTAAAGGCACGTATGCATGGTGTTTTTTATTTATAATAATTATCGATTTAATGCTTTTTATTAGTAATTTTGTTTCTTTTTTTCCCATTAATACTTGGTTATATATCATATATTTTGATAATTAATTGTTATTTTTACATTATTTAGGATCGTGTTCTATCGAAGACTTGGAAAATATGTTACATGAAAAAATGTTATTTTCATTCAACACAGATATTGAAGATGGTAGCATAGAGGAGGTAAGTTATCTTAAAAGATAAATATGTTTCTAATATACGAGGAAATTTAAAGTGTTCTGTATATATTTCGTATATAACATATTATAATAAATTGAGATATAATTTGCTAAATTATCATGTTGTCCTAGTATATTCAATTTATACTGTACATAATATGGTAATGGAATCGACATTTTTTACCTTATTGTGAAATTTTGTTACTCTATATTTTGCTAAAAATTTGGTCATTTCTTTGTCACTCATTTTATAAAAGTAGAAAACAATTACTAACCCGTTAATATGGAACTGCTTATTATAAACGCAATTAAATTAAAAGTTTCTGATAATAACAATTGAATTGATATAAACAAATACTCTGTAATTATTGGTCCCAATACATAATAATTAAGTCGATCTTTGACGTTCAATGTGTGTATTTGTATAGAATTAATATGGACACGTACATGACATGTATTAATGTATTATATTACCATTATAATGTACATTATATCGTTTTTATGACTCTCCTTATTATAGCGATTTATGATTGTATGAATGTAGGTCGCAGAACAATTACTAATCGTGCATGAAGGTTGGTTGCATGGAATCCATCCGTAGATGATAGAAATTTATTGAAGACAGATTTACAAATAAATTGCTTGTATGTATGTATGTACGTACAAGCAGAATTAGCCCCAAATTTTCATCTCTAGGGATTTATTTAGCAATTGACGTACGACGTGCATGATGACATTGTTTTGGCCTGGTAGTCAAATTATTGTCTCTTACTCGTCAAATTGTACTCTTCTTTTTTTAATCAAAATAAAGTAATTCAGATAATATAGTGAAGTATTTATTTTCTAAGGTCTCGTCACAATCGATGTCTACCTCTCGTTATATCAATAAGATGAATTTTGTATTATCATAAAAAAGTACGCCTAGATTTTATATGGATAATAATGGATAATACCTTTCAAATTCTCAGAAGTTTTCAATTTTATTGAAATACTTCTCATATACTTATAATGATATAAATAAAAAGTTGAAACTGTCAAGAATAGCGAGTAGTATTAGAGTATTTTCATTTCAGGAGTAATGTACACAATCATAGGTCTCGTTTATTATCACGACACTATCGTAAATCCTATGTATACGCACTTTTTTAAATATAAGCTTTTTGTACATAACATAGTCGTGTATACATTTATACGGGCATAAGAAATAATATTATTATATCGGGTATGAGTATCAGGGTATATTTATAATAAATATTCCGTATGATGTTTTGTTATCCTTTCATCGTTTTATATGTCATCCATACAATAAAAAATCGAAATTACTTTTTCCTAACGCAAAAAAAATTAGACTTAAAAATAAATCGTACGGAGTATAGGTAATGTTGGGTTTGGGCTGGGTCGGAAATTATTCAACTAAACCCGACCTATAGGTAATGTTGTGTATATATTTACATAAATTTTCCATGACGATTGTTTGGTTGTCTTCTCAACCGTTTTTGTCATTTTCTATCAGACCCGTTATAACTATATGACAATTTTTTATTTTTATTTTTACAAATTAATAATCTGTGATCTTCCAATTAAGACCTGACAAGGTAACATTAAGAGAGTGGGTACCTGACTACCTGGTAGTCCAGTACTATAGCCCATTGGAATTGCTAACCCTTGACTTTGTGTCGATTGAGTACGTCTTAGCTTGCTTCAGCTGATGCCCACTCTATGATCAAATACTAAGCATACTTAATTTCGCGGAAAATAGTGATTGAACCCCTCTACAGTTAATTGTGAAATTAAACCCCTTAACTTTTGATTGGATATTTGGATCCATTAACTTTGCCAATACGTGAAATCAAACTCTTTTTATTTATTTTCCGATATATGACTAAGATCGGACGAAGGCAATCCTATCCGAATCGTTAAGACTAACCCAAGAGTGAAAAACGACTCAAATTTTTCTGACCTAAAACCCTTATGGACCCAATTCGACCCCAAACCTTGATACGGAGTATAGAACGTTAATACTCCCTCTGAGTTGCTATTATTGTCCTACTTTCCTTTTTGGACTGAGTTTGATTTTTGTCCCACTTTTCTTTCTACACCATCAATGCGTGGTTCACACTTACTCTCTTTTTTCCTCTTCTTTTTTGAGCCACTCTTTTCTTTTTTTTCTTTTTTTCCACCCCGAAAGCTTTTGGGACAATAATAAAAACTCGGAGGAAGTACTACTTTTCTCCATTCATAGATCGTATTTTTTGTTATAAAAATATACTGTACTCCGTATTATTATTTTACGAAACTTTATTTTGTACTCCGTACTCCAATAGCTATAGATTTCTTTGTGCTAAAAAAAAAAAAAAAAAAAAAAAAAAAAAAAAAAAAAAAAAAACTGAAGGCAGTGGCCTCAGGCTGGATATTCCCAGGCACGTTAGGGTTGCAGCCTTTGCTTTAGAAATCACGTGTTGTAAACCATCAAAGTCTCTTTACCACGCATATGAATATGAATGACTCCCTTTACTTTGACAGAGCATCCTATCCTCTCCCATCTTCTCACTTTATTTCCCTACACTACACATCTCAAGCACTAATCACTGCTCCCACGTTCTCCCACAGCTCACCATCATCATCATCATCATCATCATCTCGGACCGCCCTCCCAACGAAGAACACACTAAGTTGCATTACAATATACGGAAGGGGATATGGTTAAGAGGTCGGACCTGATCTTAACCACTGGACTAAGACAGCGGACGTGGACACACAAGATAAACTAAGAAAGGAAATTACACAAATATGAGGAGTTTTAATACAAAGCCATAAGAATTAGAGTAAAAAAAAGAGGCAGTTTTATCTACCAGAGTCTGGGGGTGGGGGTGGGGGGGTTTTTACCCTTGGATATCATTAAAACTTCATCCTAGATACTACTTCACAACCCCTACAGCTACTACAGGTTTGGTTTGATTAACATTAGGAAAATAAGAGTACATAATCTTCGCAATAAACACACATATATCGCTACCCATTAAAAGGTTAGAGATTACAAACAAACAGCATTTCACGGCATCAAAGTCTCCGGGTCATTGTCATTGTCGTCATGGTTATCGGAGGGCAGGGAGTCACCAGTCACCTATCAGTAGTAAGCTTGGGGATAAGATGGGGTCATGCCGTTGCTGAAACAGTAGGCTGGGTAAGTAATAGGTGCACCCGAGTATGGTCCGGCCATGGCAGGGGATGGAACGGGCTCTGGAGAGTAGTGGTATGTTGGGCTGGTGTTGTAGGTGTAAGCCAGATGTCCGGGCCCGTGCGTGACTGGGTACTGCTGGTGTGACGGAGACCTGACGAATGCAGGGGGTGGTGGGAAGGATGAGACGTAGGCATTTGTGAGACGACCGGCTTTGGCTGGTGGCATTGGGCCGTTGTTGTTGCAGACTCTTGTCCTCTTGTTTGCGGGTGTTGATGAGGTTCTCTTCTTGTCGATCTTGGTCTTCTCCAATTGCTCGAGCCTCTTCTTCAGGGTTTCTGAGGGGAACTCCTCTTCGAGTTTGTATTCTTCGATGCACTTGAGGACTGCTCGGAGAGCTGACTGCTCTTTCCTGTTAGCTAGATGCTACACAATCGACACACAAACTTCACATTACAGCAAGAGAAGGAACAGATTTACTGCTTTTGAATCCAAAGTAGGAGCACAAATCACAAAATTCACAGCTCAGGTGAAATCAGGCTCCCTCGAATCCCAAACAGTAAAATTTGTTGTTGCCGGCAAAATTTACTTACTGATGGCACTTATGATACCGTTAAAAGATGGTGCTAACACGATTATAAAAAGAATTGGGTGAAACAAGTCATTGAATAGAATCAGAAAACATTTCTTAAACAGAAAGCAAGCACAGAGAAGTAAACGTGAATATTAATAGAAGTAGCCAAAATAAGTAATTGAACAGAATCGGAAAAGATTTCTTAAATAGAAAGTAAGCGATGAGAAGTAAACGTGAATATTAATTGGAATTAACATAAACAAGTATACTAATTGAAAAGAACTAGAAAAAAAATTCTTAAATAGAAAGCAAGCGCTGAGAAGTAAATAGAGATATACCGCGGCTCTTCCGCTATTATTTGGGTCTTCAATTATTGCAGCCGCAGCTTTCTTTGCATCCTTGAGGAAGGACTTCAACAAGGGAACAGGTGGGAACTTGTTTACAAGGCCGACTTCATAGGTAAAATGAACAGCATCGACCTGCTGGCCCCTGCTAATTAACTCTTCAATCATATCTACGGAAAACATAAAATCAGTTACAATCACGTCAAATAACAAAAGAGGAAAGAAAACACGTCAACTGAAGAAAAACACACATCAATTTAGAGCTCCTTTATCGAACTCATGAAATCACATTTTAAGTGCAAAGTTACTCTCATGAAGGCATGTCGTCAACAACTAATAATATGATTTCGAACAACTGTAAGTCTGTGACCAGACTTTTTACTTTCAACATAAGTTTGCAATTTTTGTTCACTTCAACATACATTTGGCTATTTTTAAAGAACAGCTGAGCAAATCAGAAGGAAAAAAATGTTATCTGTGGAAAAACTTGACGAATAGTAAACGGTAAAAACATGGACGGAGACTAAATCACTTGGCCATTTATCGTACAATTTTTCACCAGGTACATCCCTTTGGGAGCTCGATGAAGACCAGCAACCCTTTCACGAGGTTACTGGATGTACCAGTATAATTAGCTTCACCAACCAAAAGGATAGGGAAACAAGATTGAAAGAAACTCTCGTGCACATTAGTTTCACGATTTTAAAGAATGAACAAGGCTATTTGAACAGAACACCAAGATAGAAGTATACATCAGATCAACAATAACTAACCCTTTCGATAAGTCTAGCTGCCAATTATAAAAGCACGTTTACATGCACGATGGAAATTGAAAACATCGGACATCATATTTACAAACAAAGCACGACATTACACATCTGACGTCTGATAGTAACAAAACAGGATACAAAGACAAGATTAAGAAGAGCTAAGAGCGAGATCTTAAAGCTAATATCAAGGATTTGGGTTATAAAACATTTACAAGGGTTTTTCACATAGTAAGCAATTCACTCCACAAATACTCAAACCGCGCTCTCTTACACCACAATTCAAACTGTAGATCCAAGAGAATGTGTAGCCTATACACCCATGCAAATAACACTACGATATCAACATCACATGAATGCACCAAAGAGTTACTATTTCACTATAACAAGAAGCGCGTCCGTTGACGAATCTAAGAAGCTTGAATTTCACTCTCATTTACCAAGGAACCGATACTAATATATAACCAATAATAATATCAATTTTATAGTCAAGTGTGACCAAGATACCGCTTTCGAACAGATTGACAAGAAAGAGGACAACTTAGTCAATACAATTCACATCAGACGAGATTTTGTCAACTAAATACACATAACACGACATTACTCACAAAACATCACACATAATGCCAATATCATCAAATTCTGCAATATAAAAACACACACAATGCGAAACAAACGACACATTCCGAAACCCATACCAGGCATATTATCACCGAGCCCAAGCGAAACAGCGAGCTTAGGCATCTGTTTCCTCCAAGCCGACCCAACAACAAGCTTCCGATAAAGCCCAACATCCGCCTTCTTAACAATCCCAAAAGTAACCAAATGCTGCAGAAACGTATGAACATCGGGCGTCTTCACATTCTCAATCCCGCCACGCTCCTCCAAACTCTTCTTCCACGTCTCCGCGATCCCCTCCGCCCTCCGCCTCACTGTCGGCGTCACCATCAGCCTGTCCTTCCCCACCGCCGTGTCAACCACCACCGGAATCAGCGATTCAAGCAGCAAAACACACGCCCACCCCAAATCATTACACGTGTCCCCTCTCTTGTCCACTGGAAACACCTCCGACATCGCCTCCAGGATGAACTTCGGCGGATCTACGCATTCCGACAGCGCTACCGGAATCTTCGCGCGTAGAATCTCCAGCTCCTTCTTTCTTACCGTTACGAACTTCCAGAACTCCTTGTAGTCCATCCACGCGCAGAATTCCTTCAGCTTCGCCAACATTCCTTCTCAATCACAACCAACACCACACTAGGTAAGTAATTAGCACTTAATTAACTAATTAGCTAGTCGATTATGTTTCCTATTGTCGATTATGTATCCTCATAATCGACATAAATGCGTAATTAGGTTTCCCAATCGGGAAACTAGGAAACATAATCGACTAATCGACAAACGAGTTAGGTATGGAAAAGCGGTACTACCAGTACCTACCTTCGGAGTCATCGACCTCGCCGAAGTTGATGGCGAGGTCGGCGGCGGGAGAGGTGGGAGGGGAGGTGGTGTCGCCGCCGTGGAAGAGGCGTAAGGCGGCGGACATGGAGGCGTCGGCCTTACGAATGGCGGCGTCGACGGAGGACTCAATCGTCTTCTCCCGCTTCTTAAGGGAATCAAGGGAGGCCTTGGTGTCGTGATCTAGGGTTTGGAGCTTGCGCTTCAAGGCTTCGGACTTGCGACGGAGGTCCTCCTCGAGGTTGGTGAAGTGGTCGGAGAGCTCCTTCCATAGCAGAGTGCATGACGTCATGAGTGACGTCTGCTTCTGGAACTCGTCGAAGGTGGGCTGGGTCGGGTCGGTGGGGTCAGTCGGGTCGGGTATGGAACCCATGGCGGGAAAGCGGGCGGGGTGGTTGGGGTTTCTCTCTCTATCTATCTCTCTGTTTGTTTCTCTCTCTAAAATGGCGGAACCCTAGAGGGGGGAAGGGGGAAATGGGGGTTGGGGAGTAAAGGAAAGGAAAGGGGGAGAGAAGGAGAAGGAGAAGGAGAAGAGAAGGGAAGTTTGGTGAGATAAAAAGCAGGATGATGGTGGATGAGAGAGAAAAAGGTGGGAAATGTTTGATGACGTGTTTTGATGTGACACTGACACGTACGGTAGGGAATTTTTAAAATAAAAATTAGATATCGGCAAATTTTGATTTGCGAAGATAATATCGTTAATTCCTCTAACTTTCTAATATTTTTCCGTTTGATTATTTTAATTTCTCTAATGACTATACTCCCTCCGTTTCATTTGGTTGTTTGCGTTTACTTTATCACACTTACCAATTTACGTTTTCTTTTGTCTATATCTATAGTTACGTATTTCAAAAAATTATAAAATTTTGATATTTATAACGTACTCGATTAGACAATTTAAACAAGATGTTACATGACTATATTTTATCTTATATATTACAAGTTACATTGACGATTTCACCCACCTATAAATAGTGGTAAAAAAGCAAACGCAAACAAGTGAACAACCAAATGGAACGGAGGGAATATAATGGGAGATCTTAGAAAATTGGAGAAAATAATAAATTTGTGGCGGATCAAGTAATACTGAGGCCAACCATTTGCTACTTCTTGTTAGAGCTGACAGTTCGTTTGTGTCGGGTCATGCCTCGTGTCAGCTTAGAGGTGACAGTTTGTTCGTGTCGGCTCAATCCTGCCTAGACACAACCAAGCTCGGTCCAGGCACGAGTAGGAGGCTTGACGTGTCATTCCTGGGTCCGACTCGATCACCATTTCAAAGTCGAAGCATAGACTCGGTCGGGTCGTGTCGAACGGGCTCGGGTTAAATTGTGGCGGGTTGGGCCGCCAAGATGGACCTGAGCAAGATTGTCATCTCTGTTTGACATGTCACCAATTTGTGACGGATATTACAAGAACTTACTTTAGATATTTGAAACGGGGGTAGGTCGTGAGTCGCACAAGACAAGCACAACGGTTAAGCAAAACATATGTCTTATTTAAGCATGTGACCTGATAATTGACCCGTTAGGACAAGTGCAATGGTTTGATTTGCGTATTTGCTTATACAGTAAATATGAAAAGTTACAAGTTAAGAGTAACTCAACCATTGTTCCACCAACTTTGGACTATCTTAGTTCAAACTAAACTACTTCGTTGTCCATAAGGGTGTTGCCTATTGGTTAAAACTTGTGGTCATCGGCCTAAGGGTCTCAGGTTCAAGCCCCTGCAAGCGCGAACTTGTGAGAGTTGTGGGTCTCAGATTTAAGCTCCTGCAAGCGCGAACTTGTGGGAGCCTCTAGACTTTGAGCCTGTATTTGCCTATAAAAACCGTTAATCAACGATACATTTTCTTGTTAGGTCTATGCATCAAACTTTTTTTTTTGAGTTTTTTTTCCCATTAATTTTACTGCATATTACATTTCTAGATCCGTTAAAGTTTCAAGTTTATTGCTTAAACTATGGTGATATATTGCGTCATTAGGACAATTAACTTTTTCATTTTCCAACATACATTGAATGTTGTTAATATTTTTCGTTGCATAGGATAAAAAAAGGATTTTCAATAATCCATTTAGAATAGGAAAACAATCCAAAAAATCCAAGATGGATAATAAAAAAAGGTGTAGGAAGTGGGTAGTAGATGAAAAGCAGGAATGGAGGGCTTTGAGCCTTGTGCTAATGTGCTCCAATGGTAGTGCCTCACCACCCAACTTATGACTTGTCATGTGACATACATATACAAATCCATAACGGGTAAAATAATACACCGTACTTCGAGTATTACTTGGTTAAAAAAGATAAAAACATACGGAGTAGAAAGTAGTATTCCGTATATGGTTTGTCTCTATCTATCCAAATTAATACTATTATTTGACATGTTATAAGTTTATGACGAATATTATTGTCACGGATTGGATTAGGATGGGTTGTGATTTATGAGTTGTAAAACTTGTGTCAGTGTGACACTATCATTCCTGCGTTTTCACTGAATTAGGTTTACTCTTTTTCCGACACATCCACTGTTATACATTTTTACGGACTGAGTACTACTCCACAAATACCATACCATTTCAATTATACTCTCAACTCTCAGTATACTCTCTTTTTACGTCTTTGACTGAATTAACTAATACGAATACTAGGAAAAAGAATCTAACACCCTCTAGCTTGTACGAGTAGTTCGTACTCCTATATGTCGTATTCTTCAGATTGTCTATTTTCTTCCCTTTTTTTTTATGGGAGGAAAATAAGGAGGGAGTATTATGTAATTATGTTAATAGAATAGAAAAGGTGGAATGAAGAAGTAAGAGAGAAATATTATACTCACTCCGATTTTTATCTATCTTCCCCTTTGGTTTTGGGGAAGAAAATAAGGGTGTAGGAATGTGTGGTTCAAAATGAAAGAAGGAAGAGAGAGAAATGTAAGGTGATTCTAGACCACATATTGATGGCCTAAAATAAAAATAGGGAAGAAAGGGTGTTTCAGCCCAATAAAGAAATAAGGAAGATAGATAAAAATCGGAGAGAGTATTAATTAAACGAGAAAAAAGTGGAGTGAAAAAGTAGGAAAAATAAATATTACTCATTCCATTCCAACCATTTGTATACATTTGGTTTTTTTTACACTATTTATAAATGATAAGAATCTTCAATATACTCCCTCCGATTACCTGTGTTCTTCCCCTTTCTTTTTGGGGAAGAAAATAAAGAGGGAGTAATTATATTAGTAGAATAATGAGAGGTGGAATGAAAAGTAAGAGAGAGAAATATTATATTAATTAAATGAGAAAAAGTAGAATGAAAAAGTAGGAGAGAGAAATATTATATTAATTAAATGAGAAAAAATGTGGTGAAAAAGTAGGAGAGATGAATATTATATTAATTAATAAAGAGGTAAAACTTTCCTTAAATGGAAAGAGGGAAGAAAATCAAACTCAGCCCAAAAAGGAAATAGGGAAGAACACAGGTAATCGGAGGGAGTAACTTTTAATATATAAGATAAAATATAGTCATGTGGGATCTGGTTTAATCGGCTAATAAAATACATCATGAATATCAAATTTTTATAATTTTTAGTAACACGTAATTAAAGATATAGACAAAAGAAAACGAGTATCGACATACGTGTATAAAGCAAACGTATACAAATGGTTTGAACGGAGGGAATATAATATTAATTAAATGAGAAAAAGTAGAAGAAAGAAATACTATTATAGTATTAATTAATGAATAGTGAAAAACTTTTCTTAAATGGAAAGAGGGAAGAAAATAAATTCAACCCAATAAAAAAGAGGGAAGAAAATAGGCAATCGGAGGGAGTATATTAAGAGAATGAATAATGAATAAACTAGAGGACCTTCTTAGAGGAGAGGGAATATTAAAATGAGATAAATCCTTTCTATTGTACGTGTTCTTAGCAATTAAAAATATACTCTCTCATCCATTCAATCCTTTCTCTCCCCTTTTTCACAACTTTTTAAGAAATACGATAAAAGTAAGGGTATTTTTGGTAAATCAAATGGTATTATGTCCACCAAACTTATAAAGTAAAAAAAAAACAGTGACATTTTGTGTAAATAGAGAAATGATATGAGAATTACTCCACGATAATTAAGTCTTTTGCCAGAAAAAGAATGTAACAAATTGATTGGATTTTTCATTTGTAATAATTATAAAAATTGAATGGATGAGAGAGAGTACGCATTAAGATTTGTTTTTATAATACGACCCAACCAAGTCCGGATTATGTTGATCGTACCAGTCCGGGCCAAGCCCAACCCAATCAACCATGGCCTCAAGCACTACCACATAAATTGGACCCAGAACGTCTAGTCCAACCCAACCCAACCCAACATCCTTATCTATTTTTAAGCAAAGAATGAAGCCTCAATTACGGAGAAATTCAAACTCATGTTTCATGTTTTACGCCAATTATGACTTTAGGATTCCCTGTATCTTTTCGACAACGTAATTGATGACCACAAATTATTGGGAGTGACGGTTTCTCAATAACTTATCATTTTATGTTCTATTCGTACACTTAAATGACAACTTTTGTTTTGTACCTGTTTTTATAAGAAGCATATTCTTACTTCCATTTTGTATTTAGTCTCTCAGTAAATTTAACGAGAGACCGACTAATTGATGACGACACCATTATCGGAGGGTTCACGCTACTTTATATACTCCCTACCACAATTTCGAACCCCCTATTTCATTTCCTAATTCAACAATCAATCAAACCAAAACCCAGAACCTTCCTCAATCGCGAAAATGGTGTCTGAATTGTCTAAGGTCAGCTCTTTTTTCTTCAATTCATCTCTCTTTTTCCCCCAATTCTTTGTTGTTTGATTATAATTCGCTGGGTTTCCTCCTATCCTTTTTGTTTAAGAAGTGGCAGATGTCAATTAGTTTAGTCGGTGAAATTATTACTCATATCTAGGTTTCGAATTTCGTCCGCATCGTAATTGGTGTAGATAGATATTTAAATTTCAAACTACTTATCCGGGTTTCGGGTATCCGTTAATTTTCAGCTGTTGAACTTTGAAACGGGTGAAACATAGGACATAGGTGTGATAAAGACGAAACATATGATATTCTTTCTACGCAACTTGGCATGTGATTTGATATGGATATCGCCTGATTTATGATTCACGAGGGTTAATGCCGTCATAAACAAGAATTTGGAGTTAAAACTGATCCAAATGCTGCCATGTAATGATAGTAGAGACGAACTTTTGCTAGTGTCGGGGCAGCTTGATAAATTGGATATAGTTCGTCTTTGAACAAGAATTTGTGTTAGTTTTGAAGTGTTGCTATGGTTGGATCGACCCATTAGTTTGTTGGTCTACGATTGGACGTTGGAGCAAGAACAATGGCAGGCAGCTGCGGCGGGTATCAGTTTTTATAAAGAAGAACTAACATTAGACTGATAGTCATGGACGGCTATGGTTGGTCACTTGGCCTTGTGTCTAAATTCAGTTGTCATTTCGATGGTTGTTGAAGCTGTCGTCTACTCTATTTGCTCTTAGTTGTATAACCGTCTTGCTTTCCGTGCTGAACATTTCAGTTGCATTGTAGTTCTGTGTTGATCTGATTGATTTATTGGATGCCTGATGTAATGAACGCTTTAGGAAATCCGTTGTCTAATATGATATGAACCATGTTACTTGCATTGTTTGCTTCGTAATAACTTTGCTGTAGGACGACAAATCATTTGCCACTTCCTAAGCATTTTGATTTGTCTTTACCTGCCCATGTGAGTAGATATTTGACCCGTCACAAGTTTATGATGGATATGTTCGTCACAAACAAGAATTTGTGATAACTCTGTTGAAGGGCAGAACTGTGTGGACTTTAATAGTGACTGACTAATGTTTTATTTTCGGGGAAATGGCTGACCCGCAGACAGATTTTTTTTCTTGTCTGTCATGTTTTTAGGCGTTGGCATGTTCACTGTCATCTGACAACTGATAAGATAATGTAAAGCTGAATAAAAAACTTGTCGAGTTCTTTGAACACATGACTCATATTTGCCTCGTGTATTCCTACGGTAATAGGATCCCAGAGAAGAAGTCATCCAGGCATGGTACATGGACGACAGTGACGCGGATCAGAGGCTTCCGCATCACAAGGAACCTAAAGAATATGTTTCTTTGGAGCGGCTCGATGGTATGATTTTTAAGCGTCCCTCAAAGTTTTCATCAAACATCACGTTTCATTCCATGTTTATTTGTAGCTTTCATGTTAATTTGTTGTAACTTTTCTTCTGCCGCATGCAGAACTTGGAGTAACCAGTTGGCGGTTAGATGCTGACAACTATGAAACTGATGAGGAATTGAAGAAAATCCGGAAAGATCGTGGATATTCTTACCAGGTAGCCGGTTGATCTAATATCTATCATATGGTTATCTAGTGTTTTAGATTCCAAGGAAGTCATCATAATTTTTTTTTCTCTTCAGGACTTCTGTGAGGTATGCCCCGAAAAGCTTCCAAATTACGAGGAGAAGATCAAGAATTTTTTTGAAGAACATCTTCACACTGACGAAGAGATCCGTTACTGTGTAGCTGGAAGTGGTAGGACTAATATTTTTTGTTTTTGGAAGTGGTTTTTTACATCTTATCCTTCTCTTTATGTCCGATGTATTGAAGGAAGGGTATGAGGCAGCGAGAATGCGAGATAAGGCCTGCGGCTATGGTGATGGCTGAGAACTTTTTGTTTCCCATTTGGCAGGCTATTTTGATGTCAGGAATCTTGATGATAAATGGATAAGAATCTGGGTGAAGAAAGGGGCAATGATTGTATTACCTGCTGGAATTTACCATCGGTTCACTCTAGATTCTGACAACTATATTAAGGTATAGTTATTGTGGCACCTTTGAGTGTTTGTCTACGGAAATGTTCAGTACACTTTACTTATTCTGTTATGAGAAAATGCGTGACATCATATGTGGATAGCTAGGATGAGAGTACCCTTAAGACTTTCGATATACTGAACAAACATTCGTGTGGGACGGAAATTTGACCCCGTGTCCTTTTTTTTTTTTGTGTTTCTGAACTTGAAACTATTTTGGCTTCAGAAATGCTTAAGTTAGCATGTGAGCTAAATGGTCGGGCGTAGTGAACTTGTTACATGCTCTCTACCTTTTATGTGACTATTTGACAGATACATGGTTCTAGGACTGATGTAAATCATCTTTCGAAAAATGGTTAGGTCCAAAAATCAAACGACTTCCACCGCATGAATACTTTCTCTCCACATTCCCCTCTCCACTGCCACGGTTTTTCTTGTTCCGACATATTATTTTGTTTCACCTTAATTGATGTTTGTTTTGGTCGTCTCTTCCCTGGCAATCTGATTGTTTCCCCACTTTTCAAGTCTCTTAACCAGAGCCACTTGTGGCCTTTCGTTTCACATGACCAAACCACCTTAAACGTAGATGCCCCATATTCTGTCTTTTGGTGCCATTGAATAGATTATCACGCTTAACGTTCCTAAGCGTAGTTAGATGTCGGGAGTAGTAGCAGTATAATCGTCATTTTCTTATAATCTGTATGCAATATCCGTTTCCATTTACTTGGCTTCTCTTGGCTACTACGAGTAATATTGAATACTAATATTGGGCAATAATCCATGTAGGCCATGCGCCTGTTTGTTGGTGATCCGATTTGGACTCCTCATAACCGACCTGTTGATGATCTGCCTGCGAGGTATGCTTTCTACTGTATTATGTATAGTACCCGTTTTATATCCGGATATCTTTCTCAAGACTCTCTTTACTCATAATCAAACGTATATGCTTCGCAGGAAGGAGTATGTGGCAAACTTTGTGAACAAGGAAACATCTACACAAGCTGTTAATGCTGCAGCATGAACAAAGTATGCTTTGGCCGGAAAATAAAAACTATGGAAATTGTCCTACTTTTTACTACATATATAAAACTCTACACACGATATTTCTCGTCTGTCTTAAGACTCATCTTATGAATGTAATTTGCCGTACCTGGATGCTGTCAACTGTCAAGTCGCACATCCTATTGCGAAAGAAACAGTGATAATGGAGAGTGTATCGTGTTTCACATGTATAAACTTTAAAACCGCCTTCTGAATTTTATGACAGTTATTGTGTATTAATGGTTGGCTTTGCCGAAGGTATTAGTCTGTTCGAGTTTGGCACCCACGTGAGCATGCTATCAACGAGTTTCTTGGCAGTAACTAATCGAAAGCGATGTGTAGCTACCGAGCCAAAGTTAGTAGTCGTAGTAGAAAGGATGGCGATGGAGACGGGAGAAGGAAGAATGCATGTGACTATGTGAGTGATGGAACCTGTCTTTCCCTATAAGGATTATGAGTCCTATTCTCGACTTCTATAATTGTTTCTTTGCCCTTTTTTTTCTCGGTGTCCTCTCGTTTCTCGTCTTTGTCATCTTCATTTTCATCTCTTCACTGTGCTTGTTTCCATGTTTCTTTGTTCTTGCCCATCTGTAATTCTGTAATTACAGGCCGGGGCAGCAAGCCGTCATGCGATTCCTGATTCTTCCACTGTTCGCTTGCAAGTCCGAGATGATCTCGTAATCTCGTTTCTGCCTTTTCAAAGAATGAATACTTCCATCTTTTACCAACTCTCTTCGTCATTATCGACTTCCATCGTAACTTGTAAGAGAAAAGACAACTCATTTGCAAAGTTACAACTTACAAGCCTAGGGAGGTTGCGAAACGAATTGCCAATATAGGAAGGCATAGTCGATGAGTCGTATAGACAATATACACCGTGTATCAATCAATAGTTTACATTTTCGTTTTTTACATGTTCATCATCTCTACTTTATCTTTGTACAAAGCAATCATTAAATTCTTATTAAGACTAGTGGTTAAGACTTGGTAGTGGTATCATGGACGATAGATAAAGCTGAGTATGGGTCGTACCGTTTGGCTCGAAATTTTAGCGGGCTTGCACACAACATTTTCAAAGATATACAAAGGCCCGACCCCCAAACTCATCACAGACCCGCTAACCTGTTTGTCCGTGGGCCAAAATTTCACACCTAGACTGGTCCATGTCTGGGCTGAACTCGCATACGATCACCTCTAATGATAGGTCCCAGCTCGAAACACCCATCTCCTACAGTATATTTTAATTCGACTAATTACGTGCTTCGTTGAACAAAAAACGACGTCTTATTACAAAGACGGAGAAAGTACCTTTTTACGTGCAAAGTAGTCAAGCTTGACCCAACTCAAAACCCGAACAAACACGATTCGATTAGATAAATCTATATGCAATTAGTCTGTTGTGAGACGGTTACCTGACCCGACAACGACTCGAGCATTGGGAAGACTTGAAAGCGTAATGGTGCAATCTTACCAAACGACGACCCAAAAGAGACGACCATTACCATTTTCTTCTACACATTAATTCCTTCCTGAAATGCTAATCCACTAAACTCTTCCATTTCCATAAATCTCCCCTCTTCCTCTCATCACATCATCACTTCACACTCCATTCCCCCTTCAATGCTACACGATTCCCACTCGCTCGCCACTCGCTGACTCGACTCGCTTGCCGACACTACACACTCGCCCGATTCCGATGGGCGGTGCTCCATCTACGCCGCGTAAAACGAGTCACATTCACGATGACTCGGCCGAGTACCTTATCGCTACGTTCGTCGGTGAGAAGACGTTTCCGATGACTTCTGAGTTTTGGCAGAATTTGCTTCAGCTCACTCTTCATCTCCATTGGCCTCCTAATCGTGTTCTTCAAGCTTGCGATTCTTTAGGTTGTTGATTCTTTTCTTCGTTTTGATTCATTTCGTATCGTTTTTGATTCAATGTGCGTTTTGTTATATGGTGTGATTTGATTTGATTTTTTATTTGTCGGTTGTTTGATGTTGGAGTTAATTGATAGTGGAGGCGAATTCAGTTTGAAATTGAGATCAGGAAATTCGGGTTTGTGATTCGAAATTCGCAGTGTGAGTGTCGTCTTATGAGGAGGAAGAGTGTATGGTAGGGTGATTTGGTTAGGAGGGTTTTAGAGGGTTTTGTTTGATTGTGAATTGTGAATTTGTGATAGTGAAGCCGAGGGGATCCGACACGATTTATTATACTTAATCAGTCCGATTGTTGTCGTCATCATTGTTGTTAGCCTTTGCCCGAGAACATGTCTCTTACTTATCATAAATCATAATGTAGCCGTGTTAATGGATTTGCATATCAATAGAACGGTATTTAGCCATTTAGGATTCTAGCTCGAGTTGTTGTTGTTGTTAGCCTTGCCCGAGAACATGTCTCTTTTTGTCATAATGTGGCTATGATATGGGTTTGCATATCAATAGAACGGTGTTTAGGATGCTAGCTTGAATTGTTGTTGTTAGCCTTGTTGGAGAACATGTCTCTTACTTATCAAGTTCTCATAATGTAGCTGTGATATGGGTTTCACTATCAATAGAACGGTATTTAGGATGCTAGCTCAAAAGCTATGTTACTCGGACTCTTTTATGAGGTGAGGTGTCATGTTCGACACAACTATTTTGGGCAATTTTTTTTTTGATTTTTTGGGCTAAATTGAAGTGTGAATTGTCGTGTTGGTGTCGGGCACGCGACACAACATCCAAGTGAAGTGGTGGAGTAACATAGCTCGAAAGATTTCTCTTACATGGCTGTTTGCGAAGATCATGGTCATGCATTTGTAGTAGTTTGTTTAGTTGTAAGAATGTAAGGGCAAATAGGAAGTGATGCCGCTGTGATGGAAATCACGAACTTTGTGCTTAATTAAGGTGTGAATTTTTTAAGGATTTTAATTCCGTCTTTATCACTTGCGCTATGAAGATTACGGTTGTTGTTTTCAATTCCCGCTGAAGGCCTGTGATGTGACCTAAGCTTAGAATGTTAGTCTAATGGGTTTTGTCACTACTGTCCAAACAAACTCAAAGATGCTAGATTAACTAAGTTGGATATCAATATTTGCAACTGAGGTTATATGATTATGTGAGCCTCCATTGGTTTGACGGCAGTAATATCATTGTGGTGAAGCTGTGCTATATCTACTATCTAGTAATCATTACTAATATTTGAGACTCGTGCAATTGGTTTGCCATAAACATTGTTTCTGGTGGACCTGATTTGATAGTTTCAACTTCGATAATTTGTAGTGCTGATGTCCCAGAAAACCTACTATAACTCACTATGTCTTTGTTTCTTATATTGCTCCTTACAGTAAAGAACAACTGCCACACAAGGCATATGGCGAAGCTCTTGATCCACTTTGCTTGCTGTTTGCAAGATTGCACTTCAGATTCTGGTGCTTCGTCTACTTCTTTTGCCAAGGCTTTAAATGCAGTCTACTTGTGTTCTGTATTTTTAAAGTATGCTATCGAGAATAGTGTGACCGGTAACTTTGAAAAGCTGTACCTTGCTTTGGATGTGAACGAGGTTGTACCAAGTGGATTTTCCAAAGGTAATGAGACTTACTCCAGTGATTTGTGTGATATAGCTCTGGGTGATTTTCTGTGAGCTTGGCAAACAACCTCTTTTTTGGCTTGGCCTGCGTTAAAAATTCTGTAGAATGTTTTAGTGATCAAGTGCACTTTTTGGGATTTGTGGCAGTGTACAAGTGGTGTTGTAGCTCATTGATGTCACTTCTAGTATTGTTCCTTTTAGGTAGATGTCCATATTGTGAACAACTAAAATGTGGATTTTATGATGAGGGGGTATGGTAATGATTCTGCGGAAAGCCCCATCACAATCGACCATGGAGGGAGCTGATAGTTGATACGTTTGGCACACGTCAGGTTACACGATGAAATTCTCAAACAAAGACGTAACACCATGTCCTATGGGGGTGGGGTAGATAACTTTTGCGGATCGAAGTTCTTTCTATGCTACTGTTCTTTTGAGTTCTGAATAATAAGATATGGATAAATCCTGTAATAGTATGCCATGCTAATGTCACATGTGTTAATCTCTTTCAGGATATAATATGAGGGATATGATAACCCTTTGAACCCCCTCTTTATTTCTGGTCTTTGTGCCTACCGTGCATAACTGAAGCTTTTGCCTTAAATTCTTTTTTGAAATGCAGGTCAGAGTGTTGAAGGTTTTGTCATCCACAGTGTGCTTAACTTTATTTGCAAAGTCGAGGCTAGGTATTCTAAGTCGAATATTAAATTCAGATCTATGAAATGCAATATAATCGTTCTTCTTATACTGTTGATTTTGGTTTGCCAGTCCGCACACATACCGTCTTCATTATGAACTTCTTCACTTCCTGATGGTTGCCATGTCCACTCAGCTTTTGTCTGGGCCTTCTCCAGGACCAAAAGATGTTCACCCGTTTATCAATGCTCTTATGGTACAAGTAAGGACAACTCATTTCATGCATATTACTCCGTAGTTTTTTTTATTGATCAAGTTGTCAGATCAGTACAGATTTCACTTAAAGTCTACCTTTGCTTTTCAGGAAGCTTCTTTGGTTGCCATGGTGGTTCATAGATTGCTTGTTAATTACATTTCTCAACCTCGTAACAACTTCAATGGTGCATCATTCTCAGAAGGGGGTCATCCTGGCGTCTTGCAAAAAGTTGGTTCTGCTGCGGGTAATGGTTACATCAATATCTATGGCTTCTCTCACATTGCATGATTTTGATAGTTCTTCAAAAAATTACTAAAAGCATATGGTGAATATCCCACTGTCACAAAATTTCTCTTTTCTGTTTCGAAAATGGATGTCGTTAGCAAAAAAACTCCAATGTGAAATTCATTTCTCCTACACATTTATGGGGATATTTGATTTTATAGATGTAGAATGATGATTGCATAAATCAGCTTTTCTATGCAAAAAGGCCAATATAGTTGCAGAAAGAAAAACAAGGCTTATAATTTTAGCATTTATATATTTAAGAATTCCAAATTTGAATTCCTTATTTCCAGTCACCAGCACCTTCTATGGTAACCTTCATGGCCAATATGTCTGATACTTCTTCTTGTACTGACAGCAAATTTGGTGCTATTGCCACTCCATCTTTTTGTTGGTTCAAACTATGAAGCATCAAGAGTGTTGTTGGGGAAGAGCAGTCTCCATTTGCTGCTTATTCTTGTACATTTTCGTAAATGTATTGTTTTTCCTGACTCTCGTATTGGCCAAAAGGATGTCAGAGCTGCTTCAGATGCCCTACCTGAGAAGAAAACACATTTCTCTGAAAATCCATTCAACAGGGCTTTGGAAAATGCAAGGGATGTTGAATGTGAGCACTTAGTCTTCATCCTTACGTTTCCTGACAGATTTATAAAGCTGAGCTAATTAGTTTTTTACGTACAGTTGATCGAGCAGATGTTGAGGGAAACGCTCACTGTGGTCCGCTTGTGAGGATACCCTTTGCCTCCCTCTATGACACTCTAGGCATGTGAGTGCTACACCCCCGATTTATCTCAAAGTTTTATAAGGATTGCGCCAAGTCTTCTTTGTTCAAGCTGTCCTCTATTTTTATAACCTTTTCTTGATGTGTCCTTCAAAATCCTTCACCATAAAGTTGTGAAAAGAAAAAAGATACTTATTCCGAGATTCAGTTCTGTGTATCTCAGTAAAGTTATGGTGACATATAGTTTTTTGTTCATATGAATCTACTGGCTACTGCAATGTCCTTTGGTATTTAAAATTGAAGCCAAATGACTACAATTCCACATCTGACTATATATCTTTCTCAACTCCCACTTGAAAGTTACTCCATAAACCTTCTACAATAGATGCACTATAACTTTCAGTATGTAATACATTCTTCTTGCTTACAAGTCCGTGGGACAGATTTATGATTCTTGCTGCGTGTGTGTTTATTTGCAGAGTTTCCCCTGTTAGACGACTTTTGCTGTATCATCTTGCTCACAAGTCTGTGGGACAGATTTATGATTCTTTCTGTGCGTGTGTTTATTTACAGAGTTCCTTGTTTAGGGGACTTGGTCTGTGTCTTGCTCACATGCCTACTCTAGCTTTAATAGAACATTCCCTTGTCACCCACTCGTAATTAACAAGAATGAAAAACCACCTTACTATCTGTCTTTGAATGAGTTGACAAGATGTGGGTGACGCCTCATTGTGGTATTTTGCAGTCTGCTCAGGTTGCTTTGTATATCATTTCAGAAAAAGTTGTCCCATTACAATGTTGAGTTGCCTAGCTCTCTTGATGATAACATGAAATTAGTTTTTCTAATTCGTCTTCAATTCTAAATTTGTTGCAGGTGCTTAGCTGATGAAGCTGCTGCCCTGCTGCTGTACTCTCTAGTGCAGGGGAATGCAGACTTCCTGGAGTATGTTTTAGTACGAACAGATCTTGATACTCTGGTATGGTATCTATCTCTGACATTGTGCTGGTAGAATTTGTTTTACGTTAATTTTTGTGTTACTAAAGCATTAGCATTCTGCATTTTTAATGGTTCTTATGTCAAATATGATCGTAGCAGATCCGTATATAGTGTTGAATTTACATGTAAATTCTGTTTTGTATGGTCCTTTTGATATTGATTGCTAGTGCATATATCCTAAAATGTGGGTATTGTAAATATGTACCAGTTGATGCCTATCTTGGAAATATTGTATAATGCTCCAACGAGGACATCAAATCAGATCTATATGCTGTTGATTATCCTTCTTATTCTCAGTCAGGACTCTACTTTCAACGCCAGCATCCACAAGCTGGTAAGATTTTTTTTCCGCGCATGTACTGATGTACAATCTTGGATTTAAATGTGTGTCCTGTCTTAGATCGCTTCTAATCATCCCTATCATGGATTTCTCCTCATTTTCCGTCGTTTTTTTTGTCTTTGGTTTCACTGTTGGAACAGATGCTATCAAATGTGCCTTGGTATCAGGAACGCCGCCTTCATCATACATCTCTGGGATCTTTGATGGTTGTAGTACTCATACGGACTGTAAAGTACAACTTATCTAGGCTTCAGGTAATCTGGAAAAGCCCAGCATGTGCATACTTTGTATTTGTTAATAATGACATTCGATCCGTCATAATATTTGTTTAAATGTTTGTTTCTTTTGTTGGGAGGCTTATATTTTGTGTGAACATGTTGTTTGACTCCTTATTCATTGTTCCATCACTTATTTTAATGGCGTTCCCTGACAGGATATTTATCTCCACACGAATTGTCTAGCAGCATTAGCAAACATGGCTCCTTATGTTCACCGTTTGGATGCATATGCTTCACAGAGACTAGTTAGCCTCTTTCATATGCTTTCGCGCAAGTATGTCATCTTCACCTTTTTTCTTGCTCGTTACTGCATAATTTTGGCTGTGTTCAGGCAATGATTGTTATTAGCTTTGCGTACATTGGTACCAGATACACCAAATTAGCTGAGATACAAAATGACAAGATGCAAACAAGTAACGTCACTTCCACAGAAGGGGAAGGCATTTTAGAATCTGTGGTATGTTCTTGCATGCTTTGGTTTGACTGAATTATGTAATTGCTTATGGAATTACCCTTATTAAGCTACCTTACTGAGAAGAGTCTGACATTCTGCAGTCTATGGAATTGCATATTTATACCGATTTCTTACGGATTGTCCTGGAAATAATTAATGCTATTCTGACGTGTTCCCTTCCACGGAATCCGGAGGTGCTAACGGATGCCCTTGTCAACTTTATAATTATGTGACTTCATGTGTTTGAGTGTTTGACCCATTTACGCCATCTCATTTGTTTGATCCTGCATAATTGAACGTGTCCAGGTGGTTTATGCAGTAATGCACAGACAGGAGGTGTTCCAGCCTTTCAGAAATCATCCAAGATTTAACGAATTGCTTGAAAACATTTTCACTGTAAGTTCAGAAAGAAACATTAAATCTTAGGCAACCCCTAGATGGAGTTCCCATATAGCCTCTTCTTTTATGATCAAGAGATTGGTTTTGGTCCAAATCTACCACTGATTGTATTGTCAGTTACGGAGTATTTTTCTGTCCAAATCCACCCATCCTCATATTTCTTGGATATTTGTCGTTCCCAAAATTGTAGGTTATAGATTTCTTCAACAGTCGTATGGATGCACAAGAAGTAGATGGCGAGTGGTCCGTGGAAAAGGTTCTCCAGGTTATTATCGACAATTGTAAATCATGGCGGGGTGATGGCATGAAGGTTGGACGTCTAGTCTTCTATCATTCATGGTCTTTTTATGCTGAAAACTGTCTGCCTCCATCACTAACATTACGCTCTACTTTTTTGTCAGATGTTTACCCAACTACGGTTCACATATGAACAAGAAAGTCGCCCGGAAGAGTTCTTTATACCATATGTTTGGCAGCTTGCTGTTTCTAACTGGTATACTCCCGGCCCTTGCATACAAGAATCTTTGTGTCTTCAACAGTCAAATGAGTTCTACTATCCCGTGTACCTACTACCTATGCTTTATTGGCATTCTTCATCGACTATACTTGATGGACTGTCTTAGAAGCTAACCGACAAAATTAATGAAAACATGATCTAAAATAAATTCTCCTCAACGAGTATAGTATAGTCGTATAGAAAATAATAACCTACCCCGAGTTATGAAGTTTGCAAGTTTATCATGTCACTTAAATTCTACTGCAGATTAGTCAAGCAGCTTTCATTTTTCTATCCCGACCGTTACGTTTCTACCTTGATCCTAATGGTTTGAATGCTGTGTTTTCTGCAGTGAGTTTGCCTTCAGTCCGAGCAAAATAAATTTGTTTTCAGTCGATCAGCCACCTGAAGAGGTAAGCATCAAGCCATCTAGTAATCCTTTCAGCGAGCTCCTTGGGGTTATTCTCCCTTATTAAGTACTCGTAATAACTTTACCAACTGTTTTCTTTTCCGCATTGCAGCAGAGTAAATACAGCGAGGAAGAAAGCGTTAAACATGAAGATGGAGGTACAAGAGGACGTGGGATCGAGTTTGATGTTTAGTTAGTGCACGAAGAGGTGTATAATGGTATAAGTATAACCGTATAACTAAGGCATATGTAAATAGTAATAGACCTTGTAATTTTTCATTCTTTTCTGTTCATATTTTGTTCTTCAGGCCTTACTGCAGTGCAGAGGATATATGTAAATGATTGATTTATTCGAGGTAATAATAAAACTAGAGTACTGCCAGATTGCTGTATACTACACTCTTTCGTCTCGGTTCTTTGTTTACCTTTATTATAATACTTCTTCCGTTAATATAAAAGATAAATAATGACCGAGATGGAAAGAGTACTCCATAGTAAACTACTCCGTATACGTGTAGTCTAATTTATTCCAACTCTTCGACAATGTGTCGGATATGATTATTTTGTGAGAATTTTTCAACGTTTTTTTTGGTTTGAAGTGAAATGCCGACTGTTGTGTTTCGTCACGACTCATGATATCATCTACTCCGTATATGTACTTCATCAATCAATTAAGTACGTTTTTCAATTTTTTTGGTGGGAGATTATTTTATTACGAGTATTTTAATTTTCTTTTCTAATCAACCAACAATTAGAAGTACCCACTTTCTTTTGACACCGGTTCATTTCATACTTTAGTTCATACTAGACCACTTCATCGCAAAATATGTCTTCCAAAACTATCCTGGTTGAGAAAAATACTCGAAAAAAGTACGTCAAATTTTTTGAGACGATATCTCAAAAATAAAATAAAATTAGAACAAGTGGGAAATAATCAGAAATCAGTGAAGTTGCTGAATTGAGTCGATTCCCGCAGAGCGGATCTTCTGTCCCATTTTTGTGTCCCACTCTATGTGCCACACCAAACAGTGGATGACACATCGCCTATTGAATAAATAAAATATGCAATAAATATCATAAATCTAGTGTATGGTGCGGCACACAGAATGGGACACAAAAGGAGACGGGAGATCCGCACTGCGATTCCCGTTAGCAATTCCGTTCCCCGCCTAACTGACCAAAACTCTCTATAAAAGCCCCCTCCCTTTTACCTCCAACAAACTCATTTACTCATCTCACAATTTCGAATTTCTCTCTCATCAAATATCTCCCCCTCTTTCTCTCTCTATCTCTCTTACACTAACAAATTCACACTACTGCTGCTACTCGTAATCCTTGTTTCTCTACAATGCCGGAAATATACGCACTCAAGTATGTTTCCGAAATAATCACCGCTTTTTTTTAACGATTTACTCTACAATTTTTCATCGAATTTTGTAATTCTAATGTTTGAGTTTGCTTGATTATGTATTTCGAAGTAATCGCCGCGTTTTTTCGAAAACGATTTTCGAAGAATTTGGCGGTTTTACCTCACGTTTCGTCATATTCATCATATGGATAATTTTGCATGATTTTTCGAAATAATCACCGTTTAACGAAATTTCGAAGTGATTTAGCAGTTTTACTTCACATTTCGTCATATTCATATGAATAACTTTGCATGATTTTTTGAAATAATCACGGTTTTAACGAATTTCAAAGTGATTTAGCAGTTTTACTTCACATTTCTTCATATTCATATGAATAAATTTGAATGATTTTTCGAAATAATCACCGTTTAACGAATTTCGAAGTGATTTAGCAGTTTTACTTCACATTTCGTCATATTCATAATGAATAATTTTGCATGATTTTTTCAAATTAATCGCGTTTTTTAACGAATTTTGAAGTGATTTAGCGATGAATAATTTTGCCTGATTTTTGTGTATTTTTTTGATGAAGATCTGAAGAAGTGAGCCAGCAAATGGCGCTAGTTCAGAGAGAAGAACTTGAAGATGAGGAGGACTTGTTTGAAACTATCGATAAGCGTATTGTTCTTACTCTTTCATCGTTTCACCTGTTTTCTGTAAACTACTGAAATTCTCTGAACTCGAATTTTCTGTTGTTTAGCTGCGTAATTTGCTTGATTTTGTATTCGTTGTGATGTTTCTAGTTTAGAATGCGAATTTTACTCCAGAATCATATGATGTTTATTTTAACCGAATCGTCTATAGTTTGAGCTAGAATTCCTGTGTCTAAAGAATGCTAGCTACTTAATTGATCGTCATTTACTTTCGCTATGAATTTGAGATTAAAAATTTCTCTCGAACTGTAATTTTTTGTAACGTAAAGAAGAACAAGAAGTTTTCAGTTGCGGAACTCCAAGTCTCCAATTCTGTGAAATTCATTACTCTGCAGTCGACAAAAACCGATTGAATGTGTTATCATGATGTTTTTGCTAGTTTTATTCAAGTGCATATGATTAGCTTCGACAATATTGTGTTGTTTTTGGCATATTATTAGCATTGGAGATATGAAAACTTGCGATTCATCTGTTTGTTGTATTACTGTAACTCTATATGTTACAACTCATAGTATCTGTTTGTGCTATAGCTGATTAATGTTCGAGGTTTTTATTTTAGGAGGATGAATAATTTTTCGATCTGAATCACTCTTTTATTATCGTATTGCTTTGAAATCTGGAATTAAAATCCTAGATCTCTGCAATTCTATATTGCAGCTGTGCAAAACTGTACTACTCGTATGTTTTACTTGGAGTATTAAAGAGATTTACACTGTCGGACTTGGAGTCAAGAAATCTCTCATATAAGAAATTTCGAGATTCTGCTCTGCCTGTAGTAGTTCAGCGTTTATTAAGTCGTTTCGTGTCCTAGCCTAGCTCACCTGTTACCTTTGAAACTTGGAATTTCAGAAGTTTTGGTTGCATTGCAATTGATATAAACAATTTATCTATATGTTCTATAATTTTGTTGTCTATGATCCATTTAAACTCATCACCTGTTAATTGTTGCAACTTTTTAAGTGATCAATCACGGAATAAATGCGGGAGATGTCAAGAAGCTTCAAGATGCTGGCATATACACCTGCAATGGCCTGTTGATGCACACTAAGAAGGTTTATATAGCATTAGCATTCTGATCTAACTAGCATTATCCTTGTGATTTGTTTTTTCGGTCTTTCCTTGGTATGTTTTGCTAACAAGGTATAATCACATGTTTAGAATCTAACTGGAATCAAGGGACTATCTGAGGCCAAAGTCGATAAAATCTGCGAAGCTGTCGAGAAAATAGTGGTTAGTAGACTACTGTTCTATTACTTCTATCTGCTGTCACAGAATCACATAGTTTTGGAACTAATTATGCTTACACTTTCCCACTGTATCAGAATTACGGTTACATTACTGGAAGTGATGCTCTACTCAAGGTTAGATTCTATTTCCCCCATATTTTATTATCGAAAACATAAATTTGTACAAATGTGTTTCCTCACTGGTTTTACTAACAACTACTGTAAATATCATTTGCAATAGAGAAAGTCAGTGGTCCGCATTACCACTGGAAGCCAGGCATTGGACGAGCTACTTGGGGGTAAATTATTTCGACATTTAATAGTTCTGAGGTACAGTTATGCCTCTTGAAATGCACGATGCTGACATATTGTTTATCTTTGGATAAAGGTGGAATAGAAACTTCTGCCATTACTGAGACATTCGGAGAGTTTCGGTAAGAAACCATTGTGTGTTATGGGACTTGACTGATCTTTCCTTAAATTTGCTGGCTGCATTTTCCTGTGTTTATATATGATTGACAGTAGCAACATACGAGTTTTTCTATTGACACGTAATATAACTATCTTGGCTGATTGATTTGCCTTTCTAACTTCATTCATCATGATATTGGCTCAGCTCTGGGAAAACACAACTAGCTCATACTTTGTGTGTCACCACTCAGGTATAGCTTCTGAATTTGTGGCTGACCTCTACAAATTCCGAATAATTTATAGGTTACTAATAGTGATTACATTGTATTTGAAAGCCGGATAGTTGGTCGTAACTCCCAGCAGCAAGTTTACATATAGTTCAGCATGACGATAAATCACTGTGTTTTTGTTCAGTTATGCTAATTAGTACTTTGAGAAGGTAAACTGTCTGAAATATTGGGACAAATGCACTATTAGTTGATTTATGACCTTTAATTCTCTCATAAGAGATTGGTCAACATGCCTCGTTCTATCTGTTAGAACTATTTATCCAGATTCTCGTCTTAGATCTAAACATCGTTCTATAATTCTATGTATGCTTCTTAATAAATCCTTATTTCAGCTTCCAACTAGCATGAAAGGAGGAAATGGAAAGGTTGCTTACATAGACACTGAAGGAACCTTGTATCCTTTCACTGCTCTCTCTATATCCATTTTATACATGGTGTGCATCTGTCTGTGTTTTTAGTTTTTACCTTAACTAACTTGTACTACCAGCCGGCCTGATCGTATAGTGCCGATTGCTGAAAAGTTTGGCATGGATGCTGCTGCCGTTCTAGACAATGTAAATGAGAATCAACTCTCACTATAAACCTTGACTATTATGTTGAGATCATTCACTGACTGTCGTACTGTTGCCTCCTTTCAGATCATATATGCTCGTGCATATACATATGAGCATCAGCACAACCTTCTTCTTGGTCTGGCAGCCAAAATGGCCGAGGAACCCTTTCGACTGCTAGTGAGTGATTACTGATGCTAATGCTCTATTACAGGGAGGACCCGAAGAATTCAGTCATCAGCTTGTAAACTGATCTTATTCTCACTGACATTTCTAGATTGTAGATTCGATCATTGCTCTTTTTCGAGTTGATTTCTCTGGAAGAGGTGAGCTGGCAGAGCGTCAGGTATATTAGTCCAGTAATGTTTTTAGCATTTGTTTATTCTCTATCCTTGCTCTTACCTCTCGAGTCAGTTTACAGTTGCTCTCTAACCTTGCTTTCGCAGCAAAAACTGGCTCAGATGCTGTCGCGTCTGATTAAGATAGCCGAGGAGTTTAATGTTGCAGTTTATATCACTAATCAAGGTATGAAGTTTGTAATGCTATAATTAATAATGTAAACAGAAACCATAGACATAATCGTTCTAACTCGATCAAACACGGTTGCAGTAATTTCTGACCCAGCTGGAGGAGTATTCGTGACAGACCCAAAGAAACCAGCAGGTGGTCATGTACTCGCTCATGCAGTAACTATAAGGCTGATGTTCAGGAAGGGAAAAGGTGAACAGCGTATCTGTAAGGTGTTCGATGCTCCCAATCTCCCAGAGGGTGAAGCTATATCCTTACAATACCTCAATTTTTATGACTCGCACATCATCAAATGTCGGTAACTGTTGAGTCACGAGTATATTTTACTGATTATTCTCCTTAACAAAAGCACGTCTTTCAGATAACACCAGGTGGAATAGCTGATGCAAAGGACTGATTCAAGGCAGCAGCAATTAATCACAGCATATAGAGATAAGTCGACTTATCAAGAATGTTGGATTTGTTTCTGAAGTTGTTCTTTATACCGTCTTTGTTTATATGCTTTACGATTTTCATTCTAGAGTGTTTTGAATTTGAAGCAGTTACGAATATCGTTGTCCTGCGTTTTTGTCTAAGCATGAAAATGTGACGATTCAATTAAATTGGCACAATTTCGGAACAGTATATATATGCATACAATTTTTATTTCCTTGTCTATATAGAGAAAGGTGATAAAACTCTCCAACTCTCAAGGGGGTTCAGACAGTTTAAAACTACAGAATTCAAGATACAGTAAAATTAGCGAATTCGGACTACAGTAAAGACGACAGATGGGGTTGTTAATACACAACAACTACATGGTCGATAGAGACTAGAAAACGCAGTCATCAAATGTTAGACGACCAATCTGCAGTACTTCCGACCCTGGGCATGCCTGCTGATTCCTTCTTAGCTTTGGAGTCTACTTTGAAATCGGCACCACAGACTTCACCTGAACTATCCACTCTAGGTACCGGCTTCAACTCGTTTCCTGGATGTTCGTAACTCCTCAAACCTCCTGAGCTTGTATAAAAGCAACCTGTAGCATTAACAGGCAAGTACACACGGAATCAGTGATCTAGTTCATGGATTTGGTGGTACACGCGGAAAGTTACTGACAGTGAATCATCATCAAGTTATGATATTTACCTTTTGGAAACGGTGCAAAAGATTTACCGCATCCCTTCTTAACAATCTCAACATCGTCTGATACGACAAGGTGTCCTTCAGAGTCGGCTCCCCAGAAGAAAGGAACACTTGCATCAGCATCCTGCATCCCATACATCATTTTTTTACAGTAAGTTGCAACATTGGTTATAACGATCAAAGTTTCGTATCAAAATCAAAAGAAGGGCAGTACTCACAGTAGCGAAAAAGGAAGTCTTAGAAGCGATATCATAAAGGATGAATGCAAACTTTCCTTGGAGATCTCTTATGACCTGTTCTATAGGATACGGACCTCTATCCCTCAGAGTCCTATAAGCTTCAATGATAATGTTCACTTCATTGTCGGACTTACTCAACCTGTACTGCTGTTTGAGAGTCGCCAGATTGTCGATATGGCCTTGGAACAGACACACTATGTTGTCCACCACTGCAATCAATCTGTGCAGGAAACAGACACAGAGATAACATCACGTTTAGTAAATCACCAAAACACCAAGATAAGTCATGTGCAGAAAGATGGTACAGAATTGAACCGTCTCACGCATAGATCGTCTTGCTCTATCATTTATGAAGCCAATTAGGACTATAAACGATATTTGGAGAGTTTTTGTCACGTCTAGGAAAAGAGTTCGTTTATTATTGATAAATGAGTGATTTTTTTTTTAGGGAAAGAGACTTATAAAAGATCGTCTAACACAATAACTATTACTGGATCGACTTTCATTGATCTTCAACTCATTACTAAATTTAACCAATGTTTTCTCAGCGTATACACAACTACAACTTTAAATCCAAAAACACAATACTAATACAAGTAGTTTTTACTACTAGACATATCATCTTTTAATCGATCATCAGAGTCAAATAAGAACAATATATACGAATAAACGATATTCATCAACCTTTGTATCGATATTTCAAATCCTACCATTTAAATCTCCCACTCTCTCCATTCAATTTTTTTCTTTTGAATTGGTCACTATTCAATTAGCAAAAAAAATTCAAAATCTAGATCATCTATTTAAAAAAAAATCAAAGCGGGATCTCGTTTAATTTTTAAAAATGCGTTATAAAAGATATAAACTATGCAAAATACGCGTTAAATAAAATAAATAAGCTTGCTTGAATGAAGGGAGCATAACATTAACTACAAACTCCACGAATTTAATGAAAAAAATTACAATAAATATAACCACACAACAAACAATCAAATGCTCGAGTCTCCTTCCAAACGTTATCAAGAAACCGTCTCTTACAAACTCGAGTATTTAATATTTACCTGGGAAGAAAGGGATTCTTGTTCTGGTTAGAGTAGGCAACAAAACCAGGAAGACCAAGATTAATGATCATAGCATCTTCATCATGAAGAGTTGAGAAAGATTTAGCCAAATTCCCATCTTTCAATGCACAAACTTGATCTGTATTGTTTCCAGTTTTCAGATCATCTGGACATTGTGCTATCGATTTCTCAAAAACTGCCAACATTTTTTCAATCTAATTTTCAAAGAACAAATGATGATCGAAGCTTGATTTTGTATGTCAATGGTGGTATAATATTTGATTGGTGGAGCTTGATTTACGATCTTATATGTTTAGTCCCTTGATTTTTGGGAGGATTGGATTTTATGGAGATCTGAATTGCTGCAATTTTATCGACCGACGTGTTTTTTTTGGAATTACGTACTCCTTCTTTGGATTGGATAAGGATGTGTTTTGATTTCTGAATTGACACCATTATTGGATTTGTACAACGCGTTAATACGAAAAAGACACAGTGAGTGAGATCTCTCACGTGAATTATTACCGACGGTCCTTGTGACAGGTGTATCTATCAAAAAGTTATAACGGGTCAAATATTAGGTATCACAATGTATCGGTAATACAAAATATTTTGTTCTCTATCTATCCATATTAGGTAATATCTGACCTATCATAAGTTTGTGATGGATATGCTCGTGATAAATCGGAATTGGTAAACTATGGAAAAATGGTATCTCATTTACGTTAATATAAAAATCTTACGTGATGATGACCTTAGATTATCTATGTATTTCATTAATACAATGAAAGACCGTCTCTTATAAAACATAAGGAGTATTCAAATAAATATTCTTTAAGTCATATATATATATATATATATATATATATATATATTTTTTTTTTTTTCTTTTTCTTTTTTTTAATCTTGCCACATGCTTGACGTCTAGCGGTGATGAATACAAGTCTTGACTGGTAATATTTGGTCAAATTTGGGCATATGGTGATGCCACAATAAAGATACTCCCACCGATTCATTGGATTCGCAACATATTTCGTTTTTGGCAAATTCATCAACTTTGCAACATTTCTATTTTGGGTCATATTTTTCTTATAAAATGGCTAACCTACCCTTCACTTTTCATTACTATATTCCAAAATATTCAATCTAATATTATTATATTACTCAATCTTACATGACATCACTATTGTGGTCCACCAAATTCACTTTCCTTATTTTTTTGTGTGAACAGTAAATGTTGCGATTCCAATGAATCGGATGGAGTAAATAAGTAATGGTCAATCTAAGAACAACAAAGTTGATATGGCCGAGTTGGTCTAAGGCGCCAGATTAAGGTTCTGGTCCGAAAGGGCGTGGGTTCAAATCCCACTGTCAACAAAAAATTCTTTTTTTCTTAAATACTTTCAGGACAGTTTCACAAATGATTCTAATTTCTAACAGAAATTCTGAGATTTTGAACAACATCAATCTCTTCTACATACAGATACAGGGAATCGACATCAGAGATGTTTTTGAGGCTTTGTAATTAGGTCCACGCGAATATCAAGTCTGGCGATTGTGATATCTGCTTCAGCACCCGATTTGTTTTTGCAAGCGTTCATTTGCATCAACGCGATCATAATATGCTAAGATTGCAAGCGTTCATCTGCATCAACGCGATCTTAATATGCTAAGATTGCAAGCATTATTTCAATAGTAGTCTATATACTCAGGTAACTATTGGATGAATCAAAGAGAATACAACTGTACAAGCTATCTTTTTCCAGCACCGATTAGGTTAGGTATATACAAGTAGAAAATTTCCAAAGACTCTTCTAAACCGATTGAAACACGCTCCAAATCAGTCCTATGACACGACACAATCAACTAATTACCTTAATGAAAATCATTCATGTCAAAGTCGTATCATCATATATCTATATCTCGTAAGCACTGCATTGCTATGTGATACTGCCAGAGTGCCTTTGCTTTCGGGTAAAGAAAATCATTCATGTCATAACCCGTATCAATCACTTTATTAACAAGACTTATGGCGCGGCTCACATGAGGGTCAGAACGGAACATCAGGCAAAAAACCCAATTGCAATTCTGTGGTGTTATCGCGTATCCCTTTTCAAGAGCATACTCAAAAACGTCAGCAGCCACGCCCACTCTCTTTTCTGTGCACGAAGCCTCTATAAGTGCCTCACAACTCGCGAGAGGAACAGTGATATTAGATTCATGGAGCGCAAGGACAATCTGCATCGCTTCATCCACTTTGTAATCTTGACAAAAACCCGTAAGCAATAATGTATATGGCCACAAGTCGAAGTCGTCTTCCATTTTAATGTCTATCTCGAGCAAGCTTCCGACAGCTTCTTGGATATATCCCTTCTCGAAACGCTCTTCAATCACTCTGACAACATCATTATCGAGATTTTTAATCCTTATAAGGTAATCCATCCACAAAGTAAAACACATTCCGACCTTTTTCCTGCGACATGCCCATGTCATCAGTAACCTGTAGATAGAGGAGTCGGGTGAAATGCCGTTATGGATCATATCGTCAACCATTCCCAGGGCCTCTTCATCTCTATGAGCGTTATAGAATCCGTCAATAAGGGTCCCATATGTCACTAGATCATGAGATTCTCCCTTTAGCTGTAGCTTTTTGAAGATCTTAAAAGCAACATTCATGTTCCCACTTTGACACAAGCCATTTATAAGAACATTATATGTGGCAATATTGGGTACAACTCCGTTCGCAGTAAACTTCTTAAGAAGGGTATACGCCTTATAACTTAATCCATACTCACATAAACTAGTGATTCGGTCATGTAGGATCGCTTTATCCATAACAGGACCGCTGCCTTGCGAAAGGCGAAGAAACAAAGAGGGATTTCTGACATTTCTCCCTATTTCCATCTGATAAGATCTAAGCTGGGCTTCCTCACGGCCGTCAGCTTTACACAAACCGTTAATGAGTGCATTGAAAGTTACAACTGAAGGAAGACACCCATGTTTCTCCATCTCTTCAAAAATTTGTTTCGACTCCCCTGCGATCCCCTTCTTACACATACAACAAATGAGAATGGTATGAGTGTCGGTGTCAGGAAAGCAATCGTTCTTCGAAATCTCAAGCTTAAGCGAGTGAGCTCTCTTCAATAAACCCGCATCACAAAACCCTTTGATCAACATGTTATAGCATAGTGTATCAGGGATGACACCCATGTCCGCCATGTGTTGAAATACTTTACAAGCATCCTTAAATCTCTTTCCTTCACAAAGATCTCTAATCAGAATGGTGCACATGACAACAGAAGGAACGATATTCTCCTTCTCTTCAAGCAGTTTGCAGAACCAGGTCTTAGCATCCTCAAGCAATATCTGGAACCAATTCTCAGCATCCTCGGCTCGTCCAAGTCTAAACAACCCATCAATAATGCAGTTACGACCTTTAGCCCCTAGAACATATCCTTGAGTCTCATACATTTTAGACAGCATGATTGCTTCATCGACCTTACCCATCTTACAAAACCCATCCACAATACAGTCCCAAGTAACGGTATCAGGAAGACACCTTTTACGACCCATCTTATTCAGCAAATCAATGGCATCATACAGCCTCTCAGCTTGACACAAACCCAAAAGAACACTAGTATAGATTACAGTATTAGGCAAAATCCGTCTCTGGGTCATTTCGTCGAACAAGTGGAGTGCATCCTGAAGATTGCCACTTTTACAAAAAGCATCAATCAAAATGCTATAAGTAATTGCAGTGGGTGCGCAATTCGACTTCAACATTTGATTATACACATCTAAAGCCAACAAAACCCCATTTTTCCGCACCATAACATTCAAGATAGCATTAAAAGTAAAAACATCAGGCTTGCAATCGAAATCCTTCATCTTACCAAACGTCGCGACCGCCTTATCGGCTTGACCCACCTTATCATAAGCCGAAATCAGAACCGAAAACGCCTCGGAGGGGATGTTGACTTCGCATTTCTTCATGTCCTCAAGCGTCTCCCAAAAAAGCTCGAACCCAGACCCGGACCCGGAATCGCCACTGTCGGGTTGATGGGACGAGAGAAGATGAAGGACGAGGTCACGGAAGGTCCAGGGTTTAAGGAATCGGTGATTGGTGGCCCACAAGAAGAAGCGGAAACCCGACTTGAGAGTTGGCGGGCGGGCGAGGAGGTAGGATGCGGTTCTGGGTTTGAGGAGGTAGGAAACCCGATTGAGGTGGGGCTCGCAATGTGGGTGGGTGGTGAGAATGGTGGTGATGTGGGTTAACGGGTCGGATTTGGAAGTAGACAGCTTCGACCTGAAAATGGAGGCGAGTCGCCCAACCGGCTGAGTCATTGCCTGAGAACGGAGACGAGTCGTCGAGTAAACGAGTTGCCACCCACTCACTCACTCGCTCACCTGATGACTGATGATATATTCAAACCTTAGAAATGTCGATTAGGGGTTTCGGATTTAGGGTTTAAGGATTTAGGGGTTTAGGGTTTAAGGTTTAAGATTTGTGCAAAGTGAATTGTTGCCTTAATTGTGATTATTATAATATTCAGAAACGATATAAAGTGCAATTTTTTTCGGAAATGTTGTTCTAAAATGTAATTTTTTTATGAAAACATGTCGATAGTAATAAAATCTCTAACAATGATAATTATATCATTCAGATACGATATAAAATGGAAAATATCGAACTAGTTTCGACGAATTTTGACACGTCTAGAAGACAATCTTATGGCTTTTAAAAGTCTTCATTGAAATCCAAATGACCCTCATATTACATCGGAGCATTGTATTTGGCGTGAAGTTTGTTCAGCACGAATATGAATCCATTTTACTCCGGGACCAAAAAAAGCGAAAAAACGTGGATAATAACCTTCAAAATTGGTCATTTTTTTGTTATTTTTTGAAAGTTGTAAAAGTTGTTCTTTAGCGTGAATTTTCTTTATGAAAACATGTCAATAGTATTAAAATGCCTAACAAGGATTATTATAACACTCAGAAACGTTATATATAATGGAATATCGAACTAGTTTCGACGGATTTCGATACGTCTCAAATGACAAACTTATGACTTTTAAATGTCTCCATTGAAATGCAAATGACCCTCATATTACACCAAAGCATTTTATTTGGTGTAGAATTTGTTCAGCGCCAATATGGATCCATTTTATTCCGGGACCGAAAAGGTTGAAAAAACGTGGATAATAACCTTCAAAATTGGTTGTTTTTTTGCTATTTTTCGAAAGTTGTAAAAGTTGTTCTTTAACCCGATTTTTATTTATGAAAACATGTCGATAGTAATAAAATGCCTAACAATGATTATTATAACACACGGAAACAATATAAAATAGAATATCGAACTAGTTTCGACGGATTTCGATACGTCTCAAATGACAAACTTATGCCTTTTAAATGTCTCCATTGAAATGCAAATGACCCTCATATTACACCGGAGTATTTTATTTGGTGTGAACTTTAATTTATTCAGCGCGAATATGAATCCATTTTATTCCGGGACCAAAAAGATCAAAAAAACGTGGATAATAACCTTCAAAATTGGTCGTTTTTTTGGTATTTTTCAAAAGTTGTAAAACTAGTTTTTTAGTGCAATTTTTCTTTAAGAAAACATGTCGATAGTAATAAAATGTCTAACAATGATTATTATAACACACGGAAATGATATAAAATAGAATATCGAACTAGTTTCGACGGATTTCGATACGTCTCAAATGACAAGCTTATGACTTTCAAATGTCTCTATTGAAATGCAAATGACCCTCATATTACACCAGAGCATTTTATTTGGTGTGAATTTTGTTCAGCGCGAATATGGATCCATTTTATTCCGGGACCAAAAAGACCGAAAAAACGTGGATAATTAATAACCTTCAAAATTGGTCGTTTTTTGGTATTTTTCTAAAGTTGTAAAACTAGTTTTTTAGCGCGATTTTTCTTTATGAAAACATGTCGATAGTAATAATATGTCTAACAATGATTATTATAACACTCAGAAACGATGAAAAGTGCCATATCGAACTAGTTTCGAATGACTTCGACATGTCTCAAATGACAAACTTATGGCTTTTAAATGTCTCTATTGAAATGCAAATGACCCTCATATTACACCAGACCATTTTAATTGGTGTGAAATTTGTTCAGCGCGAATATGGATCCATTTTATTCCGGGACCAAAAAGGCCGAAAAAACGTGGATAATAACCTTCAAAATTGGTCGTTTTTTTGGTATTTTTTGAAAGTTGTAAAAGTTGTTCTAATGTGCGATTTTTCTTTATGAAAACGTGTCGATAGTAAAATAATGCGTAACAATGATTATTATAACACTCAGAAACGATACAAAATGGAATATCGAACTAGTTTCGACGGATTCGAACTTCTCTATTATATTCCACTTTTTTTTTAATACTCCGTTCATATTTTGTGGTTCTTATTATTTGTGACGTCACTCTCTTTTTCCAATTTCATTCTCATTCATATATTTCACTCATCTTAATTTTCTCCTCAAAACTAATGTGAAAGATACGAGCATAAAAGAAGGGGCCGGGAGTGCGAACATTTTATTATTAACTTATTAAGTTAGAACGATACATTTTGTTGTTGTAAATAATCGAAGACATTATAATGATCGAGCATAGTCAAGTTAAAGTTTATAACATTTCTCGTCCAAACTATATTACTTTGTACATTGTGTATCGATTACATAACTTATTTATAATGTTTTACAAAAATTTGAGATAGATTGTGAGAGTAAAATAGTGGTAATCGGAAGGTAAAGATATGAAGTTTTATACTCCATCCGCAGTTAGTTCAAATTGCGCTGCAATTCGATCGTGTGGCCTACCTAACTCAAGAACCGAGGTGGTGAAAGTGGTCGTGGAAAGGCTCGAAGTGGTGATTGTGAAGACGATGATCAATCCCATTACCATTCTCCGACGACCAAAACACCGCTTGATTGCTTCGGGTTGCTTCTAGCAAAGAGTCCCTTAAGTATTCTGCATGCACATTTTCACTGTCCCTTTTCTACAAACAGTTCAAAACACGACGAACTGTTAGTATAGTAGACGTGGTAAAACTAACCCAACATGATGATTAAATGAATGATGTTATACATATATACCTTGACAATGAAAACATAGGAAACAAGACTAATGCAACTAGTCATATTAACATTGGTGATATCCAATCCAAGAGCATTCAAAGCCTCCATCAATCTCACAAATCCACCTCTCTTTTGCTCTCCAAATACTTTCACATGGAACTCATTCCCTTCTAATTGCCCTACTTCCACTTGCACCTGCATGCATTGAAGACTCGAGTTTGACCAGCACCTAAATTCAACTAGGCCCCCTAACTCGAATGTTTATTAAAAATAAAAGTGAGAATATAATGACCCAAATTGTGAATGATCCGCTTTAATAATCCGATTCTTAATAAACCAAATTTGACTTTCTCGACAGACTCGACCCAGACCCAGACCCAGACCCAGATCCAGTTGACCTGTTTGTTAGATTTACTATATAAGAACTAGCTAGCTACCTCCATTTGTTGTGCTTTATTATCATTAGCACCAGCAGTAGTAACCCTGTCAAGATCATAGTTACTCCTTAAGCTCTCGGAATCTCCGACAAGAAATCCGTTGTTTGATTTCTCGACATCATAATCCGGTCTAAACAAAGGATCGTTTACGTTAGAAAGATCAGCAGATAAATTATTGTGAGGTTGATGATGGTGGTGATGATGATGATGAACAATTCCCTCATCATCTGAATTCCTCTCTAGCTCCTCTTGCAGATCGTTGGCTTCCTTCTGCAGTTCTTTGACATATGTAATTGCATCCCCTAGGATCGAAGCTCGGTCCAACTTGGATTTTTTCGTACAATATAGAAACCAAATCGTGTTAATATGGATCCGAATAAAATGCTGACAAGTTTTGAATCCAAGTTAATAATACGGTCTGTCAAGTCAACATACCTTTTCGGACCAAGTCAAATCAGGTCAATTTTGTAAAGGGTGAATTGGGTCGCAAACAGGTTAGGTTAGGTCAGGTCAGGTCAATTTCGGGTTTCTACACCTTATAGGTTTGTGAGGTTAGGTTTGTTGGGTCGAGTCAGGTTTGTCAGCTGGAGGAGTAC